>OY776124.1:28445741-30845741 GCA_963675135.1 Galeopsis tetrahit
CCCACTGAATTGGCCATAGAATCAAATGTGTTGAGATGAATTTTGAATTTGACGCCTCGGGTGCGGAGTTTTTGACGTTGTCGCCCATAACCAAACTTGAGCGTGTGCTTGTGCGCCGTTTTTACAATGTTTTCAGATTACCTCTCAGGTTGCAACCCCCACTGAATTGGCCATAGAATCAATTTTGTTGACACGGATTTTGATTTTGACGCCTCGGGTTCGGAGTTTTTGACGTCGTCGCCCATAGCCAAACTTGCGCGTGTGCTTGTGCGCCGTTTTTACAAAGTTTTCAGATTGCCTCCCGGGTTGCATCCCCCACTGAATTGGCCATAGAATCAATTTTTTTGAGACGTATTTTGAATTTGACGCCTCGGGTGCGGAGTTTTTGACGTCGTCGCCCATAGCTAAACTTGCGCGTATACGTGTGCTCTGTTTTTACAAAGTTTTCAGATTGCCTCTTGGTTTGCATCCCCCACTGAATTAGCCATAGAATCAATTGTGTCGAGACGGATTTTGAATTTGGCGCCTTGGGTGCGCAGTTTTTTACGTCGTCGCCCATAGCCAAACTTGCGCGTATGCTTGTGCTCCGTTTTTACAAAGTTTTCCGATTGCCTCACGGGTTTGCATCCCCCACTGAATTGGCAATAAAATCCATTGCGTCGAGACGGTTTTTGAATTTGAGGCCTCGGGTGTAGAGTTTTTGACGTCGTGGCCCATTGCCACACTTGCGCGCATGCTTATGCGCCGTTTTTACAAAGTTTTCGGATTACCTCTCGGGTTTGCACTCCCCACTGAATTGGCCATAGAATCAATTGTTCCGAGACGGATTTTGAATTTGGCGCCTTGGGTGCGCAGTTTTTTACGTCTTCGCCCATAGCCAAACTTGCGCGTGTGCTTGTTCGCCGTTTTTACAAAGTTTTCAGACTGCCTCCCGGGTTTGCATCCCCCACTGAATTGCCAATAGAATCCATTGCGTCGAGACGGTTTTTGAATTTGAGGCCTCGGGTGCATTGTTTTTGACGTCGTGGTCCATAGCCAAACTTCTGGCATACTTGTGCGCCGTTTTTACAAAGTTTTTAGATTGCCTCCCGGGTTTGCATCCCCCACTGAATTAGCCATATAATCAATTGTGTTGAGACGGATTTTGAATTTGACGCCTCGGGTGCGGAGTTTTTGACGTCGTCGCCCATAGCCAAACTTGCGCGTGTGCTTGTTCGCCGTTTTTACAAAGTTTTCAGATTGCCTCCCGGGTTTGCATCCCCCACTGATTTGGCCATAGAATCAATTGTGTTGAAATGAATTTTGAATTTGACGCCTCGGATGCGGAGTTTTTTACGTTGTCGCCCATAACCAAACTTGAGCGTGTGCGCCGTTTTTACAATGTTTTCAGATTACCTCTCAGGTTGCAACCCCCACTGAATTGGCCATAGAATCAATTTTGTTGAGACGGATTTTGAATTTGACGCCTCGGGTTCGGAGTTTTTGACGTCGTCGCCCATAGCCAAACTTGCGCGTGTGCTTGTGCGCCGTTTTTACAAAGTTTTCAGATTGCCTTCCGGGTTGCAGCCCCCACTGAATTGGCCATAGAATCAATTTTGTTGAGACGGATTTTGAATTTGACGCCTCGGGTGTGGAGTTTTTTGACGTCGTCGCCCATTACTAAACTTGCGCGTATACTTGTGCTCCGTTTTTACAAAGTGTTCAGATTGCCTCTTGGGTTTGCATCCCCCACTGATTTGGCCATAGAATCAATTGTGTTGAGACGGATTTTGAATTTGACGCCTTGGGTGCGCAGTTTTTTACGTCGTCGCCCGTAGCCAAACTTGCGCGTATGCTTGTGCGCCGTTTTTATAAAGTTTTCAGATTGGCCCCTGGGTTTGCATCCCCCACTGAATTGGTCATAAAATCAATTTTGTTGAGACGGATTTTGAATTTGACGCCTCGGGTGCGGAGTTTCTGAAGTCGTCGCCCATAGCCAAACTTGTGCGTGTGCTTGTGTGCCGTTTTTACAAAGTTTTCAGATTCCCTCCCGGGTTGCCTCCCCCACTGAATTGGCCATATAATCAATTTTGTTGAGACGTATTTTGAATTTGACGCCTCGGGTGCGGAGTTTTTGACGTCGTCGCCCATAGCCAAACTTGCGCGCATGCTTGTGCGCCGTTTTTACAAAGTTTTCAGATTGCCTCCTTGGTTTGCATCCCCCACTGAATTGGCCATAGAATCAATTGTGTCGAGACGGATTTTGAATTTGGCGCCTTGGGTGCGCAGTTTTTTACGTCGTCGCCCATAGCCAAACTTGCGCGTATGCTTGTGCTCCGTTTTTACAAAGTTTTCCGATTGCCTCACGGGTTTGCATCCCCCACTGAATTGGCAATAGAATCCATTGCATCGAGACGGTTTTTGAATTTGAGGCCTCGGGTGTAGAGTTTTTGACGTCGTGGCCCATTGCCACACTTGCGCGCATGCTTATGCGCCGTTTTTACAAAGTTTTCGGATTACCTCTCGGGTTTGCACTCCCCACTGAATTGGCCATAGAATCAATTGTTCCGAGACGGATTTTGAATTTGAGGCCTCGGGTGTAGTGTTTTTTACGTCGTGGTCCATAGCCAAACTTCTGGCATACTTGTATGCCGTTTTTACAAAGTTTTCAGATTGCCTCCTAGGTTTGCATCCCCCACTGAATTGGCCATAGAATCAATTGTGTCGAGACGGATTTTGAATTTGGCGCCTTGGGTGCGCAGTTTTTTACGTCGTCGCCCATAGCCAAACTTGCGCGTATGCTTGTGCGTCGTTTTTAAAAAGTTTTCAGATTGGCCCCTGGGTTTGCATCCCCCACTGAATTGGTCATAGAATCAATTTTGTTGAGAAGGATTTTGAATTTGACGCCTCAGGTGCGGAGTTTTAGAAGTCGTCGCCCATAGCCAAACTTGCGCGTGTGCTTGTGCGCCGTTTTTACAAAGTTTTCAGATTGCCTCCCGGGTTGCATCCCTCACTGAATTGGCCATAGAATCAATTTTGTTGAGACGGATTTTAAATTTGACGCCTCGGGTGCAGAGTTTTTTACGTCGTCGCCCATAGCCAAACTTGCGCGCATGCTTGTGTGCCGTTATTACAAAGTTTTCAGATTGCCTTCCGGGTTTGCACTCCCCACTGAATTGGACATAGAATCAATTGTGTTGAGACGGATTTTGAATTTGACGCCTCGGGTGTGGAGTTGTGGAGTTTTTGACGTCGTCGCCCATAGCCAAACTTGCGCGTTTGCTTGTGCGCCGTTCTTACAAAGTTTTCAGATTACCTCTCCGGTTGCAACCCCAACTTGTTGAGACGGATTTTGAATTTGACACCTTGGGTGCGGAGTTTTTGACGTCGTCGTCCATAGCCAAAATTGCGCGTCTGCTTGTGCGCCGTTTTTACAAAGTTTTCAGATTACCTCTCGGGTTGCAACCCCCACTGAATTGGCCATAGAATCAATTTTGTTGAGACGGATTTTGAATTTGACGCCTCGGGTGTGGAGTTTTTTAAGTCGTCGCCCATAGCCAAACTTGCGCGCATGTTTGTGCTCCGTTTTTACAAAGTTTTCAGATTGCCTCACGGGTTTGCATCCCCAAATGAATTGGCAATAGAATCCATTGCGTCGAGACGGTTTTTCAAATTGAGGCGTCGGGTGTAGAGTTTTTGACGTCGTGGCCCATTGCCACACTTGCGCGCATGCTTATGCGCCCTTTTTACAAAGTTTTCGGATTACCTCTCGGGTTTGCACTCCCCACTGAATTGGCCATAGAATCAATTGTTCCGAGACGGATTTTGAATTTGAGGCCTCGGGTGCAGTGTTTTTGACGTCGTGGTCCATAGCCAAACTTCTAGCATACTTGTGCGCCGTTTTTACAAAGTTTTTAGATTACCTCCCGGGTATGCATCCTTACTGAATTGGCAATAGAATCAATTGTGTTGAAATGGATTTTGAATTTGACGCCTCGGGTGTGGAGATTTTGACGTCGTCGCCCATAGCCAAACTTGCGCGTATACTTGTGCTCCGTTTTTACAAAGTTTTCAGATTGCCTCCCGGGTTTGCATCCCCCACTGAATTGCCAATAGAATCCATTGCGTCGAGACGGTTTTTGAATTTGAGGCCTCGGGTGCATTGTTTTTGACGTCGTGGTCCATAGCCAAACTTCTGGCATACTTGTGCGCCGTTTTTACAAAGTTTTAGATTGCCTCCCGGGTTTGCATCCCCCACTGAATTGGCCATAAAATCAATTGTGTGGAGACGGATTTTGAATTTGACGCCTCGGGTGCAGAGTTTTTGAAGTTGTCGCCTATAGCCAAACTTGCGCGTGTGCTTGTGCGCCGTTTTTACAAAGTTTTCAGATTGCCTCTCGGGTTGCAACCCCCACTGAATTGGCCATATAATCAATTGTGTTGAGACGGATTTTGAATTTGACGCCTTGGGTGCGCAATTTTTTACGTCGTCGCCCATAGCCAAACTTGCGCGTATGCTTGTGCGCCGTTTTTACAAAGTTTTCAGATTGCCCCCTGGATTTGCATCCCCCACTGAATTGGCCATAGAATCAATTTTGTTGAGACAAATTTTGAATTTGACGCCTCGAGTTCGGAGTTTTTGACGTCGTCGCCCATAACCAAACTTGCGCGTGTGCTTGTGCGCCGTTTTTACAAAGTTTTCAGATTGCCTCCCGGGTTTGCAACCCCTACTGAATTGGCCATAGAATCAATTGTGTTGAGATGAATTTCGAATTTGACGCCTCGGGTGTGGAGTTTTTGAAGTTGTCGCCCATAGCCAAACTTGCGCGTGTGCTTGTACGCCGTTTTTACAAAGTTTTCAGATTGCCTCTCAGGTTGCAACCCCCACTGAATTGGCCATAGAATCAATTTTGTTGAGACGGATTTTGAATTTGACGCCTCGGGTGCGGAGTTTTTGACGTCGTCGCCCATAGCCAAACTTGCTCGCTTGCTTGTGCGCCGTTTTTACAAAGTTTTCAGATTGCCTCCCGGGTATGCATCCCTACTGAATTGGCCATAGAATCAATTGTGTTGAAACGTATTTTTAATTTGACGCCTCGGGTGTGGAGATTTTGATGTCGTCGCCCATAGCCAAACTTGCGCGTATACTTGTGTTCCGTTTTTACAAAGTTTTCAGATTGCCTCCCGGGTTGCATCCCTCACTGAATTGGCCATAGAATCAATTTTGTTGAGACGGATTTTAAATTTGACGCCTCGGGTGCAGAGTTTTTTACGTCGTCGCCCATAGCCAAACTTGCGCGCATGCTTGTGTGCCGTTATTACAAAGTTTTCAGATTGCCTTCCGGGTTTGCACTCCCCACTGAATTGGACATAGAATCAATTGTGTTGAGACGGATTTTGAATTTGACGCCTCGGGTGTGGAGTTGTGGAGTTTTTGACGTCGTCGCCCATAGCCAAACTTGCGCGTTTGCTTGTGCGCCGTTCTTACAAAGTTTTCAGATTACCTCTCCGGTTGCAACCCCAACTTGTTGAGACGGATTTTGAATTTGACACCTTGGGTGCGGAGTTTTTGACGTCGTCGTCCATAGCCAAAATTGCGCGTCTGCTTGTGCGCCGTTTTTACAAAGTTTTCAGATTACCTCTCGGGTTGCAACCCCCACTGAATTGGCCATAGAATCAATTTTGTTGAGACGGATTTTGAATTTGACGCCTCGGGTGTGGAGTTTTTTAAGTCGTCGCCCATAGCCAAACTTGCGCGCATGTTTGTGCTCCGTTTTTACAAAGTTTTCAGATTGCCTCACGGGTTTGCATCCCCAAATGAATTGGCAATAGAATCCATTGCGTCGAGACGGTTTTTCAAATTGAGGCGTCGGGTGTAGAGTTTTTGACGTCGTGGCCCATTGCCACACTTGCGCGCATGCTTATGCGCCCTTTTTACAAAGTTTTCGGATTACCTCTCGGGTTTGCACTCCCCACTGAATTGGCCATAGAATCAATTGTTCCGAGACGGATTTTGAATTTGAGGCCTCGGGTGCAGTGTTTTTGACGTCGTGGTCCATAGCCAAACTTCTAGCATACTTGTGCGCCGTTTTTACAAAGTTTTTAGATTACCTCCCGGGTATGCATCCTTACTGAATTGGCAATAGAATCAATTGTGTTGAAATGGATTTTGAATTTGACGCCTCGGGTGTGGAGATTTTGACGTCGTCGCCCATAGCCAAACTTGCGCGTATACTTGTGCTCCGTTTTTACAAAGTTTTCAGATTGCCTCCCGGGTTTGCATCCCCCACTGAATTGCCAATAGAATCCATTGCGTCGAGACGGTTTTTGAATTTGAGGCCTCGGGTGCATTGTTTTTGACGTCGTGGTCCATAGCCAAACTTCTGGCATACTTGTGCGCCGTTTTTACAAAGTTTTAGATTGCCTCCCGGGTTTGCATCCCCCACTGAATTGGCCATAAAATCAATTGTGTGGAGACGGATTTTGAATTTGACGCCTCGGGTGCAGAGTTTTTGAAGTTGTCGCCTATAGCCAAACTTGCGCGTGTGCTTGTGCGCCGTTTTTACAAAGTTTTCAGATTGCCTCTCGGGTTGCAACCCCCACTGAATTGGCCATATAATCAATTGTGTTGAGACGGATTTTGAATTTGACGCCTTGGGTGCGCAATTTTTTACGTCGTCGCCCATAGCCAAACTTGCGCGTATGCTTGTGCGCCGTTTTTACAAAGTTTTCAGATTGCCCCCTGGATTTGCATCCCCCACTGAATTGGCCATAGAATCAATTTTGTTGAGACAAATTTTGAATTTGACGCCTCGAGTTCGGAGTTTTTGACGTCGTCGCCCATAACCAAACTTGCGCGTGTGCTTGTGCGCCGTTTTTACAAAGTTTTCAGATTGCCTCCCGGGTTTGCAACCCCTACTGAATTGGCCATAGAATCAATTGTGTTGAGATGAATTTCGAATTTGACGCCTCGGGTGTGGAGTTTTTGAAGTTGTCGCCCATAGCCAAACTTGCGCGTGTGCTTGTACGCCGTTTTTACAAAGTTTTCAGATTGCCTCTCAGGTTGCAACCCCCACTGAATTGGCCATAGAATCAATTTTGTTGAGACGGATTTTGAATTTGACGCCTCGGGTGCGGAGTTTTTGACGTCGTCGCCCATAGCCAAACTTGCTCGCTTGCTTGTGCGCCGTTTTTACAAAGTTTTCAGATTGCCTCCCGGGTATGCATCCCTACTGAATTGGCCATAGAATCAATTGTGTTGAAACGTATTTTTAATTTGACGCCTCGGGTGTGGAGATTTTGATGTCGTCGCCCATAGCCAAACTTGCGCGTATACTTGTGTTCCGTTTTTACAAAGTTTTCAGATTGCCTCCCGGGTTGCATCCCTCACTGAATTGGCCATAGAATCAATTTTGTTGAGACGGATTTTAAATTTGACGCCTCGGGTGCAGAGTTTTTTACGTCGTCACCCATAGCCAAACTTGCGCGCATGCTTGTGTGCCGTTATTACAAAGTTTTCAGATTGCCTTCCGGGTTTGCACTCCCCACTGAATTGGACATAGAATCAATTGTGTTGAGACGGATTTTGAATTTGACGCCTCGGGTGTGGAGTTGTGGAGTTTTTGACGTCGTCGCCCATAGCCAAACTTGCGCGTTTGCTTGTGCGCCGTTCTTACAAAGTTTTCAGATTACCTCTCCGGTTGCAACCCCAACTTGTTGAGACGGATTTTGAATTTGACACCTTGGGTGCGGAGTTTTTGACGTCGTCGTCCATAGCCAAAATTGCGCGTCTGCTTGTGCGCCGTTTTTACAAAGTTTTCAGATTACCTCTCGGGTTGCAACCCCCACTGAATTGGCCATAGAATCAATTTTGTTGAGACGGATTTTGAATTTGACGCCTCGGGTGTGGAGTTTTTTAAGTCGTCGCCCATAGCCAAACTTGCGCGCATGTTTGTGCTCCGTTTTTACAAAGTTTTCAGATTGCCTCACGGGTTTGCATCCCCAAATGAATTGGCAATAGAATCCATTGCGTCGAGACGGTTTTTCAAATTGAGGCGTCGGGTGTAGAGTTTTTGACGTCGTGGCCCATTGCCACACTTGCGCGCATGCTTATGCGCCCTTTTTACAAAGTTTTCGGATTACCTCTCGGGTTTGCACTCCCCACTGAATTGGCCATAGAATCAATTGTTCCGAGACGGATTTTGAATTTGAGGCCTCGGGTGCAGTGTTTTTGACGTCGTGGTCCATAGCCAAACTTCTAGCATACTTGTGCGCCGTTTTTACAAAGTTTTTAGATTACCTCCCGGGTATGCATCCTTACTGAATTGGCAATAGAATCAATTGTGTTGAAATGGATTTTGAATTTGACGCCTCGGGTGTGGAGATTTTGACGTCGTCGCCCATAGCCAAACTTGCGCGTATACTTGTGCTCCGTTTTTACAAAGTTTTCAGATTGCCTCCCGGGTTTGCATCCCCCACTGAATTGCCAATAGAATCCATTGCGTCGAGACGGTTTTTGAATTTGAGGCCTCGGGTGCATTGTTTTTGACGTCGTGGTCCATAGCCAAACTTCTGGCATACTTGTGCGCCGTTTTTACAAAGTTTTAGATTGCCTCCCGGGTTTGCATCCCCCACTGAATTGGCCATAAAATCAATTGTGTGGAGACGGATTTTGAATTTGACGCCTCGGGTGCAGAGTTTTTGAAGTTGTCGCCTATAGCCAAACTTGCGCGTGTGCTTGTGCGCCGTTTTTACAAAGTTTTCAGATTGCCTCTCGGGTTGCAACCCCCACTGAATTGGCCATATAATCAATTGTGTTGAGACGGATTTTGAATTTGACGCCTTGGGTGCGCAATTTTTTACGTCGTCGCCCATAGCCAAACTTGCGCGTATGCTTGTGCGCCGTTTTTACAAAGTTTTCAGATTGCCCCCTGGATTTGCATCCCCCACTGAATTGGCCATAGAATCAATTTTGTTGAGACAAATTTTGAATTTGACGCCTCGAGTTCGGAGTTTTTGACGTCGTCGCCCATAACCAAACTTGCGCGTGTGCTTGTGCGCCGTTTTTACAAAGTTTTCAGATTGCCTCCCGGGTTTGCAACCCCTACTGAATTGGCCATAGAATCAATTGTGTTGAGATGAATTTCGAATTTGACGCCTCGGGTGTGGAGTTTTTGAAGTTGTCGCCCATAGCCAAACTTGCGCGTGTGCTTGTACGCCGTTTTTACAAAGTTTTCAGATTGCCTCTCAGGTTGCAACCCCCACTGAATTGGCCATAGAATCAATTTTGTTGAGACGGATTTTGAATTTGACGCCTCGGGTGCGGAGTTTTTGACGTCGTCGCCCATAGCCAAACTTGCTCGCTTGCTTGTGCGCCGTTTTTACAAAGTTTTCAGATTGCCTCCCGGGTATGCATCCCTACTGAATTGGCCATAGAATCAATTGTGTTGAAACGTATTTTTAATTTGACGCCTCGGGTGTGGAGATTTTGATGTCGTCGCCCATAGCCAAACTTGCGCGTATACTTGTGTTCCGTTTTTACAAAGTTTTCAGATTGCCTCCCGGGTTGCATCCCTCACTGAATTGGCCATAGAATCAATTTTGTTGAGACGGATTTTAAATTTGACGCCTCGGGTGCAGAGTTTTTTACGTCGTCGCCCATAGCCAAACTTGCGCGCATGCTTGTGTGCCGTTATTACAAAGTTTTCAGATTGCCTTCCGGGTTTGCACTCCCCACTGAATTGGACATAGAATCAATTGTGTTGAGACGGATTTTGAATTTGACGCCTCGGGTGTGGAGTTGTGGAGTTTTTGACGTCGTCGCCCATAGCCAAACTTGCGCGTTTGCTTGTGCGCCGTTCTTACAAAGTTTTCAGATTACCTCTCCGGTTGCAACCCCAACTTGTTGAGACGGATTTTGAATTTGACACCTTGGGTGCGGAGTTTTTGACGTCGTCGTCCATAGCCAAAATTGCGCGTCTGCTTGTGCGCCGTTTTTACAAAGTTTTCAGATTACCTCTCGGGTTGCAACCCCCACTGAATTGGCCATAGAATCAATTTTGTTGAGACGGATTTTGAATTTGACGCCTCGGGTGTGGAGTTTTTTAAGTCGTCGCCCATAGCCAAACTTGCGCGCATGTTTGTGCTCCGTTTTTACAAAGTTTTCAGATTGCCTCACGGGTTTGCATCCCCAAATGAATTGGCAATAGAATCCATTGCGTCGAGACGGTTTTTCAAATTGAGGCGTCGGGTGTAGAGTTTTTGACGTCGTGGCCCATTGCCACACTTGCGCGCATGCTTATGCGCCCTTTTTACAAAGTTTTCGGATTACCTCTCGGGTTTGCACTCCCCACTGAATTGGCCATAGAATCAATTGTTCCGAGACGGATTTTGAATTTGAGGCCTCGGGTGCAGTGTTTTTGACGTCGTGGTCCATAGCCAAACTTCTAGCATACTTGTGCGCCGTTTTTACAAAGTTTTTAGATTACCTCCCGGGTATGCATCCTTACTGAATTGGCAATAGAATCAATTGTGTTGAAATGGATTTTGAATTTGACGCCTCGGGTGTGGAGATTTTGACGTCGTCGCCCATAGCCAAACTTGCGCGTATACTTGTGCTCCGTTTTTACAAAGTTTTCAGATTGCCTCCCGGGTTTGCATCCCCCACTGAATTGCCAATAGAATCCATTGCGTCGAGACGGTTTTTGAATTTGAGGCCTCGGGTGCATTGTTTTTGACGTCGTGGTCCATAGCCAAACTTCTGGCATACTTGTGCGCCGTTTTTACAAAGTTTTAGATTGCCTCCCGGGTTTGCATCCCCCACTGAATTGGCCATAAAATCAATTGTGTGGAGACGGATTTTGAATTTGACGCCTCGGGTGCAGAGTTTTTGAAGTTGTCGCCTATAGCCAAACTTGCGCGTGTGCTTGTGCGCCGTTTTTACAAAGTTTTCAGATTGCCTCTCGGGTTGCAACCCCCACTGAATTGGCCATATAATCAATTGTGTTGAGACGGATTTTGAATTTGACGCCTTGGGTGCGCAATTTTTTACGTCGTCGCCCATAGCCAAACTTGCGCGTATGCTTGTGCGCCGTTTTTACAAAGTTTTCAGATTGCCCCCTGGATTTGCATCCCCCACTGAATTGGCCATAGAATCAATTTTGTTGAGACAAATTTTGAATTTGACGCCTCGAGTTCGGAGTTTTTGACGTCGTCGCCCATAACCAAACTTGCGCGTGTGCTTGTGCGCCGTTTTTACAAAGTTTTCAGATTGCCTCCCGGGTTTGCAACCCCTACTGAATTGGCCATAGAATCAATTGTGTTGAGATGAATTTCGAATTTGACGCCTCGGGTGTGGAGTTTTTGAAGTTGTCGCCCATAGCCAAACTTGCGCGTGTGCTTGTACGCCGTTTTTACAAAGTTTTCAGATTGCCTCTCAGGTTGCAACCCCCACTGAATTGGCCATAGAATCAATTTTGTTGAGACGGATTTTGAATTTGACGCCTCGGGTGCGGAGTTTTTGACGTCGTCGCCCATAGCCAAACTTGCTCGCTTGCTTGTGCGCCGTTTTTACAAAGTTTTCAGATTGCCTCCCGGGTATGCATCCCTACTGAATTGGCCATAGAATCAATTGTGTTGAAACGTATTTTTAATTTGACGCCTCGGGTGTGGAGATTTTGATGTCGTCGCCCATAGCCAAACTTGCGCGTATACTTGTGTTCCGTTTTTACAAAGTTTTCAGATTGCCTCCCGGGTTTGCATCCCCCACTGAATTCCCAATAGAATCCATTGCGTCGAGACGGTTTTTGAATTTGAGGCCTCGGGTGCAGTGTTTTTGACGTCGTGGTCCATAGCCAAACTTCTGGCATACTTGTGCGCCGTTTTTACAAAGTTTTTAGATTGCCTCCCGGATTTGCATCCCTCACTGAATTAGCCATATAATCAATTGTGTTGAGACGGATTTTGAATTTGACGCCTCGGGTGCGGAGTTTTTGACGTCGTCCCCCATAGCCAAACTTGCGCGTGTGCTTGTGCGCCGTTTTTACAAAGTTTTCAGATTGCCTCCCGGGTTTGCACCCCCCACTGAATTGGCCATAGAATCAATTATGTTGAGATGAATTTTGAATTTGACGCCTCGGGTGCGGAGTTTTTGACGTTGTCGCCCATAACCAAACTTGAGCGTGTGCTTGTGCGCCGTTCTTACAAAGTTTTCAGATTACCTCTCCGGTTGCAACCCCAACTTGTTGAGACGGATTTTGAATTTGACACCTTGGGTGCGGAGTTTTTGACGTCGTCGTCCATAGCCAAACTTGCGCGTCTGCTTGTGCGCCGTTTTTACAAAGTTTTCAGATTACCTCTCGGGTTGCAACCCCCACTGAATTGGCCATAGAATCAATTTTGTTGAGACGGATTTTGAATTTGACACCTCGGGTGCGGAATTTTTGACGTCGTCGCCCATCGCCAAACTTGCGCGCATGCTTGTGCGCCGTTTTTATAAAGTTTTCAGATTGCCTCCCGAGTTTGCATCCCCCACTGAATTGGCTATAAAATCAATTATGTTGAGACGGATTTTGAATTTGACGCCTCGGGTGTGGAGTTTTTTAAGTCGTCGCCCATAGCCAAACTTGCGCGCATGTTTGTGCTCCGTTTTTACAAAGTTTTCAGATTGCCTCACGGGTTTGCATCCCCAAATGAATTGGCAATAGAATCCATTGCGTCGAGACGGTTTTTCAAATTGAGGCGTCGGGTGTAGAGTTTTTGACGTCGTGGCCCATTGCCACACTTGCGCGCATGCTTATGCGCCCTTTTTACAAAGTTTTCGGATTACCTCTCGGGTTTGCACTCCCCACTGAATTGGCCATAGAATCAATTGTTCCGAGACGGATTTTGAATTTGAGGCCTCGGGTGCAGTGTTTTTGACGTCGTGGTCCATAGCCAAACTTCTAGCATACTTGTGCGCCGTTTTTACAAAGTTTTTAGATTACCTCCCGGGTATGCATCCTTACTGAATTGGCAATAGAATCAATTGTGTTGAAATGGATTTTGAATTTGACGCCTCGGGTGTGGAGATTTTGACGTCGTCGCCCATAGCCAAACTTGCGCGTATACTTGTGCTCCGTTTTTACAAAGTTTTCAGATTGCCTCCCGGGTTTGCAATCCCCACTGAATTGCCAATAGAATCCATTGCGTCGAGACGGTTTTTGAATTTGAGGCCTCGGGTGCATTGTTTTTGACGTCGTGGTCCATAGCCAAACTTCTGGCATACTTGTGCGCCGTTTTTAGGCCATAAAATCAATTGTGTGGAGACGGATTTTGAATTTGACGCCTCGGGTGCAGAGTTTTTGAAGTTGTCGCCTATAGCCAAACTTGCGCGTGTGCTTGTGCGCCGTTTTTACAAAGTTTTCAGATTGCCTCTCGGGTTGCAACCCCCACTGAATTGGCCATATAATCAATTGTGTTGAGACGGATTTTGAATTTGACGCCTTGGGTGCGCAATTTTTTACGTCGTCGCCCATAGCCAAACTTGCGCGTATGCTTGTGCGCCGTTTTTACAAAGTTTTCAGATTGCCCCCTGGATTTGCATCCCCCACTGAATTGGCCATAGAATCAATTTTGTTGAGACAAATTTTGAATTTGACGCCTCGAGTTCGGAGTTTTTGACGTCGTCGCCCATAACCAAACTTGCGCGTGTGCTTGTGCGCCGTTTTTACAAAGTTTTCAGATTGCCTCCCGGGTTTGCAACCCCTACTGAATTGGCCATAGAATCAATTGTGTTGAGATGAATTTCGAATTTGACGCCTCGGGTGTGGAGTTTTTGAAGTTGTCGCCCATAGCCAAACTTGCGCGTGTGCTTGTACGCCGTTTTTACAAAGTTTTCAGATTGCCTCTCAGGTTGCAACCCCCACTGAATTGGCCATAGAATCAATTTTGTTGAGACGGATTTTGAATTTGACGCCTCGGGTGCGGAGTTTTTGACGTCGTCGCCCATAGCCAAACTTGCTCGCTTGCTTGTGCGCCGTTTTTACAAAGTTTTCAGATTGCCTCCCGGGTATGCATCCCTACTGAATTGGCCATAGAATCAATTGTGTTGAAACGTATTTTTAATTTGACGCCTCGGGTGTGGAGATTTTGATGTCGTCGCCCATAGCCAAACTTGCGCGTATACTTGTGCTCCGTTTTTACAAAGTTTTCAGATTGCCTCCCGGGTTTGCATCCCCCACTGAATTCCCAATAGAATCCATTGCGTCGAGACGGTTTTTGAATTTGAGGCCTCGGGTGCAGTGTTTTTGACGTCGTGGTCCATAGCCAAACTTCTGGCATACTTGTGCGCCGTTTTTACAAAGTTTTTAGATTGCCTCCCGGATTTGCATCCCTCACTGAATTAGCCATATAATCAATTGTGTTGAGACGGATTTTGAATTTGACGCCTCGGGTGCGGAGTTTTTGACGTCGTCCCCCATAGCCAAACTTGCGCGTGTGCTTGTGCGCCGTTTTTACAAAGTTTTCAGATTGCCTCCCGGGTTTGCACCCCCCACTGAATTGGCCATAGAATCAATTATGTTGAGATGAATTTTGAATTTGACGCCTCGGGTGCGGAGTTTTTGACGTTGTCGCCCATAACCAAACTTGAGCGTGTGCTTGTGCGCCGTTTTTACAATGTTTTCAGATTACCTCTCAGGTTGCAACCCCCACTGAATTGGCCATAGAATCAATTTTGTTGAGACGGATTTTGAATTTGACGCCTCGGGTTCGGAGTTTTTGACGTCGTCGCCCATAGCGAAACTTGCGCGTGTGCTTGTGCGCCGTTTTTACAAAGGTTTCAGATTGCCTCCCGGGTTGCATCCCCCACTGAATTGGCCATAGAATCAATTTTGTTGAGACGGATTATGAATTTGTCGCCTCGGGTGTGGAGTTTTTTGACGTCGTCGTCCATAGCTAAACTTGCGCATATACTTGTGCTCCGTTTTTACAAAGTTTTCAGATTGCCTCTTGGGTTTGCATCCCCCACTGAATTGGCCATAGAATCAATTGTGTTGAGACAGATTTTGAATTTGACGCCTTGGGTGCGCAGATTTTTACATCGTCGCCCATAGCCAAACTTGCGCGTATGCTTGTGCGCCGTTTTTACAAAGTTTTCAGATTGCCCCCTGGATTTGCATCCCCCACTGAATTGGCCATAGAATCAATTTTGTTGAGACAAATTTTGAATTTGACGGCTCGAGTTCGGAGTTTTTGACGTCGTCGCCCATAACCAAACTTGCGCGTGTGCTTGTGCGCCGTTTTTACAAAGTTTTCAGATTGCCTCCCGGGTTTGCAACCCCCACTGAATTGGCCATAGAATCAATTGTGTTGAGATGAATTTCGAATTTGACGCCTCGGGTGTGGAGTTTTTGAAGTTGTCGCCCATAGCCAAACTTGCGCGTGTGCTTGTGCGCCGTTTTTACAAAGTTTTCAGATTGCCTCTCAGGTTGCAACCCCCACTGAATTGGCCATAGAATCAATTTTGTTGAGACGGATTTTAAATTTGACGCCTCGGGTGCGGAGTTTTTGACGTCGTCGCCCATAGCCAAACTTGCTCGCTTGCTTGTGCACCGTTTTTACAAAGTTTTCAGATTGCCTCCTGGATATGCATCCCTACTGAATTGGCCATAGAATCAATTGTGTTGAAACAGATTTTTAATTTGACGCCTCGGGTGTGGAGATTTTGATGTCGTCGCCCATAGCCAAACTTGCGCGTATACTTGTGCTCCGTTTTTACAAAGTTTTCAGATTGCCTCCCGGGTTTGCATCCCCCACTGAATTGCCAATATAATCCATTGTGTCGAGACGGTTTTTGAATTTGAGGCCTCGGGTGCAGTGTTTTTGACGTCGTGGTCCATAGCCAAACTTCTGGCATACTTGTGCGCCGTTTTTACAAAGTTTTTAGATTGCCTCCCGGGTTTGCATCCCCCACTGAATTGGCCATATAATCAATTGTGTTGAGACGGATTTTAAATTTGACGCCTCGGGTGCGGAGTTTTTGACGTCGTCCCCCATAGCCAAACTTGCGCGTGTGCTTGTGCGCCGTTTTTACAAAGTTTTCAGATTACCTCCCGGGTTTGCATCCCCCACTGAATTGGCCATAGAATCAAATGTGTTGAGATGAATTTTGAATTTGATGCCTCGGGTGCGGAGTTTTTGACGTTGTCGCCCATAACCAAACTTGAGCGTATGCTTGTGCGCCGTTTTTACAATGTTTTCAGATTACCTCTCAGGTTGCAACCCCCACTGAATTGGCCATAGAATCAATTTTGTTGAGACGGATTTTGAATTTGACGCCTCGGGTTCGGAGTTTTTGACGTCGTCGCCCATAGCCAAACTTGCGCGTGTGCTTGTGCGCCGTTTTTACAAAGTTTTCAGATTACCTCCCGGGTTTGCATCCCCCACTGAATTCGCCATAGAATCAAATGTGTTGAGATGAATTTTGAATTTGACGCCTCGGGTGCGGAGTTTTTGACGTTGTCGCCCATAACCAAACTTGAGCGTATGCTTGTGCGCCGTTTTTACAATGTTTTCAGATTACCTCTCAGGTTGCAACCCCCACTGAATTGGCCATAGAATCAATTTTGTTGAGACGGATTTTGAATTTGACGCCTCGGGTTCGGAGTTTTTGACGTCGTCGCCCATAGCCAAACTTACGCGTGTGCTTGTGCGCCGTTTTTACAAAGTTTTCAGATTGCCTCCCGGGTTGCATCCCCCACTGAATTGGCCATAGAATCAATTTTTTTGAGACGTATTTTGAATTTGACGCCTCGGGTGCGGAGTTTTTGACGTCGTCGCCCATAGCTAAACTTGCGCGTATACGTGTGCTCTGTTTTTACAAAGTTTTCAGATTGCCTCTTGGTTTGCATCCCCCACTGAATTGGCCATAGAATCAATTGTGTCGAGACGGATTTTGAATTTGGCGCCTTGGGTGCGCAGTTTTTTACGTCGTCGCCCATAGCCAAACTTGCGCGTATGCTTGTGCTCCGTTTTTACAAAGTTTTCCGATTGCCTCACGGGTTTGCATCCCCCACTGAATTGGCAATAGAATCCATTGCGTCGAGACGGTTTTTGAATTTGAGGCCTCGGATGTAGATTTTTTGACGTCGTGGCCCATTGCCACACTTGCGCGCATGCTTATGCGCCGTTTTTACAAAGTTTTCGGATTACCTCTCGGGTTTGCACTCCCCACTGAATTGGCCATAGAATCAATTGTTCCGAGACGGATTTTGAATTTGGCGCCTTGGGTGCGCAGTTTTTTACGTCTTCGCCCATAGCCAAACTTGCGCGTGTGCTTGTTCGCCGTTTTTACAAAGTTTTCAGACTGCCTCCCGGGTTTGCATCCCCCACTGAATTGCCAATAGAATCCATTGCGTCGAGACGGTTTTTGAATTTGATGCCTCGGGTGCATTGTTTTTGACGTCGTGGTCCATAGCCAAACTTCTGGCATACTTGTGCGCCGTTTTTACAAAGTTTTTAGATTGCCTCCCGGGTTTGCATCCCCCACTGAATTAGCCATATAATCAATTGTGTTGAGACGGATTTTGAATTTGACGCCTCGGGTGCGGAGTTTTTGACGTCGTCGCCCATAGCCAAACTTGCGCGTGTGCTTGTTCGCCGTTTTTACAAAGTTTTCAGATTGCCTCCCGGGTTTGCATCCCCCACTGATTTGGCCATAGAATCAATTGTGTTGAAATGAATTTTGAATTTGACGCCTCGGATGCGGAGTTTTTGACGTTGTCGCCCATAACCAAACTTGAGCGTGTGCGCCGTTTTTACAATGTTTTCAGATTACCTCTCAGGTTGCAACCCCCACTGAATTGGCCATAGAATCAATTTTGTTGAGACGGATTTTGAATTTGACGCCTCGGGTTCGGAGTTTTTGACGTCGTCGCCCATAGCCAAACTTGCGCGTGTGCTTGTGCGCCGTTTTTACAAAGTTTTCAGATTGCCTGCCGGGTTGTATCCCCAACTGAATTGGACATTGAATCAATTGTGTTGAGACGGATTTTGAATTTGACGCCTCGGGTGCGGATTTTTTTACGTCGTCGCCCATAGCCAAACTTGCGCGTGTGCTTGTGCGCCGTTTTTACAAAGTTTTCAGATTGCCTACCGGGTTGCATCCCCCACTGAATTGGCCATAGAATCAATTTTGTTGAAACGGATTTTGAATTTGACACCTCGGGTGTGGAGTTTTTTGACGTCGTCGCCCATAGCTAAACTTGCGCGTATACTTGTGCTCCGTTTTTACAAAGTTTTCAGATTGCCTCTTGGGTTTGCATCCCCCACTGAATTAGCCATAGAATCAATTGTGTTGAGACGGATTTTAAGTTTGACGCCTTGGGTGCGCAGTTTTTTACGTCGTCGCCCGTAGCCAAACTTGCGCGTATGCTTGTGCGCCGTTTTTACAAAGTTTTCAGATTGGCCCCTGGGTTTGCATCCCCCACTGAATTGGTCATAAAATCAATTTTGTTGAGACGGATTTTGAATTTGACGCCTCGGGTGCGGAGTTTTTGAAGTCGTCGCCCATAGCCAAACTTGTGCGTGTGCTTGTGTGCCGTTTTTACAAAGTTTTCAGATTCCCTCCCGGGTTGCCTCCCCCACTGAATTGGCCATATAATCAATTTTGTTGAGACGTATTTTGAATTTGACGCCTCGGGTGTGGAGTTTTTGACGTCGTCGCCCATAGCCAAACTTGCGCGCATGCTTGTGCGCCGTTTTTACAAAGTTTTCAGATTGCCTCCTTGGTTTGCATCCCCCACTGAATTGGCCATAGAATCAATTGTGTCGAGACGGATTTTGAATTTGGCGCCTTGGGTGCGCAGTTTTTTACGTCGTCGCCCATAGCCAAACTTGCGCGTATGCTTGTGCTCCGTTTTTACAAAGTTTTCCGATTGCCTCACGGGTTTGCATCCCCCACTGAATTGGCAATAGAATCCATTGCATCGAGACGGTTTTTGAATTTGAGGCCTCGGGTGTAGAGTTTTTGACGTCGTGGCCCATTGCCACACTTGCGCGCATGCTTATGCGCCGTTTTTACAAAGTTTTCGGATTACCTCTCGGGTTTGCACTCCCCACTGAATTGGCCATAGAATCAATTGTTCCGAGACGGATTTTGAATTTGAGGCCTCGGGTGCAGTGTTTTTTACGTCGTGGTCCATAGCCAAACTTCTGGCATACTTGTATGCCGTTTTTACAAAGTTTTCAGATTGCCTCCTAGGTTTGCATCCCCCACTGAATTGGCCATAGAATCAATTGTGTCGAGACGGATTTTGAATTTGGCGCCTTGGGTGCGCAGTTTTTTACGTCGTCGCCCATAGCCAAACTTGCGCGTATGCTTGTGCGTCGTTTTTAAAAAGTTTTCAGATTGGCCCCTGGGTTTGCATCCCCCACTGAATTGGTCATAGAATCAATTTTGTTGAGAAGGATTTTGAATTTGACGCCTCAGGTGCGGAGTTTTAGAAGTCGTCGCCCATAGCCAAACTTGCGCGTGTGCTTGTGCGCCGTTTTTACAAAGTTTTCAGATTGCCTCCCGGGTTGCATCCCTCACTGAATTGGCCATAGAATCAATTTTGTTGAGACGGATTTTAAATTTGACGCCTCGGGTGCAGAGTTTTTTACGTCGTCGCCCATAGCCAAACTTGCGCGCATGCTTGTGTGCCGTTATTACAAAGTTTTCAGATTGCCTTCCGGGTTTGCACTCCCCACTGAATTGGACATAGAATCAATTGTGTTGAGACGGATTTTGAATTTGACGCCTCGGGTGTGGAGTTGTGGAGTTTTTGACGTCGTCGCCCATAGCCAAACTTGCGCGTTTGCTTGTGCGCCGTTCTTACAAAGTTTTCAGATTACCTCTCCGGTTGCAACCCCAACTTGTTGAGACGGATTTTGAATTTGACACCTTGGGTGCGGAGTTTTTGACGTCGTCGTCCATAGCCAAACTTGCGCGTCTGCTTGTGCGCCGTTTTTACAAAGTTTTCAGATTACCTCTCGGGTTGCAACCCCCACTGAATTGGCCATAGAATCAATTTTGTTGAGACGGATTTTGAATTTGACACCTCGGGTGCGGAATTTTTGACGTCGTCGCCCATCGCCAAACTTGCGCGCATGCTTGTGCGCCGTTTTTACAAAGTTTTCAGATTGCCTCCCGAGTTTGCATCCCCCACTGAATTGGCTATAAAATCAATTATGTTGAGACGGATTTTGAATTTGACACCTCGGGTGTGGAGTTTTTTAAGTCGTCGCCCATAGCCAAACTTGCGCGCATGTTTGTGCTCCGTTTTTACAAAGTTTTCAGATTGCCTCACGGGTTTGCATCCCCAAATGAATTGGCAATAGAATCCATTGCGTCGAGACGGTTTTTCAAATTGAGGCGTCGGGTGTAGAGTTTTTGACGTCGTGGCCCATTGCCACACTTGCGCGCATGCTTATGCGCCCTTTTTACAAAGTTTTCGGATTACCTCTCGGGATTGCACTCCCCACTGAATTGGCCATAGAATCAATTGTTCCGAGACGGATTTTGAATTTGAGGCCTCGGGTGCAGTGTTTTTGACGTCGTGGTCCATAGCCAAACTTCTAGCATACGTGTGCGCCGTTTTTACAAAGTTTTTAGATTACCTCCAAGGTATGCATCCTTACTGAATTGGCAATAGAATCAATTGTGTTGAAATGGATTTTGAATTTGACGCCTCGGGTGTGGAGATTTTGACGTCGTCGCCCATAGCCAAACTTGCGCGTATACTTGTGCTCCGTTTTTACAAAGTTTTCAGATTGCCTCCCGGGTTTGCATCCCCCACTGAATTGCCAATAGAATCCATTGCGTCGAGACGGTTTTTGAATTTGAGGCCTCGGGTGCATTGTTTTTGACGTCGTGGTCCATAGCCAAACTTCTGGCATACTTGTGCGCCGTTTTTACAAAGTTTTAGATTGCCTCCCGGGTTTGCATCCCCCACTGAATTGGCCATAAAATCAATTGTGTGGAGACGGATTTTGAATTTGACGCCTCGGGTGCAGAGTTTTTGAAGTTGTCGCCTATAGCCAAACTTGCGCGTGTGCTTGTGCGCCGTTTTTACAAAGTTTTCAGATTGCCTCTCGGGTTGCAACCCCCACTGAATTGGCCATATAATCAATTGTGTTGAGACGGATTTTGAATTTGACGCCTTGGGTGCGCAATTTTTTACGTCGTCGCCCATAGCCAAACTTGCGCGTGTGCTTGTTCGCCGTTTTTACAAAGTTTTCAGATTGCCTCCCGGGTTTGCATCCCCCACTGATTTGGCCATAGAATCAATTGTGTTGAAATGAATTTTGAATTTGACGCCTTGGATGCGGAGTTTTTGACGTTGTCGCCCATAACCAAACTTGAGCGTGTGCGCCGTTTTTACAATGTTTTCAGATTACCTCTCAGGTTGCAACCCCCACTGAATTGGCCATAGAATCAATTTTGTTGAGACGGATTTTGAATTTGACGCCTCGGGTTCGGAGTTTTTGACGTCGTCGCCCATAGCCAAACTTGCGCGTGTGCTTGTGCGCCGTTTTTACAAAGTTTTCAGATTGCCTCCCGGGTTGCATCCCCCACTGAATTGGCCATAGAATCAATTTTGTTGAGACGGATTTTGAATTTGACGCCTCGGGTGTGGAGTTTTTTGACGTCGTCGCCCATTACTAAACTTGCGCGTATACTTGTGCTCCGTTTTTACAAAGTGTTCAGATTGCCTCTTGGGTTTGCATCCTCCACTGATTTGGCCATAGAATCAATTGTGTTGAGACGGATTTTGAATTTGACGCCTTGGGTGCGCAGTTTTTTACGTCGTCGCCCGTAGCCAAACTTGCGCGTATGCTTGTGCGCCGTTTTTACAAAGTTTTCAGATTGGCCCCTGGGTTTGCATCCCCCACTGAATTGGTCATAAAATCAATTTTGTTGAGACGGATTTTGAATTTGACGCCTCGGGTGCGGAGTTTTTGAAGTTGTCGCCCATAGCCAAACTTGCGCGTGTGCTTGTGCGCCGTTTTTACAAAGTTTTCAGATTGCCTGCCGGGTTGTATCCCCAACTGAATTGGACATAGAATCAATTGTGTTGAGACGGATTTTGAATTTGACGCCTCGGGTGCGGATTTTTTTACGTCGTCGCCCATAGCCAAACTTGCGCGTGTGCTTGTGCGCCGTTTTTACAAAGTTTTCAGATTGCCTCCCGGGTTGCATCCCCCACTGAATTGGCCATAGAATCAATTTTGTTGAAACGGATTTTGAATTTGACACCTCGGGTGTGGAGTTTTTTGACGTCGTCGCCCATAGCTAAACTTGCGCGTATACTTGTGCTCCGTTTTTACAAAGTGTTCAGATTGCCTCTTGGGTTTGCATCCCCCACTGAATTAGCCATAGAATCAATTGTGTTGAGACGGATTTTAAGTTTGACGCCTTGGGTGCGCAGTTTTTTACGTCGTCGCCCGTAGCCAAACTTGCGCGTATGCTTGTGCGCCGTTTTTACAAAGTTTTCAGATTGGCCCCTGGGTTTGCATCCCCCACTGAATTGGTCATAAAATCAATTTTGTTGAGACGGATTTTGAATTTAACGCCTCGGGTGCGGAGTTTTTGAAGTCGTCGCCCATAGCCAAACTTGTGCGTGTGCTTGTGTGCCGTTTTTACAAAGTTTTCAGATTCCCTCCCGGGTTGCCTCCCCCACTGAATTGGCCATATAATCAATTTTGTTGAGACGTATTTTGAATTTGACGCCTCGGGTGCGGAGTTTTTGACGTCGTCGCCCATAGCCAAACTTGCGCGCATGCTTGTGCGCCGTTTTTACAAAGTTTTCAGATTGCCTCCTTGGTTTGCATCCCCCACTGAATTGGCCATAGAATCAATTGTGTCGAGACGGATTTTGAATTTGGCGCCTTGGGTGCGCAGTTTTTTACGTCGTCGCCCATAGCCAAACTTGCGCGTATGCTTGTGCTCCGTTTTTACAAAGTTTTCCGATTGCCTCACGGGTTTGCATCCCCCACTGAATTGGCAATAGAATCCATTGCATCGAGACGGTTTTTGAATTTGAGGCCTCGGGTGTAGAGTTTTTGACGTCGTGGCCCATTGCCACACTTGCGCGCATGCTTATGCGCCGTTTTTACAAAGTTTTCGGATTACCTCTCGGGTTTGCACTCCCCACTGAATTGGCCATAGAATCAATTGTTCCGAGACGGATTTTGAATTTGAGGCCTCGGGTGCAGTGTTTTTTACGTCGTGGTCCATAGCCAAACTTCTGGCATACTTGTATGCCGTTTTTACAAAGTTTTCAGATTGCCTCCTAGGTTTGCATCCCCCACTGAATTGGCCATAGAATCAATTGTGTCGAGACGGATTTTGAATTTGGCGCCTTGGGTGCGCAGTTTTTTACGTCGTCGCCCATAGCCAAACTTGCGCGTATGCTTGTGCGTCGTTTTTAAAAAGTTTTCAGATTGGCCCCTGGGTTTGCATCCCCCACTGAATTGGTCATAGAATCAATTTTGTTGAGAAGGATTTTGAATTTGACGCCTCAGGTGCGGAGTTTTAGAAGTCGTCGCCCATAGCCAAACTTGCGCGTGTGCTTGTGCGCCGTTTTTACAAAGTTTTCAGATTGCCTCCCGGGTTGCATCCCTCACTGAATTGGCCATAGAATCAATTTTGTTGAGACGGATTTTAAATTTGACGCCTCGGGTGCAGAGTTTTTTACGTCGTCGCCCATAGCCAAACTTGCGCGCATGCTTGTGTGCCGTTATTACAAAGTTTTCAGATTGCCTTCCGGGTTTGCACTCCCCACTGAATTGGACATAGAATCAATTGTGTTGAGACGGATTTTGAATTTGACGCCTCGGGTGTGGAGTTGTGGAGTTTTTGACGTCGTCGCCCATAGCCAAACTTGCGCGTTTGCTTGTGCGCCGTTCTTACAAAGTTTTCAGATTACCTCTCCGGTTGCAACCCCAACTTGTTGAGACGGATTTTGAATTTGACACCTTGGGTGCGGAGTTTTTGACGTCGTCGTCCATAGCCAAACTTGCGCGTCTGCTTGTGCGCCGTTTTTACAAAGTTTTCAGATTACCTCTCGGGTTGCAACCCCCACTGAATTGGCCATAGAATCAATTTTGTTGAGACGGATTTTGAATTTGACACCTCGGGTGCGGAATTTTTGACGTCGTCGCCCATCGCCAAACTTGCGCGCATGCTTGTGCGCCGTTTTTACAAAGTTTTCAGATTGCCTCCCGAGTTTGCATCCCCCACTGAATTGGCTATAAAATCAATTATGTTGAGACGGATTTTGAATTTGACGCCTCGGGTGTGGAGTTTTTTAAGTCGTCGCCCATAGCCAAACTTGCGCGCATGTTTGTGCTCCGTTTTTACAAAGTTTTCAGATTGCCTCACGGGTTTGCATCCCCAAATGAATTGGCAATAGAATCCATTGCGTCGAGACGGTTTTTCAAATTGAGGCGTCGGGTGTAGAGTTTTTGACGTCGTGGCCCATTGCCACACTTGCGCGCATGCTTATGCGCCCTTTTTACAAAGTTTTCGGATTACCTCTCGGGTTTGCACTCCCCACTGAATTGGCCATAGAATCAATTGTTCCGAGACGGATTTTGAATTTGAGGCCTCGGGTGCAGTGTTTTTGACGTCGTGGTCCATAGCCAAACTTCTAGCATACTTGTGCGCCGTTTTTACAAAGTTTTTAGATTACCTCCAAGGTATGCATCCTTACTGAATTGGCAATAGAATCAATTGTGTTGAAATGGATTTTGAATTTGACGCCTCGGGTGTGGAGATTTTGACGTCGTCGCCCATAGCCAAACTTGCGCGTATACTTGTGCTCCGTTTTTACAAAGTTTTCAGATTGCCTCCCGGGTTTGCATCCCCCACTGAATTGCCAATAGAATCCATTGCGTCGAGACGGTTTTTGAATTTGAGGCCTCGGGTGCATTGTTTTTGACGTCGTGGTCCATAGCCAAACTTCTGGCATACTTGTGCGCCGTTTTTACAAAGTTTTAGATTGCCTCCCGGGTTTGCATCCCCCACTGAATTGGCCATAAAATCAATTGTGTGGAGACGGATTTTGAATTTGACGCCTCGGGTGCAGAGTTTTTGAAGTTGTCGCCTATAGCCAAACTTGCGCGTGTGCTTGTGCGCCGTTTTTACAAAGTTTTCAGATTGCCTCTCGGGTTGCAACCCCCACTGAATTGGCCATATAATCAATTGTGTTGAGACGGATTTTGAATTTGACGCCTTGGGTGCGCTATTTTTTACGTCGTCGCCCATAGCCAAACTTGCGCGTATGCTTGTGCGCCGTTTTTACAAAGTTTTCAGATTGCCCCCTGGATTTGCATCCCCCACTGAATTGGCCATAGAATCAATTTTGTTGAGACAAATTTTGAATTTGACGCCTCGAGTTCGGAGTTTTTGACGTCGTCGCCCATAACCAAACTTGCGCGTGTGCTTGTGCGCCGTTTTTACAAAGTTTTCAGATTGCCTCCCGGGTTTGCAACCCCCACTGAATTGGCCATAGAATCAATTGTGTTGAGATGAATTTCGAATTTGACGCCTCGGGTGTGGAGTTTTTGAAGTTGTCGCCCATAGCCAAACTTGCGCGTGTGCTTGTACGCCGTTTTTACAAAGTTTTCAGATTGCCTCTCAGGTTGCAACCCCCACTGAATTGGCCATAGAATCAATTTTGTTGAGACAAATTTTGAATTTGACGCCTCGGGTGCGGAGTTTTTGACGTCGTCGCCCATAGCCAAACTTGCTCGCTTGCTTGTGCGCCGTTTTTACAAAGTTTTCAGATTGCCTCCCGGGTATGCATCCCTACTGAATTGGCCATAGAATCAATTGTGTTGAAACGTATTTTTAATTTGACGCCTCGGGTGTGGAGATTTTGATGTCGTCGCCCATAGCCAAACTTGCGCGTATACTTGTGCTCCGTTTTTACAAAGTTTTCAGATTGCCTCCCGGGTTTGCATCCCCCACTGAATTCCCAATAGAATCCATTGCGTCGAGACGGTTTTTGAATTTGAGGCCTCGGGTGCAGTGTTTTTGACGTCGTGGTCCATAGCCAAACTTCTGGCATACTTGTGCGCCGTTTTTACAAAGTTTTTAGATTGCCTCCCGGATTTGCATCCCTCACTGAATTAGCCATATAATCAATTGTGTTGAGACGGATTTTGAATTTGACGCCTCGGGTGCGGAGTTTTTGACGTCGTCCCCCATAGCCAAACTTGCGCGTGTGCTTGTGCGCCGTTTTTACAAAGTTTTCAGATTGCCTCCCGGGTTTGCACCCCCCACTGAATTGGCCATAGAATCAATTGTGTTGAGATGAATTTTGAATTTGATGCCTCGGGTGCGGAGTTTTTGACGTTGTCGCCCATAACCAAACTTGAGCGTGTGCTTGTGCGCCGTTTTTACAATGTTTTCAGATTACCTCTCAGGTTGCAACCCCCACTGAATTGGCCATAGAATCAATTTTGTTGAGACGGATTTTGAATTTGACGCCTCGGGTTCGGAGTTTTTGACGTCGTCGCCCATAGCGAAACTTGCGCGTGTGCTTGTGCGCCGTTTTTACAAAGGTTTCAGATTGCCTCCCGGGGTGCATCCCCCACTGAATTGGCCATAGAATCAATTTTGTTGAGACGGATTATGAATTTGTCGCCTCGGGTGTGGAGTTTTTTGACGTCGTCGTCCATAGCTAAACTTGCGCGTATACTTGTGCTCCGTTTTTACAAAGTTTTCAGATTGCCTCTTGGGTTTGCATCCCCCACTGAATTGGCCATAGAATCAATTGTGTTGAGACAGATTTTGAATTTGACGCCTTGGGTGCGCAGTTTTTTACATCGTCGCCCATAGCCAAACTTGCGCGTATGCTTGTGCGCCGTTTTTACAAAGTTTTCAGATTGGCCCCTGGGTTTGCATCCCCCACTGAATTGGTCATAAAATCAATTTTGATGAGACGGATTTTGAATTTGACGCCTCGGGTGCGGAGTTTTTGAAGTCGTCGCCCATAGCCAAACTTGCGCGTGTGCTTGTGTACCGTTTTTACAAAGTTTTCAGATTCCTTCCCGGGTTGCCTCCCCCACTGAATTGGCCATATAATCAATTTTGTTGAGACGTATTTTGAATTTGACGCCTCGGGTGCGGAGTTTTTGACGTCGTCGCCCATAACCAAACTTGCGCGCATGCTTGTGCGCCGTTTTTACAAAGTTTTCAGATTGCCTCCTTGGTTTGCATCCCCCACTGAATTGGCCATAGAATCAATTGTGTCGAGACGGATTTTGAATTTGGCGCCTTGGGTGCGCAGTTTTTTACGTCGTCGCCCATAGCCAAACTTGCGCGTTTGCTTGTGCTCCATTTTTACAAAGTTTTCCGATTGCCTCACGGGTTTGCATCCCCCACTGAATTGGCAATAAAATCCATTGCGTCGAGACGGTTTTTGAATTTGAGGCCTCGGGTGTAGAGTTTTTGACATCGTGGCCCATTGCCACACTTGCGCGCATGCTTATGCGCCGTTTTTACAAAGTTTTCAGATTACCTCTCGGGTTTGCACTCCCCACTGAATTGGACATAGAATCAATTGTTCCGAGACGGATTTTGAATTTGAGGCCTCGGGTGCAGTGTTTTTTACGTCGTGGTCCATAGCCAAACTTCTGGCATACTTGTGCGCCGTTTTTACAAAGTTTTCAGATTGCGTCCTAGGTTTGCATCCCCCACTGAATTGGCCATAGAATCAATTTTGTCGAGATGGATTTTGAATTTGGCGCCTTGGGTGCGCAGTTTTTTACGTCGTCGCCCATAGCCAAACTTGCGCGTATGCTTGTGCGTCATTTTTAAAAAGTTTTCATATTGGCCCCTGGGTTTGCATCCCCCACTGAATTGGTCATAGAATCAATTTTGTTGAGAAGGAATTTGAATTTGACGCCTCGGGTGCGGAGTTTTAGAAGTCGTCGCCCATAGCCAAACTTGCGCGTGTGCTTGTGCGCCATTTTTACAAAGTTTTCAGATTGCCTCCCGGGTTGCATCCCTCACTGAATTGGCCATAGAATCAATTTTGTTGAGACAGATTTTAAATTTGACGCCTCGGGTGCGGAGTTTTTTACGTCGTCGCCCATAACCAAACTTGCGCGCATGCTTGTGCGCCGTTTTTATAAAGTTTTCAGATTGCCTCCTTGGTTTGCATCCCCCACTGAATTAGCCATAGAATCAATTGTGTCGAGACGGATTTTGAATTTGGCGCCTTGGGTGCGCAGTTTTTTACGTCGTCGCCCATAGCCAAACTTGCGCGTTTGCTTGTGCTCCGTTTTTACAAAGTTTTCCGATTGCCTCACGGGTTTGCATCCCCCACTGAATTGGCAATAGAATCCATTGCGTCGAGACGGTTTTTGAATTTGAGGCCTCGGGTGTAGAGTTTTTGACGTCGTGGCCCATTGCCACACTTGCGCGCATGCTTATGCGCCGTTTTTACAAAGTTTTCGGATTACCTCTCGGGTTTGCACTCCCCACTGAATTGGACATAGAATCAATTGTTCCGAGACGGATTTTGAATTTGAGGCCTCGGGTGCAGTGTTTTTTACGTCGTGGTCCATAGCAAAACTTTTGGCATACTTGTGCGCCGTTTTTACAAAGTTTTCAGATTGCGTCCTAGGTTTGCATCCCCCACTGAATTGGCCATAGAATCAATTGTGTCGAGACGGATTTTGAATTTGGCGCCATGGGTGCGCAGTTTTCTACGTCGTCGCCCATAGCCAAACTTGCGCGTATGCTTGTGCGTCGTTTTTAAAAAGTTTTCATATTGGCCCCTGGGTTTGCATCCCCCGCTGAATTGGTCATAGAATCAATTTTGTTGAGAAGGATTTTGAATTTGACGCCTCGGGTGCGGAGTTTTAGAAGTCGTCGCCCATAGCCAAACTTGCGCGTGTGCTTGTGCACCGTTTTTACAAAGTTTTCAGATTGCCTCCCGGGTTGCATCCCTCACTGAATTGGCCATAGAATCAATTTTGTTGAGACAGATTTTAAATTTGACGCCTCGGGTGCGGAGTTTTTTACGTCGTCGCCCATAGCCAAACTTGCGCGCATGCTTGTGTGCCGTTATTACAAAGTTTTCAGATTGCCTTCCGGGTTTGCACTCCCCACTGAATTGGACATAGAATCAATTGTGTTGAGACGGATTTTGAATTTGACGCCTCGGGTGTGGAGTTTTTGACGTCGTCGCCCATAGCCAAACTTGCGCGTGTGCTTGTGCGCCGTTTTTACAAAGTTTTCAGATTACCTCTCCGGTTGCAACCCCCACTGAATTGGCCATAGAATCAATCTTGTTGAGACGGATTTTGAATTTGACACCTTGGGTGCGGAGTTTTTGACGTCGTCGTCCATAGCCAAACTTGCGCGTATGCTTGTGCGTCGTTTTTAAAAAGTTTTCATATTGGCCCCTGGGTTTGCATCCCCCACTGAATTGGTCATAGAATCAATTTTGTTGAGAAGGAATTTGAATTTGACGCCTCGGGTGCGGAGTTTTAGAAGTCGTCGCCCATAGCCAAACTTGCGCGTGTGCTTGTGCGCCATTTTTACAAAGTTTTCAGATTGCCTCCCGGGTTGCATCCCTCACTGAATTGGCCATAGAATCAATTTTGTTGAGACAGATTTTAAATTTGACGCCTCGGGTGCGGAGTTTTTTACGTCGTCGCCCATAACCAAACTTGCGCGCATGCTTGTGCGCCGTTTTTACAAAGTTTTCAGATTGCCTCCTTGGTTTGCATCCCCCACTGAATTAGCCATAGAATCAATTGTGTCGAGACGGATTTTGAATTTGGCGCCTTGGGTGCGCAGTTTTTTACGTCGTCGCCCATAGCCAAACTTGCGCGTTTGCTTGTGCTCCGTTTTTACAAAGTTTTCCGATTGCCTCACGGGTTTGCATCCCCCACTGAATTGGCAATAGAATCCATTGCGTCGAGACGGTTTTTGAATTTGAGGCCTCGGGTGTAGAGTTTTTGACGTCGTGGCCCATTGCCACACTTGCGCGCATGCTTATGCGCCGTTTTTACAAAGTTTTCGGATTACCTCTCGGGTTTGCACTCCCCACTGAATTGGACATAGAATCAATTGTTCCGAGACGGATTTTGAATTTGAGGCCTCGGGTGCAGTGTTTTTTACGTCGTGGTCCATAGCAAAACTTTTGGCATACTTGTGCGCCGTTTGTACAAAGTTTTCAGATTGCGTCCTAGGTTTGCATCCCCCACTGAATTGGCCATAGAATCAATTGTGTCGAGACGGATTTTGAATTTGGCGCCTTGGGTGCGCAGTTTTCTACGTCGTCGCCCATAGCCAAACTTGCGCGTATGCTTGTGCGTCGTTTTTAAAAAGTTTTCATATTGGCCCCTGGGTTTGCATCCCCCGCTGAATTGGTCATAGAATCAATTTTGTTGAGAAGGATTTTGAATTTGACGCCTCGGGTGCGGAGTTTTAGAAGTCGTCGCCCATAGCCAAACTTGCGCGTGTGCTTGTGCACCGTTTTTACAAAGTTTTCAGATTGCCTCCCGGGTTGCATCCCTCACTGAATTGGCCATAGAATCAATTTTGTTTAGACAGATTTTAAATTTGACGCCTCGGGTGCGGAGTTTTTTACGTCGTCGCCCATAGCCAAACTTGCTCGCATGCTTGTGTGCCGTTATTACAAAGTTTTCAGATTGCCTTCCGGGTTTGCACTCCCCACTGAATTGGACATATAATCAATTGTGTTGAGACGGATTTTGAATTTGACGCCTCGGGTGTGGAGTTTTTGACGTCGTCGCCCATAGCCAAACTTGCGCGTGTGCTTGTGCGCCGTTTTTACAAAGTTTTCAGATTACCTCTCCGGTTGCAACCCCCACTGAATTGGCCATAGAATCAATCTTGTTGAGACGGATTTTGAATTTGACACCTTGGGTGCGGAGTTTTTGACGTCGTCGTCCATAGCCAAACTTGCGCGTATGCTTGTGCGTCGTTTTTAAAAAGTTTTCATATTGGCCCCTGGGTTTGCATCCCCCACTGAATTGGTCATAGAATCAATTTTGTTGAGAAGGAATTTGCATTTGACGCCTCGGGTGCGGAGTTTTAGAAGTCGTCGCCCATAGCCAAACTTGCGCGTGTGCTTGTGCGCCATTTTTACAAAGTTTTCAGATTGCCTCCCGGGTTGCATCCCTCACTGAATTGGCCATAGAATCAATTTTGTTGAGACAGATTTTAAATTTGACGCCTCGGGTGCGGAGTTTTTTACGTCGTCGCCCATAACCAAACTTGCGCGCATGCTTGTGCGCCGTTTTTACAAAGTTTTCAGATTGCCTCCTTGGTTTGCATCCCCCACTGAATTAGCCATAGAATCAATTGTGTCGAGACGGATTTTGAATTTGGCGCCTTGGGTGCGCAGTTTTTTACGTCGTCGCCCATAGCCAAACTTGCGCGTTTGCTTGTGCTCCGTTTTTACAAAGTTTTCCGATTGCCTCACGGGTTTGCATCCCCCACTGAATTGGCAATAGAATCCATTGCGTCGAGACGGTTTTTGAATTTGAGGCCTCGGGTGTAGAGATTTTGACGTCGTGGCCCATTGCCACACTTGCGCGCATGCTTATGCGCCGTTTTTACAAAGTTTTCGGATTACCTCTCGGGTTTGCACTCCCCACTGAATTGGACATATAATCAATTGTTCCGAGATGGATTTTGAATTTGAGGCCTCGGGTGCAGTGTTTTTTACGTCGTGGTCCATAGCAAAACTTTTGGCATACTTGTGCGCCGTTTTTACAAAGTTTTCAGATTGCGTCCTAGGTTTGCATCCCCCACTGAATTGGCCATAGAATCAATTGTGTCGAGACGGATTTTGAATTTGGCGCCTTGGGTGCGCAGTTTTCTACGTCGTCGCCCATAGCCAAACTTGCGCGTATGCTTGTGCGTCGTTTTTAAAAAGTTTTCATATTGGCCCCTGGGTTTGCATCCCCCGCTGAATTTGTCATAGAATCAATTTTGTTGAGAAGGATTTTGAATTTGACGCCTCGGGTGCGGAGTTTTAGAAGTCGTCGCCCATAGCCAAACTTGCGCGTGTGCTTGTGCACCGTTTTTACAAAGTTTTCAGATTGCCTCCCGGGTTGCATCCCTCACTGAATTGGCCATAGAATCAATTTTGTTGAGACAGATTTTAAATTTGACGCCTCGGGTGCGGAGTTTTTTACGTCGTCGCCCATAGCCAAACTTGCGCGCATGCTTGTGTGCCGTTATTACAAAGTTTTCAGATTGCCTTCCGGGTTTGCACTCCCCACTGAATTGGACATAGAATCAATTGTGTTGAGACGGATTTTGAATTTGACGCCTCGGGTGTGGAGTTTTTGACGTCGTCGCCCATAGCCAAACTTGCGCGTGTGCTTGTGCGCCGTTTTTACAAAGTTTTCAGATTACCTCTCCGGTTGCAACCCCCACTGAATTGGCCATAGAATCAATCTTGTTGAGACGGATTTTGAATTTGACACCTTGGGTGCGGAGTTTTTGACGTCGTCGTCCATAGCCAAACTTGCGCGTCTGCTTGTGCGCCATTTTTACAAAGTTTTCAGATTACCTCTCGGGTTGCAACCCCCACTGAATTGGCCATAGAATCAATTTTGTTGAGATGGATTTTGAATTTGACACCTCGGGTGCGGAGTTTTTGACGTCGTCGCCCATCGCCAAACTTGCGCGCATGCTTGTGCTCCGTTTTTACAAAGTTTTCAGATTGCCTCACGGGTTTGCATCCCCCAATGAATTGGCAATATAATCCATTGCGTCGAGACGGTTTTTCAATTTAAGGCTTCGGGTGTAGAGTTTTTGACGTCGTGGCCCATTGCCACACTTGCGCGCATGCTTATGCGCCGTTTTTACAAAGTTTTCGGATTACCTCTCGGGTTTGCACTCCCCACTGAATTGGCCATAGAATCAATTGTTCCGAGACGGATTTTGAATTTGAGGCCTCGGGTGTAGTGTTTTTGACGTCGTGGTCCATAGCCAAACTTCTAGCATACTTGTGCGCCGTTTTTACAAAGTTTTTAGATTACCTCCCGGGTATGCATCCTTACTGAATTGGCCATAGAATCAATTGTGTTGAAACGGATTTTGAATTTGACGCCTCGGGTGTGGAGATTTTGACGTCGTCGCCCATAGCCAAACTTGCGCGAATACTTGTGCTCCGTTTTTACAAAGTTTTCAGATTGCCTCCCGGGTTTGCATCCCCCACTGAATTGCCAATAGAATCCATTGCGTCGAGACGGTTTTTGAATTTGAGGCCTCGGGTGCATTGTTTTTGACGTCGTGGTCCATAGCCAAACTTCTGGCATACTTGTGCGCCGTTTATACAAAGTTTTAGATTGCCTCCCGGGTTTGCATCCCCCACTGAATTGGCCATAAAATCAATTTTGTGGAGACGGATTTTGAATTTGACGCCTCGGGTGCAGAGTTTTTGAAGTTGTCGCCTATAGCCAAACTTGCGCGTGTGCTTGTGCGCCGTTTTTACAAAGTTTTCAGATTGCCTCTCGGGTTGCAACCCCCATTAAATTGGCCATATAATCAATTGTGTTGAGACGGATTTTGAATTTGACGCCTTGGGTGCGCAATTTTTTACGTCGTCGCCCATAGCCAAACTTGCGCGTATGCTTGTGCGCTGTTTTTACAAAGTTTTCAGATTGCCCCCTGGATTTGCATCCCCCACTGAATTTGCCATAGAATCAATTTTGTTGAGACAAATTTTGAATTTGACGCCTCGAGTTCGGAGTTTTTGACGTCGTCGCCCATAACCAAACTTGCGCGTGTGCTTGTGCGCCGTTTTTACAAAGTTTTCAGATTGCCTCCCGGGTTTGCAACCCCCACTGAATTGGCCATAGAATCAATTGTGTTGAGATGAATTTCGAATTTGACGCCTCGGGTGTGGAGTTTTTGAAGTTGTCGCCCATAGCCAAACTTGCGCGTGTGCTTGTACGCCGTTTTTACAAAGTTTTCAGATTGCCTCTCAGGTTGCAACCCCCACTGAATTGGCCATAGAATCAATTTTGTTGAGACGGATTTTGAATTTGACGCCTCGGGTGCGGAGTTTTTGACGTCGTCGCCCATAGCCAAACTTGCTCGCTTGCTTGTGCGCCGTTTTTACAAAGTTTTCAGATTGCCTCCCGGGTATGCATCCCTACTGAATTGGCCATAGAATCAATTGTGTTGAAACGTATTTTTAATTTGACGCCTCGGGTGTGGAGATTTTGATGTCGTCGCCCATAGCCAAACTTGCGCGTATACTTGTGCTCCGTTTTTACAAAGTTTTCAGATTGCCTCCCGGGTTTGCATCCCCCACTGAATTCCCAATAGAATCCATTGCGTCGAGACGGTTTTTGAATTTGAGTCCTCGGGTGCAGTGTTTTTGACGTCGTGGTCCATAGCCAAACTTTTGGCATACTTGTGCGCCGTTTTTACAAAGTTTTTAGATTGCCTCCCGGATTTGCATCCCTCACTGAATTAGCCATATAATCAATTGTGTTGAGACGGATTTTGAATTTGACGCCTCGGGTGCGGAGTTTTTGACGTCGTCCCCCATAGCCAAACTTGCGCGTGTGCTTGTGCGCCGTTTTTACAAAGTTTTCAGATTGCCTCCCGGGTTTGCACCCCCCACTGAATTGGCCATAGAATCAATTGTGTTGAGATGAATTTTGAATTTGATGCCTCGGGTGCGGAGTTTTTGACGTTGTCGCCCATAACCAAACTTGAGCGTGTGCTTGTGCGCCGTTTTTACAATGTTTTCAGATTACCTCTCAGGTTGCAACCCCCACTGAATTGGCCATAGAATCAATTTTGTTGAGACGGATTTTGAATTTGACGCCTCGGGTTCGGAGTTTTTGACGTCGTCGCCCATAGCGAAACTTGCGCGTGTGCTTGTGCGCCGTTTTTACAAAGGTTTCAGATTGCCTCCCGGGTTGCATCCCCCACTGAATTGGCCATAGAATCAATTTTGTTGAGACGGATTATGAATTTGTCGCCTCGGGTGTGGAGTTTTTTGACGTCGTCGTCCATAGCTAAACTTGCGCGTATACTTGTGCTCCGTTTTTACAAAGTTTTCAGATGGCCTCTTGGGTTTGCATCCCCCACTGAATTGGCCATAGAATCAATTGTGTTGAGACAGATTTTGAATTTGACGCCTTGGGTGCGCAGTTTTTTACATCGTCGCCCATAGCCAAACTTGCGCGTATGCTTGTGCGCCGTTTTTACAAAGTTTTCAGATTGCCCCCTGGATTTGCATCCCCCACTGAATTGGCCATAGAATCAATTTTGTTGAGACAAATTTTGAATTTGACGCCTCGAGTTCGGAGTTTTTGACGTCGTCGCCCATAACCAAACTTGCGCGTGTGCTTGTGCGCCGTTTTTACAAAGTTTTCAGATTGCCTCCCGGGTTTGCAACCCCCACTGAATTGGCCATAGAATCAATTGTGTTGAGATGAATTTCGAATTTGACGCCTCGGGTGTGGAGTTTTTGAAGTTGTCGCCCATAGCCAAACTTGCGCGTGTGCTTGTGCGCCGTTTTTACAAAGTTTTCAGATTGCCTCTCAGGTTGCAACCCCCACTGAATTGGCCATAGAATCAATTTTGTTGAGACGGATTTTGAATTTGACGCCTCGGGTGCGGAGTTTTTGACGTCGTCGCCCATAGCCAAACTTGCTCGCTTGCTTGTGCACCGTTTTTACAAAGTTTTCAGATTGCCTCCTGGATATGCATCCCTACTGAATTGGCCATAGAATCAATTGTGTTGAAACAGATTTTTAATTTGACGCCTCGGGTGTGGAGATTTTGATGTCGTCGCCCATAGCCAAACTTGCGCGTATACTTGTGCTCCATTTTTACAAAGTTTTCAGATTGCCTCCCGGGTTTGCATCCCCCACTGAATTGCCAATATAATCCATTGTGTCGAGACGGTTTTTGAATTTGAGGCCTCGGGTGCAGTGTTTTTGACGTCGTGGTCCATAGCCAAACTTCTGGCATACTTGTGCGCCGTTTTTACAAAGTTTTTAGATTGCCTCCCGGGTTTGCATCCCCCACTGAATTGGCCATATAATCAATTGTGTTGAGACGGATTTTGAATTTGACGCCTCGGGTGCGGAGTTTTTGACGTCGTCCCCCATAGCCAAACTTGCGCGTGTGCTTGTGCGCCGTTTTTACAAAGTTTTCAGATTACCTCCCGGGTTTGCATCCCCCACTGAATTGGCCATAGAATCAAATGTGTTGAGATGAATTTTGAATTTGACGCCTCGGGTGCGGAGTTTTTGACGTTGTCGCCCATAACCAAACTTGAGCGTGTGCTTGTGCGCCGTTTTTACAATGTTTTCAGATTACCTCTCAGGTTGCAACCCCCACTGAATTGGCCATAGAATCAATTTTGTTGAGACGGATTTTGAATTTGACGCCTCGGGTTCGGAGTTTTTGACGTCGTCGCCCATAGCCAAACTTGCGCGTGTGCTTGTGCGCCGTTTTTACAAAGTTTTCAGATTGCCTCCCGGGTTGCATCCCCCACTGAATTGGCCATAGAATCAATTTTTTTGAGACGTATTTTGAATTTGACGCCTCGGGTGCGGAGTTTTTGACGTCGTCGCCCATAGCTAAACTTGCGCGTATACGTGTGCTCTGTTTTTACAAAGTTTTCAGATTGCCTCTTGGTTTGCATCCCCCACTGAATTGGCCATAGAATCAATTGTGTCGAGACGGATTTTGAATTTGGCGCCTTGGGTGCGCAGTTTTTTACGTCGTCGCCCATAGCCAAACTTGCGCGTATGCTTGTGCTCCGTTTTTACAAAGTTTTCCGATTGCCTCACGGGTTTGCATCCCCCACTGAATTGGCAATAGAATCCATTGCGTCGAGACGGTTTTTGAATTTGAGGCCTCGGGTGTAGAGTTTTTGACGTCGTGGCCCATTGCCACACTTGCGCGCATGCTTATGCGCCGTTTTTACAAAGTTTTCGGATTACCTCTCAGGTTTGCACTCCCCACTGAATTGGCCATAGAATCAATTGTTCCGAGACGGATTTTGAATTTGGCGCCTTGGGTGCGCAGTTTTTTACGTCTTCGCCCATAGCCAAACATGCGCGTGTGCTTGTTCGCCGTTTTTACAAAGTTTTCAGACTGCCTCCCGGGTTTGCATCCCCCACTGAATTGCCAATAGAATCCATTGCGTCGAGACGGTTTTTGAATTTGAGGCCTCGGGTGCATTGTTTTTGATGTCGTGGTCCATAGCCAAACTTCTGGCATACTTGTGCGCCGTTTTTACAAAGTTTTTAGATTGCCTCCCGGGTTTGCATCCCCCACTGAATTAGCCATATAATCAATTGTGTTGAGACGGATTTTGAATTTGACGCCTCGGGTAAGGAGTTTTTGACGTCGTCGCCCATAGCCAAACTTGCGCGTGTGCTTGTTCGCCGTTTTTACAAAGTTTTCAGATTGCCTCCCGGGTTTGCATCCCCCACTGATTTGGCCATAGAATTAATTGTGTTGAAATGAATTTTGAATTTGACGCCTCGGATGCGGAGTTTTTGACGTTGTCGCCCATAACCAAACTTGAGCGTGTGCGCCGTTTTTACAATGTTTTCAGATTACCTCTCAGGTTGCAACCCCCACTGAATTGGCCATAGAATCAATTTTGTTGAGACGGATTTTGAATTTGACGCCTCGGGTTCAGAGTTTTTGACGTCGTCGCCCATAGCCAAACTTGCGCGTGTGCTTGTGCGCCGTTTTTACAAAGTTTTCAGATTGCCTCCCGGGTTGCATCCCCCACTGAATTGGCCATAGAATCAATTTTGTTGAGACGGATTTTGAATTTGACGCCTCGGGTGTGGAGTTTTTTGACGTCGTCGCCCATTACTAAACTTGCGCGTATACTTGTGCTCCGTTTTTACAAAGTGTTCAGATTGCCTCTTGTGTTTGCATCCCCCACTGATTTGGCCATAGAATCAATTGTGTTGAGACGGATTTTGAATTTGACGCCTTGGGTGCGCAGTTTTTTACGTCGTCGCCCGTAGCCAAACTTGCGCGTATGCTTGTGCGCCGTTTTTACAAAGTTTTCAGATTGGCCCCTGGGTTTGCATCCCCCACTGAATTGATCATAAAATCAATTTTGTTGAGACGGATTTTGAATTTGACGCCTCGGGTGCGGAGTTTTTGAAGTCGTCGCCCATAGCCAAACTTGCGCGTGTGCTTGTGCGCCGTTTTTACAAAGTTTTCAGATTGCCTGCCGGGTTGTATCCCCAACTGAATTGGACATAGAATCAATTGTGTTGAGACGGATTTTGAATTTGACGCCTCGGGTGCGGATTTTTTTACGTCGTCGCCCATAGCCAAACTTGCGCGTGTGCTTGTGCGCCATTTTTACAAAGTTTTCAGATTGCCTCCCGGATTGCATCCCCCACTGAATTGGCCATAGAATCAATTTTGTTGAAACGGATTTTGAATTTGACACCTCGGGTGTGCAGTTTTTTGACGTCGTCGCCCATAGCTAAACTTGCGCGTATATTTGTGCTCCGTTTTTACAAAGTTTTCAGATTGCCTCTTGGGTTTGCATCCCCCACTGAATTAGCCATAAAATCAATTGTGTTGAGACGGATTTTAAGTTTGACGCCTTGGGTGCGCAGTTTTTTACGTCGTCGCCCGTAGCCAAACTTGCGCGTATGCTTGTGCGCCGTTTTTACAAAGTTTTCAGATTGGCCCCTGGGTTTGCATCCCCCACTGAATTGGTAATAAAATCAATTTTGTTGAGACGGATTTTGAATTTGACGCCTCGGGTGCGGAGTTTTTGAAGTCGTCGCCCATAGCCAAACTTGCGCGTGTGCTTGTGTGCCGTTTTTACAAAGTTTTCAGATTCCCTCCCGGGTTGCCTCCCCCACTGAATTGGCCATATAATCAATTTTGTTGGGACGTATTTTGAATTTGACGCCTCGGGTGCGGAGTTTTTGACGTCGTCGCCCATAGCCAAACTTGCGCGCATGCTTGTGCGCCGTTTTTACAAAGTTTTCAGATTGCCTCCTTGGTTTGCATCCCCCACTGAATTGGCCATAGAATCAATTGTGTCGAGACAGATTTTGAATTTGGCGCCTTGGGTGCGCAGTTTTTTACGTCGTCGCCCATAGCCAAACTTGCGCGTATGCTTGTGCTCCGTTTTTACAAAGTTTTCCGATTGCCTCACGGGTTTGCATCCCCCACTGAATTGGCAATAGAATCCATTGCATCGAGACGGTTTTTGAATTTGAGGCCTCGGGTGTAGAGTTTTTGACGTCGTGGCCCATTGCCACACTTGCGCGCATGCTTATGCGCCGTTTTTACAAAGTTTTCGGATTACCTCTCGGGTTTGCACTCCCCACTGAATTGGCCATAGAATCAATTGTTCCGAGACGGATTTTGAATTTGAGGCCTCGGGTGTAGTGTTTTTTACGTCGTGGTCCATAGCCAAACTTCTTGCATACTTGTTTGCCGTTTTTACAAAGTTTTCAGATTGCCTCCTAGGTTTGCATCCCCCACTGAATTGGCCATAGAATCAATTGTGTCGAGACGGATTTTGAATTTGGCGCCTTGGGTGCGCAGTTTTTTACGTCGTCGCCCATAGCCAAACTTGCGCGTATGCTTGTGCGTCGTTTTTAAAAAGTTTTCAGATTGGCCCCTGGGTTTGCATCCCCCACTGAATTGGTCATAGAATCAATTTTGTTGAGAAGGATTTTGAATTTGACGCCTCAGGTGCGGAGTTTTAGAAGTCGTCGCCCATAGCCAAACTTGCGCGTGTGCTTGTGCGCCGTTTTTACAAAGTTTTCAGATTGCCTCCCGGGTTGCATCCCTCACTGAATTGGCCATAGAATCAATTTTGTTGAGACGGATTTTAAATTTGACGCCTCGGGTGCAGAGTTTTTTACGTCGTCGCCCATAGCCAAACTTGCGCGCATGCTTGTGTGCCGTTATTACAAAGTTTTCAGATTGCCTTCCGGGTTTGCACTCCCCACTGAATTGGACATAGAATCAATTGTGTTGAGACGGATTTTGAATTTGACGCCTCGGGTGTGGAGTTGTGGAGTTTTTGACGTCGTCGCCCATAGCCAAACTTGCGCGTTTGCTTGTGCGCCGTTCTTACAAAGTTTTCAGATTACCTCTCCGGTTGCAACCCCAACTTGTTGAGACGGATTTTGAATTTGACACCTTGGGTGCGGAGTTTTTGACGTCGTCGTCCATAGCTAAACTTGCGCGTCTGCTTGTGCGCCGTTTTTACAAAGTTTTCAGATTACCTCTCGGGTTGCAACCCCCACTGAATTGGCCATAGAATCAATTTTGTTGAGACGGATTTTGAATTTGACACCTCGGGTGCGGAATTTTTTACGTCGTCGCCCATCGCCAAACTTGCGCGCATGCTTGTGCGCCATTTTTACAAAGTTTTCAGATTGCCTCCCGAGTTTGCATCCCCCACTGAATTGGCTATAAAATCAATTATGTTGAGACGGATTTTGAATTTGACGCCTCGGGTGTGGAGTTTTTTAAGTCGTCGCCCATAGCCAAACTTGCGCGCATGTTTGTGCTCCGTTTTTACAAAGTTTTCAGATTGCCTCACGGGTTTGCATCCCCAAATGAATTGGCAATAGAATCCATTGCGTCGAGACGGTTTTTCAAATTGAGGCGTCGGGTGTAGAGTTTTTGACGTCGTGGCCCATTGCCACACTTGCGCGCATGCTTATGCGCCCTTTTTACAAAGTTTTCGGATTACCTCTCGGGTTTGCACTCCCCACTGAATTGGCCATAGAATCAATTGTTCCGAGACGGATTTTGAATTTGAGGCCTCGGGTGCAGTGTTTTTGACGTCGTGGTCCATAGCCAAACTTCTAGCATACTTGTGCGCCGTTTTTACAAAGTTTTTAGATTATCTCCCGGGTATGCATCCTTACTGAATTGGCAATAGAATCAATTGTGTTGAAATGGATTTTGAATTTGACGCCTCGGGTGTGGAGATTTTGACGTCGTCGCCCATAGCCAAACTTGCGCGTATACTTGTGCTCCGTTTTTACAAAGTTTTCAGATTGCCTCCCGGGTTTGCATCCCCCACTGAATTGCCAATAGAATCCATTGCGTCGAGACGGTTTTTGAATTTGAGGCCTCGGGTGCATTGTTTTTGACGTCGTGGTCCATAGCCAAACTTCTGGCATACTTGTGCGCCGTTTTTACAAAGTTTTAGATTGCCTCCCGGGTTTGCATCCCCCACTGAATTGGCCATAAAATCAATTGTGTGGAGACGGATTTTGAATTTGACGCCTCGGGTGCAGAGTTTTTGAAGTTGTCGCCTATAGCCAAACTTGCGCGTGTGTTTGTGCGCCGTTTTTACAAAGTTTTCAGATTGCCTCTCGGGTTGCAACCCCCACTGAATTGGCCATATAATCAATTGTGTTGAGACGGATTTTGAATTTGACGCCTTGGGTGCGCAATTTTTTACGTCGTCGCCCATAGCCAAACTTGCGCGTATGCTTGTGCGCCGTTTTTACAAAGTTTTCAGATTGCCCCCTGGATTTGCATCCCCCACTGAATTGGCCATAGAATCAATTTTGTTGAGACAAATTTTGAATTTGACGCTTCGAGTTCGGAGTTTTTGACGTCGTCGCCCATAACCAAACTTGCGCGTGTGCTTGTGCGCCGTTTTTACAAAGTTTTCAGATTGCCTCCCGGGTTTGCAACCCCCACTGAATTGGCCATAGAATCAATTGTGTTGAGATGAATTTCGAATTTGACGCCTCGGGTGTGGAGTTTTTGAAGTTGTCGCCCATAGCCAAACTTGCGCGTGTGCTTGTACGCCGTTTTTACAAAGTTTTCAGATTGCCTCTCAGGTTGCAACCCCCACTGAATTGGCCATAGAATCAATTTTGTTGAGACGGATTTTGAATTTGACGCCTCGGGTGCGGAGTTTTTGACGTCGTCGCCCATAGCCAAACTTGCTCGCTTGCTTGTGCGCCGTTTTTACAAAGTTTTCAGATTGCCTCCCGGGTATGCATCCCTACTGAATTGGCCATAGAATCAATTGTGTTGAAACGTATTTTTAATTTGACGCCTCGGGTGTGGAGATTTTGATGTCGTCGCCCATAGCCAAACTTGCGCGTATACTTGTGCTCCGTTTTTACAAAGTTTTCAGATTGCCTCCCGGGTTTGCATCCCCCACTGAATTCCCAATAGAATCCATTGCGTCGAGACGGTTTTTGAATTTGAGGCCTCGGGTGCAGTGTTTTTGACGTCGTGGTCCATAGCCAAACTTCTGGCATACTTGTGCGCCGTTTTTACAAAGTTTTAGATTGCCTCCCGGGTTTGCATCCCCCACTGAATTGGCCATAAAATCAATTGTGTGGAGACGGATTTTGAATTTGACGCCTCGGGTGCAGAGTTTTTGAAGTTGTCGCCTATAGCCAAACTTGCGCGTGTGCTTGTGCGCCGTTTTTACAAAGTTTTCAGATTGCCTCTCGGGTTGCAACCCCCACTGAATTGGCCATATAATCAATTGTGTTGAGACGGATTTTGAATTTGACGCCTTGGGTGCGCAATTTTTTACGTCGTCGCCCATAGCCAAACTTGCGCGTATGCTTGTGCGCCGTTTTTACAAAGTTTTCAGATTGCCCCCTGGATTTGCATCCCCCACTGAATTGGCCATAGAATCAATTTTGTTGAGACAAATTTTGAATTTGACGCCTCGAGTTCGGAGTTTTTGACGTCGTCGCCCATAACCAAACTTGCGCGTGTGCTTGTGCGCCGTTTTTACAAAGTTTTCAGATTGCCTCCCGGGTTTGCAACCCCCACTGAATTGGCCATAGAATCAATTGTGTTGAGATGAATTTCGAATTTGACGCCTCGGGTGTGGAGTTTTTGAAGTTGTCGCCCATAGCCAAACTTGCGCGTGTGCTTGTACGCCGTTTTTACAAAGTTTTCAGATTGCCTCTCAGGTTGCAACCCCCACTGAATTGGCCATAGAATCAATTTTGTTGAGACGGATTTTGAATTTGACGCCTCGGGTGCGGAGTTTTTGACGTCGTCGCCCATAGCCAAACTTGCTCGCTTGCTTGTGCGCCGTTTTTACAAAGTTTTCAGATTGCCTCCCGGGTATGCATCCCTACTGAATTGGCCATAGAATCAATTGTGTTGAAACGTATTTTTAATTTGACGCCTCGGGTGTGGAGATTTTGATGTCGTCGCCCATAGCCAAACTTGCGCGTATACTTGTGCTCCGTTTTTACAAAGTTTTCAGATTGCTTCCCGGGTTTGCATCCCCCACTGAATTCCCAATAGAATCCATTGCGTCGAGACGGTTTTTGAATTTGAGGCCTCGGGTGCAGTGTTTTTGACGTCGTGGTCCATAGCCAAACTTCTGGCATACTTGTGCGCCGTTTTTACAAAGTTTTTAGATTGCCTCCCGGATTTGCATCCCTCACTGAATTAGCCATATAATCAATTGTGTTGAGACGGATTTTGAATTTGACGCCTCGGGTGCGGAGTTTTTGACGTCGTCCCCCATAGCCAAACTTGCGCGTGTGCTTGTGCGCCGTTTTTACAAAGTTTTCAGATTGCCTCCCGGGTTTGCACCCCCCACTGAATTGGCCATAGAATCAATTGTGTTGAGATGAATTTTGAATTTGACGCCTCGGGTGCGGAGTTTTTGACGTTGTCGCCCATAACCAAACTTGAGCGTGTGCTTGTGCGCCGTTTTTACAATGTTTTCAGATTACCTCTCAGGTTGCAACCCCCACTGAATTGGCCATAGAATCAATTTTGTTGAGACGGATTTTGAATTTGACGCCTCGGGTTCGGAGTTTTTGACGTCGTCGCCCATAGCGAAACTTGCGCGTGTGCTTGTGCGCCGTTTTTACAAAGGTTTCAGATTGCCTCCCGGGTTGCATCCCCCACTGAATTGGCCATAGAATCAATTTTGTTGAGACGGATTATGAATTTGTCGCCTCGGGTGTGGAGTTTTTTGACGTCGTCGTCCATAGCTAAACTTGCGCGTATACTTGTGCTCCGTTTTTACAAAGTTTTCAGATTGCCTCTTGGGTTTGCATCCCCCACTGAATTGGCCATAGAATCAATTGTGTTGAGACAAATTTTGAATTTGACGCCTTGGGTGCGCAGTTTTTTACATCGTCGCCCATAGCAAAACTTGCGCGTATGCTTGTGCGCCGTTTTTACAAAGTTTTCAGATTGGCCCCTGGGTTTGCATCCCCCACTGAATTGGTCATAAAATCAATTTTGATGAGACGGATTTTGAATTTGACGCCTCGGGTGCGGAGTTTTTGAAGTCGTCGCCCATAGCCAAACTTGCGCGTGTGCTTGTGTACCGTTTTTACAAAGTTTTCAGATTCCTTCCCGGGTTGCCTCCCCCACTGAATTGGCCATATAATCAATTTTGTTGAGACGTATTTTGAATTTGACGCCTCGGGTGCGGAGTTTTTGACGTCGTCGCCCATAACCAAACTTGCGCGCATGCTTGTGCGCCGTTTTTACAAAGTTTTCAGATTGCCTCCTTGGTTTGCATCCCCCACTGAATTGGCCATAGAATCAATTGTGTCGAGACGGATTTTGAATTTGGCGCCTTGGGTGCGCAGTTTTTTACGTCGTCGCCCATAGCCAAACTTGCGCGTTTGCTTGTGCTCCATTTTTACAAAGTTTTCCGATTGCCTCACGGGTTTGCATCCCCCACTGAATTGGCAATAAAATCCATTGCGTCGAGACGGTTTTTGAATTTGAGGCCTCGGGTGTAGAGTTTTTGACGTCGTGGCCCATTGCCACATTTGCGCGCATGCTTATGCGCCGTTTTTACAAAGTTTTCAGATTACCTCTCGGGTTTGCACTCCCCACTGAATTGGACATAGAATTAATTGTTCCGAGACGGATTTTGAATTTGAGGCCTCGGGTGCAGTGTTTTTTACGTCGTGGTCTATAGCCAAACTTCTGGCATACTTGTGCGCCGTTTTTACAAAGTTTTCAGATTGCGTCCTAGGTTTGCATCCCCCACTGAATTGGCCATAGAATCAATTGTGTCGAGACGGATTTTGAATTTGGCGCCTTGGGTGCGCAGTTTTTTACGTCGTCGCCCATAGCCAAACTTGCGCGTATGCTTGTGCGTCGTTTTTAAAAAGTTTTCATATTGGCCCCTGGGTTTGCATCCCCCACTGAATTGGTCATAGAATCAATTTTGTTGAGAAGGAATTTGAATTTGACGCCTCGGGTGCGGAGTTTTAGAAGTCGTCGCCCATAGCCAAACTTGCGCGTGTGCTTGTGCGCCATTTTTACAAAGTTTTCAGATTGCCTCCCGGGTTGCATCCCTCACTGAATTGGCCATAGAATCAATTTTGTTGAGACAGATTTTAAATTTGACGCCTCGGGTGCGGAGTTTTTTACGTCGTCGCCCATAACCAAACTTGCGCGCATGCTTGTGCGCCGTTTTTACAAAGTTTTCAGATTGCCTCCTTGGTTTGCATCCCCCACTCAATTAGCCATAGAATCAATTGTGTCGAGACGGATTTTGAATTTGGCGCCTTGGGTGCGCAGTTTTTTACGTCGTCTCCCATAGCCAAACTTGCGCGTTTGCTTGTGCTCCGTTTTTACAAAGTTTTCCGATTGCCTCACGGGTTTGCATCCCCCACTGAATTGGCAATAGAATCCATTGCGTCGAGACGGTTTTTGAATTTGAGGACTCGGGTGTAGAGTTTTTGACGTCGTGGCCCATTGCCACACTTGCGCGCATGCTTATGCGCCGTTTTTACAAAGTTTTCGGATTACCTCTCGGGTTTGCACTCCCCACTGAATTGGATATAGAATCAATTGTTCCGAGACGGATTTTGAATTTGAGGCCTCGGGTGCAGTGTTTTTTACGTCGTGGTCCATAGCAAAACTTTTGGCATACTTGTGCGCCGTTTTTACAAAGTTTTCAGATTGCGTCCTAGGTTTGCATCCCCCACTGAATTGGCCATAGAATCAATTGTGTCGAGACGGATTTTGAATTTGGCGCCTTGGGTGCGCAGTTTTCTACGTCGTCGCCCATAGCCAAACTTGCGCGTATGCTTGTGCGTCGTTTTTAAAAAGTTTTCATATTGGCCCCTGGGTTTGCATCCCCCGCTGAATTGGTCATAGAATCAATTTTGTTGAGAAGGATTTTGAATTTGACGCCTCGGGTGCGGAGTTTTAGAAGTCGTCGCCCATAGCCAAACTTGCGCGTGTGCTTGTGCACCGTTTTTACAAAGTTTTCAGATTGCCTCCCGGGTTGCATCCCTCACTGAATTGGACATAGAATCAATTTTGTTGAGACAGATTTTAAATTTGACGCCTCGGGTGCGGAGTTTTTTACGTCGTCGCCCATAGCCAAACTTGCGCGCATGCTTGTGTGCCGTTATTACAAAGTTTTCAGATTGCCTTCCGGGTTTGCACTCCCCACTGAATTGGACATAGAATCAATTGTGTTGAGACGGATTTTGAATTTGACGCCTCGGGTGTGGAGTTTTTGACGTCGTCGCCCATAGCCAAACTTGCGCGTGTGCTTGTGCGCCGTTTTTACAAAGTTTTCAGATTACCTCTCTGGTTGCAACCCCCACTGAATTGGCCATAGAATCAATCTTGTTGAGACGGATTTTGAATTTGACACCTTGGGTGCGGAGTTTTTGACGTCGTCGTCCATAGCCAAACTTGCGCGTCTGCTTGTGCGCCATTTTTACAAAGTTTTCAGATTACCTCTCGGGTTGCAACCCCCACTGAATTGGCCATAGAATCAATTTTGTTGAGACGGATTTTGAATTTGACACCTCGGGTGCGGAGTTTTTGACGTCGTCGCCCATCGCCAAACTTGCGCGCATGCTTGTGCTCCGTTTTTACAAAGTTTTCAGATTGCCTCACGGGTTTGCATCCCCCAATGAATTGGCAATATAATCCATTGCGTCGAGACGGTTTTTCAATTTGAGGCTTCGGGTGTAGAGTTTTTGACGTCGTGGCCCATTGCCACACTTGCGCGCATGCTTATGCGCCGTTTTTACAAAGTTTTCGGATTACCTCTCGGGTTTGCACTCCCCACTGAATTGGACATAGAATCAATTGTTCCGAGACGGATTTTGAATTTGAGGCCTCGGGTGCAGTGTTTTTTACGTCGTGGTCCATAGCCAAACTTCTGGCATACTTGTGCGCCGTTTTTACAAAGTTTTCAGATTGCGTCCTAGGTTTGCATCCCCCACTGAATTGGCCATAGAATCAATTGTGTCGAGACGGATTTTGAATTTGGCGCCTTGGGTGCGCAGTTTTTTACGTCGTCGCCCATAGCCAAACTTGCGCGTATGCTTGTGCGTCGTTTTTAAAAAGTTTTCATATTGGCCCCTGGGTTTGCATCCCCCACTGAATTGGTCATAGAATCAATTTTGTTGAGAAGGAATTTGAATTTGACGCCTCGGGTGCGGAGTTTTAGAAGTCGTCGCCCATAGCCAAACTTGCGCGTGTGCTTGTGCGCCATTTTTACAAAGTTTTCAGATTGCCTCCCGGGTTGCATCCCTCACTGAATTGGCCATAGAATCAATTTTGTTGAGACAGATTTTAAATTTGACGCCTCGGGTGCGGAGTTTTTTACGTCGTCGCCCATAACCAAACTTGCGCGCATGCTTGTGCGCCGTTTTTACAAAGTTTTCAGATTGCCTCCTTGGTTTGCATCCCCCACTGAATTAGCCATAGAATCAATTGTGTCGAGACGGATTTTGAATTTGGCGCCTTGGGTGCGCAGTTTTTTACGTCGTCGCCCATAGCCAAACTTGCGCGTTTGCTTGTGCTCCGTTTTTACAAAGTTTTCCGATTGCCTCACGGGTTTGCATCCCCCACTGAATTGGCAATAGAATCCATTGCGTCGAGACGGTTTTTGAATTTGAGGCCTCGGGTGTAGAGTTTTTGACGTCGTGGCCCATTGCCACACTTGCGCGCATGCTTATGCGCCGTTTTTACAAAGTTTTCGGATTACCTCTCGGGTTTGCACTCCCCACTGAATTGGACATAGAATCAATTGTTCCGAGACGGATTTTGAATTTGAGGCCTCGGGTGCAGTGTTTTTTACGTCGTGGTCCATAGCAAAACTTTTGGCATACTTGTGCGCCGTTTTTACAAAGTTTTCAGATTGCGTCCTAGGTTTGCATCCCCCACTGAATTGGCCATAGAATCAATTGTGTCGAGACGGATTTTGAATTTGGCGCCTTGGGTGCGCAGTTTTCTACGTCGTCGCCCATAGCCAAACTTGCGCGTATGCTTGTGCGTCGTTTTTAAAAAGTTTTCATATTGGCCCCTGGGTTTGCATCCCCCGCTGAATTGGTCATAGAATCAATTTTGTTGAGAAGGATTTTGAATTTGACGCCTCGGGTGCGGAGTTTTAGAAGTCGTCGCCCATAGCCAAACTTGCGCGTGTGCTTGTGCACCGTTTTTACAAAGTTTTCAGATTGCCTCCCGGGTTGCATCCCTCACTGAATTGGCCATAGAATCAATTTTGTTGAGACAGATTTTAAATTTGACGCCTCGGGTGCGGAGTTTTTTACGTCGTCGCCCATAGCCAAACTTGCGCGCATGCTTGTGTGCCGTTATTACAAAGTTTTCAGATTGCCTTCCGGGTTTGCACTCCCCACTGAATTGGACATAGAATCAATTGTGTTGAGACGGATTTTGAATTTGACACCTCGGGTGTGGAGTTTTTGACGTCGTCGCCCATAGCCAAACTTGCGCGTGTGCTTGTGCGCCGTTTTTACAAAGTTTTCAGATTACCTCTCCGGTTGCAACCCCCACTGAATTGGCCATATAATCAATCTTGTTGAGACGGATTTTGAATTTGACACCTTGGGTGCGGAGTTTTTGACGTCGTCGTCCATAGCCAAACTTGCGCGTCTGCTTGTGCGCCATTTTTACAAAGTTTTCAGATTACCTCTCGGGTTGCAACCCCCACTGAATTGGCCATAGAATCAATTTTGTTGAGACGGATTTTGAATTTGACACCTCGGGTACGGAGTTTTTGACGTCGTCGCCCATCGCCAAACTTGCGCGCATGCTTGTGCTCCGTTTTTACAAAGTTTTCAGATTGCCTCACGGGTTTGCATCCCCCAATGAATTGGCAATATAATCCATTGCGTCGAGACGGTTTTTCAATTTGAGGCTTCGGGTGTAGAGTTTTTGACGTCGTGGCCCATTGCCACACTTGCGCGCATGCTTATGCGCCGTTTTTACAAAGTTTTCGGATTACCTCTCGGGTTTGCACTCCCCACTGAATTGGCCATAGAATCAATTGTTCCGAGACGGATTTTGAATTTGAGGCCTCGGGTGTAGTGTTTTTGACGTCGTGGTCCATAGCCAAACTTCTAGCATACTTGTGCGCCGTTTTTACAAAGTTTTTAGATTACCTCCCGGGTATGCATCCTTACTGAATTGGCCATAGAATCAATTGTGTTGAAACGGATTTTGAATTTGACACCTCGGGTGTGGAGATTTTGACGTCGTCGCCCATAGCCAAACTTGCGCGAATACTTGTGCTCCGTTTTTACAAAGTTTTCAGATTGCCTCCCGGGTTTGCATCCCCCACTGAATTGCCAATAGAATCCATTGCGTCGAGACGGTTTTTGAATTTGAGGCCTCGGGTGCATTGTTTTTGACGTCGTGGTCCATAGCCAAACTTCTGGCATACTTGTGCGCCGTTTATACAAAGTTTTAGATTGCCTCCCGGGTTTGCATCCCCCACTGAATTGGCCATAAAATCAATTTTGTGGAGACGGATTTTGAATTTGACGCCTCGGGTGCAGAGTTTTTGAAGTTGTCGCCTATAGCCAAACTTGCGCGTGTGCTTGTGCGCCGTTTTTACAAAGTTTTCAGATTGCCTCTCGGGTTGCAACCCCCATTAAATTGGCCATATAATCAATTGTGTTGAGACGGATTTTGAATTTGATGCCTTGGGTGCGCAATTTTTTACGTCGTCGCCCATAGCCAAACTTGCGCGTATGCTTGTGCGTTATTTTTACAAAGTTTTCAGATTGCCCCCTGGATTTGCATCCCCCACTGAATTTGCCATAGAATCAATTTTGTTGAGACAAATTTTGAATTTAACGCCTCGAGTTCGGAGTTTTTGACGTCGTCGCCCATAACCAAACTTGCGCGTGTGCTTGTGCGCCGTTTTTACAAAGTTTTCAGATTGCCTCCCGGGTTTGCAACCCCCACTGAATTGGCCATAGAATCAATTGTGTTGAGATGAATTTCGAATTTGACGCCTCGGGTGTGGAGTTTTTGAAGTTGTCGCCCATAGCCAAACTTGCGCGTGTGCTTGTGCGCCATTTTTACAAAGTTTTCAGATTGCCTCTCAGGTTGCAACCCCCACTGAATTGGCCATAGAATCAATTTTGTTGAGACGGATTTTGAATTTGACGCCTCGGGTGCGGAGTTTTTGACGTCGTCGCCCATAGCCAAACTTGCTCGCTTGCTTGTGCGCCGTTTTTACAAAGTTTTCAGATTGCCTCCCGGGTATGCATCCCTACTGAATGGGCCATAGAATCAATTGTGTTGAAACGGATTTTTAATTTGACGCCTCGGGTGTGCAGATTTTGATGTCGTCGCCCATAGCCAAACTTGCGCGTATACTTGTGCTCCGTTTTTACAAAGTTTTCAGATTGCCTCCCGGGTTTGCATCCCCCACTGAATTGCCAATAGAATCCATTGCGTCGAGACGGTTTTTGAATTTGAGGCCTCGGGTGCAGTGTTTTTGACGTCGTGGTCCATAGCCAAACTTCTGGCATACTTGTGCGCCGTTTTTACAAAGTTTTTAGATTGCCTCCCGGGTTTGCATCACCCACTGAATTGGCCATATAATCAATTGTGTTGAGACAGATTTTGAATTTGACGCCTCGGGTGCGGAGTTTTTGACGTCGTCCCCCATAGCCAAACTTGCGCGTGTGCTTGTGCACCGTTTTTACAAAGTTTTCAGATTGCCTCCCGGGTTTGCATCCCCCACTGAATTGGCCATAGAATCAATTGTGTTGAGATGAATTTTGAATTTGACGCCTCGGGTGCGGAGTTTTTGACGTTGTCGCCCATAACCAAACTTGAGCGTGTGCTTGTGCGCCGTTTTTACAATGTTTTCAGATTACCTCTCAGGTTGCAACCCCCACTGAATTGGCCATAGAATCAATTTTGTTGAGACGGATTTTGAATTTGACGCCTCGGATTCGGAGTTTTTGACGTCGTCGCCCATAGCCAAACTTGCGCGTGTGCTTGTGCGCCGTTTTTACAAAGTTTTCAGATTGCCTCCCGGGTTGCATCCCCCACTGAATTGGCCATAGAATCAATTTTTTTGAGACGTATTTTGAATTTGACGCTTCTGGTGCGGAGTTTTTGACGTCGTCGCCCATAGCTAAACTTGCACGTATACTTGTGCTCCGTTTTTACAAAGTTTTCAGATTGCCTCTTGGTTTGCATCCCCCACTGAATTGGCCATAGAATCAATTGTGTCGAGACGGATTTTGAATTTGGCGCCTTGGGTGCGCAGTTTTTTACGTCGTCGCCCATAGCCAAACTTGCGCGTATGCTTGTGCGTCGTTTTTAAAAAGTTTTCAGATTGGCCCCTGGGTTTGCATCCCCCACTGAATTGGTCATAGAATCAATTTTGTTGAGAAGGATTTTGAATTTGACGCCTCGGGTGCGGAGTTTTAGAAGTCGTCGCCCATAGCCAAACTTGCGCGTGTGCTTGTGCGCCGTTTTTACAAAGTTTTCAGATTGCCTCCCGGGTTGCATCCCTCACTGAATTGGCCATAGAATCAATTTTGTTGAGACGGATTTTGAATTTGATGCCTCGGGTTCGGAGTTTTTGACGTCGTCGCCCATAGCCAAACTTGTGCGTGTGCTCGTGCGCCGTTTTTACAAAGTTTTCAGATTGCCTCCCGGGTTGCAACCCCCACTGAATTGGCCATAGAATCAATTTTGTTGAGACGTATTTTGAATTTGACGCCTCGGGTGCGGAGTTTTTGACGTCGTCGCCCATAGCTAAACTTGCGCGTGTGCTTGTGCTCCGTTTTTACAAAGTATTCCGATTGCCTCACGGGTTTGCATCCCCCACTGAATTGGCAATAGAATCCATTGCGTCGAGACGGTTTTTGAATTTGACGCCTCGGGTGCGGAGTTTTTGACGTCGTCGTCCATAGCCAAACTTGCGCGTCTACTTGTGCGCCGTTTTTACAAAGTTTTCAGATTACCACTCGGGTTGCAACCCCCACTGAATTGGCCATAGAATCAATTTTGTTGAGACGGATTTTGAATTTGACACCTCGGGTGCGGAGTTTTTGACGTCGTCGCCCATCGCCAAACTTGCGCGCATGCTTGTGCGCCGTTTTTACAAAGTTTTCAGATTGCCTCCCGGGTTTGCATCCCCCACTGAATTGGCCATAAAATCAATTGTGTTGAGACGGATTTTGAATTTGACGCCTCGGGTGTGGAGTTTTTTAAGTCGTCCTCATAGCCAAACTTGCGCGCATGCTTGTGCTCCGTTTTTACAAAGTTTTCAGATTGCATCACGGGTTTGCATCCCCCAATGAATTGGCAATAGAATCCATTGCGTCGAGACGGTTTTTCAATTTGAGGCGTCGGGTGTAGAGTTTTTGACGTCGTGGCCCATTGCCACACTTGCGCGCATGCTTATGCGCCATTTTTACAAAGTTTTCGGATTACCTCTCGGGTTTGCACACCCCACTGAATTGGCCATAGAATCAATTGTTCCGAGACGGATTTTGAATTTGAGGCCTCGGGTGCAGTGTTTTTGACGTCGTGGTCCATAGCCAAACTTCTAGCATACTTGTGCGCCGTTTTTACAAAGTTTTTAGATTACCTCCCGGGTATGCATCCTTACTGAATTGGCCATAGAATCAATTGTGTTGAAACGGATTTTGAATTTGACGCCTCGGGTGTGGAGATTTTGACGTCGTCGCCCATAGCCAAACTTGCGCGTATGCTTGTGCGCCGTTTTTACAAAGTTTTCAGATTGCCCCCTGGATTTGCATCACCCACTGAATTGGCCATAGAATCAATTTTGTTGAGACAAATTTTGAATTTGACGCCTCGAGTTCGGAGTTTTTGATGTCGTCACCCATAACCAAACTTGCGCGCATGCTTGTGCGCCGTTTTTACAGAGTTTTCAGATTGCCTCCTGGGATTGCACCCCCCACTGAATTGGCCATAAAATCAATTGTGTTGATGCGGATTTTGAATTTGACGCCTTGGGTGCGGAGGTTTTGACGTCGTCGCCCATAGCCAAACTTGCGCGTGTGCTTGTGCGCCGTTTTTACAAAGTTTTCAGATTGCCTCTCAGGTTGCAACCCCCACTGAATTAGCCATAGAATCAATTTTGTTGAGACGGATTTTGAATTTGACGCCTCGGGTGCGGAGTTTTTGACGTCGTCGCCCATAGCCAAACTTGCTCGCTTGCTTGTGCGCCGTTTTTACAAAGTTTTCAGATTGCCTCCCGGGTATGCATCCCTACTGAATTGGCCATAGAATCAATTGTGTTGAAACGGATTTTTAATTTGACGCCTCGGGTGTGGAGATTTTGATGTCGTCGCCCATAGCCAAACTTGCGCGTATACTTGTGCTCCGTTTTTACAAAGTTTTCAGATTGCCTCCCGGGTTTGCATCCCCCACTGAATTGCCAATAGAATCCATTGCGTCGAGACGGTTTTTGAATTTGAGGCCTCGGGTGCAGTGTTTTAGACGTCGTGGTCCATAGCCAAACTTCTGGCATACTTGTGCGCCGTTTTTACAAAGTTTTTAGATTGCCTCCCGGGTTTGCATCCCCCACTGAATTGGCCATATAATCAATTGTGTTGAGACGGATTTTGAATTTGACGCCTCGGGTGCGGAGTTTTTGACGTCGTCCCCCATAGCCAAACTTACGCGTGTGCTTGTGCGCCGTTTTTACAAAGTTTTCAGATTGCCTCCCGGGTTTGCATCCCCCACTGAATTGTCCATAGAAGCAATTGTGTTGAGATGAATTTTGAATTTGACGCCTCGGGTGCGGAGTTTTTGACGTTGTCGCCCATAACAAAACTTGAGCGTGTGCTTGTGCGCCGTTTTTACAATGTTTTCAGATTACCTCTCAGGTTGCAACCCCCACTGAATTGGCATAGAATCAATTTTGTTGAGACGGATTTTGAATTTGACGCCTCGGGTTCGGAGTTTTTGACGTCGTCGCCCATAGCCAAACTTGCGCGTGTGCTTGTGCGCCGTTTTTACAAAGTTTTCAGATTGCCTCCCGGGTTGCATCCCCCACTGAATTGGCCATAGAATCAATTTTGTTGAGACGGATTATGAATTTGACGCCTCGGGTGCGGTGTTTTTGACGTCGTGGTCCATAACCAAATTGCGAGCATGCTTGTGCGCCATTTTTACAAAGTTTTTATATTGCCTCCCGGGTTTGCATCCCCCACTGAATTGGCAATAGGATCAATTGCGTGGAGATGGTTTTTGACGTCGTGGCCCATTGCCACACTTTCACGCATGCTTATGCGCCGTTTTTACAAAGTTTTCGGATTACCTCTCGGGTTTGCACTCCCCACTGAATTGGCCATATAATCAATTGTGCCGACACGGATTTTGAATTTGAGGCCTCGGGTGCAGTGTTTTTAACGTCGTGGTCCATAGCCAAACATCGGCCATGCTTGTGCGCCGTTTTTACAAAGTTTTCAGATTGCCTCCCGGGTTTGCATCCCCCACTGAATTGGCCACAGAATCAATTATGTTGAGACGGATTTTTAATTTGACGCCTCAAGTGCGGATTTTTGACGTCGTCGCCCATAGCCAAACTTGCGTGTGTGCTTGTGCGCCGTTTTTACAAAGTTTTCAAATTGCCTCCCGGGTTGCCTCCTCTGCTGAATTGGCCATATAATCAATTTTTTTGAGACGAATTTTGAATTTTACGCCTCGGGTGTGGAATTTTTGACGTCGTCGCCCATAACCAAACTTGCGCGCATGCTTGTGCGCCGTTTTTACAGAGTTTTCAGATTGCCTCCTGGGATTGCATACCCCACTGAATTGGCCATAAAATCAATTGTGTTGATGCGGATTTTGAATTTGACGCCTTGGGTGCGGAGGTTTTGACGTCGTCGCCCATAGCCAAACTTGCGCGTATGCTTGTGCGCCGTTTTTACAAAGTTTTTAGATTGCCCACTGGGTTTGCAACCCCCACTGAATTGGCCACAGAATCAATTTTGTTGAGACAGATTTTGAATTTGACGCCTCGGGTGCGGAGTTTTTGACGTCGTCGCCCATAGCCAAACTTGCTCGCTTGCTTGTGCGCCATTTTTATAAAGTTTTCAGATTGCCTCCCGGGTATGCATCCCTACTGAATTGGCCATAGAATCAATTGTGTTGAAACAGATTTTTAATTTGACGCCTCGGGTGTGGAGATTTTGACATCGTCGCACATAGCCATACTTGCGCGTATACTTGTGCTCCGTTTTTACAAAGTTTTCAGATTGCCTCCCGGGTTTGCATCCCCCACTGACTTGCCAATAGAATCCATTGCGTCGAGACGGTTTTTGAATTTGAGGCCTCGGGTGCAATGTTTTTGACGTCGTGGTCCATAGCCAAACTTCTGGCATACATGTGCGCCGTTTTTACAAAGTTTTTAGATTGCCTTCCGGGTTTGCATCCTCCACTGAATTGGCCATATAATCAATTGTGTTGAGACGGATTTTGAATTTGACGCCTCGGGTGCGGAGTTTTTGACGTCGTCCCCCATAGCCAAACTTGCGCGTGTGCTTGTGCGCCGTTTTTACAAAGTTTTCAGATTGCCTCCCGGGTTTGCAGCCCCCACTGAATTGGCCATAGAATCAATTGTGTTGAGATGAATTTTGAATTTGACGCCTCGGGTGCGGAGTTTTTGACGTTGTCGCCCATAACCAAACTTGAGCGTGTGCTTGTGCGCCGTTTTTACAATGTTTTCAGATTACCTCTCAGGTTACAACCCCCACTGAATTGGCCATAGAATCAATTTTGTTGAGACGGATTTTGAATTTGATGCCTCGGGTTCGGAGTTTTTGACGTCGTCGCCCATAGTCAAACTTGCGCGTGTGCTTGTGTGCCATTTTTACAAATTTTCAGATTCCCTCCCGGGTTGCCTCCCCCACTGAATTGGCCATATAATCAATTTTGTTTAGACGTATTTTGAATTTGACGTCTCGGGTGCGCAGTTTTTTACGTCGTCGCCCATAGCCAAACTTGCACGTATGTTTGTGCGCCGTTTTTAAAAAGTTTTCAGATTGGCCCCTGGGTTTGCATCCCCCACTGAATTGGTCATAGAATCAATTTTGTTGAGAAGGATTTTGAATTTGACGCCTCGGGTGCGGAGTTTTAGAAGTCGTCGCCCATAGCCAAACTTGCACGTGTGCTTGTGCGCCGTTTTTACAAAGTTTCCAGATTGCCTTCCGGGTTTGCACTCCCCACTGAATTGGACATAGAATCAATTGTGTTGAGACGGATTTTGAATTTGACGCCTCGGGTGTGGAGTTTTTGACGTCGTCGCCCATAGCCAAACTTGCGCGTGTGCTTGTGCGCCATTTTTACAAAGTTTTCAGATTCCCTCCCGGGTTGCCTCCCTATTTGAATTGGCCATATAATCAATTTTGTTGAGACGGATTTTGAATTTGACGCCTCGGGTGCGGAGTTTTTGACGTCGTCGCCCATAGCCAAACTTGCGCGCATGCTTGTGTGCCGTTTTTACAAAGTTTTCAGATTGCCTCCTGGGTTTGCATCCCCCACTGAATTGGCCATATAATCAATTGTGTCAAGACGGATTTTGAATTTGACACCTTGGGTGCGCAGTTTTTTACATCGTCGCCAATAGCCAAACTTTGCGCGTATGCTTATGCGACGTTTTTACAAAGTTTTCAGATTGCCTCCCGGGTTTGGATCCCCACTGAATTGGCCATAAAATCAATTGTGTTGATGCGGATTTTGAATTTGACGCCTTGGGTGCGGAGGTTTTGACGTCGTTGCCCATAGCCAAACTTGCTCGTGTGCTTGTGCGCCGTTTTTACAAAGTTTTCAGATTGCCTCTCAGGTTGCAACCCCCACTGAATTAGCCATAGAATCAATTTTGTTGAGACGGATTTTGAATTTGACGCCTCGGGTGCGGAATTTTTGACGTCGTCGCCCATAGCCAAACTTGCTCGCTTGCTTGTGCGCCGTTTTTACAAAGTTTTCAGATTGCCTCCCGGGTATGCATCCCTACTGAATTGGCCATAGAATCAATTGTGTTGAAACGGATTTTTAATTTGACGCCTCGGGTGTGGAGATTTTGATGTCGTCGCCCATAGCCAAACTTGCGCGTATACTTGTGCTCCGTTTTTACAAAGTTTTTAGATTGCCTCCCGGGTTTGCATCCCCCACTGAATTGCCAATAGAATCCATTGCGTCGAGACGGTTTTTGAATTTGAGGCCTCGGGTGCAGTGTTTTAGACGTCGTGGTCCATAGCCAAACTTCTGGCATACTTGTGCGCCGTTTTTACAAAGTTTTTAGATTGCCTCCCGGGTTTGCATCCCCCACTGAATTGGCCATATAATCAATTGTGTTGAGACGGATTTTGAATTTGACGCCTCGGGTGCGGAGTTTTTTACGTCGTCCCCCATAGCCAAACTTACGCGTGTGCTTGTGCGCCGTTTTTACAAAGTTTTCAGATTGCCTCCCGGGTTTGCATCCCCCACTGAATTGTCCATAGAAGCAATTGTGTTGAGATGAATTTTGAATTTGACGCCTCGGGTGCGGAGTTTTTGACGTTGTCGCCCATAACAAAACTTGAGCGTGTGCTTGTGCGCCATTTTTACAATGTTTTCAGATTACCTCTCAGGTTGCAACCCCCACTGAATTGGCATAGAATCAATTTTGTTGAGACGGATTTTGAATTTGACGCCTCGGGTTCGGAGTTTTTGACGTCGTCGCCCATAGCCAAACTTGCGCGTGTGCTTGTGCGCCGTTTTTACAAAGTTTTCAGATTGCCTCCCGGGTTGCATCCCCCACTGAATTGGCCATAGAATCAATTTTGTTGAGACGGATTATGAATTTGACGCCTCGGGTGCGGTGTTTTTGACGTCGTGGTCCATAACCAAATTGCGAGCATGCTTGTGCGCCATTTTTACAAAGTTTTTATATTGCCTCCCGGGTTTGCATCCCCCACTGAATTGGCAATAGGATCAATTGCGTGGAGATGGTTTTTGACGTCGTGGCCCATTGCCACACTTTCACGCATGCTTATGCGCCGTTTTTACAAAGTTTTCGGATTACCTCTCGGGTTTGCACTCCCCACTGAATTGGCCATATAATCAATTGTGCCGACACGGATTTTGAATTTGAGGCCTCGGGTGCAGTGTTTTTAACGTCGTGGTCCATAGCCAAACATCGGCCATGCTTGTGCGCCGTTTTTACAAAGTTTTCAGATTGCCTCCCGGGTTTGCATCCCCCACTGAATTGGCCACAGAATCAATTATGTTGAGACGGATTTTTAATTTGACGCCTCAAGTGCGGATTTTTGACGTCGTCGCCCATAGCCAAACTTGCGTGTGTGCTTGTGCGCCGTTTTTACAAAGTTTTCAAATTGCCTCCCGGGTTACCTCCTCTGCTGAATTGGCCATATAATCAATTTTTTTGAGACGAATTTTGAATTTTACGCCTCGGGTGTGGAATTTTTGACGTCGTCGCCCATAACCAAACTTGCGCGCATGCTTGTGCGCCGTTTTTACAGAGTTTTCAGATTGCCTCCTGGGATTGCATACCCCACTGAATTGGCCATAAAATCAATTGTGTTGATGCGGATTTTGAATTTGACGCCTTGGGTGCGGAGGTTTTGACGTCGTCGCCCATAGCCAAACTTGCGCGTATGCTTGTGCGCCGTTTTTACAAAGTTTTTAGATTGCCCACTGGGTTTGCAACCCCCACTGAATTGGCCACAGAATCAATTTTGTTGAGACAGATTTTGAATTTGACGCCTCGGGTGCGGAGTTTTTGACGTCGTCGCCCATAGCCAAACTTGCTCGCTTGCTTGTGCGCCATTTTTATAAATTTTTCAGATTGCCTCCCGGGTATGCATCCCTACTGAATTGGCCATAGAATCAATTGTGTTGAAACAGATTTTTAATTTGACGCCTCGGGTGTGGAGATTTTGACATCGTCGCACATAGCCATACTTGCGCGTATACTTGTGCTCCGTTTTTACAAAGTTTTCAGATTGCCTCCCGGGTTTGCATCCCCCACTGACTTGCCAATAGAATCCATTGCGTCGAGACGGTTTTTGAATTTGAGGCCTCGGGTGCAATGTTTTTGACGTCGTGGTCCATAGCCAAACTTCTGGCATACTTGTGCGCCGTTTTTACAAAGTTTTTAGATTGCCTTCCGGGTTTGCATCCTCCACTGAATTGGCCATATAATCAATTGTGTTGAGACGGATTTTGAATTTGACGCCTCGGGTGCGGAGTTTTTGACGTCGTCCCCCATAGCCAAACTTGCGCGTGTGCTTGTGCGCCGTTTTTACAAAGTTTTCAGATTGCCTCCCGGGTTTGCAGCCCCCACTGAATTGGCCATAGAATCAATTGTGTTGAGATGAATTTTGAATTTGACGCCTCGGGTGCGGAGTTTTTGACGTTGTCGCCCATAACCAAACTTGAGCGTGTGCTTGTGCGCCGTTTTTACAATGTTTTCAGATTACCTCTCAGGTTGCAACCCCCACTGAATTGGCCATAGAATCAATTTTGTTGAGACGGATTTTGAATTTGATGCCTCGGGTTCGGAGTTTTTGACGTCGTCGCCCATAGTCAAACTTGCGCGTGTGCTTGTGTGCCATTTTTACAAATTTTCAGATTCCCTCCCGGGTTGCCTCCCCCACTGAATTGGCCATATAATCAATTTTGTTTAGACGTATTTTGAATTTGACGTCTCGGGTGCGCAGTTTTTTACGTCGTCGCCCATAGCCAAACTTGCACGTATGTTTGTGCGCCGTTTTTAAAAAGTTTTCAGATTGGCCCCTGGGTTTGCATCCCCCACTGAATTGGTCATAGAATCAATTTTGTTGAGAAGGATTTTGAATTTGACGCCTCGGGTGCGGAGTTTTAGAAGTCGTCGCCCATAGCCAAACTTGCACGTGTGCTTGTGCGCCGTTTTTACAAAGTTTCCAGATTGCCTTCCGGGTTTGCACTCCCCACTGAATTGGACATAGAATCAATTGTGTTGAGACGGATTTTGAATTTGACGCCTCGGGTGTGGAGTTTTTGACGTCGTCGCCCATAGCCAAACTTGCGCGTGTGCTTGTGCGCCGTTTTTACAAAGTTTTCAGATTCCCTCCCGGGTTGCCTCCCTATTTGAATTGGCCATATAATCAATTTTGTTGAGACGGATTTTGAATTTGACGCCTCGGGTGCGGAGTTTTTGACGTCGTCGCCCATAGCCAAACTTGCGCGCATGCTTGTGTGCCGTTTTTACAAAGTTTTCAGATTGCCTCCTGGGTTTGCATCCCCCACTGAATTGGCCATATAATCAATTGTGTCAAGACGGATTTTGAATTTGACACCTTGGGTGCGCAGTTTTTTACATCGTCGCCAATAGCCAAACTTTGCGCGTATGCTTATGCGACGTTTTTACAAAGTTTTCAGATTGCCTCCCGGGTTTGGATCCCCACTGAATTGGCCATAGAATCAATTGTGTTGAGACGAATTTTGAATTTGACGCCTCGGGTGCGGAGTTTTTGACGTTGTCGCCCATAGCCAAACTTGAGCGTGTGCTTGTGCGCCTTTTTTACAAAGTTTTCAGATTGCCTCCCGGGTTTGCATCCCCCACTGAATTGGCCATAGAATCAATTGTGTTGAGACGGATTTTGAATTTGACGCCTCAAGTGCGGATTTTTGAAGTCGTCGCCATAGCCAAACTTGCGCGTGTGCTTGTGCGCCGTTTTTACAAAGTTTTCAGATTGCCTCCCGGGTTGCCTCCTCTACTGAATTGGGCATAAAATCAATTGTGTTGAGGCGGATTTTGAATTTGACGCCTTGGGTGCAGAGTTTTTGAAGTCGTCGCCCATAGCCAAACTTGCGCGTGTGCATGTGTGCCGTTTTTAAAAAGTTTTCAGATTGCCGCCAGGGTTTGCATCCCCCACTGAATTGGCCATAGAATCAATTGTGTTGAGATGAATTTTGAATTTGACACCTCGGGTGCGGAGTTTTTGACGTTGTCGCCCATAGCCAAACTTGCGTGTGTGCTTGTGCGCCGTTTTTACAAAGTTTTCAGAGGGCCTCTCGGGTTGCAACCCTCACTGAATTGGCCATAGAATCTATTTTGTTGAGACGAATTTTTGAATTTAACGCCTCGGGTGCGGAGTTTTTGACATCGTCGCCCATAGCCAAACTTGCGCGCATGCTTGTGCGCCGTTTTTACAAAGTTTTCAGATTGCCTCCTGGGTATGCATCCCTACTGAATTGGCCATAGAATCAATTGTGTTGACAAGGATTTTGAATTTGACGCCTCGGGTGCGGTGTTTTTGATGTCGTCGCCCATAGCCAAACTTGTGCATATACTTGTGCGCCATTTTTACAAAGTTTTTTTATTGCCCCCTGGTTTTGCATCCCCCACTGAATTGGCCATAGAATCAATTGTGCCGAGACGGATTTTGAATTTGAGGCCTCGGGTTCAGTGTTTTTGACGTCGTGGTCCATAGCCAAATTGCGAGCATGCTTGTGCGCCATTTTTACAAAGTTTTTATATTGCCTCCCGGGTTTGCATCCCCCACTGAATTGGCAATAGGATCAATTGCCACACTTTCACGCATGCTTATGCGCCGTTTTTACAAAGTTTTCGGACTACCTCTCGGGTTTGCACTCCCCACTGAATTGGCCATAGAATCAATTGTGCCGACACGGATTTTGAATTTGAGGCCTCGGGTGCAGTGTTTTTAACGTCGTGGTCCATAGCCAAACATCGGCCATGCTTGTGCGCCGTTCTTACAAAGTTTTCAGATTGCCTCCCGGGTTTACATCCCCAACTGAATTGGCCACAAAATCAATTATGTTGAGACGGATTTTGAATTTGACGCCTCAAGTGCGGATTTTTGACGTCGTCGCCCATAGCCAAACTTGCGTGTGTGCTTGTGCGCCGTATTTACAAAGTTTTCAGATTGCCTCCCGGGTTGCCTCCTCTGCTGAATTGGCCATATAATCAATGTTTTTGAGACGAATTTTGAATTTTACGCCTCGGGTGTGGAATTTTTGACGTCGTCGCCCATAACCAAACTTGCGCGCATGCTTGTGCGCCGTTTTTACAAAGTTTTCAGATTGCCTCCTGGGATTGCATCCCCCACTGAATTGGCCATAAAATCAATTGTGTTGATGCGGATTTTGAATTTGACGCCTTGGGTGCGGAGTTTTTGACGTCGTCGGCCATAGGCAAACTTGCGCGTATGCTTGTGCGCCGTTTTTACAAAGTTTTCAGATTGCCCACTGGGTTTGCAACCCCCACTGAATTGGCCATAGAATCAATTTTGTTGAGACTGATTTTGAATTTGACGCCTCGGGTGCGGAGTTTTTGACGTCGTCGCCCATAGCCAAACTTGCGCGTATGCTTGTGCGCCATTTTTACAAAGTTTTCAGATTGCCCCCTGGTTTTGCATCCCCCACTGAATTGGCCATAGAATCAATTGTGTTTAGACGGATTTTGAATTTGACGCCTCGGGTGCGGAGTTTTTGATGTCGTCGCCCATAGCCAAACTTGTGCATATGCTTGTGCGCCATTTTTACAAAGTTTTCAGATTGCCCCCTGGGTTTGCACCCCCCACTGAATTGGCCATAGAATCAATTGTTTCGAGACGGATTTTGAATTTGAGGCCTCGGGTGCAGTGTTTTTGAAGTCGTGGTCCATAGCCAAATTGCGAGCATGCTTGTGCGCCATTTTTACAAAGTTTTTATATTGCCTCTCGGGTTTGCATCCCCCACTGAATTGGCAATATGATCAATTGCGTTGAGACAGTTTTTGACGTCGTGGCCCATTGCCACACTTTCGCGCATGCTTATGCGCCGTTTTTACAAAGTTTTCGAATTACCTCTCGGGTTTGCACTCCTTACTGAATTGGCCATAGAATCAATTGTGTCGAGACGGATTTTGAATTTGAGGCCTCGGGTGCAGTGTTTTTAACGTCGTGGTCCATAGCCAAACTTCGGCCATGCTTGTGCGCCGTTTTTATAAAGTTTTCAGATTGCCTCCCAGGTTTGCATCCCCCACTGAATTGGCCATAGAATCAATTGTGTTGAGACGGATTTTGAATTTGACGCCTCAAGTGCGGATTTTTGACGTCGTCGCCCATAGCCAAACTTGCGCGTGTGCTTGTGCGCTGTGTTTACAAAGTTTTCAGATTGCCTCCCGGGTTGCCTCCTCTACTGAATTGGGCGTAGAATCAATTTTTTTGAGACGAATTTTGAATTTTACGCCTCGGGTGTGGAATTTTTGACGTCGTGGCCCATTGCCACACTTACGCGCATGCTTATGCGCCGTTTTTACAAAGTTTTCGGATTACCTCTCGGGTTTGCACTCCCAACTGAATTGGCCATAGAATATATTGTGCCGAGACGGATTTCGAATTTTAGGCCTCGGGTGGAGTGTTTTTTACGTCGTGGTCCATAGCCAAACTTCGGGCATGCTTGTGCGCCGTTTTTACAAAGTTTTCAGATTGCCTCCCCGGTTTGCATCCCCCACTGAATTGGCCATAGAATCAATTGTGTTGAGACGAATTTTGAATTTGAAGCCTCGGGTGCGGAGTTTTTGACGTCGTCGCCCATAGCCAAACTTGCGCGTGTGCTTGTGCGCCATTTTTACAAAGTTTTTATATTACCTCCCGGGTTTGCATCCCCCAATGAATTGGCAGTAGGATCAATTGCGTCGAGACGGTTTTTGACGTCGTGGCCCATTGCCACACTTACGCGCATGCTTATGCGCCGTTTTTACAAAGTTTTCGGATTACCTCTCGGGTTTGCACTCCCCACTGAATTGGCCATAGAATCAATTTTGCCGAGACGGATTTTGAATTTGAGGCCTCGGGTGCAGTGTTTTTAACGTCGTGGTCCATAGCCAAACTTCGGCCATGCTTGTGCGCCGTTTTTACAAAGTTTCAGATTGCCTCCCGGGTTTGCATCCCCCATTGAATGGGCCATAGAATCAATTGTGTTGAGACGGATTTTGAATTTGACGCCTCAAGTGCGGATTTTTTACGTCGTCGCCCATAGCCAAATTTGCGCGTGTGCTTGTGCGCCGTTTTTACAAAGTTTTCAGATTGCCTCCCGGGTTGCCTCCCCTTCTGAATTGGCCATAGAATCAATTTTTTTGAGATGAATTTTGAATTTTAAGCCTCGGGTGTGGAATTTTTGACGTCGTCGCCCATAGCCAAACTTGCGCGCATGCTTGTGCGCCGTTTTTAAAAAGTTTTCAGATTGCCTCCTGGGATTGCATCCCCCACTGAATTCGCCATAAAATCAATTGTGTTGAGGCGGATTTTGAATTTGACGCCTTCGGTGCGAAGTTTTTGACGTCGTCGCCCATAGCTAAACTTGCCCGTGTGCTTGTGCGCCATTTTTACAAAGTTTTAAGATTGCCTCCCGGGTTTACATCCCCCACTGAATTGGCCATATAATCAATTGTGTTGAGACGGATTTTGAATTTGACGCCTCAAGTGCGGATTTTTGACGTCGTCGCCCATAGCCAAACTTGCGCGTGTGCTTGTGCGCCGTTTTTACAAAGTTTTCAGATTGCCTCCCGGATATGCATCCCTACTGAATTGGCCATAGAATCAATTGTGTTGAAACAAATTTTTAATTTGACGCCTCGGGTGTGGAGATTTTGATGTCGTCGCCCATAGCCAAACTTGCGCGTATACTTGTGCTCCGGTTTTACAAAGTTTTCAGATTGCCTCCCGGGATTGCATCCCCCACTGAATTGCCAATATAATCCATTGCGTCGAGACGGTTTTTGAATTTGAGGCCTCGGGTGTAGTGTTTTTGACGTCGTGGTCCATAGCCAAACTTCTGGCATACTTGTGCGCCGTTTTTACAAAGTTTTCAGATTACCTCCCGGGTTTGCATCCCCCACTGAATTGGCCATAGAATCAATTGTGTTGAGATGAATTTTGAATTTGACGCCTCGGGTGCGGAGTTTTTGACGTTGTCGCCCATAACCAAACTTGAGCGTGTGCTTGTGCGCCGTTTTTACAATGTTTTCAGATTACCTCTCAGGTTGCAACCCCCACTGAATTGGCCATAGAATCAATTGTGTTGAGATGAATTTTGAATTTGACGCCTCGGGTGCGGAGTTTTTGACGTCGTCGCCCATAGCCAAACTTGCGCGTGTGCTTGTGCGCCGTTTTTACAAAGTTTTCAGATTGCCTCCCGGGTTGCATCCCCCACTGAATTGGCCATAGAATCAATTTTGTTGAGACGTATTTTGAATTTGACGCCTCGGGTGTGGAGTTTTTGACGTCGTCGCCCATAGCTAAACTTGCGCGTGTGCTTGTGCGCCGTTTTTACAAAGTTTTCAGATTGCCTCTTGGTTTGCATCCCCCACTGAATTGGCCATAGAATCAATTGTGTCGAGACGGATTTTGAATTTGGCGCCTTGGGTAGGCAGTTTTTTACGTCGTCGCCCATAGCCAAACTTGCGCGTATGCTTGTGCTCCGTTTTTACAAAGTTTTCCGATTGCCTCACGGGTTTGCATCCCCCTCTGAATTGGAAATAGAATCCATTGCGTCGAGACGGTTTTTGAATTTGAGGCCTCGGGTGTAGAGTTTTTGACGTCGTGGCCCATTGCCACACTTGCGCGCATGCTTATGCGCCGTTTTTACAAAGTTTTTGGATTACCTCTCGGGTTTGCACTCCCCACTGAATTGGCCATAGAATCAATTGTTCCGAGACGGATTTTGAATTTGGCGCCTTGGGTGCGCAGTTTTTTACGTCTTCGCCCATAGCCAAACTTGCGCGTGTGCTTGTTCGCCGTTTTTACAAAGTTTTCAGACTGCCTCCCGGGTTTGCATCCCCCACTGAATTGCCAATAGAATCCATTGCATCGAGACGGTTTTTGAATTTGGGGCCTCGGGTGCATTGTTTTTGACGTCGTGGTCCATAGCCAAACTTCTGGCATACTTGTGCGCCGTTTTTACAAAGTTTTTAGATTGCCTCCCGGGTTTGCATCCCCCACTGAATTAGCCATATAATCAATTGTGTTGAGACGGATTTTGAATTTGACGCCTCGGGTGCGGAGTTTTTGACGTCGTCGCCCATAGCCAAACTTGCGCGTGTGCTTGTTCGCCATTTTTACAAAGTTTTCAGATTGCCTCCCGGGTTTGCATCCCCCACTGATTTGGCCATAGAATCAATTGTGTTGAAATGAATTTTGAATTTGACGCCTCGGATGCGGAGTTTTTGACGTTGTCGCCCATAACCAAACTTGAGCGTGTGCGCCGTTTTTACAATGTTTTCAGATTACCTCTCAGGTTGCAACCCCCACTGAATTGGCCATAGAATCAATTTTGTTGAGACGGATTTTGAATTTGACACCTCGGGTTCGGAGTTTTTGACGTCGTCGCCCATAGCCAAACTTGCGCGTGTGCTTGTGCGCCGTTTTTACAAAGTTTTCAGATTGCCTCCCGGGTTGCATCCCCCACTGAATTGGCCATAGAATCAATTTTGTTGAGACGGATTTTGAATTTGACGCCTCGGGTGTGGAGTTTTTTGACGTCGTCGCCCATAGCTAAACTTGCGCGTATACTTGTGCTCCGTTTTTACAAAGTGTTCAGATTGCCTCTTGGGTTTGCATCCCCCACTGATTTGGCCATAGAATCAATTGTGTTGAGACGGATTTTGAATTTGACGCCTTGGGTGCGCAGTTTTTTACGTCGTCGCCCGTAGCCAAACTTGCGCGTATGCTTGTGCGCCGTTTTTACAAAGTTTTCAGATTGGCCCCTGGGTTTGCATCCCCCACTGAATTGGTCATAAAATCAATTTTGTTGAGACGGATTTTGAATTTGACGCCTCGGGTGCGGAGTTTTTGAAGTCGTCGCCCATAGCCAAACTTGCGCGTCTGCTTGTGCGCCGTTTTTACAAAGTTTTCAGATTGCCTGCCGGGTTGTATCCCCGACTGAATTGGACATAGAATCAATTGTGTTGAGACGGATTTTGAATTTGACGCCTCGGGTGCGGATTTTTTTACGTCGTCGCCCATAGCCAAACTTGCGCGTGTGCTTGTGCGCCATTTTTACAAAGTTTTCAGATTGCCTCCCGGGTTGCATCCCCCACTGAATTGGCCATAGAATCAATTTTGTTGAAATGGATTTTGAATTTGACACCTCGGGTGTGGAGTTTTTTGACGTCGTCGCCCATAGCTAAACTTGCGCGTATACTTGTGCTCCGTTTTTACAAAGTTTTCAGATTGCCTCTTGGGTTTGCATCCCCCACTGAATTGGCCATAGAATCAATTGTGTTGAGACGGATTTTAAGTTTGACGCCTTGGGTGCGCAGTTTTTTACGTCGTCGCCCGTAGCCAAACTTGCGCGTATGCTTGTGCGCCGTTTTTACAAAGTTTTCAGATTGGCCCCTGGGTTTGCATCCCCCACTGAATTGGTCATAAAATCAATTTTGTTGAGACGGATTTTGAATTTGACGCCTCGGGTGCGGAGTTTTTGAAGTCGTCGCCCATAGCCAAACTTGTGCGTGTGCTTGTGTGCCTTTTTTAAAAAGTTTTCAGATTCCCTCCCGGGTTGCCTCCCCCACTGAATTGGCCATATAATCAATTTTGTTGAGACGTATTTTGAATTTGACGCCTCGGGTGCGGAGTTTTTGACGTCGTCGCCCATAGCCAAACTTGCGCGCATGCTTGTGCGCCGTTTTTACAAAGTTTTCAGATTGCCTCCTTGGTTTGCATCCCCCACTGAATTGGCCATAGAATCAATTGTGTCGAGACGGATTTTGAATTTGGCGCCTTGGGTGCGCAGTTTTTTACGTCGTCGCCCATAGCCAAACTTGCGCGTATGCTTGTGCTCCGTTTTTACAAAGTTTTCCGATTGCCTCACGGGTTTGCATCCCCCACTGAATTGGCAATAGAATCCATTGCATCGAGACAGTTTTTGAATTTGAGGCCTCGGGTGTAGAGTTTTTGACGTCGTGGCCCATTGCCACACTTGCGCGCATGCTTATGCGCCGTTTTTACAAAGTTTTCGGATTACCTCTCGGGTTTGCACTCCCCACTGAATTGGCCATAGAATCAATTGTTCCGAGACGGATTTTGAATTTGAGGCCTCGGGTGCAGTGTTTTTTACGTCGTGGTCCATAGCCAAACTTCTGGCATACTTGTGCGCCGTTTTTACAAAGTTTTCAGATTGCCTCCTAGGTTTGCATCCCCCACTGAATTGGCCATAGAATCAATTGTGTCGAGACGGATTTTGAATTTGGCGCCTTGGGTGCGCAGTTTTTTACGTCGTCGCCCATAGGCAAACTTGCGCGTATGCTTGTGCGTCGTTTTTAAAAAGTTTTCAGATTGGCCCCTGGGTTTGCATCCCCCACTGAATTGGTCATAGAATCAATTTTGTTGAGAAGGATTTTGAATTTGACGCCTCAGGTGCGGAGTTTTAGAAGTCGTCGCCCATAGCCAAACTTGCGCGTGTGCTTGTGCGTCGTTTTTACAAAGTTTTCAGATTGCCTCCCGGGTTGCATCCCTCACTGAATTGGCCATAGAATCAATTTTGTTGAGACGGATTTTAAATTTGACGCCTCGGGTGCAGAGTTTTTTACGTCGTCGCCCATAGCCAAACTTACGCGCATGCTTGTGTGCCGTTATTACAAAGTTTTCAGATTGCCTTCCGGGTTTGCACTCCCCACTGAATTGGACATAGAATCAATTGTGTTGAGTCGGATTTTGAATTTGACGCCTCGGGTGTGGAGTTTTTGACGTTGTCGCCCATAGCCAAACTTGCGCGTTTGCTTGTGCGCCGTTCTTACAAAGTTTTCAGATTACCTCTCCGGTTGCAACCCCCACTGAATTGGCCATAGAATCAATCTTGTTGAGACGGATTTTGAATTTGACACCTTGGGTGCGGAGTTTTTGACGTCGTCGTCCATAGCCAAACTTGCGCGTCTGCTTGTGCGCCGTTTTTACAAAGTTTTCAGATTACCTCTCGGGTTGCAACCCCCACTGAATTGGCCATAGAATCAATTTTATTGAGACGGATTTTGAATTTGACACCTCGGGTGCGGAATTTTTGACGTCGTCGCCCATCGCCAAACTTGCGCGCATGCTTGTGCGCCGTTTTTACAAAGTTTTCAGATTGCCTCCCGAGTTTGCATCCCCCACTGAATTGGCCATAAAATCAATTGTGTTGAGACGGATTTTGAATTTGACGCCTCGGGTGTGGAGTTTTTTAAGTCGTCGCCCATAGCCAAACTTGCGCGCATGCTTGTGCTCCGTTTTTACAAAGTTTTCAGATTGCCTCACGGGTTTGCATCCCCAAATGAATTGGCAATAGAATCCATTGCGTCGAGACGGTTTTTAAATTTGAGGCGTCGGGTGTAGAGTTTTTGACGTCGTGGCCCATTGCCACACTTGCGCGCATGCTTATGCGCCCTTTTTACAAAGTTTTCGGATTACCTCACGGGTTTGCACTCCCCACTGAATTGGCCATAGAATCAATTGTTCCGAGACGGATTTTGAATTTGAGGCCTCGGGTGCAGTGTTTTTGACGTCGTGGTCCATAGCCAAACTTCTAGCATACTTGTGCGCCGTTTTTACAAAGTTTTTAGATTACCTCCCGGGTATGCATCCTTACTGAATTGGCCATAGAATCAATTGTGTTGAAATGGATTTTGAATTTGACGCCTCGGGTGTGGAGATTTTGACGTCGTCGCCCATAGCCAAACTTGCGCGTATACTTGTGCTCCGTTTTTATAAAGTTTTCAGATTGCCTCCCGGGTTTGCATCCCCCACTGAATTGCCAATAGAATCCATTGCGTCGAGACGGTTTTTGAATTTGAGGCCTCGGGTGCATTGTTTTTTACGTCGTGGTCCATAGCCAAACTTCTGGCATACTTGTGCGCCGTTTTTACAAAGTTTTAGATTGCCTCCCGGGTTTGCATCCCCCACTGAATTGGCCATAAAATCAATTGTGTGGAGACGGATTTTGAATTTGACGCCTCGGGTGCAGAGTTTTTGAAGTTGTCGCCTATAGCCAAACTTGCGCGTGTGCTTGTGCGCCGTTTTTACAAAGTTTTCAGATTGCCTCTCGGGTTGCAACCCCCACTGAATTGGCCATATAATCAATTGTGTTAAGACGGATTTTGAATTTGACGCCTTGGGTGCGCAATTTTTTACGTCGTCGCCCATAGCCAAACTTGCGCGTATGCTTGTGCGCCATTTTTACAAAGTTTTCAGATTGCCCCCTGGATTTGAATCCCCCACTGAATTGGCCATAGAATCAATTTTGTTGAGACAAATTTTGAATTTGACGCCTCGAGTTCGGAGTTTTTGACGTCGTCGCCCATAACCAAACTTGCGCGTGTGCTTGTGCGCCGTTTTTACAAAGTTTTCAGATTGCCTCCCGGGTTTGCAACCCCCACTGAATTGGCCATAGAATCAATTGTGTTGAGATGAATTTTGAATTTGACGCCTCGGGTGTGGAGTTTTTGAAGTTGTCGCCCATAGCCAAACTTGCGCGCATACTTGTTCTCCGTTTTTACAAAGTTTTCAGATTGCCTCCTAGGTTTGCATCCCCCACTGAATTGGCCATAGAATCAATTGTGTCGAGACGGATTTTGAATTTGGCGCCTTGGGTGCGCAGTTTTTTACGTCGTCGCCCATAGCCAAACTTGCGCGTATGCTTGTGCGTCGTTTTTAAAAAGTTTTCAGATTGGCCCCTGGGTTTGCATCCCCCACTGAATTGGTCATAGAATCAATTTTGTTGAGAAGGATTTTGAATTTGACGCCTCAGGTGCGGAGTTTTAGAAGTCGTCGCCCATAGCCAAACTTGCGCGTGTGCTTGTGCGCCGTTTTTACAAAGTTTTCAGATTGCCTCCCGGGTTGCGTCCCTCACTGAATTGGCCATAGAATCAATTTTGTTGAGACGGATTTTAAATTTGACGCCTCGGGTGCAGAGTTTTTTACGTCGTCGCCCATAGCCAAACTTGCGCGCATGCTTGTGTGCCGTTATTACAAAGTTTTCAGATTGCCTTCCGGGTTTGCACTCCCCACTGAATTGGACATAGAATCAATTGTGTTGAGTCGGATTTTGAATTTGACGCCTCGGGTGTGGAGTTTTTGACGTCGTCGCCCATAGCCAAACTTGCGCGTTTGCTTGTGCGCCGTTCTTACAAAGTTTTCAGATTACCTCTCCGGTTGCAACCCCCACTGAATTGGCCATAGAATCAATCTTGTTGAGACGGATTTTGAATTTGACACCTTGGGTGCGGAGTTTTTGACGTCGTCGTCCATAGCCAAACTTGCGCGTCTGCTTGTGCGCCGTTTTTACAAAGTTTTCAGATTACCTCTCGGGTTGCAACCCCCACTGAATTGGCCATAGAATCAATTTTGTTGAGACGGATTTTGAATTTGACACCTCGGGTGCGGAATTTTTGACGTCGTCGCCCATCGCCAAACTTGCGCGCATGCTTGTGCGCCGTTTTTACAAAGTTTTCAGATTGCCTCCCGAGTTTGCATCCCCCACTGAATTGGCCATAAAATCAATTGTGTTGAGACGGATTTTGAATTTGACGCCTCGGGTGTGGAGTTTTTTAAGTCGTCGCCCATAGCCAAACTTGCGCGCATGCTTGTGCTCCGTTTTTACAAAGTTTTCAGATTGCCTCACGGGTTTGCATCCCCAAATGAATTGGCAATAGAATCCATTGCGTCGAGACGGTTTTTCAATTTGAGGCATCGGGTGTTGAGTTTTTGACGTCGTGGCCCATTGCCACACTTGCGCGCATGCTTATGCGCCCTTTTTACAAAGTTTTCGGATTACCTCTCGGGTTTGCACTCCCCACTGAATTGGCCATAGAATCAATTGTTCCGAGACGGATTTTGAATTTGAGGCCTCGGGTGCAGTGTTTTTGACGTCGTGGTCCATAGCCAAACTTCTAGCATACTTGTGCGCCATTTTTACAAAGTTTTTAGATTACCTCCCGGGTATGCATCCTTACTGAATTGGCCATAGAATCAATTGTGTTGAAATGGATTTTGAATTTGACGCCTCGGGTGTGGAGATTTTGACGTCGTCGCCCATAGCCAAACTTGCGCGTATACTTGTGCTCCGTTTTTACAAAGTTTTCAGATTGCCTCCCGGGTTTGCATCCCCCACTGAATTGCCAATAGAATCCATTGCGTCGAGACGGTTTTTGAATTTGAGGCCTCGGGTGCATTGTTTTTGACGTCGTGGTCCATAGCCAAACTTCTGGCATACTTGTGCGCCGTTTTTACAAAGTTTTAGATTGCCTCCCGGGTTTGCATCCCCCACTGAATTGGCCATAAAATCAATTGTGTGGAGACGGATTTTGAATTTGACGCCTCGGGTGCAGAGTTTTTGAAGTTGTCGCCTATAGCCAAACTTGCGCGTGTGCTTGTGCACCGTTTTTACAAAGTTTTCAGATTGCCTCTCGGGTTGCAACCCCCACTGAATTGGCCATATAATCAATTGTGTTAAGACGGATTTTGAATTTGACGCCTTGGGTGCGCAATTTTTTACGTCGTCGCCCAGAGCCAAACTTGCGCGTATGCTTGTGCGCCGTTTTTACAAAGTTTTCAGATTGCCCCCTGGATTTGCATCCCCCACTGAATTGGCCATAGAATCAATTTTGTTGAGACGGATTTTGAATTTGACGCCTCGGGTGCGGAGTTTTTGACGTCGTCGCCCATAGCCAAACTTGCTCGCTTGCTTGTGCGCCGTTTTTACAAAGTTTTCAGATTGCCTCCCGGGTATGCATCCCTACTGAATTGGCCATAGAATCAATTGTGTTGAAATGTATTTTTAATTTGACGCCTCGGGTGTGGAGATTTTGATGTCGTCGCCCATAGCCAAACTTGCGCGTATACTTGTGCTCCGTTTTTACAAAGTTTTCAGATTGCCTCCCGGGTTTGCATCCCCCACTGAATTGCTAATAGAATCCATTGCGTCGAGACGGTTTTTGAATTTGAGGCCTCGGGTGCAGTGTTTTTGACGTCGTGGTCCATAGCCAAACTTCTGGCATACTTGTGCGCCGTTTTTACAAAGTTTTTAGATTGCCTCCCGGATTTGCATCCCTCACTGAATTGGCCATATAATCAATTGTGTTGAGACGGATTTTGAATTTGACGCCTCAGGTGCGGAGTTTTTGACGTCGTCCCCCATAGCCAAACTTGCGCGTGTGCTTGTGCACCGTTTTTACAAAGTTTTCAGATTGCCTCCCGGGTTTGCACCCCCCACTGAATTGGCCATAGAATCAATTGTGTTGAGATGAATTTTGAATTTGACGCCTCGGGTGCGGAGTTTTTGACGTTGTCGCCCATAACCAAACTTGAGCGTGTGCTTGTGCGCCGTTTTTACAATGTTTTCAGATTACCTCTCAGGTTGCAACCCCCACTGAATTGGCCATAGAATCAATTTTGTTGAGACGGATTTTGAATTTGACGCCTCGGGTTCGGAGTTTTTGACGTCGTCGCCCATAGCGAAACTTGCGCGTGTGCTTGTGCGCCGTTTTTACAAAGCTTTCAGATTGCCTCCCGGGTTGCATCCCCCACTGAATTGGCCATAAAATCAATTTTGTTGAGACGGATTATGAATTTGTCGCCTCGGGTGTGGAGTTTTTTGACGTCGTCGTCCATAGCTAAACTTGCGCGTATACTTGTTCTCCATTTTTACAAAGTTTTCAGATTGCCTCTTGGGTTTGCATCCCCCACTGAATTGGCCATAGAATCAATTGTGTTGAGACAGATTTTGAATTTGACGCCTTGGGTGCGCAGTTTTTTACATCGTCGCCCATAGCCAAACTTGCGCGTTTGCTTGTGCGCCGTTTTTACAAAGTTTTCAGATTGGCCCCTGGGTTTGCATCCCCCACTGAATTGGTCATAAAATCAATTTTGATGAGACGGATTTTGAATTTGACGCCTCGGGTGCGGAGTTTTTGAAGTCGTCGCCCATAGCCAAACTTGCGCGTGTGCTTGTGTACCGTTTTTACAAAGTTTTCAGATTCCTTCCCGGGTTGCCTCCCCCACTGAATTGGCCATATAATCAATTTTGTTGAGACGTATTTTGAATTTGACGCCTCGGGTGCGGAGTTTTTGACGTCGTCGCCCATAACCAAACTTGCGCGCATGCTTGTGCGCCGTTTTTACAAAGTTTTCAGATTGCCTCCTTGGTTTGCATCCCCCACTGAATTAGCCATAGAATCAATTGTGTCGAGACGGATTTTGAATTTGGCGCCTTGGGTGCGCAGTTTTTTACGTCGTCGCCCTTAGCCAAACTTGCGCGTTTGCTTGTGCTCCGTTTTTACAAAGTTTTCCGATTGCCTCACGGGTTTGCATCCCCCACTGAATTGGCAATAGAATCCATTGCGTCGAGACGGTTTTTGAATTTGAGGCCTCGGGTGTAGAGTTTTTGACGTCGTGGCCCATTGCCACACTTGCGCGCATGCTTATGCGCCGTTTTTACAAAGTTTTCGGATTACCTCTCGGGTTTGCACTCCCCACTGAATTGGACATAGAATCAATTGTTCCGAGACGGATTTTGAATTTGAGGCCTCGGGTGCAGTGTTTTTTACGTCGTGGTCCATAGCCAAACTTCTGGCATACTTGTGCGCCATTTTTACAAAGTTTTCAGATTGCGTCCTAGGTTTGCATCCCCCACTGAATTGGCCATAGAATCAATTGTGTCGAGACGGATTTTGAATTTGGCGTCTTGGGTGCGCAGTTTTTTACGTCGTCGCCCATAGCCAAACTTGCGCGTATGCTTGTGCGTCGTTTTTAAAAAGTTTTCATATTGGCCCCTGGGTTTGCATCCCCCACTGAATTGGTCATAGAATCAATTTTGTTGAGAAGGATTTTGAATTTGACGCCTCGGGTGCAGAGTTTTTGACGTCGTCGCCCATAGCCAAACTTGCTCGCTTGCTTGTGCGCCGTTTTTACAAAGTTTTCAGATTGCCTCCCGGGTATGCATCCCTACTGAATTGGCCATAGAATCAATTGTGTTGAAATGTATTTTTAATTTGACGCCTCGGGTGTGGAGATTTTGATGTCGTCGCCCATAGCCAAACTTGCGCGTATACTTGTGCTCCGTTTTTACAAAGTTTTTAGATTGCCTCCCGGGTTTGCATCCCCCACTGAATTGGCCATAAAATCAATTGTGTGGAGACGGATTTTGAATTTGACGCCTCGGGTGCAGAGTTTTTGAAGTTGTCGCCTATAGCCAAACTTGCGCGTGTGCTTGTGCGCCGTTTTTACAAAGTTTTCAGATTGCCTCTCGGGTTGCAACCCCCACTGAATTGGCCATATAATCAATTGTGTTAAGACGGATTTTGAATTTGACGCCTTGGGTGCGCAATTTTTTACGTCGTCGCCCAGAGCCAAACTTGCGCGTATGCTTGTGCGCCGTTTTTACAAAGTTTTCAGATTGCCCCCTGGATTTGCATCCCCCACTGAATTGGCCATAGAATCAATTTTGTTGAGATGGATTTTGAATTTGACGCCTCGGGTGCGGAGTTTTTGACGTCGTCGCCCATAGCCAAACTTGCTCGCTTGCTTGTGCGCCGTTTTTACAAAGTTTTCAGATTGCGTCCCGGGTATGCATCCCTACTGAATTGGCCATAGAATCAATTGTGTTGAAATGTATTTTTAATTTGACGCCTCGGGTGTGGAGATTTTGATGTCGTCGCCCATAGCCAAACTTGCGCGTATACTTGTGCTCCGTTTTTACAAAGTTTTCAGATTGCCTCCCGGGTTTGCATCCCCCACTGAATTGCTAATAGAATCCATTGCGTCGAGACGGTTTTTGAATTTAAGGCCTCGGGTGCAGTGTTTTTGACGTCGTGGTCCATAGCCAAACTTCTGGCATACTTGTGCGCCGTTTTTACAAAGTTTTTAGATTGCCTCCCGGATTTGCATCCCTCACTGAATTGGCCATATAATCAATTGTGTTGAGACGGATTTTGAATTTGACGCCTCGGGTGCGGAGTTTTTGACGTCGTCCCCCATAGCCAAACTTGCGCGTGTGCTTGTGCGCCGTTTTTACAAAGTTTTCAGATTGCCTCCCGGGTTTGCACCCCCCACTGAATTGGCCATAGAATCAATTGTGTTGAGATGAATTTTGAATTTGACGCCTCGGGTGCGGAGTTTTTGACGTTGTCGCCCATAACCAAACTTGAGCGTGTGCTTGTGCGCCGTTTTTACAATGTTTTCAGATTACCTCTCAGGTTGCAACCCCCACTGAATTGGCCATAGAATCAATTTTGTTGAGACGGATTTTGAATTTGACGCCTCGGGTTTGGAGTTTTTGACGTCGTCGCCCATAGCGAAACTTGCGCGTGTGCTTGTGCGCCGTTTTTACAAAGCTTTCAGACTGCCTCCCGGGTTGCATCCCCCACTGAATTGGCCATAGAATCAATTTTGTTGAGACGGATTATGAATTTGTCGCCTCGGGTGTGGAGTTTTTTGACGTCGTCGTCCATAGCTAAACTTGCGCGTATACTTGTTCTCCGTTTTTACAAAGTTTTCAGATTGCCTCTTGGGTTTGCATCCCCCACTGAATTGGCCATAGAATCAATTGTGTTGAGACAGATTTTGAATTTGACGCCTTGGGTGCGCAGTTTTTTACATCGTCGCCCATAGCCAAACTTGCGCGTTTGCTTGTGCGCCGTTTTTACAAAGTTTTCAGATTGGCCCCTGGGTTTGCATCCCCCACTGAATTGGTCATAAAATAAATTTTGATGAGACGGATTTTGAATTTGACGCCTCGGGTGCGGAGTTTTTGAAGTCGTCGCCCATAGCCAAACTTGCGCGTGTGCTTGTGTACCGTTTTTACAAAGTTTTCAGATTCCTTCCCGGGTTGCCTCCCCCACTGAATTGGCCATATAATCAATTTTGTTGAGACGTATTTTGAATTTGACGCCTCGGGTGCGGAGTTTTTGACGTCGTCGCCCATAACCAAACTTGCGCGCATGCTTGTGCGCCGTTTTTACAAAGTTTTCAGATTGCCTCCTTGGTTTGCATCCCCCACTGAATTAGCCATAGAATCAATTGTGTCGAGACGGATTTTGAATTTGGCGCCTTGGGTGCGCAGTTTTTTACGTCGTCGCCCTTAGCCAAACTTGCGCGTTTGCTTGTGCTCCATTTTTACAAAGTTTTCCGATTGCCTCACGGGTTTGCATCCCCCACTGAATTGGCAATAGAATCCATTACGTCGAGACGGTTTTTGAATTTGAGGCCTCGGGTGTAGAGTTTTTGACGTCGTGGCCCATTGCCACACTTGCGCGCATGCTTATGCGCCGTTTTTACAAAGTTTTCGGATTACCTCTCGGGTTTGCACTCCCCACTGAATTGGACATAGAATCAATTGTTCCGAGACGGATTTTGAATTTGAGGCCTCGGGTGCAGTGTTTTTTACGTCGTGGTCCATAGCCAAACTTCTGGCATACTTGTGCGCCGTTTTTACAAAGTTTTCAGATTGCGTCCTAGGTTTGCATCCCCCACTGAATTGGCCATAGAATCAATTGTGTCGAGACGGATTTTGAATTTGGCGTCTTGGGTGCGCAGTTTTTTACGTCGTCGCCCATAGCCAAACTTGCGCGTATGCTTGTGCGTCGTTTTTAAAAAGTTTTCATATTGGCCCCTGGGTTTGCATCCCCCACTAAATTGGTCATAGAATCAATTTTGTTGAGAAGGATTTTGAATTTGACGCCTCGGGTGCGGAGTTTTTGACGTCGTCGCCCATAGCCAAACTTGCTCGCTTGCTTGTGCGCCGTTTTTACAAAGTTTTCAGATTGCCTCCCGGGTATGCATCCCTACTGAATTGGCCATAGAATCAATTGTGTTGAAATGTATTTTTAATTTGACGCCTCGGGTGTGGAGATTTTGATGTCGTCGCCCATAGCCAAACTTGCGCGTATACTTGTGCTCCGTTTTTACAAAGTTTTCAGATTGCCTCCCGGGTTTGCATCCCCCACTGAATTGCCAATAGAATCCATTGCGTCGAGACGGTTTTTGAATTTGAGGCCTCGGGTGCAGTGTTTTTGACGTCGTGGTCCATAGCCAAACTTCTGGCATACTTGTGCGCCGTTTTTACAAAGTTTTTAGATTGCCTCCCGGATTTGCATCCCTCACTGAATTGGCCATATAATCAATTGTGTTGAGACGGATTTTGAATTTGACGCCTCGGGTGCGGAGTTTTTGACGTCGTCCCCCATAGCCAAACTTGCGCGTGTGCTTGTGCGCCGTTTTTACAAAGTTTTCAGATTGCCTCCCGGGTTTGCACCCCCCACTGAATTGGCCATAGAATCAATTGTGTTGAGATGAATTTTGAATTTGACGCCTCGGGTGCGGAGTTTTTTACGTTGTCGCCCATAACCAAACTTGAGCGTGTGCTTGTGCGCCGTTTTTACAATGTTTTCAGATTACCTCTCAGGTTGCAACCCCCACTGAATTGGCCATAGAATCAATTTTGTTGAGACGGATTTTGAATTTGACGCCTCGGGTTCGGAGTTTTTGACGTCGTCGCCCATAGCGAAACTTGCGCGTGTGCTTGTGCGCCGTTTTTACAAAGCTTTCAGATTGCCTCCCGGGTTGCATCCCCCACTGAATTGGCCATAGAATCAATTTTGTTGAGACGGATTATGAATTTGTCGCCTCGGGTGTGGAGTTTTTTGACGTCGTCGTCCATAGCTAAACTTGCGCGTATACTTGTTCTCCGTTTTTACAAAGTTTTCAGATTGCCTCTTGGGTTTGCATCCCCCACTGAATTGGCCATAGAATCAATTGTGTTGAGACAGATTTTGAATTTGACGCCTTGGGTGCGCAGTTTTTTACATCGTCGCCCATAGCCAAACTTGCGCGTTTGCTTGTGCGCCGTTTTTACAAAGTTTTCAGATTGGCCCCTGGGTTTGCATCCCCCACTGAATTGGTCATAAAATCAATTTTGATGAGACGGATTTTGAATTTGACGCCTCGGGTGCGGAGTTTTTGAAGTCGTCGCCCATAGCCAAACTTGCGCGTGTGCTTGTGTACCGTTTTTACAAAGTTTTCAGATTCCTTCCCGGGTTGCCTCCCCCACTGAATTGGCCATATAATCAATTTTGTTGAGACGTATTTTGAATTTGACGCCTCGGGTGCGGAGTTTTTGACGTCGTCGCCCATAACCAAACTTGCGCGCATGCTTGTGCGCCGTTTTTACAAAGTTTTCAGATTGCCTCCTTGGTTTGCATCCCCCACTGAATTAGCCATAGAATCAATTGTGTCGAGACGGATTTTGAATTTGGCGCCTTGGGTGCGCAGTTTTTTACGTCGTCGCCCTTAGCCAAACTTGCGCGTTTGCTTGTGCTCCGTTTTTACAAAGTTTTCCGATTGCCTCACGGGTTTGCATCCCCCACTGAATTGGCAATAGAATCCATTGCGTCGAGACGGTTTTTGAATTTGAGGCCTCGGGTGTAGAGTTTTTGACGTCGTGGCCCATTGCCACACTTGCGCGCATGCTTATGCGCCGTTTTTACAAAGTTTTCGGATTACCTCTCGGGTTTGCACTCCCCACTGAATTGGACATAGAATCAATTGTTCCGAGACGGATTTTGAATTTGAGGCCTCGGGTGCAGTGTTTTTTACGTCGTGGTCCATAGCCAAACTTCTGGCATACTTGTGCGCCGTTTTTACAAAGTTTTCAGATTGCGTCCTAGGTTTGCATCCCCCACTGAATTGGCCATAGAATCAATTGTGTCGAGACGGATTTTGAATTTGGCGTCTTGGGTGCGCAGTTTTTTACGTCGTCGCCCATAGCCAAACTTGCGCGTATGCTTGTGCGTCGTTTTTAAAAAGTTTTCATATTGGCCCCTGGGTTTGCATCCCCCACTGAATTGGTCATAGAATCAATTTTGTTGAGAAGGATTTTGAATTTGACGCCTCGGGTGCGGAGTTTTAGAAGTCGTCGCCCATAGCCAAACTTGCGCGTGTGCTTGTGCGCCGTTTTTACAAAGTTTTCAGATTGCCTCCCGGGTTGCATCCCCCACTGAATTGGCCATAGAATCAATTTTGTTGAGACAGATTTTAAATTTGACGCCTCGGGTGCGGAGTTTTTTACGTCGTCGCCCATAACCAAACTTGCGCGCATGCTTGTGCGCCGTTTTTACAAAGTTTTCAGATTGCCTCCTTGGTTTGCATCCCCCACTGAATTGGCCATAGAATCAATTGTGTCGAGACGGATTTTGAATTTGCCGCCTTGGGTGCGCAGTTTTTTACGTCGTCGCCCATAGCCAAACTTGCGCGTTTGCTTGTGCTCCGTTTTTACAAAGTTTTCCGATTGCCTCACGGGTTTGCATCCCCCACTGAATTGGCAATAGAATCCATTGCGTCGAGACGGTTTTTGAATTTGAGGCCTCGGGTGTAGAGTTTTTGACGTCGTGGCCCATTGCCACACTTGCGCGCATGCTTATGCGCCGTTTTTACAAAGTTTTCGGATTACCTCTCGGGTTTGCACTCCCCACTGAATTGGACATAGAATCAATTGTTCCGAGACGAATTTTGAATTTGAGGCCTCGGGTGCAGTGTTTTTTACGTCGTGGTCCATAGCCAAACTTCTAGCATACTTGTGCGCCGTTTTTACAAAGTTTTCAGATTGCGTACTAGGTTTGCATCCCCCACTGAATTGGCCATAGAATCAATTGTGTCGAGGCGGATTTTGAATTTGGCGCCTTGGGTGCGCAGTTTTTTACGTCGTCGCCCATAGCCAAACTTGCGCGTATGCTTGTGCGTCGTTTTTAAAAAGTTTTCATATTGGCCCCTGGGTTTGCATCCCCCACTGAATTGGTCATAGAATCAATTTTGTTGAGAAGGATTTTGAATTTGACGCCTCGGGTGCGGAGTTTTAGAAGTCGTCGCCCATAGCCAAACTTGCGCGTGTGCTTGTGCGCCGTTTTTACAAAGTTTTCAGATTGCCTCCCGGGTTGCATCCCCCACTGAATTGGCCATAGAATCAATTTTGTTGAGACAGATTTTAAATTTGACGCCTCGGGTGCGGAGTTTTTTACGTCGTCGCCCATAGCGAAACTTGCGCGTGTGCTTGTGCGCCGTTTTTACAAAGCTTTCAGACTGCCTCCCGGGTTGCATCCCCCACTGAATTGGCCATAGAATCAATTTTGTTGAGACGGATTATGAATTTGTCGCCTCGGGTGTGGAGTTTTTTGACGTCGTCGTCCATAGCTAAACTTGCGCGTATACTTGTTCTCCGTTTTTACAAAGTTTTCAGATTGCCTCTTGGGTTTGCATCCCCCACTGAATTGGCCATAGAATCAATTGTGTTGAGACAGATTTTGAATTTGACGCCTTGGGTGCGCAGTTTTTTACATCGTCGCCCATAGCCAAACTTGCGCGTTTGCTTGTGCGCCGTTTTTACAAAGTTTTCAGATTGGCCCCTGGGTTTGCATCCCCCACTGAATTGGTCATAAAATAAATTTTGATGAGACGGATTTTGAATTTGACGCCTCGGGTGCGGAGTTTTTGAATTCGTCGCCCATAGCCAAACTTGCGCGTGTGCTTGTGTACCGTTTTTACAAAGTTTTCAGATTCCTTCCCGGGTTGCCTCCCCCACTGAATTGGCCATATAATCAATTTTGTTGAGACGTATTTTGAATTTGACGCCTCGGGTGCGGAGTTTTTGACGTCGTCGCCCATAACCAAACTTGCGCGCATGCTTGTGCGCCGTTTTTACAAAGTTTTCAGATTGCCTCCTTGGTTTGCATCCCCCACTGAATTAGCCATAGAATCAATTGTGTCGAGACGGATTTTGAATTTGGCGCCTTGGGTGCGCAGTTTTTTACGTCGTCGCCCTTAGCCAAACTTGCGCGTTTGCTTGTGCTCCATTTTTACAAAGTTTTCCGATTGCCTCACGGGTTTGCATCCCCCACTGAATTGGCAATAGAATCCATTACGTCGAGACGGTTTTTGAATTTGAGGCCTCGGGTGTAGAGTTTTTGACGTCGTGGCCCATTGCCACACTTGCGCGCATGCTTATGCGCCGTTTTTACAAAGTTTTCGGATTACCTCTCGGGTTTGCACTCCCCACTGAATTGGACATAGAATCAATTGTTCCGAGACGGATTTTGAATTTGAGGCCTCGGGTGCAGTGTTTTTTACGTCGTGGTCCATAGCCAAACTTCTGGCATACTTGTGCGCCGTTTTTACAAAGTTTTCAGATTGCGTCCTAGGTTTGCATCCCCCACTGAATTGGCCATAGAATCAATTGTGTCGAGACGGATTTTGAATTTGGCGTCTTGGGTGCGCAGTTTTTTACGTCGTCGCCCATAGCCAAACTTGCGCGTATGCTTGTGCGTCGTTTTTAAAAAGTTTTCATATTGGCCCCTGGGTTTGCATCCCCCACTAAATTGGTCATAGAATCAATTTTGTTGAGAAGGATTTTGAATTTGACGCCTCGGGTGCGGAGTTTTTGACGTCGTCGCCCATAGCCAAACTTGCTCGCTTGCTTGTGCGCCGTTTTTACAAAGTTTTCAGATTGCCTCCCGGGTATGCATCCCTACTGAATTGGCCATAGAATCAATTGTGTTGAAATGTATTTTTAATTTGACGCCTCGGGTGTGGAGATTTTGATGTCGTCGCCCATAGCCAAACTTGCGCGTATACTTGTGCTCCGTTTTTACAAAGTTTTCAGATTGCCTCCCGGGTTTGCATCCCCCACTGAATTGCCAATAGAATCCATTGCGTCGAGACGGTTTTTGAATTTGAGGCCTCGGGTGCAGTGTTTTTGACGTCGTGGTCCATAGCCAAACTTCTGGCATACTTGTGCGCCGTTTTTACAAAGTTTTTAGATTGCCTCCCGGATTTGCATCCCTCACTGAATTGGCCATATAATCAATTGTGTTGAGACGGATTTTGAATTTGACGCCTCGGGTGCGGAGTTTTTGACGTCGTCCCCCATAGCCAAACTTGCGCGTGTGCTTGTGCGCCGTTTTTACAAAGTTTTCAGATTGCCTCCCGGGTTTGCACCCCCCACTGAATTGGCCATAGAATCAATTGTGTTGAGATGAATTTTGAATTTGACGCCTCGGGTGCGGAGTTTTTTACGTTGTCGCCCATAACCAAACTTGAGCGTGTGCTTGTGCGCCGTTTTTACAATGTTTTCAGATTACCTCTCAGGTTGCAACCCCCACTGAATTGGCCATAGAATCAATTTTGTTGAGACGGATTTTGAATTTGACGCCTCGGGTTCGGAGTTTTTGACGTCGTCGCCCATAGCGAAACTTGCGCGTGTGCTTGTGCGCCGTTTTTACAAAGCTTTCAGATTGCCTCCCGGGTTGCATCCCCCACTGAATTGGCCATAGAATCAATTTTGTTGAGACGGATTATGAATTTGTCGCCTCGGGTGTGGAGTTTTTTGACGTCGTCGTCCATAGCTAAACTTGCGCGTATACTTGTTCTCCGTTTTTACAAAGTTTTCAGATTGCCTCTTGGGTTTGCATCCCCCACTGAATTGGCCATAGAATCAATTGTGTTGAGACAGATTTTGAATTTGACGCCTTGGGTGCGCAGTTTTTTACATCGTCGCCCATAGCCAAACTTGCGCGTTTGCTTGTGCGCCGTTTTTACAAAGTTTTCAGATTGGCCCCTGGGTTTGCATCCCCCACTGAATTGGTCATAAAATCAATTTTGATGAGACGGATTTTGAATTTGACGCCTCGGGTGCGGAGTTTTTGAAGTCGTCGCCCATAGCCAAACTTGCGCGTGTGCTTGTGTACCGTTTTTACAAAGTTTTCAGATTCCTTCCCGGGTTGCCTCCCCCACTGAATTGGCCATATAATCAATTTTGTTGAGACGTATTTTGAATTTGACGCCTCGGGTGCGGAGTTTTTGACGTCGTCGCCCATAACCAAACTTGCGCGCATGCTTGTGCGCCGTTTTTACAAAGTTTTCAGATTGCCTCCTTGGTTTGCATCCCCCACTGAATTAGCCATAGAATCAATTGTGTCGAGACGGATTTTGAATTTGGCGCCTTGGGTGCGCAGTTTTTTACGTCGTCGCCCTTAGCCAAACTTGCGCGTTTGCTTTTGCTCCGTTTTTACAAAGTTTTCCGATTGCCTCACGGGTTTGCATCCCCCACTGAATTGGCAATAGAATCCATTGCGTCGAGACGGTTTTTGAATTTGAGGCCTCGGGTGTAGAGTTTTTGACGTCGTGGCCCATTGCCACACTTGCGCGCATGCTTATGCGCCGTTTTTACAAAGTTTTCGGATTACCTCTCGGGTTTGCACTCCCCACTGAATTGGACATAGAATCAATTGTTCCGAGACGGATTTTGAATTTGAGGCCTCGGGTGCAGTGTTTTTTACGTCGTGGTCCATAGCCAAACTTCTGGCATACTTGTGCGCCGTTTTTACAAAGTTTTCAGATTGCGTCCTAGGTTTGCATCCCCCACTGAATTGGCCATAGAATCAATTGTGTCGAGACGGATTTTGAATTTGGCGTCTTGGGTGCGCAGTTTTTTACGTCGTCGCCCATAGCCAAACTTGCGCGTATGCTTGTGCGTCGTTTTTAAAAAGTTTTCATATTGGCCCCTGGGTTTGCATCCCCCACTGAATTGGTCATAGAATCAATTTTGTTGAGAAGGATTTTGAATTTGACGCCTCGGGTGCGGAGTTTTAGAAGTCGTCGCCCATAGCCAAACTTGCGCGTGTGCTTGTGCGCCGTTTTTACAAAGTTTTCAGATTGCCTCCCGGGTTGCATCCCCCACTGAATTGGCCATAGAATCAATTTTGTTGAGACAGATTTTAAATTTGACGCCTCGGGTGCGGAGTTTTTTACGTCGTCGCCCATAACCAAACTTGCGCGCATGCTTGTGCGCCGTTTTTACAAAGTTTTCAGATTGCCTCCTTGGTTTGCATCCCCCACTGAATTGGCCATAGAATCAATTGTGTCGAGACGGATTTTGAATTTGCCGCCTTGGGTGCGCAGTTTTTTACGTCGTCGCCCATAGCCAAACTTGCGCGTTTGCTTGTGCTCCGTTTTTACAAAGTTTTCCGATTGCCTCACGGGTTTGCATCCCCCACTGAATTGGCAATAGAATCCATTGCGTCGAGACGGTTTTTGAATTTGAGGCCTCGGGTGTAGAGTTTTTGACGTCGTGGCCCATTGCCACACTTGCGCGCATGCTTATGCGCCGTTTTTACAAAGTTTTCGGATTACCTCTCGGGTTTGCACTCCCCACTGAATTGGACATAGAATCAATTGTTCCGAGACGAATTTTGAATTTGAGGCCTCGGGTGCAGTGTTTTTTACGTCGTGGTCCATAGCCAAACTTCTAGCATACTTGTGCGCCGTTTTTACAAAGTTTTCAGATTGCGTACTAGGTTTGCATCCCCCACTGAATTGGCCATAGAATCAATTGTGTCGAGACGGATTTTGAATTTGGCGCCTTGGGTGCGCAGTTTTTTACGTCGTCGCCCATAGCCAAACTTGCGCGTATGCTTGTGCGTCGTTTTTAAAAAGTTTTCATATTGGCCCCTGGGTTTGCATCCCCCACTGAATTGGTCATAGAATCAATTTTGTTGAGAAGGATTTTGAATTTGACGCCTCGGGTGCGGAGTTTTAGAAGTCGTCGCCCATAGCCAAACTTGCGCGTGTGCTTGTGCGCCGTTTTTACAAAGTTTTCAGATTGCCTCCCGGGTTGCATCCCCCACTGAATTGGCCATAGAATCAATTTTGTTGAGACAGATTTTAAATTTGACGCCTCGGGTGCGGAGTTTTTTACGTCGTCGCCCATAGCCAAACTTGCGCGTTTGCTTGTGCTCCATTTTTACAAAGTTTTCCGATTGCCTCACGGGTTTGCATCCCCCACTGAATTGGCAATAGAATCCATTGCGTCGAGACGGTTTTTGAATTTGAGGCCTCGGGTGTAGAGTTTTTGACGTCGTGGCCCATTGCCACACTTGCGCGCATGCTTATGCGCCGTTTTTACAAAGTTTTCGGATTACCTCTCGGGTTTGCACTCCCCACTGAATTGGACATAGAATCAATTGTTCCGAGACGGATTTTGAATTTGAGGCCTCGGGTGTAGTGTTTTTTACGTCGTGGTCCATAGCCAAACTTCTGGCATACTTGTGCGCCGTTTTTACAAAGTTTTCAGATTGCGTCCTAGGTTTGCATCCCCCACTGAATTGGCCATAGAATCAATTGTGTCGAGATGGATTTTGAATTTGGCGCCTTGGGTGCGCAGTTTTTTACGTCGTCGCCCATAGCCAAACTTGCGCGTATGCTTGTGCGTCGTTTTTAAAAAGTTTTCATATTGGCCCCTGGGTTTGCATCACCCACTGAATTGGTCATATAATCAATTTTGTTGAGAAGGATTTTGAATTTGACGCCTCGGGTGCGGAGTTTTAGAAGTCGTCGCCCATAGCCAAACTTGCGCGTGTGCTTGTGCGCCGTTTTTACAAAGTTTTCAGATTGCCTCCCGGGTTGCATCCCTCACTGAATTGGCCATAGAATCAATTTTGTTGAGACAGATTTTAAATTTGACGCCTCGGGTGCGGAGTTTTTTACGTCGTCGCCCATAACCAAACTTGCGCGCATGCTTGTGCGCCGTTTTTACAAAGTTTTCAGATTGCCTCCTTGGTTTGCATCCCCCACTGAATTGGCCATAGAATCAATTGTGTCGAGACGGATTTTGAATTTGGCGCCTTGGGTGCGCAGTTTTTTACGTCATCGCCCATAGCCAAACTTGCGCGTTTGCTTGTGCTCCGTTTTTACAAAGTTTTCCGATTGCCTCACGGGTTTGCATCCCCCACTGAATTGGCAATATAATCCATTGCGTCGAGACGGTTTTTGAATTTGAGGCCTCGGGTGTAGAGTTTTTGACGTCGTGGCCCATTGCCACACTTGCGCGCATGCTTATGCGCCGTTTTTACAAAGTTTTCGGATTACCTCTCGGGTTTGCACTCCCCACTGAATTGGACATAGAATCAATTGTTCCGAGACGTATTTTGAATTTGAGGCCTCGGGTGCAGTGTTTTTTACGTCGTGGTCCATAGCCAAACTTCTGGCATACTTGTGCGCCGTTTTTACAAAGTTTTCAGATTGCGTCCTAGGTTTGCATCCCCCACTGAATTGGCCATAGAATCAATTGTGTCGAGACGGATTTTGAATTTGGCGCCTTGGGTGCGCAGTTTTTTACGTCGTCGCCCATAGCCAAACTTGCGCGTATGCTTGTGCGTCGTTTTTAAAAAGTTTTCATATTGGCCACTGGGTTTGCATCCCCCACTGAATTGGTCATAGAATCAATTTTGTTGAGAAGGATTTTGAATTTGACGCCTCGGGTGCGGAGTTTTAGAAGTCGTCGCCCATAGCCAAACTTGCGCGTGTGCTTGTGCGCCGTTTTTACAAAGTTTTCAGATTGCCTCCCGGGTTGCATCCCCCACTGAATTGGCCATAGAATCAATTTTGTTGAGACAGATTTTAAATTTGACGCCTCGGGTGCGGAGTTTTTTACGTCGTCGGCCATAGCCAAACTTGCGCGCATGCTTGTGTGCCGTTATTACAAAGTTTTCAGATTGAATTTCGGGTTTGCACTCCCCACTGAATTGGACATAGAATCAATTGTGTTGAGACGGATTTTGAATTTGACGCGTCGGGTGTGGAGTTTTTGACGTCGTCGCCCATAGCCAAACTTGCGCGTGTGCTTGTGCGCCGTTTTTACAAAGTTTTCAGATTACCTCTCCGGTTGCAACCCCCACTGAATTGGCCATAGAATCAATCTTGTTGAGACGTATTTTGAATTTGACACCTTGGGTGCGGAGTTTTTGACGTCGTCGTCCATAGCCAAACTTGCGCGTCTGCTTGTGCGCCATTTTTACAAAGTTTTCAGATTACCTCTTTGGTTGCAACCCCCACTGAATTGGCCATAGAATCAATTTTGTTGAGACGGATTTTGAATTTGACACCTCGGGTGCGGAGTTTTTGACGTCGTCGCCCATCGCCAAACTTGCGCGCATGCTTGTGCGCCGTTTTTACAAAGTTTTCAGATTGCCTCCCGGGTTTGCATCCCCCATTGAATTGGCCATAAAATCAATTGTGTTGAGACGGATTTTGAATTTGACGCCTCGGGTGTGGTGTTTTTTAAGTCGTCGCCCATAGCCAAACTTGCGCGCATGCTTGTGCTCCGTTTTTACAAAGTTTTCAGATTGCCTCACGGGTTTGCATCCCCCAATGAATTGGCAATATAATCCATTGCGTCGAGACGGTTTTTCAATTTGAGGCTTCGGGTGTAGAGTTTTTTACGTCGTGGCCCATTGCCACACTTGCGCGCATGCTTATGCGCCATTTTTACAAAGTTTTCGGATTACCTCTCGGGTTTGCACTCCCCACTGAATTGGCCATAGAATCAATTGTTCCGAGACGGATTTTGAATTTGAGGCCTCGGGTGCAGTGTTTTTGACGTCGTGGTCCATAGCCAAACTTCTAGCATATTTGTGCGCCGTTTTTACAAAGTTTTTAGATTACCTCCCGGGTATGCATCCTTACTGAATTGGCCATAGAATCAATTATGTTGAAACGGATTTTGAATTTGACGCCTCGGGTGTGGAGATTTTGACGTCGTCGCCCATAGCCAAACTTGCGCGTATACTTGTGCTCCGGTTTTACAAAGTTTTCAGATTGCCTCCCGGGTTTGCATCCTCCACTGAATTGCCAATAGAATCCATTGCGTCGAGACGGTTTTTGAATTTGAGGCCTCGGGTGCATTGTTTTTGACGTCGTGGTCCATAGCCAAACTTCTGGCATACTTGTGCGCCGTTTTTACAAAGTTTTAGATTGCCTCCCGGGTTTGCATCCCCCACTGAATTGGCCATAAAATCAATTTTGTGGAGACGGATTTTGAATTTGACGCCTCGGGTGCAGAGTTTTTGAAGTTGTCGCCTATAGCCAAACTTGCGCGTGTGCTTGTGCGCCGTTTTTACAAAGTTTTCAGATTGCCTCTCGGGTTGCAACCCCCACTAAATTGGCCATATAATCAATTGTGTTGAGACGGATTTTGAATTTGACGCCTTGGGTGCGCAATTTTTTACGTCGTCGCCCATAGCCAAACTTGCGCGTATGCTTGTGCGCTGTTTTTACAAAGTTTTCAGATTGCCCCCTGGATTTGCATCCCCCACTGAATTTGCCATAGAATCAATTTTGTTGAGACAAATTTTGAATTTGACGCCTCGAGTTCGGAGTTTTTGACGTCGTCGCCCATAGCCAAACTTGCGCGTGTGCTTGTGCGCCGTTTTTAAAAAGTTTTCAGATTACCACTCCGGTTGCAACCCCCACTGAATTGGCCATAGAATCAATCTTGTTGAGACGGATTTTGAATTTGACACCTTGGGTGCGGAGTTTTTGACGTCGTCGTCCATAGCCAAACTTGCGCGTCTGCTTGTGCGCCGTTTTTACAAAGTTTTCAGATTACCACTCGGGTTGCAACCCCCACTGAATTGGCCATAGAATCAATTTTGTTGAGACGGATTTTGAATTTGACACTTCGGGTGCGGAGTTTTTGACGTCGTCGCCCATCGCCAAACTTGCGCGCATGCTTGTGCGCCGTTTTTACAAAGTTTTCAGATTGCCTCCCGGGTTTGCATCCCCCACTGAATTGGCCATAAAATCAATTGTGTTGAGACGGATTTTGAATTTGACGCCTCGGGTGTGGAGTTTTTTAAGTCGTCCCCATAGCCAAACTTGCGCGCATGCTTGTGCTCCGTTTTTACAAAGTTTTCAGATTGCATCACGGGTTTGCATCCCCCAATGAATTGGCAATAGAATCCATTGCGTCGAGACGGTTTTTCAATTTGAGGCGTCGGGTGTAGAGTTTTTGACGTCGTGGCCCATTGCCACACTTGCGCGCATGCTTATGCGCCATTTTTACAAAGTTTTCGGATTACCTCTCGGGTTTGCACACCCCACTGAATTGGCCATAGAATCAATTATTCCGAGACGGATTTTGAATTTGAGGCCTCGGGTGCAGTGTTTTTGACGTCGTGGTCCATAGCCAAACTTCTAGCATACTTGTGCGCCGTTTTTACAAAGTTTTTAGATTACCTCCCGGGTATGCATCCTTACTGAATTGGCCATAGAATCAATTGTGTTGAAACGGATTTTGAATTTGACGCCTCGGGTGTGGAGATTTTGACGTCGTCGCCCATAGCCAAACTTGCGCGTATACTTGTGCTCCGTTTTTACAAAGTTTTCAGATTGCCTCCCGGGTTTGCATCCCCCACTGAATTGCCAATAGAATCCATTGCGTCGAGACGGTTTTTGAATTTGAGGCCTCGGGTGCATTGTTTTTGACGTCGTGGTCCATAGCCAAACTTCCGGCATACTTGTGCGCCGTTTTTACAAAGTTTTAGATTGCCTCCCGGGTTTGCATCCCCCACTGAATTGGCCATAAAATCAATTGCGTGGAGACGGATTTTGAATTTGATGCCTCGGGTGCAGAGTTTTTGAAGTTGTCGCTTATAGCCAAACTTGCGCGTGTGCTTGTGCGCCGTTTTTACAAAGTTTTTATATTGCCTCCCGGGTTTGCATCCCCCACTGAATTGGCAATAGGATCAATTGCGTCGAGATGGTTTTTTACGTCGTGGCCCATTGCCACACTTTCACGCATGCTTATGCGCCGTTTTTACAAAGTTTTAGGATTACCTCTCGGGTTTGCACTCCCCACTGAATTGGCCATAGAATCAATTGTGCCGACACGGATTTTGAATTTGAGGCCTCGGGTGCAGTGTTTTTAACGTCGTGGTCCATAGCCAAACATCGGCCATGCTTGTGCGCCGTTTTTACAAAGTTTTCAGATTGCCTCCCGGGTTTGCATCCCCCACTGAATTGGCCACAGAATCAATTATGTTGAGACGGATTTTGAATGTGACGCCTCAAGTGCGTATTTTTGACATCGTCGCCCATAGCCAAACTTGCGTGTGTGCTTGTGCGCCGTTTTTACAAAGTTTTCAAATTGCCTCCCGGGTTGCCTCCTCTGCTGAATTGGCCATATAATCAATTTTTTTGAGACGAATTTTGAATTTTACGCCTCGGGTGTGGAATTTTTGACGTCGTCGCCCATAACCAAAATTGCGCGCATGCTTGTGCGCCGTTTTTACAAAGTTTTCAGATTGCCTCCTGGGATTGCATCCCCCACTGAATTGGCCATAAAATCAATTGTGTTGATGCGGATTTTGAATTTGACGCCTTGGGTGCGGAGTTTTTGACGTCGTCGCCCATAGCCAAACTTGCGCGTATGCTTGTGCGCCGTTTTTACAAAGTTTTTAGATTGCCCACTGGGTTTGCAACCCCCACTGAATTGGCCATAGAATCAATTTTGTTGAGACGGATTTTGAATTTGACGCCTCGGGTTCGGAGTTTTTGACATCGTCGCCCATAGTCAAACTTGCGCGTGTGCTTGTGTGCCATTTTTACAAATTTTCAGATTCCCTCCCGGGTTGCCTCCCCCACTGAATTGGCCATATAATCAATTTTGTTTAGACGTATTTTGAATTTGACGTCTCGGGTGCGGAGTTTTTGATGTCGTCGCCCATAGCCAAACTTGCGCGCATGCTTGTGCGCCGTTTTTACAAAGTTTTCAAATTGCCTCCTGGGTTTGCATCCCCCACTGAATTGGCCATAGAATCAATTGTGTCGAGACGGATTTTGAATTTGGCGCCTTGGGTGCGCAGTTTTTTACGTCGTCGCCCATAGCCAAACTTGCACGTATGTTTGTGCGCCGTTTTTAAAAAGTTTTCAGATTGGCCCCTGGGTTTGCATCCCCCACTGAATTGGTCATAGAATCAATTTTGTTGAGAAGGATTTTGAATTTGACGCCTCGGGTGCGGAGTTTTAGAAGTCGTCGCCCATAGCCAAACTTGCACGTGTGCTTGTGCGCCGTTTTTACAAAGTTTCCAGATTGCCTTCCGGGTTTGCACTCCCCACTGAATTGGACATAGAATCAATTGTGTTGAGACGGATTTTGAATTTGACGCCTCGGGTGTGGAGTTTTTGACGTCGTCGCCCATAGCCAAACTTGCGCGTGTGCTTGTGCGCCGTTTTTACAAAGTTTTCAGATTCCCTCCCGGGTTGCCTCCCTATTTGAATTGGCCATATAATCAATTTTGTTGAGACGGATTTTGAATTTGACGCCTCGGGTGCGGAGTTTTTTACGTCGTCGCCCATAGCCAAACTTGCGCGCATGCTTGTGTGCCGTTTTTACAAAGTTTTCAGATTGCCTCCTGGGTTTGCATCCCCCACTGAATTGGCCATATAATCAATTGTGTCAAGACGGATTTTGAATTTGACACCTTGGGTGTGCAGTTTTTTACGTCGTCGCCCATAGCCAAAGTTTGCGCGTATGCTTATGCGACGTTTTTACAAAGTTTTCAGATTGCCTTCCGGGTTTGGATCCCCACTGAATTGGCCATAGAATCAATTGTGTTGAGACGAATTTTGAATTTGACGCCTCGGGTGCGGAGTTTTTGACGTTGTCGCCCATAGCCAAACTTGAGCGTGTGCTTGTGCGCCTTTTTTACAAAGTTTTCAGATTGCCTCCCGGGTTTGCATCCCCCACTGAATTGGCCATAGAATCAATTGTGTTGAGACGGATTTTGAATTTGACGCATCAAGTGCGGATTTTTGAAGTCGTCGCCATAGCCAAACTTGCGCGTGTGCTTGTGCGCCGTTTTTACAAAGTTTTCAGATTGCCTCCCGGGTTGCCTCCTCTACTGAATTGGGCATAAAATCAATTGTGTTGAGGCAGATTTTGAATTTGACGCCTTGGGTGCGGAGTTTTTGAAGTCGTCGCCCATAGCCAAACTTGCGCGTGTGCATGTGTGCCGTTTTTAAAAAGTTTTCAGATTGCCTCCAGGGTTTGCATCCCCCACTGAATTGGCCATAGAATCAATTGTGTTGAGATGAATTTTGAATTTGACACCTCGGGTGCGGAGTTTTTGACGTTGTCGCCCATAGCCAAACTTGCGTGTGTGCTTGTGCGCCGTTTTTACAAAGTTTTCAGATTGCCTCTCGGGTTGCAACCCTTACTGAATTGGCCATAGAATCTATTTTGTTGAGACGAATTTTTGAATTTAACGCCTCGGGTGCGGAGTTTTTGACATCGTCGCCCATAGCCAAACTTGCGCGCATGCTTGTGCGCCGTTTTTACAAAGTTTTCAGATTGCCTCCTGGGTATGCATCCCTACTGAATTGGCCATAGAATCAATTGTGTTGACAAGGATTTTGAATTTGACGCCTCGGGTGCGGTGTTTTTGATGTCGTCGCCCATAGCCAAACTTGTGCATATACTTGTGCGCCATTTTTACAAAGTTTTTTTATTGCCCCCTGGTTTTGCATCCCCCACTGAATTGGCCATAGAATCAATTGTGCCGAGACGGATTTTGAATTTGAGGCCTCGGGTTCAGTGTTTTTGACGTCGTGGTCCATAGCCAAATTGCGAGCATGCTTGTGCGCCATTTTTACAAAGTTTTTATATTGCCTCCCGGGTTTGCATCCCCCACTGAATTGGCAATAGGATCAATTGCGTCGAGGCGGTTTTTGACGTCGTGGCCCATTGCCACACTTTCACGCATGCTTATGCGCCGTTTTTACAAAGTTTTCGGATTACCTCTCGGGTTTGCACTCCCCACTGAATTGGCCATAGAATCAATTGTGCCGACACGGATTTTGAATTTGAGGCCTCGGGTGCAGTGTTTTTAACGTCGTGGTCCATAGCCAAACATCGGCCATGCTTGTGCGCCGTTCTTACAAAGTTTTCAAATTGCCTCCCGGGTTTGCATCCCCCACTGAATTGGCCACAAAATCAATTATGTTGAGACGGATTTTGAATTTGACGCCTCAAGTGTGGATTTTTGACGTCGTCGCCCATAGCCAAACTTGCGTGTGTGCTTATGCGCCGTTTTTACAAAGTTTTCAGATTGCCTCCCGGGTTGCCTCCTCTGCTGAATTGGCCATATAATCAATTTTTTTGAGACGAATTTTGAATTTTACGCCTCGGGTGTGGAATTTTTGACGTCGTCGCCCATAACCAAACTTGCGCGCATGCTTGTGCGCCGTTTTTACAAAGTTTTCAGATTGCCTCCTGGGATTGCATCCCCCACTGAATTGGCCATAAAATCAATTGTGTTGATGCGGATTTTGAATTTGACGCCTTGGGTGCGGAGTTTTTGACGTCGTCGCCCATAGGCAAACTTGCGCGTATGCTTGTGCGCCATTTTTACAAAGTTTTCAGATTGCCCCCTGGTTTTGCATCCCCCATTGAATTGGCCATAGAATCAATTGTGTTTAGACGGATTTTGAATTTGACGCCTCGGGTGCGGAGTTTTTGATGTCGTCGTCCATAGCCAAACTTGTGCATATGCTTGTGCGCCATTTTTACAAAGTTTTCAGATTGCCCCCTGGGTTTGCACCCCCCACTGAATTGGCCATAGAATCAATTGTTTCGAGACGGATTTTGAATTTGAGGTCTCGGGTGCAGTGTTTTTGAAGTCGTGGTCCATAGCCAAATTGCGAGCATGCTTGTGCGCCGTTTTTATAAAGTTTTTATATTGCCTCTCGGGTTTGCATCCCCCACTGAATTGGCAATATGATCAATTGCGTTGAGACGGATTTTGAATTTGACGCCTCAAGTGCGGATTTTTAACGTCGTCGCCCATAGCCAAACTTGCGCGTGTGCTTGTGCGCTGTGTTTACAAAGTTTTCAGATTGCCTCCCGGGTTGCCTCCTCTACTGAATTGGGCGTAGAATCAATTTTTTTGAGACGAATTTTGAATTTTACGCCTCGGGTGTGGAATTTTTGACGTCGTGGCCCATTGCCACACTTACGCGCATGCTTATGCGCCATTTTTACAAAGTTTTCGGATTACCTTTCGGGTTTGCACTCCCCACTGAATTGGCCATAGAATCAATTTTGTCGAGACGGATTTTGAATTTGAGGCCTCGGGTGCAGTGTTTTTAACGTCGTGGTCCATAGCCAAACTTCGGCCATGCTTGTGTGCCGTTTTTACAAAGTTTTCAGATTGCCTCACGGGTTTTCATCCCCCACTGAATTGGCCATAAAATCAATTGTGTTGAGACGGATTTTGAATTTGACACCTCAAGTGCGGATTTTTGACGTAGTCGCCCATAGCCAAACTTGCGCGTGTGCTTGTGCGCCATTTTTACAAAGTTTTTATATTGCCTCCCGGGTTTGCATCCCCCAATGAATTGGCAATAGGATCAATTGCGTCGAGATGGTTTTTGACGTCGTGGCCCATTGCCACACTTACGCGCATGCTTATGCGCCGTTTTTACAAAGTTTTCGGATTACCTCTCGGGTTTGCACTCCCCACTGAATTGGCCATAGAATCAATTGTGCCGAGACGGATTTCGAATTTTAGGCCTCGGGTGGAGTGTTTTTTACGTCGTGGTCCATAGCCAAACTTCGGGCATGCTTGTGCGCCGTTTTTACAAAGTTTTCAGATTGCCTCCCCGGTTTGCATCCCCCACTGAATTGGCCATAGAATCAATTGTGTTGAGACGAATTTTGAATTTGAAGCCTCGGGTGCGGAGTTTTTGACGTCGTCGCCCATAGCCAAACTTGCGCGTGTGCTTGTGCGCCATTTTTACAAAGTTTTTATATTACCTCCCGGGTTTGCATCCCCCAATGAATTGGCAGTAGGATCAATTGCGTCGAGACGGTTTTTGACGTCGTGGCCCATTGCCACACTTACGCGCATGCTTATGCGCCGTTTTTACAAAGTTTTCGGATTACCTCTCGGGTTTGTACTCCCCACTGAATTGGCCATATAATCAATTTTGCCGAGACGGATTTTGAATTTGAGGCCTCGGGTGCAGTGTTTTTAACGTCGTGGTCCATAGCCAAACTTCGGCCATGCTTGTGCGCCGTTTTTACAAAGTTTCAGATTGCCTCCCGGGTTTGCATCCCCCATTGAATGGGCCATAGAATCAATTGTGTTGAGACGGATTTTGAATTTGACGCCTCAAGTGCGGATTTTTTACGTCGTCGCCCATAGCCAAACTTGCGCGTGTGCTTGTGCGCCGTTTTTACAAAGTTTTCAGATTGCCTCCCGGGTTGCCTCCCCTACTGAATTGGCCATAGAATCAATTTTTTTGAGATGAATTTTGAATTTTAAGCCTCGGGTGTGGAATTTTTGACGTCGTCGCCCATAGCCAAACTTGCGCACATGCTTGTGCGCCGTTTTTAAAAAGTTTTCAGATTGCCTCCTGGGATTGCATCCCCCACTGAATTTGCCATAAAATCAATTGTGTTGAGGCGGATTTTGAATTTGACGCCTTGGGTGCGGAGTTTTTGACGTCGTCGCCCATAGCTAAACTTGCCCGTGTGCTTGTGCGCCATTTTTACAAAGTTTTAAGATTGCCTCCCGGGTTTGCATCCCCCACTGAATTGGCCATATAATCAATTGTGTTGAGACGGATTTTGAATTTGACGCCTCAAGTGCGGATTTTTGACGTCGTCGCCCATAGCCAAACTTGCGCGTGTGCTTGTGCGCCGTTTTTACAAAGTTTTCAGATTGCCTCCCGGGTTGCCTCCTCTACTGAATTGGCCATAGAATCAATTTTTTTAGACGAATTTTGAATTTTACGCCTCGGGTGTGGAATTTTTAACGTCGTCGCCCATAGCCAAACTTGCGCGCATGCTTGTGCGCCGTTTTTACAAAGTTTTCAGATTGCCTCCTCGGATTGCATCCCCCACTGAATTGGCCATACAATCAATTGTGTTGAGGCGGATTTTGAATTTGACGCCTTGGGTGCGGAGTTTTTAACGTCGTCGCCCATAGCCAAACTTGCGCGTATGCTTGTGCGCCGTTTTTACAAAGTTTTCAGATTGCCCCCTGGGTTTGCAACCCCCACTGAATTGGCCATAGAATCAATTTTGTTGAGACTGATTTTGAATTTGACGCCTCGGGTGCGGAGTTTTTGATGTCGTCGCCCATAGCCAAATTTGCGCGTGTGCTTGTGCGCCGTTTTTACAAAGTTTTCAGATTGCCTCCCGGGTTTGCATCCCCTACTGAATTGGCCATAGAATCAATTGTGTTGAGATGAATTTTGAATTTGACGCCTCGGTTGCGGAGTTTTTGACGTTGTCGCCCATAGCCAAACTTGCGTGTGTGCTTGTGCGCCGTTTTTACAAAGCTTTCAGATTGCCTCTCGGGTTGCAACCCTCACTGAATTGGCCATATAATCTATTTTGTTGAGACGAATTTTGAATTTAACGCCTCGGGTGCGGAGTTTTTGACATCGTCGCCCATAGCCAAACTTGCGCGCATGCTTGTGCGCCGTTTTTACAAAGTTTTCAGATTGCCTCCCGGGTATGCATCCCTACTGAATTGGCCATAGAATCAATTGTGTTGAGACGGATTTTGAATTTGACGCCTCGGGTGTGGAGTTTTTGATGTCGTCGCCCATAGCCAAACTTGTGCATATGCTTGTGCGCCATTTTTACAAAGTTTTCAGATTGCCCCCTGGGTTTGCATCCCCCATTTAATTGGCCATAGAATCAATTGTGTCGAGACTGATTTTGAATTTGACGCCTCGGGAGCGGAGTTTTTGACGTCGTCGCCCATAGCAAAACTTGCGCGTCTGCTTGTGCTCCGTTTTTACAAAGTTTTCAGATTGCCTCCCGGGTTTGTATCCCCCACTGAATTTGCAATAGGATCAATTGCGTCGAGACGGTTTTTGAATTTGAGGCCGCGGGTGCAGAGTTTTTGACGTCGTGGCCCATTGCCACACTTACGCGCATGCTTATGCGCCATTTTTACAAATTTTTAGATTACCTCTCGGGTTTGCACTCCCCACTGAATTGGCCATAGAATCAATTGTGTCGAGATGGATTTCGAATTTTAGGCCTCGGGTGCAGTGTTTTTTACGTCGTGGTCCATAGCCAAACTTCGGGCATGCTTGTGCGCCATTTTTACAAAGTTTTCAGATTGCCTCCCCGGTTTGCATCCCCTACTGAATTGGCCATAGAATCAATTGTGTTGAGAAGGATTTTGAATTTGAAGCCTCGGGTGCGGAGTTTTTGAATTCGTCGCCCATAGCCAAACTTGCGCGTGTGCTTGTGCACCGTTTTTACAAAGTTTTCAGATTGCCTCCCGGGTTGCCTCCTCCACTGAATTGGCCATAGAATCAATTTTGTTGAGACGGATTTTGAATTTGACGCCTCGGGTGCGGAATTTTTGACGTCGTCGCCCATAGCCAAATTTGCGTGCATGCTTGTGCAACGTTTTTACAAAGTTTTCAAATTGCCCCCTGGGTTTGCATCCCCCACTGAATTAGCCATATAATCAATTTTGTTGACACGGATTTTGAATTTGACGCCTCGGGTGCGGAGTTTTTGACGTCGTCGCCCATAGCTAAACTTGCGCGTGTGCTTGTGCGCCGTTTTTACAAAGTTTTCAGATTGCCTCCCTGGTTTGCATCCCCCACTAAATTGGCCATAGAATCAATTGTGTTGAGACCAATTTTGAATTTGACGCCTCGGGTGCGGAGTTTTTGACGTTATCGCCCATATCCAAACTTGCCCGTGTGCTTGTGCGCCATTTTTACAAAGTTTTCAGATTGCCTCTCAGGTTGCAACCCCCACTGAATTGGCCATAAAATCAATTGTGTTGAGACGGATTTTGAATTTAACGCCTCGGGTGCAGAGTTTTTGATGTCGTCGCCCATATGCTTCTGCGCCTTTTTTACAAAGTTTTCAGATTGCCCCATGGGTTTGCATCTCCCACTAAATTGGCCATAGAATCAATTGTGTAGAGACAGATTTTGAATTTGAGGCCTCGGGTGCAGTGTTTTTTACGTCGTGGTCCATAGCCAAATTGCGAGCATGCTTGTGCGCCATTTTTACAAAGTTTTTATATTGCCTCCCGGGTTTGCATCCCCCACTGAATTGGCAATAGGATCAATTGCGTCGAGGCGGTTTTTGACGTCGTGGCCCATTGCCACACTTTCACGCATGCTTATGCGCCGTTTTTACAAAGTTTTCGGATTACCTCTCGGGTTTGCACTCCCCACTGAATTGGCCATAGAATCAATTGTGCCGACACGGATTTTGAATTTGAGGCCTCGGGTGCAGTGTTTTTAACGTCGTGGTCCATAGCCAAACATCGGCCATGCTTGTGCGCCGTTCTTACAAAGTTTTCAAATTGCCTCCCGGGTTTGCATCCCCCACTGAATTGGCCACAAAATCAATTATGTTGAGACGGATTTTGAATTTGACGCCTCAAGTGCGGATTTTTGACGTCGTCGCCCATAGCCAAACTTGCGTGTGTGCTTGTGCGCCGTTTTTACAAAGTTTTCAGATTGCCTCCCGGGTTGCCTCCTCTGCTGAATTGGCCATATAATCAATTTTTTTTAGACGAATTTTGAATTTTACGCCTCGGGTGTGGAATTTTTGACGTCGTCGCCCATAACCAAACTTGCGCGCATGCTTGTGCGCCGTTTTTACAAAGTTTTCAGATTGCCTCCTGGGATTGCATCCCCCACTGAATTGGCCATAAAATCAATTGTGTTGATGCGGATTTTGAATTTGACGCCTTGGGTGCGGAGTTTTTGACGTCGTCGCCCATAGGCAAACTTGCGCGTATGCTTGTGCGCCATTTTTACAAAGTTTTCAGATTGCCCCCTGGTTTTGCATCCCCCATTGAATTGGCCATAGAATCAATTGTGTTTAGACGGATTTTGAATTTGACGCCTCGGGTGCGGAGTTTTTGATGTCGTCGTCCATAGCCAAACTTGTGCATATGCTTGTGCGCCATTTTTACAAAGTTTTCAGATTGCCCCCTGGGTTTGCACCCCCCACTGAATTGGCCATAGAATCAATTGTTTCGAGACGGATTTTGAATTTGAGGTCTCGGGTGCAGTGTTTTTGAAGTCGTGGTCCATAGCCAAATTGCGAACATGCTTGTGCACCATTTTTACAAAGTTTTTATATTGCCTCTCGGGTTTGCATCCCCCACTGAATTGGCAATATGATCAATTGCGTTGAGACGGTTTTTGACGTCGTGGCCCATTGCCACACTTTCGCGCATGCTTATGCGCCGTTTTTACAAAGTTTTCGGATTACCTCTCGGGTTTGCACTCCTTACTGAATTGGCCATAGAATCAATTGTGCCGAGACGGATTTTGAATTTGAGGCCTCGGGTGCAGTGTTTTTAACGTCGTGGTCCATAGCCAAACTTCGGCCATGCTTGTGCGCCGTTTTTATAAAGTTTTCAGATTGCCTCCCAGGTTTGCATCCCCCACTGAATTGGCCATAGAATCAATTGTGTTGAGACGGATTTTGAATTTGACGCCTCAAGTGCGGATTTTTAACGTCGTCGCCCATAGCCAAACTTGCGCGTGTGCTTGTGCGCTGTGTTTACAAAGTTTTCAGATTGCCTCCCGGGTTGCCTCCTCTACTGAATTGGGCGTAGAATCAATTTTTTTGAGACGAATTTTGAATTTTACGCCTCGGGTGTGGAATTTTTGACGTCGTGGCCCATTGCCACACTTACGCGCATGCTTATGCGCCATTTTTACAAAGTTTTCGGATTACCTTTCGGGTTTGCACTCCCCACTGAATTGGCCATAGAATCAATTTTGTCGAGACGGATTTTGAATTTGAGGCCTCGGGTGCAGTGTTTTTAACGTCGTGGTCCATAGCCAAACTTCGGCCATGCTTGTGTGCCGTTTTTACAAAGTTTTCAGATTGCCTCACGGGTTTTCATCCCCCACTGAATTGGCCATAAAATCAATTGTGTTGAGACGGATTTTGAATTTGACACCTCAAGTGCGGATTTTTGACGTAGTCGCCCATAGCCAAACTTGCGCGTGTGCTTGTGCGCCATTTTTACAAAGTTTTTATATTGCCTCCCGGGTTTGCATCCCCCAATGAATTGGCAATAGGATCAATTGCGTCGAGATGGTTTTTGACGTCGTGGCCCATTGCCACACTTACGCGCATGCTTATGCGCCGTTTTTACAAAGTTTTCGGATTACCTCTCGGGTTTGCACTCCCCACTGAATTGGCCATAGAATCAATTGTGCCGAGACGGATTTCGAATTTTAGGCCTCGGGTGGAGTGTTTTTTACGTCGTGGTCCATAGCCAAACTTCGGGCATGCTTGTGCGCCGTTTTTACAAAGTTTTCAGATTGCCTCCCCGGTTTGCATCCCCCACTGAATTGGCCATAGAATCAATTGTGTTGAGACGAATTTTGAATTTGAAGCCTCGGGTGCGGAGTTTTTGACGTCGTCGCCCATAGCCAAACTTGCGCGTGTGCTTGTGCGCCATTTTTACAAAGTTTTTATATTACCTCCCGGGTTTGCATCCCCCAATGAATTGGCAGTAGGATCAATTGCGTCGAGACGGTTTTTGACGTCGTGGCCCATTGCCACACTTACGCGCATGCTTATGCGCCGTTTTTACAAAGTTTTCGGATTACCTCTCGGGTTTGTACTCCCCACTGAATTGGCCATATAATCAATTTTGCCGAGACGGATTTTGAATTTGAGGCCTCGGGTGCAGTGTTTTTAACGTCGTGGTCCATAGCCAAACTTCGGCCATGCTTGTGCGCCGTTTTTACAAAGTTTCAGATTGCCTCCCGGGTTTGCATCCCCCATTGAATGGGCCATAGAATCAATTGTGTTGAGACGGATTTTGAATTTGACGCCTCAAGTGCGGATTTTTTACGTCGTCGCCCATAGCCAAACTTGCGCGTGTGCTTGTGCGCCGTTTTTACAAAGTTTTCAGATTGCCTCCCGGGTTGCCTCCCCTACTGAATTGGCCATAGAATCAATTTTTTTGAGATGAATTTTGAATTTTAAGCCTCGGGTGTGGAATTTTTGACGTCGTCGCCCATAGCCAAACTTGCGCACATGCTTGTGCGCCGTTTTTAAAAAGTTTTCAGATTGCCTCCTGGGATTGCATCCCCCACTGAATTTGCCATAAAATCAATTGTGTTGAGGCGGATTTTGAATTTGACGCCTTGGGTGCGGAGTTTTTGACGTCGTCGCCCATAGCTAAACTTGCCCGTGTGCTTGTGCGCCATTTTTACAAAGTTTTAAGATTGCCTCCCGGGTTTACATCCCCCACTGAATTGGCCATATAATCAATTGTGTTGAGACGGATTTTGAATTTGACGCCTCAAGTGCGGATTTTTGACGTCGTCGCCCATAGCCAAACTTGCGCGTGTGCTTGTGCGCCGTTTTTACAAAGTTTTCAGATTGCCTCCCGGGTTGCCTCCTCTACTGAATTGGCCATAGAATCAATTTTTTTAGACGAATTTTGAATTTTACGCCTCGGGTGTGGAATTTTTAACGTCGTCGCCCATAGCCAAACTTGCGCGCATGCTTGTGCGCCGTTTTTACAAAGTTTTCAGATTGCCTCCTCGGATTGCATCCCCCACTGAATTGGCCATAAAATCAATTGTGTTGAGGCGGATTTTGAATTTGACGCCTTGGGTGCGGAGTTTTTAACGTCGTCGCCCATAGCCAAACTTGCGCGTATGCTTGTGCGCCGTTTTTACAAAGTTTTCAGATTGCCCCCTGGGTTTGCAACCCCCACTGAATTGGCCATAGAATCAATTTTGTTGAGACTGATTTTGAATTTGACGCCTCGGGTGCGGAGTTTTTGATGTCGTCGCCCATAGCCAAATTTGCGCGTGTGCTTGTGCGCCGTTTTTACAAAGTTTTCAGATTGCCTCCCGGGTTTGCATCCCCTACTGAATTGGCCATAGAATCAATTGTGTTGAGATGAATTTTGAATTTGACGCCTCGGTTGCGGAGTTTTTGACGTTGTCGCCCATAGCCAAACTTGCGTGTGTGCTTGTGCGCCGTTTTTACAAAGCTTTCAGATTGCCTCTCGGGTTGCAACCCTCACTGAATTGGCCATATAATCTATTTTGTTGAGACGAATTTTGAATTTAACGCCTCGGGTGCGGAGTTTTTGACATCGTCGCCCATAGCCAAACTTGCGCGCATGCTTGTGCGCCGTTTTTACAAAGTTTTCAGATTGCCTCCCCGGTATGCATCCCTACTGAATTGGCCATAGAATCAATTGTGTTGAGACGGATTTTGAATTTGACGCCTCGGGTGTGGAGTTTTTGATGTCGTCGCCCATAGCCAAACTTGTGCATATGCTTGTGCGCCATTTTTACAAAGTTTTCAGATTGCCCCCTGGGTTTGCATCCCCCATTTAATTGGCCATAGAATCAATTGTGTCGAGACTGATTTTGAATTTGACGCCTCGGGAGCGGAGTTTTTGACGTCGTCGCCCATAGCAAAACTTGCGCGTCTGCTTGTGCTCCGTTTTTACAAAGTTTTCAGATTGCCTCCCGGGTTTGTATCCCCCACTGAATTTGCAATAGGATCAATTGCGTCGAGACGGTTTTTGAATTTGAGGCCGCGGGTGCAGAGTTTTTGACGTCGTGGCCCATTGCCAAACTTACGCGCATGCTTATGCGCCATTTTTACAAATTTTTAGATTACCTCTCGGGTTTGCACTCCCCACTGAATTGGCCATAGAATCAATTGTGTCGAGATGGATTTCGAATTTTAGGCCTCGGGTGCAGTGTTTTTTACGTCGTGGTCCATAGCCAAACTTCGGGCATGCTTGTGCGCCATTTTTACAAAGTTTTCAGATTGCCTCCCCGGTTTGCATCCCCTACTGAATTGGCCATAGAATCAATTGTGTTGAGAAGGATTTTGAATTTGAAGCCTCGGGTGCGGAGTTTTTGAATTCGTCGCCCATAGCCAAACTTGCGCGTGTGCTTGTGCACCGTTTTTACAAAGTTTTCAGATTGCCTCCCGGGTTGCCTCCTCCACTGAATTGGCCATAGAATCAATTTTGTTGAGACGGATTTTGAATTTGACGCCTCGGGTGCGGAATTTTTGACGTCGTCGCCCATAGCCAAATTTGCGTGCATGCTTATGCAGCGTTTTTACAAAGTTTTCAAATTGCCCCCTGGGTTTGCATCCCCCACTGAATTAGCCATATAATCAATTTTGTTGACACGGATTTTAAATTTGACGCCTCGGGTGCGGAGTTTTTGACGTCGTCGCCCATAGCTAAACTTGCGCGTGTGCTTGTGCGCCGTTTTTACAAAGTTTTCAGATTGCCTCCCTGGTTTGCATCCCCCACTAAATTGGCCATAGAATCAATTGTGTTGAGACCAATTTTGAATTTGACGCCTCGGGTGCGGAGTTTTTGACGTTATCGCCCATATCCAAACTTGCCCGTGTGCTTGTGCGCCATTTTTACAAAGTTTTCAGATTGCCTCTCAGGTTGCAACCCCCACTGAATTGGCCATAAAATCAATTGTGTTGAGACGGATTTTGAATTTAACGCCTCGGGTGCAGAGTTTTTGATGTCGTCGCCCATATGCTTCTGCGCCTTTTTTACAAAGTTTTCAGATTGCCCCATGGGTTTGCATCTCCCACTGAATTGGCCATAGAATCAATTGTGTAGAGACAGATTTTGAATTTGAGGCCTCGGGTGCAGTGTTTTTTACGTCGTGGTCCATAGCCAAATTGCGAGCATGCTTGTGCGCCATTTTTACAAAGTTTTTATATTGCCTCCCGGGTTTGCATCCCCCAATGAGTTGGCAATAGGATCAATTGCGTCGAGACAGTTTTTGACGTCGTGGCCCATTGCCACACTTACGCGCATGCTTATGCGCCGTTTTTACAAAGTTTTCGGATTACCTCTCGGGTTTGCACTCCCCACTGAATTGGCCATATAATCAATTGTGCCGAGACGGATTTTGAATTTGAGGCCTGGGGTGTAGTGTTTTTAACGTCGTGGTCCATAGCCAAACTTCGGCCATGCTTGTGCGCCGTTTTTACAAAGTTTTCAGATTGCCTCCCTGGTTTGCATCCCCCACTAAATTGGCCATAGAATCAATTGTGTTGAGACCAATTTTGAATTTGACGCCTCGGGTGCGGAGTTTTTGACGTTATCGCCCATATCCAAACTTGCCCGTGTGCTTGTGCGCCATTTTTACAAAGTTTTCAGATTGCCTCTCAGGTTGCAACCCCCACTAAATTGGCCATAAAATCAATTGTGTTGAGACGGATTTTGAATTTAACGCCTCGGTTGCGGAGTTTTTGATGTCGTCGCCCATATGCTTCTACGCCATTTTTACAAAGTTTTTAGATTGCCCCATGGGTTTGCATCTCCCACTGAATTGGCCATAGAATCAATTGTGTAGAGACAGATTTTGAATTTGAGGCCTCGGGTGCAGTGTTTTTTACGTCGTGGTCCATAGCCAAATTGCGAGCATGCTTGTGCGCCATTTTTACAAAGTTTTTATATTGCCTCCCGGGTTTGCATCCCCAATGAATTGGCAATAGGATCAATTGCGTCGAGACGGTTTTTGACGTCGTGGCCCATTGCCACACTTACGCGCATGCTTATGCGCCGTTTTTACAAAGTTTTCGGATTACCTCTCGGGTTTGCACTCCCCACTGAATTGGCCATATAATCAATTGTGCCGAGACGGATTTTGAATTTGAGGCCTGGGGTGCAGTGTTTTTAACGTCGTGGTCCATAGCCAAACTTCGGCCATGCTTGTGCGCCGTTTTTACAAAGTTTTCAAATTGCCTCCTGGGTTTGCATCCCCCACTGAATTGGCCATAGAATCAATTATGTCGAGACGGATTTTGAATTTGGCGCCTTGGGTGCGCAGTTTTTTACGTCGTCGCCCATAGCCAAACTTGCACGTATGTTTGTGCGCCGTTTTTAAAAACTTTTCAGATTGGCCCCTGGGTTTGCATCCCCCACTAAATTGGTCATAGAATCAATTTTGTTGAGAAGGATTTTGAATTTGACGCCTCGGGTGCGGAGTTTTAGAAGTGGTCGCCCATAGCCAAACTTGCACGTATGTTTGTGCGCCGTTTTTAAAAAGTTTTCAGATTGGCCCCTGGGTTTGCATCCCCCACTAAATTGGTCATAGAATCAATTTTGTTGAGAATGATTTTGAATTTGACGCCTCGGGTGCGGAGTTTTAGAAGTCGTCGCCCATAGCCAAACTTGCGCGTGTGCTTGTGCGCCGTTTTTACAAAGTTTCCAGATTGCCTCCCGGGTTGCATCCCCCACTGAATTGGCCATAGAATCAATTTTGTTGAGACGGATTTTAAATTTGACGCCTCGGGTGCGGAGTTTTTTACGTCGTCGCCCATAGCCAAACTTGCGCGCATGCTTGTGTGCCGTTATTACAATGTTTTCAGATTGCCTTCCGGGTTTGCACTCCCCACTAAATTGGACATAGAATCAATTGTGTTGAGACGGATTTTGAATTTGACGCCTCGGGTGTGGAGTTTTTGACGTCGTCGCCCATAGCCAAACTTGCGCGTGTGCTTGTGCGCCATTTTTACAAAGTTTGCAGATTCCCTCCCGGGTTGCCTCCCTACTTGAATTGGCCATATAATCAATTTTGTTGAGACGGATTTTGAATTTGATGCCTCGGGTGCGGAGTTTTTGACGTCGTCGCCCATAGCCAAACTTGCGCGCATGCTTGTGTGCCGTTTTTACAAAGTTTTCAGATTGCCTCATGGGTTTGCATCCCCCACTGAATTGGCCATAGAATCAATTGTGTCAAGACGGATTTTGAATTTGACACCTTGGGTGCGCAGTTTTTTACGTTGTCGCCCATAGCCAAACTTTACGCGTATGCTTATGCGACGTTTTTACAAAGTTTTCAGATTGCCTCCCGGGTTTGGATCCCCACTGAATTGGCCATAGAATCAATTGTGTTGAGACGAATTTTGAATTTTACGCCTCGGGTGCGGAGTTTTTGACGTTGTCGTCCATAGCCAAACTTGAGCGTGTGCTTGTGCGCATTTTTTACAAAGTTTTCAGATTGCCTCCCGGGTTTGCATCCCCCACTGAATTGGCCATAGAATCAATTGTGTTGAGACGGATTTTGAATTTGACGCCTCAAGTGCGGATTTTTGAAGTCGTCGCCATAGCCAAACTTGCGCGTGTGCTTGTGCGCCGTTTTTACAAAGTTTTCAGATTGCCTCCCGGGTTGCCTCCCCTACTGAATTGGGCATAAAATCAATTGTGTTGAGGCGGATTTTGAATTTGACGCCTTGGGTGCGGAGTTTTTGAAGTCGTCGCCCATAGCCAAACTTGCGCGTGTGCATGTGTGCCGTTTTTACAAAGTTTTCAGATTGCCTCCAGGGTTTGCATCCCCCACTGAATTGGCCATAGAATCAATTGTGTTGAGATGAATTTTGAATTTGACACCTCGGGTGCGGAGTTTTTGACGTTGTCGCCCATAGCCAAACTTGCGTGTGTGCTTGTGCGCCGTTTTTACAAAGTTTTCAGATTGCCTCTCGGGTTGCAACCCTCACTGAATTGGCCATAGAATCTATTTTGTTGAGACGAATTTTTGAATTTAACGCCTCGGGTGCGGAGTTTTTGACATCGTCGCCCATAGCCAAACTTGCGCGCATGCTTGTGCGCCGTTTTTACAAAGTTTTCAGATTGCCTCCTGGGTATGCATCCCTACTGAATTGGCCATAGAATCAATTGTGTTGACAAGGATTTTGAATTTGACGCCTCGGGTGCGGTGTTTTTGATGTCGTCGCCCATAGCCAAACTTGTGCATATACTTGTGCGCCATTTTTACAAAGTTTTTTTATTGCCCCCTGGTTTTGCATCCCCCACTGAATTGGCCATAGAATCAATTGTGCCGAGACGGATTTTGAATTTGAGGCCTCGGGTGCAGTGTTTTTGACGTCGTGGTCCATAGCCAAATTGCGAGCATGCTTGTGCGCCATTTTTACAAAGTTTTTATATTACCTCCCGGGTTTGCATCCCCCACTGAATTGGCAATATGATCAATTGCGTCGAGACGGTTTTTGACGTCGTGGCCCATTGCCACACTTTAGCGCATGCTTATGCGTCGTTTTTACAAAGTTTTCGGATTACCTCTCGGGTTTGCACTCCCCACTGAATTGGCCATAAAATCAATTGTGCCGACACGGATTTTGAATTTGAGGCCTCGGGTGCAGTGTTTTTAACGTCGTAGTCCGTAGCCAAACTTCGGCCATGCTTGTGCGCCGTTTTTACAAAGTTTTCAGATTACCTCCCGGGTTTGCATCCCCCACTGAATTGGCCATAGAATCAATTGTGTTGAGACGGATTTTGAATTTGACGCCTCAAGTGCGGATTTTTGACATTGTCCCCATAGCCAAACTTGCGCGTGTGCTTGTGCGCCGTTTTTACAAAGTTTTCAGATTCCCTCCCGGGTTGCCTCCTCTACTGAATTAGCCATAGAATCTATTTTTTTAAGACGAATTTTGAATTTTACGCCTCGGGTGTGGAATTTTTGACGTTGTCGCCCATAGCCAAACGTGCGCGCATGCTTGTGCGCCGTTTTTACAAAGTTTTAAGATTGCCTCCTGGGATTGCATCCCCCACTGAATTGGCCATAAAATCAATTGTGTTGAGGCGGATTTTGAATTTGATTCCTTGGGTGCGGAGTTTTTGACGTCGTCGCCCATAGCCAATCTTGCGCGTATGGTTGTGCGCCGTTTTTACAAAGTTTTCAGATTGCCCCCTGGGTTTACAACCCCCATTGAATTGGCCATAGAATCAATTTTGTTGAGACTGATTTTGAATTTGACGCCTCGGGTGCGGAGTTTTTGACGTCGTCGCCCATAGCCAAACTTGCGTGTGTGCTTCTGAGCCGTTTTTACAAAGTTTTCAGATTGCCTCCCGGATTTGCATCCCCCACCGAATTGGCCATAGAATCAATTGTGTTGAGATGAATTTTGAATTTGACGCCTCGGGTGCGGAGTTTTTGACGTTGTCGCACATAGCCAAACTTGCGTGTGTGCTTGTGCGCCGTTTTTACAAAGTTTTCAGATTGCCTCTCGGGTTGCAATCCCCATTGAATTGGCCATAGAATCTATTTTGTTGAGACGAATTTTGAATTTAACGCCTCGGGTGCGGATTTTTTGACATCGTCGCCTATGGCCAAACTTGCGCGCATGCTTGTGCGCCGTTTTTACAAAGTTTTCAGATTGCCTCCCGGGTATGCATCCCTACTGAATTGGCCATAGAATCAATTGTGTTGAGACGAATTTTGAATTTGACGCCTCGGGTGCGGAGTTTTTGATGTCGTCGCTCATAGCCAAACTTGTGCATATGCTTGTGCGCCATTTTTACAAAGTTTTCAGATTGCCCCCTAGGTTTGCATCCCCCACTGAATTGGCCATAGAATCAATTGTGTCAAGACAGATTTTGAATTTGAGGCCTCGGGTGCAGTGTTTTTGACGTCGTGGTCCATAGCCAAATTGCGAGCATGCTTGTGCGCCATTTTTACAAAGTTTTCAGATTGCCTCCCGGGTTTGCATCCCCCACTAAATTGGCCATAGAATCAATTGTGTTGAGATGAGTTTTGAATTTGACGCCTCGGGTGTGGAGTTTTTGATGTCGTCGCCAATAGCCAAACTTGCGCGTGTGCTTGTGCGCCGTTTTTACAAAGTTTTCAGATTGCCTCACGGGTATGCATCCCTACTGAATTGGCCATAGAATCAATTGTGTTGAGACGGATTTTGAATTTGACGCCTCGGGTGCGGAGTTTTTGATGTCGTCGCCCATAGCCAAACTTGTGCATATGCTTGTGCGCCATTTTTACAAAGTTTTCAGATTGCCCCCTGGGTTTGCATCCCCCACTGAATTGGCCATAGAATCAATTTTGTCGAGACGGATTTTGAATTTGAGGCCTCGGGTGCAGTGTTTTTCACGTCGTGGTCCATAGCCAAACTTGTGCGTGTGCTTGTGCGCCGTTTTTACAAAGTTTTCAGATTGCCTCCCGGGTTTGCATCCCCCACTAAATTGGCCATAGAATCAATTGTGTTGAGACGAGTTTTGAATTTGACGCCTCGGGTGCGGAGTTTTTGATGTCGTCGCCCATAGCCTAACTTGTGCATATGCTTGTGCGCCATTTTTACAAAGTTTTCACATTGCCCCCTGGGTTTGCATCCCCCACTGAATTGGCCATAAAATCAATTGTGTCGAGACGGATTTTGAATTTGAGGCCTCGGGTGCAGTGTTTTTGACGTCGTGGTCCATAGCCAAATTGCGAGCATGATTGTGGGCCATTTTTACAAAGTTTTTATATTGCCTCCCAGGTTTGCATCCCCAACTGAATTAGCAATAGGATCAATTGCGTCGAGACGGTTTTTGACGTCGACACCCATTGCCACACTTACGCGCATGCTTATGCGCCGTTTTTACAAAGTTTTCGGATTACCTCTCGGGTTTGCACTCCCCACTGAATTTGCCATAGAATCAATTGTGCCGAGACGAATTTTGAATTTGAGGCCTCGGGTGCAGTGTTTTTAACGTCGTGGTCCATAGCCAAACTTCGGGCATGCTGGTGCGCCGTTTTTACAAAGTTTTCAGATTGCCTCCCCGGTTTGCATCTCCCACTGAATTGGCCCTAGAATCAATTGTGTTGAGACGGATTTTGAATTTGACGCCTCGGGTTCGGAATTTTTGACGTCGTCGCCCATAGCCAAATTTGCGCACATGCTTGTGCGGCGTTTTTACAAAGTTTTCAAATTGCCCCCTGGGTTTGCATCCCCCACTGAATTAGCCATAGAATCAATTTTGTTGACACGAACTTTGAATTTGACGCCTCGGGTGCAGAGTTTTTGACGTCGTCGCCCATAGCCAAACTTGCGCGTGTGCTTGTACGCCGTTTTTACAAAGTTTTCAGATTGCCTCCCGGGTTTGCATCCCCCACTAAATTGGCCATAAAATCAGTTGTGTTGAGACCAATTTTCAATTTGACGCCTCGGGTGCGGAGTTTTTGACGTTATCGCCCATATCCAAACTTGCCCGTGTGCTTGTGCGCCATTTTTACAAAGTTTTCAGATTGCCTCTCAGGTTGCAACCCCCACTGAATTGGCAATAAAATCAATTTTGTTGAGTCGGATTTTGAATTTAACGCCTCGGGTGTGGAGTTTTTAGACGTCGTCGCCCATAGCCAAACTTGCACGCATGCTTATGCGCCGTTTTTACAAAGTTTTCAGATTGCCCCCTAGGTTTGCATCCCCCACTGAATTGGCCATAGAATCAATTGTGTCAAGACAGATTTTGAATTTGAGGCCTCGGGTGCAGTGTTTTTGACGTCGTGGTCCATAGCCAAATTGCGAGCATGCTTGTGCGCCATTTTTACAAAGTTTTCAGATTGCCTCCCGGGTTTGCATCCCCCACTAAATTGGCCATAGAATCAATTGTGTTGAGATGAGTTTTGAATTTGACGCCTCGGGTGTGGAGTTTTTGATGTCGTCGCCAATAGCCAAACTTGCGCGTGTGCTTGTGCGCCGTTTTTACAAAGTTTTCAGATTGCCTCACGGGTATGCATCCCTACTGAATTGTCCATAGAATCAATTGTGTTGAGACGGATTTTGAATTTGACGCCTCGGGTGCGGAGTTTTTGATGTCGTCGCCCATAGCCAAACTTGTGCATATGCTTGTGCGCCATTTTTACAAAGTTTTCAGATTGCCCCCTGGGTTTGCATCCCCCACTGAATTGGCCATAGAATCAATTGTGTCGAGATGGATTTTGAATTTGACGCCACGGGTGCGGAGTTTTTGATGTCGTCGCCCATAGCCAAACTTGTGCATATGCTTGTGCGCCATTTTTACAAAGTTTTCAGATTGCCCCCTGGGTTTGCATCCCCCACTGAATTGGCCATAGAATCAATTGTGTCGAGACGGATTTTGAATTTGACGCCACGGGTGCGGAGTTTTTAATGTCGTCGCCCATAGCCAAACTTGTGCATATGCTTGTGCGCCATTTTTACAAAGTTTTCAGATTGCCCCCTGGGTTTGCATCCCCCACTGAATTGGCCATAGAATCAATTGTGTAGAGACGGATTTTGAATTTGAGGCCTCGGGTGCAGTGTTTTTGACGTCGTGGTCCATAGCCAAATTGCGAGCATGCTTGTGCGCCATTTTTACAAAGTTTTTATATTGCCTCCCAGGTTTGCATCCCCCACTGAATTGGCAATAGGATCAATTGCGTCGAGACGGTTTTTGACGTCGTCGCCCATTGCCACACTTACGCGCATGCTTATGCGCCGTTTTTACAAAGTTTTCGGATTACCTCTCGGGTTTGCACTCCCCACTGAATTGGCCATAGAATCAATTGTGCCGAGACGGATTTTGAATTTGAGGCCACGGGTGCAGTGTTTTTAACGTCGTGGTCCATAGCCAAACTTCGGCCATGCTTGTGCGCCGTTTTTACAAAGTTTTTAGATTACCTCCCGGGTTTGCATCCCCCACTGAATTGGCCATAGAATCAATTGTGTTGAGATGGATTTTGAATTTGACGCCTCAAGTGCGGATTTTTGACATCGTCGCCCATAGCCAAACTTGCGCGTGTGCTTGTGCGCCGTTTTTACAAAGTTTTCAGATAGCCTCCCGGGTTGCCTCCTCTACTGAATTAGCCATAGAATCTATTTTTTTAAGACGAATTTTGAATTTTACGCCTCGGGTGTGGAATTTTTGACGTCGTCGCCCATAGCCAAACGTGCGCGCATGCTTGTGCGCCGTTTTAACAAAGTTTTCAGATTGCCTCCTGGGATTGCATCCCCCACTGAATTGGCCATAAAATCAATTGTGTTGAGGCGGATTTTGAATTTGACTCCTTGGGTGCGGAGTTTTTGACGTCGTCGCCCATAGCCAAACTTGCGCGTATGCTTGTGCGCCGTTTTTACAAAGTTTTCAGATTGCCCCCTGGGTTTACAACCCCCATTGAATTGGCCATATAATCAATTTTGTTGAGACTGATTTTGAATTTGACGCCTCGGGTGCAGAGTTTTTAACGTCGTCGCCCATAGCCAAACTTGCGTGTGTGCTTGTGAGCCGTTTTTACAAAGTTTTCAGACTCCCTCCCGGATTTGCATCCCCCACCGAATTGGCCATAAAATCAATTGTGTTGAGATGAATTTTGAATTTGACGCCTCGGGTGCAGAGTTTTTGACGTTGTCGCCCATAGCCAAACTTGCGTGTGTGCTTGTGCGCCATTTTTACAAAGTTTTCAGATTGCCTCTCGGGTTGCAATCCCCATTGAATTGGCCATAGAATCTATTTTGTTGAGACGACTTTTGAATTTAACGCCTCGGGTGCGGAGTTTTTGACATCGTCGCCCATGATCAAACTTGCACGCATGCTTGTGCGCCGTTTTTACAAAGTTTTCAGATTGCCTCCCGGGTATGCATCCCTACTGAATTGGCCATAGAATCAATTGTGTTGAGACGAATTTTGAATTTAACGCCTCGGGTGCGGAGTTTTTGATGTCGTCGCCCATAGCCAAACTTGTGCATATGCTTGTGCGCCATTTTTACAAAGTTTTCAGATTGCCCCCTGGGTTTGCATCCCCCACTGAATTGGCCATAGAATCAATTGTGTCGAGACGGATTTTGAATTTGAGGCCTCGGGTGCAGTGTTTTTGACGTCGTGGTCCATAGCCAAACTTGCGCGTGTGCTTGTGCGCCGTTTTTACAAAGTTTTCAGATTGCCTCCCGGGTTTGCATCCCCCACTAAATTGGATATAGAATCAATTATGTTGAGACGAGTTTTGAATTTGACGCCTCGGGTGTGGAGTTTTTGACCTCGTCGCCAATAGCCAAACTTGCGCGTGTGCTTGTGCGCCGTTTTTACAAAGTTTTCAGATTGCCTCACGGGTATGCATCCCTACTGAATTGGCCATAGAATCAATTGTGTTGAGACGGATTTTGAATTTGACGCCACGGGTGCGGAGTTTTTGATGTCGTCGCCCATAGCCAAACTTGTGCATATGCTTGTGCGCCATTTTTACAGAGTTTTCAGATTGCCCCCTGGGATTGCATCCCCCACTGAATTGGCCATAGAATCAATTGTGTCGAGGCGGATTTTGAATTTGACGCCACGGGTGCGGAGTTTTTAATGTCGTCGCCCATAGCCAAACTTGTGTATATGCTTGTGCGCCATTTTTACAAAGTTTTCAGATTGCCCCCTGGGTTTGCATCCCCCACTGAATTGGCCATAAAATCAATTGTGTAGAGACGGATTTTGAATTTGAGGCCTCGGGTGCAGTGTTTTTGACGTCGTGGTCCATAGCCAAATTGCGAGCATGCTTGTGCGCCATTTTTACAAAGTTTTTATATTGCCTTCCAGGTTTGCATCCCCCACTGAATTGGCAATAGGATCAATTGCGTCGAGACGGTTTTTGACGTCGTCGCCCATTGCCACACTTACGCGCATGCTTATGCGCCGTTTTTACAAAGTTTTCGGATTACCTCTCGGGTTTGCACTCCCCACTGAATTGGCCATAGAATCAATTGTGCCGAGACGAATTTTGAATTTGAGGCCTCGGGTGCAGTGTTTTTAACGTCGTGGTCCATAGCCAAACTTCGGGCATGCTGGTGCGCCGTTTTTACAAAGTTTTCAGATTGCCTCCCCGGTTTGCATCTCCCACTGAATTGGCCCTAGAATCAATTGTGTTGAGACGGATTTTGAATTTGACGCCTCGGGTTCGGAATTTTTGACGTCGTCGCCCATAGCCAAATTTGCGCGCATGCTTGTGCGGCGTTTTTACAAAGTTTTCAAATTGCCCCCTGGGTTTGCATCCCCCACTGAATTAGCCATAGAATCAATTTTGTTGACACGAACTTTGAATTTGACGCCTCGGGTGCAGAGTTTTTGACTTCGTCGCCCATAGCCAAACTTGCGCGTGTGCTTGTACGCCGTTTTTACAAAGTTTTCAGATTGCCTCCCGGGTTTGCATCCCCCACTAAATTGGCCATAAAATCAGTTGTGTTGAGACCAATTTTCAATTTGACGCCTCGGGTGCGGAGTTTTTGACGTTATCGCCCATATCCAAACTTGCCCGTGTGCTTGTGCGCCATTTTTACAAAGTTTTCAGATTGCCTCTCAGGTTGCAACCCCCACTGAATTGGCAATAAAATCAATTTTGTTGAGTCGGATTTTGAATTTAACGCCTCGGGTGTGGAGTTTTTAGACGTCGTCGCCCATAGCCAAACTTGCACGCTGCTTATGCGCCGTTTTTACAAAGTTTTCAGATTGCCTCCCGGGAATGCACCCCTACTGAATTGGCCATAGAATCAATTGTGTCGAGATGGATTTTGAATTTGACGCCACGGGTGCGGAGTTTTTGATGTCGTCGCCCATAGCCAAACTTGTGCATATGCTTGTGCGCCATTTTTACAAAGTTTTCAGATTGCCCCCTGGGTTTGCATCCCCCACTGAATTGGCCATAGAATCAATTGTGTCGAGACGGATTTTGAATTTGACGCCACGGGTGCGGAGTTTTTAATGTCGTCGCCCATAGCCAAACTTGTGCATATGCTTGTGCGCCATTTTTACAAAGTTTTCAGATTGCCCCCTGGGTTTGCATCCCCCACTGAATTGGCCATAGAATCAATTGTGTAGAGACGGATTTTGAATTTGAGGCCTCGGGTGCAGTGTTTTTGACGTCGTGGTCCATAGCCAAATTGCGAGCATGCTTGTGCGCCATTTTTACAAAGTTTTTATATTGCCTCCCAGGTTTGCATCCCCCACTGAATTGGCAATAGGATCAATTGCGTCGAGACGGTTTTTGACGTCGTCGCCCATTGCCACACTTACGCGCATGCTTATGCGCCGTTTTTACAAAGTTTTCGGATTACCTCTCGGGTTTGCACTCCCCACTGAATTGGCCATAGAATCAATTGTGCCGAGACGGATTTTGAATTTGAGGCCACGGGTGCAGTGTTTTTAACGTCGTGGTCCATAGCCAAACTTCGGCCATGCTTGTGCGCCGTTTTTACAAAGTTTTTAGATTACCTCCCGGGTTTGCATCCCCCACTGAATTGGCCATAGAATTAATTGTGTTGAGATGGATTTTGAATTTGACGCCTCAAGTGCGGATTTTTGACATCGTCGCCCATAGCCAAACTTGAGCGTGTGCTTGTGCGCCGTTTTTACAAAGTTTTCAGATTACCTCCCGGGTTGCCTCCTCTACTGAATTAGCCATAGAATCTATTTTTTTAAGACGAATTTTGAATTTTATGCCTCGGGTGTGGAATTTTTGACGTCGTCGCCCATAGCCAAACGTGCGCGCATGCTTGTGCGCCGTTTTAACAAAGTTTTCAGATTGCCTCCTGGGATTGCATCCCCCACTGAATTGGCCATAAAATCAATTGTGTTGAGGCGGATTTTGAATTTGACTCCTTGGGTGCGGAGTTTTTGACGTCGTCGCCCATAGCCAAACTTGCGCGTATGCTTGTGCGCCGTTTTTACAAAGTTTTTAGATTGCCCCCTGGGTTTACAACCCCCATTGAATTGGCCATAGAATCAATTTTGTTGAGACTGATTTTGAATTTGACGCCTCGGGTGCGGAGTTTTTGACGTCGTCGCCCATAGCCAAACTTGCATGTGTGCTTGTGCGCCGTTTTTAAAAAGTTTTCAGATTGCCTCTCGGGTTGCAATCCCCATTGAATTGGCCATAGAATCTATTTTGTTGAGACGAATTTTGAATTTAACGCCTCGGGTGCGGAGTTTTTGACATCGTCGCCCATGGCCAAACTTGCGCGCATGCTTGTGCGCCGTTTTTACAAAGTTTTCAGATTGCCTCCCGGGTATGCATCCCTACTGAATTGGCCATAGAATCAATTGTGTTGAGACGAATTTTGAATTTGACGCCTCGGGTGCGGAGTTTTTGATGTCGTCGCCCATAGCCAAACTTGTGCATATGCTTGTGCGCCATTTTTACAAAGTTTTCAGATTGCCCCCTGGGTTTGCATCCTCCACTGAATTGGCCATAGAATCAATTTTGTCGAGACGGATTTTGAATTTGAGGCCTCGGGTGCAGTGTTTTTGACGTCATGGTCCATAGCCAAACTTGTGCTTGTGCGCCGTTTTTACAAAGTTTTCAGATTGCCTCCCGGGATTGCATCCCCCACTAAATTGGCCATATAATCAATTGTGTTGAGACGAGTTTTGAATTTGACGCCTCGGGTGCGGAGTTTTTGATGTCGTCGCCCATAGCCAAACTTGTGCATATGCTTGTGCGCCATTTTTACAAAGTTTTCAGATTGCCCCCTGGGTTTGCATCCCCCACTGAATTGGCCATAAAATCAATTGTGTCGAGACGGATTTTGAATTTGAGGCCTCGGGTGCAGTGTTTTTGACGTCGTGGTCCATAGCCAAATTGCGAGCATGATTGTGGGCCATTTTTACAAAGTTTTTATATTGCCTCCCAGGTTTGCATCCCCCACTGAATTGGCAATAGGATCAATTGCGTCGAGACGGTTTTTGACGTCGACACCCATTGCCACACTTACGCGCATGCTTATGCGCCGTTTTTACAAAGTTTTCGGATTACCTCTCGGGTTTGCACTCCCCACTGAATTGGCCATAGAATCAATTGTGCCGAGACGGATTTTGAATTTGAGGCCTCGGGTGCAGTGTTTTTAACGTCGTGGTCCATAGCCAAACTTCGGGCATGCTGGTGCGCCGTTTTTACAAAGTTTTCAGATTGCCTCCCCGGTTTGCATCTCCCACTGAATTGGCCCTAGAATCAATTGTGTTGAGACGGATTTTGAATTTGACGCCTCGGGTTCGGAATTTTTGACGTCGTCGCCCATAGCCAAATTTGCGCGCATGCTTGTGCGGCGTTTTTAAAAGTTTTCAAATTGCCCCCTGGGTTTGCATCCCCCACTGAATTAGCCATAGAATCAATTTTGTTGAGACGAGTTTTGAATTTGACACCTCTGGTGTGGAGTTTTTGACGTCGTCGCCAATAGCCAAACTTGCGCGTGTGCTTGTGCGCCGTTTTTACAAAGTTTTCAGATTGCCTCACGGGTATGCATCCCTACTGAATTGGCCATAGAATCAATTGTGTTGAGACGGATTTTGAATTTGACGCCTCGGGTGCGGAGTTTTTGATGTCGTCGCCCATAGCCAAACTTGTGCATATGCTTGTGCGCCATTTTTACAAAGTTTTCAGATTGCCCCCTGGGTTTGCATCCCCCACTGAATTGGCCATAGAATCAATTTTGTCGAGACGGATTTTGAATTTGAGGCCTCGGGTGCAGTGTTTTTGACGTCATGGTCCATAGCCAAACTTGTGCGTGTGCTTTTGCGGCGTTTTTACAAAGTTTTCAGATTGCCTCCCGGGTTTGCATCCCCCACTAAATTGGACATAGAATCAATTATGTTGAGACGAGTTTTGAATTTGATGCCTCGGGTGTGGAGTTTTTGACGTCGTCGCCAATAGCCAAACTTGCGCGTGTGCTTGTGCGCCGTTTTTACAAAGTTTTCAGATTGCCTCACGGGTATGCATCCCTACTGAATTGGCCATAGAATCAATTGTGTTGAGACGGATTTTGAATTTGACGCCTCGGGTGCGGAGTTTTTGATGTCGTCGCCCATAGCCAAACTTGTGCATATGCTTGTGCGCCATTTTTACAAAGTTTTCAGATTGCCCCCTGGGTTTGCATCCCCCACTGAATTGGCCATAGAATCAATTGTGTCGAGACGGATTTTGAATTTGAGGCCTCGGGTGCAGTGTTTTTGACGTCGTGGTCCATAGCCAAACTTGTGCGTGTGCTTGTGCGCCGTTTTTACAAAGTTTTCAGATTGCCTCCCGGGTTTGCATCCTCCACTAAATTGGACATAGAATCAATTATGTTGAGACGAGTTTTGAATTTGACGCCTCGGGTGTGGAGTTTTTGACGTCGTCGCCAATAGCCAAACTTGCGCGTGTGCTTGTGCGCCGTTTTTACAAAGTTTTCAGATTGCCTCACGGGTATGCATCCCTACTGAATTGGCCATAGAATCAATTGTGTTGAGACGGATTTTGAATTTGACGCCTCGGGTGCGGAGTTTTTGATGTCGTCGCCCATAGCCAAACTTGTGCATATGCTTGTGCGCCATTTTTACAAAGTTTTCAGATTGCCCCCTGGGTTTGCATCCCCCACTGAATTGGCCATAGAATCAATTTTGTCGAGACGGATTTTGAATTTGAGGCCTCGGGTGCAGTGTTTTTGACGTCATGGTCCATAGCCAAACTTGTGCGTGTGCTTTTGCGGCGTTTTTACAAAGTTTTCAGATTGCCTCCCGGGTTTGCATCCCCCACTAAATTGGACATAGAATCAATTATGTTGAGACGAGTTTTGAATTTGATGCCTCGGGTGTGGAGTTTTTGACGTCGTCGCCAATAGCCAAACTTGCGCGTGTGCTTGTGCGCCGTTTTTACAAAGTTTTCAGATTGCCTCACGGGTATGCATCCCTACTGAATTGGCCATAGAATCAATTGTGTTGAGACGGATTTTGAATTTGACGCCTCGGGTGCGGAGTTTTTGATGTCGTCGCCCATAGCCAAACTTGTGCATATGCTTGTGCGCCATTTTTACAAAGTTTTCAGATTGCCCCCTGGGTTTGCATCCCCCACTGAATTGGCCATAGAATCAATTGTGTCGAGACGGATTTTGAATTTGAGGCCTCGGGTGCAGTGTTTTTGACGTCGTGGTCCATAGCCAAACTTGTGCGTGTGCTTGTGCGCCGTTTTTACAAAGTTTTCAGATTGCCTCCCGGGTTTGCATCCTCCACTAAATTGGACATAGAATCAATTATGTTGAGACGAGTTTTGAATTTGACGCCTCGGGTGTGGAGTTTTTGACGTCGTCGCCAATAGCCAAACTTGCGCGTGTGCTTGTGCGCCGTTTTTACAAAGTTTTCAGATTGCCTCACGGGTATGCATCCCTACTGAATTGGCCATAGAATCAATTATGTTGAGACGGATTTTGAATTTGACGCCTCGGGTGCGGAGTTTTTGATGTCGTCGCCCATAGCCAAACTTGTGCATATGCTTGTGCGCCATTTTTACAAAGTTTTCAGATTGCCCCCTGGGTTTGCATCCCCCACTGAATTGGCCATAGAATCAATTTTGTCGAGACGGATTTTGAATTTGAGGCCTCGGGTGCAGTGTTTTTGACGTCGTGGTCCATAGCCAAACTTGTGCGTGTGCTTGTGCGCCGTTTTTACAAAGTTTTCAGATTGCCTCCCGGGTTTGCATCCCCCACTAAATTGGCCATAGAATCAATTGTGTTAAGACGAGTTTTGAATTTGACGCCTCTGGTGTGGAGTTTTTGACGTCGTCGCCAATAGCCAAACTTGCGCGTGTGCTTGTGCGCCGTTTTTACAAAGTTTTCAGATTGCCTCACGGGTATGCATCCCTACTGAATTGGCCATAGAATCAATTGTGTTGAGACGGATTTTGAATTTGACGCCTCGGGTGCGGAGTTTTTGATGTCGTCGCCCATAGCCAAACTTGTGCATATGCTTGTGCGCCATTTTTACAAAGTTTTCAGATTGCCCCCTAGGTTTGCATCCCCCACTGAATTGGCCATAGAATCAATTGTGTCGAGACGGATTTTGAATTTGAGGCCTCGGGTGCAGTGTTTTTGACGTCGTGGTCCATAGCCAAACTTGTGCGTGTGCTTGTGCGCCATTTTTACAAAGTTTTCAGATTGCCTCCCGGGTTTGCATCCCCCACTAAATTGGACATAGAATCAATTATGTTGAGACGAGTTTTGAATTTGACGCCTCGGGTGTGGAGTTTTTGACGTCGTCGCCAATAGCCAAACTTGCGCGTGTGCTTGTGCGCCGTTTTTACAAAGTTTTCAGATTGCCTCACGGGTATGCATCCCTACTGAATTGGCCATAGAATCAATTATGTTGAGACGGATTTTGAATTTGACGCCTCGGGTGCGGAGTTTTTGATGTCGTCGCCCATAGCCAAACTTGTGCATATGCTTGTGCGCCATTTTTACAAAGTTTTCAGATTGCCCCCTGGGTTTGCATCCCCCACTGAATTGGCCATAGAATCAATTTTGTCGAGACGGATTTTGAATTTGAGGCCTCGGGTGCAGTGTTTTTGACGTCGTGGTCCATAGCCAAACTTGTGCGTGTGCTTGTGCGCCGTTTTTACAAAGTTTTCAGATTGCCTCCCGGGTTTGCATCCCCCACTAAATTGGCCATAGAATCAATTGTGTTGAGACGAGTTTTGAATTTGACGCCTCGGGTGCGGAGTTTTTGATGTCGTCGCCCATAGCCAAACTTGTGCATATGCTTGTGCGCCATTTTTACAAAGTTTTCAGATTGCCCCCTGGGTTTGCATCCCCCACTGAATTGGCCATAAAATCAATTGTGTCGAGACGGATTTTGAATTTGAGGCCTCGGGTGCAGTGTTTTTGACGTCGTGGTCCATAGCCAAATTGCGAGCATGATTGTGGGCCATTTTTACAAAGTTTTTATATTGCCTCCCAGGTTTGCATCCCCCACTGAATTGGCAATAGGATCAATTGCGTCGAGACGGTTTTTGACGTCGACACCCATTGCCACACTTACGCGCATGCTTATGCGCCGTTTTTTACAAAGTTTTCGGATTACCTCTCGGGTTTGCACTCCCCACTGAATTGGCCATAGAATCAATTGTGCCGAGACGGATTTTGAATTTGAGGCCTCGGGTGTAGTGTTTTTAACGTCGTGGTCCATAGCCAAACTTCGGGCATGCTGGTGCGCCGTTTTTACAAAGTTTTCAGATTGCCTCCCCGGTTTGCATCTCCCACTGAATTGGCCCTAGAATCAATTGTGTTGAGACGGATTTTGAATTTGACGCCTCGGGTTCGGAATTTTTAACGTCGTCGCCCATAGCCAAATTTGCGCGCATGCTTGTGCGGCGTTTTTACAAAGTTTTCAAATTGCCCCCTGGGTTTGCATCCCCCACTGAATTAGCCATAGAATCAATTTTGTTGACACGAACTTTGAATTTGACGCCTCGGGTGCAGAGTTTTTTACGTCGTCGCCCATAGCCAAACTTGCGCGTGTGCTTGTGCGCCGTTTTTACAAAGTTTTCAGATTGCCTCCCAGGTTTGCATCCCCCACTAAATTGGCCATAAAATCAGTTGTGTTGAGACCAATTTTCAATTTGACGCCTCGGGTGCGGAGTTTTTGACGTTATCGCCCATATCCAAACTTGCCCGTGTGCTTGTGCGCCATTTTTACAAAGTTTTCAGATTGCCTCTCAGGTTGCAACCCCCACTGAATTGGCAATAAAATCAATTTTGTTGAGTCGGATTTTGAATTTAACGCCTCGGGTGTGGAGTTTTTAGACGTCGTCGCCCATAGCCAAACTTGCGCGCATGCTTATGCGCCGTTTTTACAAAGTTTTCAGATTGCCTCCCGGGAATGCACCCCTACTGAATTGGCCATAGAATCAATTGTGTCGAGACGGATTTTGAATTTGACGCCACGGGTGCGGAGTTTTTGATGTTGTCGCCCATAGCCAAACTTGTGCATATGCTTGTGCGCCATTTTTACAAAGTTTTCAGATTGCCCCCTGGGTTTGCATCCCCCATTGAATTGGCCATAGAATCAATTGTGTCGAGACGGGTTTTGAATTTGACGCCACGGGTGCGGAGTTTTTAATGTCGTCGCCCATAGCCAAACTTGTGCATATGCTTGTGCGCCATTTTTACAAAGTTTTCAGATTGCCCCCTGGGTTTGCATCCCCCACTGAATTGGCCATAGAATCAATTGTGTAGAGACGGATTTTGAATTTGAGGCCTCGGGTGCAGTGTTTTTGACGTCGTGGTCCATAGCCAAATTGCGAGCATGCTTGTGCGCCATTTTTACAAAGTTTTTATATTGCCTCCCAGGTTTGCATCCCCCACTGAATTGGCAATAGGATCAATTGCGTCGAGACGGTTTTTGACGTCGTCGCCCATTGCCACACTTACGCGCATGCTTATGCGCCGTTTTTACAAAGTTTTCGGATTACCTCTCGGGTTTGCACTCCCCACTGCATTGGCCATATAATCAATTGTGCCGACACGGATTTTGAATTTGAGGCCTCGGGTGCAGTGTTTTTAACGTCGTGGTCCATAGCCAAACTTCGGCCATGCTTGTGCGCCGTTTTTACAAAGTTTTTAGATTACCTCCCGGGTTTGCATCCCCCACTGAATTGGCCATAGAATCAATTGTGTTGAGACGGATTTTGAATTTGACGCCTCAAATGCGGATTTTTGACATCGTCGCCCATAGCCAAACTTGCGCGTGTGCTTGTGCGCCGTTTTTACAAAGTTTTCAGATTGCCTCCCAGATTGCCTCCTCTACTGAATTAGCCATAGAATCTATTATTTTAAGCCGAATTTTGAATTTTACGCCTCGGGTGTGGAATTTTTGACGTCGTCGCCCATTGCCAAACGTGCGTGCATGCTTGTGCGCCGTTTTAACAAAGTTTTCAGATTGCCTCCTGGGATTGCATCCCCCACTGAATTGGCCATAAAATCAATTGTGTTGAGGCGGATTTTGAATTTGACTCCTTGGGTGCGGAGTTTTTGACGTCGTCGCCCATAGCCAAACTTGCGCGTATGCTTGTGCGCCGTTTTTACAAAGTTTTCAGATTGCCCCATGGGTTTACAACCCCCATTGAATTGGCCATAGAATCAATTTTGTTGAGACTGATTTTGAATTTGACGCCTCGGGTGCGGAGTTTTTAACGTCGTCGCCCATATCCAAACTTGCGTGTGTGCTTGTGAGCCGTTTTTACAAAGTTTTCAGATTGCCTCCCGGATTTGCATCCCCCACCGAATTGGCCATAGAATCAATTGTGTTGAGATGAATTTTGAATTTGACGCCTCGGGTGCGGAGTTTTTGACGTTGTCGCCCATAGCCAAACTTGCGTGTGTGCTTGTGCGCCATTTTTACAAAGTTTTCAGATTGCCTCTCGGGTTGCAATCCCCATTGAATTGGCCATAGAATCTATTTTGTTGAGACGACTTTTGAATTTAACGCCTCGGTTGCGGAGTTTTTGACATCGTCGCCCATGGCCAAACTTGCGCGCATGCTTGTGCGCCGTTTTTACAAAGTTTTCAGATTGCCTCCCGGGTATGCATCCCTACTGAATTGGCCATAGAATCAATTGTGTTGAGACGAATTTTGAATTTGACGCCTCGGGTGCGGAGTTTTTGATGTCGTCGCCCATAGACAAACTTGTGCATATGCTTGTGCGCCATTTTTACAAAGTTTTCAGATTGCCCCCTGGGTTTGCATCCCCCACTGAATTGGCCATAGAATCAATTGTGTCGAGACGGATTTTGAATTTGAGGCCTCGGGTGCAGTGTTTTTGACGTCGTGGTCCATAGCCAAACTTGCGCGTGTGCTTGTGCGCCGTTTTTACAAAGTTTTCAAATTGCCTCCCGGGTTTGCATCCCCCACTAAACTGGACATAGAATCAATTATGTTGAGACGAGTTTTGAATTTGACGCCTCGGGTGCGGAGTTTTTGATGTCGTCGCCCATAGACAAACTTGTGCATATGCTTGTGCGCCATTTTTACAAAGTTTTCAGATTGCCCCCTGGGTTTGCATCCCCCACTGAATTGGCCATAGAATCAATTGTGTCGAGACGGATTTTGAATTTGAGGCCTCGGGTGCAGTGTTTTTAACGTCGTGGTCCATAGCCAAACTTCGGGCATGCTGGTGCGCCGTTTTTACAAAGTTTTCAGATTGCCTCCCGGGTTTGCATCCCCCACTAAATTGGCCATAGAATCAATTGTGTTGAGACGAGTTTTGAATTTGACGCCTCGGGTGTGGAGTTTTTGACGTCGTCGCCAATAGCCAAACTTGCGCGTGTGCTTGTGCGCCGTTTTTACAGAGTTTTCAGATTGCCTCACGGGTATGCATCCCTACTGAATTGGCCATAGAATCAATTGTGTTGAGACGGATTTTGAATTTGACGCCTCGGGTGCGGAGTTTTTGATGTCGTCGCCCATAGCCAAACTTGTGCATATGCTTGTGCGCCATTTTTACAAAGTTTTCAGATTGCCCCCTGGGTTTGCATCCCCCACTGAATTGGCCCTAGAATCAATTGTGTCGAGACGGATTTTGAATTTGAGGCCTCGGGTGCAGTGTTTTTGATGTCGTGGTCCATAGCCAAATTGCGAGCATGCTTGTGCGCCATTTTTACAAAGTTTTTATATTGCCTCCCAGGTTTGCATCCCCCACTGAATTGGCAATAGGATCAATTGCGTCGAGACGGTTTTTGACGTCGACACCCATTGCCACACTTACGCGCATGCTTATGCGCCGTTTTTACAAAGTTTTCGGATTACCTCTCGGGTTTGCACTCCCCACTGAATTGGCCATAGAATCAATTGTGCCGAGGCGGATTTTGAATTTGAGGCCTCGGGTGCAGTGTTTTTAACGTCGTGGTCCATAGCCAAACTTCGGGCATGTTGGTGCGCCGTTTTTACAAAGTGTTCAGATTGCCTCCCGGGTTTGCATCCCCCACTGAATTGGCCATAGAATCAATTAAGTTGAGACGGATTTTGAATTTGACGCCTCGGGTGCGGAGTTTTTGATGTCGTCGCCCATAGCCAAACTTGTGCATATGCTTGTGCGCCATTTTTACAAAGTTTTCAGATTGCCCCCTGGGTTTGCATCCCCCACTGAATTGGCCATAGAATCAATTGTGTCGAGACGGATTTTGATTTTGAGGCCTCGGGTGCAGTGTTTTTGACGTCGTGGTCCATAGCCAAACTTGCCCGTGTGCTTGTGCGCCGTTTTTACAAAGTTTTCAGATTGCCTCCCGGGTTTGCATCCCCCACTAAATTGGCCATAGAATCAATTGTGTTGAGACGAGTTTTGAATTTGACACCTCGGGTGTGGAGTTTTTGACGTCGTCGCCAATAGCCAAACTTGCGCGTGTGCTTGTGCGCCGTTTTTACAAAGTTTTTAGATTGCCTCACGGGTGTGCATCCCTACTAAATTGGCCATATAATCAATTGTGTTGAGACGGATTTTGAATTTGACGCCTAGGGTGCGGAGTTTTTGATGTCGTCGCCCATAGCCAAACTTGTGCATATGCTTGTGCGCCATTTTTACAAAGTTTTCAGATTGCCCACTGGGTTTGCATCCCCCACTGAATTGGCCATAGAATCAATTGTGTCGAGACGGATTTTGAATTTGAGGCCTCGGGTGTAGTGTTTTTGACGTCGTGGTCCATAGCCAAATTGCGAGCATGCTTGTGCGCCATTTTTACAAAGTTTTTATATTGCCTCCCAGGTTTGCATCCCCCACTGAATTGGCAATAGGATCAATTGCGTGGAGACGGTTTTTGACGTCGTGGCCCATTGCCACACTTACGCGCATGCTTATGCGCCGTTTTTACAAAGTTTTCGGATTACCCCTCGGGTTTGCACTCCCCACTGAATTGGCCATAGAATCAACTGTGCCGACACGGATTTTGAATTTGAGGCCTCGGGTGTAGTGTTTTTAACGTCGTGGTCCATAGCCAAACTTCGGCCATGCTTGTGCGCCGTTTTTACAAAGTTTTCAGATTGCCTCCCGGGTTTGCATCCCCCACTGAATTGGCCATAGAATCAATTGTGTTGAGACGGATTTTGAATTTGACGCCTCAAGTGCGGATTTTTGACGTCGTCGCCCATAGCCAAACTTGCGCGTGTGTTTGTGCGCCGTTTTTACAAAGTTTTCAGATTGCCTCCCGAGTTGCCTCCTCTACTGAATTGGCCATATAATCAATTATTTTGAGACGGATTTTGAATTTTACGCCTCGGGTGTGGAATTTTTGACGTCGTCGCCCATAGCCAAACTTGCGCGCCGGTTTTACAAAGTTTTCAGATTGCCTCCTGGGATTGCATCCCCCACTGAATTTGCCATAAAATCAATTGTGTTGAGGCGGATTTTGAATTTGACGCCTTGGGTGCGGAGTTTTTGACGTCGTCGCCCATAGCCAAACTTGCGCGTATGCTTGTGCGCCGTTTTTACAAAGTTTTCAGATTGCCCCCTGGGTTTGCAACCCACACTGAATTGGCCATAGAATCAATTTTGTTGAGACTGATTTTGAATTTGACACCTCGGGTGCGGAGTTTTTGACGTCGTCGCCCATAGCCAAACTTGCGCGTGTGCTTGTGCGCCGTTTTTGCAAAGTTTTCAGATTGCCTCCCGGGTTTGCATCCCCCACTGAATTGGCCATAGAATCAATTGTGTTGAGATGAATTTTGAATTTGACGCCTCGGGTGCGGAGTTTTTGACGTTGTCGCCCATAGCCAAACTTGCGTGTGTGCTTGTGCGCCGTTTTTACAAAGTTTTCAGATTGCCTCTCGGGTTGCAACCCTCACTGAATTGGCCATAGAATCTATTTTGTTGAGACGAATTTTGAATTTAACGCCTCGGGTGCGGAGTTTTTGACATCGTCGCCTATGGCCAAACTTGCGCGCATGCTTGTGCGCCGTTTTTACAAAGTTTTCAGATTGGCCCCTGGGTTTGCATCCCCCACTGAATTGGTCATAAAATCAATTTTGTTGAGACGGATTTTGAATTTGACGCCTCGGGTGCGGAGTTTTTGAAGTCGTCGCCCATAGCCAAACTTGCGCGTGTGCTTGTGCGCCGTTTTTACAAAGTTTTCAGATTGCCTCCCGGGTTGCATCCCCCACTGAATTGGCCATAGAATCAATTTTGTTGAGACGGATTTTGAATTTGACGCCTCGGGTGTGAAGTTTTTTGACGTCGTCGCCCATAGCTAAACTTGCGCGTATACTTGTGCTCCGTTTTTACAAAGTTTTCAGATTGTCTCTTGGGTTTGCATCCCCCACTGAATTGGCCATAGAATCAATTGTGTTGAGACGGATTTTAAATTTGACGCCTTGGGTGCGCAGTTTTTTACGTCGTCGCCCATAGCCAAACTTGCGCGTATGCTTGTGCGCCGTTTTTACAAAGTTTTCAGATTGCCCCCTGGGTTTGCAACCCCCACTGAATTGGCCTTAGAATCAATTTTGTTGAGACTGATTTTGAATTTGACGCCTCGGGTGCGGAGTTTTTGACGTCGTCGCCCATAGCCAAACTTGCGCGTGTGCTTGTGCACCGTTTTTACAAAGTTTTCAGATTGCCTCCCAGGTTTGCATCCCCCACTGAATTGGCCATAGAATCAATTGTGTTGAGATGAATTTTGAATTTGACTCCTCGGGTGCAGAGTTTTTGACGTTGTCGCCCATAGCCAAACTTGAGTTTGTGATTGTGCGCCGTTTTTACAAAGTTTTCAGATTGCCTCTCGGGTTGCAACCCTCATTGAATTGTCCATAGAATCTATTTTGTTGAGACGAATTTTGAATTTAACGCCTCGGGTGCGGAGTTTTTGACATCGTCGCCCATAGCCAAACTTGCACGCATGCTTGTGCGCAGTTTTTACAAAGTTTTCAGATTGGCCCCTGGGTTTGCATCCCCCACTGAATTGGTCATAAAATCAATTTTGTTGAGACGGATTTTGAATTTGACGCCTCGGGTGCGGAGTTTTTGAAGTCGTCGCCCATAGCCAAACTTGCGCGTGTGCTTGTGCGCCGTTTTTACAAAGTTTTCAGATTACCTCCCGGGTTGTATCCCCCACTGAATTGGAAATAGAATCAATTGTGTTGAGACGGATTTGAATTTGACGCCTCGGGTGCGGAGTTTTTGACGTCGTCGTCCATAGCCAAACTTGCGCGTCTGCTTGTGCGCCATTTTTACACAGTTTTCAGATTACCTCTCGGGTTGCAACCCCCACTGAATTGGCCATAGAATCAATTTTGTTGAGACGGATTTTGAATTTGACACCTCGGGTGCGGAGTTTTTGACGTCGTCGCCCATAACCAAACTTGCGCGCATGCTTGTGCGCCGTTTTTACAAAGTTTTCAGATTGCCTCCCGGGTTTGCATCCCCCACTGAATTGGCCATAAAATCAATTGTGTTGAGTCGGATTTTGAAATTGAAGCCTCGGGTGTGGAGTTTTTTACGTCGTCGCCCATAGCCAAACTTGCGCGTATGCTTGTGCTCCGTTTTTACAAAGTTTTCAGATTACCTCACGGGTTTGCATCCCCCACTGAATTGGCAATAGTATCCATTGCATCGAGACGGTTTTTGAATTTGAGGTCTCGGGTGTAGAGTTTTTGACGTCGTGGCCCATTGCCACACTTGCGCACATGCTTATGCGCCGTTTTTACAAAGTTTTCGTATTACCTCTCGGGTTTGCACTACCCACTGAATTGGCCATAGAATCAATTGTTCCTAGACGGATTTTGAATTTGAGGCCTCGGGTGTAGTGTTTTTGACGTCATGGTCCATAGCCAAACTTCTGGCATACTTGTGCGCCGTTTTTACAATGTTTTTAGATTGTCTCCCGGGTTTGCATCCCCCACTGAATTGGCCATAGAATCAATTGTGTGGATACGGATTTTGAATTTGAAGCCTCGGGTGCGGTGTTTTTGAAGTTGTCGCCTATAGCCAAACTTGCGCGTGTGCTTGTGCGCCTTTTTTACAAAGTTTTCAGATTGCCTCTCGGGTTGCAACCCCCACTGAATTGGCCATATGATCAATTGTGTTTAGACAGATTCTGAATTTGACGCCTTGGGTGCGCAATTTTTTACGTCGTCGCCCATAGCCAAACTTGCGCGTATGCTTGTGCGCCGTTTTTACAAAGTTTTCAGATTGCCCCCTGGGTTTGCAACCCACACTGAATTGGCCATAGAATCAATTTTGTTGAGACTGATTTTGAATTTGACGCCTCGGGTGCGGAGTTTTTGACGTCGTCGCCCATAGCCAAACTTGCGCGTGTGCTTGTGCGCCGTTTTTGCAAAGTTTTCAGATTGCCTCCCGGGTTTGCATCCCCCACTGAATTGGCCATAGAATCAATTGTGTTGAGATGAATTTTGAATTTGACGCCTCGGGTGCGGAGTTTTTGACGTTGTCGCCCATAGCCAAACTTGCGTGTGTGCTTGTGCGCCGTTTTTACAAAGTTTTCAGATTGCCTCTCGGGTTGCAACCCTCACTGAATTGGCCATAGAATCTATTTTGTTGAGACGAATTTTGAATTTAACGCCTCGGGTGCGGAGTTTTTGACAACGTCGCCTATGGCCAAACTTGCGCGCATGCTTGTGCGCCGTTTTTACAAAGTTTTCAGATTGGCCCCTGGGTTTGCATCCCCCACTGAATTGGTCATAAAATCAATTTTGTTGAGACGGATTTTGAATTTGACGCCTCGGGTGCGGAGTTTTTGAAGTCGTCGCCCATAGCCAAACTTGCGCGTGTGCTTGTGCGCCGTTTTTACAAAGTTTTCAGATTGCCTCCCGGGTTGCATCCCCCACTGAATTGGCCATAGAATCAATTTTGTTGAGACGGATTTTGAATTTGACGCCTCGGGTGTGGAGTTTTTTGACGTCGTCGCCCATAGCTAAACTTGCGCGTATACTTGTGCTCCGTTTTTACAAAGTTTTCAGATTGCCTCTTGGGTTTGCATCCCCCACTGAATTGGCCATAGAATCAATTGTGTTGAGACGGATTTTAAATTTGACGCCTTGGGTGCGCAGTTTTTTACGTCGTCGCCCATAGCCAAACTTGCGCGTATGCTTGTGCGCCGTTTTTACAAAGTTTTCAGATTGCCCCCTGGGTTTGCAACCCCCACTGAATTGGCCTTAGAATCAATTTTGTTGAGACTGATTTTGAATTTGACGCCTCGGGTGCGGAGTTTTTGACGTCGTCGCCCATAGCCAAACTTTCGCGTGTGCTTGTGCGCCGTTTTTACAAAGTTTTCAGATTGCCTCCCAGGTTTGCATCCCCCACTGAATTGGCCATAGAATCAATTGTGTTGAGATGAATTTTGAATTTGACTCCTCGGGTGCAGAGTTTTTGACGTTGTCGCCCATAGCCAAACTTGAGTTTGTGATTGTGCGCCGTTTTTACAAAGTTTTCAGATTGCCTCTCGGGTTGCAACCCTCATTGAATTGTCCATAGAATCTATTTTGTTGAGACGAATTTTGAATTTAACGCCTCGGGTGCGGAGTTTTTGACATCGTCGCCCATAGCCAAACTTGCACGCATGCTTGTGCGCAGTTTTTACAAAGTTTTCAGATTGGCCCCTGGGTTTGCATCCCCCACTGAATTGGTCATAAAATCAATTTTGTTGAGACGGATTTTGAATTTGACGCCTCGGGTGCGGAGTTTTTGAAGTCGTCGCCCATAGCCAAACTTGCGCGTGTGCTTGTGCGCCGTTTTTACAAAGTTTTCAGATTACCTCCCGGGTTGTATCCCCCACTGAATTGGAAATAGAATCAATTGTGTTGAGACGGATTTGAATTTGACGCCTCGGGTGCGGAGTTTTTGACGTCGTCGTCCATAGCCAAACTTGCGCGTCTGCTTGTGCGCCATTTTTACACAGTTTTCAGATTACCTCTCGGGTTGCAACCCCCACTGAATTGGCCATAGAATCAATTTTGTTGAGACGGATTTTGAATTTGACACCTCGGGTGCGGAGTTTTTGACGTCGTCGCCCATAACCAAACTTGCGCGCATGCTTGTGCGCCGTTTTTACAAAGTTTTCAGATTGCCTCCCGGGTTTGCATCCCCCACTGAATTGGCCATAAAATCAATTGTGTTGAGTCGGATTTTGAAATTGAAGCCTCGGGTGTGGAGTTTTTTACGTCGTCGCCCATAGCCAAACTTGCGCGTATGCTTGTGCTCCGTTTTTACAAAGTTTTCAGATTACCTCACGGGTTTGCATCCCCCACTGAATTGGCAATAGTATCCATTGCATCGAGACGGTTTTTGAATTTGAGGTCTCGGGTGTAGAGTTTTTGACGTCGTGGCCCATTGCCACACTTGCGCACATGCTTATGCGCCGTTTTTACAAAGTTTTCGTATTACCTCTCGGGTTTGCACTACCCACTGAATTGGCCATAGAATCAATTGTTCCTAGACGGATTTTGAATTTGAGGCCTCGGGTGTAGTGTTTTTGACGTCATGGTCCATAGCCAAACTTCTGGCATACTTGTGCGCCGTTTTTACAATGTTTTTAGATTGTCTCCCGGGTTTGCATCCCCCACTGAATTGGCCATAGAATCAATTGTGTGGATACGGATTTTGAATTTGAAGCCTCGGGTGCGGTGTTTTTGAAGTTGTCGCCTATAGCCAAACTTGCGCGTGTGCTTGTGCGCCTTTTTTACAAAGTTTTCAGATTGCCTCTCGGGTTGCAACCCCCACTGAATTGGCCATATGATCAATTGTGTTTAGACAGATTCTGAATTTGACGCCTTGGGTGCGCAATTTTTTACGTCGTCGCCCATAGCCAAACTTGCGCGTATGCTTGTGCGCCGTTTTTACAAAGTTTTCAGATTGCCCCCTGGGTTTGCAACCCACACTGAATTGGCCATAGAATCAATTTTGTTGAGACTGATTTTGAATTTGACGCCTCGGGTGCGGAGTTTTTGACGTCGTCGCCCATAGCCAAACTTGCGCGTGTGCTTGTGCGCCGTTTTTGCAAAGTTTTCAGATTGCCTCCCGGGTTTGCATCCCCCACTGAATTGGCCATAGAATCAATTGTGTTGAGATGAATTTTGAATTTGACGCCTCGGGTGCGGAGTTTTTGACGTTGTCGCCCATAGCCAAACTTGCGTGTGTGCTTGTGCGCCGTTTTTACAAAGTTTTCAGATTGCCTCTCGGGTTGCAACCCTCACTGAATTGGCCATAGAATCTATTTTGTTGAGACGAATTTTGAATTTAACGCCTCGGGTGCGGAGTTTTTGACAACGTCGCCTATGGCCAAACTTGCGCGCATGCTTGTGCGCCGTTTTTACAAAGTTTTCAGATTGGCCCCTGGGTTTGCATCCCCCACTGAATTGGTCATAAAATCAATTTTGTTGAGACGGATTTTGAATTTGACGCCTCGGGTGCGGAGTTTTTGAAGTCGTCGCCCATAGCCAAACTTGCGCGTGTGCTTGTGCGCCGTTTTTACAAAGTTTTCAGATTGCCTCCCGGGTTGCATCCCCCACTGAATTGGCCATAGAATCAATTTTGTTGAGACGGATTTTGAATTTGACGCCTCGGGTGTGGAGTTTTTTGACGTCGTCGCCCATAGCTAAACTTGCGCGTATACTTGTGCTCCGTTTTTACAAAGTTTTCAGATTGCCTCTTGGGTTTGCATCCCCCACTGAATTGGCCATAGAATCAATTGTGTTGAGACGGATTTTAAATTTGACGCCTTGGGTGCGCAGTTTTTTACGTCGTCGCCCATAGCCAAACTTGCGCGTATGCTTGTGCGCCGTTTTTACAAAGTTTTCAGATTGCCCCCTGGGTTTGCAACCCCCACTGAATTGGCCTTAGAATCAATTTTGTTGAGACTGATTTTGAATTTGACGCCTCGGGTGCGGAGTTTTTGACGTCGTCGCCCATAGCCAAACTTTCGCGTGTGCTTGTGCGCCGTTTTTACAAAGTTTTCAGATTGCCTCCCAGGTTTGCATCCCCCACTGAATTGGCCATAGAATCAATTGTGTTGAGATGAATTTTGAATTTGACTCCTCGGGTGCAGAGTTTTTGACGTTGTCGCCCATAGCCAAACTTGAGTTTGTGATTGTGCGCCGTTTTTACAAAGTTTTCAGATTGCCTCTCGGGTTGCAACCCTCATTGAATTGGCCATATAATCTATTTTGTTGAGACGAATTTTGAATTTAACGCCTCGGGTGCGGAGTTTTTGACATCGTCGCCCATAGCCAAACTTGCACGCATGCTTGTGCGCCGTTTTTACAAAGTTTTCAGATTGGCCCCTGGGTTTGCATCCCCCACTGAATTGGTCATAAAATCAATTTTGTTGAGACGGATTTTGAATTTGACGCCTCGGGTGCGGAGTTTTTGAAGTCGTCGCCCATAGCCAAACTTGCGCGTGTGCTTGTGCGCCGTTTTTACAAAGTTTTCAGATTACCTCCCGGGTTGTATCCCCCACTGAATTGGAAATAGAATCAATTGTGTTGAGACGGATTTGAATTTGACGCCTCGGGTGCGGAGTTTTTGACGTCGTCGTCCATAGCCAAACTTGCGCGTCTGCTTGTGCGCCGTTTTTACACAGTTTTCAGATTACCTCTCGGGTTGCAACCCCCACTGAATTGGCCATAGAATCAATTTTGTTGAGACGGATTTTGAATTTGACACCTCGGGTGCGGAGTTTTTGACGTCGTCGCCCATAACCAAACTTGCGCGCATGCTTGTGCGCCGTTTTTACAAAGTTTTCAGATTGCCTCCCGGGTTTGCATCCCCCACTGAATTGGCCATAAAATCAATTGTGTTGAGTCGGATTTTGAAATTGAAGCCTCGGGTGTGGAGTTTTTTACGTCGTCGCCCATAACCAAACTTGCGCGTATGCTTGTGCTCCGTTTTTACAAAGTTTTCAGATTACCTCACGGGTTTGCATCCCCCACTGAATTGGCAATAGTATCCATTGCATCGAGACGGTTTTTGAATTTGAGGTCTCGGGTGTAGAGTTTTTGACGTCGTTGCCCATTGCCACACTTGCGCACATGCTTATGCGCCGTTTTTACAAAGTTTTCGTATTACCTCTCGGGTTTGCACTACCCACTGAATTGGCCATAGAATCAATTGTTCCTAGACGGATTTTGAATTTGAGGCCTCGGGTGTAGTGTTTTTGACGTCATGGTCCATAGCCAAACTTCTGGCATACTTGTGCGCCGTTTTTACAATGTTTTTAGATTGTCTCCCGGGTTTGCATCCCCCACTGAATTGGCCATAGAATCAATTGTGTGGATACGGATTTTGAATTTGAAGCCTCGGGTGCGGTGTTTTTGAAGTTGTCGCCTATAGCCAAACTTGCGCGTGTGCTTGTGCGCCTTTTTTACAAAGTTTTCAGATTGCCTCTCGGGTTGCAACCCCCACTGAATTGGCCATATAATCAATTGTGTTTAGACAGATTCTGAATTTGACGCCTTGGGTGCGCAATTTTTTACATCGTCGCCCATAGCCAAACTTGCGCGTATGCTTGTGCGCCGTTTTTACAAAGTTTTCAGATTGCCCCCTGGATTTGCATCCCCAACTGAATTGGCCATAGAATCAATTTTGTTGAGACAAATTTTGAATTTGACGCCACGAGTTTGGAGTTTTTGACGTCGTCGCCCATAACAAACTTGCGCGTGTGCTTGTGCGCCGTTTTTACAAAGTTTTCAGATTGCCTCCCGGGTTTGCAACCCCCACTTAATTGGCCATAGAATCAATTGTGTTGAGATGAATTTCGAATTTTACGCCTCGGGTGCGGAGTTTTTGAAGTTGTCGCCCATAGCCAAACTTGCGCGTGTGCTTGTGCGCCGTTTTTACAAAGTTTTCAGATTGCCTCTCAGGTTGCAACCCCCACTGAATTGGCTATAGAATCAATTTTGTTAAGACAAATTTTGAATTTAACGCCTCGGGTGCGGAGGTTTTGAAGTCGTCGCCCATAGCCAAACTTGCTCGCTTGCTTGTGCGCCGTTTTTACAAAGTTTTCAGATTGCCTCCCGGGTATGCATCCCTACTGAATTGGCCATAGAATCAATTGTGTTGAAACGGATTTTGAATTTGACGCCTCGGGTGTGGAGATTTTGACGTCGTCGCCCATAGCCAAACTTGCGCGTATACTTGTGCTCCGTTTTTACAAAGTTTTCAGATTGCCTCCCGGGTTTGCATCCCCCACTGAATTGCCAATAGAATCCATTGCGTCGAGACGGTTTTTGAATTTGAGGCCTCGGGTGCATTGTTTTTGACGTCGTGGTCCATAGCCAAACTTCTGGCATACTTGTGCGCCGTTTTTACAAAGTTTTTAGATTGCCTCACGGGTTTGCATCCCCCACTGAATTAGCCATATAATCAATTGTGTTGAGACGGATTTTGAATTTGACGCCTCGGGTGCGGAGTTTTTGACGTCGTCGCCCATAGCCAAACTTGCGCTTGTGCGCCGTTTTTACAAAGTTTTCAGATTGCCTCCCGGGTTTGCATCCCCCGCTTAATTGGCCATAGAATCAATTGTGTTGAGATGAATTTTGAATTTGACGCCTCGGGTGCGGAGTTTTTGACGTTGTCGCCCATAACCAAACTTGAGTGTGTGCTTGTGCGCCGTTTTTACAATGTTTTCAGATTACCTCTCAGGTTGCAACCCCCACTGAATTGGCCATAAAATCAATTTTGTTGAGACGGATTTTGAATTTGACGCCTCGGGTTCGGAGTTTTTGACGTCGTCGCCCATAGCCAAACTTGCGCGTGTGCTTGTGCGCCGTTTTTACAAAGTTTTCAGATTGCCTCCCGGGTTGCATCCCCCACTGAATTGGCCATAGAATCAATTTTGTTGAGACGGATTTTGAATGACGCCTCAGGTGTGGAGTTTTTTGACGTCGTCGCCCATAGCTAAACTTGCGCGTATACTTGTGCTCCGTTTTTACAAAGTTTTCAGATTGCCTCTTGGGTTTGCATCCCCCACTGAATTGGCCATAGAATCAATTGTGTTGAGACGGTTTTTGAATTTGACGCCTTGGGTGCTCAGTTTTTTACGTCGTCGCCCATAGCCAAACTTGCGCGTATGCTTGTGTCCCGTTTTTACAAAGTTTTCAGATTGGCCCCTGGTTTTGCATCCCCCACTGAATTGGTCATAAAATCAATTTTGTTGAGACGGATTTTGAATTTGACGCCTCGGGTGCGGAGTTTTTGAAGTCGTCGCCCATAGCCAAACTTGCGCGTGTGCTTGTGCGCCGTTTTTACAAAGTTTTCAGATTGCCTCCCGGGTTGTATCCCCCACTGAATTGGACATAGAATCAATTGTGTTGAGACGGATTTTGAATTTGACGCCTCGGGTGCGGAGTTTTTTACGTCGTCGCCCATAGCCAAACTTGCGCGTGTGCTTGTGTGCCGTTTTTACAAAGTTTTCAGATTCCCTCCCGGGTTGCCTGCCCCACTGAATTGGCCATATAATCAATTTTGTTGAGACGTATTTTGAATTTGACGCCTCGGGTGCGGAGTTTTTGACGTCGTCGCCCATAGCCAAACTTGGGCGCATGCTTGTGCGCCGTTTTTACAAAGTTTTCAGATTGCCTCCTTGGTTTGCATCCCCCACTGAATTGGCCATATAATCAATTGTGTCGAGACGGATTTTGAATTTGGCGCCTTGGGTGCGCAGTTTTTTACGTCGTCGCCCATAGCCAAACTTGCGCGTATGCTTGTGCTCCGTTTTTACAAAGTTTTCCGATTGCCTCACGGGTTTGCATCCCCCACTGAATTGGCAATAGAATCCATTGCGTCGAGACGGTTTTTGAATTTGAGGCCTCGGGTGTAGAGTTTTTGACGTCGTGGCCCATTGCCACACTTGCGCGCATGCTTATGCGCCGTTTTTACAAAGTTTTCGGATTACCTCTCGGGTTTGCACTCCCCACTGAATTGGCCATAGAATCAATTATTCCGAGATGGATTTTGAATTTGAGGCCTCGGGTGCAGGGTTTTTTACGTCGTGGTCCATAGCCAAACTTCTGGCATACTTGTGCGCCGTTTTTACAAAGTTTTCAGATTGCCTCCTAGGTTTGCATCCCCCACTGAATTGGCCATAGAATCAATTGTGTCGAGACGGATTTTGAATTTGGCGCCTTGGGTGCGCAGTTTTTTACATCGTCGCCCATAGCCAAACTTGCGCGTATGCTTGTGCGCCGTTTTTAAAAAGTTTTCAGATTGGCCCCTGGGTTTGCATCCCCCACTGAATTGGTCATAGAATCAATTTTGTTGAGCAGGATATTTGAATTTGACGCCTCGGGTGCGGAGTTTTAGAAGTCGTCGCCCATAGCCAAACTTGCGCGTGTGCTTGTGCGCCATTTTTACAAAGTTTTCAGATTGCCTCCCGGGTTGCATCCCTCACTGAATTGGCCATAGAATCAATTTTGTTGAGACGGATTTTAAATTTGACGCCTCGGGTGCGTAGTTTTTAACGTCGTCGCCCATAGCCAAACTTGCGCGTGTGCTTGTGCGCCGTTTTTACAAAGTTTTCAGATTACCTCTCCGGTTGCAACCCCCACTGAATTGGCCATAGAATCAATTTTGTTGAGACGGATTTTGAATTTGACACCTTGGGTGCGGATTTTTTGACGTCGTCGTCCATAACCAAACTTGCGCGTGTGCTTGTGCGCCGTTTTTACAAAGTTTTTAGATTGCCTCACGGGTATGCATCCCTACTAAATTGGCCATATAATAAATTGTGTTGAGACGGATTTTGAATTTGACGCCTAGGGTGCGGAGTTTTTGATGTCGTCGCCCATAGCCAAACTTGTGCATATGCTTGTGCGCCATTTTTACAAAGTTTTCAGATTGCCCACTGGGTTTGCATCCCCCACTGAATTGGCCATAGAATCAATTGTGTCGAGACAGATTTTGAATTTGAGGCCTCGGGTGTAGTGTTTTTGACGTCGTGGTCCATAGCCAAATTGCGAGCATGCTTGTGCGCCATTTTTACAAAGTTTTTATATTGCCTCCCAGGTTTGCATCCCCCACTGAATTGGCAATAGGATCAATTGCGTGGAGACGGTTTTTGACGTCGTGGCCCATTGCCACACTTACGCGCATGCTTATGCGCCGTTTTTACAAAGTTTTCGGATTACCCCTCGGGTTTGCACTCCCCACTGAATTGGCCATAGAATCAACTGTGCCAACACGGATTTTGAATTTGAGGCCTCGGGTGCAGTGTTTTTAACGTCGTGGTCCATAGCCAAACTTCGGCCATGCTTGTGCGCCGTTTTTACAAAGTTTTCAGATTGCCTCCCGGGTTTGCATCCCCCACTGAATTGGCCATAGAATCAATTGTGTTGAGACGGATTTTGAATTTGACGCCTCAAGTGCGGATTTTTGACGTCGTCGCCCATAGCCAAACTTGCGCGTGTGTTTGTGCGCCGTTTTTACAAAGTTTTCAGATTGCCTCCCGGGTTGCCTCCTCTACTGAATTGGCCATAGAATCAATTATTTTGAGACGGATTTTGAATTTTACGCCTCGGGTGTGGAATTTTTGACGTCGTCGCCCATAGCCAAACTTGCGCGCCGTTTTTACAAAGTTTTCAGATTGCCTCCTGGGATTGCATCCCCCACTGAATTTTCCATAAAATCAATTGTGTTGAGGCGGATTTTGAATTTGACGCCTTGGGTGCGGAGTTTTTGACGTCATCGCCCATAGCCAAACTTGCGCGTATGCTTGTGCGCCGTTTTTACAAAGTTTTCAGATTGCCCCCTGGGTTTGCAACCCACACTGAATTGGCCATAGAATCAATTTTGTTGAGACTGATTTTGAATTTGACGCCTCGGGTGCGGAGTTTTTGACGTCGTCGCCCATAGCCAAACTTGCGTGTGTGCTTGTGCGCCGTTTTTGCAAAGTTTTCAGATTGCCTCCCGGGTTTGCATCCCCCACTGAATTGGCCATAGAATCAATTGTGTTGAGATGAATTTTGAATTTGACGCCTCGGATGCGGAGTTTTTGACGTTGTCGCCCATAGCCAAACTTGCGTGTGTGCTTGTGCGCCGTTTTTACAAAGTTTTCAGATTGCCTCTCGGGTTGCAACCCTCACTGAATTGGCCATATAATCTATTTTGTTGAGACGAATTTTGAATTTAACGCCTCGGGTGCGGAGTTTTTGACATCGTCGCCCATAGCCAAACTTGCACGCATGCTTGTGCGCCGTTTTTACAAAGTTTTCAGATTGGCCCCTGGGTTTGCATCCCCCACTGAATTGGTCATAAAATCAATTTTGTTGAGACGGATTTTGAATTTGACGCCTCGGGTGCGGAGTTTTTGAAGTCGTCGCCCATAGCCAAACTTGCGCGTGTGCTTGTGCGCCGTTTTTACAAAGTTTTCAGATTACCTCCCGGGTTGTATCCCCCACTGAATTGGACATAGAATCAATTGTGTTGAGACGGATTTGAATTTGACGCCTCGGGTGCGGAGTTTTTGACGTCGTCGTCCATAGCCAAACTTGAGCGTCTGCTTGTGCGCCGTTTTTACACAGTTTTCAGATTACCTCTCGGGTTGCAACCCCCACTGAATTGGCCATAGAATCAATTTTGTTGAGATGGATTTTGAATTTGACACCTCGGGTGCGGAGTTTTTGACGTCGTCGCCCATAACCAAACTTGCGCGCATGCTTGTGCGCCGTTTTTACAAAGTTTTCAGATTGGCCCCTGGGTTTGCATCCCCCACTGAATTGGTCATAAAATCAATTTTGTTGAGACGGATTTTGAATTTGACGCCTCGGGTGCGGAGTTTTTGAAGTCGTCGCCCATAGCCAAACTTGCGCGTGTGCTTGTGCGCCGTTTTTACAAAGTTTTCAGATTACCTCCCGGGTTGTATCCCCCACTGAATTGGACATAGAATCAATTGTGTTGAGACGGATTTGAATTTGACGCCTCGGGTGCGGAGTTTTTGACGTCGTCGTCCATAGCCAAACTTGAGCGTCTGCTTGTGCGCCGTTTTTACACAGTTTTCAGATTACCTCTCGGGTTGCAACCCCCACTGAATTGGCCATAGAATCAATTTTGTTGAGATGGATTTTGAATTTGACACCTCGGGTGCGGAGTTTTTGACGTCGTCGCCCATAACCAAACTTGCGCGCATGCTTGTGCGCCGTTTTTACAAAGTTTTCAGATTGCCTCCCGGGTTTGCATCCCCCACTGAATTGGCCATAAAATCAATTGTGTTGAGACGGATTTTGAAATTGAAGCCTCGGGTGTGGAGTTTTTTACGTCGTCGCCCATAGCCAAACTTGCGCGTATGCTTGTGCTCCGTTTTTACAAAGTTTTCAGATTACCTCACGGGTTTGCATCCCCCACTGAATTGGCAATAGTATCCATTGCATCGAGACGGTTTTTGAATTTGAGGTCTCGGGTGTAGAGTTTTTGACGTCGTGGCCCATTGCCACACTTGCGCACATGCTTATGCGCCGTTTTTACAAAGTTTTTGTATTACCTCTCGGGTTTGCACTACCCACTGAATTGGCCATAGAATCAATTGTTCCTAGACGGATTTTGAATTTGAGGCCTCGGGTGTAGTGTTTTTGACGTCATGGTCCATAGCCAAACTTCTGGCATACTTGTGCGCCGTTTTTACAATGTTTTTAGATTGTCTCCCGGGTTTGCATCCCCCACTGAATTGGCCATAGAATCAATTGTGTGGATACGGATTTTGAATTTGAAGCCTCGGGTGCGGTGTTTTTGAAGTTGTCGCCTATAGCCAAACTTGCGCGTGTGCTTGTGCGCCTTTTTTACAAAGTTTTCAGATTGCCTCTCGGGTTGCAACCCCCACTGAATTGGCCATATAATCAATTGTGTTTAGACAGATTCTGAATTTGACGCCTTGGGTGCGCAATTTTTTACGTCGTCGCCCATAGCCAAACTTGCGCGTATGCTTGTGCGCCGTTTTTACAAAGTTTTCAGATTGCCCCCTGGATTTGCATCCCCCACTGAATTGGCCATAGAATCAATTGTGTTGAGATGAATTTCGAATTTGACGCCTCGGGTGCGGAGTTTTTGAAGTTGTCGCCCATAGCCAAACTTGCGCGTGTGCTTGTGCGCCGTTTTTACAAAGTTTTCAGATTGCCTCTCAGGTTGCAACCCCCACTGAATTGGCTATAGAATCAATTTTGTTAAGACAAATTTTGAATTTGACGCCTCGGGTGCGGAGGTTTTGAAGTCGTCGCCCATAGCCAAACTTGCTCGCTTGCTTGTGCGCCGTTTTTACAAAGTTTTCAGATTTCCTCCCGGGTATGCATCCCTACTGAATTGGCCATAGAATCAATTGTGTTGAAACGGATTTTGAATTTGACGCCTCGGGTGTGGAGATTTTGACGTCGTCGCCCATAGCCAAACTTGCGCGTATACTTGTGCTCCGTTTTTACAAAGTTTTCAGATTGCCTCCCGGGTTTGCATCCCCCACGGAATTGCCAATAGAATCCATTGCGTCGAGACGGTTTTTGAATTTGAGGCCTCGGGTGCATTGTTTTTGACGTCGTGGTCCATAGCCAAACTTTTGGCATACTTGTGCGCCGTTTTTACAAAGTTTTTAGATTGCCTCACGGGTTTGCATACCCCACTGAATTAGCCATATAATCAATTGTGTTGAGACGGATTTTGAATTTGACGCCTCGGGTGCGGAGTTTTTGACGTCGTCGCCCATAGCCAAACTTGCGCTTGTGCGCCGTTTTTACAAAGTTTTCAGATTGCCTCCCGGGTTTGCATCCCCCGCTTAATTGGCCATAGAATCAATTGTGTTGAGATGAATTTTGAATTTGACGCCTCGGGTGCGGAGTTTTTGACGTTGTCGCCCATAACCAAACTTGAGTGTGTGCTTGTGCGCCATTTTTACAATGTATTCAGATTACCTCTCAGGTTGTAACCCCCACTGAATTGGCCATAAAATCAATTTTGTTGAGACGGATATTGAATTTGACGCCTCGGGTTCGGAGTTTTTGACGTCGTCGCCCATAGCCAAACTTGCGCGTGTGCTTGTGCGCCGTTTTTACAAAGTTTTCAGATTCCCTCCCGGGTTGCATCCCCCACTGAATTGGCCATAGAATCAATTTTGTTGAGACGGATTTTGAATTTGATGCCTCGGGTGTGGAGTTTTTTGACGTCGTCGCCCATAGCTAAACTTGCGCGTATACTTGTGCTCCGTTTTTACAAAGTTTTCAGATTGCCTCTTGGGTTTGCATCCCCCACTGAATTGGCCATAGAATCAATTGTGTTGAGACGGTTTTTGAATTTGAGGCCTTGGGTGCGCAGTTTTTTACGTCGTCGCCCATAGCCAAACTTGCGCGTATGCTTGTGTGCCGTTTTTACAAAGTTTTCAGATTGGCCCCTGGGTTTGCATCCCCCACTGAATTGGTCATAAAATCAATTTTGTTGAGACGGATTTTGAATTTGACGCCTCGGGTGCGGAGTTTTTGAAGTCGTCGCCCATAGCCAAACTTGCGCGTGTGCTTGTGCGCCGTTTTTACAAAGTTTTCAGATTACCTCCCGGGTTGTATCCCCCACTGAATTGGACATAGAATCAATTGTGTTGAGACGGATTTTGAATTTGACGCCTCGGGTGCGGAGTTTTTTACGTCGTCGCCCATAGCCAAACTTGCGCGTGTGCTTGTGTGCCGTTTTTACAAAGTTTTCAGATTCCCTCCCGGGTTGCCTGCCCCACTGAATTGGCCATATAATCAATTGTGTCTAGACGGATTTTGAATTTGGCGCCTTGGGTGCGCAGTTTTTTACGTCGTCGCCCATAGCCAAACTTGCGCGTATGCTTGTGCTCCGTTTTTACAAAGTTTTCCGATTGCCTCACGGGTTTGCATCCCCCACTGAATTGGCAATAGAATCCATTGTGTCGAGACGGTTTTTGAATTTGAGGCCTCGGGTGTAGAGTTTTCGACGTCGTGGCCCATTGCCACACTTGCGCGCATGCTTATGCGCCGTTTTTACAAAGTTTTCGGATTACCTCTCGGGTTTGCACTCCCCACTGAATTGGCCATAGAATCAATTGTTCCGAGATGGATTTTGAATTTGAGGCCTCGGGTGCAGTGTTTTTTACGTCGTGGTCCATAGCCAAACTTCTGGCATACTTGTGCGCCGTTTTTACAAAGTTTTCAGATTGCCTCCTAGGTTTGCATCCCCCACTGAATTGGCCATAGAATCAATTGTGTCGAGACGGATTTTGAATTTGGCGCCTTGGGTGCGCAGTTTTTTACATCGTCGCCCGTAGCCAAACTTGCGCGTATGCTTGTGCGCCGTTTTTAAAAAGTTTTCAGATTGGCCCCTGGGTTTGCATCCCCCACTGAATTGGTCATAGAATCAATTTTGTTGAGCAGGATTTTGAATTTGACGCCTCGGGTACGGAGTTTTAGAAGTCGTCGCCCATAGCCAAACTTGCGCGTGTGCTTGTGCGCCATTTTACAAAGTTTTCAGATTGCCTCCCGGGTTGCATCCCTCACTGAATTGGCCATAGAATCAATTTTGTTGAGACGGATTTTAAATTTGACGCCTCGGGTGCGTAGTTTTTAACGTCGTCGCCCATAGCCAAACTTGCGCGTGTGCTTGTGCGCCGTTTTTACAAAGTTTTCAGATTACCTCTCCGGTTGCAACCCCCACTGAATTGGCCATAGAATCAATTTTGTTGAGACGGATTTTGAATTTGACACCTTGGGTGCGGAGTTTTTGACGTCGTCGTCCATAACCAAACTTGCGCGTGTGCTTGTGCGCCGTTTTTACAAATTTTTCAGATTACCTCTCCGGTTGCAACCCCCACTGAATTGGCCATAGAATCAATTTTGTTGAGACGGATTTTGAATTTGACACCTTGGGTGCGGAGTTTTTGACGTCGTCGTCCATAACCAAACTTGCGCGCATATTACCTCTCGGGTTGCAACCCCCACTGAATTGGCCATAGAATCTATTTTGTTGAGAAGGATTTTGAATTTGACACCTCGGGTGCGCAGTTTTTTACGTCGTCGCCCATAGCCAAACTTGCACGTATGCTTGTGCTCCGTTTTTACAAAGTTTTCCGATTGCCTCACGGGTTTGCATCCCCCACTGAATTGGCAATAGAATCCAATCCGTCGAGACGGTTTTTGAATTTGAGGCCTCGGGTGTAGAGTTTTTGACGTCGTGGCCCATTGCCACACTTGCGCGCATGCTTATGCGCCATTTTTACAAAGTTTTCGGATTACCTCTCGGGTTTGCACTCCCCACTGAATTGGCCATAGAATCAATTGTTCCGAGACGGATTTTGAATTTGAGGCCTCGGGTGCAGTGTTTTTTACGTCGTGGACCATAGCCAAACTTCTGGCATACTTGTGCGCCGTTTTTACAAAGTTTTAGATTGCCTCCCGGGTTTGCATCCCCCACTGAATTGGACATAAAATCAATTGTGTGGAGACGGATTTGGAATTTGACGGCTCGGGTGCAGAGTTTTTGAAGTTGTCGTCTATAGCCAAACTTGCGCGTGTGCTTGTGCGCCGTTTTTACAAAGTTTTCAGATTGCCTCCTCTACTGAATTAGCCATAGAATCTATTTTTAAGACGAATTTTGAATTTTACGCCTCGGGTGTGGAATTTTTGACGTCGTCGCCCATAGCCAAACGTGCGCGCATGCTTGTGCGCCGTTTTTACAAAGTTTTCAGATTGCCTTCTGGGATTGCATCCCCCACTGAATTGGCCATAAAATCAATTGTGTTGAGGCGGATTTTGAATTTGACTCCTTGGGTGCGGAGTTTTTGACGTCGTCGCCCATAGCCAAACTTGCGCGTATGCTTGTGCGCCGTTTTTACAAAGTTTTCAGATTGCCCCCTGGGTTTGCAACCCCCATTGAATTGGCCATAGAATCAATTTTGTTTAGACTGATTTTGAATTTGACGCCTCGGGTGCGGAGTTTTTGACGTCGTCGCCCATAGCCAAACTTGCGTGTGTGCTTGAGCGCCGTTTTTACAAATTTTTCAGATTGCCTCCCGGATTTGCATCCCCCACTAAATTGGCCATAGAATCAATTGTGTTGAGATGAATTTTGAATTTGACGCCTCGGGTGCGGAGTTTTTGACGTTGTCGCCCATAGCCAAACTTGCGTGTGTGCTTGTGCGCCGTTTTTACAAAGTTTTCAGATTGCCTCTCGGGTTGCAACCCCCACTGAATTGGCCATAGAATCTATTTTGTTGAGACGAATTTTGAATTTAACGCCTCGGGTGCGGAGTTTTTGACATCGTCGCCCATGGCCAAACTTGCGCGTGTGCTTGTGCGCCGTTTTTACAAATTTTTCAGATTACCTCTCCGGTTGCATCCCCCACTGAATTGGCCATAGAATCAATTGTGTCGAGACGGATTTTGAATTGGGCGCCTTGGGTGCGCAGTTTTTTACATCGTCGCCCATAGCCAAACTTGCGCGTATGCTTGTGCGCCGTTTTTAAAAAGTTTTCAGATTGGCCCCTGGGTTTGCATCCCCCACTGAATTGGTCATAGAATCAATTTTGTTGAGCAGGATTTTGAATTTGACGCCTCGGGTACGGAGTTTTAGAAGTCGTCGCCCATAGCCAAACTTGCGCGTGTGCTTGTGCGCCATTTTACAAAGTTTTCAGATTGCCTCCCGGGTTGCATCCCTCACTGAATTGGCCATAGAATCAATTTTGTTGAGACGGATTTTAAATTTGACGCCTCGGGTGCGTAGTTTTTAACGTCGTCGCCCATAGCCAAACTTGCGCGTGTGCTTGTGCGCCGTTTTTACAAAGTTTTCAGATTACCTCTCCGGTTGCAACCCCCACTGAATTGGCCATAGAATCAATTTTGTTGAGACGGATTTTGAATTTGACACCTTGGGTGCGGAGTTTTTGACGTCGTCGTCCATAACCAAACTTGCGCGTGTGCTTGTGCGCCGTTTTTACAAATTTTTCAGATTACCTCTCCGGTTGCAACCCCCACTGAATTGGCCATAGAATCAATTTTGTTGAGACGGATTTTGAATTTGACACCTTGGGTGCGGAGTTTTTGACGTCGTCGTCCATAACCAAACTTGCGCGCATATTACCTCTCGGGTTGCAACCCCCACTGAATTGGCCATAGAATCTATTTTGTTGAGAAGGATTTTGAATTTGACACCTCGGGTGCGCAGTTTTTTACGTCGTCGCCCATAGCCAAACTTGCACGTATGCTTGTGCTCCGTTTTTACAAAGTTTTCCGATTGCCTCACGGGTTTGCATCCCCCACTGAATTGGCAATAGAATCCAATCCGTCGAGACGGTTTTTGAATTTGAGGCCTCGGGTGTAGAGTTTTTGACGTCGTGGCCCATTGCCACACTTGCGCGCATGCTTATGCGCCATTTTTACAAAGTTTTCGGATTACCTCTCGGGTTTGCACTCCCCACTGAATTGGCCATAGAATCAATTGTTCCGAGACGGATTTTGAATTTGAGGCCTCGGGTGCAGTGTTTTTTACGTCGTGGACCATAGCCAAACTTCTGGCATACTTGTGCGCCGTTTTTACAAAGTTTTAGATTGCCTCCCGGGTTTGCATCCCCCACTGAATTGGACATAAAATCAATTGTGTGGAGACGGATTTGGAATTTGACGGCTCGGGTGCAGAGTTTTTGAAGTTGTCGTCTATAGCCAAACTTGCGCGTGTGCTTGTGCGCCGTTTTTACAAAGTTTTCAGATTGCCTCCTCTACTGAATTAGCCATAGAATCTATTTTTAAGACGAATTTTGAATTTTACGCCTCGGGTGTGGAATTTTTGACGTCGTCGCCCATAGCCAAACGTGCGCGCATGCTTGTGCGCCGTTTTTACAAAGTTTTCAGATTGCCTTCTGGGATTGCATCCCCCACTGAATTGGCCATAAAATCAATTGTGTTGAGGCGGATTTTGAATTTGACTCCTTGGGTGCGGAGTTTTTGACGTCGTCGCCCATAGCCAAACTTGCGCGTATGCTTGTGCGCCGTTTTTACAAAGTTTTCAGATTGCCCCCTGGGTTTGCAACCCCCATTGAATTGGCCATAGAATCAATTTTGTTTAGACTGATTTTGAATTTGACGCCTCGGGTGCGGAGTTTTTGACGTCGTCGCCCATAGCCAAACTTGCGTGTGTGCTTGAGCGCCGTTTTTACAAATTTTTCAGATTGCCTCCCGGATTTGCATCCCCCACTAAATTGGCCATAGAATCAATTGTGTTGAGATGAATTTTGAATTTGACGCCTCGGGTGCGGAGTTTTTGACGTTGTCGCCCATAGCCAAACTTGCGTGTGTGCTTGTGCGCCGTTTTTACAAAGTTTTCAGATTGCCTCTCGGGTTGCAACCCCCACTGAATTGGCCATAGAATCTATTTTGTTGAGACGAATTTTGAATTTAACGCCTCGGGTGCGGAGTTTTTGACATCGTCGCCCATGGCCAAACTTGCGCGTGTGCTTGTGCGCCGTTTTTACAAATTTTTCAGATTACCTCTCCGGTTGCATCCCCCACTGAATTGGCCATAGAATCAATTGTGTCGAGACGGATTTTGAATTTGGCGCCTTGGGTGCGCAGTTTTTTACATCGTCGCCCATAGCCAAACTTGCGCGTATGCTTGTGCGCCGTTTTTAAAAAGTTTTCAGATTGGCCCCTGGGTTTGCATCCCCCACTGAATTGGTCATAGAATCAATTTTGTTGAGCAGGATTTTGAATTTGACGCCTCGGGTACGGAGTTTTAGAAGTCGTCGCCCATAGCCAAACTTGCGCGTGTGCTTGTGCGCCATTTTACAAAGTTTTCAGATTGCCTCCCGGGTTGCATCCCTCACTGAATTGGCCATAGAATCAATTTTGTTGAGACGGATTTTAAATTTGACGCCTCGGGTGCGTAGTTTTTAACGTCGTCGCCCATAGCCAAACTTGCGCGTGTGCTTGTGCGCCGTTTTTACAAAGTTTTCAGATTACCTCTCCGGTTGCAACCCCCACTGAATTGGCCATAGAATCAATTTTGTTGAGACGGATTTTGAATTTGACACCTTGGGTGCGGAGTTTTTGACGTCGTCGTCCATAACCAAACTTGCGCGTGTGCTTGTGCGCCGTTTTTACAAATTTTTCAGATTACCTCTCCGGTTGCAACCCCCACTGAATTGGCCATAGAATCAATTTTGTTGAGACGGATTTTGAATTTGACACCTTGGGTGCGGAGTTTTTGACGTCGTCGTCCATAACCAAACTTGCGCGCATATTACCTCTCGGGTTGCAACCCCCACTGAATTGGCCATAGAATCTATTTTGTTGAGAAGGATTTTGAATTTGACACCTCGGGTGCGCAGTTTTTTACGTCGTCGCCCATAGCCAAACTTGCACGTATGCTTGTGCTCCGTTTTTACAAAGTTTTCCGATTGCCTCACGGGTTTGCATCCCCCACTGAATTGGCAATAGAATCCAATCCGTCGAGACGGTTTTTGAATTTGAGGCCTCGGGTGTAGAGTTTTTGACGTCGTGGCCCATTGCCACACTTGCGCGCATGCTTATGCGCCATTTTTACAAAGTTTTCGGATTACCTCTCGGGTTTGCACTCCCCACTGAATTGGCCATAGAATCAATTGTTCCGAGACGGATTTTGAATTTGAGGCCTCGGGTGCAGTGTTTTTTACGTCGTGGTCCATAGCCAAATTTCTGGCATACTTGTGCGCCATTTTTACAAAGTTTTCAGATTGCCTCCTAGGTTTGCATCCCCCACTGAATTGGCCATAGAATCAATTGTGTCGAGACGGATTTTGAATTTGACGGCTCGGGTGCAGAGTTTTTGAAGTTGTCGCCTATAGCCAAACTTGCGCGTGTGCTTGTGCGCCGTTTTTACAAAGTTTTCAGATTGCCTCCTCTACTGAATTAGCCATAGAATCTATTTTTAAGACGAATTTTGAATTTTACGCCTCGGGTGTGGAATTTTTGACGTCGTCGCCCATAGCCAAACGTGCGCGCATGCTTGTGCGCCGTTTTTACAAAGTTTTCAGATTGCCTTCTGGGATTGCATCCCCCACTGAATTGGCCATAAAATCAATTGTGTTGAGGCGGATTTTGAATTTGACTCCTTGGGTGCGGAGTTTTTGACGTCGTCGCCCATAGCCAAACTTGCGCGTATGCTTGTGCGCCGTTTTTACAAAGTTTTCAGATTGCCCCCTGGGTTTGCAACCCCCATTGAATTGGCCATAGAATCAATTTTGTTTAGACTGATTTTGAATTTGACGCCTCGGGTGCGGAGTTTTTGACGTCGTCGCCCATAGCCAAACTTGCGTGTGTGCTTGAGCGCCGTTTTTACAAATTTTTCAGATTGCCTCCCGGATTTGCATCCCCCACTAAATTGGCCATAGAATCAATTGTGTTGAGATGAATTTTGAATTTGACGCCTCGGGTGCGGAGTTTTTGACGTTGTCGCCCATAGCCAAACTTGCGTGTGTGCTTGTGCGCCGTTTTTACAAAGTTTTCAGATTGCCTCTCGGGTTGCAACCCCCACTGAATTGGCCATAGAATCTATTTTGTTGAGACGAATTTTGAATTTAACGCCTCGGGTGCGGAGTTTTTGACATCGTCGCCCATGGCCAAACTTGCGCGTGTGCTTGTGCGCCGTTTTTACAAATTTTTCAGATTACCTCTCCGGTTGCATCCCCCACTGAATTGGCCATAGAATCAATTGTGTCGAGACGGATTTTGAATTTGGCGCCTTGGGTGCGCAGTTTTTTACATCGTCGCCCATAGCCAAACTTGCGCGTATGCTTGTGCGCCGTTTTTAAAAAGTTTTCAGATTGGCCCCTGGGTTTGCATCCCCCACTGAATTGGTCATAGAATCAATTTTGTTGAGCAGGATTTTGAATTTGACGCCTCGGGTACGGAGTTTTAGAAGTCGTCGCCCATAGCCAAACTTGCGCGTGTGCTTGTGCGCCATTTTACAAAGTTTTCAGATTGCCTCCCGGGTTGCATCCCTCACTGAATTGGCCATAGAATCAATTTTGTTGAGACGGATTTTAAATTTGACGCCTCGGGTGCGTAGTTTTTAACGTCGTCGCCCATAGCCAAACTTGCGCGTGTGCTTGTGCGCCGTTTTTACAAAGTTTTCAGATTACCTCTCCGGTTGCAACCCCCACTGAATTGGCCATAGAATCAATTTTGTTGAGACGGATTTTGAATTTGACACCTTGGGTGCGGAGTTTTTGACGTCGTCGTCCATAACCAAACTTGCGCGTGTGCTTGTGCGCCGTTTTTACAAATTTTTCAGATTACCTCTCCGGTTGCAACCCCCACTGAATTGGCCATAGAATCAATTTTGTTGAGACGGATTTTGAATTTGACACCTTGGGTGCGGAGTTTTTGACGTCGTCGTCCATAACCAAACTTGCGCGCATATTACCTCTCGGGTTGCAACCCCCACTGAATTGGCCATAGAATCTATTTTGTTGAGAAGGATTTTGAATTTGACACCTCGGGTGCGCAGTTTTTTACGTCGTCGCCCATAGCCAAACTTGCACGTATGCTTGTGCTCCGTTTTTACAAAGTTTTCCGATTGCCTCACGGGTTTGCATCCCCCACTGAATTGGCAATAGAATCCAATCCGTCGAGACGGTTTTTGAATTTGAGGCCTCGGGTGTAGAGTTTTTGACGTCGTGGCCCATTGCCACACTTGCGCGCATGCTTATGCGCCATTTTTACAAAGTTTTCGGATTACCTCTCGGGTTTGCACTCCCCACTGAATTGGCCATAGAATCAATTGTTCCGAGACGGATTTTGAATTTGAGGCCTCGGGTGCAGTGTTTTTTACGTCGTGGACCATAGCCAAACTTCTGGCATACTTGTGCGCCGTTTTTACAAAGTTTTAGATTGCCTCCCGGGTTTGCATCCCCCACTGAATTGGACATAAAATCAATTGTGTGGAGACGGATTTTGAATTTGACGGCTCGGGTGCAGAGTTTTTGAAGTTGTCGCCTATAGCCAAACTTGCGCGTGTGCTTGTGCGCCGTTTTTACAAAGTTTTCAGATTGCCTCCTCTACTGAATTAGCCATAGAATCTATTTTTAAGACGAATTTTGAATTTTACGCCTCGGGTGTGGAATTTTTGACGTCGTCGCCCATAGCCAAACGTGCGCGCATGCTTGTGCGCCGTTTTTACAAAGTTTTCAGATTGCCTTCTGGGATTGCATCCCCCACTGAATTGGCCATAAAATCAATTGTGTTGAGGCGGATTTTGAATTTGACTCCTTGGGTGCGGAGTTTTTGACGTCGTCGCCCATAGCCAAACTTGCGCGTATGCTTGTGCGCCGTTTTTACAAAGTTTTCAGATTGCCCCCTGGGTTTGCAACCCCCATTGAATTGGCCATAGAATCAATTTTGTTTAGACTGATTTTGAATTTGACGCCTCGGGTGCGGAGTTTTTGACGTCGTCGCCCATAGCCAAACTTGCGTGTGTGCTTGAGCGCCGTTTTTACAAATTTTTCAGATTACCTCCCGGATTTGCATCCCCCACTAAATTGGCCATAGAATCAATTGTGTTGAGATGAATTTTGAATTTGACGCTTCGGGTGCGGAGTTTTTGACGTTGTCGCCCATAGCCAAACTTGCGTGTGTGCTTGTGCGCCGTTTTTACAAAGTTTTCAGATTGCCTCTCGGGTTGCAACCCCCACTGAATTGGCCATAGAATCTATTTTGTTGAGACGAATTTTGAATTTAACGCCTCGGGTGCGGAGTTTTTGACATCGTCGCCCATGGCCAAACTTGCGCGTGTGCTTGTGTGCCGTTATTACAAAGTTTTCAGATTGCCTTCCGGGTTTGCACTCCCCACTGAATTGGACATAGAATCAATTGTGTTGAGACGGATTTTGAATTTGACGCCTTGGGTGCGTAGTTTTTAACGTCGTCGCCCATAGCCAAACTTGCGCGTGTGCTTGTGCGCCGTTTTTACAAAGTTTTCAGATTACCTCTCCGGTTGCAACCCCCACTGAATTGGCCATAGAATCAATTTTGTTGAGACGGATTTTGAATTTGACACCTTGGGTGCGGAGTTTTTGACGTCGTCGTCCATAACCAAACTTGCGCGCATATTACCTCTCGGGTTGCAACCCCCACTGAATTGGCCATAGAATCTATTTTGTTGAGAAGGATTTTGAATTTGACACCTCGGGTGCGCAGTTTTTTACGTCGTCGCCCATAGCCAAACTTGCACGTATGCTTGTGCTCCGTTTTTACAAAGTTTTCCGATTGCCTCACGGGTTTGCATCCCCCACTGAATTGGCAATAGAATCCAATCCGTCGAGACGGTTTTTGAATTTGAGGCCTCGGGTGTAGAGTTTTTGACGTCGTGGCCCATTGCCACACTTGCGCGCATGCTTATGCGCCATTTTTACAAAGTTTTCGGATTACCTCTCGGGTTTGCACTCCCCACTGAATTGGCCATAGAATCAATTGTTCCGAGACGGATTTTGAATTTGAGGCCTCGGGTGCAGTGTTTTTTACGTCGTGGACCATAGCCAAACTTCTGGCATACTTGTGCGCCGTTTTTACAAAGTTTTAGATTGCCTCCCGGGTTTGCATCCCCCACTGAATTGGACATAAAATCAATTGTGTGGAGACGGATTTTGAATTTGACGGCTCGGGTGCAGAGTTTTTGAAGTTGTCGCCTATAGCCAAACTTGCGCGTGTGCTTGTGCGCCGTTTTTACAAAGTTTTCAGATTGCCTCCTCTACTGAATTAGCCATAGAATCTATTTTTAAGACGAATTTTGAATTTTACGCCTCGGGTGTGGAATTTTTGACGTCGTCGCCCATAGCCAAACGTGCGCGCATGCTTGTGCGCCGTATTTACAAAGTTTTCAGATTGCCTTCTGGGATTGCATCCCCCACTGAATTGGCCATAAAATCAATTGTGTTGAGGCGGATTTTGAATTTGACTCCTTGGGTGCGGAGTTTTTGACGTCGTCGCCCATAGCCAAACTTGCGCGTATGCTTGTGCGCCGTTTTTACAAAGTTTTCAGATTGCCCCCTGGGTTTGCAACCCCCATTGAATTGGCCATAGAATCAATTTTGTTTAGACTGATTTTGAATTTGACGCCTCGGGTGCGGAGTTTTTGACGTCGTCGCCCATAGCCAAACTTGCGTGTGTGCTTGAGCGCCGTTTTTACAAATTTTTCAGATTACCTCCCAGATTTGCATCCCCCACTAAATTGGCCATAGAATCAATTGTGTTGAGATGAATTTTGAATTTGACGCTTCGGGTGCGGAGTTTTTGACGTTGTCGCCCATAGCCAAACTTGCGTGTGTGCTTGTGCGCCGTTTTTACAAAGTTTTCAGATTGCCTCTCGGGTTGCAACCCCCACTGAATTGGCCATAGAATCTATTTTGTTGAGACGAATTTTGAATTTAACGCCTCGGGTGCGGAGTTTTTGACATCGTCGCCCATGGCCAAACTTGCGCGTGTGCTTGTGTGCCGTTATTACAAAGTTTTCAGATTGCCTTCCGGGTTTGCACTCCCCACTGAATTGGACATAGAATCAATTGTGTTGAGACGGATTTTGAATTTGACGCCTTGGGTGCGTAGTTTTTAACGTCGTCGCCCATAGCCAAACTTGCGCGTGTGCTTGTGCGCCGTTTTTACAAAGTTTTCAGATTACCTCTCCGGTTGCAACCCCCACTGAATTGGCCATAGAATCAATTTTGTTGAGACGGATTTTGAATTTGACACCTTGGGTGCGGAGTTTTTGACGTCGTCGTCCATAACCAAACTTGAGCGTCTGCTTGTGCGCTGTTTTTACAAAGTTTTCAGATTACCTCTCGGGTTGCAACCCCCACTGAATTGGCCATAGAATCAATTTTGTTGAGACAGATTTTGAATTTGACACCTTGGGTGCGCAGTTTTTTACGTCGTCGCCCATAGCCAAACTTGCGCGTATGCTTGTGCTCCGTTTTTACAAAGTTTTCCGATTGCCTCACGGGTTTGCATCCCCCACTGAATTGGCAATAGAATCCATTGCGTCGAGACGGTTTTTGAATTTGAGGCCTCGGGAGTAGAGTTTTTGACGTCGTGGCCCATTGCCACACTTGCGCGCATGCTTATGCGCCGTTTTTACAAAGTTTTCGGATTACCTCTCGGGTTTGCACTCCCCACTGAATTGGCCATAGAATCAATTGTTCCGAGATGGATTTTGAATTTGAGGCCTCGGGTGCAGTGTTTTTTACGTCGTGGTCCATAGCCAAATTTCTGGCATACTTGTGCGCCATTTTTACAAAGTTTTCAGATTGCCTCCTAGGTTTGCATCCCCCACTGAATTGGCCATAGAATCAATTGTGTCGAGACGGATTTTGAATTTGGCGCCTTGGGTGCGCAGTTTTTTACATCGTCGCCCATAGCCAAACTTGCGCGTATGCTTGTGCGCCGTTTTTAAAAAGTTTTCAGATTGGCCCCTGGGTTTGCATCCCCCACTGAATTGGTCATAGAATCAATTTTGTTGAGCAGGATTTTGAATTTGACGCCTCGGGTGCGGAGTTTTAGAAGTCGTCGCCCATAGCCAAACTTGCGCGTGTGCTTGTGCGCCATTTTTACAAAGTTTTCAGATTGCCTCCCGGGTTGCATCCCCCACTGAATTGGCCATAGAATCAATTTTGTTGAGACGGATTTTGAATTTGACACTTCGGGTGCAGAGTTTTTGACGTCGTCGCCCATAGCCAAACTTGCGCGCATGCTTGTGCTCCGTTTTTACAAAGTTTTCAGATTGCCTCACGGGTTTGCATCCCCCACTAAATTGGCAATAGTATCCATTGCGTCGAGACGGTTTTTGAATTTGAGGCCTCGGGTGTAGAGTTTTTAACGTCGTGGCCCATTGCCACACTTGCGCGCATGCTTATGCGCCATTTTTACAAAGTTTTAGGATTACCTCTCGGGTTTGCACTCCCCACTGAATTGGCCATAGAATCAATTGTTCCGAGACGGATTTTGAATTTGAGGCCTCGGGTGCAGTGTTTTTGACGTCGTGGTCCATAGCCAAACTTCTGGCATACTTGTGCGCCGTTTTTACAAAGTTTTTAGATTGCCTCCCGGGTTTGCATCCCCCACTGAATTGGCCATAGAATCAATTGTGTGGAGACGGATTTTGAATTTGACGCCTCGGGTGCGGAGTTTTTGAAGTTGTCGCCTATAGCCAAACTTGCACGTGTGCTTGTGCGCCGTTTTTACAAAGTTTTCAGATTGCCTCTCGGGTTGCAACCCCCACCGAATTGGCCATATAATCATTTGTGTTGAGACGGATTTTGAATTTGACGCCTTGGGTGCGCAATTTTTTACGTCGTCGCCCATAGCCAAACTTGCGCGTATGCTTGTGCGCCGTTTTTACAAAGTTTTCAGATTGCCCCCTGGATTTGCATCCCCCACTGAATTGGCCATAGAATCAATTTTGTTGAGACAAATTTTGAATTTGACGCCACGGGTGCGGAGTTTTTGACGTCGTCGCCCATAACCAAACTTGCGCGTGTGCTTGTGCGCCATTTTTACAAAGTTTTCAGATTGCCTCGCGGGTTTGCAACCCCCACTGAATTGGCCATAGAATCAATTGTGTTGAGATGAATTTCGAATTTGACGCCTCGGGTGCGGAGTTTTTGAAGTTGTCGCCCATAGCCAAACTTGCGCGTGTACTTGTGCGCCGTTTTTACAAAGTTTTCAGATTGCCTCTATGGTTGCAACCCCCACTGAATTGGCCATAGAATCAATTTTGTTGAGACGGATTTTGAATTTGACGCCTCGGGTGCGGAGTTTTTGACGTCGTCGCCCATAGACAAACTTGCTCGCTTGCTTGTGCGCCGTTTTTACAAAGTTTTCAGATTGCCTTCCGGGTATGCATCCCTACTGAATTGGCCATAGAATCAATTGTGTTGAAACGGATTTTGAATTTGACGCCTCGGGTGTGGAGATTTTGACGTCGTCGCCTATAGCCAAAATTGCGCGTATACTTGTGCTCCGTTTTTACACAGTTTTCAGATTGCCTCGCGGGTTTGCATCCCCCACTGAATTGCCAATAGAATCCATTGCGTCGAGATGGTTTTTGAATTTGAGGCCTCGGGTGCAGTGTTTTTGACGTCGTGGTCCATAGCCAAACTTCTGGCATACTTGTGCGCCGTTTTTACAAAGTTATTAGATTGCCTCCCGGGTTTGCATCCCCCACTGAATTGGCCATATAATCAATTGTGTTGAGACGGATTTTGAATTTGACGCCTCGGGTGTGGAGTTTTTGACGTCGTCGCCCATAGCCAAACTTGCGCGTGTGCTTGTGCGCCGTTTTTACAAAGTTTTCAGATTGCCTCCCGGGTTTGCATCCCCCACTGAATTGGCCATAGAATCAATTGTGTTGAGATGAATTTTGAATTTGACGCCTCGGGTGCGGAGTTTTTGACGTTGTCGCCCATAACCAAACTTGAGTGTGTGCTTTTGCGCCGTTTTTACAATGTTTTCAAATTACCTCTCAGGTTGCAACCCCCTCTGAATTGGCCATAAAATCAATTTTGTTGAGACGGATTTTGAATTTTACGCCTCGGGTGCGGAGTTTTTTACGTCGTCGCCCATAGCCAAACTTGCGCGTGTGCTTGTGTGCCGTTTTTACAAAGTTTTCAGATTTCCTCCCGGGTTGCCTCCCCCACTGAATTGGCCATATAATCAATTTTGTTGAGACGTATTTTGAATTTGACGCCTCGGGTGCGGAGTTTTTGACGTCGTCGCCCATAGCCAAACTTGCGCGCATGCTTGTGCGCCGTTTTTACAAAGTTTTCAGATTGCCTCCTTGGTTTGCATCCCCCACTGAATTGCCCATTGAATCAATTGTGTTGAGACGGATTTTCAATTTGGCGCCTTGGGTGCGCAGTTTTTTACGTCGTCGCCCATAGCCAAACTTGCGCGTATGCTTGTGCTCCATTTTTACAAAGATTTCAGATTGCCTCACGGGTTTGCATCCCCCACTGAATTGGCAATAGAAACCATTGCGTCGAGACGGTGTTTGAATTTGAGGCCTCGGGTGTAGAGTTTTTGACGTTGTGGCCCATTGCCACACTTGCGCGCATGCTTATGCGCCATTTTTACAAAGTTTTCGGATTACCTCTCGGGTTTGCACTCCCCACTGAATTGGCCATAGAATTAATTGTTGCGAGACGGATTTTGAATTTGAGGCCTCTGGTGCAGTGTTTTTGACTTCGTGGTCCATAGCCAAACTTCTGGCATACTTGTGCGCCGTTTTTACAAAGTTTTCAGATTGCCTCCTGGGTTTGCATCCCCCACTGAATTGGCCATAGAATCAATTGTGTGGAGACAGATTTTGAATTTGACGCCTCGGGTGCGGAGTTTTTGAAGTTGTCGCCTATAGCCAAACTTGCACGTATGCTTGTGCGCCGTTTTTACAAAGTTTTCAGATTGCCTCTCGGGTTGCAACCCCCACCGAATTGGCCATAGAATCAATTGTGTTGAGATGAATTTCGAATTTGACGCCTCGGGTGCGGAGTTTTTGAAGTTGTCGCCCATAGCCAAACTTGCGCGTGTGCTTGTGCGCCGTTTTTACAAAGTTTTCAGATTGCCTCTCAGGTTGCAACCCCCACTGAATTGGCCATAGAATCGATTTTGTTGAGACGGATTTTGAATTTGACGCCTCGGGTGCGGAGTTTTTGACGTCGTCGCCCATAGAAAAACTTGCTCGCTTGCTTGTGCGCCGTTTTTACAAAGTTTTCAGATTGCCTCCCGGGTATGCATCCCTACTGAATTGGCCATAAAATCAATTGTGTTGAAACGGATTTTGAATTTGACGCCTCGGGTGTGGAGATTTTGACGTCGTCGCCCATAGCCAAACTTGCGCGTATACTTGTGCTCCGTTTTTACAAAGTTTTCAGATTGCCTCCCGGGTTTGCATCCCCCACTGAATTGCCAATAGAATCCATTGCGTCGAGACGGTTTTTGAATTTGAGGCCTCGGGTGCAGTGTTTTTTACGTCGTGGTCCATAGCCAAACTTCTGGCATACTTGTGTGCCGTTTTTACAAAGTTTTTAGATTGCCTCCCGGGTTTGCATCCCCCACTGAATTAGCCATATAATCAATAGTGTTGAGACGGATTTTGAATTTGACGCCTCGGGTGCGGAGTTTTTGACGTCGTCGCCCATAGCCAAACTTGCGCGTGTGCTTGTGCGCCGTTTTTACAAAGTTTTCAGATTGCCTCCCGGGTTTGCATCCCCCACTGAATTGGCCATAGAATCAATTGTGTTGAGATGAATTTTGAATTTGACGCCTCGGGTGCGGAGTTTTTGACGTTGTCGCCCATAACCAAACTTGAGCGTGTGCTTTTGCGCCGTTTTTACAATGTTTTCAGATTACATCTCAGGTTGCAACCCCCACTGAATTGGCCATATAATCAATTTTGTTGAGACGGATTTTGAATTTGACGCCTCGGGTTCTGAGTTTTTGACGACGTCGCCCATAGCCAAACTTGCGCGTGTGCTTGTGCGCCGTTTTTACAAAGTTTTCAGATTACCTCCCGGGTTGCATCCCCCACTGAATTGGCCATATAATCAATTTTTTTGAGATGGATTTTGAATTTGACGCCTCGGGTGTGGAGTTTTTTGACGTCGTCGCCCATAGATAAACTTGCGCGTATACTTGTGCTCCGTTTTTACAAAGTTTTCAGATTGCCTCTTGGGTTTGCATCCACCATTGAATTGGCCATAGAATCAATTGTGTCGAGACAGATTTTGAATTTGACGCCTTGGGTGCGCAGTTTTTTACGTCGTCGCCCATAGCCAAACTTGCGCGTATGCTTGTGCGCCGTTTTTACAAAGTTTTCAGATTGACCCCTGGGTTTGCATCCCCCACTGAATTGGTCATAGAATCAATTTTGTTGAGAAGGATTTTGAATTTGACGCCTCGGGTGCGGAGTTTTAGAAGTCGTCGCCCATAGCCAAACTTGCGCGTGTGCTTGTGCGCCATTTTTACAAAGTTTTCAGATTGCCTCCCGGGTATGCATCCCTACTGAATTGGCCATAAAATCAATTGTGTTGAAACGGATTTTGAATTTGACGCCTCGGGTGTGGAGATTTTGACGTCGTCGCCCATAGCCAAACTTGCGCGTATACTTGTGCTCCGTTTTTACAAAGTTTTCAGATTGCCTCCCGGGTTTGCATCCCCCACTGAATTGCCAATAGAATCCATTGCGTCGAGACGGTTTTTGAATTTGAGGCCTCGGGTGCAGTGTTTTTTACGTCGTGGTCCATAGCCAAACTTCTGGCATACTTGTGTGCCGTTTTTACAAAGTTTTTAGATTGCCTCCCGGGTTTGCATCCCCCACTGAATTAGCCATATAATCAATAGTGTTGAGACGGATTTTGAATTTGACGCCTCGGGTGCGGAGTTTTTGACGTCGTCGCCCATAGCCAAACTTGCGCGTGTGCTTGTGCGCCGTTTTTACAAAGTTTTCAGATTGCCTCCCGGGTTTGCATCCCCCACTGAATTGGCCATAGAATCAATTGTGTTGAGATGAATTTTGAATTTGACGCCTCGGGTGCGGAGTTTTTGACGTTGTCGCCCATAACCAAACTTGAGCGTGTGCTTTTGCGCCGTTTTTACAATGTTTTCAGATTACATCTCAGGTTGCAACCCCCACTGAATTGGCCATATAATCAATTTTGTTGAGACGGATTTTGAATTTGACGCCTCGGGTTCTGAGTTTTTTACGACGTCGCCCATAGCCAAACTTGCGCGTGTGCTTGTGCGCCGTTTTTACAAAGTTTTCAGATTACCTCCCGGGTTGCATCCCCCACTGAATTGGCCATATAATCAATTTTGTTGAGATGGATTTTGAATTTGACGCCTCGGGTGTGGAGTTTTTTGACGTCGTCGCCCATAGATAAACTTGCGCGTATACTTGTGCTCCGTTTTTACAAAGTTTTCAGATTGCCTCTTGGGTTTGCATCCACCATTGAATTGGCCATAGAATCAATTGTGTCGAGACAGATTTTGAATTTGACGCCTTGGGTGCGCAGTTTTTTACGTCGTCGCCCATAGCCAAACTTGCGCGTATGCTTGTGCGCCGTTTTTACAAAGTTTTCAGATTGACCCCTGGGTTTGCATCCCCCACTGAATTGGTCATAGAATCAATTTTGTTGAGAAGGATTTTGAATTTGACGCCTCGGGTGCGGAGTTTTAGAAGTCGTCGCCCATAGCCAAACTTGCGCGTGTGCTTGTGCGCCGTTTTTACAAAGTTTTCAGATTGCCTCCCGGGTTGCATCCCTCACTGAATTCGCCATAGAATCAATTTTGTTGAGACGGATTTTAAATTGGACGCCTCGGGTGCGGAGTTTTTTACGTCGTCGCCCATAGCCAAACTTGCGCGCATGCTTGTGTGTCGTTATTACAAAGTTTTCAGATTGCCTTCCGAGTTTGCACTCCCCACTGAATTGGACATAGAATCAATTGTGTTGAGACGAATTTTGAATTTGACGCCTCGGGTGCGGATTTTTTGACGTCGTCGCCCATAGCCAAACTTGCACGTATGCTTGTGCGCCGTTTTTACAAAGTTTTCAGATTCCCTCCCGGGTTGCTTCCCCCACTGAATTGGCCATATAATAAATTTTGTTGAGACGGATTTTGAATTTGACGCCTCGGGTGCGCAGTTTTTGACGTCGTCGCCCATAGCCAAACTTGCGCGCATGCTTGTGCGCCGTTTTTACAAAGTTTTCAGATTGCCTCCTGGATTTACATCCCCCACTGAATTGGCCATAGAATCAATTGTGTCGAGACGGATTTTGAATTTGACGCCTTGGGTGCGCAGTTTTTTACGTCATCGCCCATAGCTAAACTTTGCGAGTATGCTTATGCGACGTTTTTACAAAGTTTTCAGATTGCCTCCCGGGTTTGCATCCCCACTGAATTGGCCATAGAATCAATTGTGTTGAGACGAATTTTGAATTTGACGCCTCGGGTGCGGACTTTTTGACGTTGTCGCCCATAGCCAAACTTACGCGTGTGCTTGTGCGCCGTTTTTACAAAGTTTTCAGATTGCCTCTCAGGTTGCAACCCCCACTGAATTGGCCATAGAATCAATTTTGTTGAGACGGATTTTGAATTTGACGCCTCGGGTGCGGAGGTTTTGACGTCGTCGCCCATAGCCAAACTTGCTCGCTTGCTTGTGCGCCGTTTTTACAAAGTTTTCAGATTGCCTCCCGGGTATGCATCCCTACTGAATTGGCCATAGAATCAATTGTGTAGAAACGGATTTTGAATTTGACGCCTCGGGTGTGGAGATTTTGACGTCGTCGCCCATAGCCAAACTTGCGCGTATACTTGTGCTCCGTTTTTACAAAGTTTTCAGATTGCCTCCCGGGTTTGCATCCCCCACTGAATTGCCAATAGAATCCATTGCGTCTAGACGGTTTTTGAATTTGAGGCCTCGGGTGCACTGTTTTTGAAGTCGTGGTCCATAGCCAAACTTCTGGCATACTTGTGCGCCGTTTTTACAAAGTTTTCAGATTGCCTCCCGGGTTGCATCCCCCACTGAATTGGCCATAGAATCAATTTTGTTGAGACGGATTTTGAATTTGACGCCTCGGGTGTGGAGTTTTTTGACGTCGTCGCCCATAGCCAAACTTGCGCGTCTGCTTGTGCGCCGTTTTTACAAAGTTTTCAGATTACCTCTCGGGTTGCAACCCCCACTGAATTGGCCATAGAATCAATTTTGTTGAGACGAATTTTGAATTTGACACCTCGGGTGCGGAGTTTTTTACGTCGTCGCCCATAGCCAAACTTGCGCGCATGCTTGTGCGCCTTTTTTACAAAGTTTTCAGACTGCCTCCCGGGTTTGCATCCCCCACTGAATTGGCCATAAAATCAATTGTGTTGAGACGGATTTTGAATTTGAAGCCTCGGGTGTGGAGTTTTTTACGTCGTCGCCCATAGCCAAACTGGCGCGTATGCTTATGCTCCGTTTTTACAAAGTTTTCAGATTGCCTCACGGGTTTGCATCCCCCACTGAATTGGCAATATAATCCATTGCGTCGAGACGGTTTTTGAATTTGAGGTCTCGGGTGTAGAGTTTTTGACGTCGTGGCCCATTGCCACACTTGCGCGCATGCTTATGCGCCGTTTTTACAAAGTTTTCGGATTACCTCTCGGGTTTGCACTACCCACTGAATTGGCCATAGAATCAATTGTTCCGAGACGGATTTTGAATTTGAGGCCTCGGGTGCAGTGTTTTTGACGTCGTGGTCCATAGCCAAACTTCTGGCATACTTGTGCGCCGTTTTTACAATGTTTTTAGATTGCCTCCCGGGTTTGCAATCCCCACTGAATTGGCCATAGAATCAATTGTGTGGAGACGGATTTTGAATTTGATGCCTCGGGTGCGGAGTTTTTGAAGTTGTCGCCTATAGCCAAACTTGCGCGTGTGCTTGTGCGCCTTTTTTACAAAGTTTTCAGATTGCCTCTCGGGTTACAACCCCCACTGAATTGGCCATATAATCAATTTTCTTGAGACAAATTTTGAATTTGACGCCTCGGGTGCGGAGTTTTTGACGTCGTCGCCCATAACCAAACTTGCGCATGTGCTTGTGCGCTGTTTTTACAAAGTTTTCAGATTGCCTCCCGAGTTTGCAACCCCCACTGAATTGGCCATAGAATCAATTGTGCTGAGATGAATTTCGAATTTGATGCCTCGGGTGCGGAGTTTTTGAAGTTGTCGCCCATAGCCAAACTTGCGCGCCGTTTTTACAAAGTTTTCAGATTGCCTCTCAGGTTGCAACCCCCACTGAATTGGCCATAGAATCAATTTTGTTGAGACGGATTTTGAATTTGACGCCTCGGGTGCGGAGGTTTTGACGTCGTCGCCCATAGCCAAACTTGCTCGCTTGCTTGTGCGCCATTTTTACAAAGTTTTCAGATTGCCTCCCGGGTATACATCCCTACTGAATTGGCCATAGAATCAATTGTGTTGAAACGGATTTTGAATTTGACGCCTCGGGTGTGGAGATTTTGACGTCGTCGCCCATAGCCAAACTTGTGCGTATACTTGTGCTCCGTTTTTACAAAGTTTTTAGATCTCCTCCCGGGTTTGCATCCCCCACTGAATTAGCCATATAATCAATTGTGTTGAGACGGATTTTGAATTTGACGCCTCGGGTGCGGAGTTTTTTACGTCGTCGCCCATAGCCAAACTTGAGTGTGTGCTTGTGCGCCGTTTTTACAATGTTTTAAGATTACCTCTCAGGTTGCAACCCCCACTGAATTGGCCATAGAATCAATTTTGTTGAGACGGATTTTGAATTTGACGCCTCGGGTTCGGAGTTTTTAACGTCGTCGCCCATAGCCAAACTTGCGCGTGTGCTTGTGCGCCGTTTTTACAAAGTTTTCAGAATGCCTCCCGGGTTGCAACCCCCACTGAATTGGCCATAAAATCAATTTTGATGAGACGGATTTTGAATTTGACGCCTCGTGTGTGGAGTTTTTTGACGTCGTCGCCCATAGCTAAACTTGCGCATATACTTGTGCTCCGTTTTTTCAAAGTTTTCAGATTGTCTCTTGGGTTTGCATCCCCCACTGAATTGGCCATAGAATCAATTGTGTTGAGACGGATTTTGAATTTGACGCCTTGGGTGCGCAGTTTTTTACGTCGTCGCCCTTAGCCAAACTTGCGCGTATGCTTGTGCGCCGTTTTTACAAAGTTTTCAGATTGGCCCCTGGGTTTGCATCCCCCACTGAATTGGTCATAAAATCAATTTTGTAGAGACGGATTTTGAATTTAACGCCTCGGGTGCGGAGTTTTTGTCGTCGTCGTCCATAGCAAAACTTGCGCGTCTGCTTATTCGCCGTTTTTACAAAGTTTTCAGATTACCTCTCGGGTTGCAACCCCCACTGAATTGGCCATAGAATCAATTTTGTTAAGACGAATTTTGAATTTGACACCTCGGGTGCGGAGTTTTTGACGTCGTCGCCCATAGCCAAACTTGCGCGCATGCTTGTGCGCCATTTTTACAAAGTTTTCAGATTGCCTCCCGGGTTTGCATCCCCCACTGAATTGGCCATAAAATCAATTGTGTTGAGACGGATTTTGAATTTGAAGCCTCGGGTGTGGAGTTTTTTACGTCGTCGCCCATAGCCAAACTTGCGCGTATGCTTGTGCTCCGTTTTTACAAAGTTTTCAGATTGCCTCACGGGTTTGCATCCCCCACTGAATTGGCAATAGAATCCATTGCGTCGAGACGGTTTTTGAATTTGAGGTCTCGGGTGTAGAGTTTTTGACGTCGTGGCCCATTGCCACACTTGCGCGCATGCTTATGCGCCGTTTTTACAAAGTTTTCGGATTACCTCTCGGGTTTGCACTACCCACTGAATTGGCCATAGAATCAATTGTTCCGAGACGGATTTTGAATTTGAGGCCTCGGGTGCAGTGTTTTTGACGTCGTGGTCCATAGCCAAACTTCTGGCATACTTGTGCGCCGTTTTTACAATGTTTTCAGATTACCTCTCAGGTTGCAACCCCCACTGAATTGGCCATAGAATCAATTTTGTTGAGACGGATTTTGAATTTGACGCCTCGGGTTCAGAGTTTTTGACGTCGTCGCCCATAGCCAAACTTGCGCGTGTGCTTGTGCGCCTTTTTTACAAAGTTTTCAGATTGCCTCTCGGGTTACAACCCCCACTGAATTGGCCATATAATCAATTGTGTTGAGACAGATTTTGAATTTGACGCCTTGGGTGCGTAATTTTTTACGTCGTCGCCCATAGCCAAACTTGCGCGTATGCTTGTGCGCCGTTTTTACAAAGTTTTCAGATTGCCCCCTGGATTTGCATCCCCCACTGAATTAGCCATATAATCAATTTTCTTGAGACAAATTTTGAATTTGACGCCTCGGGTGCGGAGTTTTTGACGGCGCCGCCCATAACCAAACTTGCGCATGTGCTTGTGCGCCGTTTTTACAAAGTTTTCAGATTGCCTCCCGGGTTTGCAACCCCCACTGAATTGGCCATAGAATCAATTGTGCTGAGATGAATTTCGAATTTGACGCCTCGGGTGCGGAGTTTTTGAAGTTGTCGCCCATAGCCAAACTTGCGCGTGTGCTTGTGCGCCGTTTTTACAAAGTTTTCAGATTGCCTCTCAGATTGCAACCCCCACTGAATTGGCCATAGAATCAATTTTGTTGAGACGGATTTTGAATTTGACGCCTCGGGGGCGGAGGTTTTGAATTCGTCGCCCATAGCCAAACTTGCTCGCTTGCTTGTGCGCCGTTTTTACAAAGTTTTCAGATTGCCTCCCGGGTATGCATCCTTACTGAATTGGCCATAGAATCAATTGTGTTGAAACGGATTTTGAATTTGACGCCTCGGGTGTGGAGATTTTGACGTCGTCGCCCATAGCCAAACTTGCGCGTATACTTGTGCTCCGTTTTTACAAAGTTTTCAGATTGCCTCCCGGGTTTGCATCCCCCACTGAATTGCCAATAGAATCCATTGCGTCGAGACGGTTTTTGAATTTGAGGCCTCGGGTGCATTGTTTTTGACGTCGTGGTCCATAGCCAAACTTCTGGCATACTTGTGCGCCGTTTTTACAAAGTTTTTAGATTGCCTTCCGGGTTTGCATCCCCCACTGAATTAGCCATATAATCAATTGTGTTGTGACGGATTTTGAATTTGACGCCTCGGGTGCGGAGTTTTTGACGTCGTCGCCCATAGCCAAACTTGCGCGTGTGCTTGTTCGCCGTTTTTACAAAGTTTTGAGATTGCCTCCCGGGTTTGCATCCCCCACTGATTTGGCCATAGAATCAATTGTGTTGAGATGAATTTTGAATTTGACGCCTCGGGTGCGGAGTTTTTGACGTTGTCGCCCATAACCAAACTTGAGCGTGTGCTTGTGCGCCGTTTTTACAATGTTTTCAGATTACCTCTCAGGTTGCAACCCCCACTGAATTGGCCATAGAATCAATTTTGTTGAGACGGATTTTGAATTTGACGCCTCGGGTTCGGAGTTTTTTACGTCGTCGCCCATAGCCAAACTTGCGCGTGTGCTTGTGCGCCGTTTTTACAAAGTTTTCAGATTGCATCCCGGGTTGCATCCCCCACTGAATTGGCCATAGAATCAATTTTGTTGAGACGGATTTTGAATTTGACGCCTCGGGGGCGGAGGTTTTGAATTCGTCGCCCATAGCCAAACTTGCTCGCTTGCTTGTGCGCCGTTTTTACAAAGTTTTCAGATTGCCTCCCGGGTATGCATCCTTACTGAATTGGCCATAGAATCAATTGTGTTGAAACGGATTTTGAATTTGACGCCTCGGGTGTGGAGATTTTGACGTCGTCGCCCATAGCCAAACTTGCGCGTATACTTGTGCTCCGTTTTTACAAAGTTTTCAGATTGCCTCCCGGGTTTGCATCCCCCACTGAATTGCCAATAGAATCCATTGCGTCGAGACGGTTTTTGAATTTGAGGCCTCGGGTGCATTGTTTTTGACGTCGTGGTCCATAGCCAAACTTCTGGCATACTTGTGCGCCGTTTTTACAAAGTTTTTAGATTGCCTTCCGGGTTTGCATCCCCCACTGAATTAGCCATATAATCAATTGTGTTGTGACGGATTTTGAATTTGACGCCTCGGGTGCGGAGTTTTTGACGTCGTCGCCCATAGCCAAACTTGCGCGTGTGCTTGTTCGCCGTTTTTACAAAGTTTTGAGATTGCCTCCCGGGTTTGCATCCCCCACTGATTTGGCCATAGAATCAATTGTGTTGAGATGAATTTTGAATTTGACGCCTCGGGTGCGGAGTTTTTGACGTTGTCGCCCATAACCAAACTTGAGCGTGTGCTTGTGCGCCGTTTTTACAATGTTTTCAGATTACCTCTCAGGTTGCAACCCCCACTGAATTGGCCATAGAATCAATTTTGTTGAGACGGATTTTGAATTTGACGCCTCGGGTTCGGAGTTTTTTACGTCGTCGCCCATAGCCAAACTTGCGCGTGTGCTTGTGCGCCGTTTTTACAAAGTTTTCAGATTGCATCCCGGGTTGCATCCCCCACTGAATTGGCCATAGAATCAATTTTGTTGAGACGGATTTTGAATTTGACGCCTCGGGTGTGGAGTTTTTTGACGTCGTCGCCCATAGCTAAACTTGCGCGTATACTTGTACTCCGTTTTTACAAAGTTTTCAGATTGCCTCTTGGGTTTGCATCCCCCACTGAATTGGCCATAGAATCAATTGTGTTGAGACGGATTTTGAATTTGACGCCTTGGGTGCGCAGTTTTTTACGTCGTCGCCCGTAGCCAAACTTGCGCGTATGCTTGTGCGCCGTTTTTACAAAGTTTTCAGATTGGCCCCTGGGTTTGCATCCCCCACTGAATTGGTCATAAAATCAATTTTGTTGAGACGTATTTTGAATTTGACGCCTCGGGTGCGGAGTTTTTGAAGTCGTTGCCCATAGCCAAACTTGCGCGTGTGCTTGTGCGCCGTTTTTACAAAGTTTTCAGATTGCCTGCCGGGTTGTATCCCCAACTGAATTGGACATAGAATCAATTGTGTTGAGACGGATTTTGAATTTGATGCCTCGGGTGCGGATTTTTTACGTCGTCGCCCATAGCCAAACTTGCGCATGTGCTTGTGCGCCGTTTTTACAAAGTTTTCAGATTGCCTCCCGGGTTGCATCCCCCACTGAATTGGCCATAGAATCAATTTTGTTGAGACGGATTTTGAATTTGGCTCCTCGGGTGTGGAGTTTTTTTACGTCGTCGCCCATAGCTAAACTTGCACTTATACTTGTGCTCCGTTTTTACAAAGTTTTCAGATTGCCTCTTGGGTTTGCATCCCCCACTGAATTGGCCATAGAATCAATTGTGTTGAGACGGATTTTGAATTTGACGCCTTGGGTGCGCAGTTTTTTACGTCGTCGCCCGTAGCCAAACTTGCGCGTATGCTTGTGCGCCGTTTTTACAAAGTTTTCAGATTGGCCCCTGGGTTTGCATCCCCCACTGAATTGGTCATAAAATCAATTTTGTTGAGACGGATTTTGAATTTGACGCCTCGGGTGCGGAGTTTTTGAAGTCGTCGCCCATTGCCAAACTTGCGCGTGTGCTTGTGTGCCGTTTTTACAAAGTTTTCAGATTCCCTCCCGGGTTGCCTCCCTCACTGAATTGGCCATATAATCAATTTTGTTGAGACGTATTTTGAATTTGACGCCTCGGGTGCGGAGTTTTTGACGTCGTCGCCCATAGCCAAACTTGCGCGCATGCTTGTGCGCCGTTTTTACAAAGTTTTCAGATTGCCTCCTTGGTTTGCATCCCCCACTGAATTGGCCATAGAATCAATTGTGTCGAGACGGATTTTGAATTTGGTGCCTTGGGTGCGCAGTTTTTTACGTCGTCGCCCATAGCCAAACTTGCGCGTATGCTTGTGCTCCATTTTTACAAAGTTTTCCGATTGCCTCACGGGTTTGCATCCCCCACTGAATTGGCAATAGAATCCATTGCGTCGAGACGGTTTTTGAATTTGAGGCCTCGGGTGTAGAGTTTTTGACGTCGTGGCCCATTGCCACACTTGCGCGCATGCTTATGCGCCGTTTTTACAAAGTTTTCGGATTACCTCTCGGGTTTGCACTCCCCACTGAATTGGCGATAGAATCAATTGTTCCGAGACGGATTTTGAATTTGAGGCCTCGGGTGCAGTGTTTTTTACGTCGTGGTCCATAGCCAAACTTCTGGCATACTTGTGCGCCGTTTTTACAAAGTTTTCAGATTGCCTCCTAGGTTTGCATCCCCCACTGAATTGGCCATAGAATCAATTGTGTCGAGACGGATTTTGAATTTGGCGCCTTGGGTGCGCAGTTTTTTACGTCTTCGCCCATAGCCAAACTTACGCGTGTGCTTGTTCGCCGTTTTTACAAAGTTTTCAGACTGCCTCCCGGGTTTGCATCCCCCACTGAATTGCTAATAGAATCCATTGCGTCGAGACGGTTTTTGAATTTGAGGCCTCGGGTGCATTGTTTTTGACGTCGTGGTCCATAGCCAAACTTCTGGCATACTTGTGCGCCGTTTTTACAAAGTTTTTAGATTGCCTCCCGGGTTTGCATCCCCCACTGAATTAGCCATATAATCAATTGTGTTGAGACGGATTTTGAATTTGACGCCTTGGGTGCGGAGTTTTTGACGTCGTCGCCCATAGCCAAACTTGCGCGTGTGCTTGTTCGCCGTTTTTACAAAGTTTTCAGATTGCCTCCCGGGTTTGCATCCCCCACTGATTTGGGCATAGAATCAATTGTGTTGAGATGAATTTTGAATTTGACGCCTCGGGTGCGGAGTTTTTGACGTTGTCGCCCATAACCAAACTTGAGCGTGTGCTTGTGCGCCGTTTTTACAATGTTTTCAGATTACCTCTTAGGTTGCAACCCCCACTGAATTGGCCATAGAATCAATTTTGTTGAGACGGATTTTGAATTTGACGCCTCGGGTTCGGAGTTTTTTACGTCGTCGCCCATAGCCAAACTTGCGCGTGTGCTTGTGCGCCGTTTTTACAAAGTTTTCAGATTGCCTCCCGGGTTGCATCCCCCACTGAATTGGCCATAGAATCAATTTTGTTGAGACGGATTTTGAATTTGACGCCTCGGGTGTGGAGTTTTTTGACGTCGTCGCCCATAGCTAAACTTGCGCGTATACTTGTACTCCGTTTTTACAAAGTTTTCAGATTGCCTCTTGGGTTTGCATCCCCCACTGAATTGGCCATATAATCAATTGTGTTGAGACGGATTTTGAATTTGACGCCTTGGGTGCGCAGTTTTTTACGTCGTCGCCCGTAGCCAAACTTGCGCGTATGCTTGTGCGCCGTTTTTACAAAGTTTTCAGATTGGCCCCTGGGTTTGCATCCCCCACTGAATTGGTCATAAAATCAATTTTGTTGAGACGTATTTTGAATTTGACGCCTCGGGTGCGGAGTTTTTGAAGTCGTTGCCCATAGCCAAACTTGCGCGTGTGCTTGTGCGCCGTTTTTACAAAGTTTTCAGATTGCCTGCCGGGTTGTATCCCCAACTGAATTGGACATAGAATCAATTGTGTTGAGACGGATTTTGAATTTGATGCCTCGGGTGCGGATTTTTTACGTCGTCGCCCATAGCCAAACTTGCGCGTGTGCTTGTGCGCCGTTTTTACAAAGTTTTCAGATTGCCTCCCGGGTTGCATCCCCCACTGAATTGGCCATAGAATCAATTTTGTTGAGACGGATTTTGAATTTGGCTCCTCGGGTGTGGAGTTTTTTTACGTCGTCGCCCATAGCTAAACTTGCACTTATACTTGTGCTCCATTTTTACAAAGTTTTCAGATTGCCTCTTGGGTTTGCATCCCCCACTGAATTGGCCATAGAATCAATTGTGTTGAGACGGATTTTGAATTTGACGCCTTGGGTGCGCAGTTTTTTACGTCGTCGCCCGTAGCCAAACTTGCGCGTATGCTTGTGCGCCGTTTTTACAAAGTTTTCAGATTGGCCCCTGGGTTTGCATCCCCCACTGAATTGGTCATAAAATCAATTTTGTTGAGACGGATTTTGAATTTGACGCCTCGGGTGCGGAGTTTTTGAAGTCGTCGCCCATTGCCAAACTTGCGCGTGTGCTTGTGTGCCGTTTTTACAAAGTTTTCAGATTCCCTCCCGGGTTGCCTCCCCCACTGAATTGGCCATATAATCAATTTTGTTGAGACGTATTTTGAATTTGACGCCTCGGGTGCGGAGTTTTTGACGTCGTCGCCCATAGCCAAACTTGCGCGCATGCTTGTGCGCCGTTTTTACAAAGTTTTCAGATTGCCTCCTTGGTTTGCATCCCCCACTGAATTGGCCATAGAATCAATTGTGTCGAGACGGATTTTGAATTTGGTGCCTTGGGTGCGCAGTTTTTTACGTCGTCGCCCATAGCCAAACTTGCGCGTATGCTTGTGCTCCATTTTTACAAAGTTTTCCGATTGCCTCACGGGTTTGCATCCCCCACTGAATTGGCAATAGAATCCATTGCGTCGAGACAGTTTTTGAATTTGAGGCCTCGGGTGTAGAGTTTTTGACGTCGTGGCCCATTGCCACACTTGCGCGCATGCTTATGCGCCGTTTTTACAAAGTTTTCGGATTACCTCTCGGGTTTGCACTCCCCACTGAATTGGCCATAGAATCAATTGTTCCGAGACGGATTTTGAATTTGAGGCCTCGGGTGCAGTGTTTTTTACGTCGTGGTCAATAGCCAAACTTCTGGCATACTTGTGCGCCGTTTTTACAAAGTTTTCAGATTGCCTCCTAGGTTTGCATCCCCCACTGAATTGGCCATAGAATCAATTGTGTCGAGACGGATTTTGAATTTGGCGCCTTGGGTGCGCAGTTTTTTACGTCTTCGCCCATAGCCAAACTTACGCGTGTGCTTGTTCGCCGTTTTTACAAAGTTTTCAGACTGCCTCCCGGGTTTGCATCCCCCACTGAATTGCTAATAGAATCCATTGCGTCGAGACGGTTTTTGAATTTGAGGCCTCGGGTGCATTGTTTTTGACGTCGTGGTCCATAGCCAAACTTCTGGCATACTTGTGCGCCGTTTTTACAAAGTTTTTAGATTGCCTCCCGGGTTTGCATCCCCCACTGAATTAGCCATATAATCAATTGTGTTGAGACGGATTTTGAATTTGACGCCTTGGGTGCGGAGTTTTTGACGTCGTCGCCCATAGCCAAACTTGCGCGTGTGCTTATTCGCCGTTTTTACAAAGTTTTCAGATTGCCTCCCGGGTTTGCATCCCCCACTGATTTGGGCATAGAATCAATTGTGTTGAGATGAATTTTGAATTTGACGCCTCGGGTGCGGAGTTTTTGACGTTGTCGCCCATAACCAAACTTGAGCGTGTGCTTGTGCGCCGTTTTTACAATGTTTTCAGATTACCTCTCAGGTTGCAACCCCCACTGAATTGGCCATAGAATCAATTTTGTTGAGACGGATTTTGAATTTGACGCCTCGGGTTCGGAGTTTTTTACGTCGTCGCCCATAGCCAAACTTACGCGTGTGCTTGTGTGCCGTTATTACAAAGTTTTCAGATTGCCTTCCGGTTTTGCAATCCCCACTGAATTGGACATAGAATCAATTGTGTTGAGACGGATTTTGAATTTGACGCCTCGGGTGTGGAGTTTTTGACGTCGTCGCCCATAGCCAAACTTGCGCGTTTGCTTGTGCGCCGTTCTTACAAAGTTTTCAGATTACCTCTCCGGTTGCAACCCCCACTGAATTGGCCATAGAATCAATCTTGTTGAGACGGATTTTGAATTTGACACCTTGGGTGCGGAGTTTTTTACGTCGTCGTCCATAGCCAAACTTGCGCGTCTGCTTGTGCGCCGTTTTTACAAAGTTTTCAGATTACCTCTCGGGTTGCCACCCCCACTGAATTGGCCATAGAATCAATTGTGTCGAGACGGATTTTGAATTTGGCGCCTTGGGTGCGCAGTTTTTTACGTCGTCGCCCATAGCCAAACTTGCGCGTATGCTTGTGCGCCGTTTTTAAAAAGTTTTCAGATTGGCCCCTGGGTTTGCATCCCCCACTGAATTGGTCATATAATCAATTTTGTTGAGAAGGATTTTGAATTTGACGCCTCGGGTGCGGAATTTTAGAAGTCGTCGCCCATAGCCAAACTTGCGCGTGTGCTTGTGCGCTGTTTTTACAAAGTTTTCAGATATCCTCCCGGGTTGCATCCCCCACTGAATTGGCCATATAATCAATTTTGTTGAGACGTATTTTGAATTTGACGCCTCGGGTGCGGAGTTTTTGACGTCGTCGCCCATAGCCAAACTTGCGCGCATGCTTGTGCGCCGTTTTTACATAGTTTTTAGATTGCCTCCCGGGTTTGCATCCCCCACTGAATTGGCCATAGAATCAATGGTGTCGAGACGGATTTTGAATTTGACGCCTCGGGTGCGGAGTTTTTGACGTCGTCGCCCATAGCCAAACTTGCGCGTGTGCTCGTGCGACGTTTTTACAAAGTTTTCAGATTCCCTCCCGGGTTGCCTCCCCCACTGAATTGGCCATAGATTCAATTGTGTTGAGACGAATTTTTAATTTGACGCCTCGGGTACGGAGTTTTTGACGTCGTCGCCCATAGCCAAACTTGCGCGTGTGCTTGTGCGCCGTTTTTACAAAGTTTTCAGATTCCCTCCCGGGTTGCCTCCTCCACTAAATTGGCCATAGATTCAATTTTGTTGAGACGAATTTTTAATTTGAGGCGGGTGCGGAGTTTTTGACGTCGTCGCCCATAGCCAAACTTGCGCGTCTGCTTGTGCGTCGTTTTTACAAAGTTTTCAGATTGCCTCCCGGGTTGCATCCCCCACTGAATTGGCCATATAATCAATTTTGTTGAGACGGATTTTGAATTTGACGCCTCGTGTGCGGAGTTTGTGACGTCGTCGCCCATAGCCAAACTTGCGCGTCTGCTTGTGCGCCATTTTTATAAAGTTTTCAGATTACCTCTCCGGTTGCAACCCCCACTGAATTGGCCATTGAATCAATTGTGTTGAAACGGATTTTGAATTTGACGCCTCGGGTGCGGTGTTTTTTACGTCGTCGCCCATAGCCAAACTTGCGCGTGTGCTTGTGTGGCGTTTTTACAAAGTTTTCAGATTCCCTCCCGGGTTGCCTCCCCCACTGAATTGGCCATATAATCAATTTTGTTGAGACGTATTTTGAATTTGACGCCTCGGGTGCGGAGTTTTTGACGTCGTCGCCCATAGCCAAACTTGCGCGCATGCTTGTGCGCCGTTTTTACATAGTTTTCAGATTGCCTCCCGGGTTTGCATCCCCCACTGAATTGGCCATAAAATCAATTGTGTTGAGACGGATTTTGAATTTGACGCTTCGGGTGTGGAGTTTTTGACGTCGTCGCCCATAGCCAAACTTGCGCGTATGCTTGTGCTCCGTTTTTACAAAGTTTTCAGATTGCCTCACGGGTTTGCATCCCCCACTGAATTGGCAATAGAATCCATTGTGTCGAGACGGTTTTTGAATTTGAGGCCTCGGGTGTAGAGTTTTTGACGTCGTGGCCCATTGCCACACTTGCGCGCATGCTTATGCGCCGTTTTTACAAAATTTCGGATTACCTCTCGGGTTTGCACTCCCCACTGAATTGGCCATAGAATCAATTGTTCCGAGACGGATTTTGAATTTGAGGCCTCGGGTGCAGTGTTTTTGACGTCGTGGTCCATAGCCAAACTTCTAGCATACTTGTGCGCCGTTTTTACAAAGTTTTTAGATTGCCTCCCGGGTTTGCATCCCCCACTGAATTGGCCATAGAATCAATTGTGTGGAGACGGATTTTGAATTTGACGCCTCGGGTGCGGAGTTTTTGAAGTTGTCGCCTATAGCCAAACTTGCGCGTGTGCTTGTGCGCCGTTTTTACAAAGTTTTCAGATTGCCTCTCGGGTTGCAACCCCCACTGAATTGGCCATATAATCAATTGTGTTGAGACGGATTTTGAATTTGACGCCTTGGGTGCGCAATTTTTTACGTCGTCGCCCATAGCCAAACTTGCGCGTGTGCTTGTGCGCCATTTTTACAAAGTTTTCAGATTGCCCGCTGGATTTGCATCCCCCACTGAATTGGCCATAGAATCAATTTTGTTGAGACAAATTTTGAATTTGACGCCTCGGGTGCGGAGTTTTTGACGTCGTCGCCCATAACCAAACTTGCGCGTGTGCTTGTGCGCCATTTTTACAAAGTTTTCAGATTCCCTCCCGGGTTGCATCCCCCACTGAATTGGCCATAGAATCAATTTTGTTGAGACGGATTTTGAATTTGACGCCTCGTGTGCGGAGTTTGTGACGTCGTCGCCCATAGCCAAACTTGCGCGTCTGCTTGTGCGCCATTTTTATAAAGTTTTCAGATTACCTCTCCGGTTGCAACCCCCACTGAATTGGCCATTGAATCAATTGTGTTGAAACGGATTTTGAATTTGACGCCTCGGGTGCGGAGTTTTTTACGTCGTCGCCCATAGCCAAACTAGCGCGTGTGCTTGTGCGCCGTAGAATCAATTGGCCATAGAATCAATTGTGTCGAGACGGATTTTTACATAGTTTTCAGATTGCCTCCCGGGTTTGCATCCCCCACTGAATTGGCCATAAAATCAATTGTGTTGAGACGGATTTTGAATTTGACGCTTCGGGTGTGGAGTTTTTGACGTCGTCGCCCATAGCCAAACTTGCGCGTATGCTTGTGCTCCGTTTTTACAAAGTTTTCAGATTGCCTCACGGGTTTGCATCCCCCACTGAATTGGCAATAGAATCCATTGCGTCGAGACGGTTTTTGAATTTGAGGCATCGGGTGTAGAGTTTTTGACGTCGTGGCCCATTGCCACACTTGCGCGCATGCTAATGCGCCGTTTTTACAAAATTTCGGATTACCTCTCGGGTTTGCACTCCCCACTGAATTGGCCATAGAATCAATTGTTCCGAGACGGATTTTGAATTTGAGGCCTCGGGTGCAGTGTTTTTGACGTCGTGGTCCATAGCCAAACTTCTAGCATACTTGTGCGCCGTTTTTACAAAGTTTTTAGATTGCCTCCCGGGTTTGCATCCCCCACTGAATTGGCCATATAATCAATTGTGTGGAGACGGATTTTGAATTTGACGCCTCGGGTGCGGAATTTTTGAAGTTGTCGCCTATAGCCAAACTTGCGCGTGTGCTTGTGCGCCGTTTTTACAAAGTTTTCAGATTGCCTCCCGGGTTGCAACCCCCACTGAATTGGCCATATAATCAATTGTGTTGAGACGGATTTTGAATTTGACGCCTTGGGTGCGCAATTTTTTACGTCGTCGCCCATAGCCAAACTTGCGCGTGTGCTTGTGCGCCGTTTTTACAAAGTTTTCAGATTGCCCGCTGGATTTGCATCCCCCACTGAATTGGCCATAGAATCAATTTTGTTGAGACAAATTTTGAATTTGACGCCTCGGGTGCGGAGTTTTTGACGTCGTCGCCCATAACCAAACTTGCGCGTGTGCTTGTGCGCCATTTTTACAAAGTTTTCAGATTGCCTCCCGGGTTTGCAACCCCCACTGAATTGGCCATAGAATCAATTTTGTTGGGATGAATTTTGAATTTGACGCCTCGGGTGCGGAGTTTTTGAAGTTGTCGCCCATAGCCAAACTTGCGCGTGTGCTTGTGCGCCGTTTTTACAAAGTTTTCAGATTCCCTCCCAGGTTGCCTCCTCCACTAAATTGGCCATAGATTCAATTGTGTTGAGACGAATTTTTAATTTGAGGCAGGTGCAGAGTTTTTGACGTCGTCGCCCATAGCCAAACTTGCGCGTCTGCTTGTGCGTCGTTTTTACAAAGTTTTCAGATTGCCTCCCGGGTTGCATCCCCCACTGAATTGGCCATAGAATCAATTTTGTTGAGACGGATTTTGAATTTGACGCCTCGTGTGCGGAGTTTGTGACGTCGTCGCCCTTAGCCAAACTTGCGCGTCTGCTTGTGCGCCATTTTTATAAAGTTTTCAGATTACCTCTCCGGTTGCAACCCCCACTGAATTGGCCATTGAATCAATTGTGTTGAAACGGATTTTGAATTTGACGCCTCGGGTGCGGAGTTTTTTACGTCGTCGCCCATAGCCAAACTAGCGCGTGTGCTTGTGCGCCGTAGAATCAATTGGCCATAGAATCAATTGTGTCGAGACGGATTTTTACATAGTTTTCAGATTGCCTCCCGGGTTTGCATCCCCCACTGAATTGCCCATAAAATCAATTGTGTTGAGACGGATTTTGAATTTGACGCTTCGGGTGTGGAGTTTTTGACGTCGTCGCCCATAGCCAAACTTGCGCGTATGCTTGTGCTCCGTTTTTACAAAGTTTTCAGATTGCCTCACGGGTTTGCATCCCCCACTGAATTGGCAATAGAATCCATTGCGTCGAGACGGTTTTTGAATTTGAGGCATCGGGGGTAGAGTTTTTGACGTCGTGGCCCATTGCCACACTTGCGCGCATGCTAATGCGCCGTTTTTACAAAATTTCGGATTACCTCTCGGGTTTGCACTCCCCACTGAATTGGCCATAGAATCAATTGTTCCGAGACGGATTTTGAATTTGAGGCCTCGGGTGCAGTGTTTTTGACGTCGTGGTCCATAGCCAAACTTCTAGCATACTTGTGCGCCGTTTTTACAAAGTTTTTAGATTGCCTCCCGGGTTTGCATCCCCCACTGAATTGGCCATAGAATCAATTGTGTGGAGACGGATTTTGAATTTGACGCCTCGGGTGCGGAGTTTTTGAAGTTGTCGCCTATAGCCAAACTTGCGCGTGTGCTTGTGCGCCGTTTTTACAAAGTTTTCAGATTGCCTCTCGGGTTGCAACCCCCACTGAATTGGCCATATAATCAATTGTGTTGAGACGGATTTTGAATTTGACGCCTTGGGTGCGCAATTTTTTACGTCGTCGCCCATAGCCAAACTTGCGCGTGTGCTTGTGCGCCGTTTTTACAAAGTTTTCAGATTGTCCGCTGGATTTGCATCCCCCACTGAATTGGCCATAGAATCAATTTTGTTGAGACAAATTTTGAATTTGACGCCTCGGGTGCGGAGTTTTTGACGTCGTCGCCCATAACCAAACTTGCGCGTGTGCTTGTGCGCCATTTTTACAAAGTTTTCAGATTGCCTCCCGGGTTTGCAACCCCCACTGAATTGGCCATAGAATCAATTTTGTTGAGATGAATTTCGAATTTGACGCCTCGGGTGCGGAGTTTTTGAAGTTGTCGCCCATAGCCAAACTTGCGCGTGTGCTTGTGCGCCGTTTTTACAAAGTTTTCAGATATCCTCCCGGGTTGCATCCACCACTGAATTGGCCATAGAATCAATTTTGTTGAGACGGATTTTAAATTTGACGCCTCGGGTGCGGAGTTTTTTACGTCGTCGCCCATAGCCAAACTTGCGTGCATGCTTGTGTGCCGTTATTACAAAGTTTTCAGAATACCTTCCGGGTTTGCCCTCCACACTGAATTGGACATAGAATCAATTGTGTTGAGACGGATTTTGAATTTGACGCCTCGGGTGCGGAGTTTTTGACATCGTCGCCCATAGCCAAACTTGCGCGTGTGCTTGTGCGCCGTTTTTACAAAGTTTTCAGATTCCCTCCCGGGTTGCCTCCCCCACTGAATTGGCCATAGATTCAATTGTGTTAAGACGAATTTTTAATTTGACGTCTCGGGTGCGGTGTTTTTGACGTCGTCGCCCATAGCCAAACTTGCGCGTGTGCTTGTGCGCCGTTTTTACAAAGTTTTCAGATTCCCTCCCGGGTTGCCTCCTCCACTAAATTGGCCATAGATTCAATTGTGTTGAGGCGAATTTTTAATTTGAGGCGGGTGCGGAGTTTTTGACGTCGTCGCCCATAGCCAAACTTGCGCGTCTACTTGTGCGTCGTTTTTACAAAGTTTTCAGATTGCCTCCCGGGTTGCATCCCCCACTGAATTGGCCATAGAATCAATTTTGTTGAGACAGATTTTGAATTTGATGCCTCGTGTGCGGAGTTTGTGACGTCGTCGCCCATAGCCAAACTTGCGCGTCTACTTGTGCGCCATTTTTATAAAGTTTTCAGATTACCTCTCCGGTTGCAACCCCCACTGAATTGGCCATAGAATCAATTTTGTTGAGATGGATTTTGAATTTGACGCCTCGGGTGCGGAGATTTTTACGTCGTCGCCCATAGCCAAACTTGCGCGTGTGCTTGTGCGCCGTAGAATCAATTGGCCATAGAATCAATTGTGTCGAGACGGATTTTTACATAGTTTTCAGATTGCCTCCCGGGTTTGCATCCCCCACTGAATTGGCCATAAAATCAATTGTGTTGAGACGGATTTTGAATTTGACGCTTCGGGTGTGGAGTTTTTGACGTCGTCGCCCATAGCCAAACTTGCGCGTATGCTTGTGCTCCGTTTTTACAAAGTTTTCAGATTGCCTCACGGGTTTGCATCCCCCACTGAATTGGCAATAGAATCCATTGCGTCGAGACGGTTTTTGAATTTGAGGCATCGGGTGTAGAGTTTTTGACGTCGTGGCCCATTGCCACACTTGCGCGCATGCTAATGCGCCGTTTTTACAAAATTTCGGATTACCTCTCGGGTTTGCACTCCCCACTGAATTGGCCATAGAATCAATTGTTCCGAGACGGATTTTGAATTTGAGGCCTCGGGTGCAGTGTTTTTGACGTCGTGGTCCATAGCCAAACTTCTAGCATACTTGTGCGCCGTTTTTACAAAGTTTTTAGATTGCCTCCCGGGTTTGCATCCCCCACTGAATTGGCCATAGAATCAATTGTGTGGAGACGGATTTTGAATTTGACGCCTCGGGTGCGGAGTTTTTGAAGTTGTCGCCTATAGCCAAACTTGTGTGTGTGCTTGTGCGCCGTTTTTACAAAGTTTTCAGATTGCCTCTCGGGTTGCAACCCCCACTGAATTGGCCATATAATCAATTGTGTTGAGACGGATTTTGAATTTGACGCCTTGGGTGCGCAATTTTTTACGTCGTCGCCCATAGCCAAACTTGCGCGTGTGCTTGTGCGCCGTTTTTACAAAGTTTTCAGATTGCCCGCTGGATTTGCATCCCCCACTGAATTGGCCATAGAATCAATTTTGTTGAGACAAATTTTGAATTTGACGCCTCGGGTGCGGAGTTTTTGACGTCGTCGCCCATAACCAAACTTGCGCGTGTGCTTGTGCGCCATTTTTACAAAGTTTTCAGATTGCCTCCCGGGTTTGCAACCCCCACTGAATTGGCCATAGAATCAATTTTGTTGAGATGAATTTTGAATTAGACGCCTCGGGTGCGGAGTTTTTGAAGTTGTCGCCCATAGCCAAACTTGCGCGTGTGCTTGTGCGCCGTTTTTACAAAGTTTTCAGATTCCCTCCCGGGTTGCCTCCTCCACTAAATTGGCCATAGATTCAATTGTGTTGAGACGAATTTTTAATTTGAGGCAGGTGCAGAGTTTTTGACGTCGTCGCCCATAGCCAAACTTGCGCGTCTGCTTGTGCGTCGTTTTTACAAAGTTTTCAGATTGCCTCCCGGGTTGCATCCCCCACTGAATTGGCCATAGAATCAATTTTGTTGAGACGGATTTTGAATTTGACGCCTCGTGTGCGGAGTTTGTGACGTCGTCGCCCATAGCCAAACTTGCGCGTCTGCTTGTGCGCCATTTTTATAAAGTTTTCAGATTACCTCTCCGGTTGCAACCCCCACTGAATTGGCCATTGAATCAATTGTGTTGAAACGGATTTTGAATTTGACGCCTCGGGTGCGGAGTTTTTTACGTCGTCGCCCATAGCCAAACTAGCGCGTGTGCTTGTGCGCCGTAGAATCAATTGGCCATAGAATCAATTGTGTCGAGACGGATTTTTACATAGTTTTCAGATTGCCTCCCGGGTTTGCATCCCCCACTGAATTGGCCATAAAATCAATTGTGTTGAGACGGATTTTGAATTTGACGCTTCGGGTGTGGAGTTTTTGACGTCGTCGCCCATAGCCAAACTTGCGCGTATGCTTGTGCTCCGTTTTTACAAAGTTTTCAGATTGCCTCACGGGTTTGCATCCCCCACTGAATTGGCAATAGAATCCATTGCGTCGAGACGGTTTTTGAATTTGAGGCATCGGGTGTAGAGTTTTTGACGTCGTGGCCCATTGCCACACTTGCGCGCATGCTAATGCGCCGTTTTTACAAAATTTCGGATTACCTCTCGGGTTTGCACTCCCCACTGAATTGGCCATAGAATCAATTGTTCCGAGACGGATTTTGAATTTGAGGCCTCGGGTGCAGTGTTTTTGACGTCGTGGTCCATAGCCAAACTTCTAGCATACTTGTGCGCCGTTTTTACAAAGTTTTTAGATTGCCTCCCGGGTTTGCATCCCCCACTGAATTGGCCATAGAATCAATTGTGTGGAGACGGATTTTGAATTTGACGCCTCGGGTGCGGAGTTTTTGAAGTTGTCGCCTATAGCCAAACTTGCGCGTGTGCTTGTGCGCCGTTTTTACAAAGTTTTCAGATTGCCTCTCGGGTTGCAACCCCCACTGAATTGGCCATATAATCAATTGTGTTGAGACGGATTTTGAATTTGACGCCTTGGGTGCGCAATTTTTTACGTCGTCGCCCATAGCCAAACTTGCGCGTGTGCTTGTGCGCCGTTTTTACAAAGTTTTCAGATTGCCTCTCGGGTTGCAACCCCCACTGAATTGGCCATATAATCAATTGTGTTGAGACGGATTTTGAATTTGACGCCTTGGGTGCGCAATTTTTTACGTCGTCGCCCATAGCCAAACTTGCGCGTGTGCTTGTGCGCCGTTTTTACAAAGTTTTCAGATTGTCCGCTGGATTTGCATCCCCCACTGAATTGGCCATAGAATCAATTTTGTTGAGACAAATTTTGAATTTGACGCCTCGGGTGCGGAGTTTTTGACGTCGTCGCCCATAACCAAACTTGCGCGTGTGCTTGTGCGCCATTTTTACAAAGTTTTCAGATTGCCTCCCGGGTTTGCAACCCCCACTGAATTGGCCATAGAATCAATTTTGTTGAGATGAATTTCGAATTTGACGCCTCGGGTGCGGAGTTTTTGAAGTTGTCGCCCATAGCCAAACTTGCGCGTGTGCTTGTGCGCCGTTTTTACAAAGTTTTCAGATTCCCTCCCAGGTTGCCTCCTCCACTAAATTGGCCATAGATTCAATTGTGTTGAGACGAATTTTTAATTTGAGGCAGGTGCAGAGTTTTTGACGTCGTCGCCCATAGCCAAACTTGCGCGTCTGCTTGTGCGTCGTTTTTACAAAGTTTTCAGATTGCCTCCCGGGTTGCATCCCCCACTGAATTGGCCATAGAATCAATTTTGTTGAGACGGATTTTGAATTTGACGCCTCGTGTGCGGAGTTTGTGACGTCGTCGCCCTTAGCCAAACTTGCGCGTCTGCTTGTGCGCCATTTTTATAAAGTTTTCAGATTACCTCTCCGGTTGCAACCCCCACTGAATTGGCCATTGAATCAATTGTGTTGAAACGGATTTTGAATTTGACGCCTCGGGTGCGGAGTTTTTTACGTCGTCGCCCATAGCCAAACTAGCGCGTGTGCTTGTGCGCCGTAGAATCAATTGGCCATAGAATCAATTGTGTCGAGACGGATTTTTACATAGTTTTCAGATTGCCTCCCGGGTTTGCATCCCCCACTGAATTGCCCATAAAATCAATTGTGTTGAGACGGATTTTGAATTTGACGCTTCGGGTGTGGAGTTTTTGACGTCGTCGCCCATAGCCAAACTTGCGCGTATGCTTGTGCTCCGTTTTTACAAAGTTTTCAGATTGCCTCACGGGTTTGCATCCCCCACTGAATTGGCAATAGAATCCATTGCGTCGAGACGGTTTTTGAATTTGAGGCATCGGGGGTAGAGTTTTTGACGTCGTGGCCCATTGCCACACTTGCGCGCATGCTAATGCGCCGTTTTTACAAAATTTCGGATTACCTCTCGGGTTTGCACTCCCCACTGAATTGGCCATAGAATCAATTGTTCCGAGACGGATTTTGAATTTGAGGCCTCGGGTGCAGTGTTTTTGACGTCGTGGTCCATAGCCAAACTTCTAGCATACTTGTGCGCCGTTTTTACAAAGTTTTTAGATTGCCTCCCGGGTTTGCATCCCCCACTGAATTGGCCATAGAATCAATTGTGTGGAGACGGATTTTGAATTTGACGCCTCGGGTGCGGAGTTTTTGAAGTTGTCGCCTATAGCCAAACTTGCGCGTGTGCTTGTGCGCCGTTTTTACAAAGTTTTCAGATTGCCTCTCGGGTTGCAACCCCCACTGAATTGGCCATATAATCAATTGTGTTGAGACGGATTTTGAATTTGACGCCTTGGGTGCGCAATTTTTTACGTCGTCGCCCATAGCCAAACTTGCGCGTGTGCTTGTGCGCCGTTTTTACAAAGTTTTCAGATTGTCCGCTGGATTTGCATCCCCCACTGAATTGGCCATAGAATCAATTTTGTTGAGACAAATTTTGAATTTGACGCCTCGGGTGCGGAGTTTTTGACGTCGTCGCCCATAACCAAACTTGCGCGTGTGCTTGTGCGCCATTTTTACAAAGTTTTCAGATTGCCTCCCGGGTTTGCAACCCCCACTGAATTGGCCATAGAATCAATTTTGTTGAGATGAATTTCGAATTTGACGCCTCGGGTGCGGAGTTTTTGAAGTTGTCGCCCATAGCCAAACTTGCGCGTGTGCTTGTGCGCCGTTTTTACAAAGTTTTCAGATATCCTCCCGGGTTGCATCCACCACTGAATTGGCCATAGAATCAATTTTGTTGAGACGGATTTTAAATTTGACGCCTCGGGTGCGGAGTTTTTTACGTCGTCGCCCATAGCCAAACTTGCGTGCATGCTTGTGTGCCGTTATTACAAAGTTTTCAGAATACCTTCCGGGTTTGCCCTCCACACTGAATTGGACATAGAATCAATTGTGTTGAGACGGATTTTGAATTTGACGCCTCGGGTGCGGAGTTTTTGACATCGTCGCCCATAGCCAAACTTGCGCGTGTGCTTGTGCGCCGTTTTTACAAAGTTTTCAGATTCCCTCCCGGGTTGCCTCCCCCACTGAATTGGCCATAGATTCAATTGTGTTAAGACGAATTTTTAATTTGACGTCTCGGGTGCGGAGTTTTTGACGTCGTCGCCCATAGCCAAACTTGCGCGTGTGCTTGTGCGCCGTTTTTACAAAGTTTTCAGATTCCCTCCCGGGTTGCCTCCTCCACTAAATTGGCCATAGATTCAATTGTGTTGAGGCGAATTTTTAATTTGAGGCGGGTGCGGAGTTTTTGACGTCGTCGCCCATAGCCAAACTTGCGCGTCTGCTTGTGCGTCGTTTTTACAAAGTTTTCAGATTGCCTCCCGGGTTGCATCCCCCACTGAATTGGCCATAGAATCAATTTTGTTGAGACGGATTTTGAATTTGACGCCTCGTGTGCGGAGTTTGTGACGTCGTCGCCCATAGCCAAACTTGCGCGTCTACTTGTGCGCCATTTTTATAAAGTTTTCAGATTACCTCTCCGGTTGCAACCCCCACTGAATTGGCCATAGAATCAATTTTGTTGAGACGGATTTTGAATTTGACGCCTCGGGTGCGGAGTTTTTTACGTCGTCGCCCATAGCCAAACTTGCGCGTGTGCTTGTGTGCCGTTTTTACAAAGTTTTCAGATTCCCTCCCGGGTTGCCTCCCCCACTGAATTGGCCATATAATCAATTTTGTTGAGACATATTTTGAATTTGACGCCTCGGGTGCGGTGTTTTTGACGTCGTCGCCCATAGCCAAACTTGCGCGCATGCTTGTGCGCCGTTTTTACATAGTTTTCAGATTGCCTCCCGGGTTTGCATCCCCCACTGAATTGGCCATAAAATCAATTGTGTTGAGACGGATTTTGAATTTGACGCCTCGGGTGTGGAGTTTTTGACGTCGTCGACCATAGCCAAACTTGCGCGTATGCTTGTGCTCCGTTTTTACAAAGTTTTCAGATTGCCTCACGGGTTTGCATCCCCCACTGAATTGGCAATAGAATCCATTGCGTCGAGACGGTTTTCGAATTTGAGGCCTCGGGTGTAGAGTTTTTGACGTCGTGGCCCATTGCCACACTTGCGCGCATGCTTATGCGCAGTTTTTACAAAGTTTTCGGATTACCTCTCGGGTTTGCACTCCCCACTGAATAGGCCATATAATCAATTGTTCCGAGACGGATTTTGAATTTGAGGCCTCGGGTGCAGTGTTTTTGACGTCGTGGTCCATAGCCAAACTTCTAGCATACTTGTGCGCCGTTTTTACAAAGTTTTTAGATTGCCTCCCGAGTTTGCATCCCCCACTGAATTGGCCATAGAATCAATTGTGTGGAGACGGATTTTGAATTTGACGCCTCGGGTGCGGAGTTTTTGAAGTTGTCGCCTATAACGAAACTTGCGCGTGTGCTTGTGCGCCGTTTTTACAAAGTTTTCAGATTGCCTCTCGGGTTGCAACCCCCACTGAATTGGCCATATAATCAATTGTGTTGAGACGGATTTTGAATTTGACGCCTTGGGTGCACAATTTTTTACGTCGTCGCCCATAGCCAAACTTGCGCGTGTGCTTGTGCGCCGTTTTTACAAAGTTTTCAGATTGCCCGCTGGATTTGCATCCCCCACTGAATTGGCCATAGAATCAATTTTGTTGAGACAAATTTTGAATTTGACGCCTCGGGTGCGGAGTTTTTGACGTCGTCGCCCATAACCAAACTTGCGCGTGTGCTTGTGCGCCGTAGAATCAATTGGCCATAGAATCAATTGTGTCGAGACGGATTTTTACAAAGTTTTCAGATTGGCTATAGAATCAATTTTGTTGAGACAAATTTTGAATTTGATGCCTCGGGTGCGGAGTTTTTGACGTCGTCGCCCATAACCAAACTTGCGCGTGTGCTTGTGCGCCGTATAATCAATTACCTCTCGGGTTTACACTCCCCACTGAATTGGCCATAGAATCAATTGTTCTGAGAGGGATTTAGAATTTGAGGCCTCGGGTGCAGAGTTTTTGACGTCGTGGTCCATAGCCAAACTTCTGGCATACTTGTGCGCCATTTTTACAATGTTTTTAGATTGCCATAGAATCAATTGTGTCGAGACGGATTTTGAATTTGGCGCCTTGGGTGCGCAGTTTTTTACGTCGTCGCCCATAGCCAAACTTGCGCGTATGCTTGTGCGCCGTTTTTAAAAAGTTTTCAGATTGGCCCCTGGGTTTGCATCCCCCACTGAATTGGTCATAGAATCAATTTTGTTGAGAAGGATTTTGAATTTGACGCCTCGGGTGCGGAGTTTTAGAAGTCGTCGCCCATAGCCAAACTTGCGCGTGTGCTTGTGCGCCGTTTTTACAAAGTTTTCAGATTGCCTCCCGGGTTGCATCCCCTACTGAATTGGCCATAGAATCAATTTTATTGAGACGGATTTTGAATTTGACACTTCGGGTGCAGAGTTTTTGACGTCGTCGCCCATAGCCAAACTTGCGCGCATGCTTGTGCGCCGTTTTTACAAAGTTTTCAGATTACCTCCCGGGTTTGCATCCCCCACTGAATTGGCCATAAAATCAATTGTGTTGAGACGGATTTTGAATTTGACGTCTCGGGTGTGGAGTTTTTTACGTCATCGCCCATAGCCAAACTTGCGCGTATGCTTGTGCTCCGTTTTTACAAAGTTTTCAGATTGCCTCACGGGTTTGCACCCCCCACTGAATTGGCAATGGAATCCATTGCGTCGAGTCGGTTTTTGAATTTGAGGCCTCGGGTGTAGAGTTTTTGACGTTGTTGCCCATTGCCACACTTGCGCGCATGCTTTTGCGCCGTTTTTACAAAGTTTTCGGATTACCTCTCGGGTTTGCACTCCCCACTGAATTGGCCATAGAATCAATTGTTCCGAGACGGATTTTGAATTTGAGGCCTCGGGTGCAGTGTTTTTGACGTTGTGGTCAATAGCCAAACTTCTAGCATACTTGTGCGCCGTTTTTACAAAGTTTTTAGATTGCCTCCCGGGTTTGCATCCCCCACTAAATTGGCCATAGAATCAATTGTGTGGAGACGGATTTTGAATTTGACGCCTCGGGTGCGGAGTTTTTGAAGTTGTCGCCTATAGCCAAACTTGCGCGTGTGCTTGTGCGCCGGTTTTACAAAGTTTTCAGATTGCCTCGCGGGTTGCAACTCCCACTGAATTGGCCATATAATTAATTGTGTTGAGACGGATTTTGAATTTGACGCCTTGGGTGCGCAATTTTTTACGTCGTCGCCCATAGCCAAACTTGCGCGTATGCTTGTGCGCCGTTTTTACAAAGTTTTCAGATTGCCCGCTGGATTTGCATCCCCCATTGAATTGGCCATAGAATCAATTTTGTTGAGACAAATTTTGAATTTGACGCCTCGGGTGCTGAGTTTTTGACGTCGTCGCCCATAACCAAACTTGCGCGTGTGCTTGTGCGCCGTTTTTACAAAGTTTTCAGATTGCCTCCCGGGTTTGCAACCCCCACTGAATTGGCCATAGAATCAATTTTGTTGAGATGAATTTCGAATTTGACGCCTCGGGTGCGGAGTTTTTGAAGTTGTCGCCCATAGCCAAACTTGCGCGTGTGCTTGTGCGCCGTTTTTACAAAGTTTTCAGATTGCCTCTCAGGTTGCAACCCCCACTGAATTGGCCATAGAATCAATTTTGTTAAGACGGATTTTGAATTTGACGCCTCGGGTGCGCAGTTTTTGACGTCGTCGCCCATAGACAAACTTGCTCGCTTGCATGTGCGCCGTTTTTACAAAGTTTTCAGATTGCCTCCCGGGTATGCATCCCTACTGAATTGTACATAGAATCAATTGTGTTGAGACGGATTTTGAATTTGACACCTCGGGTGCGGAGTTTTTTACGTCGTCGCCCATAGCCAAACTTGCGCGTGTGCTTGTGTGCCATTTTTACAAAGTTTTCAGATTCCCTCCCGGGTTGCCTCCCCCACTGAATTGGCCATATAATCAATTTTGTTGAGACGTATTTTGCATTTGACGCCTCGGGTGCGGAGTTTTTGACGTCGTCGCCCATAGCCAAACTTGCGCGCATGCTTGTGCGCCGTTTTTACATAGTTTTCAGATTGCCTCCCGGGTTTGCACCCCCCACTGAATTGGCCATAAAATCAATTGTGTTGAGACGGATTTTGAATTTGACGCCTCGGGTGTGGAGTTTTTGACGTCGTCGCCCATAGCCAAACTTGCGCGTATGCTTGTGCTCCGTTTTTACAAAGTTTTCAGATTGCCTCACGGGTTTGCATCCCCCACTGAATTGGCAATAGAATCCATTGCGTCGAGACGGTTTTTGAATTTGAGGCCTCGGGTGTAGAGTTTTTGACGCCGTGGCCCATTGCCAGACTTGCGCGCATGCTTATGCGCCGTTTTTACAAAGTTTTCGGATTACCTCTCGGGTTTGCACTCCCCACTGAATTGGCCATAGAATCAATTGTTCCGAGACAGATTTTGAATTTGAGGCCTCGGGTGCAGTGTTTTTGACGTCGTGGTCCATAGCCAAATTTCTAGCATTCTTGTGCGCCGTTTTTACAAAGTTTTTAGATTGCCTCCCGAGTTTGCATCCCCCACTGAATTGGCCATAGAATCAATTGTGTGGAGACGGATTTTGAATTTGACGCCTCGGGTGCGGAGTTTTTGAAGTTGTCGCTTATAGCCAAACTTGCGTGTGTGCTTGTGCGCCATTTTTACAAAGTTTTCAGATTGCCTCTCGGGTTGCAACCCCCACTGAATTGGCCATATAATCAATTGTGTTGAGACAGATTTTGAATTTGACGCCTTGGGTGCGCAATTTTTTACGTCGTCGCCCATACCCAAACTTGCGCGTATGCTTGTGCGCCGTTTTTACAAAGTTTTCAGATTGCCCGCTGGATTTGCATCCCCCACTGAATTGGCCATAGAATCAATTTTGTTGAGACAAATTTTGAATTTGACGCCTCGTGTGCGGAGTTTTTGACGTTGTCGCCCATAACCAAACATGCGCGTGTGCTTGTGCGCCGTTTTTACAAAGTTTTCAGATTGCCTCCCGAGTTTGCAACGCCCACTGAATTGGCCATAGAATCAATTTTGTTGAGATGAATTTCGAATTTGACGCCTCGGGTGCGGAGTTTTTGAATTTGTCGCCCATAGCCAAACTTGCGCGTGTGCTTGTGCGCCGTTTTTACAAAGTTTTCAGATTGCCTCTCAGGTTGCAACCCCCACTGAATTGGCCATAGAATCAATTTTGTTGAGACGGATTTTGAATTTGACGCCTCGGGTGCGGAGTTTTTGACGTCGTCGCCTATAGACAAACTTGCCCGCTTGCATGTGCGCCGTTTTTACAAAGTTTTCAGATTGCCTCCCGGGTATGCATCCCTACTGAATTGTACATAGAATCAATTGTGTTGAGATGGATTTTGAATTTGACGCCTCGGGTGCGGAGTTTTTTACGTCGTCGCCCATAGCCAAACTTGCGCGTGTGCTTGTGTGCCATTTTTACAAAGTTTTCAGATTCCCTCCCGGGTTGCCTCCCCCACTGAATTGGCCATATAATCAATTTTGTTGAGACGTATTTTGCATTTGACGCCTCGGGTGCGGAGTTTTTGACGTCGTCGCCCATAGCCAAACTTGCGCGCATGCTTGTGCGCCGTTTTTACATAGTTTTCAGATTGCCTCCCGGGTTTGCACCCCCCACTGAATTGGCCATAAAATCAATTGTGTTGAGACGGATTTTGAATTTGACGCCTCGGGTGTGGAGTTTTTGACGTCGTCGCCCATAGCCAAACTTGCGCGTATGCTTGTGCTCCGTTTTTACAAAGTTTTCAGATTGCCTCACGGGTTTGCATCCCCCACTGAATTGGCAATAGAATCCATTGCGTCGAGACGGTTTTTGAATTTGAGGCCTCGGGTGTAGAGTTTTTGACGCCGTGGCCCATTGCCAGACTTGCGCGCATGCTTATGCGCCGTTTTTACAAAGTTTTCGGATTACCTCTCGGGTTTGCACTCCCCACTGAATTGGCCATAGAATCAATTGTTCCGAGACAGATTTTGAATTTGAGGCCTCGGGTGCAGTGTTTTTGACGTCGTGGTCCATAGCCAAATTTCTAGCATTCTTGTGCGCCGTTTTTACAAAGTTTTTAGATTGCCTCCCGAGTTTGCATCCCCCACTGAATTGGCCATAGAATCAATTGTGTGGAGACGGATTTTGAATTTGACGCCTCGGGTGCGGAGTTTTTGAAGTTGTCGCTTATAGCCAAACTTGCGTGTGTGCTTGTGCGCCATTTTTACAAAGTTTTCAGATTGCCTCTCGGGTTGCAACCCCCACTGAATTGGCCATATAATCAATTGTGTTGAGACAGATTTTGAATTTGACGCCTTGGGTGCGCAATTTTTTACGTCGTCGCCCATACCCAAACTTGCGCGTATGCTTGTGCGCCGTTTTTACAAAGTTTTCAGATTGCCCGCTGGATTTGCATCCCCCACTGAATTGGCCATAGAATCAATTTTGTTGAGACAAATTTTGAATTTGACGCCTCGTGTGCGGAGTTTTTGACGTTGTCGCCCATAACCAAACATGCGCGTGTGCTTGTGCGCCGTTTTTACAAAGTTTTCAGATTGCCTCCCGAGTTTGCAACGCCCACTGAATTGGCCATAGAATCAATTTTGTTGAGATGAATTTCGAATTTGACGCCTCGGGTGCGGAGTTTTTGAATTTGTCGCCCATAGCCAAACTTGCGCGTGTGCTTGTGCGCCGTTTTTACAAAGTTTTCAGATTGCCTCTCAGGTTGCAACCCCCACTGAATTGGCCATAGAATCAATTTTGTTGAGACGGATTTTGAATTTGACGCCTCGGGTGCGGAGTTTTTGACGTCGTCGCCTATAGACAAACTTGCCCGCTTGCATGTGCGCCGTTTTTACAAAGTTTTCAGATTGCCTCCCGGGTATGCATCCCTACTGAATTGTACATAGAATCAATTGTGTTGAGATGGATTTTGAATTTGACGCCTCGGGTGCGGAGTTTTTTACGTCGTCGCCCATAGCCAAACTTACGCGTGTGCTTGTGTGCCGTTTTTACAAAGTTTTCAGATTCCCTCCCGGGTTGCCTCCCCCACTGAATTGGCCATATAATCAATTTTGTTGAGACGTATTTTGAATTTGACGCCTCGGGTGCGGAGTTTTTGACGTCGTCGCCCATAGCCAAACTTGCGCGCATGCTTGTGCGCCGTTTTTACAAAGTTTTCAGATTGCCTCCTTGGTTTGCATCCCCCACTGAATTGGCCATAGAATCAATTGTGTCGAGACGGATTTTGAATTTGGCACCTTGGGTGCGCAGTTTTTTACGTCGTCGCCCCTAGCCAAACTTGCGCGTTTGCTTGTGCTTCGTTTTTACAAAGTTTTCAGATTGCCTCACGGGTTTGCATCCCCCACTGAATTGGCAATAGAATCCATTGCGTCGAGACGGTTTTTGAATTTGAGGCCTCGGGTGTAGAGTTTTTGACGTCGTGGCCCATTGCCACACATGCGCGCATGCTTATGCGCCGTTTTTACAAAGTTTTTGGATTACCTCTCGGGTTTGCACTCCCCACTGAATTGGCCATAGAATCAATTGTTCCGAGAGGGATTTTGAATTTGAGGCCTCGGGTGCAGAGTTTTTGAGGTCGTGGTCCATAGCCAAACTTCTGGCATACTTGTGCGCCGTTTTTACAAAGTTTTCAGATTGCCATAGAATCAATTGTGTCGAGACGGATTTTGAATTTGGCGCCTTGGGTGCGCAGTTTTTTACGTCGTCGCCCATAGCCAAACTTGCGCGTATGCTTGTGCGCCGTTTTTAAAAAGTTTTCATATTGGCCCCTGTGTTTGCATCCCCCACTGAATTGGTCATAGAATCAATTTTGTTGAGAAGGATTTTCAATTTGACGCCTCGGGTGCGGAGTTTTAGAAGTCGTCGCCCATAGCCAAACTTGCGCGTGTGCTTGTGCGCCGTTTTTACAAAGTTTTCAGATTGCCTCCCGGGTTGCATCCCCCACTGAATTGGCCATAGAATCAATTTTGTTGAGACGGATTTTGAATTTGACACTTCGGGTGCGGAGTTTTTGACGTCGTCGCCCATAGCCAAACTTGCGCGCATGCTTGTGCGCCGTTTTTACAAAGTTTTCAGATTACCTCCTTGGTTTGCATCCCCCACTGAATTGGCCATAGAATCAATTGTGTCGAGACGGATTTTGAATTTGGCGCCTTGGGTGCGCAGTTTTTTACGTCGTCTCCCATAGCCAAACTTGCGCGTTTACTTGTGCTTCGTTTTTACAAAGTTTTCAAATTGCCTCACGGGTTTGCATCCCCCACTGAATTGGCAATAGAATCCATTGCGTCGAGACGGTTTTTGAATTTGAGGCCTCGGGTGTAGAGTTTTTGACGTCGTGGCCCATTGCCACACTTGCGCGCATGCTTATGCGCCGTTTTTACAAAGTTTTCGGATTACCTCTCGGGTTTGCACTCCCCACTGAATTGGCCATATAATCAATTGTTCCGAGAGGGATTTTGAATTTGAGGCCTCGGGTGCAGAGTTTTTGACGTCGTGGTCCATAGCCAAACTTCTGGCATACTTGTGCGCCGTTTTTACAAAGTTTTCAGATTGCCATAGAATCAATTGTGTCGAGACGGATTTTGAATTTGGCGCCTTGGGTGCGCAGTTTTTTACGTCGTCGCCCATAGACAAACTTGCGCGTATGCTTGTGCGCCGTTTTTAAAAAGTTTTCAGATTGGCCCCTGGGTTTGCATCCCCCACTGAATTGGTCATAGAATCAATTTTGTTGAGAAGGATTTTGAATTTCACGCCTCGGGTGCGGAGTTTTAGAAGTCGTCGCCAATAACCAAACTTGCGCATGTGCTTGTGCGCCGTTTTTACAAAGTTTTCAGATTGCCTCCCGGGTTGCATCCCCCACTGAATTGGCCATAGAATCAATTTTATTGAGACGGATTTTGAATTTGACACTTCGGGTGCGGAGTTTTTGACTTCGTCGCCCATAGCCAAACTTGCGCGCATGCTTGTGCGCCGTTTTTACAAAGTTTTCAGATTACCTCCCGGGTTTGCATCCCCCACTGAATTGGCCATAAAATCAATTGTTTTGAGACGGATTTTGAATTTGACGCCTCGGGTGCGGAGTTTTTGACGTCGTCGCCTACAGACAAACTTGCTCGCTTGCATGTGCGCCGTTTTTACAAAGTTTTCAGATTGCCTCCCGGGTATGCATCCCTACTGAATTGTACAAAGAATCAATTGTGTTGAGACGGATTTTGAATTTGACGCCTCGGGTGCGGAGTTTTTTACGTCGTCGCCCATAGCCAAACTTGCGCGTGTGCTTGTGTGCCGTTTTTACAAAGTTTTCAGATTCCCTCCCGGGTTGCCTCCCCCACTGAATTGGCCATATAATCAATTTTGTTGAGACGTATTTTGAATTTGACGCCTCGGGTGCGGAGTTTTTGACGTCGTCGCCCATAGCCAAACTTGCGCGCATGCTTGTGCGCCGTTTTTACAAAGTTTTCAGATTGCCTCCTTGGTTTGCATCCCCCACTGAATTGGCCACAGAATCAATTGTGTCGAGACGGATTTTGAATTTGGCGCCTTGGGTGCGCAGTTTTTTACGTCGTCGACCATAGCCAAACTTGCGCGTTTGCTTGTGCTTCGTTTTTACAAAGTTTTCAGATTGCCTCACGGGTTTGCATCCCCCACTGAATTGGCCATAGAATCAATTTTGTTGAGAAGGATTTTCAATTTGACGCCTCGGGTGCGGAGTTTTAGAAGTCGTCGCCCATAGCCAAACTTGCGCGTGTGCTTGTGCGCCGTTTTTACAAAGTTTTCAGATTGCCTCCCGGGTTGCATCCCCCACTGAATTGGCCATAGAATCAATTTTGTTGAGACGGATTTTGAATTTGACACTTCGGGTGCGGAGTTTTTGACGTCGTCGCCCATAGCCAAACTTGCGCGCATGCTTGTGCGCCGTTTTTACAAAGTTTTCAGATTGCCTCCTTGGTTTGCATCCCCCACTGAATTGGCCATAGAATCAATTGTGTCGAGACGGATTTTGAATTTGGCGCCTTGGGTGCGCAGTTTTTTACGTCGTCGCCCATAGCCAAACTTGCGCGTTTGCTTGTGCTTCGTTTTTACAAAGTTTTCAGATTGCCTCACGGGTTTGCATCCCCCACTGAATTGGCAATAGAATCCATTGCGTCGAGACGGTTTTTGAATTTGAGGCCTCAGGTGTAGAGTTTTTGACGTCGTGGCCCATTGCCACACATGCGCGCATGCTTATGCGCCGTTTTTACAAAGTTTTCGAATTACCTCTCGGGTTTGCACTCCCCACTAAATTGGCCATAGAATCAATTGTTCCGAGAGGGATTTTGAATTTGAGGCCTCGGGTGTAGAGTTTTTTACGTCGTGGTCCATAGCCAAACTTCTGGCATACTTGTGCACCGTTTTTACAAAGTTTTCAGATTGCCATAGAATCAATTGTGTCGAGACGGATTTTGAATTTGGCGCCTTGGGTGCGCAGTTTTTTACGTCGTCGCCCATAGCCAAACTTGCGCGTATGCTTGTGCGCCGTTTTTAAAAAGTTTTCAGATTGGCCCCTGTGTTTGCATCCCCCACTGAATTGGTCATAGAATCAATTTTGTTGAGAAGGATTTTCAATTTGACGCCTCGGGTGCGGAGTTTTAGAAGTCGTCGCCCATAGCCAAACTTGCGCGTGTGCTTGTGCGCCGTTTTTACAAAGTTTTCAGATTGCCTCCCGGGTTGCATCCCCCACTGAATTGGCCATAGAATCAATTTTGTTGAGACGGATTTTGAATTTGACACTTCGGGTGCGGAGTTTTTGACGTCGTCGCCCATAGCCAAACTTGCGCGCATGCTTGTGCGCCGTTTTTACAAAGTTTTCAGATTGCCTCCTTGGTTTGCATCCCCCACTGAATTGGCCATAGAATCAATTGTGTCGAGACGGATTTTGAATTTGGCGCCTTGGGTGCGCAGTTTTTTACGTCGTCGCCCATAGCCAAACTTGCGCGTTTGCTTGTGCTTCGTTTTTACAAAGTTTTCAGATTGCCTCACGGGTTTGCATCCCCCACTGAATTGGCAATAGAATCCATTGCGTCGAGACGGTTTTTGAATTTGAGGCCTCAGGTGTAGAGTTTTTGACGTCGTGGCCCATTGCCACACATGCGCGCATGCTTATGCGCCGTTTTTACAAAGTTTTCGAATTACCTCTCGGGTTTGCACTCCCCACTAAATTGGCCATAGAATCAATTGTTCCGAGAGGGATTTTGAATTTGAGGCCTCGGGTGTAGAGTTTTTTACGTCGTGGTCCATAGCCAAACTTCTGGCATACTTGTGCACCGTTTTTACAAAGTTTTCAGATTGCCATAGAATCAATTGTGTCGAGACGGATTTTGAATTTGGCGCCTTGGGTGCGCAGTTTTTTACGTCGTCGCCCATAGCCAAACTTGCGCGTATGCTTGTGCGCCGTTTTTAAAAAGTTTTCAGATTGGCCCCTGTGTTTGCATCCCCCACTGAATTGGTCATAGAATCAATTTTGTTGAGAAGGATTTTCAATTTGACGCCTCGGGTGCGGAGTTTTAGAAGTCGTCGCCCATAGCCAAACTTGCGCGTGTGCTTGTGCGCCGTTTTTACAAAGTTTTCAGATTGCCTCCCCGGTTGCATCCCCCACTGAATTGGCCATAGAATCAATTTTGTTGAGACGGATTTTGAATTTGACACTTCGGGTGCGGAGTTTTTGACGTCGTCGCCCATAGCCAAACTTGCGCGCATGCTTGTGCGCCGTTTTTACAAAGTTTTCAGATTGCCTCCTTGGTTTGCATCCCCCACTGAATTGGCCATAGAATCAATTGTGTCGAGACGAATTTTGAATTTGGCGCCTTGGGTGCGCAGTTTTTTACGTCGTCGCCTATAGCCAAACTTGCGCGTTTGCTTGTGCTTCATTTTTACAAAGTTTTCAGATTGCCTCACGGGTTTGCATCCCCCACTGAATTGGCAATAGAATCCATTGCGTCGAGACGGTTTTTGAATTTGAGGCCTCGGGTGTAGAGTTTTTGACGTCGTGGCCCATTGCCACACATGCGCGCATGCTTATGCGCCGTTTTTACAAAGTTTTTGGATTACCTCTCGGGTTTGCACTCCCCACTGAATTGGCCATAGAATCAATTGTTCCGAGAGGGATTTTGAATTTGAGGCCTCGGGTGCAGAGTTTTTGAGGTCGTGGTCCATAGCCAAACTTCTGGCATACTTGTGCGCCGTTTTTACAAAGTTTTCAGATTGCCATAGAATCAATTGTGTCGAGACGGATTTTGAATTTGGCGCCTTGGGTGCGCAGTTTTTTACGTCGTCGCCCATAGCCAAACTTGCGCGTATGCTTGTGCGCCGTTTTTAAAAAGTTTTCATATTGGCCCCTGTGTTTGCATCCCCCACTGAATTGGTCATAGAATCAATTTTGTTGAGAAGGATTTTCAATTTGACGCCTCGGGTGCGGAGTTTTAGAAGTCGTCGCCCATAGCCAAACTTGCGCGTGTGCTTGTGCGCCGTTTTTACAAAGTTTTCAGATTGCCTCCCGGGTTGCATCCCCCACTGAATTGGCCATAGAATCAATTTTGTTGAGACGGATTTTGAATTTGACACTTCGGGTGCGGAGTTTTTGACGTCGTCGCCCATAGCCAAACTTGCGCGCATGCTTGTGCGCCATTTTTACAAAGTTTTCAGATTACCTCCTTGGTTTGCATCCCCCACTGAATTGGCCATAGAATCAATTGTGTCGAGACGGATTTTGAATTTGGCGCCTTGGGTGCGCAGTTTTTTACGTCGTCTCCCATAGCCAAACTTGCGCGTTTACTTGTGCTTCGTTTTTACAAAGTTTTCAAATTGCCTCACGGGTTTGCATCCCCCACTGAATTGGCAATAGAATCCATTGCGTCGAGACGGTTTTTGAATTTGAGGCCTCGGGTGTAGAGTTTTTGACGTCGTGGCCCATTGCCACACTTGCGCGCATGCTTATGCGCCGTTTTTACAAAGTTTTCGGATTACCTCTCGGGTTTGCACTCCCCACTGAATTGGCCATATAATCAATTGTTCCGAGAGGGATTTTGAATTTGAGGCCTCGGGTGCAGAGTTTTTGACGTCGTGGTCCATAGCCAAACTTCTGGCATACTTGTGCGCCGTTTTTACAAAGTTTTCAGATTGCCATAGAATCAATTGTGTCGAGACGGATTTTGAATTTGGCGCCTTGGGTGCGCAGTTTTTTACGTCGTCGCCCATAGCCAAACTTGCGCGTATGCTTGTGCGCCGTTTTTAAAAAGTTTTCAGATTGGCCCCTGGGTTTGCATCCCCCACTGAATTGGTCATAGAATCAATTTTGTTGAGAAGGATTTTGAATTTCACGCCTCGGGTGCGGAGTTTTAGAAGTCGTCGCCAATAACCAAACTTGCGCGTGTGCTTGTGCGCCGTTTTTACAAAGTTTTCAGATTGCCTCCCGGGTTGCATCCCCCACTGAATTGGCCATAGAATCAATTTTATTGAGACGGATTTTGAATTTGACACTTCGGGTGCGGAGTTTTTGACTTCGTCGCCCATAGCCAAACTTGCGCGCATGCTTGTGCGCCGTTTTTACAAAGTTTTCAGATTACCTCCCGGGTTTGCATCCCCCACTGAATTGGCCATAAAATCAATTGTTTTGAGACGGATTTTGAATTTGACGCCTCGGGTGCGGAGTTTTTGACGTCGTCGCCTACAGACAAACTTGCTCGCTTGCATGTGCGCCGTTTTTACAAAGTTTTCAGATTGCCTCCCGGGTATGCATCCCTACTGAATTGTACAAAGAATCAATTGTGTTGAGACGGATTTTGAATTTGACGCCTCGGGTGCGGAGTTTTTTACGTCGTCGCCCATAGCCAAACTTGCGCGTGTGCTTGTGTGCCGTTTTTACAAAGTTTTCAGATTCCCTCCCGGGTTGCCTCCCCCACTGAATTGGCCATATAATCAATTTTGTTGAGACGTATTTTGAATTTGACGCCTCAGGTGCGGAGTTTTTGACGTCGTCGCCCATAGCCAAACTTGCGCGCATGCTTGTGCGCCGTTTTTACAAAGTTTTCAGATTGCCTCCTTGGTTTGCATCCCCCACTGAATTGGCCACAGAATCAATTGTGTCGAGACGGATTTTGAATTTGGCGCCTTGGGTGCGCAGTTTTTTACGTCGTCGACCATAGCCAAACTTGCGCGTTTGCTTGTGCTTCGTTTTTACAAAGTTTTCAGATTGCCTCACGGGTTTGCATCCCCCACTGAATTGGCCATAGAATCAATTTTGTTGAGAAGGATTTTCAATTTGACGCCTCGGGTGCGGAGTTTTAGAAGTCGTCGCCCATAGCCAAACTTGCGCGTGTGCTTGTGCGCCGTTTTTACAAAGTTTTCAGATTGCCTCCCGGGTTGCATCCCCCACTGAATTGGCCATAGAATCAATTTTGTTGAGACGGATTTTGAATTTGACACTTCGGGTGCGGAGTTTTTGACGTCGTCGCCCATAGCCAAACTTGCGCGCATGCTTGTGCGCCGTTTTTACAAAGTTTTCAGATTGCCTCCTTGGTTTGCATCCCCCACTGAATTGGCCATAGAATCAATTGTGTCGAGACGGATTTTGAATTTGGCGCCTTGGGTGCGCAGTTTTTTACGTCGTCGCCCATAGCCAAACTTGCGCGTTTGCTTGTGCTTCGTTTTTACAAAGTTTTCAGATTGCCTCACGGGTTTGCATCCCCCACTGAATTGGCAATAGAATCCATTGCGTCGAGACGGTTTTTGAATTTGAGGCCTCAGGTGTAGAGTTTTTGACGTCGTGGCCCATTGCCACACATGCGCGCATGCTTATGCGCCGTTTTTACAAAGTTTTCGAATTACCTCTCGGGTTTGCACTCCCCACTAAATTGGCCATAGAATCAATTGTTCCGAGAGGGATTTTGAATTTGAGGCCTCGGGTGTAGAGTTTTTTACGTCGTGGTCCATAGCCAAACTTCTGGCATACTTGTGCACCGTTTTTACAAAGTTTTCAGATTGCCATAGAATCAATTGTGTCGAGACGGATTTTGAATTTGGCGCCTTGGGTGCGCAGTTTTTTACGTCGTCGCCCATAGCCAAACTTGCGCGTATGCTTGTGCGCCGTTTTTAAAAAGTTTTCAGATTGGCCCCTGTGTTTGCATCCCCCACTGAATTGGTCATAGAATCAATTTTGTTGAGAAGGATTTTCAATTTGACGCCTCGGGTGCGGAGTTTTAGAAGTCGTCGCCCATAGCCAAACTTGCGCGTGTGCTTGTGCGCCGTTTTTACAAAGTTTTCAGATTGCCTCCCCGGTTGCATCCCCCACTGAATTGGCCATAGAATCAATTTTGTTGAGACGGATTTTGAATTTGACACTTCGGGTGCGGAGTTTTTGACGTCGTCGCCCATAGCCAAACTTGCGCGCATGCTTGTGCGCCGTTTTTACAAAGTTTTCAGATTGCCTCCTTGGTTTGCATCCCCCACTGAATTGGCCATAGAATCAATTGTGTCGAGACGAATTTTGAATTTGGCGCCTTGGGTGCGCAGTTTTTTACGTCGTCGCCTATAGCCAAACTTGCGCGTTTGCTTGTGCTTCATTTTTACAAAGTTTTCAGATTGCCTCACGGGTTTGCATCCCCCACTGAATTGGCAATAGAATCCATTGCGTCGAGACGGTTTTTGAATTTGAGGCCTCGGGTGTAGAGTTTTTGACGTCGTGGCCCATTGCCACACATGCGCGCATGCTTATGCGCCGTTTTTTAAAAGTTTTCGGATTACCTCTCGGGTTTGCACTCCCCACTGAATTGGCCATAGAATCAATTGTTCCGAGGGGGATTTTGAATTTGAGGCCTCGGGTGCAGAGTTTTTGACGTCGTGGTCCATAGCCAAACTTCTGGCATACTTGTGCGCCGTTTTTACAAAGTTTTCAGATTGCCATAGAATCAATTGTGTCGAGACGGATTTTGAATTTGGCGCCTTGGGTGCGCAGTTTTTTACGTCGTCGCCCATAGCCAAACTTGCGCGTATGCTTGTGCGCCGTTTTTAAAAAGTTTTTAGATTGGCCCCTGTGTTTGCATCCCCAACTGAATTGGCCATAGAATCAATTTTGTTGAGACGGATTTTGAATTTGACACTTCGGGTGCGGAGTTTTTGACGTCGTCGCCCATAGCCAAACTTGCGCGCATGCTTGTGCGTCGTTTTTACAAAGTTTTCAGATTGCCTCCTTGGTTTGCATCCCCCACTGAATTGGCCATAGAATCAATTGTGTCGAGACGGATTTTGAATTTGGCGCCTTGGGTGCGCAATTTTTTACGTCGTCGCCCATAGCCAAACTTGCGCGTTTGCTTGTGCTTCGTTTTTACAAAGTTTTCAGATTGCCTCACGGGTATGCATCCCCCACTGAATTGGCAATAGAATCCATTGCGTCGAGACGGTTTTTGAATTTGAGGCCTCGGGTGTAGAGTTTTTGACGTCGTGGCCCATTGCCACACATGCGCGCATGCTTATGCGCCGTTTTTACAAAGTTTTCGGATTACCTCTCGGGTTTGCACTCTCTACTGAATTGGCCATAGAATCAATTGTTCCGAGACGGATTTTGAATTTGAGGCCTCGGGTGCAGTGTTTTTGACGTCGTGGTCCATAGCCAAACTTCTGGCATACTTGTGCGCCGTTTTTACCAAGTTTTTAGATTGCCTCCCGGGTTTGCATCCCCCACTGAATTGGCCATAGAATCAATTGTGTGGAGACGGATTTTGAATTTGACGCCTCGGGTGCGGAGTTTTTGAAGTTGTCGCCTATAGTCAAACTTGCACGTATGCTTGTGCGCCGTTTTTAAAAAGTTTTCAGATTGCCTCTCGGGTTGCAACCCCCACCGAATTGGCCATATAATCATTTGTGTTGAGTCGGATTTTGAATTTGACGCCTTGGGTGCGCAATTTTTTACGTCGTCGCCCATAGCCAAACTTGCGCGTATGCTTGTGCGCCGTTTTTACAAAGTTTTCAGATTGCCCCCTGGATTTGCATCCCACACTGAATTGGCCATAGAATCAATTTTGTTGAGACAAATTTTGAATTTGACGCCTCGGGTGCGGAGTTTTTGACGTCGTCGCCCAAAACCAAACTTGCGCGTGTGCTTGTGCGCTTTTTTTACAAAGTTTTCAGATTGCCTCCCGGGTTTGCAACCCCCATTGAATTGGCCATAGAATCAATTGTGTTGAGATGAATTTCGAATTGGACGCCTCGGGTGCGGAGTTTTTGACGTCGTCGCCCATAGACAAACTTGCTCGCTTGCTTGTGCGCCGTTTTTACAAAGTTTTCAGATTGCCTCCCGGGTATGCATCCCTACTGAATTGGCCATAAAATCAATTGTGTTGAAACGGATTTTGAATTTGACGCCTCGGGTGTGGAGATTTTGACGTCGTCGCCCATAGCCAAACTTGCGTGTACACTTGTGCTCCGTTTTTACAAAGTTTTCAGATTGCCTCCCGGGTTTGCATCCCCCACTAAATTGCCAATAGAATCCATTGGGTCGAGACGGTTTTTGAATTTGAGGCCTCGGGTGCAGTGTTTTTGACGTCGTGGTCCATAGCCAAACTTCTGGCATACTTGTGCGCTATTTTTACAATGTTTTCAGATTATCTCTCAGGTTGCAACCCCCACTGAATTGGCCATATAATCAATTTTGTTGAGACGGATTTTGAATTTGACGCCTCGGGTTCGGAGTTTTTGACGTCGTCGCCCATAGCCAAACTTGCGCGTGTGCTTGTGCGCCGTTTTTACAAAGTTTTCAGATTACCTCCCGGGTTGCATCCCCCACTGAATTGGCCATATAATCAATTTTGTTGAGACGGATTTTGAATTTGACGCCTCGGGTGTGGAGTTTTTTGACGTCGTCGCCCATAGCTAAACTTGCGCGTATACTTGTGCTCCGTTTTTACAAAGTTTTCAAATTGCCTCTTGGGTTTGCATCCACCACTGAATTGGACATAGAATCAATTGTGTCGAGACAGATTTTGAATTAGACGCCTTGGGTGCGCAGTTTTTTACGTCGTCGCCCATAGCCAAACTTGCGCGTGTGCTTGTGCGCCGTTTTTACAAAGTTTTCAGATTGGCCCCTGGGTTTGCATCCCCCACTGAATTGGTCATAAAATCAATTTTGTTAAGACGGATTTTGAATTTGACGCCTTGGGTGCGGAGTTTTTGAAGTCGTCGCCCATAGCCAAACTTGCGCGTATGCTTGTGGGCCGTTTTTAAAAAGTTTTCAGATTGACCCCTCGGTTTGCATCCCCCACTGAATTGGTCATAGAATCAATTTTGTTGAGAAGGATTTTGAATTTGACGCCTCGGGTGCGGAATTTTAGAAGTCGTCGCCCATAGCCAAACTTGCGCGTGTGCTTGTGCGCCGTTTTTACAAAGTTTTCAGATTGCCTCCCGGGTTGCATCCCTCACTGAATTGGCCATAGAATCAATTTCGTTGAGACGGATTTTAAATTGGACGCCTCGGGTGCGGAGTTTTTTACGTCGTCGCCCATAGCCAAACTTGCGCGCATGCTTGTGTGCCGTTATTACAAAGTTTTCAGATTGCCTTCCGAGTTTGCACTCCCCACTGAATTGGACATAGAATCAATTTTGTTGAGACGAATTTTGAATTTGACGCCTCGGGTGCGGAGTTTTTGACGTCGTCGCCCATAGCCAAACTTGCACGTGTGCTTGTGCGCCATTTTTAAAAAGTTTTCAGATTCCCTCCCGGGTTGCCTCCCCCACTGAATTGGCCATATAATAAATTTTGTTGAGACGGATTTTGAATTTGACGCCTCGGGTGCGGAGTTTTTGACGTCGTCGCCCATAGCCAAACTTGCGCGCATGGTTGTGCGCCGTTTTTACAAAGTTTTCAGATTGCCTCCTGGATTTACATCCCCCACTGAATTGGCCATAGAATCAATTGTGTCGAGACGGATTTTGAATTTGACGCCTTGGGTGCGCAGTTTTTTACGTCGTCGCCCATAGCTAAACTTTGCACGTATGTTGATGCGACGTTTTTACAAAGTTTTCAGATTGCCTCCCGGGTTTGCATCCCCACTGAATTGGCCATATAATCAATTGTGTTGAGACGGATTTTGAATTTGACGCCTCGTGTGCGGAGTTTTTGACGTCGTCGCCCATAGCCAAACTTGCGCGCATGCTTGTGCGCCGTTTTTACAAAGTTTTCAGATTGCCTCCTGGATTTACATCCCCCACTGAATTGGCCATAGAATCAATTGTGTCGAGACGGATTTTGAATTTGACGCCTTGGGTGCGGACTTTTTGACGTTGTCGCCCATAGCCAAACTTGCGCGTCTGCTTGTGCGTCGTTTTTACAAAGTTTTCAGATTGCCTCCTTGGTTTGCATCCCCCACTGAATTGGCCATAGAATCAATTGTGTCGAGACGAATTTTGAATTTGGCGCCTTGGGTGCGCAGTTTTTTACGTCGTCGCCTATAGCCAAACTTGCGCGTTTGCTTGTGCTTCATTTTTACAAAGTTTTCAGATTGCCTCACGGGTTTGCATCCCCCACTGAATTGGCAATAGAATCCATTGCGTCGAGACGGTTTTTGAATTTGAGGCCTCGGGTGTAGAGTTTTTGACGTCGTGGCCCATTGCCACACATGCGCGCATGCTTATGCGCCGTTTTTACAAAGTTTTCGGATTACCTCTCGGGTTTGCACTCCCCACTGAATTGGCCATAGAATCAATTGTTCCGAGGGGGATTTTGAATTTGAGGCCTCGGGTGCAGAGTTTTTGACGTCGTGGTCCATAGCCAAACTTCTGGCATACTTGTGCGCCGTTTTTACAAAGTTTTCAGATTGCCATAGAATCAATTGTGTCGAGACGGATTTTGAATTTGGCGCCTTGGGTGCGCAGTTTTTTACGTCGTCGCCCATAGCCAAACTTGCGCGTATGCTTGTGCGCCGTTTTTAAAAAGTTTTTAGATTGGCCCCTGTGTTTGCATCCCCCACTGAATTGGTCATAGAATCAATTTTGTTGAGAAGGATTTTCAATTTGACGCCTCGGGTGCGGAGTTTTAGAAGTCGTCGCCCATAGCCAAACTTGCGCGTGTTCTTGTGCGCCGTTTTTACAAAGTTTTCAGATTGCCTCCCGGGTTGCATCCCCAACTGAATTGGCCATAGAATCAATTTTGTTGAGACGGATTTTGAATTTGACACTTCGGGTGCGGAGTTTTTGACGTCGTCGCCCATAGCCAAACTTGCGCGCATGCTTGTGCGTCGTTTTTACAAAGTTTTCAGATTGCCTCCTTGGTTTGCATCCCCCACTGAATTGGCCATAGAATCAATTGTGTCGAGACGGATTTTGAATTTGGCGCCTTGGGTGCGCAGTTTTTTACGTCGTCGCCCATAGCCAAACTTGCGCGTTTGCTTGTGCTTCGTTTTTACAAAGTTTTCAGATTGCCTCACGGGTATGCATCCCCCACTGAATTGGCAATAGAATCCATTGCGTCGAGACGGTTTTTGAATTTGAGGCCTCGGGTGTAGAGTTTTTGACGTCGTGGCCCATTGCCACACATGCGCGCAGGCTTATGCGCCGTTTTTACAAAGTTTTCGGATTACCTCTCGGGTTTGCACTCTCTACTGAATTGGCCATAGAATCAATTGTTCCGAGACGGATTTTGAATTTGAGGCCTCGGGTGCAGTGTTTTTGACGTCGTGGTCCATAGCCAAACTTCTGGCATACTTGTGCGCCGTTTTTACCAAGTTTTTAGATTGCCTCCCGGGTTTGCATCCCCCACTGAATTGGCCATAGAATCAATTGTGTGGAGACGGATTTTGAATTTGACGCCTCGGGTGCGGAGTTTTTGAAGTTGTCGCCTATAGCCAAACTTGCACGTATGCTTGTGCGCCGTTTTTAAAAAGTTTTCAGATTGCCTCTCGGGTTGCAACCCCCACCGAATTGGCCATATAATCATTTGTGTTGAGTCGGATTTTGAATTTGACGCCTTGGGTGCGCAATTTTTTACGTCGTCGCCCATAGCCAAACTTGCGCGTATGCTTGTGCGCCGTTTTTACAAAGTTTTCAGATTGCCCCCTGGATTTGCATCCCACACTGAATTGGCCATAGAATCAATTTTGTTGAGACAAATTTTGAATTTGACGCCTCGGGTGCGGAGTTTTTGACGTCGTCGCCCAAAACCAAACTTGCGCGTGTGCTTGTGCGCTTTTTTTACAAAGTTTTCAGATTTCCTCCCGGGTTTGCAACCCCCATTGAATTGGCCATAGAATCAATTGTGTTGAGATGAATTTCGAATTGGACGCCTCGGGTGCGGAGTTTTTGAAGTTGTCGCCCATAGCCAAACTTGCGCGTGTGCTTGTGCGCCGTTTTTACAAAGTTTTCAGATTGCCTCTCAGGTTGCAACCCCCACTAAATTGGCCATAGGATCAATTTTGTTGAGACGGATTTTGAATTTGACGCCTCGGGTGAGGAGTTTTTGACGTCGTCGCCCATAGACAAACTTGCTCGCTTGCTTGTGCGCCGTTTTTACAAAGTTTTCAGATTGCCTCCCGGGTATGCATCCCTACTGAATTGGCCATAAAATCAATTGTGTTGAAACGGATTTTGAATTTGACGCCTCGGGTGTGGAGATTTTGACGTCGTCGCCCATAGCCAAACTTGCGTGTACACTTGTGCTCCGTTTTTACAAAGTTTTCAGATTGCCTCCCGGGTTTGCATCCCCCACTAAATTGCCAATAGAATCCATTGGGTCGAGACGGTTTTTGAATTTGAGGCCTCGGGTGCAGTGTTTTTGACGTCGTGGTCCATAACCAAACTTCTGGCATACTTGTGCGCTATTTTTACAATGTTTTCAGATTATCTCTCAGGTTGCAACCCCCACTGAATTGGCCATATAATCAATTTTGTTGAGACGGATTTTGAATTTGACGCCTCGGGTTCGGAGTTTTTGACGTCGTCGCCCATAGCCAAACTTGCGCGTGTGCTTGTGCGCCGTTTTTACAAAGTTTTCAGATTACCTCCCGGGTTGCATCCCCCACTGAATTGGCCATATAATCAATTTTGTTGAGACGGATTTTGAATTTGACGCCTCGGGTGTGGAGTTTTTTGACGTCGTCGCCCATAGCTAAACTTGCGCGTATACTTGTGCTCCGTTTTTACAAAGTTTTCAAATTGCCTCTTGGGTTTGCATCCACCACTGAATTGGACATAAAATCAATTGTGTCGAGACAGATTTTGAATTAGACGCCTTGGGTGCGCAGTTTTTTACGTCGTCGCCCATAGCCAAACTTGCGCGTGTGCTTGTGCGCCGTTTTTACAAAGTTTTCAGATTGGCCCCTGGGTTTGCATCCCCCACTGAATTGGTCATAAAATCAATTTTGTTGAGACGGATTTTGAATTTGACGCCTTGGGTGCGGAGTTTTTGAAGTCGTCGCCCATAGCCAAACTTGCGCGTATGCTTGTGGGCCGTTTTTAAAAAGTTTTCAGATTGACCCCTCGGTTTGCATCCCCAACTGAATTGGTCATAGAATCAATTTTGTTGATAAGGATTTTGAATTTGACGCCTCGGGTGCGGAATTTTAGAAGTCGTCGCCCATAGCCAAACTTGCGCGTGTGCTTGTGCGCCGTTTTTACAAAGTTTTCAGATTGCCTCCCGGGTTGCATCCCTCACTGAATTGGCCATAGAATCAATTTCGTTGAGACGGATTTTAAATTGGACGCCTCGGGTGCGGAGTTTTTTACGTCGTCGCCCATAGCCAAACTTGCGCGCATGCTTGTGTGCCGTTATTACAAAGTTTTCAGATTGCCTTCCGAGTTTGCACTCCCCACTGAATTGGACATAGAATCAATTTTGTTGAGACGAATTTTGAATTTGACGCCTCGGGTGCGGAGTTTTTGACGTCGTCGCCCATAGCCAAACTTGCACGTGTGCTTGTGCGCCATTTTTTAAAAGTTTTCAGATTCCCTCCCGGGTTGCCTCCCCCACTGAATTGGCCATATAATAAATTTTGTTGAGACGGATTTTGAATTTGACGCCTCGGGTGCGGAGTTTTTGACGTCGTCGCCCATAGCCAAACTTGCGCGCATGGTTGTGCGCCGTTTTTACAAAGTTTTCAGATTGCCTCCTGGATTTACATCCCCCACTGAATTGGCCATAGAATCAATTGTGTCGAGACGGATTTTGAATTTGACGCCTTGGGTGCGCAGTTTTTTACGTCGTCGCCCATAGCTAAACTTTGCACGTATGCTGATGCGACGTTTTTACAAAGTTTTCAGATTGCCTCCCGGGTTTGCATCCCCACTGAATTGGCCATATAATCAATTGTGTTGAGACGGATTTTGAATTTGACGCCTCGTGTGCGGAGTTTTTGACGTCGTCGCCCATAGCCAAACTTGCGCGCATGCTTGTGCGCCGTTTTTACAAAGTTTTCAGATTGCCTCCTGGATTTACATCCCCCACTGAATTGGCCATAGAATCAATTGTGTCGAGACGGATTTTGAATTTGACGCCTTGGGTGCGGACTTTTTGACGTTGTCGCCCATAGCCAAACTTGCGCGTCTGCTTGTGCGTCGTTTTTACAAAGTTTTCAGATTGCCTCCCGGGTTGCATCCCCCACTGAATTGGCCATAGAATCAATTTTGTTGAGACGGATTTTGAATTTGACGCCTTGTGTGCGGAGTTTGTGACGTCGTCGCCCATAGCCAAACTTGTGCGTCTGCTTGTGCGCCGTTTTTACAAAGTTTTCATATTACCTCTTCGGTTGCAACCCCCACAGAATTGGCCATAGAATCAATTTTGTTGAGACGGATTTTGAATTTGACACCTCGGGTGCGGAGTTTTTGACGTCGTCGTCCATAGCCAAACTTGCGCGTCTACTTGTGCACCATTTTTACAAAGTTTTCAGATTACCTCTCGGGTTGCAACCCCCACTGAATTGGCCATAGAATCAATTTTGTTGAGACGGATTTTGAATTTGACACCTCGGGTGCGGAGTTTTTGACGTCGTCGCCCATAGCCAAACTTGCGCGCATGCTTGTGCGCCGTTTTTACAAAGTTTTCAGATTGCCTCCCGGGTTTGCATCCCCCACTGAATTGGCCATAAAATCAATTGTGTTGAGACGGATTTTGAATTTGACGCCTCGGGTGTGGAGTTTTTGACGTCGTCGCCCATAGCCAAACTTGCGCGTATGCTTGTGCTCCGTTTTTACAAAGTTTTCAGATTGCCTCACGGGTCTGCATCCCCCACTGAATTGGCAATAGAATACATTGCGTCGAGATGGTTTTTGAATTTGAGGCCTCGGGTGTAGAGTTTTTAACGTCGTGGTCCATTGCCACACTTGCGCGCATGCTTATGCGCCATTTTTACAAAGTTTTAGGATTACCTCTCGGGTTTGCACTCCCCACTGAATTGGCCATAGAATCAATTGTTCCGAGACGGATTTTGAATTTGAGGCCTCGGGTGCAGTGTTTTTGACGTCGTGGTCCATAGCCAAACTTCTGGCATACTTGTGTGCCGTTTTTACAAAGTTTTTAGATTGCCTCCCGGGTTTGCATCCCCCACTGAATTGGCCATAGAATCAATTGTGTGGAGACAGATTTTGAATTTGACGCCTCGGGTGCGGAGTTTTTGAAGTTTTCGCCTATAGCCAAACTTGCACGTGTGCTTGTGCGCCGTTTTTACAAAGTTTTCAGATTGCCTCTCGAGTTGCAACCCCCACCGAATTGGCCATATAATCATTTGTGTTATGACGGATTTTGAATTTGACGCCTTGGGTGCGCAATTTTTTACGTCGTCGCCCATAGCCAAACTTGCGCGTATGCTTGTGCGCCGTTTTTACAAAGTTTTCAGATTGCCCCCTGGATTTGCATCCCCCACTGAATTGGCCATAGAATCAATTTTGTTGAGACAAATTTTGAATTTGACGCCTCGGGTGCGGAGTTTTTGACGTCGTCGCCCATAACCAAACTTGCGCGTGTGCTTGTGCGCCATTTTTACAAAGTTTTCAGATTGCCTCCCGGGTTTGCAACCCCCACTGAATTCGCCATAGAATCAATTGTGTTGAGATGAATTTCGAATTTGACGCCTCGGGTGCGGAGTTTTTGAAGTTGTCGCCCATAGCCAAACTTGCGCGTGTGCTTGTGCGCCGTTTTTACAAAGTTTTCAGATTGCCTCTATGGTTGCAACCCCCACTGAATTGGCCATAGAATCAATTTTGTTGAGACGGATTTTGAATTTGACGCCTCGGGTGCGGAGTTTTTGACGTCGTCGCCCATAGACAAACTTGCTCGCTTGCTTGTGCGCCGTTTTTACAAAGTTTTCAGATTGCCTCCCGGGTATGCATCCCTACTGAATTGGCCATAGAATCAATTGTGTTGAAACGGATTTTGAATTTGACGCCTCGGGTGTGGAGATTTTGACGTCGTCGCCCATAGCCAAAATTGCGCGTATACTTGTGCTCCGTTTTTACAAAGTTTTCAGATTGCCTCGCGGGTTTGCATCCCCCACTGAATTTCCAATAGAATCCATTGCATCGAGATGGTTTTTGAATTTGAGGCCTCGGGTGCAGTGTTTTTGACGTCGTGGTCCATAGCCAAACTTCTGGCATACTTGTGCGCCGTTTTTACAAAGTTTTTAGATTGCCTCCCGGGTTTGCATCCCCCACTGAATTGGCCATATAATCAATTGTGTTGAGACGGATTTTGAATTTGACGCCTCGGGTGTAGAGTTTTTGACGTCGTCGCCCATAGCCAAACTTGCGCGTGTGCTTGTGCGCCGTTTTTAAAAAGTTTTCAGATTGCCTCCCAGGTTTGCATCCCCCACTGAATTGGCCATAGAATCAATTGTGTTGAGATGAATTTTGAATTTGATGCCTCGGGTGCGGAGTTTTTTACGTCGTCGCCCAAAACCAAACTTGCGCGTGTGCTTGTGCGCCTTTTTTACAAAGTTTTCAGATTGCCTCCCGGGTTTGCAACCCCCATTGAATTGGCCATAGAATCAATTGTGTTGAGATGAATTTCGAATTTGACGCCTCGGGTGCGGAGTTTTTGAAGTTGTCGCCCATAGCCAAACTTGCGCGTGTGCTTGTGCGCCGTTTTTACAAAGTTTTTAGATTGCCTCTCAGGTTGCAACCCCCACTGAATTGGCCATAGAATCAATTTTGTTGAGACGGATTTTGAATTTGACGCCTCGGGTGAGGAGTTTTTGACGTCGTCGCCCATAGACAAACTTGCTCGCTTGCTTGTGCGCCGTTTTTACAAAGTTTTCAGATTGCCTCCCGGGTATGCATCCCTACTGAATTGGCCATAAAATCAATTGTGTTGAAACGGATTTTGAATTTGACGCCTCGGGTGTGGAGATTTTGACGTCGTCGCCCATAGCCAAACTTGCGCGTACACTTGTGCTCCGTTTTTACAAAGTTTTCAGATTGCCTCCCGGGTTTGCATCCCCCACTGAATTGCCAATAGAATCCATTGGGTCGAGACGGTTTTTGAATTTGAGGCCTCGGGTGCAGTGTTTTTGACGTCGTGGTCCATAGCCAAACTTCTGGCATACTTGTGCGCCATTTTTACAATGTTTTCAGATTATCTCTCAGGTTGCAACCCCCACTGAATTGGCCATATAATCAATTTTGTTGAGACGGATTTTGAATTTGACGCCTCGGGTTCGGAGTTTTTGACGTCGTCGCCCATAGCCAAACTTGCGCGTGTGCTTGTGCGCCGTTTTTACAAAGTTTTCAGATTACCTCCCGGGTTGCATCCCCCACTGAATTGGCCATATAATCAATTTTGTTGAGACGGATTTTGAATTTGACGCCTCGGGTGTGGAGTTTTTTGACGTCGTCGCCCATAGCTAAACTTGCGCGTATACTTGTGCTCCGTTTTTACAAAGTTTTCAAATTGCCTCTTGGGTTTGCATCCACCACTGAATTGGACATAGAATCAATTGTGTCGAGACAGATTTTGAATTAGACGCCTTGGGTGCGCAGTTTTTTACGTCGTCGCCCATAGCCAAACTTGCGCGTATGCTTGTGCGCCGTTTTTACAAAGTTTTCAGATTGGCCCCTGGGTTTGCATCCCCCACTGAATTGGTCATAAAATCAATTTTGTTGAGACGGATTTTGAATTTGACGCCTTGGGTGCGGAGTTTTTGAAGTCGTCGCCCATAGCCAAACTTGCGCGTATGCTTGTGCGCCGTTTTTAAAAAGTTTTCAGATTGACCCCTCGGTTTGCATCCCCCACTGAATTGGTCATAGAATCAATTTTGTTGAGAAGGATTTTGAATTTGACGCCTCGGGTGCGGAATTTTAGAAGTCGTCGCCCATAGCCAAACTTACGCGTGTGCTTGTGCGCCGTTTTTACAAAGTTTTCAGATTGCCTCCCGGGTTGCATCCCTCACTGAATTGGCCATAGAATCAATTTCGTTGAGACGGATTTTAAATTGGACGCCTCGGGTGCGGAGTTTTTTACGTCGTCGCCCATAGCCAAACTTGCGCGCATGCTTGTGTGCCGTTATTACAAAGTTTTCAGATTGCCTTCCGAGTTTGCACTCCCCACTGAATTGGACATAGAATCAATTTTGTTGAGACGAATTTTGAATTTGACGCCTCGGATGCGGAGTTTTTGACGTCGTCGCCCATAGCCAAACTTGCACGTGTGCTTGTGCGCCATTTTTAAAAAGTTTTCAGATTCCCTCCCGGGTTGCCTCCCCCACTGAATTGGCCATATAATAAATTTTGTTGAGACGGATTTTGAATTTGACGCCTCGGGTGCGGAGTTTTTGACGTCGTCGCCCATAGCCAAACTTGCGCGCATGCTTGTGCGCCGTTTTTACAAAGTTTTCAGATTGCCTCCTGGATTTACATCCCCCACTGAATTGGCCATAGAATCAATTGTGTCGAGACGGATTTTGAATTTGACGCCTTGGGTGCGCAGTTTTTTACGTCGTCGCCCATAGCTAAACTTTGCGCGTATGCTGATGCGACGTTTTTACAAAGTTTTCAGATTGCCTCCCGGGTTTGCATCCCCACTGAATTTGCCATAGAATCAATTGTGTTGAGACGAATTTTGAATTTGACGCCTCGGGTGCGGACTTTTTGACGTTGTCGCCCATAGCCAAACTTGCGCGTCTGCTTGTGCGTCGTTTTTACAAAGTTTTCAGATTGCCTCCCGGGTTGCATCCCCCACTGAATTGGCCATAGAATCAATTTTGTTGAGACGGATTTTGAATTTGACGCCTCGTGTGCGGAGTTTGTGATGTCGTCGCCCATAGCCAAACTTGTGCGTCTGCTTGTGCGCCGTTTTTACAAAGTTTTCATATTACCTCTTCGGTTGCAACCCCCACTGAATTGGCCATAGAATCAATTTTGTTGAGACGGATTTTGAATTTGACACCTCGGGTGCGGAGTTTTTAACGTCGTCGTCCATAGCCAAACTTGCGCGTCTGCTTGTGCACCATTTTTACAAAGTTTTCAGATTACCTCTCGGGTTGCAACCCCCACTGAATTGGCCATAGAATCAATTTTGTTGAGACGGATTTTGAATTTGACACCTCGGGTGCGGAGTTTTTGACGTCGTCGCCCATAGCCAAACTTGCGCGCATGCTTGTGCGCCGTTTTTACAAAGTTTTCAGATTGCCTCCCGGGTTTGCATCCCCCACTGAATTGGCCATAAAATCAATTATGTTGAGACGGATTTTGAATTTGACGCCTCGGGTGTGGAGTTTTTGACGTCGTCGCCCATAGCCAAACTTGCGCGTATACTTGTGCTCCGTTTTTACAAAGTTTTCAGATTGCCTCACGGGTCTGCATCCCCCACTGTATTGGCAATAGAATACATTGCGTCGAGACGGTTTTTGAATTTGAGGCCTCGGGTGTAGAGTTTTTAACGTCGTGGTCCATTGCCACACTTGCGCGCATGCTTATGTGCCATTTTTACAAAGTTTTAGGATTACCTCTCGGGTTTGCACTCCTCACTGAATTGGCCATAGAATCAATTGTTCCGAGACGGATTTTGAATTTGAGGCCTCGGGTGCAGTGTTTTTGACGTCGTGGTCCATAGCCAAACTTCTGGCATACTTGTGTGCCGTTTTTACAAAGTTTTTAGATTGCCTCCCGTGTTTGCATCCCCCACTGAATTGGCCATAGAATCAATTGTGTGGAGACAGATTTTGAATTTGACGCCTCGGGTGCGGAGTTTTTGAAGTTGTCGCCTATAGCCAAACTTGCACGTGTGCTTGTGCGCCGTTTTTACAAAGTTTTCAGATTGCCTCTCGAGTTGCAACCCCCACCGAATTGGCCATATAATCATTTGTGCTAAGACGGATTTTGAATTTGACGCCTTGGGTGCGCAATTTTTTACGTCGTCGCCCATAGCCAAACTTGCGCGTATGCTTGTGCGCCGTTTTTACAAAGTTTTCAGATTGCCCCCTGGATTTGCATCCCCCACTGAATTGGCCATAGAATCAATTTTGTTGAGACAAATTTTGAATTTGACGTTTCGGGTGCGGAGTTTTTGACGTCGTCGCCCATAACCAAACTTGCGCGTGTGCTTGTGCGCCATTTTTACAAAGTTTTCAGATTGTCTCCCGGGTTTGCAACCCCCACTGAATTGGCCATAGAATCAATTGTGTTGAGATGAATTTCGAGTTTGACGCCTCGGGTGCGGAGTTTTTGAAGTTGTCGCCCATAGCCAAACTTGCGCGTGTGCTTGTGCGCCGTTTTTACAAAGTTTTCAGATTGCCTCTATGGTTGCAACCCCCACTGAATTGGCCATAGAATCAATTTTGTTGAGACGGATTTTGAATTTGACGCCTCGGGTGTGGAGATTTTGACGTCGTCGCCCATAGCCAAAATTGCGCGTATACTTGTGCTCCGTTTTTACAAAGTTTTCAAATTGCCTCGCGGGTTTGCATCCCCCACTGAATTGCCAATAGAATCCATTGCATCGAGATGGTTTTTTAATTTGAGGCCTCGGGTGCAGTGTTTTTGACGTCGTGGTCCATAGCCAAACTTCTGGCATACTTGTGCGCCGTTTTTACAAAGTTTTTAGATTGCCTCCCGGGTTTGCATCCCCCACGGAATTGGCCATATAATCAATTGTGTTGAGACGGATTTTGAATTTGACGCCTCGGGTGTAGAGTTTTTGACGTCGTCGCCCATAGCCAAACTTGCGCGTGTGCTTGTGCGCCGTTTTTACAAAGTTTTCAGATTGCCTCCCGGGTTTGCATCCCCCACTGAATTGGCCATAGAATCAATTGTGTTGAGATGAATTTTGAATTTGACGCCTCGGGTGCGGAGTTTTTGACGTTGTCGCCCATAACCAAACTTGAGTGTGTGCTTGTGCGCCGTTTTTACAATGTTTTCAGATTACCTCTCAGGTTGCAACCCCCTCTGAATTGGCCATAAAATCAATTTTGTTTAGACGGATTTTGAATTTGACGCCTCGGGTGCGGAGTTTTTTACGTCGTCGCCCATAGCCAAACTTGCGCGTGTGCTTGTGTGCCGTTTTTACAAAGTTTCCAGATTCCCTCCCGGGTTGCCTCCCCCACTGAATTGACCGTATAATCAATTTTGTTGAGACGTATTTTGAATTTGACGCCTCGGGTGCGGAGTTTTTGACGTCGTCGCCCATAGCCAAACTTGCGCGCATGCTTCTGCGCCGTTTTTACAAAGTTTTCAGATTGCCTCCTTGGTTTGCATCCCCCACTGAATTTCCCATTGAATCAATTGTGTTGAGACGGATTTTCAATTTGGCGCCTTGGGTGCGCAGTTTTTTACGTCGTCGCCCATAGCCAAACTTGCGCGTATGCTTGTGCTCCATTTTTACAAAGATTTCAGATTGCCTCACGGGTTTGCATCCCCCACTGAATTGGCAATAGAAACCATTGCGTCGAGACGGTGTTTGAATTTGAGGCCTCGGGTGTAGAGTTTTTGACGTCGTAGCCCATTGCCACACTTGCGCGCATGCTAATGCGCCGTTTTTACAAAATTTCGGATTACCTCTCGGGTTTGCACTCCCCACTGAATTGGCCATAGAATCAATTGTTCCGAGACGGATTTTGAATTTGAGGCCTCGGGTGCAGTGTTTTTGACGTCGTGGTCCATAGCCAAACTTCTAGCATACTTGTGCGCCGTTTTTACAAAGTTTTTAGATTGCCTCCCGGGTTTGCATCCCCCACTGAATTGGCCATAGAATCAATTGTGTGGAGACAGATTTTGAATTTGACGCCTCGGGTGCGGAGTTTTTGAAGTTGTCGCCTATAGCCAAACTTGCACGTATGCTTGTGCGCCGTTTTTACAAAGTTTTCAGATTGCCTCTCGGGTTGCAACCCCCACCGAATTGGCCATATAATCATTTGTGTTGAGACGGATTTTGAATTTGACGCCTTGGGTGCGCAATTTTTTACGTCGTCGCCCATAGCCAAACTTGCGCGTATGCTTGTGCGCCGTTTTTACAAAGTTTTCAGATTGCCCCCTGGATTTGCATCCCCCACTGAATTGGCCATAGAATCAATTTTGTTGAGACAAATTTTGAATTTGACGCCTCGGGTGCGGAGTTTTTGACGTCGTCGCCCAAAACTAAACTTGCGCGTGTGCTTGTGCGCCTTTTTTACAAAGTTTTCAGATTGCCTCCCGGGTTTGCAACCCCCACTGAATTGGCCATAGAATCAATTGTGTTGAGATGAATTTCGAATTTGACGCCTCGGGTGCGGAGTTTTTGAAGTTGTCGCCCATAGCCAAACTTGCGTGTGTGCTTGTGCGCCGTTTTTACAAAGTTTTCAGATTGCCTCTCAGGTTGCAACCCCCACTGAATTGGCCATAGAATCGATTTTGTTGAGACGGATTTTGAATTTGACGCCTCGGGTGCGGAGTTTTTGACGTCGTCGCCCATAGACAAACTTGCTCGCTTGCTTGTGCGCCGTTTTTACAAATTTTTCAGATTGCCTCTCGGGTATGCATCCCTACTGAATTGGCCATAAAATCAATTGTGTTGAAACGGATTTTGAATTTGACGCCTCGGGTGTGGAGATTTTGACGTCGTCGCCCATAGCCAAACTTGCGCGTATACTTGTGCTCCGTTTTTACAAAGTTTTCAGATTGCCTCCCGGGTTTGCATCCCCCACTGAATTGCCAATAGAATCCATTGCGTCGAGACGGTTTTTGAATTTGAGGCCTCGGGTGCAGTGTTTTTTACGTCGTGGTCCATAGCCAAACTTCTGGCATACTTGTGTGCCATTTTTATAAAGTTTTTAGATTGCCTCCCGGGTTTACATCCCCCACTGAATTAGCCATATAATCAATAGTGTTGAGACGGATTTTGAATTTGACGCCTCGGGTGCGGAGTTTTTGACGTCGTCGCCCATAGCCAAACTTGCGCGTGTGCTTGTGCGCCGTTTTTACAAAGTTTTCAGATTGCCTCCCGGGTTTGCATCCCCCACTGAATTGGCCATAGAATCAATTGTGTTGAGATGAATTTTGAATTTGACGCCTCGGGTGCGGAGTTTTTGACGTTGTCGCCCATAACCAAACTTGAGCGTGTGCTTTTGCGCCGTTTTTACAATGTTTTCAGATTACCTCTCAGGTTGCAACCCCCACTGAATTGGTCATAGAATCAATTTTGTTGAGAAGGATTTTGAATTTGACGCCTCGGGTGCGGAGTTTTAGAAGTCGTCGCCCATAGCCAAACTTGCGCGTGTGCTTGTGCGCCGTTTTTACAAAGTTTTCAGATTGCCTCCCGGGTTGCATCCCTCACTGAATTGGCCATAGAATCAATTTTGTTGAGACGGATTTTAAATTGGACGCCTCGGGTGCGCAGTTTTTTACGTCGTCGCCCATAGCCAAACTTGCGCGTGTGCTTGTGCGCCGTTTTTACAAAGTTTTCAGATTACCTCTCAGGTTGCAACCCCCACTGAATTGGTCATAGAATCAATTTTGTTGAGAAGGATTTTGAATTTGACGCCTCGGGTGCGCAGTTTTTTACGTCGTCGCCCATAGCCAAACTTGCGCGTATGCTTGTGCTCCATTTTTACAAAGATTTCAGATTGCCTCACGGGTTTGCATCCCCCACTGAATTGGCAATAGAAACCATTGCGTCGAGACGGTGTTTGAATTTGAGGCCTCGGGTGTAGAGTTTTTGACGTCGTAGCCCATTGCCACACTTGCGCGCATGCTTATGCGCCGTTTTTACAATGTTTTCGGATTACCTCTCGGGTTTGCACTCCCCACTGAATTGGCCATAGAATCAATTGTTGCGAGACGGATTTTGAATTTGAGGCCTCTGGTGCAGTGTTTTTGACGTCGTGGTCCATAGCCAAACTTCTGGCATACTTGTGCGCCGTTTTTACAATGTTTTCAGATTACCTCTCAGGTTGCAACCCCCACTGAATTGGTCATAGAATCAATTTTGTTGAGAAGGATTTTGAATTTGACGCCTCGGGTGCGGAGTTTTAGAAGTCGTCGCCCATAGCCAAACTTGCGCGTGTGCTTGTGCGCCGTTTTTACAAAGTTTTCAGATTGCCTCCCGGGTTGCATCCCTCACTGAATTGGCCATAGAATCAATTTTGTTGAGACGGATTTTAAATTGGACGCCTCGGGTAGGGAGTTTTTTACGTCGTCGCCCATAGCCAAACTTGCGCGCATGCTTGTGTGCCGTTATTACAAAGTTTTTAGATTGCCTTCCGAGTTTGCACTCCCCACTGAATTGGACATAGAATCAATTGTGGCGAGACAGATTTTGAATTTGACGCCTCGGGTGCGGAGTTTTTTACGTCGTCGCCCATAGCCAAACTTGCGCGCATGCTTGTGCGCCGTTTTTACAAAGTTTTCAGATTGCCTCCCGGGTTTGCATCCCCCACTGAATTGGCCATAAAATCAATTGTGTTGAGACGAATTTTGAATTTGACGCCTCGGGTGTGGAGTTTTTGACGTCGTCGCCCATAGCCAAACTTGCGCGTATGCTTGTGCTCCGTTTTTACAAAGTTTTCAGATTGCCTCACGGGTCTGCATCCCCCACTGAATTGGCAATAGAATACATTGCGTCGAGACGGTTTTTGAATTTGAGGCCTCGGGTGTAGAGTTTTTAACGTCGTGGTCCATTGCCACACTTGCGCGCATGCTTATGCGCCATTTTTACAAAGTTTTAGGATTACCTCTCGGGTTTGCACTCCCCACTAAATTGGCCATAGAATCAATTGTTCCGAGACGGATTTTGAATTTGAGGCCTCGGGTGCAGTGTTTTTGACGTCGTGGTCCATAGCCAAACTTCTGGCATACTTGTGCGCCGTTTTTACAAAGTTTTTAGATTGCCTCCCGGGTTTGCATCCCCCACTGAATTGGCCATAGAATCAATTGTGTGGAGACAGATTTTGAATATGACGCCTCGGGTGCGGAGTTTTTGAAGTTGTCGCCTATAGCCAAACTTGCATGTGTGCTTGTGCGCCGTTTTTACAAAGTTTTCAGATTGCCTCTCGGGTTGCAACCCCCACCGAATTGGCCATATAATCATTTGTGTTAAGACGGATTTTGAATTTGACGCCTTGGGTGCGCAATTTTTTACGTCGTCGCCCATAGCCAAACTTGCGCGTATGCTTGTGCGCCGTTTTTACAAAGTTTTCAGATTGCCCCCTGGATTTGCATCCCCCACTGAATTGGCCATAGAATCAATTTTGTTGAGACAAATTTTGAATTTGACGCCTCGGGTGCGGAGTTTTTGACGTCGTCGCCCATAACCAAACTTGCGCGTGTGCTTGTGCGCCATTTTTACAAAGTTTTCAGATTGCCTCCCGGGTTTGCAACCCCCACTGAATTGGCCATAGAATCAATTGTGTTGAGATGAATTTCGAATTTGACGCCTCGGGTGCGGAGTTTTTGAAGTTGTCGCCCATAGCCAAACTTGCGCGTGTGCTTGTGCGCCGTTTTTACAAAGTTTTCAGATTGCCTCTATAGTTGCAACCCCCACTGAATTGGCCATAGAATCAATTTTGTTGAGACAGATTTTGAATTTGACGCCTCGGGTGCGGAGTTTTCTACGTCGTCGCCCATAGACAAACTTGCTCGCTTGCTTGTGCGCCGTTTTTACAAAGTTTTCAGATTGCCTCCCGGGTATGCATCCCTACTGAATTGGCCATAGAATCAATTGTGTTGAAACGGATTTTGAATTTGACGCCTCGGGTGTGGAGATTTTGACGTCGTCGCCCATAGCCAAAATTGCGCGTATACTTGTGCTCCGTTTTTACAAAGTTTTCAGATTGCCTCGCGGGTTTGCATCCCCCACTGAATTTCCAATAGAATCCATTGCATCGAGATGGTTTTTGAATTTGAGGCCTCGGGTGCAGTGTTTTTGACGTCGTGGTCCATAGCCAAACTTTTGGCATACTTGTGCGCCGTTTTTACAAAGTTTTTAGATTGCCTCCCGGGTTTGCATCCCCCACTGAATTGGCCATATAATCAATTGTGTTGAGACGGATTTTGAATTTGACGCCTCGGGTGTGGAGTTTTTGACGTCGTCGCCCATAGCTAAACTTGCGCGTGTGCTTGTGCGCCGTTTTTACAAAGTTTTCAGATTGCCTCCTGGGTTTGCATCCCCCACTGAATTGGCCATAGAATCAATTGTGTTGAGATGAATTTTGAATTTGACGCCTCGGGTGCGGAGTTTTTGATGTTGTCGCCCATAACCAAACTTGAGTGTGTGCTTGTGCGCCGTTTTTACAATGTTTTCAGATTACCTCTCAGGTTGCAACCCCCTCTGAATTGGCCATAAAATCAATTTTGTTTAGACGGATTTTGAATTTGACGCCTCGGGTGCGGAGTTTTTTACGTCGTCGCCCATAGCCAAACTTGCGCGTGTGCTTGTGTGCCGTTTTTACAAAGTTTCCAGATTCCCTCCCGGGTTGCCTCCCCCACTGAATTGGCCGTATAATCAATTTTGTTGAGACGTATTTTGAATTTGACGCCTCGGGTGCGGAGTTTTTGACGTCGTCGCCCATAGCCAAACTTGTGCGCATGCTTCTGCGCCGTTTTTACAAAGTTTTCAGATTGCCTCCTTGGTTTGCATCCCCCACTGAATTTCCCATTGAATCAATTGTGTTGAGACGGATTTTCAATTTGGCGCCTTGGGTGCGCAGTTTTTTACGTCGTCGCCCATAGCCAAACTTGCGCGTATGCTTGTGCTCCATTTTTACAAAGATTTCAGATTGCCTCACGGGTTTGCATCCCCCACTGAATTGGCAATAGAAACCATTGCGTCGAGACGGTGTTTGAATTTGAGGCCTCGGGTGTAGAGTTTTTGACGTCGTAGCCCATTGCCACACTTGCGCGCATGCTTATGCGCCGTTTTTACAATGTTTTCGGATTACCTCTCGGGTTTGCACTCCCCACTGAATTGGCCATAGAATCAATTGTTGCGAGACGGATTTTGAATTTGAGGCCTCTGGTGCAGTGTTTTTGACGTCGTGGTCCATAGCCAAACTTCTGGCATACTTGTGCGCCGTTTTTACAAAGTTTTCAGATTGCCTCCTGGGTTTGCATCCCCCACTGAATTGGCCATAGAATCAATTGTGTGGAGACAGATTTTGAATTTGACGCCTCGGGTGCGGAGTTTTTGAAGTTGTCGCCTATAGCCAAACTTGCACGTATGCTTGTGCGCCGTTTTTACAAAGTTTTCAGATTGCCTCTCGGGTTGCAACCCCCACCGAATTGGCCATATAATCATTTGTGTTGAGACGGATTTTGAATTTGACGCCTTGGGTGCGCAATTTTTTACGTCGTCGCCCATAGCCAAACTTGCGCGTATGCTTGTGCGCCGTTTTTACAAAGTTTTCAGATTGCCCCCTGGATTTGCATCCCCCACTGAATTGGCCATAGAATCAATTTTGTTGAGACAAATTTTGAATTTGACGCCTCGGGTGCGGAGTTTTTGACGTCGTCGCCCAAAACTAAACTTGCGCGTGTGCTTGTGCGCCTTTTTTACAAAGTTTTCAGATTGCCTCCCGGGTTTGCAACCCCCACTGAATTGGCCATAGAATCAATTGTGTTGAGATGAATTTCGAATTTGACGCCTCGGGTGCGGAGTTTTTGAAGTTGTCGCCCATAGCCAAACTTGCGTGTGTGCTTGTGCGCCGTTTTTACAAAGTTTTCAGATTGCCTCTCAGGTTGCAACCCCCACTGAATTGGCCATAGAATCGATTTTGTTGAGACGGATTTTGAATTTGACGCCTCGGGTGCGGAGTTTTTGACGTCGTCGCCCATAGACAAACTTGCTCGCTTGCTTGTGCGCCGTTTTTACAAATTTTTCAGATTGCCTCTCGGGTATGCATCCCTACTGAATTGGCCATAAAATCAATTGTGTTGAAACGGATTTTGAATTTGACGCCTCGGGTGTGGAGATTTTGACGTCGTCGCCCATAGCCAAACTTGCGCGTATACTTGTGCTCCGTTTTTACAAAGTTTTCAGATTGCCTCCCGGGTTTGCATCCCCCACTGAATTGATAGAATCCATTGCGTCGAGACGGTTTTTGAATTTGAGGCCTCGGGTGCAGTGTTTTTTACGTCGTGGTCCATAGCCAAACTTCTGGCATACTTGTGTGCCATTTTTATAAAGTTTTTAGATTGCCTCCCGGGTTTGCATCCCCCACTGAATTAGCCATATAATCAATAGTGTTGAGACGGATTTTGAATTTGACGCCTCGGGTGCGGAGTTTTTGACGTCGTCGCCCATAGCCAAACTTGCGCGTGTGCTTGTGCGCCGTTTTTACAAAGTTTTCAGATTGCCTCCCGGGTTTGCATCCCCCACTGAATTGGCCATAGAATCAATTGTGTTGAGATGAATTTTGAATTTGACGCCTCGGGTGCGGAGTTTTTGACGTTGTCGCCCATAACCAAACTTGAGCGTGTGCTTTTGCGCCGTTTTTACAATGTTTTCAGATTACCTCTCAGGTTGCAACCCCCACTGAATTGGTCATAGAATCAATTTTGTTGAGAAGGATTTTGAATTTGACGCCTCGGGTGCGGAGTTTTAGAAGTCGTCGCCCATAGCCAAACTTGCGCGTGTGCTTGTGCGCCGTTTTTACAAAGTTTTCAGATTGCCTCCCGGGTTGCATCCCTCACTGAATTGGCCATAGAATCAATTTTGTTGAGACGGATTTTAAATTGGACGCCTCGGGTAGGGAGTTTTTTACGTCGTCGCCCATAGCCAAACTTGCGCGCATGCTTGTGTGCCGTTATTACAAAGTTTTTAGATTGCCTTCCGAGTTTGCACTCCCCACTGAATTGGACATAGAATCAATTGTGGCGAGACAGATTTTGAATTTGACGCCTCGGGTGCGGAGTTTTTTACGTCGTCGCCCATAGCCAAACTTGCGCGCATGCTTGTGCGCCGTTTTTACAAAGTTTTCAGATTGCCTCCCGGGTTTGCATCCCCCACTGAATTGGCCATAAAATCAATTGTGTTGAGACGAATTTTGAATTTGACGCCTCGGGTGTGGAGTTTTTGACGTCGTCGCCCATAGCCAAACTTGCGCGTATGCTTGTGCTCCGTTTTTACAAAGTTTTCAGATTGCCTCACGGGTCTGCATCCCCCACTGAATTGGCAATAGAATACATTGCGTCGAGACGGTTTTTGAATTTGAGGCCTCGGGTGTAGAGTTTTTAACGTCGTGGTCCATTGCCACACTTGCGCGCATGCTTATGCGCCATTTTTACAAAGTTTTAGGATTACCTCTCGGGTTTGCACTCCCCACTAAATTGGCCATAGAATCAATTGTTCCGAGACGGATTTTGAATTTGAGGCCTCGGGTGCAGTGTTTTTGACGTCGTGGTCCATAGCCAAACTTCTGGCATACTTGTGCGCCGTTTTTACAAAGTTTTTAGATTGCCTCCCGGGTTTGCATCCCCCACTGAATTGGCCATAGAATCAATTGTGTGGAGACAGATTTTGAATATGACGCCTCGGGTGCGGAGTTTTTGAAGTTGTCGCCTATAGCCAAACTTGCATGTGTGCTTGTGCGCCGTTTTTACAAAGTTTTCAGATTGCCTCTCGGGTTGCAACCCCCACCGAATTGGCCATATAATCATTTGTGTTAAGACGGATTTTGAATTTGACGCCTTGGGTGCGCAATTTTTTACGTCGTCGCCCATAGCCAAACTTGCGCGTATGCTTGTGCGCCGTTTTTACAAAGTTTTCAGATTGCCCCCTGGATTTGCATCCCCCACTGAATTGGCCATAGAATCAATTTTGTTGAGACAAATTTTGAATTTGACGCCTCGGGTGCGGAGTTTTTGACGTCGTCGCCCATAACCAAACTTGCGCGTGTGCTTGTGCGCCATTTTTACAAAGTTTTCAGATTGCCTCCCGGGTTTGCAACCCCCACTGAATTGGCCATAGAATCAATTGTGTTGAGATGAATTTCGAATTTGACGCCTCGGGTGCGGAGTTTTTGAAGTTGTCGCCCATAGCCAAACTTGCGCGTGTGCTTGTGCGCCGTTTTTACAAAGTTTTCAGATTGCCTCTATAGTTGCAACCCCCACTGAATTGGCCATAGAATCAATTTTGTTGAGACAGATTTTGAATTTGACGCCTCGGGTGCGGAGTTTTTTACGTCGTCGCCCATAGACAAACTTGCTCGCTTGCTTGTGCGCCGTTTTTACAAAGTTTTCAGATTGCCTCCCGGGTATGCATCCCTACTGAATTGGCCATAGAATCAATTGTGTTGAAACGGATTTTGAATTTGACGCCTCGGGTGTGGAGATTTTGACGTCGTCGCCCATAGCCAAAATTGCGCGTATACTTGTGCTCCGTTTTTACAAAGTTTTCAGATTGCCTCGCGGGTTTGCATCCCCCACTGAATTTCCAATAGAATCCATTGCATCGAGATGGTTTTTGAATTTGAGGCCTCGGGTGCAGTGTTTTTGACGTCGTGGTCCATAGCCAAACTTTTGGCATACTTGTGCGCCGTTTTTACAAAGTTTTTAGATTGCCTCCCGGGTTTGCATCCCCCACTGAATTGGCCATATAATCAATTGTGTTGAGACGGATTTTGAATTTGACGCCTCGGGTGTGGAGTTTTTGACGTCGTCGCCCATAGCTAAACTTGCGCGTGTGCTTGTGCGCCGTTTTTACAAAGTTTTCAGATTGCCTCCTGGGTTTGCATCCCCCACTGAATTGGCCATAGAATCAATTGTGTTGAGATGAATTTTGAATTTGACGCCTCGGGTGCGGAGTTTTTGATGTTGTCGCCCATAACCAAACTTGAGTGTGTGCTTGTGCGCCGTTTTTACAATGTTTTCAGATTACCTCTCAGGTTGCAACCCCCTCTGAATTGGCCATAAAATCAATTTTGTTGAGACGGATTTTGAATTTGACGCCTCGGGTGCGGAGTTTTTTACGTCGTCGCCCATAGCCAAACTTGCGCGTGTGCTTGTGTGCCGTTTTTACAAAGTTTTCAGATTCCCTCCCGGGTTGCCTCCCCCACTGAATTGGCCGTATAATCAATTTTGTTGAGACGTATTTTGAATTTGACGCCTCGGGTGCGGAGTTTTTGACGTCGTCGCCCATAGCCAAACTTGCGCGCATGCTTCTGCGCCGTTTTTACAAAGTTTTCAGATTGCCTCCTTGGTTTGCATCCCCCACTGAATTTCCCATTGAATCAATTGTGTTGAGACGGATTTTCAATTTGGCGCCTTGGGTGCGCAGTTTTTTACGTCGTCGCCCATAGCCAAACTTGCGCGTATGCTTGTGCTCCATTTTTACAAAGATTTCAGATTGCCTCACGGGTTTGCATCCCCCACTGAATTGGCAATAGAAACCATTGCGTCGAGACGGTGTTTGAATTTGAGGCCTCGGGTGTAGAGTTTTTGACGTCGTAGCCCATTGCCACACTTGCGCGCATGCTTATGCGCCGTTTTTACAATGTTTTCGGATTACCTCTCGGGTTTGCACTCCCCACTGAATTGGCCATAGAATCAATTGTTGCGAGACGGATTTTGAATTTGAGGCCTCTGGTGCAGTGTTTTTGACGTCGTGGTCCATAGCCAAACTTCTGGCATACTTGTGCGCCGTTTTTACAAAGTTTTCAGATTGCCTCCTGGGTTTGCATCCCCCACTGAATTGGCCATAGAATCAATTGTGTGGAGACAGATTTTGAATTTGACGCCTCGGGTGCGGAGTTTTTGAAGTTGTCGCCTATAGCCAAACTTGCACGTATGCTTGTGCGCCGTTTTTACAAAGTTTTCAGATTGCCTCTCGGGTTGCAACCCCCACCGAATTGGCCATATAATCATTTGTGTTGAGACGGATTTTGAATTTGACGCCTTGGGTGCGCAATTTTTTACGTCGTCGCCCATAGCCAAACTTGCGCGTATGCTTGTGCGCCGTTTTTACAAAGTTTTCAGATTGCCCCCTGGATTTGCATCCCCCACTGAATTGGCCATAGAATCAATTTTCTTGAGACAAATTTTGAATTTGACGCCTCGGGTGCGGAGTTTTTGACGTCGTCGCCCAAAACTAAACTTGCGCGTGTGCTTGTGCGCCTTTTTTACAAAGTTTTCAGATTGCCTCCCGGGTTTGCAACCCCCACTGAATTGGCCATAGAATCAATTGTGTTGAGATGAATTTCGAATTTGACGCCTCGGGTGCGGAGTTTTTGAAGTTGTCGCCCATAGCCAAACTTGCGTGTGTGCTTGTGCGCCGTTTTTACAAAGTTTTCAGATTGCCTCTCAGGTTGCAACCCCCACTGAATTGGCCATAGAATCGATTTTGTTGAGACGGATTTTGAATTTGACGCCTCGGGTGCGGAGTTTTTGACGTCGTCGCCCATAGACAAACTTGCTCGCTTGCTTGTGCGCCGTTTTTACAAAGTTTTTAGATTGCCTCCCGGGTTTGCATCCCCCACTGAATTGGCCATATAATCAATTGTGTTGAGACGGATTTTGAATTTGACACCTCGGGTGTGGAGTTTTTGACGTCGTCGCCCATAGCTAAACTTGCGCGTGTGCTTGTGCGCCGTTTTTACAAAGTTTTCAGATTGCCTCCTGGGTTTGCATCCCCCACTGAATTGGCCATAGAATCAATTGTGTTGAGATGAATTTTGAATTTGACGCCTCGGGTGCGGAGTTTTTGATGTTGTCGCCCATAACCAAACTTGAGTGTGTGCTTGTGCGCCGTTTTTACAATGTTTTCAGATTACCTCTCAGGTTGCAACCCCCTCTGAATTGGCCATAAAATCAATTTTGTTGAGACGGATTTTGAATTTGACGCCTCGGGTGCGGAGTTTTTTACGTCGTCGCCCATAGCCAAACTTGCGCGTGTGCTTGTGTGCCGTTTTTACAAAGTTTTCAGATTCCCTCCCGGGTTGCCTCCCCCACTGAATTGGCCGTATAATCAATTTTGTTGAGACGTATTTTGAATTTGACGCCTCGGGTGCGGAGTTTTTGACGTCGTCGCCCATAGCCAAACTTGCGCGCATGCTTCTGCGCCGTTTTTACAAAGTTTTCAGATTGCCTCCTTGGTTTGCATCCCCCACTGAATTTCCCATTGAATCAATTGTGTTGAGACGGATTTTCAATTTGGCGCCTTGGGTGCGCAGTTTTTTACGTCGTCGCCCATAGCCAAACTTGCGCGTATGCTTGTGCTCCATTTTTACAAAGATTTCAGATTGCCTCACGGGTTTGCATCCCCCACTGAATTGGCAATAGAAACCATTGCGTCGAGACGGTGTTTGAATTTGAGGCCTCGGGTGTAGAGTTTTTGACGTCGTAGCCCATTGCCACACTTGCGCGCATGCTTATGCGCCGTTTTTACAATGTTTTCGGATTACCTCTCGGGTTTGCACTCCCCACTGAATTGGCCATAGAATCAATTGTTGCGAGACGGATTTTGAATTTGAGGCCTCTGGTGCAGTGTTTTTGACGTCGTGGTCCATAGCCAAACTTCTGGCATACTTGTGCGCCGTTTTTACAAAGTTTTCAGATTGCCTCCTGGGTTTGCATCCCCCACTGAATTGGCCATAGAATCAATTGTGTGGAGACAGATTTTGAATTTGACGCCTCGGGTGCGGAGTTTTTGAAGTTGTCGCCTATAGCCAAACTTGCACGTATGCTTGTGCGCCGTTTTTACAAAGTTTTCAGATTGCCTCTCGGGTTGCAACCCCCACCGAATTGGCCATATAATCATTTGTGTTGAGACGGATTTTGAATTTGACGCCTTGGGTGCGCAATTTTTTACGTCGTCGCCCATAGCCAAACTTGCGCGTATGCTTGTGCGCCGTTTTTACAAAGTTTTCAGATTGCCCCCTGGATTTGCATCCCCCACTGAATTGGCCATAGAATCAATTTTGTTGAGACAAATTTTGAATTTGACGCCTCGGGTGCGGAGTTTTTGACGTCGTCGCCCAAAACTAAACTTGCGCGTGTGCTTGTGCGCCTTTTTTACAAAGTTTTCAGATTGCCTCCCGGGTTTGCAACCCCCACTGAATTGGCCATAGAATCAATTGTGTTGAGATGAATTTCGAATTTGACGCCTCGGGTGCGGAGTTTTTGAAGTTGTCGCCCATAGCCAAACTTGCGTGTGTGCTTGTGCGCCGTTTTTACAAAGTTTTCAGATTGCCTCTCAGGTTGCAACCCCCACTGAATTGGCCATAGAATCGATTTTGTTGAGACGGATTTTGAATTTGACGCCTCGGGTGCGGAGTTTTTGACGTCGTCGCCCATAGACAAACTTGCTCGCTTGCTTGTGCGCCGTTTTTACAAATTTTTCAGATTGCCTCTCGGGTATGCATCCCTACTGAATTGGCCATAAAATCAATTGTGTTGAAACGGATTTTGAATTTGACGCCTCGGGTGTGGAGATTTTGACGTCGTCGCCCATAGCCAAACTTGCGCGTATACTTGTGCTCCGTTTTTACAAAGTTTTCAGATTGCCTCCCGGGTTTGCATCCCCCACTGAATTGCCAATAGAATCCATTGCGTCGAGACGGTTTTTGAATTTGAGGCCTCGGGTGCAGTGTTTTTTACGTCGTGGTCCATAGCCAAACTTCTGGCATACTTGTGTGTCATTTTTATAAAGTTTTTAGATTGCCTCCCGGGTTTGCATCCCCCACTGAATTAGCCATATAATCAATAGTGTTGAGACGGATTTTGAATTTGACGCCTCGGGTGCGGAGTTTTTGACGTCGTCGCCCATAGCCAAACTTGCGCGTGTGCTTGTGCGCCGTTTTTACAAAGTTTTCAGATTGCCTCCCGGGTTTGCATCCCCCACTGAATTGGCCATAGAATCAATTGTGTTGAGATGAATTTTGAATTTGACGCCTCGGGTGCGGAGTTTTTGACGTTGTCGCCCATAACCAAACTTGAGCGTGTGCTTTTGCGCCGTTTTTACAATGTTTTCAGATTACCTCTCAGGTTGCAACCCCCACTGAATTGGTCATAGAATCAATTTTGTTGAGAAGGATTTTGAATTTGACGCCTCGGGTGCGGAGTTTTAGAAGTCGTCGCCCATAGCCAAACTTGCGCGTGTGCTTGTGCGCCGTTTTTACAAAGTTTTCAGATTGCCTCCCGGGTTGCATCCCTCACTGAATTGGCCATAGAATCAATTTTGTTGAGACGGATTTTAAATTGGACGCCTCGGGTAGGGAGTTTTTTACGTCGTCGCCCATAGCCAAACTTGCGCGCATGCTTGTGTGCCGTTATTACAAAGTTTTTAGATTGCCTTCCGAGTTTGCACTCCCCACTGAATTGGATATAGAATCAATTGTGGCGAGACAGATTTTGAATTTGACGCCTCGGGTGCGGAGTTTTTTACGTAGTCGCCCATAGCCAAACTTGCGCGCATGCTTGTGCGCCGTTTTTACAAAGTTTTCAGATTGCCTCCCGGGTTTGCATCCCCCACTGAATTGGCCATAAAATCAATTGTGTTGAGACGAATTTTGAATTTGACGCCTCGGGTGTGGAGTTTTTGACGTCGTCGCCCATAGCCAAACTTGCGCGTATGCTTGTGCTCCGTTTTTACAAAGTTTTCAGATTGCCTCACGGGTCTGCATCCCCCACTGAATTGGCAATAGAATACATTGCGTCGAGACGGTTTTTGAATTTGAGGCCTCGGGTGTAGAGTTTTTAACGTCGTGGTCCATTGCCACACTTGCGCGCATGCTTATGCGCCATTTTTACAAAGTTTTAGGATTACCTCTCGGGTTTGCACTCCCCACTAAATTGGCCATAGAATCAATTGTTCCGAGACGGATTTTGAATTTGAGGCCTCGGGTGCAGTGTTTTTGACGTCGTGGTCCATAGCCAAACTTCTGGCATACTTGTGCGCCGTTTTTACAAAGTTTTTAGATTGCCTCCCGGGTTTGCATCCCCCACTGAATTGGCCATAGAATCAATTGTGTGGAGACAGATTTTGAATATGACGCCTCGGGTGCGGAGTTTTTGAAGTTGTCGCCTATAGCCAAACTTGCATGTGTGCTTGTGCGCCGTTTTTACAAAGTTTTCAGATTGCCTCTCGGGTTGCAACCCCCACCGAATTGGCCATATAATCATTTGTGTTAAGACGGATTTTGAATTTGACGCCTTGGGTGCGCAATTTTTTACGTCGTCGCCCATAGCCAAACTTGCGCGTATGCTTGTGCGCCGTTTTTACAAAGTTTTCAGATTGCCCCCTGGATTTGCATCCCCCACTGAATTGGCCATAGAATCAATTTTGTTGAGACAAATTTTGAATTTGACGCCTCGGGTGCGGAGTTTTTGACGTCGTCGCCCATAACCAAACTTGCGCGTGTGCTTGTGCGCCATTTTTACAAAGTTTTCAGATTGCCTCCCGGGTTTGCAACCCCCACTGAATTGGCCATAGAATCAATTGTGTTGAGATGAATTTCGAATTTGACGCCTCGGGTGCGGAGTTTTTGAAGTTGTCGCCCATAGCCAAACTTGCGCGTGTGCTTGTGCGCCGTTTTTACAAAGTTTTCAGATTGCCTCTATAGTTGCAACCCCCACTGAATTGGCCATAGAATCAATTTTGTTGAGACAGATTTTGAATTTGACGCCTCGGGTGCGGAGTTTTTTACGTCGTCGCCCATAGACAAACTTGCTCGCTTGCTTGTGCGCCGTTTTTACAAAGTTTTCAGATTGCCTCCCGGGTATGCATCCCTACTGAATTGGCCATAGAATCAATTGTGTTGAAACGGATTTTGAATTTGACGCCTCGGGTGTGGAGATTTTGACGTCGTCGCCCATAGCCAAAATTGCGCGTATACTTGTGCTCCGTTTTTACAAAGTTTTCAGATTGCCTCGCGGGTTTGCATCCCCCACTGAATTTCCAATAGAATCCATTGCATCGAGATGGTTTTTGAATTTGAGGCCTCGGGTGCAGTGTTTTTGACGTCGTGGTCCATAGCCAAACTTTTGGCATACTTGTGCGCCGTTTTTACAAAGTTTTTAGATTGCCTCCCGGGTTTGCATCCCCCACTGAATTGGCCATATAATCAATTGTGTTGAGACGGATTTTGAATTTGACGCCTCGGGTGTGGAGTTTTTGACGTCGTCGCCCATAGCTAAACTTGCGCGTGTGCTTGTGCGCCGTTTTTACAAAGTTTTCAGATTGCCTCCTGGGTTTGCATCCCCCACTGAATTGGCCATAGAATCAATTGTGTTGAGATGAATTTTGAATTTGACGCCTCGGGTGCGGAGTTTTTGATGTTGTCGCCCATAACCAAACTTGAGTGTGTGCTTGTGCGCCGTTTTTACAATGTTTTCAGATTACCTCTCAGGTTGCAACCCCCTCTGAATTGGCCATAAAATCAATTTTGTTGAGACGGATTTTGAATTTGACGCCTCGGGTGCGGAGTTTTTTACGTCGTCCCCCATAGCCAAACTTGCGCGTGTGCTTGTGTGCCGTTTTTACAAAGTTTTCAGATTCCCTCCCGGGTTGCCTCCCCCACTGAATTGGCCATATAATCAATTTTGTTGAGACGTATTTTGAATTTGACGCCTCGGGTGCGGAGTTTTTGACGTCGTCGCCCATAGCCAAACTTGCGCGCATGCTTCTGCGCCGTTTTTACAAAGTTTTCAGATTGCCTCCTTGGTTTGCATCCCCCACTGAATTGCCCATTGAATCAATTGTGTTGAGACGGATTTTCAATTTGGCGCCTTGGGTGCGCAGTTTTTTACGTCGTCGCCCATAGCCAAACTTGCGCGTATGCTTGTGCTCCATTTTTACAAAGATTTCAGATTGCCTCACGGGTTTGCATCCCCCACTGAATTGGCAATAGAAACCATTGCGTCGAGACGGTGTTTGAATTTGAGGCCTCGGGTGTAGAGTTTTTGACGTCGTAGCCCATTGCCACACTTGCGCGCATGCTTATGCGCCGTTTTTACAAAGTTTTCGGATTACCTCTCGGGTTTGCACTCCCCACTGAATTGGCCATAGAATCAATTGTTGCGAGACGGATTTTGAATTTGAGGCCTCTGGTGCAGTGTTTTTGACGTCGTGGTCCATAGCCATACTTCTGGCATACTTGTGCGCCGTTTTTACAAAGTTTTCAGATTGCCTCCTGGGTTTGCATCCCCCACTGAATTGGCCATAGAATCAATTGTGTGGAGACAGATTTTGAATTTGACGCCTCGGGTGCGGAGTTTTTGAAGTTGTCGCCTATAGCCAAACTTGCACGTATGCTTGTGCGCCATTTTTACAAAGTTTTCAGATTGCCTCTCGGGTTGCAACCCCCACCGAATTGGCCATATAATCATTTGTGTTGAGACGGATTTTGAATTTGACGCCTTGGGTGCGCAATTTTTTACGTCGTCGCCCATAGCCAAACTTGCGCGTATGCTTGTGCGCCGTTTTTACAAAGTTTTCAGATTGCCCCCTGGATTTGCATCCCCCACTGAATTGGCCATAGAATCAATTTTGTTGAGACAAATTTTGAATTTGACGCCTCGGGTGCGGAGTTTTTGACGTCGTCGCCCAAAACCAAACTTGCGCGTGTGCTTGTGCGCCTTTTTTACAAAGTTTTCAGATTGCCTCCCGGGTTTGCAACCCCCACTGAATTGGCCATAGAATCAATTGTGTTGAGATGAATTTCGAATTTGACGCCTCGGGTGCGGAGTTTTTGAAGTTGTCGCCCATAGCCAAACTTGCGCGTGTGCTTGTGCGCCGTTTTTACAAAGTTTTCAGATTGCCTCTCAGGTTGCAACCCCCACTGAATTGGCCATAGAATTGATTTTGTTGAGACGGATTTTGAATTTGACGCCTCGGGTGCGGAGTTTTTGACGTCGTCGCCCATAGACAAACTTGCTCGCTTGCTTGTGCGCCTTTTTTACAAATTTTTCAGATTGCCTCCCGGGTATGCATCCCTACTGAATTGGCCATAAAATCAATTGTGTTGAAACGGATTTTGAATTTGACGCCTCGGGTGTGGAGATTTTGACGTCGTCGCCCATAGCCAAACTTGCGCGTATACTTGTGCTCCGTTTTTACAAAGTTTTCAGATTGCCTCCCGGGTTTGCATCCCCCACTGAATTGCCAATAGAATCCATTGCGTCGAGACGGTTTTTGAATTTGAGGCCTCGGGTGCAGTGTTTTTTACGTCGTGGTCCATAGCCAAACTTCTGGCATACTTGTGTGCCGTTTTTACAAAGTTTTTAGATTGCCTCCCGGGTTTGCATCCCCCACTGAATTAGCCATATAATCAATAGTGTTGAGACGGATTTTGAATTTGACGCCTCGGGTGCGGAGTTTTTGACGTCGTCGCCCATAGCCAAACTTGCGCGTGTGCTTGTGCGCCGTTTTTACAAAGTTTTCAGATTGCCTCCCGGGTTTGCATCCCCCACTAAATTGGCCATAGAATCAATTGTGTTGAGATGAATTTTGAATTTGACGCCTCGGGTGCGGAGTTTTTGACGTTGTCGCCCATAACCAAACTTGAGCGTGTGCTTTTGCGCCGTTTTTACAATGTTTTCAGATTACCTCTCAGGTTGCAACCCCCACTGAATTGGCCATATAATAAATTTTGTTGAGACGGATTTTGAATTTGACGCCTCGGGTTCGGAGTTTTTGACGTCGTCGCCCATAGCCAAACTTGCGCGTGTGCTTGTGCGCCATTTTTACAAAGTTTTCAGATTACCTCACGGGTTGCATCCCCCACTGAATTGGCCATATAATCAATTTTGTTGAGACGGATTTTGAATTTGACGCCTCGGGTGTGGAGTTTTTTGACGTCGTCGCCCATAGATAAACTTGCGCGTATACTTGTGCTTCGTTTTTACAAAGTTTTCAGATTGCCTCTTGGGTTTGCATCCACCATTGAATTGGCCATAGAATCAATTGTGTCGAGACAGATTTTGAATTTGACGCCTTGGGTGCGCAGTTTTTTACGTCGTCAACCATAGCCAAACTTGCGCGTATGCTTGTGCGCCGTTTTTACAAAGTTTTCAGATTGGCCCCTGGGTTTGCATCCCCCACTTAATTGGTCATAAAATTAATTTTGTTGAGACGGATTTTGAATTTGACGCCTTGGGTGCGGAGTTTTTGAAGTCGTCGCCCATAGCCAAACTTGCGCGTGTGCTTGTGCGCCGTTTTTACAAAGTTTTCAGATTGCCTCCCAGGTTGCATCCCTCACTGAATTGGCCATAGAATCAATTGTGTCGAGACGGATTTTGAATTTGGCGCCTTGGGTGCGCAGTTTTTTACGTCGTCGCCCATAGCCAAACTTGCGCGTATGCTTGTGCGCCGTTTTTAAAAAGTTTTCAGATTGACCCCTGGGTTTGCATCCCCCACTGAATTGGTCATAGAATCAATTTTGTTGAGAAGGATTTTGAATTTGACGCCTCGGGTGCGGAGTTTTAGAAGTCGTCGCCCATAGCCAAACTTGCGCGTGTGCTTGTGCGCCGTTTTTACAAAGTTTTCAGATTGCCTCCCGGGTTGCATCCCTCACTGAATTGGCCATAGAATCAATTTTGTTGAGACGGATTTTAAATTGGACGCCTCGGGTAGGGAGTTTTTTACGTCGTCGCCCATAGCCAAACTTGAGCGCATGCTTGTGTGCCGTTATTACAAAGTTTTCAGATTGCCTTCCGAGTTTGCACTCCCCACTGAATTGGACATAGAATCAATTGTGTTGAGACGAATTTTGAATTTGACGCCTCGGGTGCGGAGTTTTTGACGTCGTCGCCCATAGCCAAACTTGCACGTGTGCTTGTGCGCCGTTTTTACAAAGTTTTCAGATTCCCTCCCGGGTTGCCTCCCCCACTGAATTGGCCATATAATAAATTTTGTTGAGACGGATTTTGAATTTGACGCCTCGGGTTCGGAGTTTTTGATTTCGTCGCCCATAGCCAAACTTGCGCGCATGCTTGTGCGCCGTTTTTACATAGTTTTCAGATTGCCTCCTGGATTTACATCCCCCACTGAATTGGCCATAGAATCAATTGTGTTGAGACGGATTTTGAATTTGACGCCTTGGGTGCGCAGTTTTTTACGTCGTCGCCCATAGCTAAACTTTGCGCGTATGGTTATGCGACGTTTTTACAAAGTTTTCAGATTGCCTCCCGGGTTTGCATCCCCACTAAATTGGCCATAGAATCAATTGTGTTGAGACGAATTTTGAATTTGACGCCTCGGGTGCGGACTTTTTGACGTTGTCGCCCATAGCCAAACTTGCGCGTGTGCTTGTGCGCCGTTTTTACAAAGTTTTCAGATTGCCTCTCAGGTTGCAACCCCCACTGAATTGGCCATAGAATCAATTTTGTTGAGACGGATTTTGAATTTGACGCCTCGGGTGCGGAGGTTTTGACGTCGTCGCCCATAACCAAACTTGCTCGCTTGCTTGTGCGCCCTTTTTACAAAGTTTTCAGATTGCCTCCCGGGTATGCATCCCTACTGAATTGGCCATAGAATCAATTGTGTAGAAACGGATTTTGAATTTGACGCCTCGGGTGTGGAGATTTTGACGTCGTCGCCCATAGCCAAACTTGCGCGTATACTTGTGCTCCGTTTTTACAAAGTTTTCAGATTGCCTCCCGGGTTTGCATCCCCCACTGAATTGCCAATAGAATCCATTGCGTCGAGACGGTTTTTGAATTTGAGGCCTCGGGTGCAGTGTTTTTTACGTCGTGGTCCATAGCCAAACTTCTGGCATACTTGTGCGCCGTTTTTACAAAGTTTTTAGATTGCCTCCCGGGTTTGCATCCCCCACTGAATTAGCCATATAATCAATAGTGTTGAGACGGATTTTGAATTTGACGCCTCGGGTGCGGAGTTTTTGACGTCGTCGCCCATAGCCAAACTTGCGCGTCTGCTTGTGCGCCGTTTTTACAAAGTTTTTCAGATTACCTCTCGGGTTGCAACCCCCACTGAATTGGCCATAGAATCAATTGTGTTGAGATGAATTTTGAATTTGACGCCTCGGGTGCGGAGTTTTTGACGTCGTCGCCCATAGCCAAACTTGCGCGCATGCTTGTGCGCCTTTTTTACAAAGTTTTCAGATTGCCTCCCGGGTTTGCATCCCCCACTGAATTGGCCATAAAATCAATTGTGTTGAGACGGATTTTGAATTTGAAGCCTCGGGTGTAGAGTTTTTTACGTCGTCGCCCATAGCCAAACTTGCGCGTATGCTTGTGCTCCATTTTTACAAAGTTTTCAGATTGCCTCACGGGTTTGCATCCCCCACTGAATTGGCAATAGAATCCATTGCGTCGAGACGGTTTTTGAATTTGAGGTCTCGGGTGTAGAGTTTTTGACGTCGTGGCCCATTGCCACACTTGCGCGCATGCTTATGTGCCGTTTTTACAAAGTTTTCGGATTACCTCTCGGGTTTGCACTACCCACTGAATTGGCCATAGAATCAATTGTTCCGAGACGGATTTTGAATTTGAGGCCTCGGGTGCAGTGTTTTTGACGTCGTGGTCCATAACCAAACTTCTGGCATACTTGTGCGCCGTTTTTACAATGTTTTTAGATTGCCTCCCGGGTTTGCATCCCCCACTGAATTGGCCATATAATCAATTGTGTGGAGACGGATTTTGAATTTGATGCCTCGGGTGCGTAGTTTTTGAAGTTGTCGCATATAGCCAAACTTGCGCGTGTGCTTGTGCGCCTTTTTTACAAAGTTTTCAGATTGCCTCTCGGGTTACAACCCCCACTGAATTGGCCATATAATCAATTGTGTTGACACAGATTTTGAATTTGATGCCTTGGGTGCGTAATTTTTTACGTCGTCGCCCATAGCCAAACTTGCGCGTATGCTTGTGCGCCGTTTTTACAAAGTTTTCAGATTGCCCCCTGGATTTGCATCCCCCACTGAATTGGCCATATAATCAATTTTCTTGAGACAAATTTTGAATTTGACGCCTCTGGTGCGGAGTTTTTGACGTCGTCGCCCATAACCAAACTTGCGCATGTGCTTGTGCGCCGTTTTTACAAAGTTTTCAGATTGCCTCCCGAGTTTGCAACCCCCACTGAATTGGCCATAGAATCAATTGTGCTGAGATGAATTTCGAATTTGATGCCTCGGGTGCGGAGTTTTTGAAGTTGTCGCCCATAGCCAAACTTGCGCGCCGTTTTTACAAAGTTTTCAGATTGCCTCTCAGGTTGCAACCCCCACTGAATTGGCCATAGAATCAATTTTGTTGAGACGGATTTTGAATTTGACGCCTCGGGTGCGGAGGTTTTGACGTCGTCGCCCATAGCCAAACTTGCTCGCTTGCTTGTGCGCCGTTTTTACAAAGTTTTCAGATTACCTCCCGGGTATGCACCCCTACTGAATTGGCCATAGAATCAATTGTGTTGAAACGGATTTTGAATTTGACGCCTCGGGTGTGGAGATTTTGACGTCGTCGCCCATAGCCAAACTTGTGCGTATACTTGTGCTCCGTTTTTACAAAGTTTTCAGATTGCCTCCCGGGTTTGCATCCCCCACTGAATTGCCAATAGAATCCATTGCGTCGAGACGGTTTTTGAATTTGAGGCCTCGGGTGCAGTGTTTTTTACGTCGTGGTCCATAGCCAAACTTCTGGCATACTTGTGCGCCGTTTTTACAAAGTTTTTAGATTGCCTCCCGGGTTTGCATCCCCCACTGAATTAGCCATATAATCAATAGTGTTGAGACGGATTTTGAATTTGACGCCTCGGGTGCGGAGTTTTTGACGTCGTCGCCCATAGCCAAACTTGCGCGTCTGCTTGTGCGCCGTTTTTACAAAGTTTTTCAGATTACCTCTCGGGTTGCAACCCCCACTGAATTGGCCATAGAATCAATTGTGTTGAGATGAATTTTGAATTTGACGCCTCGGGTGCGGAGTTTTTGACGTCGTCGCCCATAGCCAAACTTGCGCGCATGCTTGTGCGCCTTTTTTACAAAGTTTTCAGATTGCCTCCCGGGTTTGCATCCCCCACTGAATTGGCCATAAAATCAATTGTGTTGAGACGGATTTTGAATTTGAAGCCTCGGGTGTAGAGTTTTTTACGTCGTCGCCCATAGCCAAACTTGCGCGTATGCTTGTGCTCCATTTTTACAAAGTTTTCAGATTGCCTCACGGGTTTGCATCCCCCACTGAATTGGCAATAGAATCCATTGCGTCGAGACGGTTTTTGAATTTGAGGTCTCAGGTGTAGAGTTTTTGACGTCGTGGCCCATTGCCACACTTGCGCGCATGCTTATGTGCCGTTTTTACAAAGTTTTCGGATTACCTCTCGGGTTTGCACTACCCACTGAATTGGCCATAGAATCAATTGTTCCGAGACGGATTTTGAATTTGAGGCCTCGGGTGCAGTGTTTTTGACGTCGTGGTCCATAACCAAACTTCTGGCATACTTGTGCGCCGTTTTTACAATGTTTTTAGATTGCCTCCCGGGTTTGCATCCCCCACTGAATTGGCCATAGAATCAATTGTGTGGAGACGGATTTTGAATTTGATGCCTCGGGTGCGTAGTTTTTGAAGTTGTCGCATATAGCCAAACTTGCGCGTGTGCTTGTGCGCCTTTTTTACAAAGTTTTCAGATTGCCTCTCGGGTTACAACCCCCACTGAATTGGCCATATAATCAATTGTGTTGACACAGATTTTGAATTTGATGCCTTGGGTGCGTAATTTTTTACGTCGTCGCCCATAGCCAAACTTGCGCGTATGCTTGTGCGCCGTTTTTACAAAGTTTTCAGATTGCCCCCTGGATTTGCATCCCCCACTGAATTGGCCATATAATCAATTTTCTTGAGACAAATTTTGAATTTGACGCCTCTGGTGCGGAGTTTTTGACGTCGTCGCCCATAACCAAACTTGCGCATGTGCTTGTGCGCCGTTTTTACAAAGTTTTCAGATTGCCTCCCGAGTTTGCAACCCCCACTGAATTGGCCATAGAATCAATTGTGCTGAGATGAATTTCGAATTTGATGCCTCGGGTGCGGAGTTTTTGAAGTTGTCGCCCATAGCCAAACTTGCGCGCCGTTTTTACAAAGTTTTCAGATTGCCTCTCAGGTTGCAACCCCCACTGAATTGGCCATAGAATCAATTTTGTTGAGACGGATTTTGAATTTGACGCCTCGGGTGCGGAGGTTTTGACGTCGTCGCCCATAGCCAAACTTGCTCGCTTGCTTGTGCGCCGTTTTTACAAAGTTTTCAGATTACCTCCCGGGTATGCACCCCTACTGAATTGGCCATAGAATCAATTGTGTTGAAACGGATTTTGAATTTGACGCCTCGGGTGTGGAGATTTTGACGTCGTCGCCCATAGCCAAACTTGTGCGTATACTTGTGCTCCGTTTTTACAAAGTTTTCAGATTGCCTCCCGGGTTTGCATACCCCACTGAATTGCCAATAGAATCCATTGCGTCTAGACGGTTTTTGAATTTGAGGCCTCGGGTGCAGTGTTTTTGAAGTCGTGGTCCATAGCCAAACTTCTGGCATACTTGTGCGCCGTTTTTACAAAGTTTTTAGATTGCCTCCCGGGTTTGCATCCCCCACTGAATTAGCCATATAATCAATTGTGTTGAGACGGATTTTGAATTTGACGCCTCGGGTGCGGAGTTTTTTACGTCGTCGCCCATAGCCAAACTTGAGTGTGTGCTTGTGCGCCGTTTTTACAATGTTTTCAGATTACCTCTCAGGTTGCAACCCCCACTGAATTGGCCATAGAATCAATTTTGTTGAGACGGGTTTTGAATTTGACGCCTCGGGTTCGGAGTTTTTGACGTCGTCGCCCATAGCCAAACTTGCACGTGTGCTTGTGCGCCGTTTTTACAAAGTTTTCAGATTGCCTCCCGGGTTGCATCCCCCACTGAATTGGCCATAAAATCAATTTTGATGAGACGGATTTTGAATTTGACGCCTCGGGTGTGGAGTTTTTTGACGTCGTCGCCCATACCTAAACTTGCGCATATACTTGTGCTCCGTTTTTACAAAGTTTTCAAATTGTCTCTTGGGTTTGCATCCCCCACTGAATTGGCCATAGAATCAATTGTGTTGAGACGGATTTTGAATTTGACGCCTTGGGTGCGCAGTTTTTTACGTCGTCGCCCATAGCCAAACTTGCGCGTATGCTTGTGCGCCGTTTTTACAAAGTTTTCAGATTGGCCCCTGGGTTTGCATCCCCCACTGAATTGGTCATAAAATCAATTTTGTTGAGACGGATTTTGAATTTAACGCCTCGGGTGCGGAGTTTTTGTCGTCGTCGTCCATAGCCAAACTTGCGCGTCTGCTTTTGCGCCGTTTTTACAAAGTTTTCAGATTACCTCTCGGGTTGCAACCCCCACTGAATTGGCCATAGAATCAATTTTGTTGAGACGGATTTTGAATTTGACACCTCGGGTGCAGAGTTTTTGACGTCGTCGCCCATAGCCAAACTTGCGCGCATGCTTGTGCGCCGTTTTTACAAAGTTTTCAGATTGCCTCCCGGGTTTGCATCCCCCACTGAATTGGCCATAAAATCAATTGTGTTGAGACGAATTTTGAATTTGAAGCCTCGGGTGTGGAGTTTTTACGTCGTCGCCCATAGCCAAACTTGCGCGTATGCTTGTGCTCCATTTTTACAAAGTTTTCAGATTGCCTCACTGGTTTGCATCCCCCACTGAATTGGCAATAGAATCCATTGCGTCAAGACGGTTTTTGAATTTGAGGTCTCGGGTGTAGAGTTTTTGACGTCGTGGCCCATTGCCACATTTGCGCGCATGCTTATGTGCCGTTTTTACAAAGTTTTCGGATTACCTCTCGGGTTTGCACTACCCACTGAATTGGCCATAGAATCAATTGTTCCGAGACGGATTTTGAATTTGAGGCCTCGGGTGCAGTGTTTTTGACGTCGTGGTCCATAGCCAAACTTCTGGCATACTTGTGCGCCGTTTTTACAATGTTTTTAGATTGCCTCCCGGGTTTGCATTCCCCACTGAATTGGCCATAGAATCAATTGTGTGGAGACGGATTTTGAATTTGATGCCTCGGGTGCGGAGTTTTTGAAGTTGTCGCCTATAGCCAAACTTGCGCGTGTGCTTGTGCGCCTTTTTTACAAAGTTTTCAGATTGCCTCTCGGGTTACAACCCCCACTGAATTGGCCATATAATAAATTGTGTTGAGACAGATTTTGAATTTGACGCCTTGGGTGCGTAATTTTTTACGTCGTCGCCCATAGCCAAACTTGCGCTTATGCTTGTGCGCCGTTTTTACAAAGTTTTCAGATTGTCCCCTGGATTTGCATCCCCCACTGAATTGGCCATATAATCAATTTTCTTGAGACAAATTTTGAATTTGACGCCTCGGGTGCGGAGTTTTTTACGTCGTCGCCCATAACCAAACTTGCGCATGTGCTTGTGCGCCGTTTTTACAAAGTTTTCAGATTGCCTCCCGAGTTTGCAACCCCCACTGAATTGGCAATAGAATCAATTGTGCTGAGATGAATTTCGAATTTGATGCCTCGGGTGCGAAGTTTTTGAAGTTGTCGCCCATAGCCAAACTTGCGCGCCGTTTTTACAAAGTTTTCAGATTGCCTCTCAGGTTGCAACCCCCACTGAATTGGCCATAGAATCAATTTTGTTGAGACGGATTTTGAATTTGACGCCTCGGGTGCGGAGGTTTTGACGTCGTCGCCCATAGCCAAACTTGCTCGCTTGCTTGTGCGCCGTTTTTACAAAGTTTTCAGATTACCTCCCGGGTATGCATCCCTACTGAATTGGCCATAGAATCAATTGTGTTGAAACAGATTTTGAATTTGACGCCTCGGGTTTGGAGATTTTGACGTCGTCGCCCATAGCCAAACTTGTGCGTATACTTGTGCTCCGTTTTTACAAAGTTTTCAGATTGCCTCCCGGGTTTGCATACCCCACTGAATTGCCAATAGAATCCATTGCGTCTAGACGGTTTTTGAATTTGAGGCCTCGGTTGTAGTGTTTTTGAAGTCGTGGTCCATAGCCAAACTTCTGGCATACTTGTGCGCCGTTTTTACAAAGTTTTTAGATTGCCTCCCGGGTTTGCATCCCCCACTGAATTAGCCATATAATCAATTGTGTTGAGACGGATTTTGAATTTGACGCCTCGGGTGCGGAGTTTTTTACGTCGTCGCCCATAGCCAAACCTGAGTGTGTGCTTGTGCGCCGTTTTTACAATGTTTTCAGATTACCTCTCAGGTTGCAACCCCCACTGAATTGGCCATAGAATCAATTTTGTTGAGACGGGTTTTGAATTTGACGCCTCGGGTTCGGAGTTTTTGACGTCGTCGCCCATAGCCAAACTTGCGCGTGTGCTTGTGCGCCGTTTTTACAAAGTTTTCAGATTGCCTCCCGGGTTGCATCCCCCACTGAATTGGCCATAAAATCAATTTTGATGAGACGGATTTTGAATTTGACGCCTCGGGTGTGGAGTTTTTTGACGTCGTCGCCCATAGCTAAACTTGCGCATATACTTGTGCTCCGTTTTTACAAAGTTTTCAGATTGTCTCTTGGGTTTGCATCCCCCACTGAATTGGCCATAGAATCAATTGTGTTGAGACGGATTTTGAATTTGACGCCTTGGGTGCGCAGTTTTTTACGTCGTCGCCCATAGCCAAACTTGCGCGTATGCTTGTGCGCCGTTTTTACAAAGTTTTCAGATTGGCCCCTGGGTTTGCATCCCCCACTGAATTGGTCATAAAATCAATTTTGTTGAGACGGATTTTGAATTTAACGCCTCGGGTGCGGAGTTTTTGTCGTCGTCGTCCATAGCCAAACTTGCGCGTCTGCTTATGCGCCGTTTTTACAAAGTTTTCAGATTACCTCTCGGGTTGCAACCCCCACTGAATTGGCCATAGAATCAATTTTGTTGAGACGGATTTTGAATTTGACACCTCGGGTGCAGAGTTTTTGACGTCGTCGCCCATAGCCAAACTTGCGCGCATTCTTGTGCGCCGTTTTTACAAAGTTTTCAGATTACCTCCCGGGTTTGCATCCCCCACTGAATTGGCCATAAAATCAATTGTGTTGAGACGAATTTTGAATTTGAAGCCTCGGGTGTGGAGTTTTTTACGTCGTCGCCCATAGCCAAACTTGCGCGTATGCTTGTGCTCCGTTTTTACAAAGTTTTCAAATTGCCTCACTGGTTTGCATCCCCCACTGAATTGGCAATAGAATCCATTGCGTCAAGACGGTTTTTGAATTTGAGGTCTCGGGTGTAGAGTTTTTGACGTCGTGGCCCATTGCCACACTTGCGCGCATGCGTATGTGCCGTTTTTACAAAGTTTTCGGATTACCTCTCGGGTTTGCACTACCCACTGAATTGGCCATAGAATCAATTGTTCCGACACGGATTTTGAATTTGAGGCCTCGGGTGCAGTGTTTTTGACGTCGTGGTCCATAGCCAAACTTCTGGCATACTTGTGCGCCGTTTTTACAATGTTTTTAGATTACCTCCCGGGTTTGCATTCCCCACTGAATTGGCCATAGAATCAATTGTGTGGAGACGGATTTTGAATTTGATGCCTCGGGTGCGGAGTTTTTGAAGTTGTCGCCTATAGCCAAACTTGCGCGTGTGCTTGTGCGCCTTTTTTACAAAGTTTTCAGATTGCCTCTCGGGTTACAACCCCCACTGAATTGGCCATATAATCAATTGTGTTGAGACAGATTTTGAATTTGACGCCATGGGTGCGTAATTTTTTACGTCGTCGCCCATAGCCAAACTTGCGCGTATGCTTGTGCGCCGTTTTTACAAAGTTTTCAGATTGTCCCCTGGATTTGCATCCCCCACTGAATTGGCCATATAATCAATTTTCTTGAGACAAATTTTGAATTTGACGCCTCGGGTGCGGAGTTTTTGACGTCGTCGCCCATAACCAAACTTGCACATGTGCTTGTGCGCCGTTTTTACAAAGTTTTCAGATTGCCTCCCGGGTTTGCAACCCCCACTGAATTGGCCATAGAATCAATTGTGCTGAGATGAATTTCGAATTTGATGCCTCGGGTGCGGAGTTTTTGAAGTTGTCGCCCATAGCCAAAGTTGCGCGCCGTTTTTACAAAGTTTTCAGATTGCCTCTCAGGTTGCAACCCCCACTGAATTGGCCATAGAATCAATTTTGTTGAGACGGATTTTGAATTTGACGCCTCGGGTGCGGAGTTTTAGAAGTCGTCGCCCATAGCCAAACTTGCGCGTGTGCTTGTGCGCCGTTTTTACAAAGTTTTCAGATTGCCTCCCGGGTTGCATCCCTCACTGAATTGGCCATAGAATCAATTTTGTTGAGACGGATTTTAAATTGGACGCCTCGGGTGCGGAGTTTTTTACGTCGTTGCCCATAGCCAAACTTGCGCGCATGCTTGTGTGCCGTTATTACAAAGTTTTCAGATTGCCTTCCGAGTTTGCACTCCCCACTGAATTGGACATAGAATCAATTGTGTTGAGACTAATTTTGAATTTGACGCCTCGGGTGCGGAGTTTTTGACGCCGTCGCCCATAGCCAAACTTGCACGTGTGCTTGTGCGCCGTTTTTACAAAGTTTTCAGATTCCCTCCCGGGTTGCCTCCCCCACTGAATTGGCCATATAATAAATTTTGTTGAGACGGATTTTGAATTTGACGCCTCGGGTGCGGAGTTTTTGACGTCGTCGCCCATAGCCAAACTTGTGCGCATGCTTGTGCGCCGTTTTTACAAAGTTTTCAGATTGCCTCCTGGATTTACATCCCCCACTGAATTGGCCATAGAATCAATTGTGTCGAGACGGATTTTGAATTTGACGCCTTGGGTGCGCAGTTTTTTACGTCGTCGCCCATAGCTAAACTTTACGCGTATGGTTATGCGACGTTTTTACAAAGTTTTCAGATTACCTCCCGGGTTTGCATCCCCACTGAATTGGCCATAGAATCAATTGTGTTGAGACGAATTTTGAATTTGACGCCTCGGGTGCAGTGTTTTTGAAGTCGTGGTCCATAGCCAAACTTCTGGCATACTTGTGCGCCGTTTTTACAAAGTTTTCATATTTCCTCCCGGGTTGCATCCCCCACTGAATTGGCCATAGAATCAATTTTGTTGAGACGGATTTTGAATTTGACGCCTCGGGTGTGGAGTTTTTTGACGTCGTCGCCCATAGCCAAACTTGCGCGTCTGCTTGTGCGCCGTTTTTACAAAGTTTTCAGATTGCCTTCCGGGTTTGCACTCCCCACTGAATTGGACATAGAATCAATTGTGTTGAGACGGATTTTGAATTTGACGCCTCGGGTGTGGAGTTTTTGACGTCGTCGCCCATAGCCAAACTTGCGCGTTTGCTTGTGCGCCGTTCTTACAAAGTTTTCAGATTACCTCTCTGGTTGCAACCCCCACTGAATTGGCCATAGAATCAATCTTATTGAGACGGATTTTGAATTTGACACCTTGGGTGCGGAGTTTTTGACGTCGTCGTCCATAGCCAAACTTGCGCGTCTGCTTGTGCGCCGTTTTTACAAAGTTTTCAGATTACCTCTCGGGTTGCAACCCCCACTGAATTGGCCATAGAATCAATTTTGTTGAGACGGATTTTGAATTTGACACCTCGGGTGCGGAATTTTTGACGTCGTCGCCCATCGCCAAACTTGCGCGCATGCTTGTGCGCCGTTTTTACAAAGTTTTCAGATTGCCTCCCGAGTTTACATCCCCCACTGAATTGGCCATAAAATCAATTGTGTTGAGACGGATTTTGAATTTGACGCCTCGGGTGTGGAGTTTTTTAAGTCGTCGCCCATAGCCAAACTTGCGCGCATGCTTGTGCTCCGTTTTTACAAAGTTTTCAGATTGCCTCACGGGTTTGCATCCCCCAATGAATTGGCAATAGAATCCATTGCGTCGAGACGGTTTTTCAATTTGAGGCGTCGGGTGTAGAGTTTTTGACGTCGTGGCCCATTGCCACACTTGCGCGCATGCTTATGCGCCGTTTTTACAAAGTTTTCGGATTACCTCTCGGGTTTGCACTCCCCACTGAATTGGCCATAGAATCAATTGTTCCGAGACGGATTTTGAATTTGAGGCCTCGGGTGCAGTGTTTTTGACGTCGTGGTCCATAGCCAAACTTCTAGCATACTTGTGCGCCGTTTTTACAAAGTTTTTAGATTACCTCCCGGGTATGCATCCTTACTGAATTGGCCATAGAATCAATTGTGTTGAAACGGATTTTGAATTTGATGCCTCGGGTGTGGAGATTTTGACGTCGTCGCCCATAGCCAAACTTGCGCGTATACTTGTGCTCCGTTTTTACAAAGTTTTCAGATTGCCTCCCGGGTTTGCATCCCCCACTGAATTGCCAATAGAATCCATTGCGTCGAGACGGTTTTTGAATTTGAGGCCTCGGGTGCATTATTTTTGACGTCGTGGTCCATAGCCAAACTTCTGGCATACTTGTGCGCCGTTTTTACAAAGTTTTAGATTGTCTCCCGGGTTTGCATCCCCCACTGAATTGGCCATAAAATCAATTGTGTGGAGACGGATTTTGAATTTGACGCCTCGGGTGCAGAGTTTTTGAAGTTGTCGCCTATAGCCAAACTTGCGCGTGTGCTTGTGCGCCGTTTTTACAAAGTTTTCAGATTGCCTCTCGGGTTGCAACCCCCACTGAATTGGCCATATAATCAATTGTGTTGAGACGTATTTTGAATTTGACGCCTAGGGTGCGCAATTTTTTACGTCGTCGCCCATAGCCAAACTTGCGCGTATGCTTGTGCGCCGTTTTTACAAAGTTTTCAGATTGCCCACTGGATTTGCATCCCCCACTGAATTGGCCATAGAATCAATTTTGTTGAGACAAATTTTGAATTTGACGCCTCGAGTTCGGAGTTTTTTACGTCGTCGCCCATAACCAAACTTGCGCGTGTGCTTGTGCGCCGTTTTTACAAAGTTTTCAGATTGCCTCCCGGGTTTGCAACCCCCACTGAATTGGCCATAGAATCAATTGTGTTGAGATGAATTTCGAATTTGACGCCTCGGGTGTGGAGTTTTTGAAGTTGTCGCCCATAGCCAAACTTGCGCGTGTGCTTGTGCGCCGTTTTTACAAAGTTTTCAGATTGCCTCTCAGGTTGCAACCCCCACTGAATTGGCCATAGAATCAATTTTGTTGAGACGGATTTTGAATTTGACGCCTCGGGTGCGGAGTTTTTGACGTCGTCGCCCATAGCCAAACTTGCTCGCTTGCTTGTGCGCCGTTTTTACAAAGTTTTCAGATTGCCTCCCGGGTATGCATCCCTACTGAATTGGCCATAGAATCAATTGTGTTGAAACGTATTTTTAATTTGACGCCTCGGGTGTGGAGATTTTGATGTCGTCGCCCATAGCCAAACTTGCGCGTATACTTGTGCTCCGTTTTTACAAAGTTTTCAGATTGCCTCCCGGGTTTGCATCCCCCACTGAATTGCCAATAGAATCCATTGCGTCGAGACGGTTTTTGAATTTGAGGCCTCGGGTGCAGTGTTTTTGACGTCGTGGTCCATAGCCAAACTTCTGGCATACTTGTGCGCCGTTTTTACAAAGTTTTTAGATTGCCTCCCGGATTTGCATCCCTCACTGAATTGGCCATATAATCAATTGTGTTGAGACGGATTTTGAATTTGACGCCTCGGGTGCGGAGTTTTTGACGTCGTCCCCCATAGCCAAACTTGCGCGTGTGCTTGTGCGCCGTTTTTACAAAGTTTTCAGATTGCCTCCCGGGTTTGCAACCCCCACTGAATTGGCCATAGAATCAATTGTGTTGAGATGAATTTTGAATTTGACGCCTCGGGTGCGGAGTTTTTGACGTTGTCGCCCATAACCAAACTTGAGCGTGTGCTTGTGCGCCGTTTTTACAATGTTTTCAGATTACCTCTCAGGTTGCAACCCCCACTGAATTGGCCATAGAATCAATTTTGTTGAGACGGATTTTGAATTTGACGCCTCGGGTTCGGAGTTTTTGACGTCGTCGCCCATAGCCAAACTTGCGCGTGTGCTTGTGCGCCGTTTTTACAAATGTTTCAGATTGCCTCCCGGGTTGCATCCCCCACTGAATTGGCCATAGAATCAATTTTGTTGAGACGGATTATGAATTTGTCGCCTCGGGTGTGGAGTTTTTTGACGTCGTCGCCCATAGCTAAACTTGCGCGTATACTTGTGCTCCGTTTTTACAAAGTTTTCAGATTGCCTCTTGGGTTTGCATCCCCCACTGAATTGGCCATAGAATCAATTGTGTTGAGACAGATTTTGAATTTGACGCCTTGGGTGCGCAGTTTTTTACATCGTCGCCCATAGCCAAACTTGCGCGTATGCTTGTGCGCCGTTTTTACAAAGTTTTCAGATTGGCCCCTGGGTTTGCATCCCCCACTGAATTGGTCATAAAATCAATTTTGATGAGACGGATTTTGAATTTGACGCCTCGGGTGCGGAGTTTTTGAAGTCGTCGCCCATAGCCAAACTTGCGCGTGTGCTTGTGTACCGTTTTTACAAAGTTTTCAGATTCCCTCCCGGGTTGCCTCCCCCACTGAATTGGCCATATAATCAATTTTGTTGAGACTTATTTTGAATTTGACGCCTCGGGTGCGGAGTTTTTGACGTCGTCGCCCATAACCAAACTTGCGCGCATGCTTGTGCGCCGTTTTTACAAAGTTTTCAGATTGCCTCCTTGGTTTGCATCCCCCACTGAATTAGCCATAGAATCAATTGTGTTGAGACGGATTTTGAATTTGGCGCCTTGGGTGCGCAGTTTTTTACGTCGTCGCCCATAGCCAAACTTGCGCGTTTGCTTGTGCTCCGTTTTTACAAAGTTTTTCGATTGCCTCACGGGTTTGCATCCCCCACTGAATTGGCAATAGAATCCATTGCGTCGAGACGGTTTTTGAATTTGAGGCCTCGGGTGTAGAGTTTTTGACGTCGTGGCCCATTGCCACACTTGCGCGCATGCTTATGCGCCGTTTTTACAAAATTTTCGGATTACCTCTCGGGTTTGCACTCCCCACTGAATTGGCCATAGAATCAATTGTTCCGAGACGGATTTTGAATTTGAGGCCTCGGGTGCAGAGTTTTTGAAGTTGTCGCCTATAGCCAAACTTGCGCGTGTGCTTGTGCGCCGTTTTTACAAAGTTTTCAGATTGCCTCTCGGGTTGCAACCCCCACTAAATTGGCCATATAATCAATTGTGTTGAGACGGATTTTGAATTTGACGCCTTGGGTGCGCAATTTTTTACGTCGTCGCCCATAGCCAAACTTGCGCGCATGCTTGTGTGCCGTTATTACAAAGTTTTCAGATTGCCTTCCGGGTTTGCACTCCCCACTGAATTTGACATAGAATCAATTGTGTTGAGACGGATTTTGAATTTGACGCCTCGGGTGTGGTGTTTTTGACGTCGTCCCCCATAGCCAAACTTGCGCGTGTGCTTGTGCGCCGTTTTTACAAAGTTTTCAGATTGCCTCCCGGGTTTGCATCCCCCACTGAATTGGCCATAGAATCAATTGTGTTGAGATGAATTTTGAATTTGACGCCTCGGGTGCGGAGTTTTTGACGTTGTCGCCCATAACTAAACTTGAGCGTGTGCTTGTGCGCCGTTTTTACAATGTTTTCAGATTACCTCTCAGGTTGCAACCCCCACTGAATTGGCCATAGAATCAATCTTGTTGAGACGGATTTTGAATTTGACGCCTCGGGTGCGGAGTTTTTGACGTCGTCGCCCATAGCTAAACTTGCGCGTGTGCTTGTGCGCCGTTTTTACAAAGTTTTCAGATTGCCTCCCGGGTTGCATCCCCCACTGAATTGGCCATAGAATCAATTTTTTTGAGACGTATTTTGAATTTGACGCCTCGGGTGCGTAGTTTTTGACGTCGTCGCCCATAGCTAAACTTGCGCGTATGCTTGTGCTCCGTTTTTACAAAGTTTTCCGATTGCCTCACGGGTTTGCATCCCCCACTGAATTGGCAATAGAATCCATTGCGTCGAGACGGTTTTTGAATTTGAGGCCTCGGGTGTAGAGTTTTTGACGTCGTGGCCCATTGCCACACTTGCGCGCATGCTTATGCGCCGTTTTTACAAAGTTTTCGGATTACCTCTCGGGTTTGCACTCCCAACTGAATTGGCCATAGAATCAATTGTTCCGAGACGGATTTTGAATTTGAGGCCTCGGGTGCAGTGTTTTTTACGTCGTGGTCCATAGCCAAACTTCTGGCATACTTGTGCGCCGTTTTTACAAAGTTTTCAGATTGCGTCCTAGGTTTGCATCCCCCACTGAATTGGCCATAGAATCAATTGTGTCGAGACAGATTTTGAATTTGGCGCCTTGGGTGCGCAGTTTTTTACGTCGTCGCCCATAGCCAAACTTGCGCGTATGCTTGTGCGTCGTTTTTAAAAAGTTTTCAGATTGGCCCCTGGGTTTGCATCCCCCACTGAATTGGTCATAGAATCAATTTTGTTGAGAAGGATTTTGTATTTGACGCCTCGGGTGCGGAGTTTTAGAAGTCGTCGCCCATAGCCAAACTTGCGCGTGTGCTTGTGCGCCGTTTTTACAAAGTTTTCAGATTGCCTCCCGGGTTGCATCCCTCACTGAATTGGCCATAGAATCAATTTTGTTGAGACGGATTTTAAATTTGACGCCTCGGGTGCGGAGTTTTTTACGTCGTCGCCCATAGCCAAACTTGCGCGCATGCTTGTGTGCCGTTATTACAAAGTTTTCAGATTGCCTTCCGGGTTTGCACTTCCCACTGAATTGGACATAGAATCAATTGTGTTGAGACGGATTTTGAATTTGACGCCTCGGGTGTGGAGTTTTTGACGTCGTCGCCCATAGCCAAACTTGCACGTGTGCTTGTGCGCCGTTTTTACAAAGTTTTCAGATTACCTCTCCGGTTGCAACCCCCACTGAATTGGCCATAGAATCAATCTTGTTTAGACGGATTTTGAATTTGACACCTTGGGTGCGGAGTTTTTGACGTCGTCGTCCATAGCCAAACTTGCGCGTCTGCTTGTGCGCCGTTTTTACAAAGTTTTCAGATTACCTCTCGGGTTGCAACCCCCACTGAATTGGCCATAGAATCAATTTTGTTGAGACGGATTTTGAATTTGACACCTCGGGTGCGGAGTTTTTGACGTCGTCGCCCATCGCCAAACTTGCGCGCATGCTTGTGCGCCGTTTTTACAAAGTTTTCAGATTGCCTCCCGGGTTTGCATCCCCCATTGAATTGGCCATAAAATCAATTGTGTTGAGACGGATTTTGAATTTGACGCCTCGGGTGTGGAGTTTTTTAAGTCGTCGCCCATAGCCAAACTTGCGCGCATGCTTGTGCTCCGTTTTTACAAAGTTTTCAGATTGCCTCACGGGTTTGCATCCCCCAATGAATTGGCAATAGAATCCATTGCGTCGAGACGGTTTTTCAATTTGAGGCGTCGGGTGTAGAGTTTTTGACGTCGTGGCCCATTGCCACACTTGCGCGCATGCTTATGCGCCGTTTTTACAAAGTTTTCGGATTAACTCTCGGGTTTTCACTCCCCACTGAATTGGCCATAGAATCAATTGTTCCGAGACGGATTTTGAATTTGAGGCCTCGGGTGCAGTGTTTTTGACGTCGTGGTCCATAGCCAAACTTCTAGCATACTTGTGCGCCGTTTTTACAAAGTTTTTAGATTACCTCCCGGGTATGCATCCTTACTGAATTGGCCATAGAATCAATTGTGTTGAAATGGATTTTGAATTTGATGCATCGGGTGTGGAGATTTTGACGTCGTCGCCCATAGCCAAACTTGCGCGTATACTTGTGCTCCGTTTTTACAAAGTTTTCAGATTGCCTCCCGGGTTTGCAGCCCCCACTGAATTGCCAATAGAATCCATTGCGTCGAGACGGTTTTTGAATTTGAGGCCTCGGGTGCATTGTTTTTGACGTCGTGGTCCATAGCCAAACTTCTGGCATACTTGTGCGCCGTTTTTACAAAGTTTTAGATTGCCCCCCTGGTTTGCATCCCCCACTGAATTGGCCATAAAATCAATTGTGTGGAGACGGATTTTGAATTTGACGCCTCGGGTGCAGAGTTTTTGAAGTTGTCGCCTATAGCCAAACTTGCGCGTGTGCTTGTGCGCCGTTTTTACAAAGTTTTCAGATTGCCTCTCGGGTTGCAACCCCCACTAAATTGGCCATATAATCAATTGTGTTGAGACGGATTTTGAATTTGACGCCTTGGGTGCGCAATTTTTTACGTCGTCGCCCATAACCAAACTTGCGCGCATGCTTGTGTGCCGTTATTACAAAGTTTTCAGATTGCCTTACGGGTTTGCACTCCCCACTGAATTTGACATAGAATCAATTGTGTTGAGACGGATTTTGAATTTGACGCCTCGGGTGTGGAGTTTTTGACGTCGTCCCCCATAGCCAAACTTGCGCGTGTGCTTGTGCGCCGTTTTTACAAAGTTTTCAGATTGCCTCCCGGGTTTGCATCCCCCACTGAATTGGCCATATAATCAATTGTGTTGAGATGAATTTTGAATTTGACGCCTCGGGTGCGGAGTTTTTGACGTTGTCGCCCATAACTAAACTTGAGCGTGTGCTTGTGCGCCGTTTTTACAATGTTTTCAGATTACCTCTCAGGTTGCAACCCCCACTGAATTGGCCATAGAATCAATTTTGTTGAGACGGATTTTGAATTTGACGCCTCGGGTTCGGAGTTTTTGACGTCGTCGCCCATAGCTAAACTTGCGCGTGTGCTTATGCGCCGTTTTTACAAAGTTTTCAGATTGCCTCCCGGGTTGCATCCCCCACTGAATTGGCCATAGAATCAATTTTTTTGAGACGTATTTTGAATTTGACGCCTCGGGTGCTTAGTTTTTGACGTCGTCGCCCATAGCTAAACTTGCGCGTATACTTATGCTCCGTTTTTACAAAGTTTTCAGATTGCCTCTTAGTTTGCATCCCCCACGGAATTGGCCATAGAATCAATTGTGTCGAGACGGATTTTGAATTTTGCGCCTTGGGTGCGCAGTTTTTTACATTGTCGCCCATAGCCAAACTTGCGCGTATGCTTGTGCTCCGTTTTTACAAAGTTTTCCGATTGCCTCACGGGTTTGCATCCCCCACTGAATTGGCAATAGAATCCATTGCGTCGACACGGTTTTTGAATTTGAGGCCTCGGGTGTAGAGTTTTTGACGTCGTGGCCCATTGCCACACTTGCGCGCATGCTTATGCGCCGTTTTTACAAAGTTTTCGGATTACCTCTCGGGTTTGCACTCCCCACTGAATTGGCCATAGAATCAACTGTTCCGAGATGGATTTTGAATTTGAGGCCTCGGGTGCAGTGTTTTTTACGTCGTGGTCCATAGCCAAACTTCTGGCATACTTGTGCGCCGTTTTTACAAAGTTTTCAGATTGCGTCCTAGGTTTGCATCCCCCACTGAATTGGCCATAGAATCAATTGTGTCGAGACAGATTTTGAATTTGGCGCCTTGGGTGCGCAGTTTTTTACGTCGTCGCCCATAGCCAAACTTGCGTGTATGCTTGTGCGTCGTTTTTAAAAAGTTTTCAGATTGGCCCCTGGGTTTGCATCCCCCACTGAATTGGTCATAGAATCAATTTTGTTGAGAAGGATTTTGAATTTGACGCCTCGGGTGCGGAGTTTTAGAAGTCGTCGCCCATAGCCAAACTTGCGCGTGTGCTTGTGCGCCGTTTTTACAAAGTTTTCAGATTGCCTCCCGGGTTGCATCCCTCACTGAATTGGCCATAGAATCAATTTTGTTGAGACGGATTTTAAATTTGACGCCTCGGGTGCGGAGTTTTTTACGTCGTCGCCCATAGCCAAACTTGCGCGCATGCTTGTGTGCCGTTATTACAAAGTTTTCAGATTGCCTTCCGGGTTTGCACTCCCCACTGAATTGGACATAGAATCAATTGTGTTGAGACGGATTTTGAATTTGACGCCTCGGGTGTGGAGTTTTTGACGTCGTCGCCCATAGCCAAACTTGCGCGTGTGCTTGTGCGCCGTTTTTACAAAGTTTTCAGATTACCTCTCCGGTTGCAACCCCCACTGAATTGGCCATAGAATCAATCTTGTTTAGACGGATTTTGAATTTGACACCTTGGGTGCGGAGTTTTTGACGTCGTCGTCCATAGCCAAACTTGCGCGTCTGCTTGTGCGCCGTTTTTACAAAGTTTTCAGATTACCTCTCGGGTTGCAACCCCCACTGAATTGGCCATAGAATCAATTTTGTTGAGACGGATTTTGAATTTGACACCTCGGGTGCGGAGTTTTTGACGTCGTCGCCCATCGCCAAACTTGCGCGCATGCTTGTGCGCCGTTTTTACAAAGTTTTCAGATTGCCTCCCGGGTTTGCATCCCCCATTGAATTGGCCATAAAATCAATTGTGTTGAGACGGATTTTGAATTTGACGCCTCGGGTGTGGAGTTTTTTAAGTCGTCGCCCATAGCCAAACTTGCGCGCATGCTTGTGCTCCGTTTTTACAAAGTTTTCAGATTGCCTCACGGGTTTGCATCCCCCAATGAATTGGCAATAGAATCCATTGCGTCGAGACGGTTTTTCAATTTGAGGCGTCGGGTGTAGAGTTTTTGACGTCGTGGCCCATTGCCACACTTGCGCGCATGCTTATGCGCCGTTTTTACAAAGTTTTCGGATTAACTCTCGGGTTTTCACTCCCCACTGAATTGGCCATAGAATCAATTGTTCCGAGACGGATTTTGAATTTGAGGCCTCGGGTGCAGTGTTTTTGACGTCGTGGTCCATAGCCAAACTTCTAGCATACTTGTGCGCCGTTTTTACAAAGTTTTTAGATTACCTCCCGGGTATGCATCCTTACTGAATTGGCCATAGAATCAATTGTGTTGAAATGGATTTTGAATTTGATGCATCGGGTGTGGAGATTTTGACGTCGTCGCCCATAGCCAAACTTGCGCGTATACTTGTGCTCCGTTTTTACAAAGTTTTCAGATTGCCTCCCGGGTTTGCAGCCCCCACTGAATTGCCAATAGAATCCATTGCGTCGAGACGGTTTTTGAATTTGAGGCCTCGGGTGCATTGTTTTTGACGTCGTGGTCCATAGCCAAACTTCTGGCATACTTGTGCGCCGTTTTTACAAAGTTTTAGATTGCCCCCCTGGTTTGCATCCCCCACTGAATTGGCCATAAAATCAATTGTGTGGAGACGGATTTTGAATTTGACGCCTCGGGTGCAGAGTTTTTGAAGTTGTCGCCTATAGCCAAACTTGCGCGTGTGCTTGTGCGCCGTTTTTACAAAGTTTTCAGATTGCCTCTCGGGTTGCAACCCCCACTAAATTGGCCATATAATCAATTGTGTTGAGACGGATTTTGAATTTGACGCCTTGGGTGCGCAATTTTTTACGTCGTCGCCCATAGCCAAACTTGCGCGCATGCTTGTGTGCCGTTATTACAAAGTTTTCAGATTGCCTTCCGGGTTTGCACTCCCCACTGAATTTGACATAGAATCAATTGTGTTGAGGCGGATTTTGAATTTGATGCCTCGGGTGTGGAGTTTTTGACGTCCGTCCCCCATAGCCAAACTTGCGCGTGTGCTTGTGCGCCGTTTTTACAAAGTTTTCAGATTGCCTCCCGGGTTTGCATCCCCCACTGAATTGGCCATAGAATCAATTGTGTTGAGATGAATTTTGAATTTGACGCCTCGGGTGCGGAGTTTTTGACGTTGTCGCCCATAACCAAACTTGAGCGTGTGCTTGTGCGCCGTTTTTACAATGTTTTCAGATTACCTCTCAGGTTGCAACCCCCACTGAATTGGCCATAGAATCAATTTTGTTGAGACGGATTTTGAATTTGACGCCTCGGGTTCGGAGTTTTTGACGTCGTCGCCCATAGCTAAACTTGCGCGTGTGCTTGTGCGCCGTTTTTACAAAGTTTTCAGATTGCCTCCCGGGTTGCATCCCCCACTGAATTGGCCATAGAATCAATTTTTTTGAGACATATTTTGAATTTGACGCCTCGGGTGCGGAGTTTTTGACGTCGTCGCCCATAGCTAAACTTGCGCGTATACTTGTGCTCTGTTTTTACAAAGTTTTCAGATTGCCTCTTAGTTTGCATCCCCCACGGAATTGGCCATAGAATCAATTGTGTCGAGACGGATTTTGAATTTGGCGCCTTTGGTGCGCAGTTTTTTACATCGTCGCCCATAGCCAAACTTGCGCGTATGCTTGTGCTCCGTTTTTACAAAGTTTTCCAATTGCCTCACGGGTTTGCATCCCCCACTGAATTGGAAATAGAATCCATTGCGTCGAGACGGTTTTTGAATTTGAGGCCTCGGGTGTAGAGTTTTTGACGTCGTGGCCCATTGCCACACTTGCGCGCATGCTTATGCGCCGTTTTTACAAAGTTTTCGGATTACCTCTCGGGTTTGCACTCCCCACTGAATTGGCCATAGAATCAATTGTTCCGAGACGGATTTTGAATTTGAGGCCTCGGGTGTAGTGTTTTTTACGTCGTGGTCCATAGCCAAACTTCTGGCATACTTGTGCGCCGTTTTTACAAAGTTTTCAGATTGCGTCCTAGGTTTGCATCCCCCACTGAATTGGCCATAGAATCAATTGTGTCGAGACAGATTTTGAATTTGGCGCCTTGGGTGCGCAGTTTTTTACGTCGTCGCCCATAGCCAAACTTGCGCGTATGCTTGTGCGTCGTTTTTAAAAAGTTTTCAGATTGGCCCCTGGGTTTGCATCCCCCACTGAATTGGTCATAGAATCAATTTTGTTGAGAAGGATTTTGAATTTGACGCCTCGGGTGCGGAGTTTTAGAAGTCGTCGCCCATAGCCAAACTTGCGCGTGTGCTTGTGCGCCGTTTTTACAAAGTTTTCAGATTGCCTCCCGGGTTGCATCCCTCACTGAATTGGCCATAGAATCAATTTTGTTGAGACGGATTTTAAATTTGACGCCTCGGGTGCGGAGTTTTTTACGTCGTCGCCCATAGCCAAACTTGCGCGCATGCTTGTGTGCCGTTATTACAAAGTTTTCAGATTGCCTTCCGGGTTTGCACTCCCCACTGAATTGGACATAGAATCAATTGTGTTGAGACTGATTTTGAATTTGACGCCTCGGGTGCAGAGTTTTTGAAGTTGTCGCCTATAGCCAAACTTGCGCGTGTGCTTGTGCGCCGTTTTTACAAAGTTTTAGATTGCCTCCCTGGTTTGCATCCCCCACTGAATTGGCCATAAAATCAATTGTGTGGAGACGGATTTTGAATTTGACGCCTCGGGTGCAGAGTTTTTGAAGTTGTCGCCTATAGCCAAACTTGCGCGTGTGCTTGTGCGCCGTTTTTACAAAGTTTTCAGATTGCCTCTCGGGTTGCAACCCCCACTAAATTGGCCATATAATCAATTGTGTTGAGACGGATTTTGAATTTGACGCCTTGGGTGCGCAATTTTTTACGTCGTCGCCCATAGCCAAACTTGCGCGCATGCTTGTGTGCCGTTATTACAAAGTTTTCAGATTGCCTTCCGGGTTTGCACTCCCCACTGAATTTGACATAGAATCAATTGTGTTGAGGCGGATTTTGAATTTGACGCCTCGGGTGTGGAGTTTTTGACGTCCGTCCCCCATAGCCAAACTTGCGCGTGTGCTTGTGCGCCGTTTTTACAAAGTTTTCAGATTGCCTCCCGGGTTTGCATCCCCCACTGAATTGGCCATAGAATCAATTGTGTTGAGATGAATTTTGAATTTGACGCCTCGGGTGCGGAGTTTTTGACGTTGTCGCCCATAACCAAACTTGAGCGTGTGCTTGTGCTCCGTTTTTACAATGTTTTCAGATTACCTCTCAGGTTGCAACCCCCACTGAATTGGCCATAGAATCAATTTTGTTGAGACGGATTTTGAATTTGACGCCTCGGGTTCGGAGTTTTTGACGTCGTCGCCCATAGCTAAACTTGCGCGTGTGCTTGTGCGCCGTTTTTACAAAGTTTTCAGATTGCCTCCCGGGTTGCATCCCCCACTGAATTGGCCATAGAATCAATTTTTTTGAGACGTATTTTGAATTTGACGCCTCGGGTGCGGAGTTTTTGACGTCGTCGCCCATAGCTAAACTTGAGCGTATACTTGTGCTCTGTTTTTACAAAGTTTTCAGATTGCCTCTTAGTTTGCATCCCCCACGGAATTGGCCATAGAATCAATTGTGTCGAGACGGATTTTGAATTTGGCGCCTTGGGTGCGCAGTTTTTTACATCGTCGCCCATAGCCAAACTTGCGCGTATGCTTGTGCTCCGTTTTTACAAAGTTTTCCGATTGCCTCACGGGTTTGCATCCCCCACTGAATTGGAAATAGAATCCATTGCGTCGAGACGGTTTTTGAATTTGAGGCCTCGGGTGTAGAGTTTTTGACGTCGTGGCCCATAGCCAAACTTGCGCGTATGCTTGTGCGTCGTTTTTAAAAAGTTTTCAGATTGGCCCCTGGGTTTGCATCCCCCACTGAATTGGTCATAGAATCAATTTTGTTGAGAAGGATTTTGAATTTGACGCCTCGGGTGCGGAGTTTTAGAAGTCGTCGCCAATAGCCAAACTTGCGCGTGTGCTTGTGCGCCGTTTTTACAAAGTTTTCAGATTGCCTCCCGGGTTGCATCCCCCACTGAATTGGCCATAGAATCAATTTTGTTGAGACGGATTTTAAATTTGACGCCTCGGGTGCGGAGTTTTTTACGTCGTCGCCCATAGCCAAACTTGCGCGCATGCTTGTGTGCCGTTATTACAAAGTTTTCAGATTGCCTTCCGGGTTTGCACTCCCCACTGAATTGGACATAGAATCAATTGTGTTGAGACTGATTTTGAATTTGACGCCTCGGGTGTGGAGTTTTTGACGTCGTCGCCCATAGCCAAACTTGCGCGTGTGCTTGTGCGCCGTTTTTACAAAGTTTTCAGATTACCTCTCCGGTTGCAACCCCCACTGAATTGGCCATAGAATCAATCTTGTTGAGACGGATTTTGAATTTGACACCTTGGGTGCGGAGTTTTTGACGTCGTCGTCCATAGCCAAACTTGCGCGTCTGCTTGTGCGCCGTTTTTACAAAGTTTTCAGATTACCTCTCGGGTTGCAACCCCCACTGAATTGGCCATAGAATCAATTTTGTTGAGACGGATTTTGAATTTGACACCTCGGGTGCGGAGTTTTTGACGTCGTCGCCCATCGACAAACTTGCGCGCATGCTTGTGCGCCGTTTTTACAAAGTTTTCAGATTGCCTCCCGGGTTTGCATCCCCCATTGAATTGGCCATAAAATCAATTGTGTTGAGACGGATTTTGAATTTGACGCCTCGGGTGTGGAGTTTTTTAAGCCGTCGCCCATAGCCAAACTTGCGCGCATGCTTGTGCTCCGTTTTTACAAAGTTTTCAGATTGCCTCACGGGTTTGCGTCCCCCAATGAATTGGCAATAGAATCCATTGCGTCGAGACGGTTTTTCAATTTGAGGCGTCGGGTGTAGAGTTTTTGACGTCGTGGCCCATTGCCACACTTGCGCGCATGCTTATGTGCCGTTTTTACAAAGTTTTCGGATTACCTCTCGGGTTTGCACTCCCCACTGAATTGGCCATAGAATCAATTGTTCCGAGACGGATTTTGAATTTGAGGCCTCGGGTGCAGTGTTTTTGACGTCGTGGTCAATAGCCAAACTTCTAGCATACTTGTGCGCCGTTTTTACAAAGTTTTTAGATTACCTCCCGGGTATGCATCCTTACTGAATTGGCCATAGAATCAATTGTGTTGAAATGGATTTTGAATTTGATGCATCGGGTGTGGAGATTTTGACGTCGTCGCCCATAGCCAAACTTGCGCGTATACTTGTGCTCCATTTTTACAAAGTTTTCAGATTGCCTCCCGGGTTTGCATCCCCCACTGAATTGCCAATAGAATCCATTGCGTCGAGACGGTTTTTGAATTTGAGGCCTCGGGTGCATTGTTTTTGACGTCGTGGTCCATAGCCAAACTTCTGGCATACTTGTGCGCCGTTTTTACAAAGTTTTAGATTGCCTCCCGGGTTTGCATCCCCCACTGAATTGGCCATAAAATCAATTGTGTGGAGACGGATTTTGAATTTGACGCCTCGGGTGCAGAGTTTTTGAAGTTGTCGCCTATAGCCAAACTTGCGCGTGTGCTTGTGCGCCGTTTTTACAAAGTTTTCAGATTGCCTCTCGGGTTGCAACCCCCACTAAATTGGCCATATAATCAATTGTGTTGAGACGGATTTTAAATTTGACGCCTTGGGTGCGCAATTTTTTACGTCGTCGCCCATAGCCAAACTTGCGCGCATGCTTGTGTGCCGTTATTACAAAGTTTTCAGATTGCCTTCCGGGTTTGCACTCCCCACTGAATTTGACATAGAATCAATTTTGTTGAGACGGATTTTGAATTTGACGCCTCGGGTGTGGAGTTTTTGACGTCCGTCCCCCATAGCCAAACTTGCGCGTGTGCTTGTGCGCCGTTTTTACAAAGTTTTCAGATTGCCTCCCGGGTTTGCATCCCCCACTGAATTGGCCATAAAATCAATTGTGTTGAGATGAATTTTGAATTTGACGCCTCGGGTGCGGAGTTTTTGACGTTGTCGCCCATAACCAAACTTGAGCGTGTGCTTGTGCGCCGTTTTTACAATGTTTTCAGATTACCTCTCAGGTTGCAACCCCCACTGAATTGGCCATAGAATCAATTTTGTTGAGACGGATTTTGAATTTGACGCCTCGGGTTCGGAGTTTTTGACGTCGTCGCCCATAGCTAAACTTGCGCGTGTGCTTGTGCGCCGTTTTTACAAAGTTTTCAGATTGCCTCCCGGGTTGCATCCCCCACTGAATTGGCCATAGAATCAATTTTTTTGAGACGTATTTTGAATTTGACGCCTCGGGTGCGGAGTTTTTGACGTCGTCGCCCATAGCTAAACTTGCGCGTATACTTGTGCTCCATTTTTACAAAGTTTTCAGATTGCCTCTTAGTTTGCATCCCCCACGGAATTGGCCATAGAATCAATTGTGTCGTGACGGATTTTGAATTTGGTGCCTTGGGTGCGCAGTTTTTTACATCGTCGCCCATAGCCAAACTTGCGCGTATGCTTGTGCTCCGTTTTTACAAAGTTTTCCGATTGCCTCACGGGTTTGCATCCCCCACTGAATTGGCAATAGAATCCATTGCGTCGAGACGGTTTTTGAATTTGAGGCCTCGGGTGTAGAGTTTTTGACGTCGTGGCCCATTGCCACACTTGCGCGCATGCTTATGCGCCGTTTTTACAAAGTTTTCGGATTACCTCTCGGGTTTGCACTCCCCACTGAATTGGCCATAGAATCAATTGTTCAGAGACGGATTTTGAATTTGAGGCCTCGGGTGCAGTGTTTTTTACGTCGTGGTCCATAGCCAAACTTCTGGCATACTTGTGCGCCGTTTTTACAAAGTTTTCAGATTGCGTCCTAGGTTTGCATCCCTCACTGAATTGGCCATAGAATCAATTGTGTCGAGACAGATTTTGAATTTGGCGCCTTGGGTGCGCAGTTTTTTACGTCGTCGCCCATAGCCAAACTTGCGCGTATGCTTGTGCGTCGTTTTTAAAAAGTTTTCAGATTGGCCCCTGGGTTTGCAACCCCCACTGAATTGGTCATAGAATCAATTTTGTTGAGAAGGATTTTGAATTTGACGCCTCGGGTGCGGAGTTTTAGAAGTCGTCGCCCATAGCCAAACTTGCGCGTGTGCTTGTGCGCCGTTTTTACAAAGTCTTCAGATTGCCTCCCCGGTTGCATCCCTCACTGAATTGGCCATAGAATCAATTTTGTTGAGACGGATTTTAAATTTGACGCCTCGGGTGCGGAGTTTTTTACGTCGTCGCCCATAGCCAAACTTGCGCGCATGCTTGTGTGCCGTTATTACAAAGTTTTCAGATTGCCTTCCGGGTTTGCACTCCCCACTGAATTGGACATAGAATCAATTGTGTTGAGACGGATTTTGAATTTGACGCCTCGGGTGTGGAGTTTTTGACGTCGTCGCCCATAGCCAAACTTGCGCGTGTGCTTGTGCGCCGTTTTTACAAAGTTTTCAGATTACCTCTCCGGTTGCAACCCCCACTGAATTGTCCATAGAATCAATCTTGTTGAGACGGATTTTGAATTTGACACCTTGGGTGCGGAGTTTTTGACGTCGTCGTCCATAGCCAAACTTGCGCGTCTGCTTGTGCGCCGTTTTTACAAAGTTTTCAGATTACCTCTCGGGTTGCAACCCCCACTGAATTGGCCATAGAATCAATTTTGTTGACACGGATTTTGAATTTGACACCTCGGGTGCGGAGTTTTTGACGTCGTCGCCCATCGCCAAACTTGCGCGCATGCTTGTGCGCCGTTTTTACAAAGTTTTCAGATTGCCTCCCGGGTTTGCATCCCCCATTGAATTGGCCATAAAATCAATTGTGTTGAGACGGATTTTGAAATTGACGCCTCGGGTGTGGAGTTTTTTAAGTCGTCGCCCATAGCCAAACTTGCGCGCATGCTTGTGCTCCGTTTTTACAAAGTTTTTAGATTGCCTCACGGGTTTGCATCCCGCAATGAATTGGCAATAGAATCCATTGCGTCGAGACGGTTTTTCAGTTTGAGTCTTCGGGTGTAGAGTTTTTGACGTCGTGGCCCATTGCCACACTTGCGCGCATGCTTATGCGCCGTTTTTACAAAGTTTTCGGATTACCTCTCGGGTTTGCACTCCCCCCTGAATTGGCCATAGAATCAATTGTTCCGAGACGGATTTTGAATTTGAGGCCTCGGGTGCAGTGTTTTTGACGTCGTGGTCCATAGCCAAACTTCTAGCATACTTGTGCGCCGTTTTTACAAAGTTTTTAGATTACCTCCCGGGTATGCATCCTTACTGAATTGGCCATAGAATCAATTTTGTTGAGACGGATTTTGAATTTGACGCCTCGGGTTCGGAGTTTTTGACGTCGTCGCCCATAGCTAAACTTGCGCGTGTGCTTGTGCGCCGTTTTTACAAAGTTTTCAGATTGCCTCCCGGGTTGCATCCCCCACTGAATTGGCCATAGAATCAATTTTTTTGAGACGTATTTTGAATTTGACGCCTCGGGTGCGGAGTTTTTGACGTCGTCGCCCATAGCTAAACTTGCGCGTATACTTGTGCTCCGTTTTTACAAAGTTTTCAGATTGCCTCTTAGTTTGCATCCCCCAGGGAATTGGCCATAGAATCAATTGTGTCGAGACGGATTTTGAATTTGGCGCCTTGGGTGCGCAGTTTTTTACATCGTCGCCCATAGCCAAACTTGCGCGTATGCTTGTGCTCCGTTTTTACAAAGTTTTCCGATTGCCTCACGAGTTTGTATCCCCCACTGAATTGGCAATAGAATCCATTGCGTCGAGACGGTTTTTGAATTTGAGGCCTCGGGTGTAGAGTTTTTGACGTCGTGGCCCATTGCCACACTCGCGGGCATGCTTATGCGCCGTTTTTACATAGTTTTCGGATTACCTCTCGGGTTTGCACTCCCCACTGAATTGGCCATAGAATCAATTGTTCCGAGACGGATTTTGAATTTGAGGCCTCGGGTGCAGTGTTTTTTACGTCGTGGTCCATAGCCAAACTTCTGGCATACTTGTGCGCCGTTTTTACAAAGTTTTCAGATTGCGTCCTAGGTTTGCATCCCCCACTGAATTGGCCATAGAATCAATTGTGTCGAGACGGATTTTGAATTTGGCGCCTTGGGTGCGCAGTTTTTTACGTCGTCGCCCATAGCCAAACTTGCGCGTATGCTTGTGCGTCGTTTTTAAAAAGTTTTCAGATTGGCCCCTGGGTTTGCATCCCCCACTGAATTGGTCATAGAATCAATTTTGTTGAGAAGGATTTTGAATTTGACGCCTCGGGTGCGGAGTTTTAGAAGTCGTCGCCCATAGCCAAACTTGCGCGTGTGCTTGTGCGCCGTTTTTACAAAGTTTTCAGATTACCTCTCCGGTTACAACCCCCACTGAATTGGCCATAGAATCAATCTTGTTGAGACGGATTTTGAATTTGACACCTTGGGTGCGGAGTTTTTGACGTCGTCGTCCATAGCCAAACTTGCGCGTCTGCTTGTGCGCCGTTTTTACAAAGTTTTCAGATTACCTCTCGGGTTGCAACCCCCACTGAATTGGCCATAGAATCAATTTTGTTGAGACGGATTTTGAATTTGACACCTCGGGTGCGGAGTTTTTGACGTCGTCGCCCATCGCCAAACTTGCGCGCATGCTTGTGCGCCGTTTTTACAAAGTTTTCAGATTGCCTCCCGGGTTTGCATCCCCCATTGAATTGGCCATAAAATCAATTGTGTTGAGACGGATTTTGAATTTGACGCCTCGGGTGTGGAGTTTTTTAAGTCGTCGCCCATAGCCAAACTTGCGCGCATGCTTGTGCTCCGTTTTTACAAAGTTTTCAGATTGCCTCACGGGTTTGCATCCCCCAATGAATTGGCAATAGAATCCATTGCGTCGAGACGGTTTTTCAATTTGAGGCTTCGGGTGTAGAGTTTTTGACATCGTGGCCCATTGCCACACTTGCGCGCATGCTTATGCGCCGTTTTTACAAAGTTTTCGGATTACCTCTCGGGTTTGCACTCCCCACTGAATTGGCCATAGAATCAATTGTTCCGAGACGGATTTTGAATTTGAGGCCTCGGGTGCAGTGTTTTTGACGTCGTGGTCCATAGCCAAACTTCTAGCATACTTGTGCGCCGTTTTTACAAAGTTTTTAGATTACCTCCCGGGTATGCATCCTTACTGAATTGGCTATAGAATCAATTTTGTTGAGACGGATTTTGAATTTGACGCCTCGGGTTCGGAGTTTTTGACGTCGTCGCCCATAGCTAAACTTGCGCGTGTGCTTGTGCGCCGTTTTTACAAAGTTTTCAGATTGCCTCCCGGGTTGCATCCCCCACTGAATTGGCCATAGAATCAATTTTTTTTAGACGTATTTTGAATTTGACGCCTCGGGTGCGGAGTTTTTGACGTCGTCGCCCATAGCTAAACTTGCGCGTATACTTGTGCTCCGTTTTTACAAAGTTTTCAGATTGCCTCTTAGTTTGCATCCCCCACGGAATTGGCCATAGAATCAATTGTGTCGAGACGGATTTTGAATTTGGCGCCTTGGGTGCGCAGTTTTTTACATCGTCGCCCATAGCCAAACTTGCGCGTATGCTTGTGCTCCGTTTTTACAAAGTTTTCCGATTGCCTCACGGGTTTGCATCCCCCACTGAATTGGCAATAGAATCCATTGCGTCGAGACGGTTTTTGAATTTGAGGCCTCGGGTGTAGAGTTTTTGACGTCGTGGCCCATTGCCACACTTGCGCGCATGCTTATGCGCCGTTTTTACAAAGTTTTCGGATTACCTCTCGGGTTTGCACTCCCCACTGAATTGGCCATAGAATCAATTGTTCCGAGACGGATTTTGAATTTGAGGCCTCGGGTGCAGTGTTTTTTACGTCGTGGTCCATAGCCAAACTTCTGGCATACTTGTGCGCCGTTTTTACAAAGTTTTCAGATTGCGTCCCAGGTTTGCATCCCCCACTGAATTGGCCATAGAATCAATTGGGTCGAGACAGATTTTGAATTTGGCGCCTTGGGTGCGCAGTTTTTTACGTCGTCGCCCATAGCCAAACTTGCGCGTATGCTTGTGCGTCCTTTTTAAAAAGTTTTCAGATTGGCCCCCGGGTTTGCATCCCCCACTGAATTGGTCATAGAATCAATTTTGTTGAGAAGGATTTTGAATTTGACGCCTCGGGTGCGGAGTTTTAGAAGTCGTCGCCCATAGCCAAACTTGCGCGTGTGCTTGTGCGCCGTTTTTACAAAGTTTTCAGATTACCTCTCCGGTTACAACCCCCACTGAATTGGCCATAGAATCAATCTTGTTGAGACGGATTTTGAATTTGACACCTTGGGTGCGGAGTTTTTGACGTCGTCGTCCATAGCCAAACTTGCGCGTCTGCTTGTGCGCCGTTTTTACAAAGTTTTCAGATTACCTCTCGGGTTGCAACCCCCACTGAATTGGCCATAGAATCAATTTTGTTGAGACGGATTTTGAATTTGACACCTCGGGTGCGGAGTTTTTGACGTCGTCGCCCATCGCCAAACTTGCGCGCATGCTTGTGCGCCGTTTTTACAAAGTTTTCAGATTGCCTCCCGGGTTTGCATCCCCCATTGAATTGGCCATAAAATCAATTGTGTTGAGACGGATTTTGAATTTGACGCCTCGGGTGTGGAGTTTTTTAAGTCGTCGCCCATAGCCAAACTTGCGCGCATGCTTGTGCTCCGTTTTTACAAAGTTTTCAGATTGCCTCACGGGTTTGCATCCCCCAGTGAATTGGCAATAGAATCCATTGCGTCGAGACGGTTTTTCAATTTGAGGCTTCGGGTGTAGAGTTTTTGACATCGTGGCCCATTGCCACACTTGCGCGCATGCTTATGCGCCGTTTTTACAAAGTTTTCGGATTACCTCTCGGGTTTGCACTCCCCACTGAATTGGCCATAGAATCAATTGTTCCGAGACGGATTTTGAATTTGAGGCCTCGGGTGCAGTGTTTTTGACGTCGTGGTCCATAGCCAAACTTCTAGCATACTTGTGCGCCGTTTTTACAAAGTTTTTAGATTACCTCCCGGGTATGCATCCTTACTGAATTGGCTATAGAATCAATTTTGTTGAGACGGATTTTGAATTTGACGCCTCGGGTTCGGAGTTTTTGACGTCGTCGCCCATAGCTAAACTTGCGCGTGTGCTTGTGCGCCGTTTTTACAAAGTTTTCAGATTGCCTCCCGGGTTGCATCCCCCACTGAATTGGCCATAGAATCAATTTTTTTGAGACGTATTTTGAATTTGACGCCTCGGGTGCGGAGTTTTTGACGTCGTCGCCCATAGCTAAACTTGCGCGTATACTTGTGCTCCGTTTTTACAAAGTTTTCAGATTGCCTCTTAGTTTGCATCCCCCACGGAATTGGCCATAGAATCAATTGTGTCGAGACGGATTTTGAATTTGGCGCCTTGGGTGCGCAGTTTTTTACATCGTCGCCCATAGCCAAACTTGCGCGTATGCTTGTGCTCCGTTTTTACAAAGTTTTCCGATTGCCTCACGGGTTTGCATCCCCCACTGAATTGGCAATAGAATCCATTGCGTCGAGACGGTTTTTGAATTTGAGGCCTCGGGTGTAGAGTTTTTGACGTCGTGGCCCATTGCCACACTTGCGCGCATGCTTATGCGCCGTTTTTACAAAGTTTTCGGATTACCTCTCGGGTTTGCACTCCCCACTGAATTGGCCATAGAATCAATTGTTCCGAGACGGATTTTGAATTTGAGGCCTCGGGTGCAGTGTTTTTTACGTCGTGGTCCATAGCCAAACTTCTGGCATACTTGTGCGCCGTTTTTACAAAGTTTTCAGATTGCGTCCTAGGTTTGCATCCCCCACTGAATTGGCCATAGAATCAATTGGGTCGAGACAGATTTTGAATTTGGCGCCTTGGGTGCGCAGTTTTTTACGTCGTCGCCCATAGCCAAACTTGCGCGTATGCTTGTGCGTCCTTTTTAAAAAGTTTTCAGATTGGCCCCCGGGTTTGCATCCCCCACTGAATTGGTCATAGAATCAATTTTGTTGAGAAGGATTTTGAATTTGACGCCTCGGGTGCAGAGTTTTAGAAGTCGTCGCCCATAGCCAAACTTGCGTGTGTGCTTGTGCACCGTTTTTACAAAGTTTTCAGATTGCCTCCCGGGTTGCATCCCTCACTGAATTGGCCATAGAATCAATTTTGTTGAGACGGATTTTAAATTTGACGCCTCGGGTGCGGACTTTTTTACGTCGTCGCCCATAGCCAAACTTGCGCGCATGCTTGTGTGCCGTTATTACAAAGTTTTCAGATTGCCTTCCGGGTTTGCACTCCCCACTGAATTGGACATAGAATCAATTGTGTTGAGACGGATTTTGAATTTGACGCCTCGGGTGTGGAGTTTTTGACGTCGTCGCCCATAGCCAAACTTGCGCGTGTGCTTGTGCGCCGTTTTTACAAAGTTTTCAGATTACCTCTCCGGTTGCAACCCCCACTGAATTGTCCATAGAATCAATCTTGTTGAGACGGATTTTGAATTTGACACCTTGGGTGCGGAGTTTTTGACGTCGTCGTCCATAGCCAAACTTGCGCGTCTGCTTGTGCGCCGTTTTTACAAAGTTTTCAGATTGCCTTCCGGGTTTGCACTCCCCACTGAATTGGACATAGAATCAATTGTGTTGAGACGGATTTTGAATTTGACGCCTCGGGTGTGGAGTTTTTGACGTCGTCGCCCATAGCCAAACTTGCGCGTGTGCTTGTGCGCCGTTTTTACAAAGTTTTCAGATTGCCTCCCGGGTTGCATCCCCCACTGAATTGGCCATAGAATCAATTTTTTTGAGACGTATTTTGAATTTGATGCCTCGGGTGCGGATTTTTTGACGTCGTCGCCCATAGCTAAACTTGCGCGTATACTTGTGCTCCGTTTTTACAAAGTTTTCAGATTGCCTCTTAGTTTGCATCCCCCACGGAATTGGCCATAGAATCAATTGTGTCGAGACGGATTTTGAATTTGGCGCCTTGGGTGCGCAGTTTTTTACATCGTCGCCCATAGCCAAACTTGCGCGTATGCTTGTGCTCCGTTTTTACAAAGTTTTCCGATTGCCTCACGGGTTTGCATCCCCCACTGAATTGGCAATAGAATCCATTGCGTCGAGACGGTTTTTGAATTTGAGGCCTCGGGTGTATAGTTTTTGACGTCGTGGCCCATTGCCACACTTGCGCGCATGCTTATGCGCCGTTTTTACAAAGTTTTCGGATTACCTCTCGGGTTTGCACTCCCCACTGAATTGGCCATAGAATCAATTGTTCCGAGACGGATTTTGAATTTGAGGCCTCGGGTGCAGTGTTTTTTACGTCGTGGTCCATAGCCAAACTTCTGGCATACTTGTGCGCCGTTTTTACAAAGTTTTCAGATTGCGTCCTAGGTTTGCATCCCCCACTGAATTGGCCATAGAATCAATTGGGTCGAGACAGATTTTGAATTTGGCGCCTTGGGTGCGCAGTTTTTTACGTCGTCGCTCATAGCCAAACTTGCGCGTATGCTTGTGCGTCCTTTTTAAAAAGTTTTCAGATTGGCCCCCGGGTTTGCATCCCCCACTGAATTGGTCATAGAATCAATTTTGTTGAGAAGGATTTTGAATTTGACGCCTCGGGTGCAGAGTTTTAGAAGTCGTCGCCCATAGCCAAACTTGCGTGTGTGCTTGTGCGCCGTTTTTACAAAGTTTTCAGATTGCCTCCCGGGTTGCATCCCTCACTGAATTGGCCATAGAATCAATTTTGTTGAGACGGATTTTAAATTTGACGCCTCGGGTGCGGACTTTTTTACGTCGTCGCCCATAGCCAAACTTGCGCGCATGCTTGTGTGCCGTTATTACAAAGTTTTCAGATTGCCTTCCGGGTTTGCACTCCCCACTGAATTGGACATAGAATCAATTGTGTTGAGACGGATTTTGAATTTGACGCCTCGGGTGTGGAGTTTTTGACGTCGTCGCCCATAGCCAAACTTGCGCGTGTGCTTGTGCGCCGTTTTTACAAAGTTTTCAGATTACCTCTCCGGTTGCAACCCCCACTGAATTGGCCATAGAATCAATCTTGTTGAGATGGATTTTGAATTTGACACCTTGGGTGCGGAGTTTTTGACGTCGTCGTCCATAGCCAAACTTGCGCGTCTGCTTGTGCGCCGTTTTTACAAAGTTTTCAGATTACCTCTCGGGTTGCAACCCCCACTGAATTGGCCATAGAATCAATTTTGTTGAGACGGATTTTGAATTTGACACCTCGGGTGCGGAGTTTTTGACGTCGTCGCCCATCGCCAAACTTGCGCGCATGCTTGTGCGCCGTTTTTACAAAGTTTTCGGATTGCCTCCCGGGTTGCATACCCCACTGAATTGGCCATAGAATCAATTTTTTTGAGACGTATTTTGAATTTGACGCCTCGGGTGCGGAGTTTTTGACGTCGTCGCCCATAGCTAAACTTGCGCGTATACTTGTGCTCCGTTTTTACAAAGTTTTCAGATTGCCTCTTAGTTTGCATCCCCCAGGGAATTGGCCATAGAATCAATTGTGTCGAGACGGATTTTGAATTTGGCTCCTTGGGTGCGCAGTTTTTTACATCGTCGCCCATAGCCAAACTTGCGCGTATGCTTGTGCTCCGTTTTTACAAAGTTTTCCGATTGCCTCACGAGTTTGTATCCCCCACTGAATTGGCAATAGAATCCATTGCGTCGAGACGGTTTTTGAATTTGAGGCCTCGGGTGTAGAGTTTTTGACGTCGTGGCCCATTGCCACACTCGCGCGCATGCTTATGCGCCGTTTTTACATAGTTTTCGGATTACCTCTCGGGTTTGCACTCCCCACTGAATTGGCCATAGAATCAATTGTTCCGAGACGGATTTTGAATTTGAGGCCTCGGGTGCAGTGTTTTTTACGTCGTGGTCCATAGCCAAACTTCTGGCATACTTGTGCGCCGTTTTTACAAAGTTTTCAGATTGCGTCCTAGGTTTGCATCCCCCACTGAATTGGCCATAGAATCAATTGGGTCGAGACAGATTTTGAATTTGGCGCCTTGGGTGCGCAGTTTTTTACGTCGTCGCCCATAGCCAAACTTGCGCGTATGCTTGTGCGTCCTTTTTAAAAAGTTTTCAGATTGGCCCCCGGGTTTGCATCCCCCACTGAATTGGTCATAGAATCAATTTTGTTGAGAAGGATTTTGAATTTGACGCCTCGGGTGCAGAGTTTTAGAAGTCGTCGCCCATAGCCAAACTTGCGTGTGTGCTTGTGCGCCGTTTTTACAAAGTTTTCAGATTGCCTCCCGGGTTGCATCCCTCACTGAATTGGCCATAGAATCAATTTTGTTGAGACGGATTTTAAATTTGACGCCTCGGGTGCGGACTTTTTTACGTCGTCGCCCATAGCCAAACTTGCGCGCATGCTTGTGTGCCGTTATTACAAAGTTTTCAGATTGCCTTCCGGGTTTGCACTCCCCACTGAATTGGACATAGAATCAATTGTGTTGAGACGGATTTTGAATTTGACGCCTCGGGTGTGGAGTTTTTGACGTCGTCGCCCATAGCCAAACTTGCGCGTGTGCTTGTGCGCCGTTTTTACAAAGTTTTCAGATTACCTCTCCGGTTGCAACCCCCACTGAATTGTCCATAGAATCAATCTTGTTGAGACGGATTTTGAATTTGACACCTTGGGTGCGGAGTTTTTGACGTCGTCGTCCATAGCCAAACTTGCGCGTCTGCTTGTGCGCCGTTTTTACAAAGTTTTCAGATTGCCTTCCGGGTTTGCACTCCCCACTGAATTGGACATAGAATCAATTGTGTTGAGACGGATTTTGAATTTGACGCCTCGGGTGTGGAGTTTTGACGTCGTCGCCCATAGCCAAACTTGCGCGTGTGCTTGTGCGCCGTTTTTACAAAGTTTTCAGATTGCCTCCCGGGTTGCATCCCCCACTGAATTGGCCATAGAATCAATTTTTTTGAGACGTATTTTGAATTTGACGCCTCGGGTGCGGAGTTTTTGACGTCGTCGCCCATAGCTAAACTTGCGCGTATACTTGTGCTCCGTTTTTACAAAGTTTTCAGATTGCCTCTTAGTTTGCATCCCCCACGGAATTGGCCATAGAATCAATTGTGTCGAGACGGATTTTGAATTTGGCGCCTTGGGTGCGCAGTTTTTTACATCGTCGCCCATAGCCAAACTTGCGCGTATGCTTGTGCTCCGTTTTTACAAAGTTTTCCGATTGCCTCACGGGTTTGCATCCCCCACTGAATTGGCAATAGAATCCATTGCGTCGAGACGGTTTTTGAATTTGAGGCCTCGGGTGTATAGTTTTTGACGTCGTGGCCCATTGCCACACTTGCGCGCATGCTTATGCGCCGTTTTTACAAAGTTTTCGGATTACCTCTCGGGTTTGCACTCCCCACTGAATTGGCCATAGAATCAATTGTTCCGAGACGGATTTTGAATTTGAGGCCTCGGGTGCAGTGTTTTTTACGTCGTGGTCCATAGCCAAACTTCTGGCATACTTGTGCGCCGTTTTTACAAAGTTTTCAGATTGCGTCCTAGGTTTGCATCCCCCACTGAATTGGCCATAGAATCAATTGGGTCGAGACAGATTTTGAATTTGGCGCCTTGGGTGCGCAGTTTTTTACGTCGTCGCTCATAGCCAAACTTGCGCGTATGCTTGTGCGTCCTTTTTAAAAAGTTTTCAGATTGGCCCCCGGGTTTGCATCCCCCACTGAATTGGTCATAGAATCAATTTTGTTGAGAAGGATTTTGAATTTGACGCCTCGGGTGCAGAGTTTTAGAAGTCGTCGCCCATAGCCAAACTTGCGTGTGTGCTTGTGCGCCGTTTTTACAAAGTTTTCAGATTGCCTCCCGGGTTGCATCCCTCACTGAATTGGCCATAGAATCAATTTTGTTGAGACGGATTTTAAATTTGACGCCTCGGGTGCGGACTTTTTTACGTCGTCGCCCATAGCCAAACTTGCGCGCATGCTTGTGTGCCGTTATTACAAAGTTTTCAGATTGCCTTCCGGGTTTGCACTCCCCACTGAATTGGACATAGAATCAATTGTGTTGAGACGGATTTTGAATTTGACGCCTCGGGTGTGGAGTTTTTGACGTCGTCGCCCATAGCCAAACTTGCGCGTGTGCTTGTGCGCCGTTTTTACAAAGTTTTCAGATTACCTCTCCGGTTGCAACCCCCACTGAATTGGTCATAGAATCAATCTTGTTGAGATGGATTTTGAATTTGACACCTTGGGTGCGGAGTTTTTGACGTCGTCGTCCATAGCCAAACTTGCGCGTCTGCTTGTGCGCCGTTTTTACAAAGTTTTCAGATTACCTCTCGGGTTGCAACCCCCACTGAATTGGCCATAGAATCAATTTTGTTGAGACGGATTTTGAATTTGACACCTCGGGTGCGGAGTTTTTGACGTCGTCGCCCATCGCCAAACTTGCGCGCATGCTTGTGCGCCGTTTTTACAAAGTTTTCGGATTGCCTCCCGGGTTGCATACCCCACTGAATTGGCCATAGAATCAATTTTTTTGAGACGTATTTTGAATTTGACGCCTCGGGTGCGGAGTTTTTGACGTCGTCGCCCATAGCTAAACTTGCGCGTATACTTGTGCTCCGTTTTTACAAAGTTTTCAGATTGCCTCTTAGTTTGCATCCCCCAGGGAATTGGCCATAGAATCAATTGTGTCGAGACGGATTTTGAATTTGGCTCCTTGGGTGCGCAGTTTTTTACATCGTCGCCCATAGCCAAACTTGCGCGTATGCTTGTGCTCCGTTTTTACAAAGTTTTCCGATTGCCTCACGAGTTTGTATCCCCCACTGAATTGGCAATAGAATCCATTGCGTCGAGACGGTTTTTGAATTTGAGGCCTCGGGTGTAGAGTTTTTGACGTCGTGGCCCATTGCCACACTCGCGCGCATGCTTATGCGCCGTTTTTACATAGTTTTCGGATTACCTCTCGGGTTTGCACTCCCCACTGAATTGGCCATAGAATCAATTGTTCCGAGACGGATTTTGAATTTGAGGCCTCGGGTGCAGTGTTTTTTACGTCGTGGTCCATAGCCAAACTTCTGGCATACTTGTGCGCCGTTTTTACAAAGTTTTCAGATTGCGTCCTAGGTTTGCATCCCCCACTGAATTGGCCATAGAATCAATTGTGTCGAGACGGATTTTGAATTTGGCGCCTTGGGTGCGCAGTTTTTTACGTCGTCGCCCATAGCCAAACTTGCGCGTATGCTTGTGCGTCGTTTTTAAAAAGTTTTCAGATTGGCCCCTGGGTTTGCATCCCCCACTGAATTGGTCATAGAATCAATTTTGTTGAGAAGGATTTTGAATTTGACGCCTCGGGTGCGGAGTTTTAGAAGTCGTCGCCCATAGCCAAACTTGCGCGTGTGCTTGTGCGCCGTTTTTACAAAGTTTTCAGATTACCTCTCCGGTTGCAACCCCCACTGAATTGGCCATAGAATCAATCTTGTTGAGACGGATTTTGAATTTGACACCTTGGGTGCGGAGTTTTTGACGTCGTCGTCCATAGCCAAACTTGCGCGTCTGCTTGTGCGCCGTTTTTACAAAGTTTTCAGATTACCTCTCGGGTTGCAACCCCCACTGAATTGGCCATAGAATCAATTTTGTTGAGACGGATTTTGAATTTGACACCTCGGGTGCGGAGTTTTTGACGTCGTCGCCCATCGCCAAACTTGCGCGCATGCTTGTGCGCCGTGTTTACAAAGTTTTCAGATTGCCTCCCGGGTTTGCATCCCCCATTGAATTGGCCATAAAATCAATTGTGTTGAGACGGATTTTGAATTTGATGCCTCGGGTGTGGAGTTTTTTAAGTCGTCGCCCATAGCCAAACTTGCGCGCATGCTTGTGCTCCGTTTTTACAAAGTTTTCAGATTGCCTCACGGGTTTGCATCCCCCAATGAATTGGCAATAGAATCCATTGCGTCGAGACGGTTTTTCAATTTGAGGCTTCGGGTGTAGAGTTTTTGACGTCGTGGCCCATTGCCACACTTGCGCGCATGCTTATGCGCCGTTTTTACAAAGTTTTCGGATTACCTCTCGGGTTTGCACTCCCCACTGAATTGGCCATAGAATCAATTGTTCCGAGACGGATTTTGAATTTGAGGCCTCGGGTGCAGTGTTTTTGACGTCGTGGTCCATAGCCAAACTTCTAGCATACTTGTGCGCCGTTTTTACAAAGTTTTTAGATTACCTCCCGGGTATGCATCCTTACTGAATTGGCCATAGAATCAATTTTGTTGAGACGGATTTTGAATTTGACGCCTCGGGTTCGGAGTTTTTGACGTCGTCGCCCATAGCTAAACTTGCGCGTGTGCTTGTGCGCCGTTTTTACAAAGTTTTCAGATTGCCTCCCGGGTTGCATCCCCCACTGAATTGGCCATAGAATCAATTTTTTTGAGACGTATTTTGAATTTGACGCCTCGGGTGCGGAGTTTTTGACGTCGTCGCCCATAGCTAAACTTGCGCGTATACTTGTGCTCCGTTTTTACAAAGTTTTCAGATTGCCTCTTAGTTTGCATCCCCCACGGAATTGGCCATAGAATCAATTGTGTCGAGACGGATTTTGAATTTGGCGCCTTGGGTGCGCAGTTTTTTACATCGTCGCCCATAGCCAAACTTGCGCGTATGCTTGTGCTCCGTTTTTACAAAGTTTTCCGATTGCCTCACGGGTTTGCATCCCCCACTGAATTGGCAATAGAATCCATTGCGTCGAGACGGTTTTTGAATTTGAGGCCTCGGGTGTAGAGTTTTTGACGTCGTGGCCCATTGCCACACTTGCGCGCATGCTTATGCGCCGTTTTTACAAAGTTTTCGGATTACCTCTCGGGTTTGCACTCCCCACTGAATTGGCCATAGAATCAATTGTTCCGAGACGGATTTTGAATTTGAGGCCTCGGGTGCAGTGTTTTTTACGTCGTGGTCCATAGCCAAACTTCTGGCATACTTGTGCGCCGTTTTTACAAAGTTTTCAGATTGCGTCCTAGGTTTGCATCCCCCACTGAATTGGCCATAGAATCAATTGTGTCGAGACAGATTTTGAATTTGGCGCCTTGGGTGCGCAGTTTTTTACGTCGTCGCCCATAGCCAAACTTGCGCGTATGCTTGTGCGTCCTTTTTAAAAAGTTTTCAGATTGGCCCCTGGGTTTGCATCCCCCACTGAATTGGTCATAGAATCAATTTTGTTGAGAAGGATTTTGAATTTGACGCCTCGGGTGCAGAGTTTTAGAAGTCGTCGCCCATAGCCAAACTTGCGTGTGTGCTTGTGCGCCGTTTTTACAAAGTTTTCAGATTGCCTCCCGGGTTGCATCCCTCACTGAATTGGCCATAGAATCAATTTTGTTGAGACGGATTTTAAATTTGACGCCTCGGGTGCGGAGTTTTTTACGTCGTCGCCCATAGCCAAACTTGCGCGCATGCTTGTGTGCCGTTATTACAAAGTTTTCAGATTGCCTTCCGGGTTTGCACTCCCCACTGAATTGGACATAGAATCAATTGTGTTGAGACGGATTTTGAATTTGACGCCTCGGGTGTGGAGTTTTTGACGTCGTCGCCCATAGCCAAACTTGCGCGTGTGCTTGTGCGCCGTTTTTACAAAGTTTTCAGATTACCTCCCGGGTTTGCATCCCCCATTGAATTGGCCATAAAATCAATTGTGTTGAGACGGATTTTGAATTTGACGCCTCGGGTGTGGAGTTTTTTAAGTCGTCGCCCATAGCCAAACTTGCGCGCATGCTTGTGCTCCGTTTTTACAAAGTTTTCAGATTGCCTCACGGGTTTGCATCCCCCAATGAATTGGCAATAGAATCCATTGCGTCGAGACGGTTTTTCAATTTGAGGCTTCGGGTGTAGAGTTTTTGACGTCGTGGCCCATTGCCACACTTGCGCGCATGCTTATGCGCCGTTTTTACAAAGTTTTCGGATTACCTCTCGGGTTTGCACTCCCCACTGAATTGGACATAGAATCAATTGTTCCGAGACGGATTTTGAATTTGAGGCCTCGGGTGCAGTGTTTTTTACGTCGTGGTCCATAGCCAAACTTCTGGCATACTTGTGCGCCGTTTTTACAAAGTTTTTAGATTACCTCCCGGGTATGCATCCTTACTGAATTGGCCATAGAATCAATTGTGTTGAAACGGATTTTGAATTTGACGCCTCGGGTGTGGAGATTTTGACGTCGTCGCCCATAGCCAAACTTGCGCGTATACTTGTGCTCCGTTTTTACAAAGTTTTCAGATTGCCTCCCGGGTTTGCATCCCCCACTGAATTGCCAATAGAATCCATTGCGTCGGGACGGTTTTTGAATTTGAGGCCTCGGGTGCATTGTTTTTGACGTCGTGGTCCATAGCCAAACTTCTGGCATACTTGTGCGCCGTTTTTACAAAGTTTTAGATTGCCTCCCGGGTTTGCATCCCCCACTGAATTGGCCATAAAATCAATTGTGTGGAGACGGATTTTGAATTTGACGCCTCGGGTGCAGAGTTTTTGAAGTTGTCGCCTATAGCCAAACTTGCGCGTGTGCTTGTGCGCCGTTTTTACAAAGTTTTCAGATTGCCTCTCGGGTTGCAACCCCCACTGAATTGGCCATATAATCAATTGTGTTGAGACGGATTTTGAATTTGACGCCTTGGGTGCGCAATTTTTTACGTCGTCGCCCATAGCCAAACTTGCGCGTATGCTTGTGCGCCGTTTTTACAAAGTTTTCAGATTGCCCCTTGGATTTGCATCCCCCACTGAATTGGCCATAGAATAAATTTTGTTGCGACAAATTTTGAATTTGACGCCTCGAGTTCGGAGTTTTTGACGTCGTCGCCCATAACCAAACTTGCGCGTGTGCTTGTGCGCCGTTTTTACAAAGTTTTCAGATTGCCTCCCGGGTTTGCAACCCCCACTGAATTGGCCATAGAATCAATTGTGTTGAGATGAATTTCGAATTTGACGCCTCGGGTGCGGAGTTTTTGAAGTTGTCGCCCATAGCCAAACTTGCGCGTGTGCTTGTGCGCCGTTTTTACAAAGTTTTCAGATTGCCTCTCAGGTTGCAACCCCCACTGAATTGGCCATAGAATCAATTTTGTTGAGACGGATTTTGAATTTGACGCCTCGGGTGCGGAGTTTTTGACGTCGTCGCCCATAGCCAAACTAGCTCGCTTGCTTGTGCGCCGTTTTTACAAAGTTTTCAGATTGCCTCCCGGGTATGCATCCCTACTGAGTTGGCCATAGAATCAATTGTGTTGAAACGGATTTTTAATTTGACGCCTCGGGTGTGGAGATTTTGATGTCGTCGCCCATAGCCAAACTTGCGCGTATACTTGTGCTCCGTTTTTACAAAGTTTTCAGATTGCCTCCCGGGTTTGCATCCCCCACTGAATTGCCAATAGAATCCATTGCGTCGAGACGGTTTTTGAATTTGAGGCCTCGGGTGCAGTGTTTTTGACGTCGTGGTCCATAGCCAAACTTCTGGCATACATGTGCGCCGTTTTTACAAAGTTTTTAGATTGCCTCCCGGGTTTGCATCCCCCACTGAATTGGCCATATAATCAATTGTGTTGAGACGGATTTTGAATTTGACGCCTCGGGTGCGGAGTTTTTGACATCGTCCCCCATAGCAAAACTTGCGCGTGTGCTTGTGCGCCGTTTTTACAAAGTTTTCAGATTGCCTCCCGGGTTTACATCCCCCACTGAATTGGCCATAAAATCAATTGTGTTGAGATGAATTTTGAATTTGACGCCTCGGGTGCGGAGTTTTTGACGTTGTCGCCCATAACCAAACTTGAGCGTGTGCTTGTGCGCCGTTTTTACAATGTTTTCAGATTACCTCTCAGGTTGCAACCCCCACTGAATTGGCTATAGAATCAATTTTGTTGAGACGGATTTTGAATTTGACGCCTCGGGTTCGGAGTTTTTGACGTCGTCGCCCATAGCCAAACTTGCGCGTGTGCTTGTGCGCCGTTTTTACAATGTTTTCAGATTGCCTCCCGGGTTGCATCCCCCACTGAATTGGCCATAGAATCAATTTTGTTGAGACGGATTATGAATTTTGTCGCCTCGGGTGTGGAGTTTTTTGACGTCGTCGCCCATAGCTAAACTTGCGCGTATGCTTGTGCGCCGTTTTTACAAAGTTTTCAGATAGGCCTCTAGGTTTGCATCCCCCACTGAATTGGTCATAAAATCAATTTTGTTGAGACGGATTTTGAATTTGACGCCTAGGGTGCGGAGTTTTTGAAGTCGTCGCCCATAGCCAAACTTGCGCGTGTGCTTGTGTACCGTTTTTACAAAGTTTTCAGATTCCCTCCCGGGTTGCCTCCCCCACTGAATTGGCCATATAATCAATTTTGTTGAGACGTATTTTGAATTTGACGCCTCGGGTGCGGAGTTTTTGACGTCGTCGCCCATAGCCAAACTTGCGCGCATGCTTGTGCGCCGTTTTTACAAAGTTTTCAGATTACCTCCTTGGTTTGTATCCCCCACTGAATTGGCCATAGAATCAACTGTGTCGAGACGGATTTTGAATTTGGCGCCTTGGGTGCGCAGTTTTTTACGTCGTCGCCCATAGCCAAACTTGCGCGTATGCTTGTGCTCCGTTTTTACAAAGTTTTCCGATTGCCTCACGGGTTTGCATCCCCCGCTGAATTGGTAATAGAATCCATTGCGTCGAGACGGTTTTTGAATTTGAGGCCTCGGGTGTAGAGTTTTTGACGTCGTGGCCCATTGCCACACTTGCGTTTTTACAAAGTTTTCGGATTACCTCTCGGGTTTGCACTCCCCACTGAATTGGCCATAGAATCAATTGTTCTGAGACGGATTTTGAATTTGAGGCATCGGGTGCAGTGTTTTTTACGTCGTGGTCCATAGCCAAACTTCTGGCATACTTGTGCGCCGTTTTTACAAAGTTTTCAGATTGCGTCCTAGGTTTGCATCCCCCACTGAATTGGCCATAGAATCAATTGTGTCGAGACGGATTTTGAATTTGGCGCCTTGGGTGCGCAGTTTTTTACGTCGTCGCCCATAGCCAAACTTGCGCGTATGCTTGTGTGTCGTTTTTAAAAAGTTTTCAGATTGGCCCCTGGGTTTGCATCCCCCACTGAATTGGTCATATAATCAATTTTGTTGAGAAGGATTTTGAATTTGACGCCTCGGGTGCGGAGTTTTAGAAGTCGTCGCCCATAGCCAAACTTGCGCGTGTACTTGTGCGCCGTTTTTACAAAGTTTTCAGATTACCTCCCGGGTTGCATCCCTCACTGAATTGGCCATAGAATCAATTTTGTTGAGACGGATTTTAAATTTGACGCCTCGGGTGCGGAGTTTTTTACGTCGTCGCCCATAGCCAAACTTGCGCGCATGCTTGAGTGCCGTTATTACAAAGTTTTCAGATTGCCTTCCGGGTTTGCACACCCCACTGAATTGGACATAGAATCAATTGTGTTGATACGGATTTTGAATTTGACGCCTCGGGTGTGGAGTTTTTGACGTCGTCGCCCATAGCCAAACTTGCGCGTGTGCTTGTGCGCCGTTTTTACAAAGTTTTCAGATTACCTCTCCGGTTGCAACCCCCACTGAATTAGCCATATAATCAATTGCGTCGAGACGGATTTTGAATTTGACACCTCGGGTGCGGAGTTTTTTACGTCGTGGTCCATAGCCAAACTTCTGGCATACTTGTGCGCCGTTTTTACAAAGTTTTTAGATTGCCTCCCGGGTTTGCATCCCCCACTGAATTGGCCATATAATCAATTGTGTTGAGACGGATTTTGAATTTGACGCCTCGGGTGCGGAGTTTTTGACGTCGTCCCCCATAGCCAAACTTGCGCGTGTGCTTGTGCGCCGTTTTTACAAAGTTTTCAAATTGCCTCCCGGGTTTGCATCCCCCACTGAATTGGCCATAGAATCAATTGTGTTGAGATGAATTTTGAATTTGACGCCTCGGGTGCGGAGTTTTTGACGTTGTCGCCCATAACCAAACATGAGCGTGTGCTTGTGCCTCGTTTTTACAATGTTTTCAGATTACCTCTCAGGTTGCAACCCCCACTGAATTGGCCATAGAATCAATTTTGTTGAGACGGATTTTGAATTTGACGCCTCGGGTTCGGAGTTTTTGACGTCGTCGCCCATAGCCAAACTTGCGCGTGTGCTTGTGCGCCGTTTTTACAAAGTTTTCAGATTGCCTCCCGGGTTGCATCCCCCACTGAATTGGCCATAGAATCAATTTTTTTGAGACATATTTTGAATTTGACGCCTCGGGTGCGGAGTTTTTGACGTCGTCGCCCATAGCTAAACTTGCGCGTATACTTGTGCTCCGTTTTTACAAAGTTTTCAGATTGCCTCTTGGTTTGCATCCCCCACTGAATTGGCCATAGAATCAATTGTGTCGAGACGGATTTTGAATTTGGCGCCTTGGGTGCGCAGTTTTTTACGTCGTCGCCCATAGCCAAACTTGCGCGTATGCTTGTGCTCCGTTTTTACAAAGTTTTCCGATTGCCTCACGGGTTTGCATCCCCCACTGAATTGGCAATAGAATCCATTGCGTCGAGACGGTTTTTGAATTTGAGGCCTCGGGTGTAGAGTTTTTGACGTCTTGGCCCATTGCCACACTTGCGCGCATGCTTATGCGCCGTTTTTACAAAGTTTTCGGATTACCTCTCGGGTTTGCACTCCCCACTGAATTGGCCATAGAATCAATTGTTCCGAGACGGATTTTGAATTTGGCGCCTTGGGTGCGCAGTTTTTTACGTCTTCGCCCATAGCCAAACTTGCGCGTGTGCTTGTTCGCCGTTTTTACAAAGTGTTCAGACTGCCTCCCGGGTTTGCATCCCCCACTGAATTGCCAATAGAATCCATTGCGTCGAGACGGTTTTTGAATTTGAGGCCTCGGGTGCATTATTTTTGACGTTGTGGTCCATAGCCAAACTTGCGCGTGTGCTTGTGCGCCGTTTTTACAAAGTTTTCAGATTGCCTCCCGGGTTGCATCCCCTACTGAATTGGCCATAGAATCAATTTTTTAGAGACTTATTTTGAATTTGACGCCTCGGGTGCGGAGTTTTTGACGTCGTCGCCCATAGCTAAACTTGCGCGTATACTTGTGCTCCGTTTTTACAAAGTTTTCAGATTGCCTCTTGGTTTGCATCCCCCACTGAATTGGCCATAGAATCAATTGTGTCGAGACGGATTTTGAATTTGGCGCCTTGGGTGCGCAGTTTTTTACGTCGTCGCCCATAGCCAAACTTGCGCGTATGCTTGTGCTCCGTTTTTACAAAGTTTTCCGATTGCCTCACGGGTTTGCATCCCCCACTGAATTGGGAATAGAATCCATTGCGTCGAGACGGTTTTTGAATTTGAGGCCTCGGGTGTAGAGTTTTTTACGTCGTGGCCCATTGCCACACTTGCGCGCATGCTTATGCGCCATTTTTACAAAGTTTTCGGATTACCTCTCGGGTTGCAACCCCCACTAAATTGGCCATATAATCAATTGTGTTGAGACGGATTTTGAATTTGACGCCTTGGGTGCGCAATTTTTTACGTCGTCGCCCATAGCCAAACTTGCGCGTATGCTTGTGCGCCGTTTTTACAAAGTTTTCAGATTGCCCCCTGGATTTGCATCCCCCACTGAATTGGCCATAGAATCAATTTTGTTGAGACAAATTTTGAATTTGACGCCTCGAGTTCGGAGTTTTTGACGTCGTCGCCCATAACCAAACTTGCGCGTGTGCTTGTGCCCCGTTTTTACAAAGTTTTCAGATTGCCTCCCGGGTTTGCAACCCCCACTGAATTGGCCATAGAATCAATTGTGTTGAGATGAATTTCGAATTTGACGCCTCGGGTGTGGAGTTTTTGAAGTTGTCGCCCATAGCCAAACTTGCGCGTGTGCTTGTGCGCCGTTTTTACAAAGTTTTCAGATTGCCTCTCAGGTTGCAACCCCAACTGAATTGGCCATAGAATCAATTTTGTTGAGACGGATTTTGAATTTGACGCCTCGGGTGCGGAGTTTTTTACGTCATCGCCCATAGCCAAACTTGCTCGCTTGCTTGTGCGCCGTTTTTACAAAGTTTTCAGATTGCCTCCCGGGTATGCATCCCTACTGAATTGGCCATAGAATCAATTGTGTTGAAATGGATTTTTAATTTGACGCCCCGGGTGTGGAGATTTTGATGTCGTCGCCCATAGCCAAACTTGCGCGTATATTTGTGCTCCGTTTTTACAAAGTTTTCAGATTGCCTCCCGGGTTTGCATCCCCCACTGAATTGCCAATATAATCCATTGCGTCGAGACGGTTTTTGAATTTGAGGCCTCGGGTGCAGTGTTTTTGACGTCGTGGTCCATAGCCAAACTTCTGGCATACTTGTGCGCCGTTTTTACAAAGTTTTTAGATTGCCTCCCGGGTTTGCATCCCCCACTGAATTGGCCATATAATCAATTGTGTTGAGACGGATTTTGAATTTGACGCCTCGGGTGCGGAGTTTTTGACGTCGTCCCCCATAGCCAAACTTGCGCGTGTGCTTGTGCGCCGTTTTTACAAAGTTTTCAGATTGCCTCCCGGGTTTGCATCCCCCACTGAATTGGCCATAGAATCAATTGTGTTGAGATGAATTTTGAATTTGACGCCTCGGGTGCGGAGTTTTTGACGTTGTCGCCCATAACCAAACATGAGCGTGTGCTTGTGCCTCATTTTTACAATGTTTTCAGATTACCTCTCAGGTTGCAACCCCCACTGAATTGGCCATAGAATCAATTTTGTTGAGACGGATTTTGAATTTGACGCCTCGGGTTCGGAGTTTTTGACGTCGTCGCCCATAGCCAAACTTGCGCGTGTGCTTGTGCGCCGTTTTTACAAAGTTTTCAGATTGCCTCCCGGGTTGCATCCCCCACTGAATTGGCCATAGAATCAATTTTTTTGAGACGTATTTTGAATTTGACGCCTCGGGTGCGGAGTTTTTGACGTCGTCGCCCATAGCTAAACTTGCGCGTATACTTGTGCTCCGTTTTTACAAAGTTTTCAGATTGCCTCTTGGTTTGCATCCCCCACTGAATTGGCCATAGAATCAATTGTGTCGAGACGGATTTTGAATTTGGCGCCTTGGGTGCGCAGTTTTTTATGTCGTCGCCCATAGCCAAACTTGCGCGTATGCTTGTGCTCCGTTTTTACAAAGTTTTCAGATTGCCCCCTGGATTTGCATCCCCCACTGAATTGGCCATAGAATCAATTTTGTTGAGACAAATTTTGAATTTGACGCCTCGAGTTCGGAGTTTTTGACGTCGTCGCCCATAACCAAACTTGCGCGTGTGCTTGTGCCCCGTTTTTACAAAGTTTTCAGATTGCCTCCCGGGTTTGCAACCCCCACTGAATTGGCCATAGAATCAATTGTGTTGAGATGAATTTCGAATTTGACGCCTCGGGTGCGGAGTTTTTGAAGTTGTCGCCCATAGCCAAACTTGCGCGTGTGCTTGTTCGCCGTTTTTACAAAGTTTTCAGACTGCCTCCCGGGTTTGCATCCCCCACTGAATTGCCAATAGAATCCATTGAGTCGAGACGGTTTTTGAATTTGAGGCCTCGGGTGCATTGTTTTTGACGTTGTGGTCCATAGCCAAACTTCTGGCATACTTGTGCGCCGTTTTTACAAAGTTTTTAGATTGCCTCCCGGGTTTGCATCCCCCACTGAATTAGTCATATAATCAATTGTGTTGAGACGGATTTTGAATTTAACGCCTCGGGTTCGGAGTTTTTGACGTCGTCGCCCATAGCCAAACTTGCGCGTGTGCTTGTGCGCCGTTTTTACAAAGTTTTCAGATTGCCTCCCGGGTTGCATCCCCCACTGAATTGGCCATAGAATCAATTTTTTGAGACGTATTTTGAATTTGACGCCTCGGGTGCGGAGTTTTTGACGTCGTCGTCCATAGCTAAACTTGCGCGTATACTTGTGCTCCGTTTTTACAAAGTTTTCAGATTGCCTCTTGGTTTGCATCCCCCACTGAATTGGCCATAGAATCAATTGTGTCGAGACGGATTTTGAATTTGGCGCCTTGGGTGCGCAGTTTTTTACGTCGTCGCCCATAGCCAAACTTGCGCGTATGCTTGTGCTCCGTTTTTACGAAGTTTTCCGATTGCCTCACGGGTTTGCATCCCCCACTGAATTGGCAATAGAATCCATTGCGTCGAGACGATTTTTGAATTTGAGGCCTCGGGTGTAGAGTTTTTGACGTCGTGGCCCATTGCCACACTTGCGCGCATGCTTATGCGCCGTTTTTACAAAGTTTTCGGATTACCTCTCGGGTTTGCACTCCCCACTGAATTGGCCATAGAATCAATTGTTCCGAGACGGATTTTGAATTTGGCGCCTTGGGTGCGCAGTTTTTTACGTCTTCGCCCATAGCCAAACTTGCGCGTGTGCTTGTTCGCCGTTTTTACAAAGTTTTCAGACTGCCTCCCGGGTTTGCATCCCCCACTGAATTGCCAATAGAATCCATTTGTCGAGACGGTTTTTGAATTTGAGGCCTCGGGTGCATTGTTTTTGATGTTGTGGTCCATAGCCAAACTTCTGGCATACTTGTGCGCCGTTTTTACAAAGTTTTTAGATTGCCTCCCGGGTTTGCATCCCCCACTGAATTAGCCATATAATCAATTGTGTTGAGACGGATTTTGAATTTGACGCCTCGGGTGCGGAGTTTTTGACGTCGTCGCCCATAGCCAAACTTGCGCGTGTGCTTGTTCGCCGTTTTTACAAAGTTTTCAGATTGCCTCCCGGGTTTGCATCCTCCACTGATTTGGCCATAGAATCAATTGTGTTAAGATGAATTTTGAATTTGACGCCTCGGGTGCGGAGTTTTTGACGTTGTCGCCCGTAACCAAACTTGAGCGTGTGGTTGTGCGCCGTTTTTACAATGTTTTCAGATTACCTCTCAGGTTGCAACCCCCACTGAATTGGCCATAGAATCAATTTTGTTGAGACGGATTTTGAATTTGACGCCTCGGGTTCGGAGTTTTTGACGTCGTCGCCCATAGCCAAACTTGCGCGTGTGCTTGTGCGCCGTTTTTACAAAGTTTTCAGATTGCCTCCCGGGTTGCATCCCCCACTAAATTGGCCATAAAATCAATTTTGTTGAGACGGATTTTGAATTTGACGCCTCGGGTGTGGAGTTTTTTGACGTCGTCGCCCATAGCTAAACTTGCGCGTATACTTGTGCTCCGTTTTTACAAAGTTTTCAGATTGCCTCATGGGTTTGCATCCCCCACTGATTTGGCCATAGAATCAATTGTGTTGAGACGGATTTTGAATTTGACGCCTTGGGTGCGCAGTTTTTTACGTCGTCGCCCGTAGCCAAACTTGCGCGTATGCTTGTGCGCCGTTTTTACAAAGTTTTCAGATTGGCCCCTGGGTTTGCATCCCCCACTGAATTGGTCATAAAATCAATTTTGTTGAGACGGATTTTGAATTTGACGCCTCGGGTGCGGAGTTTTTGAAGTCGTCGCCCATAGCCAAACTTGCGCGTGTGCTTGTGCGCCGTTTTTACAAAGTTTTCAGATTGCCTGCCGGGTTGTATCCCCAACTGAATTGGACATAGAATCAATTGTGTTGAGACGGATTTTGAATTTGACGCCTCGGGTGCGGATTTTTTTACGTCGTCGCCCATAGCCAAACTTGCGCGTGTGCTTGTGCGCCGTTTTTACAAAGTTTTCAGATTGCCTCCCGGGTTGCAACCCCCACTGAATTGGCCATAGAATCAATTTTGTTGAAACGGATTTTGAATTTGACACCTCGGGTGTGGAGTTTTTTGACGTCGTCGCCCATAGCTAAACTTGCGCGTATACTTGTGCTCCGTTTTTACAAATTTTCAGATTGCCTATTGGGTTTGCATCCCCCACTGAATTGGCCATAGAATCAATTGTGTTGAGACGGATTTTGAATTTGACGCCTTGGGTGCGCAGTTTTTTACGTCGTCGCCCGTAGCCAAACTTGCGCGTATGCTTGTGCGCCGTTTTTACAAAGTTTTCAGGTTGGCCCCTGGGTTTGCATCCCCCACTGAATTGGTCATAAAATCAATTTTGTTGAGACGGATTTTGAATTTGACGCCTCGGGTGCGGAGTTTTTGAAGTCGTCGCCCATAGCCAAACTTGCGCGTGTGCTTGTGTGCCATTTTTACAAAGTTTTCAGATTCCCTCCCGGGTTGCCTCCCCCACTGAATTGGCCATATAATCAATTTTGTTGAGACGTATTTTGAATTGGACGCCTCGGGTGCGGAGTTTTTGACGTCGTCGCCCATAGCCAAACTTGCGCGCATGCTTGTGCGCCGTTTTTACAAAGTTTTCAGATTGCCTCCTTGGTTTGCATCCCCCACTGAATTGGCCATAGAATCAATTGTGTCGAGACGGATTTTGAATTTGGCGCCTTGGGTGCGCAGTTTTTTACGTCGTCACCCATAGCCAAACTTGCGCGTATGCTTATGCTCCGTTTTTACAAAGTTTTCCGATTGCCTCACGGGTTTGCATCCCCTACTGAATTGGCAATAGAATCCATTGCGTCGAGACGGTTTTTGAATTTGAGGCCTCGGGTGTAGAGTTTTTGACGTCGTGGCCCATTGCCACACTTGCGCGCATGCTTATGCGCCGTTTTTACAAAGTTTTCGGATTACCTCTCGGGTTTGCACTCTCCACTGAATTGGCCATAGAATCAATTGTTCCTAGACGGATTTTGAATTTGAGGCCTCGGGTGCAGTGTTTTTTACGTCGTGGTCCATAGCCAAACTTCTGGCATACTTGTGCGCCGTTTTTACAAAGTTTTCAGATTGCCTCCTAGGTTTGCATCCCCCACTGAATTGGCCATAGAATCAATTGTGTCGAGACGGATTTTGAATTTGGTGCCTTGGGTGCGCAGTTTTTTACGTCGTCGCCCATAACCAAACTTGCGCGTATGCTTGTGCGTCGTTTTTAAAAAGTTTTCAGATTGGCCCCTGGGTTTGCATCCCCCACTGAATTGGTCATAGAATCAATTTTGTTGAGAAGGATTTTGAATTTGACGCCTCAGGTGCGGAGTTTTAGAAGTCGTCGCCCATAGCCAAACTTGCGCGTGTGCTTGTGCGCCGTTTTTACAATGTTTTCAGATTGCCTCCCGGCTTTGCATCCCCCATTGAATTGGCCATAAAATCAATTGTGTTGAGACGGATTTTGAATTTGACGCCTCGGGTGTGGAGTTTTTTAAGTCGTCGCCCATAGCCAAACTTGCGCGCATGCTTGTGCTCCGTTTTTACAAAGTTTTCAGATTGCCTCACGGGTTTGCATCCCCCAATGAATTGGCAATAGAATCCATTGCGTCGAGACGGTTTTTCAATTTGAGGCGTCGGGTGTAGAGTTTTTGACGTCGTGGCCCATTGCCACACTTGCGCGCATGCTTATGCGCCGTTTTTACAAAGTTTTCGGATTACCTCTCGGGTTTGCACTCCCCAATGAATTGGCCATAGAATCAATTGTTCCGAGACAGATTTTGAATTTGAGGCCTCGGGTGCAGTGTTTTTGACGTCGTGGTCCATAGCCAAACTTCTAGCATACTTGTGCGCCGTTTTTACAAAGTTTTTAGATTACCTCCCGGGTATGCATCCTTACTGAATTGGCCATAGAATCAATTGTGTTGAAACGGATTTTGAATTTGACGCCTCGGGTGTGGAGATTTTGACGTCGTCGCCCATAGCCAAACTTGCACGTATACTTGTGCTCCGTTTTTACAAAGTTTTCAGATTGCCTCCCGGGTTTGCATCCCCCACTGAATTGCCAATAGAATCCATTGCGTCGAGACGGTTTTTGAATTTGAGGCCTCGGGTGCATTGTTTTTGACGTCGTGGTCCATAGCCAAACTTCTGGCATACTTGTGCGCCGTTTTTACAAAGTTTTAGATTGCCTCCCGGGTTTGCATCCCCCACTGAATTGGCCATAAAATCAATTGTGTGGAGACGGATTTTGAATTTGACGCCTCGGGTGCAGAGTTTTTGAAGTTGTCGCCTATAGCCAATCTTGCGCGTGTGCTTGTGCGCCGTTTTTACAAAGTTTTCAGATTGCCTCTCGGGTTGCAACCCCCACTAAATTGGCCATATAATCAATTGCGTTGAGACGGATTTTGAATTTGACGCCTTGGGTGCGCAATTTTTTACGTCGTCGCCTATAGCCAAACTTACGCGTATGCTTGTGCGCCGTTTTTACAAAGTTTTCAGATTGCCCCCTGGATTTGCATCCCCCACTGAATTGGCCATAAAATCAATTTTGTTGAGACAAATTTTGAATTTGACGCCTCGAGTTCGGAGTTTTTGACGTCGTCGCCCATAACCAAACTTGCGCGTGTGCTTGTGCGCCGTTTTTACAAAGTTTTCAGATTGCCTCCCGGGTTTGCAACCCCCACTGAATTGGCCATAGAATCAATTGTGTTGAGATGAATTTCGAATTTGACGCCTCGGGTGTGGAGTTTTTGAAGTTGTCGCCCATAGCCAAACTTGCGCGTGTGCTTGTGCGCCGTTTTTACAAAGTTTTCAGATTGCCTCTCAGGTTACAACCCCCACTGAATTGGCCATAGAATCAATTTTGTTGAGACGGATTTTGAATTTGACGCCTCGGGTGCGGAGTTTTTGACGTCGTCGCCCATAGCCAAACTTGCTCGCTTGCTTGTGCGCCGTTTTTACAAAGTTTTCAGATTGCCTCCTGGATATGCATCCCTACTGAATTGGCCATAGAATCAATTGTGTTGAAACAGATTTTTAATTTGACGCCTCGGGTGTGGAGATTTTGACGTCGTCGCCCATAGCCAAACTTGCGCGTATACTTGTGCTCCGTTTTTACAAAGTTTTCAGATTGCCTCCCGGGTTTGCATCCCCCACTAAATTGCCAATATAATCCATTGTGTCGAGACGGTTTTTGAATTTGAGGCCTCGGGTGCAGTGTTTTTGACGTCGTGGTCCATAGCCAAACTTCTGGCATACTTGTGCGCCGTTTTTACAAAGTTTTTAGATTGCCTCCCGGGTTTGCATCCCCCACTGAATTGGCCATATAATCAATTGTGTTGAGACGGATTTTGAATTTGACGCCTCGGGTGTGGAGTTTTTGACGTCGTCCCCCATAGCCAAACTTGCGCGTGTGCTTGTGCGCCGTTTTTACAAAGTTTTCAGATTACCTCCCGGGTTTGCATCCCCCACTGAATTGGCCATAGAATCAAATGTGTTGAGATGAATTTTGAATTTGACGCCTCGGGTGCGGAGTTTTTGACGTTGTCGCCCATAACCAAACTTGAGCGTGTGCTTGTGCGCCGTTTTTACAATGTTTTCAGATTACCTCTCAGGTTGCAACCCCCACTGAATTGGCCATAGAATCAATTTTGTTGAGACGGATTTTGAATTTGACGCCTCGGGTTTGGAGTTTTTGACGTCGTCGCCCATAGCCAAACTTGCGCGTGTGCTTGTGCGCCGTTTTTACAAAGTTTTCAGATTGCCTCCCGGGTTGCATCCCCCACTGAATTGGCCATAGAATCAATTTTTTTGAGACGTATTTTGAATTTGACGCCTCGGGTGCGGAGTTTTTGACGTCGTCGCCCATAGCTAAACTTGCGCGTATACGTGTGCTCTGTTTTTACAAAGTTTTCCGATTGCCTCTTGGTTTGCATCCCCCACTGAATTGGTAATAGAATCCATTGCGTCGAGACGGTTTTTGAATTTGAGGCCTCGGGTGTAGAGTTTTTGACGTCGTGGCCCATTGCCACACTTGCGCGCATGCTTATGCGCCGTTTTTACAAAGTTTTCGGATTACCTCTCGGGTTTGCACTCCCCACTGAATTGGCCATAAAATCAATTGTTCCGAGACGGATTTTGAATTTGGCGCCTTGGGTGCGCAGTTTTTTACGTCTTCGCCCATAGCCAAACTTGCGCGTGTGCTTGTTCGCCGTTTTTACAAAGTTTTCAGACTGCCTCCCGGGTTTGCAACCCCCACTGAATTGCCAATAGAATCCATTGCATCGAGACGGTTTTTGAATTTGAGGCCTCGGGTGCATTGTTTTTGACGTCGTGGTCCATAGCCAAACTTCTGGCATACTTGTGCGCCGTTTTTACAAAGTTTTTAGATTGCCTCCCGGGTTTGCATCCCCCACTGAATTAGCTATATAATCAATTGTGTTGAGACGGATTTTGAATTTGACGCCTCGGGTGCGGAGTTTTTGACGTCGTCGCCCATAGCCAAACTTGCGCGTGTGCTTGTTCGCCGTTTTTACAAAGTTTTCAGATTGCCTCCCGGGTTTGCATCCCCCACTGATTTGGCCATAGAATCAATTGTGTTGAAATGAATTTTGAATTTGACGCCTCGGATGCGGAGTTTTTTACGTTGTCGCCCATAACCAAACTTGAGCGTGTGCGCCGTTTTTACAATGTTTTCAGATTACCTCTCAGGTTGCAACCCCCACTGAATTGGCCATAGAATCAATTTTGTTGAGACGGATTTTGAATTTGACGCCTCGGGTTCGGAGTTTTTGACGTCGTCGCCCATAGCCAAACTTGCGCGTGTGCTTGTGCGCCGTTTTTACAAAGTTTTCAGATTGCCTCCCGGGTTGCATCCCCCACTGAATTGGCCATAGAATCAATTTTGTTGAGACGGATTTTGAATTTGACGCCTCGGGTGTGGAGTTTTTTGACGTCGTCGCCCATAGCTAAACTTGCGCGTATACTTGTGCTCCGTTTTTACAAAGTGTTCAGATTGCCTCTTGGGTTTGCATCCCCCACTGATTTGGCCATAGAATCAATTGTGTTGAGACGGATTTTGAATTTGACGCCTTGGGTGCGCAGTTTTTTACGTCGTCGCCCGTAGCCAAACTTGCGCGTATGCTTGTGCGCCGTTTTTACAAAGTTTTCAGATTGGCCCCTGGGTTTGCATCCCCCACTGAATTGGTCATAAAATCAATTTTGTTGAGACGGATTTTGAATTTGACGCCTCGGGTGCGGAGTTTTTGAAGTCGTCGCCCATAGCCAAACTTGCGCGTGTGCTTGTGCGCCGTTTTTACAAAGTTTTCAGATTGCCTGCCGGGTTGTATCCCCAACTGAATTTGACATAGAATCAATTGTGTTGAGACGGATTTTGAATTTGACGCCTCGGGTGCGGATTTTTTTACGTCGTCGCCCATAGCCAAACTTGCGCGTGTGCTTGTGCGCCGTTTTTACAAAGTTTTCAGATTGCCTCCCGGGTTGCATCCCCCACTGAATTGGCCATAGAATCAATTTTGTTGAAACGGATTTTGAATTTGACACCTCGGGTGTGGAGTTTTTTGACGTCGTCGCCCATAGCTAAACTTTGCGCGTATACTTGTGCTCCGTTTTTACAAAGTTTTCAGATTGCCTCTTGGGTTTGCATCCCCCACTGAATTGGCCATAGAATCAATTGTGTTGAGACGGATTTTAAGTTTGACGCCTTGGGTGCGCAGTTTTTTACTTTGTAAAAACGGCGCACAATCTGAAAACTTTGTAGAGTTTTTGACGTCGTGGCCCATTGCCACACTTGCGCGCATGCTTATGCGCCCTTTTTACAAAGTTTTCGGATTACCTCTCGGGTTTGCACTCCCCACTGAATTGGCCATAGAATCAATTGTTCCGAGACGGATTTTGAATTTGAGGCCTCGGGTGCAGTGTTTTTGACGTCGTGGTCCATAGCCAAACTTCTAGCATACTTGTGCGCCGTTTTTACAAAGTTTTTAGATTACCTCCCGGGTATGCATCCTTACTGAATTGGCAATAGAATCAATTGTGTTGAAATGGATTTTGAATTTGACGCCTCGGGTGTGGAGATTTTGACGTCGTCGCCCATAGCCAAACTTGCGCGTATACTTGTGCTCCGTTTTTACAAAGTTTTCAGATTGCCTCCCGAGTTTGCATCCCCCACTGAATTGCCAATAGAATCCATTGCGTCGAGACGGTTTTTGAATTTGAGGCCTCGGGTGCATTGTTTTTGACGTCGTGGTCCATAGCCAAACTTCTGGCATACTTGTGCGCCGTTTTTACAAAGTTTTAGATTGCCTCCCGGGTTTGCATCCCCCACTGAATTGGCCATAAAATCAATTGTGTGGAGACGGATTTTGAATTTGACGCCTCGGGTGCAGAGTTTTTGAAGTTGTCGCCTATAGCCAAACTTGCGCGTGTGCTTGTGCGCCGTTTTTACAAAGTTTTCAGATTGCCTCTCGGGTTGCAACCCCCACTGAATTGGCCATATAATCAATTGTGTTGAGACGGATTTTGAATTTGACGCCTTGGGTGCGCAATTTTTTACGTCGTCGCCCATAGCCAAACTTACGCGTATGCTTGTGCGCCGTTTTTACAAAGTTTTCAGATTGCCCCCTGGATTTGCATCCCCCACTGAATTGGCCATAGAATCAATTTTGTTGAGACAAATTTTGAATTTGACGCCTCGAGTTCGGAGTTTTTGACGTCGTCGCCCATAACCAAACTTGCGCGTGTGCTTGTGCGCCGTTTTTACAAAGTTTTCAGATTGCGTCCTAGGTTTGCATCCCCCACTGAATTGGCCATAGAATCAATTGTGTCGAGACGGATTTTGAATTTGGCGCCTTGGGTGCGCAGTTTTTTACGTCGTCGCCCATAGCCAAACTTGCGCGTATGCTTGTGCGTCGTTTTTAAAAAGTTTTCATATTGGCCCCTGGGTTTGCATCCCCCACTGAATTGGTCATAGAATCAATTTTGTTGAGAAGGAATTTGAATTTGACGCCTCGGGTGCGGAGTTTTAGAAGTCGTCGCCCATAGCCAAACTTGCGCGTGTGCTTGTGCGCCGATTTTACAAAGTTTTCAGATTGCCTCCCGGGTTGCATCCCTCACTGAATTGGCCATAGAATCAATTTTGTTGAGACAGATTTTAAATTTGACGCCTCGGGTGCGGAGTTTTTTACGTCGTCGCCCATAACCAAACTTGCGCGCATGCTTGTGCGCCGTTTTTACAAAGTTTTCAGATTGCCTCCTTGGTTTGCATCCCCCACTGAATTAGCCATAGAATCAATTGTGTCGAGACGGATTTTGAATTTGGCGCCTTGGGTGCAAAGTTTTTTACGTCGTCGCCCATAGCCAAACTTGCGCGTTTGCTTGTGCTCCGTTTTTACAAAGTTTTCAGATTGCCTCACGGGTTTGCATCCCCCAATGAATTGGCAATATAATCCATTGCGTCGAGACGGTTTTTCAATTTGAGGCTTCGGGTGTAGAGTTTTTGACGTCGTGGCCCATTGCCACACTTGCGCGCATGCTTATGCGCCGTTTTTACAAAGTTTTCGGATTACCTCTCGGGTTTGCACTCCCCACTGAATTGGCCATAGAATCAATTGTTCCGAGACGGATTTTGAATTTGAGGCCTCGGGTGTAGTGTTTTTGACGTCGTGGTCCATAGCCAAACTTCTAGCATACTTGTGCGCCGTTTTTACAAAGTTTTTAGATTACCTCCCGGGTATGCATCCTTACTGAATTGGCCATAGAATCAATTGTGTTGAAACGGATTTTGAATTTGACGCCTCGGGTGTGGAGATTTTGACGTCGTCGCCCATAGCCAAACTTGCGCGTATACTTGTGCTCCATTTTTACAAAGTTTTCAGATTGCCTCCCGGGTTTGCATCCCCCACTGAATTGCCAATAGAATCCATTGCGTCGAGACGGTTTTTGAATTTGAGGCCTCGGGTGCATTGTTTTTGACGTCGTGGTCCATAGCCAAACTTCTGGCATACTTGTGCGCCGTTTATACAAAGTTTTAGATTGCCTCCCGGGTTTGCATCCCCCACTGAATTGGCCATAAAATCAATTTTGTGGAGACGGATTTTGAATTTGACGCCTCGGGTGCAGAGTTTTTGAAGTTGTCGCCTATAGCCAAACTTGCGCGTGTGCTTGTGCGCCGTTTTTACAAAGTTTTCAGATTGCCTCTCGGGTTGCAACCCCCATTAAATTGGCCATATAATCAATTGTGTTGAGACGGATTTTGAATTTGACGCCTTGGGTGCGCAATTTTTTACGTCGTCGCCCATAGCCAAACTTGCGCGTATGCTTGTGCGCTGTTTTTACAAAGTTTTCAGATTGCCCCCTGGATTTGCATCCCCCATTGAATTTGCCATAGAATCAATTTTGTTGAGACAAATTTTGAATTTGACGCCTCGAGTTCGGAGTTTTTGACGTCGTCGCCCATAACCAAACTTGCGCGTGTGCTTGTGCGCCGTTTTTACAAAGTTTTCAGATTGCCTCCCGGGTTTGCAACCCCCACTGAATTGGCCATAGAATCAATTGTGTTGAGATGAATTTCGAATTTGACGCCTCGGGTGTGGAGTTTTTGAAGTTGTCGCCCATAGCCAAACTTGCGCGTGTGCTTGTGCGCCGTTTTTACAAAGTTTTCAGATTGCCTCTCAGGTTGCAACCCCCACTGAATTGGCCATAGAATCAATTTTGTTGAGACGGATTTTGAATTTGACGCCTCGGGTGCGGAGTTTTTTACGTCGTCGCCCATAGCCAAACTTGCTCGCTTGCTTGTGCGCCGTTTTTACAAAGTTTTCAGATTGCCTCCCGGGTATGCATCCCTACTGAATTGGCCATAGAATCAATTGTGTTGAAACGGATTTTTAATTTGACACCTCGGGTGTGGAGATTTTGATGTCGTCGCCCATAGCCAAACTTGCGCGTATACTTGTGCTCCGTTTTTACAAAGTTTTCAGATTGCCTCCCGGGTTTGCATCCCCCACTGAATTGCCAATAGAATCCATTGCGTCGAGACGGTTTTTGAATTTGAGGCCTCGGGTGCAGTGTTTTTGACGTCGTGGTCCATAGCCAAACTTCTGGCATACTTGTGCGCCGTTTTTACAAAGTTTTTAGATTGCCTCCCGGGTTTGCATCACCCACTGAATTGGCCATATAATCAATTGTGTTGAGACAGATTTTGAATTTGACGCCTCGGGTGCGGAGTTTTTGACGTCGTCCCCCATAGCCAAACTTGCGCGTGTGCTTGTGCGCCGTTTTTACAAAGTTTTCAGATTGCCTCCCGGGTTTGCATCCCCCACTGAATTGGCCATAGAATCAATTGTGTTGAGATGAATTTTGAATTTGACGCCTCGGGTGCGGAGTTTTTGACGTTGTCGCCCATAACCAAACTTGAGCGTGTGCTTGTGCGCCGTTTTTACAATGTTTTCAGATTACCTCTCAGGTTGCAACCCCCACTGAATTGGCCATAGAATCAATTTTGTTGAGACGGATTTTGAATTTGACGCCTCGGATTCGGAGTTTTTGACGTCGTCGCCCATAGCCAAACTTGCGCGTGTGCTTGTGCGCCGTTTTTACAAAGTTTTCAGATTGCCTCCCGGGTTGCATCCCCCACTGAATTGGCCATAGAATCAATTTTTTTGAGACGTATTTTGAATTTGACGCTTCTGGTGCGGAGTTTTTGACGTCGTCGCCCATAGCTAAACTTGCGCGTATACTTGTGCTCCGTTTTTACAAAGTTTTCAGATTGCCTCTTGGTTTGCATCCCCCACTGAATTGGCCATAGAATAAATTGTGTCGAGATGGATTTTGAATTTGGCGCCTTGGGTGCGCAGTTTTTTACGTCGTCGCCCATAGCCAAACTTGCGCGTATGCTTGTGCGTCGTTTTTAAAAAGTTTTCAGATTGGCCCCTGGGTTTGCATCCCCCACTGAATTGGTCATAGAATCAATTTTGTTGAGAAGGATTTTGAATTTGACGCCTCGGGTGCGGAGTTTTAGAAGTCGTCGCCCATAGCCAAACTTGCGCGTGTGCTTGTGCGCCGTTTTTACAAAGTTTTCAGATTGCCTACCGGGTTGCATCCCTCACTGAATTGGCCATAGAATCAATTTTGTTGAGACGGATTTTGAATTTGATGCCTCGGGTTCGGAGTTTTTGACGTCGTCGCCCATAGCCAAACTTGTGCGTGTGCTCGTGCGCCGTTTTTACAAAGTTTTCAGATTGCCTCCCGGGTTGCAACCCCCACTGAATTGGCCATAGAATCAATTTTGTTGAGACGTATTTTGAATTTGACGCCTCGGGTGCGGAGTTTTTGACGTCGTCGCCCATAGCTAAACTTGCGCGTGTGCTTGTGCTCCGTTTTTACAAAGTATTCCGATTGCCTCACGGGTTTGCATCCCCCACTGAATTGGCAATAGAATCCATTGCGTCGAGACGGTTTTTGAATTTGACGCCTCGGGTGTAGAGTTTTTGACGTCGTGGCCCATTGCCACACTTGCGCGCATGCTTATGCGCCGTTTTTACAAAGTTTTCAGATTACCTCTCGGGTTTGCACTCCCCACTGAATTGGCCATAAAATCAATTGTTCCGAGACGAATTTTGAATTTGAGGCCTCGGGTGCAGTGTTTTTTACGTCGTGGTCCATAGCCAAACTTCTGGCATACTTGTGCGCCGTTTTTACAAAGTTTTCAGATTGCGTCCTAGGTTTGCATCCCCCACTGAATTGGCCATAGAATCAATTGTGTCGAGACGGATTTTGAATTTGGCGCCTTGGGTGCGCAGTTTTTTACGTCGTCGCCCATAGCCAAACTTGCGCGTATGCTTGTGCGTCGTTTTTAAAAAGTTTTCAGATTGGCCCCTGGGTTTGCATCCCCCACTGAATTGGTCATAGAATCAATTTTGTTGAGAAGGATTTTGAATTTGACGCCTCGGGTGCGGAGTTTTAGAAGTCGTCGTCCATAGCCAAACTTGCGCGTGTGCTTGTGCGCCGTTTTTACAAAGTTTTCAGATTGCCTCCCGGGTTGCATCCCTCACTGAATTGGCCATAGAATCAATTTTGTTGAGATGGATTTTAAATTTGACGCCTCGGGTGCGGAGTTTTTTACGTCGTCGCCCATAGCCAAACTTGCGCGCATGCTTGTGTGCCGTTATTACAAAGTTTTCATATTGCCTTCCGGGTTTGCACTCCCCACTGAATAGGACATAGAATCAATTGTGTTGAGACGGATTTTGAATTTGACGCCTCGGGTGTGGAGTTTTTGACGTCGTCGCCCATAGCCAAACTTGCGCGTGTGCTTGTGCGCCGTTTTTACAAAGTTTTCAGATTACCTCTCCGGTTGCAACCCCCACTGAATTGGCCATAGAATCAATCTTGTTGAGACGGATTTTGAATTTGACACCTTGGGTGCGGAGTTTTTGACGTCGTCGTCCATAGCCAAACTTGCGCGTCTGCTTGTGCGCCGTTTTTACAAAGTTTTCAGATTACCACTCGGGTTGCAACCCCCACTGAATTGGCCATAGAATCAATTTTGTTGAGACGGATTTTGAATTTGACACCTCGGGTGCGGAGTTTTTGACGTCGTCGCCCATCGCCAAACTTGCGCGCATGCTTGTGCGCCGTTTTTACAAAGTTTTCAGATTGCCTCCCGGGTTTGCATCCCCCACTGAATTGGCCATAAAATCAATTGTGTTGAGACGGATTTTGAATTTGACGCCTCGGGTGTGGAGTTTTTTAAGTCGTCCTCATAGCCAAACTTGCGCGCATGCTTGTGCTCCGTTTTTACAAAGTTTTCAGATTGCATCACGGGTTTGCATCCCCCAATGAATTGGCAATAGAATCCATTGCGTCGAGACGGTTTTTCAATTTGAGGCGTCGGGTGTAGAGTTTTTGACGTCGTGGCCCATTGCCACACTTGCGCGCATGCTTATGCGCCATTTTTACAAAGTTTTCGGATTATCTCTCGGGTTTGCACACCCCACTGAATTGGCCATAGAATCAATTGTTCCAAGACGGATTTTGAATTTGAGGCCTCGGGTGCAGTGTTTTTGACGTCGTGGTCCATAGCCAAACTTCTAGCATACTTGTGCGCCGTTTTTACAAAGTTTTTAGATTACCTCCCGGGTATGCATCCTTACTGAATTGGCCATAGAATCAATTGTGTTGAAACGGATTTTGAATTTGACGCCTCGGGTGTGGAGATTTTGACGTCGTCGCCCATAGCCAAACTTGCGCGTATGCTTGTGCGCCGTTTTTACAAAGTTTTCAGATTGCCCCCTGGATTTGCATCACCCACTGAATTGGCCATAGAATCAATTTTGTTGAGACAAATTTTGAATTTGACGCCTCGAGTTCGGAGTTTTTGACGTCGTCGCCCATAACCAAACTTGCGCGTGTGCTTGTGCGCCATTTTTACAAAGTTTTCAGATTGCCTCCCGGGTTTGCAACCCCCACTTAATTGGCCATAGAATCAATTGTGTTGAGATGAATTTCGAATTTGACGCCTCGGGTGTGGAGTTTTTGAAGTTGTCGCCCATAGCCAAACTTGCGCGTGTGCTTGTGCGCCGTTTTTACAAAGTTTTCAGATTGCCTCTCAGGTTGCAACCCCCACTGAATTAGCCATAGAATCAATTTTGTTGAGACGGATTTTTAATTTGACGCCTCGGGTGTGGAGATTTTGATGTCGTCGCCCATAGCCAAACTTGCGCGTATACTTGTGCTCCGTTTTTACAAAGTTTTCAGATTGCCTCCCGGGTTTGCATCCCCCACTGAATTGCCAATAGAATCCATTGCGTCGAGACGGTTTTTGAATTTGAGGCCTCGGGTGCAGTGTTTTTGACGTCGTGGTCCATAGCCAAACTTCTGGCATACTTGTGCGCCGTTTTTACAAAGTTTTTAGATTGCCTCCCGGGTTTGCATCCCCCACTGAATTGGCCATATAATCAATTGTGTTGAGACGGATTTTGAATTTGACGCCTCGGGTGCGGAGTTTTTGACGTCGTCCCCCATAGCCAAACTTACGCGTGTGCTTGTGCGCCGTTTTTACAAAGTTTTCAGATTGCCTCCCGGGTTTGCATCCCCCACTAAATTGTCCATAGAAGCAATTGTGTTGAGATGAATTTTGAATTTGACGCCTCGGGTGCGGAGTTTTTGACGTTGTCGCCCATAACAAAACTTGAGCGTGTGCTTGTGCGCCGTTTTTACAATGTTTTCAGATTACCTCTCAGGTTGCAACCCCCACTGAATTGGCATAGAATCAATTTTGTTGAGACGGATTTTGAATTTGACGCCTCGGGTTCGGAGTTTTTGACGTCGTCGCCCATAGCCAAACTTGCGCGTGTGCTTGTGCGCCGTTTTTACAAAGTTTTCAGATTGCCTCCCGGGTTGCATCCCCCACTGAATTGGCCATAGAATCAATTTTGTTGAGACGGATTATGAATTTAACGCCTCGGGTGCAGTGTTTTTGACGTCGTGGTCCATAACCAAATTGCGAGCATGCTTGTGCGCCATTTTTACAAAGTTTTTATATTGCCTCCCGGGTTTGCATCCCCCACTGAATTGGCAATAGGATCAATTGCGTGGAGATGGTTTTTGACGTCGTGGCCCATTGCCACACTTTCACGCATGCTTATGCGCCGTTTTTACAAAGTTTTCGGATTACCTCTCGGGTTTGCACTCCCCACTGAATTGGCCATAAAATCAATTGTGTTGATGCGGATTTTGAATTTGACGCCTTGGGTGCGGAGTTTTTGACGTCGTCGCCCATAGGCAAACTTGCGCGTATGCTTGTGCGCCGTTTTTACAAAGTTTTCAGATTGCCCACTGGGTTTGCAACCCCCACTGATTTGGCCATAGAATCAATTTTGTTGAGACGGATTTTGAATTTGACGCCTCAAGTGCGGATTTTTGACGTCGTCGCCCATAGCCAAACTTGCGTGTGTGCTTGTGCGCCGTTTTTACAAAGTTTTCAAATTGCCTCCCGGGTTGCCTCCTCTGCTGAATTGGCCATATAATCAATTTTTTTGAGACGAATTTTGAATTTTACGCCTCGGGTGTGGAATTTTTGACGTCGTCGCCCATAACCAAACTTGCGCGCATGCTTGTGCGCCATTTTTACAGAGTTTTCAGATTGCCTCCTGGGATTGCATCCCCCACTGAATTGGCCATAAAATCAATTGTGTTGATGCGGATTTTGAATTTGACGCCTTGGGTGCGGAGGTTTTGACGTCGTCGCCCATAGCCAAACTTGCGCGTATGCTTGTGCGCCGTTTTTACAAAGTTTTTAGATTGCCCACTGGGTTTGCAACCCCCACTGAATTGGCCATAGAATCAATTTTGTTGAGACGGATTTTGAATTTGACGCCTCGGGTGTGGAGTTTTTGACGTCGTCGCCCATAGCCAAACTTGCTCGCTTGCTTGTGCGCCATTTTTATAAAGTTTTCAGATTGCCTCCCGGGTATGCATCCCTACTGAATTGGCCATAGAATCAATTGTGTTGAAACAGATTTTTAATTTGACGCCTCGGGTGTGGAGATTTTGACATCGTCGCACATAGCCATACTTGCGCGTATACTTGTGCTCCGTTTTTACAAAGTTTTCAGATTGCCTCCCGGGTTTGCATCCCCCACTGACTTGCCAATAGAATCCATTGCGTCGAGACGGTTTTTGAATTTGAGGCCTCGGGTGCAATGTTTTTGACGTCGTGGTCCATAGCCAAACTTCTGGCATACTTGTGCGCCGTTTTTACAAAGTTTTTAGATTGCCTTCCGGGTTTGCATCCTCCACTGAATTGGCCATATAATCAATTGTGTTGAGACGGATTTTGAATTTGACGCCTCGGGTGCGGAGTTTTTGACGTCGTCCCCCATAGCCAAACTTGCGCGTGTGCTTGTGCGCCGTTTTTACAAAGTTTTCAGATTGCCTCCCGGGTTTGCAGCCCCCACTGAATTGGCCATAGAATCAATTGTGTTGAGATGAATTTTGAATTTGACGCCTCGGGTGCGGAGTTTTTGACGTTGTCGCCCATAACCAAACTTGAGCGTGTGCTTGTGCGCCGTTTTTACAATGTTTTCAGATTACCTCTTAGGTTGCAACCCCCACTGAATTGGCCATAGAATCAATTTTGTTGAGACGGATTTTGAATTTGATGCCTCGGGTTCGGAGTTTTTGACGTCGTCGCCCATAGTCAAACTTGCGCGTGTGCTTGTGTGCCATTTTTACAAATTTTCAGATTCCCTCCCGGGTTGCCTCCCCCACTGAATTGGCCATATAATCAATTTTGTTTAGACGTATTTTGAATTTGACGTCTCGGGTGCGCAGTTTTTTACGTCGTCGCCCATAGCCAAACTTGCACGTATGTTTGTGCGCCGTTTTTAAAAAGTTTTCAGATTGGCCCCTGGGTTTGCATCCCCCACTGAATTGGTCATAGAATCAATTTTGTTGAGAAGGATTTTGAATTTGACGCCTCGGGTGCGGAGTTTTAGAAGTCGTCGCCCATAGCCAAACTTGCACGTGTGCTTGTGCGCCGTTTTTACAAAGTTTCCAGATTGCCTTCCGGGTTTGCACTCCCCACTGAATTGGACATAGAATCAATTGTGTTGAGACGGATTTTGAATTTGACGCCTCGGGTGTGGAGTTTTTGACGTCGTCGCCCATAGCCAAACTTGCGCGTGTGCTTGTGCGCCGTTTTTACAAAGTTTTCAGATTCCCTCCCGGGTTGCCTCCCTATTTGAATTGGCCATATAATCAATTTTGTTGAGACGGATTTTGAATTTGACGCCTCGGGTGCGGAGTTTTTGACGTCGTCGCCCATAGCCAAACTTGCGCGCATGCTTGTGTGCCGTTTTTACAAAGTTTTCAGATTGCCTCCTGGGTTTGCATCCCCCACTGAATTGGCCATATAATCAATTGTGTCAAGACGGATTTTGAATTTGACACCTTGGGTGCGCAGTTTTTTACGTCGTCGCCCATAGCCAAACTTTGCGCGTATGCTTATGCGACGTTTTTACAAAGTTTTCAGATTGCCTCCCGGGTTTGGATCCCCACTGAATTGGCCATAGAATCAATTGTGTTGAGACGAATTTTGAATTTGACGCCTCGGGTGCGGAGTTTTTGACGTTGTCGCCCATAGCCAAACTTGAGCGTGTGCTTGTGCGCCTTTTTTACAAAGTTTTCAGATTGCCTCCCGGGTTTGCATCCCCCACTGAATTGGCCATAGAATCAATTGTGTTTAGACGGATTTTGAATTTGACGCCTCAAGTGCGGATTTTTGAAGTCGTCGCCATAGCCAAACTTGCGCGTGTGCTTGTGCGCCGTTTTTACAAAGTTTTCAGATTGCCTCCCGGGTTGCCTCCTCTACTGAATTGGGCATAAAATCAATTGTGTTGAGGCGGATTTTGAATTTGACGCCTTGGGTGCGGAGTTTTTGAAGTCGTCGCCCATAGCCAAACTTGCGCGTGTGCATGTGTGCCGTTTTTAAAAAGTTTTCAGATTGCCGCCAGGGTTTGCATCCCCCACTGAATTGGCCATAGAATCAATTGTGTTGAGATGAATTTTGAATTTGACACCTCGGGTGCGGAGTTTTTGACGTTGTCGCCCATAGCCAAACTTGCGTGTGTGCTTGTGCGCCGTTTTTACAAAGTTTTCAGAGGGCCTCTCGGGTTGCAACCCTCACTGAATTGGCCATAGAATCTATTTTGTTGAGACGAATTTTTGAATTTAACGCCTCGGGTGCGGAGTTTTTGACATCGTCGCCCATAGCCAAACTTGCGCGCATGCTTGTGCGCCGTTTTTACAAAGTTTTCAGATTGCCTCCTTGGTATGCATCCCTACTGAATTGGCCATAGAATCAATTGTGTTGACAAGGATTTTGAATTTGACGCCTCGGGTGCGGTGTTTTTGATGTCGTCGCCCATAGCCAAACTTGTGCATATACTTGTGCGCCATTTTTACAAAGTTTTTTTATTGCCCCCTGGTTTTGCATCCCCCACTGAATTGGCCATAGAATCAATTGTGCCGAGACGGATTTTGAATTTGAGGCCTCGGGTTCAGTGTTTTTGACGTCGTGGTCCATAGCCAAATTGCGAGCATGCTTGTGCGCCATTTTTACAAAGTTTTTATATTGCCTCCCGGGTTTGCATCCCCCACTGAATTGGCAATAGGATCAATTGCGTCGAGGCGGTTTTTGACGTCGTGGCCCATTGCCACACTTTCACGCATGCTTATGCGCCGTTTTTACAAAGTTTTCGGATTACCTCTCGGGTTTGCACTCCCCACTGAATTGGCCATAGAATCAATTGTGCCGACACGGATTTTGAATTTGAGGCCTCGGGTGCAGTGTTTTTAACGTCGTGGTCCATAGCCAAACATCGGCCATGCTTGTGCGCCGTTCTTACAAAGTTTTCAGATTGCCTCCCGGGTTTGCATCCCCCACTGAATTGGCCACAAAATCTATTATGTTGAGACGGATTTTGAATTTGACGCCTCAAGTGCGGATTTTTGACGTCGTCGCCCATAGCCAAACTTGCGTGTGTGCTTGTGCGCCGTTTTTACAAAGTTTTCAGAGGGCCTCTCGGGTTGCAACCCTCACTGAATTGGCCATAGAATCTATTTTGTTGAGACGAATTTTTGAATTTAACGCCTCGGGTGCGGAGTTTTTGACATCGTCGCCCATAGCCAAACTTGCGCGCATGCTTGTGCGCCGTTTTTACAAAGTTTTCAGATTGCCTCCTTGGTATGCATCCCTACTGAATTGGCCATAGAATCAATTGTGTTGACAAGGATTTTGAATTTGACGCCTCGGGTGCGGTGTTTTTGATGTCGTCGCCCATAGCCAAACTTGTGCATATACTTGTGCGCCATTTTTACAAAGTTTTTTTATTGCCCCCTGGTTTTGCATCCCCCACTGAATTGGCCATAGAATCAATTGTGCCGAGACGGATTTTGAATTTGAGGCCTCGGGTTCAGTGTTTTTGACGTCGTGGTCCATAGCCAAATTGCGAGCATGCTTGTGCGCCATTTTTACAAAGTTTTTATATTGCCTCCCGGGTTTGCATCCCCCACTGAATTGGCAATAGGATCAATTGCGTCGAGGCGGTTTTTGACGTCGTGGCCCATTGCCACACTTTCACGCATGCTTATGCGCCGTTTTTACAAAGTTTTCGGATTACCTCTCGGGTTTGCACTCCCCACTGAATTGGCCATAGAATCAATTGTGCCGACACGGATTTTGAATTTGAGGCCTCGGGTGCAGTGTTTTTAACGTCGTGGTCCATAGCCAAACATCGGCCATGCTTGTGCGCCGTTCTTACAAAGTTTTCAGATTGCCTCCCGGGTTTGCATCCCCCACTGAATTGGCCACAAAATCAATTATGTTGAGACGGATTTTGAATTTGACGCCTCAAGTGCGGATTTTTGACGTCGTCGCCCATAGCCAAACTTGCGTGTGTGCTTGTGCGCCGTATTTACAAAGTTTTCAGATTGCCTCCCGGGTTGCCTCCTCTGCTGAATTGGCCATATAATCAATGTTTTTGAGACGAATTTTGAATTTTACGCCTCGGGTGTGGAATTTTTGACGTCGTCGCCCATAACCAAACTTGCGCGCATGCTTGTGCGCCGTTTTTACAAAGTTTTCAGATTGCCTCCTGGGATTGCATCCCCCACTGAATTGGCCATAAAATCAATTGTGTTGATGCGGATTTTGAATTTGACGCCTTGGGTGCGGAGTTTTTGACGTCGTCGCCCATAGGCAAACTTGCGCGTATGCTTGTGCGCCGTTTTTACAAAGTTTTCAGATTGCCCACTGGGTTTGTAACCCCCACTGATTTGGCCATAGAATCAATTTTGTTGAGACTGATTTTGAATTTGACGCCTCGGGTGCGGAGTTTTTGACGTCGTCGCCCATAGCCAAACTTGCGCGTATGCTTGTGCGCCATTTTTACAAAGTTTTCAGATTGCCCCCTGGTTTTGCATCCCCCACTGAATTGGCCATAGAATCAATTGTGTTTAGACGGATTTTGAATTTGACGCCTCGGGTGCGGAGTTTTTGATGTCGTCGCCCATAGCCAAACTTGTGCATATGCTTGTGCGCCATTTTTACAAAGTTTTCAGATTGCCCCCTGGGTTTGCACCCCCCACTGAATTGGCCATAGAATCAATTGTTTCGAGACGGATTTTGAATTTGACGCCTCAAGTGCGGATTTTTGACGTCGTCGCCCATAGCCAAACTTGCGTGTGTGCTTGTGCGCCGTATTTACAAAGTTTTCAGATTGCCTCCTGGGTTGCCTCCTCTGCTGAATTGGCCATATAATCAATGTTTTTGAGACGAATTTTGAATTTTACGCCTCGGGTGTGGAATTTTTGACGTCGTCGCCCATAACCAAACTTGCGCGCATGCTTGTGCGCCGTTTTTACAAAGTTTTCAGATTGCCTCCTGGGATTGCATCCCCCACTGAATTGGCCATAAAATCAATTGTGTTGATGCGGATTTTGAATTTGACGCCTTGGGTGCGGAGTTTTTGACGTCGTCGCCCATAGGCAAACTTGCGCGTATGCTTGTGCGCCGTTTTTACAAAGTTTTCAGATTGCCCACTGGGTTTGCAACCCCCACTGATTTGGCCATAGAATCAATTTTGTTGAGACTGATTTTGAATTTGACGCCTCGGGTGCGGAGTTTTTGACGTCGTCGCCCATAGCCAAACTTGCGCGTATGCTTGTGCGCCATTTTTACAAAGTTTTCAGATTGCCCCCTGGTTTTGCATCCCCCACTGAATTGGCCATAGAATCAATTGTGTTTAGACGGATTTTGAATTTGACGCCTCGGGTGCGGAGTTTTTGATGTCGTCGCCCATAGCCAAACTTGTGCATATGCTTGTGCGCCATTTTTACAAAGTTTTCAGATTGCCCCCTGGGTTTGCACCCCCCACTGAATTGGCCATAGAATCAATTGTTTTGAGACGGATTTTGAATTTGAGGCCTCGGGTGCAGTGTTTTTGAAGTCGTGGTCCATAGCCAAATTGCGAGCATGCTTGTGCGCTATTTTTACAAAGTTTTTATATTGCCTCTCGGGTTTGCATCCCCCACTGAATTGGCAATATGATCAATTGCGTTGAGACAGTTTTTGACGTCGTGGCCCATTGCCACACTTTCGCGCATGCTTATGCGCCGTTTTTACAAAGTTTTCGGATTACCTCTCGGGTTTGCACTCCTTACTGAATTGGCCATAGAATCAATTGTGCCGAGACGGATTTTGAATTTGAGGCCTCGGGTGTAGTGTTTTTAACGTCGTGGTCCATAGCCAAACTTCGGCCATGCTTGTGCGCCGTTTTTATAAAGTTTTCAGATTGCCTCCCAGGTTTGCATCCCCCACTGAATTGGCCATAGAATCAATTGTGTTGAGACGGATTTTGAATTTGACGCCTCAAGTGCGGATTTTTGACGTCGTCGCCCATAGCCAAACTTGCGCGTGTGCTTGTGCGCTGTGTTTACAAAGTTTTCAGATTGCCTCCCGGGTTGCCTCCTCTACTGAATTGGCCGTAGAATCAATTCTTTTGAGACGAATTTTGAATTTTACGCCTCGGGTGTGGAATTTTTGACGTCGTCGCCCATAACCAAACTTGCGCGCATGCTTGTGCGCCGTTTTTACAGAGTTTTCAGATTGCCTCCTGGGATTGCATCCCCCACTGAATTGGCCATAAAATCAATTGTGTTGATGCGGATTTTGAATTTGACGCCTTGGGTGCGGAGGTTTTGACGTCGTCGCCCATAGCCAAACTTGCGCGTATGCTTGTGCGCCGTTTTTACAAAGGTTTTAGATTGCCCACTGGGTTTGCAACCCCCACTGAATTGGCCATAGAATCAATTTTGTTGAGACGGATTTTGAATTTGACGCCTCGGGTGTGGAGTTTTTGACGTCGTCGCCCATAGCCAAACTTGCTCGCTTGCTTGTGCGCCATTTTTATAAAGTTTTCAGATTGCCTCCCGGGTATGCATCCCTACTGAATTGGCCATAGAATCAATTGTGTTGAAACAGATTTTTAATTTGACGCCTCGGGTGTGGAGATTTTGACATCGTCGCACATAGCCATACTTGCGCGTATACTTGTGCTCCGTTTTTACAAAGTTTTCAGATTGCCTCCCGGGTTTGTATCCCCCACTGACTTGCCAATAGAATCCATTGCGTCGAGACGGTTTTTGAATTTGAGGCCTCGGGTGCAATGTTTTTGACGTCGTGGTCCATAGCCAAACTTCTGGCATACTTGTGCGCCGTTTTTACAAAGTTTTTAGATTGCCTTCCGGGTTTGCATCCTCCACTGAATTGGCCATATAATCAATTGTGTTGAGACGGATTTTGAATTTGACGCCTCGGGTGCGGAGTTTTTGACGTCGTCCCCCATAGCCAAACTTGCGCGTGTGCTTGTGCGCCGTTTTTACAAAGTTTTCAGATTGCCTCCCGGGTTTGCAGCCCCCACTGAATTGGCCATAGAATCAATTGTGTTGAGATGAATTTTGAATTTGACGCCTCGGGTGCGGAGTTTTTGACGTTGTCGCCCATAACCAAACTTGAGCGTGTGCTTGTGCGCCGTTTTTACAATGTTTTCAGATTACCTCTTAGGTTGCAACCCCCACTGAATTGGCCATAGAATCAATTTTGTTGAGACGGATTTTGAATTTGATGCCTCGGGTTCGGAGTTTTTGACGTCGTCGCCCATAGTCAAACTTGCGCGTGTGCTTGTGTGCCATTTTTACAAATTTTCAGATTCCCTCCCGGGTTGCCTCCCCCACTGAATTGGCCATATAATCAATTTTGTTTAGACGTATTTTGAATTTGACGTCTCGGGTGCGCAGTTTTTTACGTCGTCGCCCATAGCCAAACTTGCACGTATGTTTGTGCGCCGTTTTTAAAAAGTTTTCAGATTGGCCCCTGGGTTTGCATCCCCCACTGAATTGGTCATAGAATCAATTTTGTTGAGAAGGATTTTGAATTTGACGCCTCGGGTGCGGAGTTTTAGAAGTCGTCGCCCATAGCCAAACTTGCACGTGTGCTTGTGCGCCGTTTTTACAAAGTTTCCAGATTGCCTTCCGGGTTTGCACTCCCCACTGAATTGGACATAGAATCAATTGTGTTGAGACGGATTTTGAATTTGACGCCTCGGGTGCGGAGTTTTTGACGTCGTCGCCCATAGCCAAACTTGCGCGCATGCTTGTGTGCCGTTTTTACAAAGTTTTCAGATTGCCTCCTGGGTTTGCATCCCCCACTGAATTGGCCATATAATCAATTGTGTCAAGACGGATTTTGAATTTGACACCTTGGGTGCGCAGTTTTTTACGTCGTCGCCCATAGCCAAACTTTGCGCGTATGCTTATGCGACGTTTTTACAAAGTTTTCAGATTGCCTCCCGGGTTTGGATCCCCACTGAATTGGCCATAGAATCAATTGTGTTGAGACGAATTTTGAATTTGACGCCTCGGGTGCGGAGTTTTTGACGTTGTCGCCCATAGCCAAACTTGAGCGTGTGCTTGTGCGCCTTTTTTACAAAGTTTTCAGATTGCCTCCCGGGTTTGCATCCCCCACTGAATTGGCCATAGAATCAATTGTGTTGAGACGGATTTTGAATTTGACGCCTCAAGTGCGGATTTTTGAAGTCGTCGCCATAGCCAAACTTGCGCGTGTGCTTGTGCGCCGTTTTTACAAAGTTTTCAGATTGCCTCCCGGGTTGCCTCCTCTACTGAATTGGGCATAAAATCAATTGTGTTGAGGCGGATTTTGAATTTGACGCCTTGGGTGCGGAGTTTTTGAAGTCGTCGCCCATAGCCAAACTTGCGCGTGTGCATGTGTGCCGTTTTTAAAAAGTTTTCAGATTGCCGCCAGGGTTTGCATCCCCCACTGAATTGGCCATAGAATCAATTGTGTTGAGATGAATTTTGAATTTGACACCTCGGGTGCGGAGTTTTTGACGTTGTCGCCCATAGCCAAACTTGCGTGTGTGCTTGTGCGCCGTTTTTACAAAGTTTTCAGAGGGCCTCTCGGGTTGCAACCCTCACTGAATTGGCCATAGAATCTATTTTGTTGAGACGAATTTTTGAATTTAACGCCTCGGGTGCGGAGTTTTTGACATCGTCGCCCATAGCCAAACTTTCGCGCATGCTTGTGCGCCGTTTTTACAAAGTTTTCAGATTGCCTCCTTGGTATGCATCCCTACTGAATTGGCCATAGAATCAATTGTGTTGACAAGGATTTTGAATTTGACGCCTCGGGTGCGGTGTTTTTGATGTCGTCGCCCATAGCCAAACTTGTGCATATACTTGTGCGCCATTTTTACAAAGTTTTTTTATTGCCCCCTGGTTTTGCATCCCCCACTGAATTGGCCATAGAATCAATTGTGCCGAGACGGATTTTGAATTTGAGGCCTCGGGTTCAGTGTTTTTGACGTCGTGGTCCATAGCCAAATTGCGAGCATGCTTGTGCGCCATTTTTACAAAGTTTTTATATTGCCTCCCGGGTTTGCATCCCCCACTGAATTGGCAATAGGATCAATTGCGTCGAGGCGGTTTTTGACGTCGTGGCCCATTGCCACACTTTCACGCATGCTTATGCGCCGTTTTTACAAAGTTTTCGGATTACCTCTCGGGTTTGCACTCCCCACTGAATTGGCCATAGAATCAATTGTGCCGACACGGATTTTGAATTTGAGGCCTCGGGTGCAGTGTTTTTAACGTCGTGGTCCATAGCCAAACATCGGCCATGCTTGTGCGCCGTTCTTACAAAGTTTTAAGATTGCCTCCCGGGTTTGCATCCCCCACTGAATTGGCCACAAAATCAATTATGTTGAGACGGATTTTGAATTTGACGCCTCAAGTGCGGATTTTTGACGTCGTCGCCCATAGCCAAACTTGCGTGTGTGCTTGTGCGCCGTATTTACAAAGTTTTCAGATTGCCTCCCGGGTTGCCTCCTCTGCTGAATTGGCCATATAATCAATGTTTTTGAGACGAATTTTGAATTTTACGCCTCGGGTGTGGAATTTTTGACGTCGTCGCCCATAACCAAACTTGCGCGCATGCTTGTGCGCCGTTTTTACAAAGTTTTCAGATTGCCTCCTGGGATTGCATCCCCCACTGAATTGGCCATAAAATCAATTGTGTTGATGCGGATTTTGAATTTGACGCCTTGGGTGCGGAGTTTTTGACGTCGTCACCCATAGGCAAACTTGCGCGTATGCTTGTGCGCCGTTTTTACAAAGTTTTCAGATTGCCCACTGGGTTTGCAACCCCCACTGATTTGGCCATAGAATCAATTTTGTTGAGACTGATTTTGAATTTGACGCCTCGGGTGCGGAGTTTTTGACGTCGTCGCCCATAGCCAAACTTGCGCGTATGCTTGTGCGCCATTTTTACAAAGTTTTCAGATTGCCCCCTGGTTTTGCATCCCCCACTGAATTGGTCATAGAATCAATTGTGTTTAGACGGATTTTGAATTTGACGCCTCGGGTGCGGAGTTTTTGATGTCGTCGCCCATAGCCAAACTTGTGCATATGCTTGTGCGCCATTTTTACAAAGTTTTCAGATTGCCCCCTGGGTTTGCACCCCCCACTGAATTGGCCATAGAATCAATTGTTTCGAGACGGATTTTGAATTTGACGCCTCAAGTGCGGATTTTTGACGTCGTCGCCCATAGCCAAACTTGCGTGTGTGCTTGTGCGCCGTATTTACAAAGTTTTCAGATTGCCTCCCGGGTTGCCTCCTCTGCTGAATTGGCCATATAATCAATGTTTTTGAGACGAATTTTGAATTTTACGCCTCGGGTGTGGAATTTTTGACGTCGTCGCCCATAACCAAACTTGCGCGCATGCTTGTGCGCCGTTTTTACAAAGTTTTCAGATTGCCTCCTGGGATTGCATCCCCCACTGAATTGGCCATAAAATCAATTGTGTTGATGCGGATTTTGAATTTGACGCCTTGGGTGCGGAGTTTTTGACGTCGTCGCCCATAGGCAAACTTGCGCGTATGCTTGTGCGCCGTTTTTACAAAGTTTTCAGATTGCCCACTGGGTTTGCAACCCCCACTGATTTGGCCATAGAATCAATTTTGTTGAGACTGATTTTGAATTTGACGCCTCGGGTGCGGAGTTTTTGACGTCGTCGCCCATAGCCAAACTTGCGCGTATGCTTGTGCGCCATTTTTACAAAGTTTTCAGATTGCCCCCTGGTTTTGCATCCCCCACTGAATTGGCCATAGAATCAATTGTGTTTAGACGGATTTTGAATTTGACGCCTCGGGTGCGGAGTTTTTGATGTCGTCGCCCATAGCCAAACTTGTGCATATGCTTGTGCGCCATTTTTACAAAGTTTTCAGATTGCCCCCTGGGTTTGCACCCCCCACTGAATTGGCCATAGAATCAATTGTTTCGAGACGGATTTTGAATTTGAGGCCTCGGGTGCAGTGTTTTTGAAGTCGTGGTCCATAGCCAAATTGCGAGCATGCTTGTGCGCTATTTTTACAAAGTTTTTATATTGCCTCTCGGGTTTGCATCCCCCACTGAATTGGCAATATGATCAATTGCGTTGAGACAGTTTTTGACGTCGTGGCCCATTGCCACACTTTCGCGCATGCTTATGCGCCGTTTTTACAAAGTTTTCGGATTACCTCTCGGGTTTGCACTCCTTACTGAATTGGCCATAGAATCAATTGTGCCGAGACGGATTTTGAATTTGAGGCCTCGGGTGTAGTGTTTTTAACGTCGTGGTCCATAGCCAAACTTCGGCCATGCTTGTGCGCCGTTTTTATAAAGTTTTCAGATTGCCTCCCAGGTTTGCATCCCCCACTGAATTGGCCATAGAATCAATTGTGTTGAGACGGATTTTGAATTTGACGCCTCAAGTGCGGATTTTTGACGTCGTCGCCCATAGCCAAACTTGCGCGTGTGCTTGTGCGCTGTGTTTACAAAGTTTTCAGATTGCCTCCCGGGTTGCCTCCTCTACTGAATTGGCCGTAGAATCAATTTTTTTGAGACGAATTTTGAATTTTACGCCTCGGGTGTGGAATTTTTGATGTCGTGGCCCATTGCCACACTTACGCGCATGCTTATGCGCCGTTTTTACAAAGTTTTCGGATTACCTCTCGGGTTTGCACTCCCAACTGAATTGGCCATAGAATATATTGTGCCGAGACGGATTTCGAATTTTAGGCCTCGGGTGGAGTGTTTTTTACGTCGTGGTCCATAGCCAAACTTCGGGCATGCTTGTGCGCCGTTTTTACAAAGTTTTCAGATTGCCTCCCCGGTTTGCATCCCCCACTGAATTGGCCATAGAATCAATTGTGTTGAGACGAATTTTGAATTTGAAGCCTCGGGTGCGGAGTTTTTGACGTCGTCGCCCATAGCCAAACTTGCGCGTGTGCTTGTGCGCCATTTTTACAAAGTTTTTATATTACCTCCCGGGTTTGCATCCCCCAATGAATTGGCAGTAGGATCAATTGCGTCGAGACGGTTTTTGACATCGTGGCCCATTGCCACACTTACGCGCATGCTTATGCGCCGTTTTTACAAAGTTTTCGGATTACCTCTCGGGTTTGCACTCCCCACTGAATTGGCCATAGAATCAATTTTGCCGAGACGGATTTTGAATTTGAGGCCTCGGGTGCAGTGTTTTTAACGTCGTGGTCCATAGCCAAACTTCGGCCATGCTTGTGCGCCGTTTTTACAAAGTTTCAGATTGCCTCCCGGGTTTGCATCCCCCATTGAATGGGCCATATAATCAATTGTGTTGAGACGGATTTTGAATTTGACGCCTCAGGTGCGGATTTTTTACGTCGTCGCCCATAGCCAAACTTGCGTGTGTGCTTGTGCGCCGTTTTTACAAAGTTTTCAGATTGCCTCCCGGGTTGCCTCCCCTACTGAATTGGCCATAGAATCAATTTTTTTGAGATGAATTTTGAATTTTAAGCCTCGGGTGTGGAATTTTTGAGGTCGTCGCCCGTAGCCAAACTTGCGCGCATGCTTGTGCGCCGTTTTTAAAAAGTTTTCAGATTGCCTCCTGGGATTGCATCCCCCACTGAATTCGCCATAAAATCAATTGTGTTGAGGCGGATTTTGAATTTGACGCCTTGGGTGCGAAGTTTTTGACGTCGTCGCCCATAGCTAAACTTGCCCGTGTGCTTGTGCGCCATTTTTACAAAGTTTTAAGATTGCCTCCCGGGTTTACATCCCCCACTGAATTGGCCATATAATCAATTGTGTTGAGACGGATTTTGAATTTGACGCCTCAAGTGCGGATTTTTGACGTCGTCGCCCATAGCCAAACTTGCGCGTGTGCTTGTGCGCCGTTTTTACAAAGTTTTCAGATTGCCTCCCGGGTTGCCTCCCCTACTGAATTGGCCATAGAATCAATTTTTTTAGACGAATTTTGAATTTTACGCCTCGGGTGCGGAGTTTTTGACGTCGTCGCCCATAGCCAAACTTGCTCGCTTGCTTGTGCGCCGTTTTTACAAAGTTTTCAGATTGCCTCCCGGATATGCATCCCTACTGAATTGGCCATAGAATCAATTGTGTTGAAACAAATTTTTAATTAGACGCCTCGGGTGTGGAGATTTTGATGTCGTCGCCCATAGCCAAACTTGCGCGTATACTTGTGCTCTGTTTTTACAAAGTTTTCAGATTGCCTCCCGGGTTTGCATCCCCCACTGAATTGCCAATATAATCTATTGCGTCGAGACGGTTTTTGAATTTGAGGCCTCGGGTGTAGTGTTTTTGACGTCGTGGTCCATAGCCAAACTTCTGGCATACTTGTGCGCCGTTTTTACAAAGTTTTTAGATTGCCTCCCGGGTTTGCATCCCCCATTGAATTGGCCATATAATCAATTGTGTTGAGACGGATTTTGAATTTGACGCCTCGGGTGCGGAGTTTTTGACGTCGTCCCCCATAGCCAAACTTGCGCGTGTGCTTGTGCGCCGTTTTTACAAAGTTTTCATATTACCTCCCGGGTTTGCATCCCCCACTGAATTGGCCATAGAATCAATTGTGTTGAGATGAATTTTGAATTTGACGCCTCGGGTGCGGAGTTTTTGACGTTGTCGCCCATAACCAAACTTGAGCGTGTGCTTGTGCGCCGTTTTTACAATGTTTTCAGATTACCTCTCAGGTTGCAACCCCCACTGAATTGGCCATAGAATCAATTTTGTTGAGACGGATTTTGAATTTGACGCCTCGGGTTCGGAGTTTTTGACGTCGTCGCCCATAGCCAAACTTGCGCGTGTGCTTGTGCGCCGTTTTTACAAAGTTTTCAGATTGCCTCCCGGGTTGCATCCCCTACTGAATTGGCCATAGAATCATTTTTTTTGAGACGTATTTTGAATTTGACGCCTCGGGTGCGGAGTTTTTGACGTCGTCGCCCATAGCTAAACTTGCGCGTATACTTGTGCTCCGTTTTTACAAAGTTTTCAGATTGCCTCTTGGTTTGCATCCCCCACTGAATTGGCCATAGAATCAATTGTGTCGAGACGGATTTTGAATTTGGCGCCTTGGGTAGGCAGTTTTTTACGTCGTCGCCCATAGCCAAACTTGCGCGTATGCTTGTGCTCCGTTTTTACAAAGTTTTCCGATTGCCTCACGGGTTTGCATCCCCCACTGAATTGGCAATAGAATCCATTGCGTCGAGACGGTTTTTGAATTTGAGGCCTCGGGTGTAGAGTTTTTGACGTCGTGGCCCATTGCCACACTTGCGCGCATGCTTATGCGCCGTTTTTACAAAGTTTTTGGATTACCTCTCGGGTTTGCACTCCCCACTGAATTGGCCATAGAATCAATTGTTCCGAGACGGATTTTGAATTTGGCGCCTTGGGTGCGCAATTTTTTACGTCTTCGCCCATAGCCAAACTTGCGCGTGTGCTTGTTCGCCGTTTTTACAAAGTTTTCAGACTGCCTCCCAGGTTTGCATCCCCCACTGAATTGCCAATAGAATCCATTGCGTCGAGACGGTTTTTGAATTTGGGGCCTCGGGTGCATTGTTTTTGACGTCGTGGTCCATAGCCAAACTTCTGGCATACTTGTGCGCCGTTTTTACAAAGTTTTTAGATTGCCTCCCGGGTTTGCATCCCCCACTGAATTAGCCATATAATCAATTGTGTTGAGACGGATTTTGAATTTGATGCCTCGGGTGCGGAGTTTTTGACGTCGTCGCCCATAGCCAAACTTGCGCGTGTGCTTGTTCGCCGTTTTTACAAAGTTTTCAGATTGCCTCCCGGGTTTGCATCCCCCACTGATTTGGCCATAGAATCAATTGTGTTGAAATGAATTTTGAATTTGACGCCTCGGATGTGGAGTTTTTGACGTTGTCGCCCATAACCAAACTTGAGCGTGTGCGCCGTTTTTACAATGTTTTCAGATTACCTCTCAGGTTGCAACCCCCACTGAATTGGCCATATAATCAATTTTGTTGAGACGGATTTTGAATTTGACGCCTCGGGTTCGGAGTTTTTGACGTCGTCGCCCATAGCCAAACTTGCGCGTGTGCTTGTGCGCCGTTTTTACAAAGTTTTCAGATTGCCTCCCGGGTTGCATCCCCCACTGAATTGGCCATAGAATCAATTTTGTTGAGACGGATTTTGAATTTGACGCCTCGGGTGTGGAGTTTTTTGACGTCGTCGCCCATAGCTAAACTTGCGCGTATACTTGTGCTCCGTTTTTACAAAGTGTTCAGATTGCCTCTTGGGTTTGCATCCCCCACTGATTTGGCCATAGAATCAATTGTGTTGAGACGGATTTTGAATTTGACGCCTTGGGTGCGCAGTTTTTTACGTCGTCGCCCGTAGCCAAACTTGCGCGTATGCTTGTGCGCCGTTTTTACAAAGTTTTCAGATTGGCCCCTGGGTTTGCATCCCCCACTGAATTGGTCATAAAATCAATTTTGTTGAGACGGATTTTGAATTTGACGCCTCGGGTGCGGAGTTTTTGAAGTCGTCGCCCATAGCCAAACTTGCGCGTCTGCTTGTGCGCCGTTTTTACAAAGTTTTCAGATTGCCTGCCGGGTTGTATCCCCGACTGAATTGGACATAGAATCAATTGTGTTGAGACGGATTTTGAATTTGACGCCTCGGGTGCGGATTTTTTTACGTCGTCGCCCATAGCCAAACTTGCGCGTGTGCTTGTGCGCCGTTTTTACAAAGTTTTCAGATTGCCTCCCGGGTTGCATCCCCCACTGAATTGGCCATAGAATCAATTTTGTTGAAATGGATTTTGAATTTGACACCTCGGGTGTGGAGTTTTTTGACGTCGTCGCCCATAGCTAAACTTGCGCGTATACTTGTGCTCCGTTTTTACAAAGTGTTCAGATTGCCTCTTGGGTTTGCATCCCCCACTGATTTGGCCATAGAATCAATTGTGTTGAGACGGATTTTGAATTTGACGCCTTGGGTGCGCAGTTTTTTACGTCGTCGCCCGTAGCCAAACTTGCGCGTATGCTTGTGCGCCGTTTTTACAAAGTTTTCAGATTGGCCCCTGGGTTTGCATCCCCCACTGAATTGGTTATAAAATCAATTTTGTTGAGACGGATTTTGAATTTGACGCCTCGGGTGTGGAGTTTTTGAAGTCGTCGCCCATAGCCAAACTTGGGCGTGTGCTTGTGTGCCTTTTTTAAAAAGTTTTCAGATTCCCTCCCGGGTTGCCTCCCCCACTGAATTGGCCATATAATCAATTTTGTTGAGACGTATTTTGAATTTGACGCCTCGGGTGCGGAGTTTTTGACGTCGTCGCCCATAGCCAAACTTGCGCGCATGCTTGTGCGCCGTTTTTACAAAGTTTTCAGATTGCCTCCTTGGTTTGCATCCCCCACTGAATTGGCCATAGAATCAATTGTGTCGAGACGGATTTTGAATTTGGCGCCTTGGGTGCGCAGTTTTTTACGTCGTCGCCCATAGCCAAACTTGCGCGTATGCTTGTGCTCCGTTTTTACAAAGTTTTCCGATTGCCTCACGGGTTTGCATCCCCCACTGAATTGGCAATAGAATCCATTGCATCGAGACGGTTTTTGAATTTGAGGCCTCGGGTGTAGAGTTTTTGACGTCGTGGCCCATTGCCACACTTGCGCGCATGCTTATGCGCCGTTTTTACAAAGTTTTCGGATTACCTCTCGGGTTTGCACTCCCCACTGAATTGGCCATAGAATCAATTGTTCCGAGACGGATTTTGAATTTGAGGCCTCGGGTGCAGTGTTTTTTACGTCGTGGTCCATAGCCAAACTTCTGGTATACTTGTGCGCCGTTTTTACAAAGTTTTCAGATTGCCTCCTAGGTTTGCATCCCCCACTGAATTGGCCATAGAATCAATTGTGTCGAGACGGATTTTGAATTTGGCGCCTTGGGTGCGCAGTTTTTTACGTCGTCGCCCATAGCCAAACTTGCGCGTATGCTTGTGCGTCGTTTTTAAAAAGTTTTCAGATTGGCCCCTGGGTTTGCATCCCCCACTAAATTGGTCATAGAACCAATTTTGTTGAGAAGGATTTTGAATTTGACGCCTCAGGTGCGGAGTTTTAGAAGTCGTCGCCCATAGCCAAACTTGCGCGTGTGCTTGTGCGCCGTTTTTACAAAGTTTTCAGATTGCCTCCCGGGTTGCATCCCTCACTGAATTGGCCATAGAATCAATTTTGTTGAGACAGATTTTAAATTTGACGCCTCGGGTGCGGAGTTTTTTACGTCGTCGCCCATAGCCAAACTTGCGCGTTTGCTTGTGCTCCGTTTTTACAAAGTTTTCAGATTGCCTCCTTGGTTTGCATCCCCCACTGAATTGGCCATAGAATCAATTGTGTCGAGACGGATTTTGAATTTGGCGCCTTGGGTGCGCAGTTTTTTACGTCGTCGCCCATAGCCAAACTTGCGCGTTTGCTTGTGCTCCGTTTTTACAAAGTTTTCCGATTGCCTCACGGGTTTGCATCCCCCACTGAATTGGCAATAGAATCCATTGCGTCGAGACGGTTTTTGAATTTGAGGCCTCGGGTGTAGAGTTTTTGACGTCGTGGCCCATTGCCACACTTGCGCGCATGCTTATGCGCCGTTTTTACAAAGTTTTCGGATTACCTCTCGGGTTTGCACTCCCCACTGAATTGGCCATAGAATCAATTGTTCCGAGACGGATTTTGAATTTGAGGCCTCGGGTGCAGTGTTTTTTACGTCGTGGTCCATAGCCAAACTTCTGGTATACTTGTGCGCCGTTTTTACAAAGTTTTCAGATTGCCTCCTAGGTTTGCATCCCCCACTGAATTGGCCATAGAATCAATTGTGTCGAGACGGATTTTGAATTTGGCGCCTTGGGTGCGCAGTTTTTTACGTCGTCGCCCATAGCCAAACTTGCGCGTATGCTTGTGCGTCGTTTTTAAAAAGTTTTCAGATTGGCCCCTGGGTTTGCATCCCCCACTAAATTGGTCATAGAACCAATTTTGTTGAGAAGGATTTTGAATTTGACGCCTCAGGTGCGGAGTTTTAGAAGTCGTCGCCCATAGCCAAACTTGCGCGTGTGCTTGTGCGCCGTTTTTACAAAGTTTTCAGATTGCCTCCCGGGTTGCATCCCTCACTGAATTGGCCATAGAATCAATTTTGTTGAGACAGATTTTAAATTTGACGCCTCGGGTGCGGAGTTTTTTACGTCGTCGCCCATAGCCAAACTTGCGCGTTTGCTTGTGCTCCGTTTTTACAAAGTTTTCAGATTGCCTCCTTGGTTTGCATCCCCCACTGAATTGGCCATAGAATCAATTGTGTCGAGACGGATTTTGAATTTGGCGCCTTGGGTGCGCAGTTTTTTACGTCGTCGCCCATAGCCAAACTTGCGCGTTTGCTTGTGCTCCGTTTTTACAAAGTTTTCCGATTGCCTCACGGGTTTGCATCCCCCACTGAATTGGCAATAGAATCCATTGCGTCGAGACGGTTTTTGAATTTGAGGCCTCGGGTGTAGAGTTTTTGACGTCGTGGCCCATTGCCACACTTGCGCGCATGCTTATGCGCCGTTTTTACAAAGTTTTCGGATTACCTCTCGGGTTTGCACTCCCCACTGAATTGGACATAGAATCAATTGTTCCGAGACGGATTTTGAATTTCAGGCCTCGGGTGCAGTGTTTTTTACCTTCGTGGTCCATAGCCAAACTTCTAGCATACTTGTGCGCCGTTTTTACAAAGTTTTCAGATTGCGTCCTAGGTTTGCATCCCCCACTGAATTGGCCATAGAATCAATTGTGTCGAGACGGATTTTGAATTTGGCGCCTTGGGTGCGCAGTTTTTTACGTCGTCGCCCATAGACAAACTTGCGCGTATGCTTGTGCGTCGTTTTTAAAAAGTTTTCATATTGGCCCCTGGGTTTGCATCCCCCACTGAATTGGTCATAGAATCAATTTTGTTGAGAAGGATTTTGAATTTGACGCCTCGGGTGCGGAGTTTTAGAAGTCGTCGCCCATAGCCAAACTTGCGCGTGTGCTTGTGCGCCGTTTTTACAAAGTTTTCAGATTGCCTCCCGGGTTGCATCCCTCACTGAATTGGCCATAGAATCAATTTTGTTGAGACAGATTTTAAATTTGACGCCTCGGGTGCGGAGTTTTTTACGTCGTCGCCCATAGCCAAACTTGCGCGTTTGCTTGTGCTCCGTTTTTACAAAGTTTTCAGATTGCCTCCTTGGTTTGCATCCCCCACTGAATTGGCCATAGAATCAATTGTGTCGAGACGGATTTTGAATTTGGCGCCTTGGGTGCGCAGTTTTTTACGTCGTCGCCCATAGCCAAACTTGCGCGTTTGCTTGTGCTCCGTTTTTACAAAGTTTTCCGATTGCCTCACGGGTTTGCATCCCCCACTGAATTGGCAATAGAATCCATTGCGTCGAGACGGTTTTTGAATTTGAGGCCTCGGGTGTAGAGTTTTTGACGTCGTGGCCCATTGCCACACTTGCGCGCATGCTTATGCGCCGTTTTTACAAAGTTTTCGGATTACCTCTCGGGTTTGCACTCCCCACTGAATTGGACATAGAATCAATTGTTCCGAGACGGATTTTGAATTTCAGGCCTCGGGTGCAGTGTTTTTTACCTTCGTGGTCCATAGCCAAACTTCTAGCATACTTGTGCGCCGTTTTTACAAAGTTTTCAGATTGCGTCCTAGGTTTGCATCCCCCACTGAATTGGCCATAGAATCAATTGTGTCGAGACGGATTTTGAATTTGGCGCCTTGGGTGCGCAGTTTTTTACGTCGTCGCCCATAGACAAACTTGCGCGTATGCTTGTGCGTCGTTTTTAAAAAGTTTTCATATTGGCCCCTGGGTTTGCATCCCCCACTGAATTGGTCATAGAATCAATTTTGTTGAGAAGGATTTTGAATTTGACGCCTCGGGTGCGGAGTTTTAGAAGTCGTCGCCCATAGCCAAACTTGCGCGTGTGCTTGTGCGCCGTTTTTACAAAGTTTTCAGATTGCCTCCCGGGTTGCATCCCTCACTGAATTGGCCATAGAATCAATTTTGTTGAGACAGATTTTAAATTTGACGCCTCGGGTGCGGAGTTTTTTACGTCGTCGCCCATAGCCAAACTTGCGCGTTTGCTTGTGCTCCGTTTTTACAAAGTTTTCCGATTGCCTCACGGGTTTGCATCCCCCACTGAATTGGCAATAGAATCCATTGCGTCGAGACGGTTTTTGAATTTGAGGCCTCGGGTGTAGAGTTTTTGACGTCGTGGCCCATTGCCACACTTGCGCGCATGCTTATGCGCCGTTTTTACAAAGTTTTCGGATTACCTCTCGGGTTTGCACTCCCCACTGAATTGGACATAGAATCAATTGTTCCGAGACGGATTTTGAATTTGAGGCCTCGGGTGTAGTGTTTTTTACGTCGTGGTCCATAGCCAAACTTCTGGCATACTTGTGCGCCGTTTTTACAAAGTTTTCAGATTGCGTCCTAGGTTTGCATCCCCCACTGAATTGGCCATAGAATCAATTGTGTCGAGACGGATTTTGAATTTGGCGCCTTGGGTGCGCAGTTTTTTACGTCGTCGCCCATAGCCAAACTTGCGCGTATGCTTGTGCGTCGTTTTTAAAAAGTTTTCAGATTGGCCCCTGGGTTTGCATCCCCCACTAAATTGGTCATAGAACCAATTTTGTTGAGAAGGATTTTGAATTTGACGCCTCAGGTGCGGAGTTTTAGAAGTCGTCGCCCATAGCCAAACTTGCGCGTGTGCTTGTGCGCCGTTTTTACAAAGTTTTCAGATTGCCTCCCGGGTTGCATCCCTCACTGAATTGGCCATAGAATCAATTTTGTTGAGACAGATTTTAAATTTGACGCCTCGGGTGCGGAGTTTTTTACGTCGTCGCCCATAGCCAAACTTGCGCGTTTGCTTGTGCTCCGTTTTTACAAAGTTTTCAGATTGCCTCCTTGGTTTGCATCCCCCACTGAATTGGCCATAGAATCAATTGTGTCGAGACGGATTTTGAATTTGGCGCCTTGGGTGCGCAGTTTTTTACGTCGTCGCCCATAGCCAAACTTGCGCGTTTGCTTGTGCTCCGTTTTTACAAAGTTTTCAGATTGCCTCCCGGGTTGCATCCCTCACTGAATTGGCCATAGAATCAATTTTGTTGAGACAGATTTTAAATTTGACGCCTCGGGTGCGGAGTTTTTTACGTCGTCGCCCATAGCCAAACTTGCGCGTTTGCTTGTGCTCCGTTTTTACAAAGTTTTCAGATTGCCTCCTTGGTTTGCATCCCCCACTGAATTGGCCATAGAATCAATTGTGTCGAGACGGATTTTGAATTTGGCGCCTTGGGTGCGCAGTTTTTTACGTCGTCGCCCATAGCCAAACTTGCGCGTTTGCTTGTGCTCCGTTTTTACAAAGTTTTCCGATTGCCTCACGGGTTTGCATCCCCCACTGAATTGGCAATAGAATCCATTGCGTCGAGACGGTTTTTGAATTTGAGGCCTCGGGTGTAGAGTTTTTGACGTCGTGGCCCATTGCCACACTTGCGCGCATGCTTATGCGCCGTTTTTACAAAGTTTTCGGATTACCTCTCGGGTTTGCACTCCCCACTGAATTGGCCATAGAATCAATTGTTCCGAGACGGATTTTGAATTTGAGGCCTCGGGTGCAGTGTTTTTTACGTCGTGGTCCATAGCCAAACTTCTGGTATACTTGTGCGCCGTTTTTACAAAGTTTTCAGATTGCCTCCTAGGTTTGCATCCCCCACTGAATTGGCCATAGAATCAATTGTGTCGAGACGGATTTTGAATTTGGCGCCTTGGGTGCGCAGTTTTTTACGTCGTCGCCCATAGCCAAACTTGCGCGTATGCTTGTGCGTCGTTTTTAAAAAGTTTTCAGATTGGCCCCTGGGTTTGCATCCCCCACTAAATTGGTCATAGAACCAATTTTGTTGAGAAGGATTTTGAATTTGACGCCTCAGGTGCGGAGTTTTAGAAGTCGTCGCCCATAGCCAAACTTGCGCGTGTGCTTGTGCGCCGTTTTTACAAAGTTTTCAGATTGCCTCCCGGGTTGCATCCCTCACTGAATTGGCCATAGAATCAATTTTGTTGAGACAGATTTTAAATTTGACGCCTCGGGTGCGGAGTTTTTTACGTCGTCGCCCATAGCCAAACTTGCGCGTTTGCTTGTGCTCCGTTTTTACAAAGTTTTCAGATTGCCTCCTTGGTTTGCATCCCCCACTGAATTGGCCATAGAATCAATTGTGTCGAGACGGATTTTGAATTTGGCGCCTTGGGTGCGCAGTTTTTTACGTCGTCGCCCATAGCCAAACTTGCGCGTTTGCTTGTGCTCCGTTTTTACAAAGTTTTCCGATTGCCTCACGGGTTTGCATCCCCCACTGAATTGGCAATAGAATCCATTGCGTCGAGACGGTTTTTGAATTTGAGGCCTCGGGTGTAGAGTTTTTGACGTCGTGGCCCATTGCCACACTTGCGCGCATGCTTATGCGCCGTTTTTACAAAGTTTTCGGATTACCTCTCGGGTTTGCACTCCCCACTGAATTGGACATAGAATCAATTGTTCCGAGACGGATTTTGAATTTCAGGCCTCGGGTGCAGTGTTTTTTACCTTCGTGGTCCATAGCCAAACTTCTAGCATACTTGTGCGCCGTTTTTACAAAGTTTTCAGATTGCGTCCTAGGTTTGCATCCCCCACTGAATTGGCCATAGAATCAATTGTGTCGAGACGGATTTTGAATTTGGCGCCTTGGGTGCGCAGTTTTTTACGTCGTCGCCCATAGACAAACTTGCGCGTATGCTTGTGCGTCGTTTTTAAAAAGTTTTCATATTGGCCCCTGGGTTTGCATCCCCCACTGAATTGGTCATAGAATCAATTTTGTTGAGAAGGATTTTGAATTTGACGCCTCGGGTGCGGAGTTTTAGAAGTCGTCGCCCATAGCCAAACTTGCGCGTGTGCTTGTGCGCCGTTTTTACAAAGTTTTCAGATTGCCTCCCGGGTTGCATCCCTCACTGAATTGGCCATAGAATCAATTTTGTTGAGACAGATTTTAAATTTGACGCCTCGGGTGCGGAGTTTTTTACGTCGTCGCCCATAGCCAAACTTGCGCGTTTGCTTGTGCTCCGTTTTTACAAAGTTTTCAGATTGCCTCCTTGGTTTGCATCCCCCACTGAATTGGCCATAGAATCAATTGTGTCGAGACGGATTTTGAATTTGGCGCCTTGGGTGCGCAGTTTTTTACGTCGTCGCCCATAGCCAAACTTGCGCGTTTGCTTGTGCTCCGTTTTTACAAAGTTTTCCGATTGCCTCACGGGTTTGCATCCCCCACTGAATTGGCAATAGAATCCATTGCGTCGAGACGGTTTTTGAATTTGAGGCCTCGGGTGTAGAGTTTTTGACGTCGTGGCCCATTGCCACACTTGCGCGCATGCTTATGCGCCGTTTTTACAAAGTTTTCGGATTACCTCTCGGGTTTGCACTCCCCACTGAATTGGACATAGAATCAATTGTTCCGAGACGGATTTTGAATTTCAGGCCTCGGGTGCAGTGTTTTTTACCTTCGTGGTCCATAGCCAAACTTCTAGCATACTTGTGCGCCGTTTTTACAAAGTTTTCAGATTGCGTCCTAGGTTTGCATCCCCCACTGAATTGGCCATAGAATCAATTGTGTCGAGACGGATTTTGAATTTGGCGCCTTGGGTGCGCAGTTTTTTACGTCGTCGCCCATAGACAAACTTGCGCGTATGCTTGTGCGTCGTTTTTAAAAAGTTTTCATATTGGCCCCTGGGTTTGCATCCCCCACTGAATTGGTCATAGAATCAATTTTGTTGAGAAGGATTTTGAATTTGACGCCTCGGGTGCGGAGTTTTAGAAGTCGTCGCCCATAGCCAAACTTGCGCGTGTGCTTGTGCGCCGTTTTTACAAAGTTTTCAGATTGCCTCCCGGGTTGCATCCCTCACTGAATTGGCCATAGAATCAATTTTGTTGAGACAGATTTTAAATTTGACGCCTCGGGTGCGGAGTTTTTTACGTCGTCGCCCATAGCCAAACTTGCGCGTTTGCTTGTGCTCCGTTTTTACAAAGTTTTCCGATTGCCTCACGGGTTTGCATCCCCCACTGAATTGGCAATAGAATCCATTGCGTCGAGACGGTTTTTGAATTTGAGGCCTCGGGTGTAGAGTTTTTGACGTCGTGGCCCATTGCCACACTTGCGCGCATGCTTATGCGCCGTTTTTACAAAGTTTTCGGATTACCTCTCGGGTTTGCACTCCCCACTGAATTGGACATAGAATCAATTGTTCCGAGACGGATTTTGAATTTGAGGCCTCGGGTGTAGTGTTTTTTACGTCGTGGTCCATAGCCAAACTTCTGGCATACTTGTGCGCCGTTTTTACAAAGTTTTCAGATTGCGTCCTAGGTTTGCATCCCCCACTGAATTGGCCATAGAATCAATTGTGTCGAGACGGATTTTGAATTTGGCGCCTTGGGTGCGCAGTTTTTTACGTCGTCGCCCATAGCCAAACTTGCGCGTATGCTTGTGCGTCGTTTTTAAAAAGTTTTCAGATTGGCCCCTGGGTTTGCATCCCCCACTAAATTGGTCATAGAACCAATTTTGTTGAGAAGGATTTTGAATTTGACGCCTCAGGTGCGGAGTTTTAGAAGTCGTCGCCCATAGCCAAACTTGCGCGTGTGCTTGTGCGCCGTTTTTACAAAGTTTTCAGATTGCCTCCCGGGTTGCATCCCTCACTGAATTGGCCATAGAATCAATTTTGTTGAGACAGATTTTAAATTTGACGCCTCGGGTGCGGAGTTTTTTACGTCGTCGCCCATAGCCAAACTTGCGCGTTTGCTTGTGCTCCGTTTTTACAAAGTTTTCAGATTGCCTCCTTGGTTTGCATCCCCCACTGAATTGGCCATAGAATCAATTGTGTCGAGACGGATTTTGAATTTGGCGCCTTGGGTGCGCAGTTTTTTACGTCGTCGCCCATAGCCAAACTTGCGCGTTTGCTTGTGCTCCGTTTTTACAAAGTTTTCCGATTGCCTCACGGGTTTGCATCCCCCACTGAATTGGCAATAGAATCCATTGCGTCGAGACGGTTTTTGAATTTGAGGCCTCGGGTGTAGAGTTTTTGACGTCGTGGCCCATTGCCACACTTGCGCGCATGCTTATGCGCCGTTTTTACAAAGTTTTCGGATTACCTCTCGGGTTTGCACTCCCCACTGAATTGGACATAGAATCAATTGTTCCGAGACGGATTTTGAATTTCAGGCCTCGGGTGCAGTGTTTTTTACCTTCGTGGTCCATAGCCAAACTTCTAGCATACTTGTGCGCCGTTTTTACAAAGTTTTCAGATTGCGTCCTAGGTTTGCATCCCCCACTGAATTGGCCATAGAATCAATTGTGTCGAGACGGATTTTGAATTTGGCGCCTTGGGTGCGCAGTTTTTTACGTCGTCGCCCATAGCCAAACTTGCGCGTATGCTTGTGCGTCGTTTTTAAAAAGTTTTCATATTGGCCCCTGGGTTTGCATCACCCACTGAATTGGTCATATAATCAATTTTGTTGAGAAGGATTTTGAATTTGACGCCTCGGGTGCGGAGTTTTAGAAGTCGTCGCCCATAGCCAAACTTGCGCGTGTGCTTGTGCGCCGTTTTTACAAAGTTTTCAGATTGCCTCCCGGGTTGCATCCCTCACTGAATTGGCCATAGAATCAATTTTGTTGAGACAAATTTTAAATTTGACGCCTCGGGTGCGGAGTTTTTTACGTCGTCGCCCATAACCAAACTTGCGCGCATGCTTGTGCGCCGTTTTTACAAAGTTTTCAGATTGCCTCCTTGGTTTGCATCCCCCACTGAATTGGCCATAGAATCAATTGTGTCGAGACGGATTTTGAATTTGGCGCCTTGGGTGCGCAATTTTTTACGTCGTCGCCCATAGCCAAACTTGCGCGTTTGCTTGTGCTCCGTTTTTACAAAGTTTTCCGATTGCCTCACGGGTTTGCATCCCCCACTGAATTGGCAATAGAATCCATTGCGTCGAGACGGTTTTTGAATTTGAGGCCTCGGGTGTAGAGTTTTTGACGTCGTGGCCCATTGCCACACTTCCGCGCATGCTTATGCGCCGTTTTTACAAAGTTTTCGGATTACCTCTCGGGTTTGCACTCCCCACTGAATTGGACATAGAATCAATTGTTCCGAGACGGATTTTGAATTTGAGGCCTCGGGTGCAGTGTTTTTTACGTCGTGGTCCATAGCCAAACTTCTAGCATACTTGTGCGCCGTTTTTACAAAGTTTTCAGATTGCGCCCTAGGTTTGCATCCCCCACTGAATTGGCCATAGAATCAATTGTGTCGAGACGGATTTTGAATTTGGCGCCTTGGGTGCGCAGTTTTTTACGTCGTCGCCCATAGCCAAACTTGCGCGTATGTTTGTGCGTCGTTTTTAAAAAGTTTTCATATTGGCCCCTGGGTTTGCATCCCCCACTGAATTGGTCATAGAATCAATTTTGTTGAGAAGGATTTTGAATTTGACGCCTCGGGTGCGGAGTTTTAGAAGTCTTCGCCATAGCCAAACTTGCGCGTGTGCTTGTGCGCCGTTTTTACAAAGTTTTCAGATTGCCTCCCGGGTTGCATCCCTCACTGAATTGGCCATAGAATCAATTTTGTTGAGACAGATTTTAAATTTGACGCCTCGGGTGCGGAGTTTTTTACGTCGTCGCCCATAGCCAAACTTGCGCGTTTGCTTGTGCTCCGTTTTTACAAAGTTTTCCGATTGCCTCACGGGTTTGCATCCCCCACTGAATTGGCAATAGAATCCATTGCGTCGAGACGGTTTTTGAATTTGAGGCCTCGGGTGTAGAGTTTTTGACGTCGTGGCCCATTGCCACACTTGCGCGCATGCTTATGCGCCGTTTTTACAAAGTTTTCGGATTACCTCTCGGGTTTGCACTCCCCACTGAATTGGACATAGAATCAATTGTACCGAGACGGATTTTGAATTTGAGGCCTCGGGTGTAGTGTTTTTTACGTCGTGGTCCATAGCCAAACTTCTGGCATACTTGTGCGCCGTTTTTACAAAGTTTTCAGATTGCGTCCTAGGTTTGCATCCCCCACTGAATTGGCCATAGAATCAATTGTGTCGAGACGGATTTTGAATTTGGCGCCTTGGGTGCGCAGTTTTTTACGTCGTCGCCCATAGCCAAACTTGCGCGTATGCTTGTGCGTCGTTTTTAAAAAGTTTTCATATTGGCCCCTGGGTTTGCATCACCCACTGAATTGGTCATATAATCAATTTTGTTGAGAAGGATTTTGAATTTGACGCCTCGGGTGCGGAGTTTTAGAAGTCGTCGTCCATAGCCAAACTTGCGCGTGTGCTTGTGCGCCGTTTTTACAAAGTTTTCAGATTGCCTCCCGGGTTGCATCCCCCACTGAATTGGCCATAGAATAAATTTTGTTGAGACAGATTTTAAATTTGACGCCTCGGGTGCGGAGTTTTTTACGTCGTCGCCCATAACCAAACTTGCGCGCATGCTTGTGCGCCGTTTTTACAAAGTTTTCAGATTGCCTCCTTGGTTTGCATCCCCCACTGAATTGGCCATAGAATCAATTGTGTCGAGACGGATTTTGAATTTGGCGCCTTGGGTGCGCAGTTTTTTACGTCGTCGCCCATAGCCAAACTTGCGCGTTTGCTTGTGTTCCGTTTTTACAAAGTTTTCCGATTGCCTCACGGGTTTGCATCCCCCACTGAATTGGCAATAGAATCCATTGCGTCGAGACGGTTTTTGAATTTGAGGCCTCGGGTGTAGAGTTTTTGACGTCGTGGCCCATTGCCACACTTGCGCGCATGCTTATGCGCCGTTTTTACAAAGTTTTCGGATTACCTCTCGGGTTTGCACTCCCCACTGAATTGGACATAGAATCAATTGTTCCGAGACGGATTTTGAATTTGAGGCCTCGGGTGCAGTGTTTTTTACGTCGTGGTCCATAGCCAAACTTCTGGCATACTTGTGCGCCGTTTTTACAAAGTTTTCAGATTGCGTCCTAGGTTTGCATCCCCCACTGAATTGGCCATAGAATCAATTGTGTCGAGACGGATTTTGAATTTGGCGCCTTGGGTGCGCAGTTTTTTACGTCGTCGCCCATAGCCAAACTTGCGCGTATGCTTGTGCGTCGTTTTTAAAAAGTTTTCATATTGGCCCCTGGGTTTGCATCCCCCACTGAATTGGTCATAGAATCAATTTTGTTGAGAAGGATTTTGAATTTGACGCCTCGGGTGCGGAGTTTTAGAAGTCGTCGCCCATAGCCAAACTTGCGCGTGTGCTTGTGCGCCGTTTTTACAAAGTTTTCAGATTGCCTCCCGGGTTGCATCCCTCACTGAATTGGCCATAGAATCAATTTTGTTGAAACAGATTTTAAATTTGACGCCTCGGGTGCGGAGTTTTTTACGTCGTCGCCCATAGCCAAACTTGCGCGCATGCTTGTGTGCCGTTATTACAAAGTTTTCAGATTGAATTCCGGGTTTGCACTCCCCACTGAATTGGACATAGAATCAATTGTGTTGAGACGGATTTTGAATTTGACGCCTCGGGTGTGGAGTTTTTGACGTCGTCGCCCATAGCCAAACTTGCGCGTGTGCTTGTGCGCCGTTTTTACAAAGTTTTCAGATTAACTCTCCGGTTGCAACCCCCACTGAATTGGCCATAGAATCAATCTTGTTGAGACGTATTTTGAATTTGACACCTTGGGTGCGGAGTTTTTGACGTCGTCGTCCATAGCCAAACTTGCGCGTCTGCTTGTGCGCCGTTTTTACAAAGTTTTCAGATTACCTCTCGGGTTGCAACCCCCACTGAATTGGCCATAGAATCAATTTTGTTGAGACGGATTTTGAATTTGACACCTCGGGTGCGGAGTTTTTGACGTCGTCGCCCATCGCCAAACTTGCGCGCATGCTTGTGCGCCGTTTTTACAAAGTTTTCAGATTGCCTCCCGGGTTTGCATCCCCCATTGAATTGGCCATAAAATCAATTGTGTTGAGACGGATTTTGAATTTGACGCCTCGGGTGTGGTGTTTTTTAAGTCGTCGCCCATAGCCAAACTTGCGCGCGTGCTTGTGCTCCGTTTTTACAAAGTTTTCAGATTGCCTCACGGGTTTGCATCCCCCAATGAATTGGCAATATAATCCATTGCGTCGAGACGGTTTTTCAATTTGAGGCTTCGGGTGTAGAGTTTTTTACGTCGTGGCCCATTGCCACACTTGCGCGCATGCTTATGCGCCGTTTTTACAAAGTTTTCGGATTACCTCTCGGGTTTGCACTCCCCACTGAATTGGCCATAGAATCAATTGCGTCGAGACGGATTTTGAATTTGAGGCCTCGGGTGCAGTGTTTTTGACGTCGTGGTCCATAGCCAAACTTCTAGCATACTTGTGCGCCGTTTTTACAAAGTTTTAGATTGCCTCCCGGGTTTGCATCCCCCACTGAATTGGCCATAAAATCAATTTTGTGGAGACGGATTTTGAATTTGACGCCTCGGGTGCAGAGTTTTTGAAGTTGTCGCCTATAGCCAAACTTGCGCGTGTGCTTGTGCGCCGTTTTTACAAAGTTTTCAGATTGCCTCTCGGGTTGCAACCCCCACTAAATTGGCCATATAATCAATTGTGTTGAGACGGATTTTGAATTTGACGCCTTGGGTGCGCAATTTTTTACGTCGTCGCCCATAGCCAAACTTGCGCGTATGCTTGTGCGCTGTTTTTACAAAGTTTTCAGATTGCCCCCTGGATTTGCATCCCCCACTGAATTTGCCATAGAATCAATTTTGTTGAGACAAATTTTGAATCTAACGCCTCGAGTTCGGAGTTTTTGACGTCGTCGCCCATAACCAAACTTGCGCGTGTGCTTGTGAGCCGTTTTTACAAAGTTTTCAGATTGCCTCCCGGGTTTGCAACCCCCACTGAATTGGCCATAGAATCAATTGTGTTGAGATGAATTTCGAATTTGACGCCTCGGGTGTGGAGTTTTTGAAGTTGTCGCCCATAGCCAAACTTGCGCGTGTGCTTGTGCGCCGTTTTTACAAAGTTTTCAGATTGCCTCTCAGGTTGCAACCCCCACTGAATTGGCCATAGAATCAATTTTGTTGAGACGGATTTTGAATTTGACGCCTCGGGTGCGGAGTTTTTGACGTCGTCGCCCATAGCCAAACTTGCTCGCTTGCTTGTGCGCCGTTTTTACAAAGTTTTCAGATTGCCTCCCGGGTATGCATCCCTACTGAATTGGCCATAGAATCAATTGTGTTGAAACGGATTTTTAATTTGACGCCTCGGGTGTGGAGATTTTGATGTCGTCGCCCATAGCCAAACTTGCGCGTATACTTGTGCTCCGTTTTTACAAAGTTTTCAGATTGCCTCCCGGGTTTGCATCCCCCACTGAATTGCCAATAGAATCCATTGCGTCGAGACGGTTTTTGAATTTGAGGCCTCGGGTGCAGTGTTTTTGACGTCGTGGTCCATAGCCAAACTTCTGGCATACTTGAGCGCCGTTTTTACAAAGTTTTTAGATTGCCTCCCGGGTTTTCATCACCCACTGAATTGGCCATATAATCAATTGTGTTGAGACAGATTTTGAATTTGACGCCTCGGGTGCGGAGTTTTTGATGTCGTCCCCCATAGCCAAACTTGCGCGTGTGCTTGTGCGCCGTTTTTACAAAGTTTTCAGATTGCCTCCCGGGTTTGCATCCCCCATTGAATTGGCCATAAAATCAATTGTGTTGAGACGGATTTTGAATTTGACGCCTCGGGTGTGGTGTTTTTTAAGTCGTCGCCCATAGCCAAACTTGCGCGCGTGCTTGTGCTCCGTTTTTACAAAGTTTTCAGATTGCCTCACGGGTTTGCATCCCCCAATGAATTGGCAATATAATCCATTGCGTCGAGACGGTTTTTCAATTTGAGGCTTCGGGTGTAGAGTTTTTTACGTCGTGGCCCATTGCCACACTTGCGCGCATGCTTATGCGCCGTTTTTACAAAGTTTTCGGATTACCTCTCGGGTTTGCACTCCCCACTGAATTGGCCATAGAATCAATTGTTCCGAGACGGATTTTGAATTTGAGGCCTCGGGTGCAGTGTTTTTGACGTCGTGGTCCATAGCCAAACTTCTAGCATACTTGTGCGCCGTTTTTACAAAGTTTTTAGATTACCTCCCGGGTATGCATCCTTACTGAATTGGCCATAGAATCAATTTTGTTGAAACGGATTTTGAATTTGACGCCTCGGGTGTGGAGATTTTGACGTCGTCGCCCATAGCCAAACTTGCGCGTATACTTGTGCTCCGTTTTTACAAAGTTTTCAGATTGCCTCCCGGGTTTGCATCCCCCACTGAATTGCCAATAGAATCCATTGCGTCGAGACGGTTTTTGAATTTGAGGCGTCGGGTGCATTGTTTTTGACGTCGTGGTCCATAGCCAAACTTCTGGCATACTTGTGCGCCGTTTTTACAAAGTTTTAGATTGCCTCCCGGGTTTGCATCCCCCACTGAATTGGCCATAAAATCAATTTTGTGGAGACGGATTTTGAATTTGACGCCTCGGGTGCAGAGTTTTTGAAGTTGTCGCCTATAGCCAAACTTGCGCGTGTGCTTGTGCGCCGTTTTTACAAAGTTTTCAGATTGCCTCTCGGGTTGCAACCCCCACTAAATTGGCCATATAATCAATTGTGTTGAGACGGATTTTGAATTTGACGCCTTGGGTGCGCAATTTTTTACGTCGTCGCCCATAGCCAAACTTGCGCGTATGCTTGTGCGCTGTTTTTACAAAGTTTTCAGATTGCCCCCTGGATTTGCATCCCCCACTGAATTTGCCATAGAATCAATTTTGTTGAGACAAATTTTGAATCTAACGCCTCGAGTTCGGAGTTTTTGACGTCGTCGCCCATAACCAAACTTGCGCGTGTGCTTGTGAGCCGTTTTTACAAAGTTTTCAGATTGCCTCCCGGGTTTGCAACCCCCACTGAATTGGCCATAGAATCAATTGTGTTGAGATGAATTTCGAATTTGACGCCTCGGGTGTGGAGTTTTTGAAGTTGTCGCCCATAGCCAAACTTGCGCGTGTGCTTGTGCGCCGTTTTTACAAAGTTTTCAGATTGCCTCTCAGGTTGCAACCCCCACTGAATTGGCCATAGAATCAATTTTGTTGAGACGGATTTTGAATTTGACGCCTCGGGTGCGGAGTTTTTGACGTCGTCGCCCATAGCCAAACTTGCTCGCTTGCTTGTGCGCCGTTTTTACAAAGTTTTCAGATTGCCTCCCGGGTATGCATCCCTACTGAATTGGCCATAGAATCAATTGTGTTGAAACGGATTTTTAATTTGACGCCTCGGGTGTGGAGATTTTGATGTCGTCGCCCATAGCCAAACTTGCGCGTATACTTGTGCTCCGTTTTTACAAAGTTTTCAGATTGCCTCCCGGGTTTGCATCCCCCACTGAATTGCCAATAGAATCCATTGCGTCGAGACGGTTTTTGAATTTGAGGCCTCGGGTGCAGTGTTTTTGACGTCGTGGTCCATAGCCAAACTTCTGGCATACTTGTGCGCCGTTTTTACAAAGTTTTTAGATTGCCTCCCGGGTTTTCATCACCCACTGAATTGGCCATATAATCAATTGTGTTGAGACAGATTTTGAATTTGACGCCTCGGGTGCGGAGTTTTTGATGTCGTCCCCCATAGCCAAACTTGCGCGTGTGCTTGTGCGCCGTTTTTACAAAGTTTTCAGATTGCCTCCCGGGTTGCATCCCCCACTGAATTGGCCATAGAATCAATTTTTTGGAGACGTATTTTGAATTTGACGCCTCGGGTGCGGAGTTTTTGACGTCGTCGCCCATAGCTAAACTTGCGCGTATACTTGTGCTCCGTTTTTACAAAGTTTTCAGATTGCCTCTTGGTTTGCATCCCCCACTGAATTGGCCATAGAATCAATTGTGTCGAGACGGATTTTGAATTTGGCGCCTTGGGTGCGCAGTTTTTTACATCGTCGCCCATAGCCAAACTTGCGCGTATGCTTGTGCTCCGTTTTTACAAAGTTTTCCGATTGCCTCACGGGTTTGCATTCCCCACTGAATTGGCAATAGAATCCATAGCGTCGAGACGGTTTTTGAATTTGAGGCCTCGGGTGTAGAGTTTTTGACGTCGTGGCCCATTGCCACACTTGCGCGCATGCTTATGCGCCGTTTTTATAAAGTTTTCGGATTACCTCTCGGGTTTGCACTCCCCACTGAATTGGCCATAGAATCAATTGTTCCGAGACGGATTTTGAATTTGAGGCCTCGGGTGCAGTGTTTTTGATGTCGTGGTCCATAGCCAAACTTCTAGCATACTTGTGCGCCGTTTTTACAAAGTTTTTAGATTACCTCCCGGGTATGCATCCTTACTGAATTGGCTATAGAATCAATTGTGTTGAAACGGATTTTGAATTTGACGCCTCGGGTGTGGAGATTTTGACGTCGTCGCCCATAGCCAAACTTGCGCGTATACCTGTGCTCCGTTTTTAAAAAGTTTTCAGATTGCCTCCCGGGTTTGCATCCCCCACTGAATTGCCAATAGAATCCATTGCGTCGAGACGGTTTTTGAATTTGAGGCCTCGGGTGCATTGTTTTTGACGTCGTGGTCCATAGCCAAACTTCTGGCATACTTGTGCGCCGTTTTTACAAAGTTTTAGATTGCCTCCCGGGTTTGCATCCCCCACTGAATTGGCCATAAAATCAAATGTGTGGAGACGGATTTTGAATTTGACGCCTCGGGTGCAGAGTTTTTTAAGTTGTCGCCTATAGCCAAACTTGCGCGTGTGCTTGTGCTCCGTTTTTACAAAGTTTTCGGATTGCCTCTCGGGTTGCAACCCCCACTGAATTGGCCATATAATCAATTGTGTTGAGACGGATTTTGAATTTGACGCCTTGGGTGCGCAATTTTTTACGTCGTCGCCCATAGCCAAACTTGCGCGTATGCTTGTGCGCCGTTTTTACAAAGTTTTCAGATTGCCCCCTGGATTTGCATCCCCCACTGAATTGGCCATAGAATCAATTTTGTTGAGACAAATTTTAAATTTGACGCCTCGATTTCGGAGTTTTTGACGTCGTCGCCCATAACCAAACTTGCGCGTGTGCTTGTGTGCCGTTTTTACAAAGTTTTCAGATTCCCTCCCGGGTTGCCTCCCCCACTGAATTGGCCATATAATCAATTGTGTTGAGACGGATTTTGAATTTGACGCCTCGGGTGCAGAGTTTTTGACGTCGTCCCCCATAGCCAAACTTGCGCGTGTGCTTGTGCGCCGTTTTTACAAAGTTTTCAGATTGCCTCCCGGGTTTGCATCCCCCACTGAATTGGCCATAGAATCAATTGTGTTGAGATGAATTTTGAATTTGACGCCTCGGGTGCGGAGTTTTTGACGTTGTCGCCCATAGCCAAACTTGAGCGTGTGCTTGTGCGCCGTTTTTACAATGTTTTCAGATTACCTCTCAGGTTGCAACCCCCACTAAATTGGCCATAGAATCAATTTTGTTGAGACGGATTTTGAATTTGACGCCTCGGGTTCGAAGTTTTTGACGTCGTCGCCCATAGCTAAACTTGCGCGTGTGCTTGTGCGCCGTTTTTACAAAGTTTTCAGATTGCCTCCCGGGTTGCATCCCCCACTGAATTGGCCATAGAATCATTTTTGTTGAGACGTATTTTGAATTTGACGCCTCGGGTGCGGAGTTTTTTACGTCGTCGCCCATAGCTAAACTTGCGCGTATACTTGTGCTCCGTTTTTACAAAGTTTTCAGATTGCCTCTTGGTTTGCATCCCCCACTGAATTGGCCATAGAATCAATTGTGTCGAGACGGATTTTGAATTTGGCGCCTTGGGTGCACAGTTTTTTACGTCGTCGCCCATAGCCAAACTTGCGCGTATGCTTGTGCTCCGTTTTTACAAAGTTTTCCGATTGCCTCACGGGTTTGCATCCCCCACTGAATTGGCAATAGAATCCATTGCGTCGAGACGGTTTTTGAATTTGACGCCTCGGGTGTAGAGTTTTTGACGTCGTGGCCCATTGCCACACTTGCGCGCATGCTTATGCGCCGTTTTTACAAAGTTTTCGGATTACCTCTCGGGTTTGCACTCCCCACTGAATTGGCCATAAAATCAATTGTTCCGAGACGAATTTTGAATTTGAGGCCTCGGGTGCAGTGTTTTTTACGTCGTGGTCCATAGCCAAACTTTTGGCATACTTGTGCGCCGTTTTTACAAAGTTTACAGACTGCGTCCTAGGTTTGCATCCCCCACTAAATTGGCCATAGAATCAATTGTGTCGAGACGGATTTTGAATTTGGCGCCTTGGGTGCGCAGTTTTTTACGTCGTCGCCCATAGCCAAACTTGCGCGTATGCTTGTGCGTCGTTTTTATAAAGTTTTCAGATTGGCTCCTGGGTTTGCATCCCCCACTGAATTGGTCATAAAATCAATTTTGTTGAGAAGGATTTTGAATTTGACGCCTCGGGTGCGGAGTTTTAGAAGTCGTCGCCCATAGCCAAACTTGCCCGTGTGCTTGTGCGCCGTTTTTACAAAGTTTTCAGATTGCCTTCCGGGTTTGCACTCCCCACTGAATTGGACATAGAATCAATTGTGTTGAGACGGATTTTGAATTTGACGCCTCGGGTGTGGAGTTTTTGACGTCGTCGCCCATAGCCAAACTTGCGCGTGTGCTTGTGCGCCGTTTTTACAAAGTTTTCAGATTACCTCTCCGGTTGCAACCCCCACTGAATTGGCCATAGAATCAATCTTGTTGAGACGGATTTTGAATTTGACACCTTGGGTGCGGAGTTTTTGACGTCGTCGTCCATAGCCAAACTTGCGCGTCTGCTTGTGCGCCGTTTTTACAAAGTTTTCAGATTACCACTCGGGTTGCAACCCCCACTGAATTGGCCATAGAATCAATTTTGTTGAGACGGATTTTGAATTTGACACTTCGGGTGCGGAGTTTTTGACGTCGTCGCCCATCGCCAAACTTGCGCGCATGCTTGTGCGCCGTTTTTACAAAGTTTTCAGATTGCCTCCCGGGTTTACATCCCCCACTGAATTGGCCATAAAATCAATTGTGTTGAGACGGATTTTGAATTTGACGCCTCGGGTGTGGAGTTTTTTAAGTCGTCCCCATAGCCAAACTTGCGCGCATGCTTGTGCTCCGTTTTTACAAAGTTTTCAGATTGCATCATGGGTTTGCATCCCCCAATGAATTGGCAATAGAATCCATTGCGTCGAGACGGTTTTTCAATTTGAGGCGTCGGGTGTAGAGTTTTTGACGTCGTGGCCCATTGCCACACTTGCGCGCATGCTTATGCGCCATTTTTACAAAGTTTTCGGATTACCTCTCGGGTTTGCACACCCCACTGAATTGGCCATAGAATCAATTGTTCCGAGACGGATTTTGAATTTGAGGCCTCGGGTGCAGTGTTTTTGACGTCGTGGTCCATAGCCAAACTTCTAGCATACTTGTGCGCCGTTTTTACAAAGTTTTTAGATTACCTCCCGGGTATGCATCCTTACTGAATTGGCCATAGAATCAATTGTGTTGAAACGGATTTTGAATTTGACGCCTCGGGTGTGGAGATTTTGACGTCGTCGCCCATAGCCAAACTTGCGCGTATACTTGTGCTCCGTTTTTACAAAGTTTTCAGATTGCCTCCCGGGTTTGCATCCCCCACTGAATTGCCAATAGAATCCATTGCGTCGAGACGGTTTTTGAATTTGAGGCCTCGGGTGCATTGTTTTTGACGTCGTGGTCCATAGCCAAACTTCCGGCATACTTGTGCGCCGTTTTTACAAAGTTTTAGATTGCCTCCCGGGTTTGCATCCCCCACTGAATTGGCCATAAAATCAATTGCGTGGAGACGGATTTTGAATTTGACGCCTCGGGTGCAGAGTTTTTGAAGTTGTCGCTTATAGCGAAACTTGCGTGTGTGCTTGTGCGCCGTTTTTACAAAGTTTTCAGATTGCCTCTCGGGTTGCAACCCCCACTGAATTGGCCATATAATCAATTGTGTTGAGACGGATTTTGAATTTGACGCCTTGGGTGCGCAATTTTTTACGTCGTCGCCCATTGCCAAACTTGCGCGTATGCTTGTGCGCCGTTTTTACAAAGTTTTCAGATTGCCCCCTGGATTTGCATCACCCACTGAATTGGCCATAGAATCAATTTTGTTGAGACAAATTTTGAATTTGACGCCTCGAGTTTGGAGTTTTTGACGTCGTCGCCCATAACCAAACTTGCGCGTGTGCTTGTGCGCCGTTTTTACAAAGTTTTCAGATTGCCTCCCGGGTTTGCAACCCCCACTTAATTGGCCATAGAATCAATTGTGTTGAGATGAATTTCGAATTTGACGCCTCGGGTGTGGAGTTTTTGAAGTTGTCGCCCATAGCCAAACTTGCGCGTGTGCTTGTGCGCCGTTTTTACAAAGTTTTCAGATTGCCTCTCAGGTTACAACCCCCACTGAATTGGCCATAAATCAATTTTGTTGAGACGGATTTTGAATTTGACGCCTCGGGTGCGGAGTTTTTGACGTCGTCGCCCATAGCCAAACTTGCTCGCTTGCTTGTGCGCCATTTTTACAAAGTTTTCAGATTGCCTCCCGGTATGCATCCCTACTGAATTGGCCATAGAATCAATTGTGTTGAAACGGATTTTTAATTTGACGCCTCGGGTGTGGAGATTTTGATGTCGTCGCCCATAGCCAAACTTGCGCGTATACTTGTGCTCCGTTTTTACAAAGTTTTCAGATTGCCTCCCGGGTTTGCATCCCCCACTGAATTGCTAATAGAATCCATTGCGTCGAGACGGTTTTTGAATTTGAGGCCTCGGGTGCAGTGTTTTTGACGTCGTGGTCCATAGCCAAACTTCTGGCATACTTGTGCGCCGTTTTTACAAAGTTTTTAGATTGCCTCCCGGGTTTGCATCCCCCACTGAATTGGCCATATAATCAATTGTGTTGAGACGGATTTTGAATTTGACGCCTCGGGTGCGGAGTTTTTGACGTCGTCCCCCATAGCCAAACTAACGCGTGTGCTTGTGCGCCGTTTTTACAAAGTTTTCAGATTGCCTCCCGGGTTTGCATCCCCCACTGAATTGTCCATAGAAGCAATTGTGTTGAGATGAATTTTGAATTTGACGCCTCGGGTGCGGAGTTTTTGACGTTGTCGCCCATAACAAAACTTGAGCGTGTGCTTGTGCGCCGTTTTTACAATGTTTTCAGATTACCTCTCAGGTTGCAACCCCCACTGAATTGGCCATAGAATCAATTTTGTTGAGACGGATTTTGAATTTGACGCCTCGGGTTCGGAGTTTTTGACGTCGTCGCCCATAGCCAAACTTGCGCGTGTGCTTGTGCGCCGTTTTTACAAAGTTTTCAGATTGCCTCCCGGGTTGCATCCCCCACTGAATTGGCCATAGAATCAATTTTGTTGAGACGGATTATGAATTTGACGCCTCGGGTGCAGTGTTTTTGACGTCGTGGTCCATAGCCAAATTGCGAGCATGCTTGTGCGCCATTTTTACAAAGTTTTTATATTGCCTCCCGGGTTTGCATCCCCCACTGAATTGGCAATAGGATCAATTGCGTCGAGATGGTTTTTGACGTCGTGGCCCATTGCCACACTTTCACGCATGCTTATGCGCCGTTTTTACAAAGTTTTAGGATTACCTCTCGGGTTTGCACTCCCCACTGAATTGGCCATAGAATCAATTGTGCCGACACGGATTTTGAATTTGAGGCCTCGGGTGCAGTGTTTTTAACGTCGTGGTCCATAGCCAAACATCGGCCATGCTTGTGCGCCGTTTTTACAAAGTTTTCAGATTGCCTCCCGGGTTTGCATCCCCCACTGAATTGGCCACAGAATCAATTATGTTGAGACGGATTTTGAATTTGACGCCTCAAGTGCGTATTTTTGACATCGTCGCCCATAGCCAAACTTGCGTGTGTGCTTGTGCGCCGTTTTTACAAAGTTTTCAAATTGCCTCCCGGGTTGCCTCCTCTGCTGAATTGGCCATATAATCAATTTTTTTGAGACGAATTTTGAATTTTACGCCTCGGGTGTGGAATTTTTGACGTCGTCGCCCATAACCAAACTTGCGCGCATGCTTGTGCGCCATTTTTACAAAGTTTTCAGATTGCCTCCTGGGATTGCATCCCCCACTGAATTGGCCATAAAATCAATTGTGTTGATGCGGATTTTGAATTTGACGCCTTGGGTGCGGAGTTTTTGACGTCGTCGCCCATAGCCAAACTTGCGCGTATGCTTGTGCGCCGTTTTTACAAAGTTTTTAGATTGCCCACTGGGTTTGCAACCCCCACTGAATTGGCCATAGAATCAATTTTGTTGAGACGGATTTTGAATTTGACGCCTCGGGTGCGGAGTTTTTGACGTCGTCGCCCATAGCCAAACTTGCTCGCTTGCTTGTGCGCCATTTTTACAAAGTTTTCAGATTGCCTCCCGGGTATGCATCCCTACTGAATTGGCCATAGAATCAATTGTGTTGAAACAGATTTTTAATTTGACGCCTCGGGTGTGGAGATTTTGACATCGTCGCCCATAGCCATACTTGCGCGTATACTTGTGCTCCGTTTTTACAAAGTTTTCAGATTGCCTCCTGGGTTTGCATCCCCCACTGACTTGCCAATAGAATCCATTGCGTCGAGATGGTTTTTGAATTTGAGGCCTCGGGTGCAATGTTTTTGACGTCGTGGTCCATAGCCAAACTTCTGGCATACTTGTGCGCCGTTTTTACAAAGTTTTTAGATTGCCTCCCGGGTTTGCATCCTCCACTGAATTGGCCATATAATCAATTGTGTTGAGACGGATTTTGAATTTGACGCCTCGGGTGCGGAGTTTTTGACGTCGTCCCCCATAGCCAAACTTGCGCGTGTGCTTGTGCGCCGTTTTTACAAAGTTTTCAGATTGCCTCCCGGGTTTGCAGCCCTCACTGAATTGGCCATAGAATCAATTGTGTTGAGATGAATTTTGAATTTGACGCCTCGGGTGCGGAGTTTTTGACGTTGTCGCCCATAACCAAACTTGAGCGTGTGCTTGTGCGCCGTTTTTACAATGTTTTCAGATTACCTCTCAGGTTGCAACCCCCACTGAATTGGCCATAGAATCAATTTTATTGAGACGGATTTTGAATTTGACGCCTCGGGTTCAGAGTTTTTGACATCGTCGCCCATAGTCAAACTTGCGCGTGTGCTTGTGTGCCATTTTTACAAATTTTCAGATTCCCTCCCGGGTTGCCTCCCCCACTGAATTGGCCATATAATCAATTTTGTTTAGACGTATTTTGAATTTGACGTCTCGGGTGCAGAGTTTTTGATGTCGTCGCCCATAGCCAAACTTGCGCGCATGCTTGTGCGCCGTTTTTACAAAGTTTTCAAATTGCCTCCTGGGTTTGCATCCCCCACTGAATTGGCCATAGAATCAATTGTGTCAAGACGGATTTTGAATTTGGCGCCTTGGGTGCGCAGTTTTTTACGTCGTCGCCCATAGCCAAACTTGCACGTATGTTTGTGCGCCGTTTTTAAAAAGTTTTCAGATTGGCACCTGGGTTTGCATCCCCCACTGAATTGGTCATAGAATCAATTTTGTTGAGAAGGATTTTGAATTTGACGCCTCGGGTGCGGAGTTTTAGAAGTCGTCGCCCATAGCCAAACTTGCACGTGTGCTTGTGCGCCGTTTTTACAAAGTTTCCAGATTGCCTTCCGGGTTTGCACTCCCCACTGAATTGGACATAGAATCAATTGTGTTGAGACGGATTTTGAATTTGACGCCTCGGGTGTGGAGTTTTTGACGTCGTCGCCCATAGCCAAACTTGCGCGTGTGCTTGTGCGCCGTTTTTACAAAGTTTTCAGATTCCCTCCCGGGTTGCCTCCCTATTTGAATTGGCCATATAATCAATTTTGTTGAGACGGATTTTGAATTTGACGCCTCGGGTGTAGAGTTTTTGACGTCGTCGCCCATAGCCAAACTTGCGCGCATGCTTGTGTGCCGTTTTTACAAAGTTTTCAGATTGCCTCCTGGGTTTGCATCCCCCACTGAATTGGCCATATAATCAATTGTGTCAAGACGGATTTTGAATTTGACACCTTGGGTGCGCAGTTTTTTACGTCGTCGCCCATAGCCAAAGTTTGTGCGTATACTTATGCGACGTTTTTACAAAGTTTTCAGATTGCCTTCCGGGTTTGGATCCCCACTGAATTGGCCATAGAATCAATTGTGTTGAGACGAATTTTGAATTTGACGCCTCGGGTGCGGAGTTTTTGACGTTGTCGCCCATAGCCAAACTTGAGCGTGTGCTTGTGCGCCTTTTTTACAAAGTTTTCAGATTGCCTCCCGGGTTTGCATCCCCCACTGAATTGGCCATAGAATCAATTGTGTTGAGACGGATTTTGAATTTGACACCTCGGGTGCGGAGTTTTTGACGTTGTCGCCCATAGCCAAACTTGCGTGTGTGCTTGTGCGCCGTTTTTACAAAGTTTTCAGATTGCCTCTCGGGTTGCAACCCTTACTGAATTGGCCATAGAATCTATTTTGTTGAGACGAATTTTTGAATTTAACGCCTCGGGTGCGGAGTTTTTGACATCGTCGCCCATAGCCAAACTTGCGCGCATGCTTGTGCGCCGTTTTTACAAAGTTTTCAGATTTCCTCCTGGGTATGCATCCCTACTGAATTGGCCATAGAATCAATTGTGTTGACAAGGATTTTGAATTTGACGCCTCGGGTGCGGTGTTTTTGATGTCGTCGCCCATAGCCAAACTTGTGCATATACTTGTGCGCCATTTTTACAAAGTTTTTTTATTGCCCCCTGGTTTTGCATCCCCCACTGAATTGGCCATAGAATCAATTGTGCCGAGACGGATTTTGAATTTGAGGCCTCGGGTTCAGTGTTTTTGACGTCGTGGTCCATAGCCAAATTGCGATCATGCTTGTGCGCCATTTTTACAAAGTTTTTATATTGCCTCCCGGGTTTGCATCCCCCACTGAATTGGCAATAGGATCAATTGCGTCGAGGCGGTTTTTGACGTCGTGGCCCATTGCCACACTTTCACGCATGCTTATGCGCCGTTTTTACAAAGTTTTCGGATTACCTCTCGGGTTTGCACTCCCCACTGAATTGGCCATAGAATCAATTGTGCCGACACGGATTTTGAATTTGAGGCCTCGGGTGCAGTGTTTTTAACGTCGTGGTCCATAGCCAAACATCGGCCATGCTTGTGCGCCGTTCTTACAAAGTTTTCAGATTGCCTCCCGGGTTTGCATCCCCCACTGAATTGGCCACAAAATCAATTATGTTGAGACGGATTTTGAATTTGACGCCTCAAGTGCGGATTTTTGACGTCGTCGCCCATAGCCAAACTTGCGCGTGTGCTTGTGCGCCATTTTTACAAAGTTTTCAGATTGCCTCCTGGGTTGCCTCCTCTGCTGAATTGGCCATATAATCAATTTTTTTGAGACGAATTTTGAATTTTACGCCTCGGGTGTGGAATTTTTGACGTCGTCGCCCATAACCAAACTTGCGCGCATGCTTGTGCGCCGTTTTTACAAAGTTTTCAGATTGCCTCCTGGGATTGCATCCCCCACTGAATTGGCCATAAAATCAATTGTGTTGATGCGGATTTTGAATTTGACGCCTTGGGTGCGGAGTTTTTGACGTCGTCGCCCATAGGCAAACTTGCGCGTATGCTTGTGCGCCGTTTTTACAAAGTTTTCAGATTGCCCACTGGGTTTGCAACCCCCACTGAATTGGCCATAGAATCAATTTTGTTGAGACTGATTTTGAATTTGACGCCTCGGGTGCGGAGTTTTTGACGTCGTCGCCCATATCCAAACTTGCGCGTATGCTTGTGCGCCATTTTTACAAAGTTTTCAGATTGCCCCCTGGTTTTGCATCCCCCATTGAATTGGCCATAGAATCAATTGTGTTTAGACGGATTTTGAATTTGACGCCTCGGGTGCGGAGTTTTTGATGTCGTCGTCCATAGCCAAACTTGTGCATATGCTTGTGCGCCATTTTTACAAAGTTTTCAGATTGCCCCCTGGGTTTGCACCCCCCACTGAATTGGCCATAGAATCAATTGTTTCGAGACGGATTTTGAATTTGAGGCCTCGGGTGCAGTGTTTTTGAAGTCGTGGTCCATAGCCAAATTGCGAGCATGCTTGTGCGCCATTTTTACAAAGTTTTTATATTGCCTCTCGGGTTTGCATCCCCCACTGAATTGGCAATATGATCAATTGCGTTGAGACGGTTTTTGACGTCGTGGCCCATTGCCACACTTTCGCGCATGCTTATGCGCCGTTTTTACAAAGTTTTCGGATTACCTCTCGGGTTTGCACTCCTTACTGAATTGGCCATCGAATCAATTGTGCCGAGACGGATTTTGAATTTGAGGCCTCGGGTGCAGTGTTTTTAACGTCGTGGTCCATTGCCAAACTTCGGCCATGCTTGTGCGCCGTTTTTATAAAGTTTTCAGATTGCCTCCCAGGTTCGCATCCCCCACTGAATTGGCCATAGAATCAATTGTGTTGAGACGGATTTTGAATTTGACGCCTCAAGTGCGGATTTTTGACGTCGTCGCCCATAGCCAAACTTGCGCGTGTGCTTGTGCGCTGTGTTTACAAAGTTTTCAGATTGCCTCCCGGGTTGCCTCCTCTACTGAATTGGGCGTAGAATCAATTTTTTTGAGACGAATTTTGAATTTTACGCCTCGGGTGTGGAATTTTTGACGTCGTGGCCCATTGCCACACTTACGCGCATGCTTATGCGCCATTTTTACAAAGTTTTCGGATTACCTCTCGGGTTTGCACTCCCCACTGAATTGGCCATAGAATCAATTTTGTCGAGACGGATTTTGAATTTGAGGCCTCGGGTGCAGTGTTTTTAACGTCGTGGTCCATAGCCAAACTTCGGCCATGCTTGTGCGCCGTTTTTACAAAGTTTTCAGATTGCCTCACGGGTTTTCATCCCCCACTGAATTGGCCATAAAATCAATTGTGTTGAGACGGATTTTGAATTTGACACCTCAAGTGCGGATTTTTGACGTAGTCGCCCATAGCCAAACTTGCGCGTGTGCTTGTGCGCCATTTTTACAAAGTTTTTATATTGCCTCCCGGGTTTGCATCCCCTAATGAATTGGCAATAGGATCAATTGCGTCGAGACGGTTTTTGACGTCGTGGCCCATTGCCACACTTACGCGCATGCTTATGCGCCGTTTTTACAAAGTTTTCGGATTACCTCTCGGGTTTGCACTCCCCACTGAATTGGCCATAGAATCAATTGTGCCGAGACGGATTTCGAATTTTAGGCCTCGGGTGGAGTGTTTTTTACGTCGTGGTCCATAGCCAAACTTCGGGCATGCTTGTGCGCCGTTTTTACAAAGTTTTCAGATTGCCTCCCCGGTTTGCATCCCCCACTGAATTGGCCATAGAATCAATTGTGTTGAGACGAATTTTGAATTTGAAGCCTCGGGTGCGGAGTTTTTGACGTCGTCGCCCATAGCCAAACTTGCGCGTGTGCTTGTGCGCCATTTTTACAAAGTTTTTATATTACCTCCCGGGTTTGCATCCCCCAATGAATTGGCAGTAGGATCAATTGCGTCGAGACGGTTTTTGACGTCGTGGCCCATTGCCACACTTACGCGCATGCTTATGCGCCGTTTTTACAAAGTTTTCGGATTACCTCTCGGGTTTGCACTCCCCACTGAATTGGCCATAGAATCAATTTTGCCGAGACGGATTTTGAATTTGAGGCCTCGGGTGCAGTGTTTTTAACGTCGTGGTCCATAGCCAAACTTCGGCCATGCTTGTGCGCCGTTTTTACAAAGTTTCAGATTGCCTCCCGGGTTTGCATCCCCCATTGAATGGGCCATAGAATCAATTGTGTTGAGACGGATTTTGAATTTGACGCCTCAAGTGCGGATTTTTTACGTCGTCGCCCATAGCCAAACTTGCGCGTGTGCTTGTGCGCCGTTTTTACAAAGTTTTCAGATTGCCTCCCGGGTTGCCTCCCCTACTGAATTGGCCATAGAATCAATTTTTTTGAGATGAATTTTGAATTTTAAGCCTCGGGTGTGGAATTTTTGACGTCGTCGCCCATAGCCAAACTTGCGCACATGCTTGTGCGCCGTTTTTAAAAAGTTTTCAGATTGCCTCCTGGGATTGCATCCCCCACTGAATTTGCCATAAAATCAATTGTGTTGAGGCGGATTTTGAATTTGACGCCTTGGGTGCGGAGTTTTTGACGTCGTCGCCCATAGCTAAACTTGCCCGTGTGCTTGTGCGCCATTTTTACAAAGTTTTAAGATTGCCTCCCGGGTTTGCATCCCCCACTGAATTGGCCATATAATCAATTGTGTTGAGACGGATTTTGAATTTGACGCCTCAAGTGCGGATTTTTGACGTCGTCGCCTATAGCCAAACTTGCGCGTGTGCTTGTGCGCCGTTTTTACAAAGTTTTCAGATTGCCTCCCGGGTTGCCTCCTCTACTGAATTGGCCATATAATCAATTTTTTTGACGAATTTTGAATTTTACGCCTCGGGTGTGGAATTTTTAACGTCGTCGCCCATAGCCAAACTTGCGCGCATGCTTGTGCCCCGTTTTTACAAAGTTTTCAGATTGCCTCCTCGGATTGCATCCCCCACTGAATTGGCCATAAAATCAATTGTGTTGAGGCGGATTTTGAATTTGACGCCTTGGGTGCGGAGTTTTTAACGTCGTCGCCCATAGCCAAACTTGCGCGTATGCTTGTGCGCCGTTTTTACAAAGTTTTCAGATTGCCTCCCGGGTTGCCTCCTCTACTGAATTGGGCGTAGAATCAATTTTTTTGAGACGAATTTTGAATTTTACGCCTCGGGTGTGGAATTTTTGACGTCGTGGCCCATTGCCACACTTACGCGCATGCTTATGCGCCATTTTTACAAAGTTTTCGGATTACCTCTCGGGTTTGCACTCCCCACTGAATTGGCCATAGAATCAATTTTGTCGAGACGGATTTTGAATTTGAGGCCTCGGGTGCAGTGTTTTTAACGTCGTGGTCCATAGCCAAACTTCGGCCATGCTTGTGCGCCGTTTTTACAAAGTTTTCAGATTGCCTCACGGGTTTTCATCCCCCACTGAATTGGCCATAAAATCAATTGTGTTGAGACGGATTTTGAATTTGACACCTCAAGTGCGGATTTTTGACGTAGTCGCCCATAGCCAAACTTGCGCGTGTGCTTGTGCGCCATTTTTACAAAGTTTTTATATTGCCTCCCGGGTTTGCATCCCCTAATGAATTGGCAATAGGATCAATTGCGTCGAGACGGTTTTTGACGTCGTGGCCCATTGCCACACTTACGCGCATGCTTATGCGCCGTTTTTACAAAGTTTTCGGATTACCTCTCGGGTTTGCACTCCCCACTGAATTGGCCATAGAATCAATTGTGCCGAGACGGATTTCGAATTTTAGGCCTCGGGTGGAGTGTTTTTTACGTCGTGGTCCATAGCCAAACTTCGGGCATGCTTGTGCGCCGTTTTTACAAAGTTTTCAGATTGCCTCCCCGGTTTGCATCCCCCACTGAATTGGCCATAGAATCAATTGTGTTGAGACGAATTTTGAATTTGAAGCCTCGGGTGCGGAGTTTTTGACGTCGTCGCCCATAGCCAAACTTGCGCGTGTGCTTGTGCGCCATTTTTACAAAGTTTTTATATTACCTCCCGGGTTTGCATCCCCCAATGAATTGGCAGTAGGATCAATTGCGTCGAGACGGTTTTTGACGTCGTGGCCCATTGCCACACTTACGCGCATGCTTATGCGCCGTTTTTACAAAGTTTTCGGATTACCTCTCGGGTTTGCACTCCCCACTGAATTGGCCATAGAATCAATTTTGCCGAGACGGATTTTGAATTTGAGGCCTCGGGTGCAGTGTTTTTAACGTCGTGGTCCATAGCCAAACTTCGGCCATGCTTGTGCGCCGTTTTTACAAAGTTTCAGATTGCCTCCCGGGTTTGCATCCCCCATTGAATGGGCCATAGAATCAATTGTGTTGAGACGGATTTTGAATTTGACGCCTCAAGTGCGGATTTTTTACGTCGTCGCCCATAGCCAAACTTGCGCGTGTGCTTGTGCGCCGTTTTTACAAAGTTTTCAGATTGCCTCCCGGGTTGCCTCCCCTACTGAATTGGCCATAGAATCAATTTTTTTGAGATGAATTTTGAATTTTAAGCCTCGGGTGTGGAATTTTTGACGTCGTCGCCCATAGCCAAACTTGCGCACATGCTTGTGCGCCGTTTTTAAAAAGTTTTCAGATTGCCTCCTGGGATTGCATCCCCCACTGAATTTGCCATAAAATCAATTGTGTTGAGGCGGATTTTGAATTTGACGCCTTGGGTGCGGAGTTTTTGACGTCGTCGCCCATAGCTAAACTTGCCCGTGTGCTTGTGCGCCATTTTTACAAAGTTTTAAGATTGCCTCCCGGGTTTGCATCCCCCACTGAATTGGCCATATAATCAATTGTGTTGAGACGGATTTTGAATTTGACGCCTCAAGTGCGGATTTTTGACGTCGTCGCCTATAGCCAAACTTGCGCGTGTGCTTGTGCGCCGTTTTTACAAAGTTTTCAGATTGCCTCCCGGGTTGCCTCCTCTACTGAATTGGCCATAGAATCAATTATTTTGACGAATTTTGAATTTTACGCCTCGGGTGTGGAATTTTTAACGTCGTCGCCCATAGCCAAACTTGCGCGCATGCTTGTGCGCCGTTTTTACAAAGTTTTCAGATTGCCTCCTCGGATTGCATCCCCCACTGAATTGGCCATAAAATCAATTGTGTTGAGGCGGATTTTGAATTTGACGCCTTGGGTGCGGAGTTTTTAACGTCGTCGCCCATAGCCAAACTTGCGCGTATGCTTGTGCGCCGTTTTTACAAAGTTTTCAGATTGCCCCCTGGGTTTGCAACCCCCACTGAATTGGCCATAGAATCAATTTTGTTGAGACTGATTTTGAATTTGACGCCTCGGGTGCGGAGTTTTTGATGTCGTCGCCCATAGCCAAATTTGCGCGTGTGCTTGTGCGCCGTTTTTACAAAGTTTTCAGATTGCCTCCCGGGTTTGCATCCCCTACTGAATTGGCCATAGAATCAATTGTGTTGAGATGAATTTTGAATTTGACGCCTCGGTTGCGGAGTTTTTGACGTTGTCGCCCATAGCCAAACTTGCGTGTGTGCTTGTGCGTCGTTTTTACAAAGCTTTCAGATTGCCTCTCGGGTTGCAACCCTCACTGAATTGGCCATAGAATCTATTTTGTTGAGACGAATTTTGAATTTAACGCCTCGGGTGCGGAGTTTTTGACATCGTCGCCCATAGCCAAACTTGCGCGCATGCTTGTGCGCCATTTTTACAAAGTTTTCAGATTGCCTCCCGGGTATGCATCCCTACTGAATTGGCCATAGAATCAATTGTGTTGAGACGGATTTTGAATTTGACGCCTCGGGTGCGGTGTTTTTGATGTCGTCGCCCATAGCCAAACTTGTGCATATGCTTGTGCGCCATTTTTACAAAGTTTTCAGATTGCCCCCTGGGTTTGCATCCCCCATTTAATTGGCCATAGAATCAATTGTGTCGAGACTGATTTTGAATTTGACGCCTCGGGAGCGGAGTTTTTGACGTCGTCGCCCATAGCAAAACTTGCGCGTCTGCTTGTGCTCCGTTTTTACAAAGTTTTCAGATTGCCTCCCGGGTTTGAATCCCCCACTGAATTTGCAATAGGATCAATTGCGTCGAGACGGTTTTTGAATTTGAGGCCGCGGGTGCAGAGTTTTTGACGTCGTGGCCCATTGCCACACTTACGCGCATGCTTATGCGCCATTTTTACAAATTTTTAGATTACCTCTCGGGTTTGCACTCCCCACTGAATTGGCCATAGAATCAATTGTGTCGAGATGGATTTCGAATTTTAGGCCTCGGGTGCAGTGTTTTTTACGTCGTGGTCCATAGCCAAACTTCGGGCATGCTTGTGCGCCATTTTTACAAAGTTTTCAGATTGCCTCCCCGGTTTGCATCCCCTACTGAATTGGCCATAGAATCAATTGTGTTGAGAAGGATTTTGAATTTGAAGTCTCGGGTGCGGAGTTTATGAACTCGTCGCCCATAGCCAAACTTGCGCGTGTGCTTGTGCACCGTTTTTACAAAGTTTTCAGATTGCCTCCCGGGTTGCCTCCTCCACTGAATTGGCCATAGAATCAATTTTGTTGAGACGGATTTTGAATTTGACGCCTCGGGTGCGGAGTTTTTGACGTCGTCGCCCATAGCTAAACTTGCGCGTGTGCTTGTGCGCCGTTTTTACAAAGTTTTCAGATTGCCTCCCTGGTTTGCATCCCCCACTAAATTGGCCATAGAATCAATTGTGTTGAGACGGATTTTGAATTTAACGCCTCGGGTGCGGAGTTTTTGATGTCGTCGCCCATATGCTTCTGCGCCATTTTTACAAAGTTTTCAGATTGCCCCATGGGTTTGCATCTCCCACTGAATTGGCCATAGAATCAATTGTGTAGAGACAGATTTTGAATTTGAGGCCTCGGGTGCAGTGTTTTTTACGTCGTGGTCCATAGCCAAATTGCGAGCATGCTTGTGCGCCATTTTTACAAAGTTTTTATATTGCCTCCCGGGTTTGCATCCCCCAATGAATTGGCAATAGGATCAATTGCGTCGAGACGGTTTTTGACGTCGTGGCCCATTGCCACACTTACGCGCATGCTTATGCGCCGTTTTTACAAAGTTTTCGGATTACCTCTCGGGTTTGCACTCCCCAATGAATTGGCCATATAATCAATTGTGCCGAGACGGATTTTGAATTTGAGGCCTGGGGTGCAGTGTTTTTAACGTCGTGGTCCATAGCCAAACTTCGGCCATGCTTGTGCGCCGTTTTTACAAAGTTTTCAGATTGCCTCCCTGGTTTGCATCCCCCACTAAATTGGCCATAGAATCAATTGTGTTGAGACCAATTTTGAATTTGACGCCTCGGGTGCAAAGTTTTTGACGTTATCGCCCATATCCAAACTTGCCCGTGTGCTTGTGCGCCATTTTTACAAAGTTTTCAGATTGCCTCTCAGGTTGCAACCCCCACTAAATTTGCCATAAAATCAATTGTGTTGAGACGGATTTTGAATTTAACGCCTCGGGTGCGGAGTTTTTGATGTCGTCGCCCATATGCTTCTGCGCCATTTTTACAAAGTTTTTAGATTGCCCCATGGGTTTGCATCTCCCACTGAATTGGCCATAGAATCAATTGTGTAGAGACAGATTTTGAATTTGAGGCCTCGGGTGCAGTGTTTTTTACGTCGTGGTCCATAGCCAAATTGCGAGCATGCTTGTGCGCCATTTTTACAAAGTTTTTATATTGCCTCCCGGGTTTGCATCCCCCAATGAATTGGCAATAGGATCAATTGCGTCGAGACGGTTTTTGACGTCGTGGCCCATTGCCACACTTACGCGCATGCTTATGCGCCGTTTTTACAAAGTTTTCGGATTACCTCTCGGGTTTGCACTCCCCACTGAATTGGCCATATAATCAATTGTGCCGAGACGGATTTTGAATTTGAGGCCTGGGGTGCAGTGTTTTTAACGTCGTGGTCCATAGCCAAACTTCGGCCATGCTTGTGCGCCGTTTTTAAAAACTTTTCAGATTGGCCCCTGGGTTTGCATCCCCCACTAAATTGGTCATAGAATCAATTTTGTTGAGAAGGATTTTGAATTTGACGCCTCGGGTGCGGAGTTTTAGAAGTGGTCGCCCATAGCCAAACTTGCACGTATGTTTGTGCGTCGTTTTTAAAAAGTTTTCAGATTGGCCCCTGGGTTTGCATCCCCCACTAAATTGGTCATAGAATCAATTTTGTTGAGAATGATTTTGAATTTGACGCCTCGGGTGCGGAGTTTTAGAAGTCGTCGCCCATAGCCAAACTTGCGCGTGTGCTTGTGCGCCATTTTTACAAAGTTTCCAGATTGCCTCCCGGGTTGCATCCCCCACTGAATTGGCCATAGAATCAATTTTGTTGAGACGGATTTTAAATTTGACGCCTCGGGTGCGGAGTTTTTTACTTTGTCGCCCATAGCCAAACTTGCGCGCATGCTTGTGTGCCGTTATTACAATGTTTTCAGATTGCCTTCCGGGTTTGCACTCCCCACTGAATTGGACATAGAATCAATTGTGTTGAGACGGATTTTGAATTTGACGCCTCGGGTGTGGAGTTTTTGACGTCGTCGCCCATAGCCAAACTTGCGCGTGTGCTTGTGCGCCATTTTTACAAAGTTTGCAGATTCCCTCCCGGGTTGCCTCCCTACTTGAATTGGCCATATAATCAATTTTGTTGAGACGGATTTTGAATTTGATGCCTCGGGTGCGGAGTTTTTGACGTCGTCGCCCATAGCCAAACTTGCGCGCATGCTTGTGTGCCGTTTTTACAAAGTTTTCAGATTGCCTCATGGGTTTGCATCCCCCACTGAATTGGCCATAGAATCAATTGTGTCAAGACGGATTTTGAATTTGACACCTTGGGTGCGCAGTTTTTTACGTTGTCGCCCATAACCAAACTTTGCGCGTATGCTTATGCGACGTTTTTACAAAGTTTTCAGATTGCCTCCCGGGTTTGGATCCCCACTGAATTGGCCATAGAATCAATTGTGTTGAGACGAATTTTGAATTTTACGCCTCGGGTGCGGAGTTTTTGACGTTGTCGCCCATAGCCAAACTTGAGCGTGTGCTTGTGCGCCTTTTTTACAAAGTTTTCAGATTGCCTCCCGGGTTTGCATCCCCCACTGAATTGGCCATAGAATCAATTGTGTTGAGACGGATTTTGAATTTGACGCCTCAAGTGCGGATTTTTGAAGTCGTCGCCATAGCCAAACTTGCGCGTGTGCTTGTGCGCCGTTTTTACAAAGTTTTCAGATTGCCTCCCGGGTTGCCTCCCCTACTGAATTGGGCATAAAATCAATTGTGTTGAGGCGGATTTTGAATTTGACGCCTTGGGTGCGGAGTTTTTGAAGTCGTCGCCCATAGCCAAACTTGCGCGTGTGCATGTGTGCCGTTTTTACAAAGTTTTCAGATTGCCCCCTAGGTTTGCATCCCCCACTGAATTGGCCATAGAATCAATTGTGTCGAGACGGATTTTGAATTTGAGGCCTCGGGTGCAGTGTTTTTGACGTCGTGGTCCATAGCCAAACTTGTGCGTGTGCTTGTGCGCCGTTTTTACAAAGTTTTCAGATTGCCTCCCGGGTTTGCATCCCCCACTAAATTGGACATAGAATCAATTATGTTGAGACGAGTTTTGAATTTGACGCCTCGGGTGTGGAGTTTTTGACGTCGTCGCCAATAGCCAAACTTGCGCGTGTGCTTGTGCGCCGTTTTTACAAAGTTTTCAGATTGCCTCACGGGTATGCATCCCTACTGAATTGGCCATAGAATCAATTGTGTTGAGACGGATTTTGAATTTGACGCCTCGGGTGCGGAGTTTTTGATGTCGTCGCCCATAGCCAAACTTGTGCATATGCTTGTGCGCCATTTTTACAAAGTTTTCAGATTGCCCCCTGGGTTTGCATCCCCCACTGAATTGGCCATAGAATCAATTTTGTCGAGACGGATTTTGAATTTGAGGCCTCGGGTGCAGTGTTTTTGACGTCGTGGTCCATAGCCAAACTTGTGCGTGTGCTTGTGCGCCGTTTTTACAAAGTTTTTAGATTGCCTCCCGGGTTTGCAACCCCCACTAAATTGGCCATAAAATCAATTGTGTTGAGACGAGTTTTGAATTTGACGCCTCGGGTGCGGAGTTTTTGATGTCGTCGCCCATAGCCAAACTTGTGCATATGCTTGTGCGCCATTTTTACAAAGTTTTCAGATTGCCCCCTGGGTTTGCATCCCCCACTGAATTGGCCATAAAATCAATTGTGTCGAGACAGATTTTGAATTTGAGGCCTCGGGTGCAGTGTTTTTGACGTCGTGGTCCATAGCCAAATTGCGAGCATGATTGTGGGCCATTTTTACAAAGTTTTTATATTGCCTCCCAGGTTTGCATCCCCCACTGAATTGGCAATAGGATCAATTGCGTCGAGACGGTTTTTGACGTCGACACCCATTGCCACACTTACGCGCATGCTTATGCGCCGTTTTTACAAAGTTTTCGGATTACCTCTCGGGTTTGCACTCCCCACTGAATTGGCCATAGAATCAATTGTGCCGAGACGGATTTTGAATTTGAGGCCTCGGGTGCAGTGTTTTTAACGTCGTGGTCCATAGCCAAACTTCGGGCATGCTGGTGCGCCGTTTTTACAAAGTTTTCAGATTGCCTCCCCGGTTTGCATCTCCCACTGAATTGGCCCTAGAATCAATTGTGTTGAGACGGATTTTGAATTTGACGCCTCGGGTTCGGAATTTTTGACGTCGTCGCCCATAGCCAAATTTGCGCGCATGCTTGTGCGGCGTTTTTACAAAGTTTTCAAATTGCCCCCTGGGTTTGCATCCCCCACTGAATTAGCCATATAATCAATTTTGTTGAGACGAGTTTTGAATTTGACGCCTCTGGTGTGGAGTTTTTTGACGTCGTCGCCAATAGCCAAACTTGCGCGTGTGCTTGTGCGCCGTTTTTACAAAGTTTTCAGATTGCCTCACGGGTATGCATCCCTACTGAATTGGCCATAGAATCAATTGTGTTGAGACGGATTTTGAATTTGACGCCTCGGGTGCGGAGTTTTTGATGTCGTCGCCCATAGCCAAACTTGTGCATATGCTTGTGCGCCATTTTTACAAAGTTTTCAGATTGCCCCCTAGGTTTGCATCCCCCACTGAATTGGCCATAGAATCAATTGTGTCGAGACGGATTTTGAATTTGAGGCCTCGGGTGCAGTGTTTTTGACGTCGTGGTCCATAGCCAAACTTGTGCGTGTGTTTGTGCGCCGTTTTTACAAAGTTTTCAGATTGCCTCCCGGGGTTTGCATCCCCCACTAAATTGGACATAGAATCAATTATGTTGAGACGAGTTTTGAATTTGACGCCTCGGGTGTGGAGTTTTTGACGTCGTCGCCAATAGCCAAACTTGCGCGTGTGCTTGTGCGCCGTTTTTACAAAGTTTTCAGATTGCCTCACGGGTATGCATCCCTACTGAATTGGCCATAGAATCAATTGTGTTGAGACGGATTTTGAATTTGACGCCTCGGGTGCGGAGTTTTTGATGTCGTGGTCCATAGCCAAACTTGTGCGTGTGCTTGTGCGCCATTTTTACAAAGTTTTCAGATTGCCCCCTGGGTTTGCATCCCCCACTGAATTGGCCATAGAATCAATTTTGTCGAGACGGATTTTGAATTTGAGGCCTCGGGTGCAGTGTTTTTGACGTCGTGGTCCATAGCCAAACTTGTGCGTGTGCTTGTGCGCCGTTTTTACAAAGTTTTCAGATTGCCTCCCGGGTTTGCATCCCCCACTAAATTGGCCATAGAATCAATTGTGTTGAGACGAGTTTTGAATTTAACACCTCGGGTGCGGAGTTTTTGATGTCGTCGCCCATAGCCAAACTTGTGCATATGCTTGTGCGCCATTTTTACAAAGTTTTCAGATTGCCCCCTGTGTTTGCATCCCCCACTGAATTGGCCATAAAATCAATTGTGTCGAGACGGATTTTGAATTTGAGGCCTCGGGTGCAGTGTTTTTGACGTCGTGGTCCATAGCCAAATTGCGAGCATGATTGTGGGCCATTTTTACAAAGTTTTTATATTGCCTCCCAGGTTTGCATCCCCCACTGAATTGGCAATAGGATCAATTGCGTCGAGACGGTTTTTGACGTCGACACCCATTGCCACACTTACGCGCATGCTTATGCGCCGTTTTTACAAAGTTTTCGGATTACCTCTCGGGTTTGCACTCCCCACTGAATTGGCCATAGAATCAATTGTGCCGAGACGGATTTTGAATTTGAGGCCTCGGGTGTAGTGTTTTTAACGTCGTGGTCCATAGCCAAACTTCGGGCATGCTGGTGCGCCGTTTTTACAAAGTTTTCAGATTGCCTCCCCGGTTTGCATCTCCCACTGAATTGGCCCTAGAATCAATTGTGTTGAGACGGATTTTGAATTTGACGCCTCGGGTTCGGAATTTTTGACGTCGTCGCCCATAGCCAAATTTGCGCGCATGCTTGTGCGGCGTTTTTACAAAGTTTTCAAATTGCCCCCTGGGTTTGCATCCCCCACTGAATTAGCCATATAATCAATTTTGTTGAGACGAGTTTTGAATTTGACGCCTCTAGTGTGGAGTTTTTGACGTCGTCGCCAATAGCCAAACTTGCGCGTGTGCTTGTGCGCCATTTTTACAAAGTTTTCAGATTGCCCCCTAGGTTTGCATCCCCCACTGAATTGGCCATAGAATCAATTGTGTCGAGACGGATTTTGAATTTGAGGCCTCGGGTGCAGTGTTTTTGACGTCGTGGTCCATAGCCAAACTTGTGCGTGTGCTTGTGCGCCGTTTTTACAAAGTTTTCAGATTGCCTCCCGGGTTTGCATCCCCCACTAAATTGGACATAGAATCAATTATGTTGAGACGAGTTTTGAATTTGACGCCTCGGGTGTGGAGTTTTTGACGTCGTCGCCAATAGCCAAACTTGCGCGTGTGCTTGTGCGCCGTTTTTACAAAGTTTTCAGATTGCCTCACGGGTATGCATCCCTACTGAATTGGCCATAGAATCAATTGTGTTGAGACGGATTTTGAATTTGACGCCTCGGGTGCGGAGTTTTTGATGTCGTCGCCCATAGCCAAACTTGTGCATATGCTTGTGCGCCATTTTTACAAAGTTTTCAGATTGCCCCCTGGGTTTGCATCCCCCACTGAATTGGCCATAGAATCAATTTTGTCGAGACGGATTTTGAATTTGAGGCCTCGGGTGCAGTGTTTTTGACGTCGTGGTCCATAGCCAAACTTGTGCGTGTGCTTGTGCGCCGTTTTTACAAAGTTTTTAGATTGCCTCCCGGGTTTGCAACCCCCACTAAATTGGCCATAAAATCAATTGTGTTGAGACGAGTTTTGAATTTGACGCCTCGGGTGCGGAGTTTTTGATGTCGTCGCCCATAGCCAAACTTGTGCATATGCTTGTGCGCCATTTTTACAAAGTTTTCAGATTGCCCCCTGGGTTTGCATCCCCCACTGAATTGGCCATAAAATCAATTGTGTCGAGACAGATTTTGAATTTGAGGCCTCGGGTGCAGTGTTTTTGACGTCGTGGTCCATAGCCAAATTGCGAGCATGATTGTGGGCCATTTTTACAAAGTTTTTATATTGCCTCCCAGGTTTGCATCCCCCACTGAATTGGCAATAGGATCAATTGCGTCGAGACGGTTTTTGACGTCGACACCCATTGCCACACTTACGCGCATGCTTATGCGCCGTTTTTACAAAGTTTTCGGATTACCTCTCGGGTTTGCACTCCCCACTGAATTGGCCATAGAATCAATTGTGCCGAGACGGATTTTGAATTTGAGGCCTCGGGTGCAGTGTTTTTAACGTCGTGGTCCATAGCCAAACTTCGGGCATGCTGGTGCGCCGTTTTTACAAAGTTTTCAGATTGCCTCCCCGGTTTGCATCTCCCACTGAATTGGCCCTAGAATCAATTGTGTTGAGACGGATTTTGAATTTGACGCCTCGGGTTCGGAATTTTTGACGTCGTCGCCCATAGCCAAATTTGCGCGCATGCTTGTGCGGCGTTTTTACAAAGTTTTCAAATTGCCCCCTGGGTTTGCATCCCCCACTGAATTAGCCATATAATCAATTTTGTTGAGACGAGTTTTGAATTTGACGCCTCTAGTGTGGAGTTTTTTGACGTCGTCGCCAATAGCCAAACTTGCGCGTGTGCTTGTGCGCCGTTTTTACAAAGTTTTCAGATTGCCTCACGGGTATGCATCCCCCACTAAATTGGCCATAAAATCAGTTGTGTTGAGACCAATTTTCAATTTGACGCCTCGGGTGCGGAGTTTTTGACGTTATCGCCCATATCCAAACTTGCCCGTGTGCTTGTGCGCCATTTTTATAAAGTTTTCAGATTGCCCCCTGGGTTTGCATCCCCCATTGAATTGGCCATAGAATCAATTGTGTCGAGACGGATTTTGAATTTGACGCCACGGGTGCGGAGTTTTTAATGTCGTCGCCCATAGCCAAACTTGTGCATATGCTTGTGCGCCATTTTTACAAAGTTTTCAGATTGCCCCCTGGGTTTGCATCCCCCACTGAATTGGCCATAGAATCAATTGTGTCGAGACGGATTTTGAATTTGAGGCCTCGGGTGCGGTGTTTTTGACGTCGTGGTCCATAGCAAAACTTGTGCATGTGCTTGTGCGCCGTTTTTACAAAGTTTTCAGATTGCCCCCTGGGTTTGCATCCCCCATTGAATTGGCCATAGAATCAATTGTGTCGAGACGGATTTTGAATTTGACGCCACGGGTGCGGAGTTTTTAATGTCGTCGCCCATAGCCAAACTTGTGCATATGCTTGTGCGCCATTTTTACAAAGTTTTCAGATTGCCCCCTGGGTTTGCATCCCCTACTGAATTGGCCATAGAATCAATTGTGTAGAGACGGATTTTGAATTTGAGGCCTCGGGTGCAGTGTTTTTGACGTCGTGGTCCATAGCCAAATTGCGAGCATGCTTGTGGGCCATTTTTACAAAGTTTTTATATTGCCTCCCAGGTTTGCATCCCCCACTGAATTGGCAATAGGATCAATTGCGTCGAGACGGTTTTTGACGTCGTCGCCCATTGCCACACTTACGCGCATGCTTATGCGCCGTTTTTACAAAGTTTTCGGATTACCTCTCGGGTTTGCACTCCCCACTGAATTGGCCATAGAATCAATTGTGCCGAGACGGATTTTGAATTTGAGGCCTCGGGTGCAGTGTTTTTAACGTCGTGGTCCATAGCCAAACTTCGGGCATGCTGGTGCGCCGTTTTTACAAAGTTTTCAGATTGCCTCCCCGGTTTGCATCTCCCACTGAATTGGCCCTAGAATCAATTGTGTTGAGACGGATTTTGAATTTGACGCCTCGGGTTCGGAATTTTTGACGTCGTCGCCCATAGCCAAATTTGCGCGCATGCTTGTGCGGCGTTTTTACAAAGTTTTTAGATTGCCTCCCAGGTTGCCTCCTCTACTGAATTAGCCATAGAATCTATTTTTTTAAGACGAATTTTGAATTTTACGCCTCGGGTGTGGAATTTTTGACGTCGTCGCCCATAGCCAAACGTGCGCGCATGCTTGTGCGCCGTTTTAACAAAGTTTTCAGATTGCCTCCTGGGATTGCACCCCCCACTGAATTGGCCATAAAATCAATTGTGTTGAGGCGGATTTTGAATTTGACTCCTTGGGTGCGGAGTTTTTGACGTCGTCGCCCATAGCCAAACTTGCGCGTATGCTTGTGCGCCGTTTTTACAAAGTTTTCAGATTGCCCTCTGGGTTTACAACCCCCATTGAATTGGCCATAGAATCAATTTTGTTGAGACTGATTTTGAATTTGACGCCTCGGGTGCGGAGTTTTTAACGTCGTCGCCCATAGCCAAACTTGCGTGTGCGCTTGTGAGCCGTTTTTACAAAGTTTTCAGATTGCCTCCCGGATTTGCATCCCCCACCGAATTGGCCATAGAATCAATTGTGTTGAGATGAATTTTGAATTTGACGCCTCGGGTGCGGAGTTTTTTACGTTGTTGCCCATAGCCAAACTTGCGTGTGTGCTTGTGCGCCATTTTTACAATGTTTTCAGATTGCCTCTCGGGTTGCAATCCCCATTGAATTGGCCATAGAATCTATTTTGTTGAGACGAATTTTGAATTTAACGCCTCGGGTGCGGAGTTTTTGACATCGTCGCCCATGGCCAAACTTGCGCATATGCTTGTGCGCCGTTTTTACAAAGTTTTCAGATTGCCTCCCGGGTATGCATCCCTACTGAATTGGCCATAGAATCAATTGTGTTGAGACGAATTTTGAATTTGACGCCTCGGGTGCGGAGTTTTTGATGTCGTCGCCCATAGCCAAACTTGTGCATATGCTTGTGCGCCATTTTTACAAAGTTTTCAGATTGCCCCCTGGGTTTGCATCCCCCACTGAATTGGCCATAGAATCAATTGTGTCGAGACGGATTTTGAATTTGAGGCCTCGGGTGCAGTGTTTTTGACGTCGTGGTCCATAGCAAAACTTGTGCGTGTGCTTGTGCGCCGTTTTTACAAAGTTTTCAGATTGCCTCCCGGGTTTGCATCCCCCACTAAATTGGACATAGAATCAATTATGTTGAGACGAGTTTTGAATTTGACGCCTTGGGTGTGGAGTTTTTGACGTCGTCGCCAATAGCCAAACTTGCGCGTGTGCTTGTGCGCCGTTTTTACAAAGTTTTCAGATTGCCTCACGGGTATGCATCCCTACTGAATTGGCCATAGAATCAATTGTGTTGAGACGGATTTTGAATTTGACGCCTCGGGTGCGGAGTTTTTGATGTCGTCGCCCATAGCCAAACTTGTGCATATGCTTGTGCGCCATTTTTACAAAGTTTTCAGATTGCCCCCTGGGTTTGCATCCCCCACTGAATTGGCCATAGAATCAATTTTGTCGAGACGGATTTTGAATTTGAGGCCTCAGGTGCAGTGTTTTTGACGTCGTGGTCCATAGCCAAACTTGTGCGTGTGCTTGTGCGCCATTTTTACAAAGTTTTCAGATTGCCTCCCGGGATTGCATCCCCCACTAAATTGGCCATAGAATCAATTGTGTTGAGACGAGTTTTGAATTTGACGCCTCGGGTGCGGAGTTTTTGATGTCGTCGCCCATAGCCAAACTTGTGCATATGCTTGTGCGCCATTTTTACAAAGTTTTCAGATTGCCCCCTGGGTTTGCATCCCCCACTGAATTGGCCATAAAATCAATTGTGTCGAGACGGATTTTGAATTTGAGGCCTCGGGTGCAGTGTTTTTGACGTCGTGGTCCATAGCCAAATTGCGAGCATGATTGTGGGCCATTTTTACAAAGTTTTTATATTGCCTCCTAGGTTTGCATCCCCCACTGAATTGGCAATAGGATCAATTGCGTCGAGACGGTTTTTGACGTCGACACCCATTGCCACACTTACGCGCATGCTTATGCGCCGTTTTTACAAAGTTTTCGGATTACCTCTCGGGTTTGCACTCCCCACTGAATTGGCCATAGAATCAATTGTGCCGAGACGGATTTTGAATTTGAGGCCTCGGGTGTAGTGTTTTTAACGTCGTGGTCCATAGCCAAACTTCGGGCATGCTGGTGCGCCGTTTTTACAAAGTTTTCAGATTGCCTCCCCGGTTTGCATCTCCCACTGAATTGGCCCTAGAATCAATTGTGTTGAGACGGATTTTGAATTTGACGCCTCGGGTTCGGAATTTTTGACGTCGTCGCCCATAGCCAAATTTGCGCGCATGCTTGTGCGGCGTTTTTACAAAGTTTTCAAATTGCCCCCTGGGTTTGCACCCCCCACTGAATTAGCCATAGAATCAATTTTGTTGAGACGAGTTTTGAATTTGACGCCTCTGGTGTGGAGTTTTTGACGTCGTCGCCAATAGCCAAACTTGCGCGTGTGCTTGTGCGCCGTTTTTACAAAGTTTTCAGATTGCCTCACGGGTATGCATCCCTACTGAATTGGCCATAGAATCAATTGTGTTGAGACGGATTTTGAATTTGACGCCTCGGGTGCGGAGTTTTTGATGTCGTCGCCCATAGCCAAACTTGTGCATATGCTTGTGCGCCATTTTTACAAAGTTTTCAGATTGCCCCCTAGGTTTGCATCCCCCACTGAATTGGCCATAGAATCAATTGTGTCGAGACGGATTTTGAATTTGAGGCCTCGGGTGCAGTGTTTTTGACGTCGTGGTCCATAGCCAAACTTGAGCGTGTGCTTGTGCGCCGTTTTTACAAAGTTTTCAGATTGCCTCCCGGGTTTGCATCCCCCACTAAATTGGACATAGAATCAATTATGTTGAGACGAGTTTTGAATTTGACGCCTCGGGTGTGGAGTTTTTGACGTCGTCGCCAATAGCCAAACTTGCGCGTGTGCTTGTGCGCCGTTTTTACAAAGTTTTCAGATTGCCTCACGGGTATGCATCCCTACTGAATTGGCCATAGAATCAATTGTGTTGAGACGGATTTTGAATTTGACGCCTCGGGTGCGGAGTTTTTAATGTCGTCGCCCATAGCCAAACTTGTGCATATGCTTGTGCGCCATTTTTACAAAGTTTTCAGATTGCCCCCTTGGTTTGCATCCCCCACTGAATTGGCCATAGAATCAATTTTGTCGAGACGGATTTTGAATTTGAGGCCTCGGGTGCAGTGTTTTTGACGTCGTGGTCCATAGCCAAACTTGTGCGTGTGCTTGTGCGCCGTTTTTACAAAGTTTTCAGATTGCCTCCCGGGTTTGCATCCCCCACTAAATTGGCCATAGAATCAATTGTGTTGAGACGAGTTTTGAATTTGACGCCTCGGGTGCGGAGTTTTTGATGTCGTCGCCCATAGCCAAACTTGTGCATATGCTTGTGCGCCATTTTTACAAAGTTTTCAGATTGCCCCCTGGGTTTGCATCCCCCACTGAATTGGCCATAAAATCAATTGTGTCGAGACGGATTTTGAATTTGAGGCCTCGGGTGCAGTGTTTTTGACGTCGTGGTCCATAGCCAAATTGCGAGCATGATTGTGGGCCATTTTTACAAAGTTTTTATATTGCCTCCCAGGTTTGCATCCCCCACTGAATTGGCAATAGGATCAATTGCGTCGAGACGGTTTTTGACGTCGACACCCATTGCCACACTTACGCGCATGCTTATGCGCCGTTTTTACAAAGTTTTCGGATTACCTCTCGGGTTTGCACTCCCCACTGAATTGGCCATAGAATCAATTGTGCCGAGACGGATTTTGAATTTGAGGCCTCGGGTGCAGTGTTTTTAACGTCGTGGTCCATAGCCAAACTTCGGGCATGCTGGTGCGCCGTTTTTACAAAGTTTTCAGATTGCCTCCCCGATTTGCATCTCCCACTGAATTGGCCCTATAATCAATTGTGTTGAGACGGATTTTGAATTTGACGCCTCGGGTTCGGAATTTTTGACGTCGTCGCCCATAGCCAAATTTGCGCGCATGCTTGTGCGGCGTTTTTACAAAGTTTTCAAATTGCCCCCTGGGTTTGCATCCCCCACTGAATTAGCCATAGAATCAATTTTGTTGACACGAACTTTGAATTTGACGCCTCGGGTGCAGAGTTTTTGACGTCGTCGCCCGTAGCCAAACTTGCACGTGTGCTTGTGCGCCGTTTTTACAAAGTTTTCAGATTGCCTCCCAGGTTTGCATCCCCCACTAAATTGGCCATAAAATCAGTTGTGTTGAGACCAATTTTCAATTTGACGCCTCGGGTGCGGAGTTTTTGACGTTATCGCCCATATCCAAACTTGCCCGTGTGCTTGTGCGCCATTTTTACAAAGTTTTCAGATTGCCTCTCAGGTTGCAACCCCCACTGAATTGGCAATAAAATCAAATTTGTTGAGTCGGATTTTGAATTTAATGCCTCGGGTGTGGAGTTTTTAGACGTCGTCGCCCATAGCCAAACTTGCGCGCATGCTTATGCGCCGTTTTTACAAAGTTTTCAGATTGCCTCCCGGGAATGCACCCCTACTGAATTGGCCATAGAATCAATTGTGTCGAGACGGATTTTGAATTTGACGCCACGGGTGCGGAGTTTTTGATGTCGTCGCCCATAGCCAAACTTGTGCATATGCTTGTGCGCCATTTTTACAAAGTTTTCAGATTGCCCCCTGGGTTTGCATCCCCCATTGAATTGGCCATAGAATCAATTGTGTCGAGACGGGTTTTGAATTTGACGCCACGGGTGCGGAGTTTTTAATGTCGTCGCCCATAGCCAAACTTGTGCATATGCTTATGCGCTATTTTTACAAAGTTTTCAGATTGCCCCCTGGGTTTGCATCCCCCACTGAATTGGCCATAGAATCAATTGTGTAGAGACGGATTTTGAATTTGAGGCCTCGGGTGCAGTGTTTTTGACGTCGTGGTCCATAGCCAAATTGCGAGCATGCTTGTGCGCCATTTTTACAAAGTTTTTATATTGCCTCCCAGGTTTGCATCCCCCACTGAATTGGCAATAGGATCAATTGCGTCGAGACGGTTTTTGACGTCGTCGCCCATTGCCACACTTACGCGCATGCTTATGCGCCGTTTTTACAAAGTTTTCGGATTACCTCTCGGGTTTGCACTCCCCACTGCATTGGCCATATAATCAATTGTGCCGATACGGATTTTGAATTTGAGGCCTCGGGTGCAGTGTTTTTAACGTCGTGGTCCATAGCCAAACTTCGGCCATGCTTGTGCGCCGTTTTTACAAAGTTTTTAGATTACCTCCCGGGTTTGCATCCCCCACTGAATTGGCCATAGAATCAATTGTGTTGAGACGGATTTTGAATTTGACGCCTCAAGTGCGGATTTTTGACATCGTCGCCCATAGCCAAACTTGCGCGTGTGCTTGTGCGCCGTTTTTACAAAGTTTTCAGATTGCCTCCCGGGTTGCCTCCTCTACTGAATTAGCCATAGAATCTATTTTTTTAAGACGAATTTTGAATTTTACGCCTCGGGTGTGGAATTTTTGACGTCGTCGCCCATAGCCAAACGTGCGCGCATGCTTGTGCGCCGTTTTAACAAAGTTTTCAGATTGCCTCCTGGGATTGCATCCCCCACAGAATTGGCCATAAAATCAATTGTGTTGAGGCGGATTTTGAATTTGACTCCTTGGGTGCGGAGTTGTTGACGTCGTCGCCCATAGCCAAACTTGCGCGTATGCTTGTGCGCCGTTTTTACAAAGTTTTCAGATTGCCCCCTGGGTTTACAACCCCCATTGAATTGGCCATAGAATCAATTTTGTTGAGACTGATTTTGAATTTGACGCCTCGGGTGCGGAGTTTTTAACGTCGTCGCCCATAGCCAAACTTGCGTGTGTGCTTGTGAGCCGTTTTTACAAAGTTTTCAGATTGCCTCCCGGATTTGCATCCCCCACCGAATTGGCCATAGAATCAATTGTGTTGAGATGAATTTTGAATTTGACGCCTCGGGTGCAGAGTTTTTGACGTTGTCGCCCATAGCCAAACTTGCTTGTGTGCTTGTGCGCCATTTTTACAAAGTTTTCAGATTGCCTCTCGGGTTGCAATCCCCATTGAATTGGCCATAGAATCTATTTTGTTGAGACGAATTTTGAATTTAACGCCTCGGGTGCGGAGTTTTTGACATCGTCGCCCATGGCCAAACTTGCGCGCATGCTTGTGCGCCGTTTTTACAAAGTTTTCAGATTGCCTCCCGGGTATGCATCCCTACTGAATTGGCCATAGAATCAATTGTGTTGAGACGGATTTTGAATTTGACGCCACGGGTGCGGAGTTTTTGATGTCGTCGCCCATAGCCAAACTTGTGCATATGCTTGTGCGCCATTTTTACAAAGTTTTCAGATTGCCCCCTAGGTTTGCATCCCCCACTGAATTGGCCATAGAATCAATTGTGTCGAGACGGATTTTGAATTTAACGCCACGGGTGCGGAGTTTTTAATGTCGTCGCCCATAGCCAAACTTGTGCATATGCTTGTGCGCCATTTTTACAAAGTTTTCAGATTGCCCCCTGGGTTTGCATCCCCCACTGAATTGGCCATAGAATCAATTGCGTCGAGACGGATTTTGAATTTGAGGCCTCGGGTGCAGTGTTTTTGACGTCGTGGTCCATAGCCAAACTTGCGCGTGTGCTTGTGCGCCGTTTTTACAAAGTTTTCAGATTGCCTCCCGGGTTTGCATCCCCCACTTAATTGGACATAGAATCAATTATGTTGAGACGAGTTTTGAATTTGACGCCTCGGGTGTGGAGTTTTTGACGTCGTCGCCAATAGCCAAACTTGCGCGTGTGCTTGTGCGCCGTTTTTACAAAGTTTTCAGATTGCCTCACGGGTATGCATCCCTACTGAATTGGCCATAGAATCAATTGTGTTGAGACGGATTTTGAATTTGACGCCTCGGGTGCGGAGTTTTTGATGTCGTCGCCCATAGCCAAACTTGTGCATATGCTTGTGCGCCATTTTTACAAAGTTTTCAGTTTGCCCCCTGGGTTTGCTTCCCCCACTGAATTGGCCATAGAATCAATTGTGTAGAGATGGATTTTGAATTTGAGGCCTCGGGTGTAGTGTTTTTGACGTCGTGGTCCATAGCCAAATTGCGAGCATGCTTGTGCGCCATTTTTACAAAGTTTTTATATTGCCTCCCAGGTTTGCATCCCCCACTGAATTGGCAATAGGATCAATTACGTCGAGACGGTTTTTGTCGTCGTCGCCCATTGCCACACTTACGCGCATGCTTATGCGCCGTTTTTACAAAGTTTTCGGATTACCTCTCGGGTTTGCGCTCCCCACTGAATTGGCCAGAATCAATTGTGCCGACATGGATTTTGAATTTGAGGCCTCGGGTGCATTCTTTTTAACGTCGTGGTCCATAGCCAAACTTCGGCCATGCTTGTGCGCCGTTTTTACAAAGTTTTTAGATTACCTCCCGGGTTTGCATCCCCCACTGAATTGGCCATAGAATCAATTGTGTTGAGACGGATTTTGAATTTGATGCCTCAAGTGCGGATTTTTGACATCGTCGCCCATAGCCAAACTTGCGCGTGTGCTTGTGCGCCGTTTTTACAAAGTTTTCAGATTGCCTCCCGGGTTGCCTCCTCTACTGAATTAGCCATAGAATCTATTTTTTTAAGACGAATTTTGAATTTTACGCCTCGGGTGTGGAATTTTTGACGTCGTCGCCCATAGCCAAACGTGCGCGTATGCTTGTGCGCCATTTTTACAAAGTTTTCAGATTGCCTCCTGGGATTGCATCCCCCGCTGAATTGGCCATAAAATCAATTGTGTTGAGGCGGATTTTGAATTTGACTCCTTGGGTGCGGAGTTTTTGACGTCGTCGCCCATAGCCAAGCTTGCGCGTATGCTTGTGCGCCGTTTTTACAAAGTTTTCAGATTGCCCCCTGGGTTTACAACCCCCATTGAATTGGCCATAGAATCAATTTTGTTGAGACTGATTTTGAATTTGACGCCTCGGGTGCGGAGTTTTTGACGTCGTCGCCCATAGCCAAACTTGCATGTGTGCTTGTGAGCCGTTTTTACAAAGTTTTCAGATTGCCTCCCGGATTTGCATCCCCCACCAATTTGGCCATAGAATCAATTGTGTTGAGATGAATTTTGAATTTGACGCCTCGGGTGCGGAGTTTTTGACGTTGTCGCCCTTAGCCAAACTTGCGTGTGTGCTTGTGCGCCGTTTTTACAAAGTTTTCAGATTGCCTCTCGGGTTGCAATCCCCATTGAATTGGCCATAGAATCTATTTTGTTGAGACGAATTTTGAATTTAACGCCTCGGGTGCGGAGTTTTTGACATTGTCGCCCATGGCCAAACTTGCGCGCATGCTTGTGCGCCGTTTTTACAAAGTTTTCAGATTGCCTCCCGGGTATGCATCCCTACTGAATTGGCCATAGAATCAATTGTGTTGAGACGAATTTTGAATTTGACGCCTCGGGTGCGGAGTTTTTGATGTCGTCGCCCATAGCCAAACTTGTGCATATGCTTGTGCGCCATTTTTACAAAGTTTTCAGATTGCCCCCTGGGTTTGCATCCCCCACTGAATTGGCCATAGAATCAATTGTGTCAAGACGGATTTTGAATTTGAGGCCTCGGGTGCAGTGTTTTTGACGTCGTGGTCCATAGCCAAATTGCGAGCATGCTTGTGCGCCATTTTTACAAAGTTTTCAGATTGCCTCCCGGGTTTGCATCCCCCACTAAATTGGACATAGAATCAATTGTGTTGAGATGAGTTTTGAATTTGACGCCTCGGGTGTGGAGTTTTTGACGTCGTCGCCAATAGCCAAACTTGCGCGTGTGCTTGTGCACCGTTTTTACAAAGTTTTCAGATTGCCTCACGGGTATGCATCCCTACTGAATTGGCCATAGAATCAATTGTGTTGAGACGGATTTTGAATTTGACGCCTCGGGTGCGGAGTTTTTGATGTCGTCGCCCATAGCCAAACTTGTGCATATGTTTGTGCGCCATTTTTACAAAGTTTTCAGATTGCCCCCTGGGTTTGCATCCCCCACTGAATTGGCCATAGAATCAATTGTGTCGAGACGGATTTTGAATTTGAGGCCTCGGGTGCAGTGTTTTTGACGTTGTGGTCCATAGCCAAACTTGTGCGTGTGCTTGTGCGCCGTTTTTACAAAGTTTTCAGATTGCCTCCCGGGTTTGCATCCCCCACTAAATTGGCCATAGAATCAATTGTGTTGAGACGAGTTTTGAATTTGACGCCTCGGGTGTGGAGTTTTTGACGTCGTCGCCAATAGCCAAACTTGCGCGTGTGCTTGTGCGCCGTTATTACAGAGTTTTCAGATTGCCTCACGGGTATGCATCCCTACTGAATTGGCCATAGAATCAATTGTGTTGAGACGGATTTTGAATTTGACGCCTCGGGTGCGGAGTTTTTGATGTCGTCGCCCATAGCCAAACTTGTGCATATGCTTGTGCGCCATTTTTACAAAGTTTTCAGATTGCCCCCTGGGTTTGCATCCCCCACTGAATTGGCCCTAGAATCAATTGTGTCAAGACGGATTTTGAATTTGAGGCCTCGGGTGTAGTGTTTTTGACGTCGTGGTCCATAGCCAAATTGCGAGCATGCTTGTGCGCCATTTTTACAAAGTTTTTATATTGCCTCCCAGGTTTGCATACCCCACTGAATTGGCAATAGGATCAATTGCGTCGAGACGGTTTTTGACGTCGACACCCATTGCCACACTTACGCGCATGCTTATGCGCCGTTTTTACAAAGTTTTCGGATTACCTCTCGGGTTTGCACTCCCCACTGAATTGGCCATAGAATCAATTGTGCCGAGGCGGATTTTGAATTTGAGGCCTCGGGTGCAGTGTTTTTAACGTCGTGGTCCATAGCCAAACTTCGGGCATGTTGGTGCGCCGTTTTTACAAAGTGTTCAGATTGCCTCCCGGGTTTGCATCCCCCACTGAATTGGCCATAGAATCAATTAAGTTGAGACGGATTTTGAATTTGACGCCTCGGGTGCGGAGTTTTTGATGTCGTCGCCCATAGCCAAACTTGTGCATATGCTTGTGCGCCATTTTTACAAAGTTTTCAGATTGCCCCCTGGGTTTGCATCCCCCACTGAATTGGCCATAGAATCAATTGTGTCGAGACGGATTTTGATTTTGAGGCCTCGGGTGCAGTGTTTTTGACGTCGTGGTCCATAGCCAAACTTGCGTGTGTGCTTGTGCGCCGTTTTTACAAAGTTTTCAGATTGCCTCCCGGGTTTGCATCCCCCACTAAATTGGCCATAGAATCAATTGTGTTGAGACGAGTTTTGAATTTGACACCTCGGGTGTGGTGTTTTTGACGTCGTCGCCAATAGCCAAACTTGCGCGTGTGCTTGTGCGCCGTTTTTACAAAGTTTTTAGATTGCCTCACGGGTGTGCATCCCTACTAAATTGGGCATATAATCAATTGTGTTGAGATGGATTTTGAATTTGACGCCTAGGGTGCGGAGTTTTTGATGTCGTCGCCCATAGCCAAACTTGTGCATATGCTTGTGCGCCATTTTTACAAAGTTTTCAGATTGCCCACTGGGTTTGCATCCCCCACTGAATTGGCCATAGAATCAATTGTGTCGAGACGGATTTTGAATTTGAGGCCTCGGGTGTAGTGTTTTTGACGTCGTGGTCCATAGCCAAATTGCGAGCATGCTTGTGCGCCATTTTTACAAAGTTTTTATATTGCCTCCCAGGTTTGCATCCCCCACTGAATTGGCAATAGGATCAATTACGTGGAGACGGTTTTTGACGTCGTGGCCCATTGCCACACTTACGCGCATGCTTATGCGCCGTTTTTACAAAGTTTTCGGATTACCCCTCGGGTTTGCACTCCCCACTGAATTGGCCATAGAATCAACTGTGCCGACACGGATTTTGAATTTGAGGCCTCGGGTGCAGTGTTTTTAACGTCGTGGTCCATAGCCAAACTTCGGCCATGCTTGTGCGCCGTTTTTACAAAGTTTTCAGATTGCCTCCCGGGTTTGCATCCCCCACTGAATTGGCCATAGAATCAATTGTGTTGAGACGGATTTTGAATTTGACGCCTCAAGTGCGGATTTTTGACGTCGTCGCCCATAGCCAAACTTGCGCGTGTGTTTGTGCGCCGTTTTTACAAAGTTTTCAGATTGCCTCCCGGGTTGCCTCCTCTACTGAATTGGCCATAGAATCAATTATTTTGAGACGGATTTTGAATTTTACTCCTCGGGTGTGGAATTTTTGACGTCGTCGCCCATAGCCAAACTTGCGCGCCGTTTTACAAAGTTTTCAGATTGCCTCCTGGGATTGCATCCCCCACTGAATTTGCCATAAAATCAATTGTGTTGAGGCGGATTTTGAATTTGACGCCTTGGGTGCGGAGTTTTTGACGTCGTCGCCCATAGCCAAACTTGCGCGTATGCTTGTGCGCCGTTTTTACAAAGTTTTCAGATTGCCCCCTGGGTTTGCAACCCACACTGAATTGGCCATAGAATCAATTTTGTTGAGACTGATTTTGAATTTGACGCCTCGGGTGCGGAGTTTTTGACGTCGTCGCCCATAGCCAAACTTGCGCGTGTGCTTGTGCGCCGTTTTTGCAAAGTTTTCAGATTGCCTCCCGGGTTTGCATCCCCCACTGAATTGGCCATAGAATCAATTGTGTTGAGATGAATTTTGAATTTGACTCCTTGGGTGCGGAGTTTTTGACGTCGTCGCCCATAGCCAAGCTTGCGCGTATGCTTGTGCGCCGTTTTTACAAAGTTTTCAGATTGCCCCCTGGGTTTACAACCCCCATTGAATTGGCCATAGAATCAATTGTGTTGAGATGAATTTTGAATTTGACGCCTCGGGTGCGGAGTTTTTGACGTTGTCGCCCTTAGCCAAACTTGCGTGTGTGCTTGTGCGCCGTTTTTACAAAGTTTTCAGATTGCCTCTCGGGTTGCAATCCCCATTGAATTGGCCATAGAATCTATTTTGTTGAGACGAATTTTGAATTTAACGCCTCGGGTGCGGAGTTTTTGACATTGTCGCCCATGGCCAAACTTGCGCGCATGCTTGTGCGCCGTTTTTACAAAGTTTTCAGATTGCCTCCCGGGTATGCATCCCTACTGAATTGGCCATAGAATCAATTGTGTTGAGACGAATTTTGAATTTGACGCCTCGGGTGCGGAGTTTTTGATGTCGTCGCCCATAGCCAAACTTGTGCATATGCTTGTGCGCCATTTTTACAAAGTTTTCAGATTGCCCCCTGGGTTTGCATCCCCCACTGAATTGGCCATAGAATCAATTGTGTCAAGACGGATTTTGAATTTGAGGCCTCGGGTGCAGTGTTTTTGACGTCGTGGTCCATAGCCAAATTGCGAGCATGCTTGTGCGCCATTTTTACAAAGTTTTCAGATTGCCTCCCGGGTTTGCATCCCCCACTAAATTGGACATAGAATCAATTGTGTTGAGATGAGTTTTGAATTTGACGCCTCGGGTGTGGAGTTTTTGACGTCGTCGCCAATAGCCAAACTTGCGCGTGTGCTTGTGCACCGTTTTTACAAAGTTTTCAGATTGCCTCACGGGTATGCATCCCTACTGAATTGGCCATAGAATCAATTGTGTTGAGACGGATTTTGAATTTGACGCCTCGGGTGCGGAGTTTTTGATGTCGTCGCCCATAGCCAAACTTGTGCATATGTTTGTGCGCCATTTTTACAAAGTTTTCAGATTGCCCCCTGGGTTTGCATCCCCCACTGAATTGGCCATAGAATCAATTGTGTCGAGACGGATTTTGAATTTGAGGCCTCGGGTGCAGTGTTTTTGACGTCGTGGTCCATAGCCAAACTTGTGCGTGTGCTTGTGCGCCGTTTTTACAAAGTTTTCAGATTGCCTCCCGGGTTTGCATCCCCCACTAAATTGGCCATAGAATCAATTGTGTTGAGACGAGTTTTGAATTTGACGCCTCGGGTGTGGAGTTTTTGACGTCGTCGCCAATAGCCAAACTTGCGCGTGTGCTTGTGCGCCGTTATTACAGAGTTTTCAGATTGCGTCACGGGTATGCATCCCTACTGAATTGGCCATAGAATCAATTGTGTTGAGACGGATTTTGAATTTGACGCCTCGGGTGCGGAGTTTTTGATGTCGTCGCCCATAGCCAAACTTGTGCATATGCTTGTGCGCCATTTTTACAAAGTTTTCAGATTGCCCCCTGGGTTTGCATCCCCCACTGAATTGGCCCTAGAATCAATTGTGTCAAGACGGATTTTGAATTTGAGGCCTCGGGTGTAGTGTTTTTGACGTCGTGGTCCATAGCCAAATTGCGAGCATGCTTGTGCGCCATTTTTACAAAGTTTTTATATTGCCTCCCAGGTTTGCATACCCCACTGAATTGGCAATAGGATCAATTGCGTCGAGACGGTTTTTGACGTCGACACCCATTGCCACACTTACGCGCATGCTTATGCGCCGTTTTTACAAAGTTTTCGGATTACCTCTCGGGTTTGCACTCCCCACTGAATTGGCCATAGAATCAATTGTGCCGAGGCGGATTTTGAATTTGAGGCCTCGGGTGCAGTGTTTTTAACGTCGTGGTCCATAGCCAAACTTCGGGCATGTTGGTGCGCCGTTTTTACAAAGTGTTCAGATTGCCTCCCGGGTTTGCATCCCCCACTGAATTGGCCATAGAATCAATTAAGTTGAGACGGATTTTGAATTTGACGCCTCGGGTGCGGAGTTTTTGATGTCGTCGCCCATAGCCAAACTTGTGCATATGCTTGTGCGCCGTTTTTACAAAGTTTTCAGATTGCCCCCTGGGTTTACAACCCCCATTGAATTGGCCATAGAATCAATTTTGTTGAGACTGATTTTGAATTTGACGCCTCGGGTGCAGAGTTTTTAACGTCGTCGCCCATAGCCAAACTTGCGTGTGTGCTTGTGAGCCGTTTTTACAAAGTTTTCAGATTCCCTCCCGGATTTGCATCCCCCACCGAATTGGCCATAGAATCAATTGTGTTGAGATGAATTTTGAATTTGACGCCTCGGGTGCAGAGTTTTTGACGTTGTCGCCCATAGCCAAACTTGCGTGTGTGCTTGTGCGCCATTTTTACAAAGTTTTCAGATTGCCTCTCGGGTTGCAATCCCCATTGAATTGGCCATAGAATCTATTTTGTTGAGACGAATTTTGAATTTAACGCCTCGGGTGCGGAGTTTTTGACATCGTCGCCCATGGCCAAACTTGCGCGCATGCTTGTGCGCCATTTTTACAAAGTTTTCAGATTGCCTCCCGGGTATGCATCCCTACTGAATTGGCCATAGAATCAATTGTGTTGAGACAAATTTTGAATTTGACGCCTCGGGTGCGGAGTTTTTGATGTCGTCGCCCATAGCCAAACTTGTGCATATGCTTGTGCGCCATTTTTACAAAGTTTTCAGATTGCCCCCTGGGTTTGCATCCCCCACTGAATTGGCCATAGAATCAATTTTGTCGAGACGGATTTTGAATTTGAGGCCTCGGGTGCAGTGTTTTTGACGTCGTGGTCCATAGCCAAACTTGTGCGTGTGCTTGTGCGCCGTTTTTACAAAGTTTTCAGATTGCCTCCCGGGTTTGCATCCCCCACTAAATTGGCCATAGAATCAATTGTGTTGAGACGAGTTTTGAATTTGACGCCTCGGGTGTGGAGTTTTTGACGTCGTCGCCAATAGCCAAACTTGCGCGTGTGCTTGTGCGCCGTTATTACAGAGTTTTCAGATTGCGTCACGGGTATGCATCCCTACTGAATTGGCCATAGAATCAATTGTGTTGAGACGGATTTTGAATTTGACGCCTCGGGTGCGGAGTTTTTGATGTCGTCGCCCATAGCCAAACTTGTGCATATGCTTGTGCGCCATTTTTACAAAGTTTTCAGATTGCCCCCTGGGTTTGCATCCCCCACTGAATTGGCCCTAGAATCAATTGTGTCAAGACGGATTTTGAATTTGAGGCCTCGGGTGTAGTGTTTTTGACGTCGTGGTCCATAGCCAAATTGCGAGCATGCTTGTGCGCCATTTTTACAAAGTTTTTATATTGCCTCCCAGGTTTGCATACCCCACTGAATTGGCAATAGGATCAATTGCGTCGAGACGGTTTTTGACGTCGACACCCATTGCCACACTTACGCGCATGCTTATGCGCCGTTTTTACAAAGTTTTCGGATTACCTCTCGGGTTTGCACTCCCCACTGAATTGGCCATAGAATCAATTGTGCCGAGGCGGATTTTGAATTTGAGGCCTCGGGTGCAGTGTTTTTAACGTCGTGGTCCATAGCCAAACTTCGGGCATGTTGGTGCGCCGTTTTTACAAAGTGTTCAGATTGCCTCCCGGGTTTGCATCCCCCACTGAATTGGCCATAGAATCAATTAAGTTGAGACGGATTTTGAATTTGACGCCTCGGGTGCGGAGTTTTTGATGTCGTCGCCCATAGCCAAACTTGTGCATATGCTTGTGCGCCGTTTTTACAAAGTTTTCAGATTGCCCCCTGGGTTTACAACCCCCATTGAATTGGCCATAGAATCAATTTTGTTGAGACTGATTTTGAATTTGACGCCTCGGGTGCAGAGTTTTTAACGTCGTCGCCCATAGCCAAACTTGCGTGTGTGCTTGTGAGCCGTTTTTACAAAGTTTTCAGATTCCCTCCCGGATTTGCATCCCCCACCGAATTGGCCATAGAATCAATTGTGTTGAGATGAATTTTGAATTTGACGCCTCGGGTGCAGAGTTTTTGACGTTGTCGCCCATAGCCAAACTTGCGTGTGTGCTTGTGCGCCATTTTTACAAAGTTTTCAGATTGCCTCTCGGGTTGCAATCCCCATTGAATTGGCCATAGAATCTATTTTGTTGAGACGAATTTTGAATTTAACGCCTCGGGTGCGGAGTTTTTGACATCGTCGCCCATGGCCAAACTTGCGCGCATGCTTGTGCGCCATTTTTACAAAGTTTTCAGATTGCCTCCCGGGTATGCATCCCTACTGAATTGGCCATAGAATCAATTGTGTTGAGACAAATTTTGAATTTGACGCCTCGGGTGCGGAGTTTTTGATGTCGTCGCCCATAGCCAAACTTGTGCATATGCTTGTGCGCCATTTTTACAAAGTTTTCAGATTGCCCCCTGGGTTTGCATCCCCCACTGAATTGGCCATAGAATCAATTTTGTCGAGACGGATTTTGAATTTGAGGCCTCGGGTGCAGTGTTTTTGACGTCGTGGTCCATAGCCAAACTTGTGCGTGTGCTTGTGTGCCGTTTTTACAAAGTTTTCAGATTGCCTCCCGGGTTTGCATCCCCCACTAAATTGGCCATAGAATCAATTGTGTTGAGACGAGTTTTGAATTTGACGCCTCGGGTGCGGAGTTTTTTATGTCGTCGCCTATAGCCAAACTTGTGCATATGCTTGTGCGCCATTTTTACAATGTTTTCAGATTGCCCCCTGGGTTTGCATCCCCCACTGAATTGGCCATAAAATCAATTGTGTCGAGACGGATTTTGAATTTGAGGCCTCGGGTGCAGTGTTTTTGACGTCGTGGTCCATAGCCAAATTGCGAGCATGATTGTGGGCCATTTTTACAAAGTTTTTATATTGCCTCCCAGGGTTGCATCCCCCACTGAATTGGCAATAGGATCAATTGCGTTGAGACGGTTTTTGACGTCGACACCCATTGCCACACTTACGCGCATGCTTATGCGCCGTTTTTACAAAGTTTTCGGATTACCTCTCAGGTTTGCACTCCCCACTGAATTGGCCATAGAATCAATTGTGCCGAGACGGATTTTGAATTTGAGGCCTCGGGTGCAGTGTTTTTAACGTCGTGGTCCATAGCCAAACTTCGGGCATGCTGGTGCGCCGTTTTTACAAAGTTTTCAGATTGCCTCCCCGGTTTGCATCTCCCACTGAATTGGCCCTAGAATCAATTGTGTTGAGACGTATTTTGAATTTGACGCCTCGGGTTCGGAATTTTTGACGTCGTCGCCCATAACTAAATTTGCGCGCATGCTTGTGCGGCGTTTTTACAAAGTTTTCAAATTGCCCCCTAGGTTTGCATCCCCCACTGAATTAGCCATAGAATCAATTTTGTTGACACGAACTTTGAATTTGACGCCTCGGGTGCAGAGTTTTTGACGTCGTCGCCCATAGCCAAACTTGCGCGTGTGCTTGTACGCCGTTTTTACAAAGTTTTCAGATTGCCTCCCGGGTTTGCATCCCCCACTAAATTGGCCATAAAATCAGTTGTGTTGAGACCAATTTTCAATTTGACGCCTCGGGTGCGGAGTTTTTGACGTTATCGCCCATATCCAAACTTGCCCGTGTGCTTGTGCGCCATTTTTACAAAGTTTTCAGATTGCCTCTCAGGTTGCAACCCCCACTGAATTGGCAATAAAATCAATTTTGTTGAGTCGGATTTTGAATTTAACGCCTCGGGTGTGGAGTTTTTAGACGTCGTCGCCCATAGCCAAACTTACAAAGTTTTTATATTGCCCCCTGGGTTTGCATCCCCCACTGAATTAGCCATAGAATCAATTGTGTCGAGATGGATTTTGAATTTGAGGCCTCGGGTGCAGTGTTTTTGCCGTCGTGGTCCATAGCCAAACTTGTGCGTGTGCTTGTGCGCCATTTTTACAAAGTTTTCAGATTGCCTCCCGGGTTTGCATCCCCCACTAAATTGGACATAGAATCAATTATGTTGAGACGAGTTTTGAATTTGACGCCTCGGGTGTGGAGTTTTTGACGTCGTCGCCAATAGCCAAACTTGCGCGTGTGCTTGTGCGCCGTTTTTACAAAGTTTTCAGATTGCCTCACGGGTATGCATCCCTACTGAATTGGCCATAGAATCAATTGTGTTGAGATGGATTTTGAATTTGACGCCTCGGGTGCGGAGTTTTTGATGTCGTCGCCCATAGCCAAACTTGTGCATATGCTTGTGCGCCATTTTTACAAAGTTTTCAGATTGCCCCCTGGGTTTGCATCCCCCACTGAATATGCCATAGAATCAATTTTGTCGAGACGGATTTTGAATTTGAGGCCTCGGGTGCAGTGTTTTTGACGTCGTGGTCCATAGCCAAACTTGTGCGTGTGCTTGTGCGCCGTTTTTACAAAGTTTTCAGATTGCCTCCCGGGATTGCATCCCCCACTAAATTGGCCATATAATCAATTGTGTTGAGACGAGTTTTGAATTTGACGCCTCGGTTGCGGAGTTTTTGATGTCGTCGCCCATAGCCAAACTTGTGCATATGCTTGTGCGCCATTTTTACAAAGTTTTCAGATTGCCCCCTGGGTTTGCATCCCCCACTGAATTGGCCATAAAATCAATTGTGTCGAGACGGATTTTGAATTTGAGGCCTCGGGTGCAGTGTTTTTGACGTCGTGGTCCATAGCCAAATTGCGAGCATGATTGTGGGCCATTTTTACAAAGTTTTTATATTGCCTCCCAGGTTTGCATCCCCCACTGAATTGGCAATAGGATCAATTGCGTCGAGACGGTTTTTGACGTCGACACCCATTGCCACACTTACGCGCATGCTTATGCGCCGTTTTTACAAAGTTTTCGGATTACCTCTCGGGTTTGCACTCCCCACTGAATTGGCCATAGAATCAATTGTGCCGAGACGGATTTTGAATTTGAGGCCTCGGGTGCAGTGTTTTTAACGTCGTGGTCCATAGCCAAACTTCGGGCATGCTGGTGCGCCGTTTTTACAAAGTTTTCAGATTGCCTCCCCGGTTTGCATCTCCCACTGAATTGGCCCTAGAATCAATTGTGTTGAGACGGATTTTGAATTTGACGCCTCGGGTTCGGAATTTTTGACGTCGTCGCCCATAGCCAAATTTGCGCGCATGCTTGTGCGGCGTTTTTACAAAGTTTTCAAATTGCCCCCTGGGTTTGCATCCCCCACTGAATTAGCCACATAATCAATTTTGTTGAGACGAGTTTTGAATTTGACGCCTCTGGTGTGGAGTTTTTGACGTCGTCGCCAATAGCCAAACTTGCGCGTGTGCTTGTGCGCCGTTTTTACAAAGTTTTCAGATTGCCTCACGGGTATGCATCCCTACTGAATTGGCCATAGAATCAATTGTGTTGAGACGGATTTTGAATTTGACGCCTCGGGTGTGGAGTTTTTGATGTCGTCGCCCATAGCCAAACTTGTGCATATGCTTGTGCGCCATTTTTACAAAGTTTTCAGATTGCCCCCTAGGTTTGCATCCCCCACTGAATTGGCCATAGAATCAATTGTGTCGAGACGGATTTTGAATTTGAGGCCTCGGGTGCAGTGTTTTTGACGTCGTGGTCCATAGCCAAACTTGTGCGTGTGCTTGTGTGCCGTTTTTACAAAGTTTTCAGATTGCCTCCCGGGTTTGCATCCCCCACTAAATTGGACATAGAATCAATTATGTTGAGACGAGTTTTGAATTTGACGCCTCGGGTGTGGAGTTTTTGACGTCGTCGCCAATAGCCAAACTTGCGCGTGTGCTTGTGCGCCGTTTTTACAAAGTTTTCAGATTGCCTCACGGGTATGCATCCCTACTGTATTGGCCATAGAATCAATTGTGTTGAGACGGATTTTGAATTTGACGCCTCGGGTGCGGAGTTTTTGATGTCGTCGCCCATAGCCAAACTTGTGCATATGCTTGTGCGCCATTTTTACAAAGTTTTCAGATTGCCCCCTGGGTTTGCATCCCCCAATGAATTGGCCATAGAATCAATTTTGTCGAGACGGATTTTGAATTTGAGGCCTCGGGTGTAGTGTTTTTGACGTCGTGGTCCATAGCCAAACTTGTGCGTGTGCTTGTGCGCCGTTTTTACAAAGTTTTCAGATTGCCTCCCGGGTTTGCAACCCCCACTAAATTGGCCATAATATCAATTGTGTTGAGACGAGTTTTGAATTTGACGCCTCGGGTGCGGAGTTTTTGATGTCGTCGCCCATAGCCAAACTAGTGCATATGCTTGTGCGCCATTTTTACAAAGTTTTCAGATTGCCCCCTGGGTTTGCATCCCCCACTGAATTGGCCATAAAATCAATTGTGTCGAGACGGATTTTGAATTTGAGGCCTCGGGTGCAGTGTTTTTGACGTCGTGGTCCATAGCCAAATTGCGAGCATGATTGTGGGCCATTTTTACAAAGTTTTTATATTGCCTCCCAGGTTTGCATCCCCCACTGAATTGGCAATAGGATCAATTGCGTCGAGACGGTTTTTGACGTCGACACCCATTGCCACACTTACGCGCATGCTTATGCGCCGTTTTTACAAAGTTTTCGGATTACCTCTCGGGTTTGCACTCCCCACTGAATTGGCCATAGAATCAATTGTGCCGAGACGGATTTTGAATTTGAGGCCTCGGGTGCAGTGCTTTTAACGTCGTGGTCCATAGCCAAACTTCGGGCATGCTGGTGCGCCGTTTTTACAAAGTTTTCAGATTGCCTCCCCGGTTTGCATCTCCCACTGAATTGGCCCTAGAATCAATTGTGTTGAGACGGATTTTGAATTTGACGCCTCGGGTTCGGAATTTTTGACGTCGTCGCCCATAGCCAAATTTGCGCGCATGCTTGTGCGGCGTTTTTACAAAGTTTTCAAATTGCCCCCTGGGTTTGCATCCCCCACTGAATTAGCCATATAATCAATTTTGTTGAGACGAGTTTTGAATTTGACGCCTCTGGTGTGGAGTTTTTGACGTCGTCGCCAATAGCCAAACTTGCGCGTGTGCTTGTGCGCCGTTTTTACAAAGTTTTCAGATTGCCTCACGGGTATGCATCCCTACTGAATTGGCCATAGAATCAATTGTGTTGAGACGGATTTTGAATTTGACGCCTCGGGTGCGGAGTTTTTGATGTCGTCGCCCATAGCCAAACTTGTGCATATGCTTGTGCGCCATTTTTACAAAGTTTTCAGATTGCCCCCTAGGTTTGCATCCCCCACTGAATTGGCCATAGAATCAATTGTGTCGAGACGGATTTTGAATTTGAGGCCTCGGGTGCAGTGTTTTTGACGTCGTGGTCCATAGCCAAACTTGTGCGTGTGCTTGTGCGCCGTTTTTACAAAGTTTTCAGATTGCCTCCCGGGTTTGCATCCCCCACTAAATTGGACATAGAATCAATTATGTTGAGACGAGTTTTGAATTTGACGCCTCGGGTGTGGAGTTTTTGACGTCGTCGCCAATAGCCAAACTTGCGCGTGTGCTTGTGCGCCGTTTTTACAAAGTTTTCAGATTGCCTCACGGGTATGCATCCCTACTGAATTGGCCATAGAATCAATTGTGTTGAGACGGATTTTGAATTTGACGCCTCGGGTGCGGAGTTTTTGATGTCGTCGCCAATAGCCAAACTTGTGCATATGCTTGTGCGCCATTTTTACAAAGTTTTCAGATTGCCCCTTGGGTTTGCATCCCCCACTGAATTGGCCATAGAATCAATTTTGTCGAGACGGATTTTGAATTTGAGGCCTCGGGTGCAGTGTTTTTGACGTCGTGGTCCATAGCGAAACTTGTGCGTGTGCTTGTGCGCCGTTTTTACAAAGTTTTCAGATTGCCTCCCGGGTTTGCATCCCCCACTAAATTGGCCATAGAATCAATTGTGTTGAGACGAGTTTTGAATTTGACGCCTCGGGTGCGGAGTTTTTGATGTCGTCGCCCATAGCCAAACTTGTGCATATGCTTGTGCGCCATTTTTACAAAGTTTTCAGATTGCCCCCTGGGTTTGCATCCCCCACTGAATTGGCCATAAAATCAATTGTGTCGAGACGGATTTTGAATTTGAGGCCTCGGGTGCAGTGTTTTTGACGTCGTGGTCCATAGCCAAATTGCGAGCATGATTGTGGGCCATTTTTACAAAGTTTTTATATTGCCTCCCAGGTTTGCATCCCCCACTGAATTGGCAATAGGATCAATTGCGTCGAGACGGTTTTTGACGTCGACACCCATTGCCACACTTACGCGCATGCTTATGCGCCGTTTTTACAAAGTTTTCGGATTACCTCTCGGGTTTGCACTCCCCACTGAATTGGCCATAGAATCAATTGTGCCGAGACGGATTTTGAATTTGAGGCCTCGGGTGCAGTGTTTTTAACGTCGTGGTCCATAGCCAAACTTCGGGCATGCTGGTGCGCCGTTTTTACAAAGTTTTCAGATTGCCTCCCCGGTTTGCATCTCCCACTGAATTGGCCCTAGAATCAATTGTGTTGAAACAGATTTTGAATTTGACGCCTCGGGTTCGGAATTTTTGACGTCGTCGCCCATAGCCAAATTTGCGCGCATGCTTGTGCGGCATTTTTACAAAGTTTTCAAATTGCCCCCTGGGTTTGCATCCCCCACTGAATTAGCCATAGAATCAATTTTGTTGAGACGAGTTTTGAATTTGACGCCTCTGGTGTGGAGTTTTTGACGTCGTCGCCAATAGCCAAACTTGCGCGTGTGCTTGTGCGCCGTTTTTACAAAGTTTTCAGATTGCCTCACGGGTATGCATCCCTACTGAATTGGCCATAGAATCAATTGTGTTGAGACGGATTTTGAATTTGACGCCTCGGGTGCGGAGTTTTTGATGTCGTCGTCCATAGCCAAACTTGTGCATATGCTTGTGCGCCATTTTTACAAAGTTTTCAGATTGCCCCCTAGGTTTGCATCCCCCACTGAATTGGCCATAGAATCAATTGTGTCGAGACGGATTTTGAATTTGAGGCCTCGGGTGCAGTGTTTTTGACGTCGTGGTCCATAGCCAAACTTGTGCGTGTGCTTGTGCGCCGTTTTTACAAAGTTTTCAGATTGCCTCCCGGGTTTGCATCCCCCACTAAATTGGACATAGAATCAATTATGTTGAGACGAGTTTTGAATTTGACGCCTCGGGTGTGGAGTTTTTGACGTCGTCGCCAATAGCCAAACTTGCGCGTGTGCTTGTGCGCCGTTTTTACAAAGTTTTCAGATTGCCTCACGGGTATGCATCCCTACTGAATTGGCCATAGAATCAATTGTGTTGAGACGGATTTTGAATTTGACGCCTCGGGTGCGGAGTTTTTGATGTCGTCGCCCATAGCCAAACTTGTGCATATGCTTGTGCGCCATTTTTACAAAGTTTTCAGATTGCCCCCTGGGTTTGCATCCCCCACTGAATTGGCCATAGAATCAATTTTGTCGAGACGGATTTTGAATTTGAGGCCTCGGGTGCAGTGTTTTTGACGTCGTGGTCCATAGCCAAACTTGTGCGTGTGCTTGTGCGCCATTTTTACAAAGTTTTTAGATTGCCTCCCGGGTTTGCAACCCCCACTAAATTGGCCATAAAATCAATTGTGTTGAGACGAGTTTTGAATTTGACGCCTCGGGTGCGGAGTTTTTGATGTCGTCGCCCATAGCCAAACTTGTGCATATGCTTGTGCGCCATTTTTACAAAGTTTTCAGATTGCCCCCTGGGTTTGCATCCCCCACTGAATTGGCCATAAAATCAATTGTGTCGAGACGGATTTTGAATTTGAGGCCTCGGGTGCAGTGTTTTTGACGTCGTGGTCCATAGCCAAATTGCGAGCATGATTGTGGGCCATTTTTACAAAGTTTTTATATTGCCTTCCAGGTTTGCATCCCCCACTGAATTGGCAATAGGATCAATTGCGTCGAGACGGTTTTTGACGTCGACACCCATTGCCACACTTACGCGCATGCTTATGCGCCGTTTTTACAAAGTTTTCGGATTACCTCTCGGGTTTGCACTCCCCACTGAATTGGCCATAGAATCAATTGTGCCGAGACGGATTTTGAATTTGAGGCCTCGGGTGCAGTGTTTTTAACGTCGTGGTCCATAGCCAAACTTCGGGCATGCTGGTGCGCCGTTTTTACAAAGTTTTCAGATTGCCTCCCCGGTTTGCATCTCCCACTGAATTGGCCCTAGAATCAATTGTGTTGAAACAGATTTTGAATTTGACGCCTCGGGTTCGGAATTTTTGACGTCGTCGCCCATAGCCAAATTTGCGCGCATGCTTGTGCGGCATTTTTACAAAGTTTTCAAATTGCCCCCTGGGTTTGCATCCCCCACTGAATTAGCCATAGAATCAATTTTGTTGAGACGAGTTTTGAATTTGACGCCTCTGGTGTGGAGTTTTTGACGTCGTCGCCAATAGCCAAACTTGCGCGTGTGCTTGTGCGCCGTTTTTACAAAGTTTTCAGATTGCCTCACGGGTATGCATCCCTACTGAATTGGCCATAGAATCAATTGTGTTGAGACGGATTTTGAATTTGACGCCTCGGGTGCGGAGTTTTTGATGTCGTCGTCCATAGCCAAACTTGTGCATATGCTTGTGCGCTATTTTTACAAAGTTTTCAGATTGCCCCCTAGGTTTGCATCCCCCACTGAATTGGCCATAGAATCAATTGTGTCGAGACGGATTTTGAATTTGAGGCCTCGGGTGCAGTGTTTTTGACGTCGTGGTCCATAGCCAAACTTGTGCGTGTGCTTGTGCGCCGTTTTTACAAAGTTTTCAGATTGCCTCCCGGGTTTGCATCCCCCACTAAATTGGACATAGAATCAATTATGTTGAGACGAGTTTTGAATTTGACGCCTCGGGTGTGGAGTTTTTGACGTCGTCGCCAATAGCCAAACTTGCGCGTGTGCTTGTGCGCCGTTTTTACAAAGTTTTCAGATTGCCTCACGGGTATGCATCCCTACTGAATTGGCCATAGAATCAATTGTGTTGAGACGGATTTTGAATTTGACGCCTCGGGTGCGGAGTTTTTGATGTCGTCGCCCATAGCCAAACTTGTGCATATGCTTGTGCGCCATTTTTACAAAGTTTTCAGATTGCCCCCTGGGTTTGCATCCCCCACTGAATTGGCCATAGAATCAATTTTGTCGAGACGGATTTTGAATTTGAGGCCTCGGGTGCAGTGTTTTTGACGTCGTGGTCCATAGCCAAACTTGTGCGTGTGCTTGTGCGCCATTTTTACAAAGTTTTTAGATTGCCTCCCGGGTTTGCAACCCCCACTAAATTGGCCATAAAATCAATTGTGTTGAGACGAGTTTTGAATTTGACGCCTCGGGTGCGGAGTTTTTGATGTCGTCGCCCATAGCCAAACTTGTGCATATGCTTGTGCGCCATTTTTACAAAGTTTTCAGATTGCCCCCTGGGTTTGCATCCCCCACTGAATTGGCCATAAAATCAATTGTGTCGAGACGGATTTTGAATTTGAGGCCTCGGGTGCAGTGTTTTTGACGTCGTGGTCCATAGCCAAATTGCGAGCATGATTGTGGGCCATTTTTACAAAGTTTTTATATTGCCTCCCAGGTTTGCATCCCCCACTGAATTGGCAATAGGATCAATTGCGTCGAGACGGTTTTTGACGTCGACACCCATTGCCACACTTACGCGCATGCTTATGCGCCGTTTTTACAAAGTTTTCGGATTACCTCTCGGGTTTGCACTCCCCACTGAATTGGCCATAGAATCAATTGTGCCGAGACGGATTTTGAATTTGAGGCCTCGGGTGCAGTGTTTTTAACGTCGTGGTCCATAGCCAAACTTCGGGCATGCTGGTGCGCCGTTTTTACAAAGTTTTCAGATTGCCTCCCCGGTTTGCATCTCCCACTGAATTGGCCCTAGAATCAATTGTGTTGAGATGGATTTTGAATTTGACGCCTCGGGTTCGGAATTTTTGACGTCGTCGCACATAGCCAAATTTGCGCGCATGCTTGTGCGGCGTTTTTACAAAGTTTTCAAATTGCCCCCTGGGTTTGCATCCCCCACTGAATTAGCCATATAATCAATTTTGTTGAGACGAGTTTTGAATTTGACGCCTCTAGTGTGGAGTTTTTGACGTCGTCGCCAATAGCCAAACTTGCGCGTGTGCTTGTGCGCCATTTTTACAAAGTTTTCAGATTGCCCCCTAGGTTTGCATCCCCCACTGAATTGGCCATAGAATCAATTGTGTCGAGACGGATTTTGAATTTGAGGCCTCGGGTGCAGTGTTTTTGACGTCGTGGTCCATAGCCAAACTTGTGCGTGTGCTTGTGCGCCGTTTTTACAAAGTTTTCAGATTGCCTCCCGGGTTTGCATCCCCCACTAAATTGGACATAGAATCAATTATGTTGAGACGAGTTTTGAATTTGACGCCTCGGGTGTGGAGTTTTTGACGTCGTCGCCAATAGCCAAACTTGCGCGTGTGCTTGTGCGCCGTTTTTACAAAGTTTTCAGATTGCCTCACGGGTATGCATCCCTACTGAATTGGCCATAGAATCAATTGTGTTGAGACGGATTTTGAATTTGACGCCTCGGGTGCGGAGTTTTTGATGTCGTCGCCAATAGCCAAACTTGTGCATATGCTTGTGCGCCATTTTTACAAAGTTTTCAGATTGCCCCTTAGGTTTGCATCCCCCACTGAATTGGCCATAGAATCAATTTTGTCGAGACGGATTTTGAATTTGAGGCCTCGGGTGCAGTGTTTTTGACGTCGTGGTCCATAGCCAAACTTGTGCGTGTGCTTGTGCGCCGTTTTTACAAAGTTTTCAGATTGCCTCCCGGGTTTGCATCCCCCACTAAATTGGCCATAGAATCAATTGTGTTGAGACGAGTTTTGAATTTGACACCTCGGGTGCGGAGTTTTTGATGTCGTCGCCCATAGCCAAACTTGTGCATATGCTTGTGCGCCATTTTTACAAAGTTTTCAGATTGCCCCCTGGGTTTGCATCCCCCACTGAATTGGCCATAAAATCAATTGTGTCGAGACGGATTTTGAATTTGAGGCCTCGGGTGCAGTGTTTTTGACGTCGTGGTCCATAGCCAAATTGCGAGCATGATTGTGGGCCATTTTTACAAAGTTTTTATATTGCCTCCCAGGTTTGCATCCCCCACTGAATTGGCAATAGGATCAATTGCGTCGAGACGGTTTTTGACGTCGACACCCATTGCCACACTTACGCGCATGCTTATGCGCCGTTTTTACAAAGTTTTCGGATTACCTCTCGGGTTTGCACTCCCCACTGAATTGGCCATAGAATCAATTGTGCCGAGACGGATTTTGAATTTGAGGCCTCGGGTGCAGTGTTTTTAACGTCGTGGTCCATAGCCAAAATCGGGCATGCTGGTGCGCCGTTTTTACAAAGTTTTCAGATTGCCTCCCCGGTTTGCATCTCCCACTGAATTGGCCCTAGAATCAATTATGTTGAAACAGATTTTGAATTTGACGCCTCGGGTTCGGAATTTTTGACGTCGTCGCCCATAGCCAAATTTGCGCGCATGCTTGTGCGGCATTTTTACAAAGTTTTCAAATTGCCCCCTGGGTTTGCATCCCCCACTGAATTAGCCATAGAATCAATTTTGTTGAGACGAGTTTTGAATTTGACGCCTCTGGTGTGGAGTTTTTGACGTCGTCGCCAATAGCCAAACTTGCACGTGTGCTTGTGCGCCGTTTTTACAAAGTTTTCAGATTGCCTCACGGGTATGCATCCCTACTGAATTGGCCATAGAATCAATTGTGTTGAGACGGATTTTGAATTTGACGCCTCGGGTGCGGAGTTTTTGATGTCGTCGTCCATAGCCAAACTTGTGCATATGCTTGTGCGCCATTTTTACAAAGTTTTCAGATTGCCCCCTAGGTTTGCATCCCCCACTGAATTGGCCATAGAATCAATTGTGTCGAGACGGATTTTGAATTTGAGGCCTCGGGTGCAGTGTTTTTGACGTCGTGGTCCATAGCCAAACTTGTGCGTGTGCTTGTGCGCCGTTTTTACAAAGTTTTCAGATTGCCTCCCGGGTTTGCATCCCCCACTAAATTGGACATAGAATCAATTATGTTGAGACGAGTTTTGAATTTGACGCCTCGGGTGTGGAGTTTTTGACGTCGTCGCCAATAGCCAAACTTGCGCGTGTGCTTGTGCGCCGTTTTTACAAAGTTTTCAGATTGCCTCACGGGTATGCATCCCTACTGAATTGGCCATAGAATCAATTGTGTTGAGACGGATTTTGAATTTGACGCCTCGGGTGCGGAGTTTTTGATGTCGTCGCCCATAGCCAAACTTGTGCATATGCTTGTGCGCCATTTTTACAAAGTTTTCAGATTGCCCCCTGGGTTTGCATCCCCCACTGAATTGGCCATAGAATCAATTTTGTCGAGACGGATTTTGAATTTGAGGCCTCGGGTGCAGTGTTTTTGACGTCGTGGTCCATAGCCAAACTTGTGCGTGTGCTTGTGCGCCATTTTTACAAAGTTTTTAGATTGCCTCCCGGGTTTGCAACCCCCACTAAATTGGCCATAAAATCAATTGTGTTGAGACGAGTTTTGAATTTGACGCCTCGGGTGCGGAGTTTTTGATGTCGTCGCCCATAGCCAAACTTGTGCATATGCTTGTGCGCCATTTTTACAAAGTTTTCAGATTGCCCCCTGGGTTTGCATCCCCCACTGAATTGGCCATAAAATCAATTGTGTCGAGACGGATTTTGAATTTGAGGCCTCGGGTGCAGTGTTTTTGACGTCGTGGTCCATAGCCAAATTGCGAGCATGATTGTGGGCCGTTTTTACAAAGTTTTCAGATTGCCTCACGGGTATGCATCCCTACTGAATTGGCCATAGAATCAATTGTGTTGAGACGGATTTTGAATTTGACGCCTCGGGTGCGGAGTTTTTGATGTCGTCGCCCATAGCCAAACTTGTGCATATGCTTGTGCGCCATTTTTATAAAGTTTTCAGATTGCCCCCTGGGTTTGCATCCCCCACTGAATTGGCCATAGAATCAATTTTGTCGAGACGGATTTTGAATTTGAGGCCTCGGGTGCAGTGTTTTTGACGTCGTGGTCCATAGCCAAACTTGTGCGTGTGCTTGTGCGCCATTTTTACAAAGTTTTTAGATTGCCTCCCGGGTTTGCAACCCCCACTAAATTGGCCATAAAATCAATTGTGTTGAGACGAGTTTTGAATTTGACGCCTCGGGTGCGGAGTTTTTGATGTCGTCGCCCATAGCCAAACTTGTGCATATGCTTGTGCGCCATTTTTACAAAGTTTTCAGATTGCCCCCTGGGTTTGCATCCCCCACTGAATTGGCCATAAAATCAATTGTGTCGAGACGGATTTTGAATTTGAGGCCTCGGGTGCAGTGTTTTTGACGTCGTGGTCCATAGCCAAATTGCGAGCATGATTGTGGGCCATTTTTACAAAGTTTTTATATTGCCTCCCAGGTTTGCATCCCCCACTGAATTGGCAATAGGATCAATTGCGTCGAGACGGTTTTTGACGTCGACACCCATTGCCACACTTACGCGCATGCTTATGCGCCGTTTTTACAAAGTTTTCGGATTACCTCTCGGGTTTGCACTCCCCACTGAATTGGCCATAGAATCAATTGTGCCGAGACGGATTTTGAATTTGAGGCCTCGGGTGCAGTGTTTTTAACGTCGTGGTCCATAGCCAAACTTCGGGCATGCTAGTGCGCCGTTTTTACAAAGTTTTCAGATTGCCTCCCCGGTTTGCATCTCCCACTGAATTGGCCCTAGAATCAATTGTGTTGAGACGGATTTTGAATTTGACGCCTCGGGTTCGGAATTTTTGACGTCGTCGCCCATAGCCAAATTTGCGCGCATGCTTGTGCGGCGTTTTTACAAAGTTTTCAAATTGCCCCCTGGGTTTGCATCCCCCACTGAATTAGCCATATAATCAATTTTGTTGAGACGAGTTTTGAATTTGACGCCTCTAGTGTGGAGTTTTTGACGTCGTCGCCAATAGCCAAACTTGCGCGTGTGCTTGTGCGCCATTTTTACAAAGTTTTCAGATTGCCCCCTAGGTTTGCATCCCCCACTGAATTGGCCATAGAATCAATTGTGTCGAGACGGATTTTGAATTTGAGGCCTCGGGTGCAGTGTTTTTGACGTCGTGGTCCATAGCCAAACTTGTGCGTGTGCTTGTGCGCCGTTTTTACAAAGTTTTCAGATTGCCTCCCGGGTTTGCATCCCCCACTAAATTGGACATAGAATCAATTATGTTGAGACGAGTTTTGAATTTGACGCCTCGGGTGTGGAGTTTTTGACGTCGTCGCCAATAGCCAAACTTGCGCGTGTGCTTGTGCGCCGTTTTTACAAAGTTTTCAGATTGCCTCACGGGTATGCATCCCTACTGAATTGGCCATAGAATCAATTGTGTTGAGACGGATTTTGAATTTGACGCCTCGGGTGCGGAGTTTTTGATGTCGTCGCCCATAGCCAAACTTGTGCATATGCTTGTGCGCCATTTTTACAAAGTTTTCAGATTGCCCCCTGGGTTTGCATCCCCCACTGAATTGGCCATAGAATCAATTTTGTCGAGACGGATTTTGAATTTGAGGCCTCGGGTGCAGTGTTTTTGACGTCGTGGTCCATAGCCAAACTTGTGCGTGTGCTTGTGCGCCGTTTTTACAAAGTTTTTAGATTGCCTCCCGGGTTTGCAACCCCCACTAAATTGGCCATAAAATCAATTGTGTTGAGACGAGTTTTGAATTTGACGCCTCGGGTGCGGAGTTTTTGATGTCGTCGCCCATAGCCAAACTTGTGCATATGCTTGTGCGCCATTTTTACAAAGTTTTCAGATTGCCCCCTGGGTTTGCATCCCCCACTGAATTGGCCATAAAATCAATTGTGTCGAGACAGATTTTGAATTTGAGGCCTCGGGTGCAGTGTTTTTGACGTCGTGGTCCATAGCCAAATTGCGAGCATGATTGTGGGCCATTTTTACAAAGTTTTTATATTGCCTCCCAGGTTTGCATCCCCCACTGAATTGGCAATAGGATCAATTGCGTCGAGACGGTTTTTGACGTCGACACCCATTGCCACACTTACGCGCATGCTTATGCGCCGTTTTTACAAAGTTTTCGGATTACCTCTCGGGTTTGCACTCCCCACTGAATTGGCCATAGAATCAATTGTGCCGAGACGGATTTTGAATTTGAGGCCTCGGGTGCAGTGTTTTTAACGTCGTGGTCCATAGCCAAACTTCGGGCATGCTGGTGCGCCGTTTTTACAAAGTTTTCAGATTGCCTCCCCGGTTTGCATCTCCCACTGAATTGGCCCTAGAATCAATTGTGTTGAGACGGATTTTGAATTTGACGCCTCGGGTTCGGAATTTTTGACGTCGTCGCCCATAGCCAAATTTGCGCGCATGCTTGTGCGGCGTTTTTACAAAGTTTTCAAATTGCCCCCTGGGTTTGCATCCCCCACTGAATTAGCCATATAATCAATTTTGTTGAGACGAGTTTTGAATTTGACGCCTCTAGTGTGGAGTTTTTGACGTCGTCGCCAATAGCCAAACTTGCGCGTGTGCTTGTGCGCCGTTTTTACAAAGTTTTCAGATTGCCTCACGGGTATGCATCCCTACTGAATTGGCCATAGAATCAATTGTGTTGAGACGGATTTTGAATTTGACGCCTCGGGTGCGGAGTTTTTGATGTCGTCGCCCATAGCCAAACTTGTGCATATGCTTGTGCGCCATTTTTACAAAGTTTTCAGATTGCCCCCTAGGTTTGCATCCCCCACTGAATTGGCCATAGAATCAATTGTGTCGAGACGGATTTTGAATTTGAGGCCTCGGGTGCAGTGTTTTTGACGTCGTGGTCCATAGCCAAACTTGTGCGTGTGCTTGTGCGCCGTTTTTACAAAGTTTTCAGATTGCCTCCCGGGGTTTGCATCCCCCACTAAATTGGACATAGAATCAATTATGTTGAGACGAGTTTTGAATTTGACGCCTCGGGTGTGGAGTTTTTGACGTCGTCGCCAATAGCCAAACTTGTGCGTGTGCTTGTGCGCCGTTTTTACAAAGTTTTCAGATTGCCTCACGGGTATGCATCCCTACTGAATTGGCCATAGAATCAATTGTGTTGAGACGGATTTTGAATTTGACGCCTCGGGTGCGGAGTTTTTGATGTCGTGGTCCATAGCCAAACTTGTGCGTGTGCTTGTGCGCCGTTTTTACAAAGTTTTCAGATTGCCCCCTGGGTTTGCATCCCCCACTGAATTGGCCATAGAATCAATTTTGTCGAGACGGATTTTGAATTTGAGGCCTCGGGTGCAGTGTTTTTGACGTCGTGGTCCATAGCCAAACTTGTGCGTGTGCTTGTGCGCCGTTTTTACAAAGTTTTCAGATTGCCTCCCGGGTTTGCATCCCCCACTAAATTGGCCATAGAATCAATTGTGTTGAGACGAGTTTTGAATTTAACACCTCGGGTGCGGAGTTTTTGATGTCGTCGCCCATAGCCAAACTTGTGCATATGCTTGTGCGCCATTTTTACAAAGTTTTCAGATTGCCCCCTGTGTTTGCATCCCCCACTGAATTGGCCATAAAATCAATTGTGTCGAGACGGATTTTGAATTTGAGGCCTCGGGTGCAGTGTTTTTGACGTCGTGGTCCATAGCCAAATTGCGAGCATGATTGTTGGCCATTTTTACAAAGTTTTTATATTGCCTCCCAGGTTTGCATCCCCCACTGAATTGGCAATAGGATCAATTGCGTCGAGACGGTTTTTGACGTCGACACCCATTGCCACACTTACGCGCATGCTTATGCGCCGTTTTTACAAAGTTTTCGGATTACCTCTCGGGTTTGTACTCCCCACTGAATTGGCCATAGAATCAATTGTGCCGAGACGGATTTTGAATTTGAGGCCTCGGGTGCAGTGTTTTTAACGTCGTGGTCCATAGCCAAACTTCGGGCATGCTGGTGCGCCGTTTTTACAAAGTTTTCAGATTGCCTCCCCGGTTTGCATCTCCCACTGAATTGGCCCTAGAATCAATTGTGTTGAGACGGATTTTGAATTTGACGCCTCGGGTTCGGAATTTTTTACGTCGTCGCCCATAGCCAAATTTGCGCGCATGCTTGTGCGGCGTTTTTACAAAGTTTTCAAATTGCCCCCTGGGTTTGCATCCCCCGCTGAATTAGCCATAGAATCAATTTTGTTGACACGAACTTTGAATTTGACGCCTCGGGTGCAGAGTTTTTGACGTCGTCGCCCATAGCCAAACTTGCGCGTGTGCTTGTGCACCATTTTTACAAAGTTTTCAGATTGCCTCCCGGGTTTGCATCCCCCACTAAATTGGCCATAAAATCAGTTGTGTTGAGACCAATTTTCAATTTGACGCCTCGGGTGCGGAGTTTTTGACGTTATCGCCCATATCCAAACTTGCCCGTGTGCTTGTGCGCCATTTTTACAAAGTTTTCAGATTGCCCCCTGGGTTTGCATCCCCCATTGAATTGGCCATAGAATCAATTGTGTCGAGATGGATTTTGAATTTGACGCCACGGGTGCGGAGTTTTTAATGTCGTCGCCCATAGCCAAACTTGTGCATATGCTTGTGCGCCATTTTTACAAAGTTTTCAGATTGCCCCCTGGGTTTGCATCCCCCACTGAATTGGCCATAGAATCAATTGTGTCGAGACGGATTTTAAATTTGAGGCCTCGGGTGCGGTGTTTTTGACGTCGTGGTCCATAGCAAAACTTGTGCATGTGCTTGTGCGCCGTTTTTACAAAGTTTTCAGATTGCCCCCTGGGTTTGCATCCCCCATTGAATTGGCCATAGAATCAATTGTGTCGAGACGGATTTTGAATTTGACGCCACGGGTGCGGAGTTTTTAATGTCGTCGCCCATAGCCAAACTTGTGCATATGCTTGTGCGCCATTTTTACAAAGTTTTCAGATTGCCCCCTGGGTTTGCATCCCCTACTGAATTGGCCATAGAATCAATTGTGTAGTGACGGATTTTGAATTTGAGGCCTCGGGTGCAGTGTTTTTGACGTCGTGGTCCATAGCCAAATTGCGAGCATGCTTGTGGGCCATTTTTACAAAGTTTTTATATTGCCTCCCAGGTTTGCATCCCCCACTGAATTGGCAATAGGATCAATTGCGTCGAGACGGTTTTTGACGTCGTCGCCCATTGCCACACTTACGCGCATGCTTATGCGCCGTTTTTATAAAGTTTTCGGATTACCTCTCGGGTTTGCACTCCCCACTGAATTGGCCATAGAATCAATTGTGCCGAGACGGATTTTGAATTTGAGGCCTCAGGTGCAGTGTTTTTAACGTCGTGGTCCATAGCCAAACTTCGGGCATGCTGGTGCGCCGTTTTTACAAAGTTTTCAGATTGCCTCCCCGGTTTGCATCTCCCACTGAATTGGCCCTAGAATCAATTGTGTTGAGACGGATTTTGAATTTGACGCCTCGGGTTCGGAATTTTTGACGTCGTCGCCCATAGCCAAATTTGCGCGCATGCTTGTGCGGCGTTTTTACAAAGTTTTTAGATTGCCTCCCAGGTTGCCTCCTCTACTGAATTAGCCATAGAATCTATTTTTTTAAGACGAATTTTGAATTTTACGCCTCGGGTGTGGAATTTTTGACGTCGTCGCCCATAGCCAAACGTGCGCGCATGCTTGTGCGCCGTTTTAACAAAGTTTTCAGATTGCCTCCTGGGATTGCACCCCCCACTGAATTGGCCATAAAATCAATTGTGTTGAGGCGGATTTTGAATTTGACTCCTTGGGTGCGGAGTTTTTGACGTCGTCGCCCATAGCCAAACTTGCGCGTATGCTTGTGCGCCGTTTTTACAAAGTTTTCAGATTGCCCTCTGGGTTTACAACCCCCATTGAATTGGCCATAGAATCAATTTTGTTGAGACTGATTTTGAATTTGACGCCTCGGGTGCGGAGTTTTTAACGTCGTCGCCCATAGCCAAACTTGCGTGTGCGCTTGTGAGCCGTTTTTACAAAGTTTTCAGATTGCCTCCCGGATTTGCATCCCCCACCGAATTGGCCATAGAATCAATTGTGTTGAGATGAATTTTGAATTTGACGCCTCGGGTGCGGAGTTTTTTACGTTGTTGCCCATAGCCAAACTTGCGTGTGTGCTTGTGCGCCATTTTTACAATGTTTTCAGATTGCCTCTCGGGTTGCAATCCCCATTGAATTGGCCATAGAATCTATTTTGTTGAGACGAATTTTGAATTTAACGCCTCGGGTGCGGAGTTTTTGACATCGTCGCCCATGGCCAAACTTGCGCATATGCTTGTGCGCCGTTTTTACAAAGTTTTCAGATTGCCTCCCGGGTATGCATCCCTACTGAATTGGCCATAGAATCAATTGTGTTGAGACGAATTTTGAATTTGACGCCTCGGGTGCGGAGTTTTTGATGTCGTCGCCCATAGCCAAACTTGTGCATATGCTTGTGCGCCATTTTTACAAAGTTTTCAGATTGCCCCCTGGGTTTGCATCCCCCACTGAATTGGCCATAGAATCAATTGTGTCGAGACGGATTTTGAATTTGAGGCCTCGGGTGCAGTGTTTTTGACGTCGTGGTCCATAGCAAAACTTGTGCGTGTGCTTGTGCGCCGTTTTTACAAAGTTTTCAGATTGCCTCCCGGGTTTGCATCCCCCACTAAATTGGACATAGAATCAATTATGTTGAGACGAGTTTTGAATTTGACGCCTCGGGTGTGGAGTTTTTGACGTCGTCGCCAATAGCCAAACTTGCGCGTGTGCTTGTGCGCCGTTTTTACAAAGTTTTCAGATTGCCTCACGGGTATGCATCCCTACTGAATTGGCCATAGAATCAATTGTGTTGAGACGGATTTTGAATTTGACGCCTCGGGTGGGGAGTTTTTGATGTCGTCGCCCATAGCCAAACTTGTGCATATGCTTGTGCGCCATTTTTACAAAGTTTTCAGATTGCCCCCTGGGTTTGCATCCCCCACTGAATTGGCCATAGAATCAATTTTGTCGAGACGGATTTTGAATTTGAGGCCTCAGGTGCAGTGTTTTTGACGTCGTGGTCCATAGCCAAACTTGTGCGTGTGCTTGTGCGCCATTTTTACAAAGTTTTCAGATTGCCTCCCGGGATTGCATCCCCCACTAAATTGGCCATAGAATCAATTGTGTTGAGACGAGTTTTGAATTTGACGCCTCGGGTGCGGAGTTTTTGATGTCGTCGCCCATAGCCAAACTTGTGCATATGCTTGTGCGCCATTTTTACAAAGTTTTCAGATTGCCCCCTGGGTTTGCATCCCCCACTGAATTGGCCATAAAATCAATTGTGTCGAGACGGATTTTGAATTTGAGGCCTCGGGTGCAGTGTTTTTGACGTCGTGGTCCATAGCCAAATTGCGAGCATGATTGTGGGCCATTTTTACAAAGTTTTTATATTGCCTCCCAGGTTTGCATCCCCCACTGAATTGGCAATAGGATCAATTGCGCCATTTTTACAATGTTTTCAGATTGCCTCTCGGGTTGCAATCCCCATTGAATTGGCCATAGAATCTATTTTGTTGAGACGAATTTTGAATTTAACGCCTCGGGTGCGGAGTTTTTGACATCGTCGCCCATGGCCAAACTTGCGCATATGCTTGTGCGCCGTTTTTACAATGTTTTCAGATTGCCTCCCGGGTATGAATCCCTACTGAATTGGCCATAGAATCAATTTTGTTGAGACGAATTTTGAATTTGACGCCTCGGGTGCGGAGTTTTTGATGTCGTCGCCCATAGCCAAACTTGTGCATATGCTTGTGCGCCATTTTTACAAAGTTTTCAGATTGCCCCCTGGGTTTGCATCCCCCACTGAATTGGCCATAGAATCAATTGTGTCGAGACGGATTTTGAATTTGAGGCCTCGGGTGCAGTGTTTTTGACGTCGTGGTCCATAGCAAAACTTGTGCGTGTGCTTGTGCGCCGTTTTTACAAAGTTTTCAGATTGCCTCCCGGGTTTGCATCCCCCACTAAATTGGACATAGAATCAATTATGTTGAGACGAGTTTTGAATTTGACGCCTCGGGTGTGGAGTTTTTGACGTCGTCGCCAATAGCCAAACTTGCGCGTGTGCTTGTGCGCCGTTTTTACAAAGTTTTCAGATTGCCTCACGGGTATGCATCCCTACTGAATTGGCCATAGAATCAATTGTGTTGAGACGGATTTTGAATTTGACGCCTCGGGTGCGGAGTTTTTGATGTCGTCGCCCATAGCCAAACTTGTGCATATGCTTGTGCGCCATTTTTACAAAGTTTTCAGATTGCCCCCTGGGTTTGCATCCCCCACTGAATTGGCCATAAAATCAATTTTGTCGAGACGGATTTTGAATTTGAGGCCTCAGGTGCAGTGTTTTTGACGTCGTGGTCCATAGCCAAACTTGTGCGTGTGCTTGTGCGCCATTTTTACAAAGTTTTCAGATTGCCTCCCGGGATTGCATCCCCCACTAAATTGGCCATAGAATCAATTGTGTTGAGACGAGTTTTGAATTTGACGCCTCGGGTGCGGAGTTTTTGATGTCGTCGCCCATAGCCAAACTTGTGCATATGCTTGTGCGCCATTTTTACAAAGTTTTTAGATTGCCCCCTGGGTTTGCATCCCCCACTGAATTGGCCATAAAATCAATTGTGTCGAGACGGATTTTGAATTTGAGGCCTCGGGTGCAGTGTTTTTGACGTCGTGGTCCATAGCCAAATTGCGAGCATGATTGTGGGCCATTTTTACAAAGTTTTTATATTGCCTCCCAGGTTTGCATCCCCCACTGAATTGGCAATAGGATCAATTGCGTCGAGACGGTTTTTGACGTCGACACCCATTGCCACACTTACGCGCATGCTTATGCGCCGTTTTTACAAAGTTTTCGGATTACCTCTCGGGTTTGCACTCCCCACTGAATTGGCCATAGAATCAATTGTGCCGAGATGGATTTTGAATTTGAGGCCTCGGGTGCAGTGTTTTTAACGTCGTGGTCCATAGCCAAACTTCGGGCATGCTGGTGCGCCGTTTTTACAAAGTTTTCAGATTGCCTCCCCGATTTGCATCTCCCACTGAATTGGCCCTATAATCAATTGTGTTGAGACGGATTTTGAATTTGACGCCTCGGGTTCGGAATTTTTGACGTCGTCGCCCATAGCCAAATTTGCGCGCATGCTTGTGCGGCGTTTTTACAAAGTTTTCAAATTGCCCCCTGGGTTTGCATCCCCCACTGAATTGGCCATAAAATCAGTTGTGTTGAGACCAATTTTCAATTTGACGCCTCGGGTGCGGAGTTTTTGACGTTATCGCCCATATCCAAACTTGCCCGTGTGCTTGTGCGCCATTTTTACAAAGTTTTCAGATTGCCTCTCAGGTTGCAACCCCCACTGAATTGGCAATAAAATCAAATTTGTTGAGTCGGATTTTGAATTTAACGCCTCGGGTGTGGAGTTTTTAGACGTCGTCGCCCATAGCCAAACTTGCGCGCATGCTTATGCGCCGTTTTTACAAAGTTTTCAGATTGCCTCCCGGGAATGCACCCCTACTGAATTGGCCATAGAATCAATTGTGTCGAGACGAATTTTGAATTTGACGCCACGGGTGCGGAGTTTTTGATGTCGTCGCCCATAGCCAAACTTGTGCATATGCTTGTGCGCCATTTTTACAAAGTTTTCAGATTGCCCCCTGGGTTTGCATCCCCCATTGAATTGGCCATAGAATCAATTGTGTCGAGACGGGTTTTGAATTTGACGCCACGGGTGCGGAGTTTTTAATGTCGTCGCCCATAGCCAAACTTGTGCATATGCTTATGCGCCATTTTTACAAAGTTTTCAGATTGCCTCCTGGGTTTGCATCCCCCACTGAATTGGCCATAGAATCAATTGTGTAGAGACGGATTTTGAATTTGAGGCCTCGGGTGCAGTGTTTTTGACGTCGTGGTCCATAGCCAAATTGCGAGCATGCTTGTGCGCCATTTTTACAAAGTTTTTATATTGCCTCCCAGGTTTGCATCCCCCACTGAATTGGCAATAGGATCAATTGCGTCGAGACGGTTTTTGACGTCGTCGCCCATTGCCACACTTACGCGCATGCTTATGCGCCGTTTTTACAAAGTTTTCGGATTACCTCTCGGGTTTGCACTCCCCACTGCATTGGCCATATAATCAATTGTGCCGACACGGATTTTGAATTTGAGGCCTCGGGTGCAGTGTTTTTAACGTCGTGGTCCATAGCCAAACTTCGGCCATGCTTGTGCGCCGTTTTTACAAAGTTTTTAGATTACCTCCCGGGTTTGCATCCCCCACTGAATTGGCCATAGAATCAATTGTGTTGAGACGGATTTTGAATTTGACGCCTCAAGTGCGGATTTTTGACATCGTCGCCCATAGCCAAACTTGCGCGTGTGCTTGTGCGCCGTTTTTACAAAGTTTTCAGATTGCCTCCTCTACTGAATTAGCCATGGAATCTATTTTTTTAAGACGAATTTTGAATTTTACGCCTCGGGTGTGGAATTTTTGACGTCGTCGCCCATAGCCAAACGTGCGCGCATGCTTGTGCGCCGTTTTAACAAAGTTTTCAGATTGCCTCCTGGGATTGCATCCCCCACAGAATTGGCCATAAAATCAATTGTGTTGAGGCGGATTTTGAATTTGACTCCTTGGGTGCGGAGTTGTTGACGTCGTCGCCCATAGCCAAACTTGCGCGTATGCTTGTGCGCCGTTTTTACAAAGTTTTCAGATTGCCCCCTGGGTTTACAACCCCCATTGAATTGGCCATAGAATCAATTTTGTTGAGATGAATTTTGAATTTGACGCCTCGGGTGCAGAGTTTTTGACGTTGTCGCCCATAGCCAAACTTGCTTGTGTGCTTGTGCGCCATTTTTACAAAGTTTTCAGATTGCCTCTCGGGTTGCAATCCCCATTGAATTGGCCATAGAATCTATTTTGTTGAGACGAATTTTGAATTTAACGCCTCGGGTGCGGAGTTTTTGACATCGTCGCCCATGGCCAAACTTGCGCGCATGCTTGTGCGCCGTTTTTACAAAGTTTTCAGATTGCCTCCCGGGTATGCATCCCTACTGAATTGGCCGTAGAATCAATTGTGTTGAGACGGATTTTGAATTTGACGCCACGGGTGCGGAGTTTTTGATGTCGTCGCCCATAGCCAAACTTGTGCATATGCTTGTGCGCCATTTTTACAAAGTTTTCAGATTGCCCCCTAGGTTTGCATCCCCCACTGAATTGGCCATAGAATCAATTGTGTCGAGACGGATTTTGAATTTAACGCCACGGGTGCGGAGTTTTTAATGTCGTCGCCCATAGCCAAACTTGTGCATATGCTTGTGCGCCATTTTTACAAAGTTTTCAGATTGCCCCCTGGGTTTGCATCCCCCACTGAATTGGCCATAGAATCAATTGCGTCGAGACGGATTTTGAATTTGAGGCCTCGGGTGCAGTGTTTTTGACGTCGTGGTCCATAGCCAAACTTGCGCGTGTGCTTGTGCGCCGTTTTTACAAAGTTTTCAGATTGCCTCCCGGGTTTGCATCCCCCACTTAATTGGACATAGAATCAATTATGTTGAGACGAGTTTTGAATTTGACGCCTCGGGTGTGGAGTTTTTGACGTCGTCGCCAATAGCCAAACTTGCGCGTGTGCTTGTGCGCCGTTTTTACAAAGTTTTCAGATTGCCTCACGGGTATGCATCCCTACTGAATTGGCCATAGAATCAATTGTGTTGAGACGGATTTTGAATTTGACGCCTCGGGTGCGGAGTTTTTGATGTCGTCGCCCATAGCCAAACTTGTGCATATGCTTGTGCGCCATTTTTACAAAGTTTTCAGATTGCCCCCTAGGTTTGCATCCCCCACTGAATTGGCCATAGAATCAATTGTGTCGAGACGGATTTTGAATTTAACGCCACGGGTGCGGAGTTTTTAATGTCGTCGCCCATAGCCAAACTTGTGCATATGCTTGTGCGCCATTTTTACAAAGTTTTCAGATTGCCCCCTGGGTTTGCATCCCCCACTGAATTGGCCATAGAATCAATTGCGTCGAGACGGATTTTGAATTTGAGGCCTCGGGTGCAGTGTTTTTGACGTCGTGGTCCATAGCCAAACTTGCGCGTGTGCTTGTGCGCCGTTTTTACAAAGTTTTCAGATTGCCTCCCGGGTTTGCATCCCCCACTTAATTGGACATAGAATCAATTATGTTGAGACGAGTTTTGAATTTGACGCCTCGGGTGTGGAGTTTTTGACGTCGTCGCCAATAGCCAAACTTGCGCGTGTGCTTGTGCGCCGTTTTTACAAAGTTTTCAGATTGCCTCACGGGTATGCATCCCTACTGAATTGGCCATAGAATCAATTGTGTTGAGACGGATTTTGAATTTGACGCCTCGGGTGCGGAGTTTTTGATGTCGTCGCCCATAGCCAAACTTGTGCATATGCTTGTGCGCCATTTTTACAAAGTTTTCAGTTTGCCCCCTGGGTTTGCTTCCCCCACTGAATTGGCCATAGAATCAATTGTGTAGAGATGGATTTTGAATTTGAGGCCTCGGGTGTAGTGTTTTTGACGTCGTGGTCCATAGCCAAATTGCGAGCATGCTTGTGCGCCATTTTTACAAAGTTTTTATATTGCCTCCCAGGTTTGCATCCCCCACTGAATTGGCAATAGGATCAATTACGTCGAGACGGTTTTTGTCGTCGTCGCCCATTGCCACACTTACGCGCATGCTTATGCGCCGTTTTTACAAAGTTTTCGGATTACCTCTCGGGTTTGCGCTCCCCACTGAATTGGCCAGAATCAATTGTGCCGACATGGATTTTGAATTTGAGGCCTCGGGTGCATTCTTTTTAACGTCGTGGTCCATAGCCAAACTTCGGCCATGCTTGTGCGCCGTTTTTACAAAGTTTTTAGATTACCTCCCGGGTTTGCATCCCCCACTGAATTGGCCATAGAATCAATTGTGTTGAGACGGATTTTGAATTTGATGCCTCAAGTGCGGATTTTTGACATCGTCGCCCATAGCCAAACTTGCGCGTGTGCTTGTGCGCCGTTTTTACAAAGTTTTCAGATTGCCTCACGGGTATGCATCCCTACTGAATTGGCCATAGAATCAATTGTGTTGAGACGGATTTTGAATTTGACGCCTCGGGTGCGGAGTTTTTGATGTCGTCGCCCATAGCCAAACTTGTGCATATGCTTGTGCGCCATTTTTACAAAGTTTTCAGATTGCCCCCTAGGTTTGCATCCCCCACTGAATTGGCCATAGAATCAATTGTGTCGAGACGGATTTTGAATTTAACGCCACGGGTGCGGAGTTTTTAATGTCGTCGCCCATAGCCAAACTTGTGCATATGCTTGTGCGCCATTTTTACAAAGTTTTCAGATTGCCCCCTGGGTTTGCATCCCTCACTGAATTGGCCATAGAATCAATTGCGTCGAGACGGATTTTGAATTTGAGGCCTCGGGTGCAGTGTTTTTGACGTCGTGGTCCATAGCCAAACTTGCGCGTGTGCTTGTGCGCCGTTTTTACAAAGTTTTCAGATTGCCTCCCGGGTTTGCATCCCCCACTTAATTGGACATAGAATCAATTATGTTGAGACGAGTTTTGAATTTGACGCCTCGGGTGTGGAGTTTTTGACGTCGTCGCCAATAGCCAAACTTGCGCGTGTGCTTGTGCGCCGTTTTTACAAAGTTTTCAGATTGCCTCACGGGTATGCATCCCTACTGAATTGGCCATAGAATCAATTGTGTTGAGACGGATTTTGAATTTGACGCCTCGGGTGCGGAGTTTTTGATGTCGTCGCCCATAGCCAAACTTGTGCATATGCTTGTGCGCCATTTTTACAAAGTTTTCAGTTTGCCCCCTGGGTTTGCTTCCCCCACTGAATTGGCCATAGAATCAATTGTGTAGAGATGGATTTTGAATTTGAGGCCTCGGGTGTAGTGTTTTTGACGTCGTGGTCCATAGCCAAATTGCGAGCATGCTTGTGCGCCATTTTTACAAAGTTTTTATATTGCCTCCCAGGTTTGCATCCCCCACTGAATTGGCAATAGGATCAATTACGTCGAGACGGTTTTTGTCGTCGTCGCCCATTGCCACACTTACGCGCATGCTTATGCGCCGTTTTTACAAAGTTTTCGGATTACCTCTCGGGTTTGCGCTCCCCACTGAATTGGCCAGAATCAATTGTGCCGACATGGATTTTGAATTTGAGGCCTCGGGTGCATTCTTTTTAACGTCGTGGTCCATAGCCAAACTTCGGCCATGCTTGTGCGCCGTTTTTACAAAGTTTTTAGATTACCTCCCGGGTTTGCATCCCCCACTGAATTGGCCATAGAATCAATTGTGTTGAGACGGATTTTGAATTTGATGCCTCAAGTGCGGATTTTTGACATCGTCGCCCATAGCCAAACTTGCGCGTGTGCTTGTGCGCCGTTTTTACAAAGTTTTCAGATTGCCTCCCGGGTTGCCTCCTCTACTGAATTAGCCATAGAATCTATTTTTTTAAGACGAATTTTGAATTTTACGCCTCGGGTGTGGAATTTTTGACGTCGTCGCCCATAGCCAAACGTGCGCGTATGCTTGTGCGCCGTTTTTACAAAGTTTTCAGATTGCCTCCTGGGATTGCATCCCCCGCTGAATTGGCCATAAAATCAATTGTGTTGAGGCGGATTTTGAATTTGACTCCTTGGGTGCGGAGTTTTTGACGTCGTCGCCCATAGCCAAGCTTGCGCGTATGCTTGTGCGCCGTTTTTACAAAGTTTTCAGATTGCCCCCTGGGTTTACAACCCCCATTGAATTGGCCATAGAATCAATTTTGTTGAGACTGATTTTGAATTTGACGCCTCGGGTGCGGAGTTTTTGACGTCGTCGCCCATAGCCAAACTTGCATGTGTGCTTGTGAGCCGTTTTTACAAACTTTTCAGATTGCCTCCCGGATTTGCATCCCCCACCGATTTGGCCATAGAATCAATTGTGTTGAGATGAATTTTCAATTTGACGCCTCGGGTGCGGAGTTTTTGACGTTGTCGCCCTTAGCCAAACTTGCGTGTGTGCTTGTGCGCCGTTTTTACAAAGTTTTCAGATTGCCCCCTGGGTTTGCATCCCCCACTGAATTGGCCATAGAATCAATTGTGTCAAGACGGATTTTGAATTTGAGGCCTCGGGTGCAGTGTTTTTGACGTCGTGGTCCATAGCCAAATTGCGAGCATGCTTGTGCGCCATTTTTACAAAGTTTTCAGATTGCCTCCCGGGTTTGCATCCCCCACTAAATTGGACATAGAATCAATTGTGTTGAGATGAGTTTTGAATTTGACGCCTCGGGTGTGGAGTTTTTGACGTCGTCGCCAATAGCCAAACTTGCGCGTGTGCTTGTGCACCGTTTTTACAAAGTTTTCAGATTGCCTCACGGGTATGCATCCCTACTGAATTGGCCATAGAATCAATTGTGTTGAGACGGATTTTGAATTTGACGCCTCGGGTGCGGAGTTTTTGATGTCGTCGCCCATAGCCAAACTTGTGCATATGTTTGTGCGCCATTTTTACAAAGTTTTCAGATTGCCCCCTGGGTTTGCATCCCCCACTGAATTGGCCATAGAATCAATTGTGTCGAGACGGATTTTGAATTTGAGGCCTCGGGTGCAGTGTTTTTGACATCGTGGTCCATAGCCAAACTTGTGCGTGTGCTTGTGCGCCGTTTTTACAAAGTTTTCAGATTGCCTCCCGGGTTTGCATCCCCCACTAAATTGGCCATAGAATCAATTGTGTTGAGACGAGTTTTGAATTTGACGCCTCGGGTGTGGAGTTTTTGACGTCGTCGCCAATAGCCAAACTTGCGCGTGTGCTTGTGCGCCGTTATTACAGAGTTTTCAGATTGCCTCACGGGTATGCATCCCTACTGAATTGGCCATAGAATCAATTGTGTTGAGACGGATTTTGAATTTGACGCCTCGGGTGCGGAGTTTTTGATGTCGTCGCCCATAGCCAAACTTGTGCATATGCTTGTGCGCCATTTTTACAAAGTTTTCAGATTGCCCCCTGGGTTTGCATCCCCCACTGAATTGGCCCTAGAATCAATTGTGTCGAGACGGATTTTGAATTTGAGGCCTCGGGTGCAGTGTTTTTGACGTCGTGGTCCATAGCCAAATTGCGAGCATGCTTGTGCGCCATTTTTACAAAGTTTTTATATTGCCTCCCAGGTTTGCATCCCCCACTGAATTGGCAATAGGATCAATTGCGTCGAGACGGTTTTTGACGTCGACACCCATTGCCACACTTACGCGCATGCTTATGCGCCGTTTTTACAAAGTTTTCGGATTACCTCTCGGGTTTGCACTCCCCACTGAATTGGCCATAGAATCAATTGTGCCGAGGCGGATTTTGAATTTGAGGCCTCGGGTGCAGTGTTTTTAACGTCGTGGTCCATAGCCAAACTTCGGGCATGTTGGTGCGCCGTTTTTACAAAGTGTTCAGATTGCCTCCCGGGTTTGCATCCCCCACTGAATTGGCCATAGAATCAATTAAGTTGAGACGGATTTTGAATTTGACGCCTCGGGTGCGGAGTTTTTGATGTCGTCGCCCATAGCCAAACTTGTGCATATGCTTGTGCGCCATTTTTACAAAGTTTTCAGATTGCCCCATGGGTTTGCATCCCCCACTGAATTGGCCATAGAATCAATTGTGTCGAGACGGATTTTGATTTTGAGGCCTCGGGTGCAGTGTTTTTGACGTCGTGGTCCATAGCCAAACTTGCATGTGTGCTTGTGCGCCGTTTTTACAAAGTTTTCAGATTGCCTCCCGGGTTTGCATCCCCCACTAAATTGGCCATAGAATCAATTGTGTTGAGACGAGTTTTGAATTTGACACCTCGGGTGTGGAGTTTTTGACGTCGTCGCCAATAGCCAAACTTGCGCGTGTGCTTGTGCGCCGTTTTTACAAAGTTTTTAGATTGCCTCACGGGTGTGCATCCCTACTAAATTGGCCATATAATCAATTGTGTTGAGACGGATTTTGAATTTGACGCCTAGGGTGCGGAGTTTTTGATGTCGTCGCCCATAGCCAAACTTGTGCATATGCTTGTGCGCCATTTTTACAAAGTTTTCAGATTGCCCACTGGGTTTGCATCCCCCACTGAATTGGCCATAGAATCAATTGTGTCGAGACGGATTTTGAATTTGAGGCCTCGGGTGTAGTGTTTTTGACGTCGTGGTCCATAGCCAAATTGCGAGCATGCTTGTGCGCCATTTTTACAAAGTTTTTATATTGCCTCCCAGGTTTGCATCCCCCACTGAATTGGCAATAGGATCAATTACGTGGAGACGGTTTTTGACGTCGTGGCCCATTGCCACACTTACGCGCATGCTTATGCGCCGTTTTTACAAAGTTTTCGGATTACCCCTCGGGTTTGCACTCCCCACTGAATTGGCCATAGAATCAACTGTGCCGACACGGATTTTGAATTTGAGGCCTCGGGTGCAGTGTTTTTAACGTCGTGGTCCATAGCCAAACTTCGGCCATGCTTGTGCGCCGTTTTTACAAAGTTTTCAGATTGCCTCCCGGGTTTGCATCCCCCACTGAATTGGCCATAGAATCAATTGTGTTGAGACGGATTTTGAATTTGACGCCTCAAGTGCGGATTTTTGACGTCGTCGCCCATAGCTAAACTTGCGCGTGTGTTTGTGCGCCGTTTTTACAAAGTTTTCAGTTTGCCCCCTGGGTTTGCTTCCCCCACTGAATTGGCCATAGAATCAATTGTGTAGAGATGGATTTTGAATTTGAGGCCTCGGGTGTAGTGTTTTTGACGTCGTGGTCCATAGCCAAATTGCGAGCATGCTTGTGCGCCATTTTTACAAAGTTTTTATATTGCCTCCCAGGTTTGCATCCCCCACTGAATTGGCAATAGGATCAATTACGTCGAGACGGTTTTTGTCGTCGTCGCCCATTGCCACACTTACGCGCATGCTTATGCGCCGTTTTTACAAAGTTTTCGGATTACCTCTCGGGTTTGCGCTCCCCACTGAATTGGCCAGAATCAATTGTGCCGACATGGATTTTGAATTTGAGGCCTCGGGTGCATTCTTTTTAACGTCGTGGTCCATAGCCAAACTTCGGCCATGCTTGTGCGCCGTTTTTACAAAGTTTTTAGATTACCTCCCGGGTTTGCATCCCCCACTGAATTGGCCATAGAATCAATTGTGTTGAGACGGATTTTGAATTTGATGCCTCAAGTGCGGATTTTTGACATCGTCGCCCATAGCCAAACTTGCGCGTGTGCTTGTGCGCCGTTTTTACAAAGTTTTCAGATTGCCTCCCGGGTTGCCTCCTCTACTGAATTAGCCATAGAATCTATTTTTTTAAGACGAATTTTGAATTTTACGCCTCGGGTGTGGAATTTTTGACGTCGTCGCCCATAGCCAAACGTGCGCGTATGCTTGTGCGCCGTTTTTACAAAGTTTTCAGATTGCCTCCTGGGATTGCATCCCCCGCTGAATTGGCCATAAAATCAATTGTGTTGAGGCGGATTTTGAATTTGACTCCTTGGGTGCGGAGTTTTTGACGTCGTCGCCCATAGCCAAGCTTGCGCGTATGCTTGTGCGCCGTTTTTACAAAGTTTTCAGATTGCCCCCTGGGTTTACAACCCCCATTGAATTGGCCATAGAATCAATTTTGTTGAGACTGATTTTGAATTTGACGCCTCGGGTGCGGAGTTTTTGACGTCGTCGCCCATAGCCAAACTTGCATGTGTGCTTGTGAGCCGTTTTTACAAACTTTTCAGATTGCCTCCCGGATTTGCATCCCCCACCGATTTGGCCATAGAATCAATTGTGTTGAGATGAATTTTGAATTTGACGCCTCGGGTGTGGAGTTTTTGACGTCGTCGCCAATAGCCAAACTTGCGCGTGTGCTTGTGCACCGTTTTTACAAAGTTTTCAGATTGCCTCACGGGTATGCATCCCTACTGAATTGGCCATAGAATCAATTGTGTTGAGACGGATTTTGAATTTGACGCCTCGGGTGCGGAGTTTTTGATGTCGTCGCCCATAGCCAAACTTGTGCATATGTTTGTGCGCCATTTTTACAAAGTTTTCAGATTGCCCCCTGGGTTTGCATCCCCCACTGAATTGGCCATAGAATCAATTGTGTCGAGACGGATTTTGAATTTGAGGCCTCGGGTGCAGTGTTTTTGACATCGTGGTCCATAGCCAAACTTGTGCGTGTGCTTGTGCGCCGTTTTTACAAAGTTTTCAGATTGCCTCCCGGGTTTGCATCCCCCACTAAATTGGCCATAGAATCAATTGTGTTGAGACGAGTTTTGAATTTGACGCCTCGGGTGTGGAGTTTTTGACGTCGTCGCCAATAGCCAAACTTGCGCGTGTGCTTGTGCGCCGTTATTACAGAGTTTTCAGATTGCCTCACGGGTATGCATCCCTACTGAATTGGCCATAGAATCAATTGTGTTGAGACGGATTTTGAATTTGACGCCTCGGGTGCGGAGTTTTTGATGTCGTCGCCCATAGCCAAACTTGTGCATATGCTTGTGCGCCATTTTTACAAAGTTTTCAGATTGCCCCCTGGGTTTGCATCCCCCACTGAATTGGCCCTAGAATCAATTGTGTCGAGACGGATTTTGAATTTGAGGCCTCGGGTGCAGTGTTTTTGACGTCGTGGTCCATAGCCAAATTGCGAGCATGCTTGTGCGCCATTTTTACAAAGTTTTTATATTGCCTCCCAGGTTTGCATCCCCCACTGAATTGGCAATAGGATCAATTGCGTCGAGACGGTTTTTGACGTCGACACCCATTGCCACACTTACGCGCATGCTTATGCGCCGTTTTTACAAAGTTTTCGGATTACCTCTCGGGTTTGCACTCCCCACTGAATTGGCCATAGAATCAATTGTGCCGAGGCGGATTTTGAATTTGAGGCCTCGGGTGCAGTGTTTTTAACGTCGTGGTCCATAGCCAAACTTCGGGCATGTTGGTGCGCCGTTTTTACAAAGTGTTCAGATTGCCTCCCGGGTTTGCATCCCCCACTGAATTGGCCATAGAATCAATTAAGTTGAGACGGATTTTGAATTTGACGCCTCGGGTGCGGAGTTTTTGATGTCGTCGCCCATAGCCAAACTTGTGCATATGCTTGTGCGCCATTTTTACAAAGTTTTCAGATTGCCCCATGGGTTTGCTTCCCCCACTGAATTGGCCATAGAATCAATTGTGTCGAGACGGATTTTGATTTTGAGGCCTCGGGTGCAGTGTTTTTGACGTCGTGGTCCATAGCCAAACTTGCGTGTGTGCTTGTGCGCCGTTTTTACAAAGTTTTCAGATTGCCTCCCGGGTTTGCATCCCCCACTAAATTGGCCATAGAATCAATTGTGTTGAGACGAGTTTTGAATTTGACACCTCGGGTGTGGAGTTTTTGACGTCGTCGCCAATAGCCAAACTTGCGCGTGTGCTTGTGCGCCGTTTTTACAAAGTTTTTAGATTGCCTCACGGGTGTGCATCCCTACTAAATTGGCCATATAATCAATTGTGTTGAGACGGATTTTGAATTTGACGCCTAGGGTGCGGAGTTTTTGATGTCGTCGCCCATAGCCAAACTTGTGCATATGCTTGTGCGCCATTTTTACAAAGTTTTCAGATTGCCCACTGGGTTTGCATCCCCTACTGAATTGGCCATAGAATCAATTGTGTTGAGACGGATTTTGAATTTGACGCCTCAAGTGCGGATTTTTGACGTCGTCGCCCATAGCCAAACTTGCGCGTGTGTTTGTGCGCCGTTTTTACAAAGTTTTCAGATTGCCTCCCGGGTTGCCTCCTCTACTGAATTGGCCATAGAATCAATTATTTTGAGACGGATTTTGAATTTTACTCCTCGGGTGTGGAATTTTTGACGTCGTCGCCCATAGCCAAACTTGCGCGCCGTTTTTACAAAGTTTTCAGATTGCCTCCTGGGATTGCATCCCCCACTGAATTTGCCATAAAATCAATTGTGTTGAGGCGGATTTTGAATTTGACGCCTTGGGTGCGGAGTTTTTGACGTCGTCGCCCATAGCCAAACTTGCGCGTATGCTTGTGCGCCGTTTTTACAAAGTTTTCAGATTGCCCCCTGGGTTTGCAATAGGATCAATTACGTGGAGACGGTTTTTGACGTCGTGGCCCATTGCCACACTTACGCGCATGCTTATGCGCCGTTTTTACAAAGTTTTCGGATTACCCCTCGGGTTTGCACTCCCCACTGAATTGGCCATAGAATCAACTGTGCCGACACGGATTTTGAATTTGAGGCCTCGGGTGCAGTGTTTTTAACGTCGTGGTCCATAGCCAAACTTCGGCCATGCTTGTGCGCCGTTTTTACAAAGTTTTCAGATTGCCTCCCGGGTTTGCATCCCCCACTGAATTGGCCATAGAATCAATTGTGTTGAGACGGATTTTGAATTTGACGCCTCAAGTGCGGATTTTTGACGTCGTCGCCCATAGCCAAACTTGCGCGTGTGTTTGTGCGCCGTTTTTACAAAGTTTTCAGATTGCCTCCCGGGTTGCCTCCTCTACTGAATTGGCCATAGAATCAATTATTTTGAGACGGATTTTGAATTTTACTCCTCGGGTGTGGAATTTTTGACGTCGTCGCCCATAGCCAAACTTGCGCGCCGTTTTTACAAAGTTTTCAGATTGCCTCCTGGGATTGCATCCCCCACTGAATTTGCCATAAAATCAATTGTGTTGAGGCGGATTTTGAATTTGACGCCTTGGGTGCGGAGTTTTTGACGTCGTCGCCCATAGCCAAACTTGCGCGTATGCTTGTGCGCCGTTTTTACAAAGTTTTCAGATTGCCCCCTGGGTTTGCAACCCACACTGAATTGGCCATAGAATCAATTTTGTTGAGACTGATTTTGAATTTGACGCCTCGGGTGCGGAGTTTTTGACGTCGTCGCCCATAGCCAAACTTGCGCGTGTGCTTGTGCGCCGTTTTTGCAAAGTTTTCAGATTGCCTCCCGGGTTTGCATCCCCCACTGAATTGGCCATAGAATCAATTGTGTTGAGATGAATTTTGAATTTGACGCCTCGGGTGCGGAGTTTTTGACGTTGTCGCCCATAGCCAAACTTGCGTGTGTGCTTGTGCGCCGTTTTTACAAAGTTTTCAGATTGCCTCTCGGGTTGCAACCCTCACTGAATTGGCCATAGAATCTATTTTGTTGAGACGAATTTTGAATTTAACGCCTCGGGTGCGGAGTTTTTGACATCGTCGCCCATGGCCAAACTTGCGCGCATGCTTGTGCGCCGTTTTTACAAAGTTTTCAGATTGGCCCCTGGGTTTGCATCCCCCACTGAATTGGTCATAAAATCAATTTTGTTGAGACGGATTTTGAATTTGACGCCTCGGGTGCGGAGTTTTTGAAGTCGTCGCCCATAGCCAAACTTGCGCGTGTGCTTGTGCGCCGTTTTTACAAAGTTTTCAGATTGCCTCCCGGGTTGCATCCCCCACTGAATTGGCCATAGAATCAATTTTGTTGAGACGGATTTTGAATTTGACGCCTCGGGTGTGGAGTTTTTTGACGTCGTCGCCCATAGCTAAACTTGCGCGTATACTTGTGCTCCGTTTTTACAAAGTTTTCAGATTGCCTCTTGGGTTTGCATCCCCCACTGAATTGGCCATAGAATCAATTGTGTTGAGACGGATTTTAAATTTGACGCCTTGGGTGCGCAGTTTTTTACGTCGTCGCCCATAGCCAAACTTGCGCGTATGCTTGTGCGCCGTTTTTACAAAGTTTTCAGATTGCCCCCTGGGTTTGCAACCCCCACTGAATTGGCCTTAGAATCAATTTTGTTGAGACTGATTTTGAATTTGACGCCTCGGGTGCGGAGTTTTTGACGTCGTCGCCCATAGCCAAACTTGCGCGTGTGCTTGTGCGCCGTTTTTACAAAGTTTTCAGATTGCCTCCCAGGTTTGCATCCCCCACTGAATTGGCCATAGAATCAATTGTGTTGAGATGAATTTTGAATTTGACTCCTCGGGTGCAGAGTTTTTGACGTTGTCGCCCATAGCCAAACTTGAGTTTGTGATTGTGCGTCGTTTTTACAAAGTTTTCAGATTGCCTCTCGGGTTGCAACCCTCACTGAATTGGCCATAGAATCTATTTTGTTGAGACGAATTTTGAATTTAACGCCTCGGGTGCGGAGTTTTTGACATCGTCGCCCATAGCCAAACTTGCACGCATGCTTGTGCGCCGTTTTTACAAAGTTTTCAGATTGGCCCCTGGGTTTGCATCCCCCACTGAATTGGTCATAAAATCAATTTTGTTGAGACGGATTTTGAATTTGACGCCTCGGGTGCGGAGTTTTTGAAGTCGTCGCCCATAGCCAAACTTGCGCGTGTGCTTGTGCGCCGTTTTTACAAAGTTTTCAGATTACCTCCCGGGTTGTATCCCCCACTGAATTGGACATAGAATCAATTGTGTTGAGACGGATTTGAATTTGACGCCTCGGGTGCGGAGTTTTTGACGTCGTCGTCCATAGCCAAACTTGCGCGTCTGCTTGTGCGCCGTTTTTACACAGTTTTCAGATTACCTCTCGGGTTGCAACCCCCACTGAATTAACCATAGAATCAATTTTGTTGAGACGGATTTTGAATTTGACACCTCGGGTGCGGAGTTTTTGACGTCGTCGCCCATAACCAAACTTGCGCGCATGCTTGTGCGCCGTTTTTACAAAGTTTTCAGATTGCCTCCCGGGTTTGCATCCCCCACTGAATTGGCCATAAAATCAATTGTGTTGAGACGGATTTTGAAATTGAAGCCTCGGGTGTGGAGTTTTTTACGTCGTCGCCCATAGCCAAACTTGCGCGTATGCTTGTGCTCCGTTTTTACAAAGTTTTCAGATTACCTCACTGGTTTGCATCCCCCACTGAATTGGCAATAGTATCCATTGCATCGAGACGGTTTTTGAATTTGAGGTCTCGGGTGTAGAGTTTTTGACGTCGTGGCCCATTGCCACACTTGCGCACATGCTTATGCGCCGTTTTTACAAAGTTTTCGTATTACCTCTCGGGTTTGCACTACCCACTGAATTGGCCATAGAATCAATTGTTCCTAGACGGATTTTGAATTTGAGGCCTCGGGTGTAGTGTTTTTGACGTCATGGTCCATAGCCAAACTTCTGGCATACTTGTGCGCCGTTTTTACAATGTTTTTAGATTGTCTCCCGGGTTTGCATCCCCCACTGAATTGGCCATAGAATCAATTGTGTGGATACGGATTTTGAATTTGAAGCCTCGGGTGCGGTGTTTTTGAAGTTGTCGCCTATAGCCAAACTTGCGCGTGTGCTTGTGCGCCTTTTTTACAAAGTTTTCAGATTGCCTCTCGGGTTGCAACCCCCACTGAATTGACCATATAATCAATTGTGTTTAGACAGATTCTGAATTTGACGCCTTGGGTGCGCAATTTTTTACGTCGTCGCCCATAGCCAAACTTGCGCGTATGCTTGTGCGCCGTTTTTACAAAGTTTTCAGATTGCCCCCTGGATTTGCATCCCCAACTGAATTGGCCATAGAATCAATTTTGTTGAGACAAATTTTGAATTTGACGCCTTGGGTGCGGAGTTTTTGATGTCGTCGCCCATAACCAAACTTGCGCGTGTGCTTGTGCGCCGTTTTTACAAAGTTTTCAGATTGCCTCCCGGGTTTGCAACCCCCACTGAATTGGCCATAGAATCAATTGTGTTGAGATGAATTTCGAATTTGACGCCTCGGGTGCGGAGTTTTTGAAGTTGTCGCCCATAGCCAAACTTGCGCGTGTGCTTGTGCGCCGTTTTTACAAAGTTTCAGATTGCCTCTCAGGTTGCAACCCCCACTGAATTGGCTATAGAATCAATTTTGTTAAGACAAATTTTGAATTTGATGCCTCGGGTGCGGAGGTTTTGAAGTCGTCGCCCATAGCCAAACTTGCTCGCTTGCTTGTGCGCCGTTTTTACAAAGTTTTCAGATTGCCTCCCGGGTATGCATCCCTACTGAATTGGCCATAGAATCAATTGTGTTGAAACGGATTTTGAATTTGACGCCTCGGGTGTGGAGATTTTGACGTCGTCGCCCATAGCCAAACTTGCGCGTATACTTGTGCTCCGTTTTTACAAAGTTTTCAGATTGCCTCCCGGGTTTGCATCCCCCACTGAATTGCCAATAGAATCCATTGCGTCGAGACGGTTTTTGAATTTGAGGCCTCGGGTGCATTGTTTTTGACGTCGTGGTCCATAGCCAAACTTCTGGCATACTTGTGCGCCGTTTTTACAAAGTTTTTAGATTGCCTCACGGGTTTGCATCCCCCACTGAATTAGCCATATAATCGATTGTGTTGAGACGGATTTTGAATTTGACGCCTCGGGTGCGGAGTTTTTGACGTCGTCGCCCATAGCCAAACTTGCGCTTGTGCGCCGTTTTTACAAAGTTTTCAGATTGCCTCCCGGGTTTGCATCCCCCGCTTAATTGGCCATAGAATCAATTGTGTTGAGATGAATTTTGAATTTGACGCCTCGGGTGCGGAGTTTTTGACGTTGTCGCCCATAACCAAACTTGAGTGTGTGCTTGTGCGCCGTTTTTACAATGTTTTCAGATTTCCTCTCAGGTTGCAACCCCCACTGAATTGGCCATAAAATCAATTTTGTTGAGATGGATTTTGAATTTGACGCCTCGGGTTCGGAGTTTTTGACGTCGTCGCCCATAGCCAAACTTGCGCGTGTGCTTGTGCGCCGTTTTTACAAAGTTTTCAGATTGCCTCCCGGGTTGCATCCCCCACTGAATTGGCCATAGAATCAATTTTGTTGAGACGGATTTTGAATTTGACGCCTCGGGTGTGGTGTTTTTTGACGTCGTCGCCCATAGCTAAACTTGCGCGTATACTTGTGCTCCGTTTTTACAAAGTTTTCAGATTGCCTCTTGGGTTTGCATCCCCCACTGAATTGGCCATAGAATCAATTGTGTTGAGACGGTTTTTGAATTTGACGCCTTGGGTGCGCAGTTTTTTACGTCGTCGCCCATAGCCAAACTTGCGCGTATGCTTGTGTGCCGTTTTTACAAAGTTTTCAGATTGGCCCCTGGGTTTGCATCCCCCACTGAATTGGTCATAAAATCAATTTTGCTGAGACGGATTTTGAATTTGACGCCTCGGGTGCGGAGTTTTTGAAGTCGTCGCCCATAGCCAAACTTGCGCGTGTGCTTGTGCGCCGTTTTTACAAAGTTTTCAGATTGCCTCCCGGGTTGTATCCCCCACTGAATTGGACATAGAATCAATTGTGTTGAGACGGATTTTGAATTTGACGCCTCGGGTGTGGAGTTTTTTACGTCGTCGCCCATAGCCAAACTTGCGCGTGTGCTTGTGTGCCGTTTTTACAAAGTTTTCAGATTCCCTCCCGGGTTGCCTGCCCCACTGAATTGGCCATATAATCAATTTTGTTGAGACGTATTTTGAATTTGACGCCTCGGGTGCGGAGTTTTTGACGTCGTCGCCCATAGCCAAACTTGGGCGCATGCTTGTGCGCCGTTTTTACAAAGTTTTCAGATTGCCTCCTTGGTTTGCATCCCCCACTGAATTGGCCATAGAATCAATTGTGTCGAGACGGATTTTGAATTTGGCGCCTTGGGTGCGCAGTTTTTTACGTCGTCGCCCATAGCCAAACTTGCGCGTATGCTTGTGCTCCGTTTTTACAAAGTTTTCCGATTGCCTCACGGGTTTGCATCCCCCACTGAATTGGCAATAGAATCCATTGCGTCGAGACGGTTTTTGAATTTGAGGCCTCGGGTGTAGAGTTTTTGACGTCGTGGCCCATTGCCACACTTGCGCGCATGCTTATGCGCCGTTTTTACAAAGTTTTCGGATTACCTCTCGGGTTTGCACTCCCCACTGAATTGGCCATAGAATCAATTGTTCCGAGATGGATTTTGAATTTGAGGCCTCGGGTGCAGTGTTTTTTACGTCGTGGTCCATAGCCAAACTTCTGGCATACTTGTGCGCCGTTTTTACAAAGTTTTCAGATTGCCTCCTAGGTTTGCATCCCCCACTGAATTGGCCATAGAATCAATTGTGTCGAGACGGATTTTGAATTTGGCGCCTTGGGTGCGCAGTTTTTTACATCGTCGCCCATAGCCAAACTTGCGCGTATGCTTGTGCGCCGTTTTTAAAAAGTTTTCAGATTGGCCCCTGGGTTTGCATCCCCCACTGAATTGGTCATAGAATCAATTTTGTTGAGCAGGATATTTGAATTTGACGCCTCGGGTGCGGAGTTTTAGAAGTCGTTGCCCATAGCCAAACTTGCGCGTGTGCTTGTGCGCCATTTTTACAAAGTTTTCAGATTGCCTCCCGGGTTGCATCCCTCACTGAATTGGCCATAGAATCAATTTTGTTGAGACGGATTTTAAATTTGACGCCTCGGGTGCGTAGTTTTTAACGTCGTCGCCCATAGCCAAACTTGCGCGTGTGCTTGTGCACCGTTTTTACAAAGTTTTCAGATTACCTCTCCGGTTGCAACCCCCACTGAATTGGCCATAGAATCAATTTTGTTGAGACGGATTTTGAATTTGACACCTTGGGTGCGGAGTTTTTGACGTCGTCGTCCATAACCAAACTTGCGCGTGTGCTTGTGCACCATTTTTACAAAGTTTTTAGATTGCCTCACGGGTATGCATCCCTACTAAATTGGCCATATAATCAATTGTGTTGAGACGGATTTTGAATTTGACGCCTAGGGTGCGGAGTTTTTGATGTCGTCGCCCATAGCCAAACTTGTGCATATGCTTGTGCGCCATTTTTACAAAGTTTTCAGATTGCCCACTGGGTTTGCATCCCCCACTGAATGGGCCATAGAATCAATTGTGTCGAGACGGATTTTGAATTTGAGGCCTCGGGTGTAGTGTTTTTGACGTCGTGGTCCATAGCCAAATTGCGAGCATGCTTGTGCGCCATTTTTACAAAGTTTTTATATTGCCTCCCAGGTTTGCATCCCCCACTGAATTGGCAATAGGATCAATTGCGTGGAGACGGTTTTTGACGTCGTGGCCCATTGCCACACTTACGCGCATGCTTATGCGCCGTTTTTACAAAGTTTTCGGATTACCCCTCGGGTTTGCACTCCCCACTGAATTGGCCATAGAATCAACTGTGCCGACACGGATTTTGAATTTGAGGCCTCGGGTGCAGTGTTTTTAACGTCGTGGTCCATAGCCAAACTTCGGCCATGCTTGTGCGCCGTTTTTACAAAGTTTTCAGATTGCCTCCCGGGTTTGCATCCCCCACTGAATTGGCCATAGAATCAATTGTGTTGAGACGGATTTTGAATTTGACGCCTGAAGTGCGGATTTTTGACGTCGTCGCCCATAGCCAAACTTGCGCGTGTGTTTGTGCGCCGTTTTTACAAAGTTTTCAAATTGCCTCCCGGGTTGCCTCCTCTACTGAATTGGCCATAGAATCAATTATTTTGAGACGGATTTTGAATTTTACGCCTCGGGTGTGGAATTTTTGACGTCGTCGCCCATAGCCAAACTTGCGCGCCGTTTTTACAAAGTTTTCAGATTGCCTCCTGGGATTGCATCCCCCACTGAATTTGCCATAAAATCAATTGTGTTGAGGCGGATTTTGAATTTGACGCCTTGGGTGCGGAGTTTTTGACGTCGTCGCCCATAGCCAAACTTGCGCGTATGCTTGTGCGCCGTTTTTACAAAGTTTTCAGATTGCCCCCTGGGTTTGCAACCCACACTGAATTGACCATAGAATCAATTTTGTTGAGACTGATTTTGAATTTGACGCCTCGGGTGCGGAGTTTTTGACGTCGTCGCCCATAGCCAAACTTGCGCGTGTGCTTGTGCGCCGTTTTTGCAAAGTTTTCAGATTGCCTCCCGGGTTTGCATCCCCCACTGAATTGGCCATAGAATCAATTGTGTTGAGATGAATTTTGAATTTGACGCCTCGGGTGAGGAGTTTTTGACGTTGTCGCCCATAGCCAAACTTGCGTGTGTGCTTGTGCGCCGTTTTTACAAAGTTTTCAGATTGCCTCTCGGGTTGCAACCCTCACTGAATTGGCCATAGAATCTATTTTGTTGAGACGAATTTTGAATTTAACGCCTCGGGTGCGGAGTTTTTGACATCGTCGCCCATGGCCAAACTTGCGCGCATGCTTGTGCGCCGTTTTTACACAGTTTTCAGATTGGCCCCTGGGTTTGCATCCCCCACTGAATTGGTCATAAAATCAATTTTGTTGAGACGGATTTTGAATTTGACGCCTCGGGTGCGGAGTTTTTGAAGTCGTCGCCAATAGCCAAACTTGCGCGTGTGCTTGTGCGCCGTTTTTACAAAGTTTTCAGATTGCCTCCCGGGTTGCATCCCCCACTGAATTGGCCATAGAATCAATTTTGTTGAAACGGATTTTGAATTTGACGCCTCGGGTGTGGAGTTTTTTTACGTCGTCGCCCATAGCTAAACTTGCGCGTATACTTGTGCTCCGTTTTTACAAAGTTTTCAGATTGCCTCTTGGGTTTGCATCCCCCACTGAATTGGCCATAGAATCAATTGTGTTGAGACGGATTTTAAATTTGACGCCTTGGGTGCGCATTTTTTACGTCGTCGCCCATAGCCAAACTTGCGCGTATGCTTGTGCGCCGTTTTTACAAAGTTTTCAGATTGCCCCCTGGGTTTGCAACCCCCACTGAATTGGCCTTAGAATCAATTTTGTTGAGACTGATTTTGAATTTGACGCCTCGGGTGCGGAGTTTTTGACGTCGTCGCCCATAGCCAAACTTGCGCGTGTGCTTGTGCGCCGTTTTTACAAAGTTTTCAGATTGCCTCCCAGGTTTGCATCCCCCACTGAATTGGCCATAGAATCAATTGTGTTGAGATGAATTTTGAATTTGACTCCTCGGGTGCAGAGTTTTTGACGTTATCGCCCATAGCCAAACTTGAGTTTGTGATTGTGCGCCGTTTTTACAAATTTTCAGATTGCCTCTCGGGTTGCAACCCGCACTGAATTGGCCATAGAATCTATTTTGTTGAGACGAATTTTGAATTTAACGCCTCGGGTGCGGAGTTTTTGACATCGTCGCCCATAGCCAAACTTGCACGCATGCTTGTGCGCCGTTTTTACAAAGTTTTCAGATTGGCCCCTGGGTTTGCATCCCCCACTGAATTGGTCATAAAATCAATTTTGTTGAGATGGATTTTGAATTTGACGCCTCGGGTGCGGAGTTTTTGAAGTCGTCGCCCATAGCCAAACTTGCGCGTGTGCTTGTGCGCCGTTTTTACAAAGTTTTCAGATTACCTCCCGGGTTGTATCCCCCACTGAATTGGACATAGAATCAATTGTGTTGAGACGGATTTGAATTTGACGCCTCGGGTGCGGAGTTTTTGACGTCGTCGTCCATAGCCAAACTTGAGCGTCTGCTTGTGCGCCGTTTTTACACAGTTTTCAGATTACCTCTCGGGTTGCAACCCCCACTGAATTGGCCATAGAATCAATTTTGTTGAGATGGATTTTGAATTTGACACCTCGGGTGCGGAGTTTTTGACGTCGTCGCCCATAACCAAACTTGCGCGCATGCTTGTGCGCCGTTTTTACAAAGTGTTCAGATTGCCTCCCGGGTTTGCATCCCCCACTGAATTGGCCATAAAATCAATTGTGTTGAGACGGATTTTGAAATTGAAGCCTCGGGTGTGGAGTTTTTTACGTCGTCGCCCATAGCCAAACTTGCGCGTATGCTTGTGCTCCGTTTTTACAAAGTTTTCAGATTACCTCACGGGTTTGCATCCCCCACTGAATTGGCAATAGTATCCATTGCATCGAGACGGTTTTTGAATTTGAGGTCTCGGGTGTAGAGTTTTTGACGTCGTGGCCCATTGCCACACTTGCGCACATGCTTATGCGCCGTTTTTACAAAGTTTTCGTATTACCTCTCGGGTTTGCACTACCCACTGAATTGGCCATAGAATCAATTGTTCCTAGACGGATTTTGAATTTGAGGCCTCGGGTGTAGTGTTTTTGACGTCATGGTCCATAGCCAAACTTCTGGCATACTTGTGCGCCGTTTTTACAATGTTTTTAGATTGTCTCCCGGGTTTGCATCCCCCACTGAATTGGCCATAGAATCAATTGTGTGGATACGGATTTTGAATTTGAAGCCTCGGGTGCGGTGTTTTTGAAGTTGTCGCCTATAGCCAAACTTGCGCGTGTGCTTGTGCGCCTTTTTTACAAAGTTTTCAGATTGCCTCTCGGGTTGCAACCCCCACTGAATTGGCCATATAATCAATTGTGTTTAGACAGATTCTGAATTTGACGCCTTGGGTGCGCAATTTTTTACGTCGTCGCCCATAGCCAAACTTGCGCGTATGCTTGTGCGCCGTTTTTACAAAGTTTTCAGATTGGCCCCTGGGTTTGCATCCCCCACTGAATTGGTCATAAAATCAATTTTGTTGAGACGGATTTTGAATTTGACGCCTCGGGTGCGGAGTTTTTGAAGTCGTCGCCAATAGCCAAACTTGCGCGTGTGCTTGTGCGCCGTTTTTACAAAGTTTTCAGATTGCCTCCCGGGTTGCATCCCCCACTGAATTGGCCATAGAATCAATTTTGTTGAAACGGATTTTGAATTTGACGCCTCGGGTGTGGAGTTTTTTTACGTCGTCGCCCATAGCTAAACTTGCGCGTATACTTGTGCTCCGTTTTTACAAAGTTTTCAGATTGCCTCTTGGGTTTGCATCCCCCACTGAATTGGCCATAGAATCAATTGTGTTGAGACGGATTTTAAATTTGACGCCTTGGGTGCGCAGTTTTTTACGTCGTCGCCCATAGCCAAACTTGCGCGTATGCTTGTGCGCCGTTTTTACAAAGTTTTCAGATTGCCCCCTGGGTTTGCAACCCCCACTGAATTGGCCTTAGAATCAATTTTGTTGAGACTGATTTTGAATTTGACGCCTCGGGTGCGGAGTTTTTGACGTCGTCGCCCATAGCCAAACTTGCGCGTGTGCTTGTGCGCCGTTTTTACAAAGTTTTCAGATTGCCTCCCAGGTTTGCATCCCCCACTGAATTGGCCATAGAATCAATTGTGTTGAGATGAATTTTGAATTTGACTCCTCGGGTGCAGAGTTTTTGACGTTGTCGCCCATAGCCAAACTTGAGTTTGTGATTGTGCGCCGTTTTTACAAATTTTCAGATTGCCTCTCGGGTTGCAACCCGCACTGAATTGGCCATAGAATGTATTTTGTTGAGACGAATTTTGAATTTAACGCCTCGGGTGCGGAGTTTTTGACATCGTCGCCCATAGCCAAACTTGCACGCATGCTTGTGCGCCGTTTTTACAAAGTTTTCAGATTGGCCCCTGGGTTTGCATCCCCCACTGAATTGGTCATAAAATCAATTTTGTTGAGATGGATTTTGAATTTGACGCCTCGGGTGCGGAGTTTTTGAAGTCGTCGCCCATAGCCAAACTTGCGCGTGTGCTTGTGCGCCGTTTTTACAAAGTTTTCAGATTACCTCCCGGGTTGTATCCCCCACTGAATTGGACATAGAATCAATTGTGTTGAGACGGATTTGAATTTGACGCCTCGGGTGCGGAGTTTTTGACGTCGTCGTCCATAGCCAAACTTGAGCGTCTGCTTGTGCGCCGTTTTTACACAGTTTTCAGATTACCTCTCGGGTTGCAACCCCCACTGAATTGGCCATAGAATCAATTTTGTTGAGATGGATTTTGAATTTGACACCTCGGGTGCGGAGTTTTTGACGTCGTCGCCCATAACCAAACTTGCGCGCATGCTTGTGCGCCGTTTTTACAAAGTGTTCAGATTGCCTCCCGGGTTTGCATCCCCCACTGAATTGGCCATAAAATCAATTGTGTTGAGACGGATTTTGAAATTGAAGCCTCGGGTGTGGAGTTTTTTACGTCGTCGCCCATAGCCAAACTTGCGCGTATGCTTGTGCTCCGTTTTTACAAAGTTTTCAGATTACCTCACGGGTTTGCATCCCCCACTGAATTGGCAATAGTATCCATTGCATCGAGACGGTTTTTGAATTTGAGGTCTCGGGTGTAGAGTTTTTGACGTCGTGGCCCATTGCCACACTTGCGCACATGCTTATGCGCCGTTTTTACAAAGTTTTCGTATTACCTCTCGGGTTTGCACTACCCACTGAATTGGCCATAGAATCAATTGTTCCTAGACGGATTTTGAATTTGAGGCCTCGGGTGTAGTGTTTTTGACGTCATGGTCCATAGCCAAACTTCTGGCATACTTGTGCGCCGTTTTTACAATGTTTTTAGATTGTCTCCCGGGTAAGCATCCCCCACTGAATTGGCCATAGAATCAATTGTGTGGATACGGATTTTGAATTTGAAGCCTCGGGTGCGGTGTTTTTGAAGTTGTCTCCTATAGCCAAACTTGCGCGTGTGCTTGTGCGCCTTTTTTACAAAGTTTTCAGATTGCCTCTCGGGTTGCAACCCCCACTGAATTGGCCATATAATCAATTGTGTTTAGACAGATTCTGAATTTGACGCCTTGGGTGCGCAATTTTTTACGTCGTCGCCCATAGCCAAACTTGCGCGTATGCTTGTGCGCCGTTTTTACAAAGTTTTCAGATTGCCCCCTGGATTTGCATCCCCCACTGAATTGGCCATAGAATCAATTTTGTTGAGACAAATTTTGAATTTGACGCCTTGGGTGCGGAGTTTTTGACGTCGTCGCCCATAACCAAACTTGCGCGTGTGCTTGTGCGCCGTTTTTACAAAGTTTTCAGATTGCCTCCCGGGTTTGCAACCCCCACTGAATTGGCCATAGAATCAATTGTGTTGAGATGAATTTCGAATTTGACTCCTCGGGTGCAGAGTTTTTGACGTTGTCGCCCATAGCCAAACTTGAGTTTGTGATTGTGCGCCGTTTTTACAAATTTTCAGATTGCCTCTTGGGTTGCAACCCGCACTGAATTGGCCATAGAATCTATTTTGTTGAGACGAATTTTGAATTTAACGCCTCGGGTGCGGAGTTTTTGACATCGTCGCCCATAGCAAAACTTGCACGCATGCTTGTGCGCCGTTTTTACAAAGTTTTCAGATTGGCCCCTGGGTTTGCATCCCCCACTGAATTGGTCATAAAATCAATTTTGTTGAGACGGATTTTGAATTTGACGCCTCGGGTGCGGAGTTTTTGAAGTCGTCGCCCATAGCCAAACTTGCGCGTGTGCTTGTGCGCCGTTTTTACAAAGTTTTCAGATTACCTCCCGGGTTGTATCCCCCACTGAATTGGACATAGAATCAATTGTGTTGAGACGGATTTGAATTTGACGCCTCGGGTGCGGAGTTTTTGACGTCGTCGTCCATAGCCAAACTTGAGCGTCTGCTTGTGCGCCGTTTTTACACAGTTTTCAGATTACCTCTCGGGTTGCAACCCCCACTGAATTGGCCATAGAATCAATTTTGTTGAGATGGATTTTGAATTTGACACCTCGGGTGCGGAGTTTTTGACGTCGTCGCCCATAACCAAACTTGCGCGCATGCTTGTGCGCCATTTTTACAAAGTGTTCAGATTGCCTCCCGGGTTTGCATCCCCCACTGAATTGGCCATAAAATCAATTGTGTTGAGACGGATTTTGAAATTGAAGCCTCGGGTGTGGAGTTTTTTACGTCGTCGCCCATAGCCAAACTTGCGCGTATGCTTGTGCTCCGTTTTTACAAAGTTTTCAGATTACCTCACGGGTTTGCATCCCCCACTGAATTGGCAATAGTATCCATTGCATCGAGACGGTTTTTGAATTTGAGGTCTCGGGTGTAGAGTTTTTGACGTCGTGGCCCATTGCCACACTTGCGCACATGCTTATGCGCCGTTTTTACAAAGTTTTCGTATTACCTCTCGGGTTTGCACTACCCACTGAATTGGCCATAGAATCAATTGTTCCTAGACGGATTTTGAATTTGAGGCCTCGGGTGTAGTATTTTTGACGTCATGGTCCATAGCCAAACTTCTGGCATACTTGTGCGCCGTTTTTACAATGTTTTTAGATTGTCTCCCGGGTTTGCATCCCCCACTGAATTGGCCATAGAATCAATTGTGTGGATACGGATTTTGAATTTGAAGCCTCGGGTGCGGTGTTTTTGAAGTTGTCGCCTATAGCCAAACTTGCGCGTGTGCTTGTGCGCCTTTTTTACAAAGTTTTCAGATTGCCTCTCGGGTTGCAACCCCCACTGAATTGGCCATATAATCAATTGTGTTTAGACAGATTCTGAATTTGACGCCTTGGGTGCGCAATTTTTTACGTCGTCGCCCATAGCCAAACTTGCGCGTATGCTTGTGCGCCGTTTTTACAAAGTTTTCAGATTGCCCCCTGGATTTGCATCCCCCACTGAATTGGCCATAGAATCAATTTTGTTGAGACAAATTTTGAATTTGACGCCTTGGGTGCGGAGTTTTTGACGTCGTCGCCCATAACCAAACTTGCGCGTGTGCTTGTGCGCCGTTTTTACAAAGTTTTCAGATTGCCTCCCGGGTTTGCAACCCCCACTGAATTGGCCATAGAATCAATTGTGTTGAGATGAATTTCGAATTTGACGCCTCGGGTGCGGAGTTTTTGAAGTTGTCGCCCATAGCCAAACTTGCGCGTGTGCTTGTGCGCCGTTTTTACAAAGTTTTCAGATTGCCTCTCAGGTTGCAACCCCCACTGAATTGGCTATAGAATCAATTTTTTTAAGACAAATTTTGAATTTGACGCCTCGGGTGCGGAGGTTTTGAAGTCGTCGCCCATAGCCAAACTTGCTCGCTTGCTTGTGCGCCGTTTTTACAAAGTTTTCAGATTTCCTCCCGGGTATGCATCCCTACTGAATTGGCCATAGAATCAATTGTGTTGAAACGGATTTTGAATTTGACGCCTCAGGTGTGGAGATTTTGACGTCGTCGCCCATAGCCAAACTTGCGCGTATACTTGTGCTCCGTTTTTACAAAGTTTTCAGATTGCCTCCCGGGTTTGCATCCCCCACTGAATTGCCAATAGAATCCATTGCGTCGAGACGGTTTTTGAATTTGAGGCCTCGGGTGCATTGTTTTTGACGTCGTGGTCCATAGCCAAACTTTTGGCATACTTGTGCGCCGTTTTTACAAAGTTTTTAGATTGCCTCACGGGTTTGCATCCCCCACTGAATTAGCCATATAATCAATTGTGTTGAGACGGATTTTGAATTTGACGCCTCGGGTGCGGAGTTTTTGACGTCGTCGCCCATAGCCAAACTTGCGCTTGTGCGCCGTTTTTACAAAGTTTTCAGATTGCCTCCCGGGTTTGCATCCCCCGCTTAATTGGCCATAGAATCAATTGTGTTGAGATGAATTTTGAATTTGACGCCTCGGGTGCGGAGTTTTTGACGTTGTCGCCCATAACCAAACTTGAGTGTGTGCTTGTGCGCCGTTTTTACAATGTATTCAGATTACCTCTCAGGTTGCAACACCCACTGAATTGGCCATAAAATCAATTTTGTTGAGACGGATTTTGAATTTGACGCCTCGGGTTCGGAGTTTTTGACGTCGTCGCCCATAGCCAAACTTGCGCGTGTGCTTGTGCGCCGTTTTTACAAAGTTTTCAGATTGCCTCCCGGGTTGCATCCCCCACTGAATTGGCCATAGAATCAATTTTGTTGAGACGGATTTTGAATTTGACGCCTCGGGTGTGGAGTTTTTTGACGTCGTCGCCCATAGCTAAACTTGCGCGTATACTTGTGCTCCGTTTTTACAAAGTTTTCAGATTGCCTCTTGGGTTTGCATCCCCCACTGAATTGGCCATAGAATCAATTGTGTTGAGACGGTTTATGAATTTGACGCCTTGGGTGCGCAGTTTTTTACGTCGTCGCCCATAGCCAAACTTGCGCGTATGCTTGTGTGCCGTTTTTACAAAGTTTTCAGATTGGCCCCTGGGTTTGCATCCCCCACTGAATTGGTCATAAAATCAATTTTGTTGAGACGGATTTTGAATTTGACGCCTCGGGTGCGGAGTTTTTGAAGTCGTCGCCCATAGCCAAACTTGCGCGTGTGCTTGTGCGCCATTTTTACAAAGTTTTCAGATTGCCTCCCGGGTTGTATCCCCCACTGAATTGGACATAGAATCAATTGTGTTGAGACGGATTTTGAATTTGACGCCTCGGGTGCGGAGTTTTTTACGTCGTCGCCCATAGCCAAACTTGCGCGTGTGCTTGTGTGCCGTTTTTACAAAGTTTTCAGATTCCCTCCCGGGTTGCCTGCCCCACTGAATTGGCCATATAATCAATTTTGTTGAGACGTATTTTGAATTTGACGCCTCGGGTGCGGAGTTTTTGACGTCGTCGCCCATAGCCAAACTTGGGAGCATGCTTGTGCGCCGTTTTTACAAAGTTTTCAGATTGCCTCCTTGGTTTGCATCCCCCACTGAATTTGCCATAGAATCAATTGTGTCGAGACGGATTTTGAATTTGGCGCCTTGGGTGCGCAGTTTTTTACGTCGTCGCCCATAGCCAAACTTGCGCGTATGCTTGTGCTCCGTTTTTACAAAGTTTTCCGATTGCCTCACGGGTTTGCATCCCCCACTGAATTGGCAATAGAATCCATTGCGTCGAGACGGTTTTTGAATTTGAGGCCTCGGGTGTAGAGTTTTAGACGTCGTGGCCCATTGCCACACTTGCGCGCATGCTTATGCGCCGTTTTTACAAAGTTTTCGGATTACCTCTCGGGTTTGCACTCCCCACTGAATTGGCCATAGAATCAATTGTTCCGAGATGGATTTTGAATTTGAGGCCTCGGGTGCAGTGTTTTTTACGTCGTGGTCCATAGCCAAACTTCTGGCATACTTGTGCGCCGTTTTTACAAAGTTTTCAGATTGCCTCCTAGGTTTGCATCCCCCACTGAATTGGCCATAGAATCAATTGTGTCGAGACGGATTTTGAATTTGGCGCCTTGGGTGCGCAGTTTTTTACATCGTCGCCCATAGCCAAACTTGCGCGTATGCTTGTGCGCCGTTTTTAAAAAGTTTTCAGATTGGCCCCTGGGTTTGCATCCCCCACTGAATTGGTCATAGAATCAATTTTGTGGATTTTGAATTTGACGCCTCGGGTGCGGAGTTTTAGAAGTCGTCGCCCATAGCCAAACTTGCGCGTGTGCTTGTGCGCCATTTTACAAAGTTTTCAGATTGCCTCCCGGGTTGCATCCCTCACTGAATTGGCCATAGAATCAATTTTGTTGAGACGGATTTTAAATTTGACGCCTCGGGTGCGTAGTTTTTAACGTCGTCGCCCATAGCCAAACTTGCGCGTGTGCTTGTGCGCCGTTTTTACAAAGTTTTCAGATTACCTCTCCGGTTGCAACCCCCACTGAATTGGCCATAGAATCAATTTTGTTGAGACGGATTTTGAATTTGACACCTTGGGTGCGGAGTTTTTGACGTCGTCGTCCATAACCAAACTTGCGCGTGTGCTTGTGCGCCGTTTTTACAAAGTTTTCAGATTACCTCTCCGGTTGCAACCCCCACTGAATTGGCCATAGAATCAATTTTGTTGAGACGGATTTTGAATTTGACACCTTGGGTGCGGAGTTTTTGACGTCGTCGTCCATAACCAAACTTGCGCGCATATTACCTCTCGGGTTGCAACCCCCACTGAATTGGCCATAGAATCTATTTTGTTGAGAAGGATTTTGAATTTGACACCTCGGGTGCGCAGTTTTTTACGTCGTCGCCCATAGCCAAACTTGCACGTATGCTTGTGCTCCGTTTTTACAAAGTTTTCCGATTGTCTCACGGGTTTGCATCCCCCACTGAATTGGCAATAGAATCCATTGCGTCGAGACGGTTTTTGAATTTGAGGCCTCGGGTGTAGAGTTTTTGACGTCGTGGCCCATTGCCACACTTGCGCGCATGCTTGTGTTGAGACGGATTTTGAAATTGAAGCCTCGGGTGTGGAGTTTTTTACGTCGTCGCCCATAGCCAAACTTGCGCGTATGCTTGTGCTCCGTTTTTACAAAGTTTTCAGATTACCTCACGGGTTTGCATCCCCCACTGAATTGGCAATAGTATCCATTGCATCGAGACGGTTTTTGAATTTGAGGTCTCGGGTGTAGAGTTTTTGACGTCGTGGCCCATTGCCACACTTGCGCACATGCTTATGCGCCGTTTTTACAAAGTTTTCGTATTACCTCTCGGGTTTGCACTACCCACTGAATTGGCCATAGAATCAATTGTTCCTAGACGGATTTTGAATTTGAGGCCTCGGGTGTAGTGTTTTTGACGTCGTGGTCCATAGCCAAACTTGTGCATGTGCTTGTGCGCCGTTTTTACAAAGTTTTCAGATTGCCTCCCGGGTTTGCATCCCCCACTAAATTGTCCATAGAATCAATTGTGTTGAGACGTGTTTTGAATTTGACGCCTCGGGTGTGGAGTTTTTGACGTCGTCGCCAATAGCCAAACTTGCGCGTGTGCTTGTGTGCCGTTATTACAAAGTTTTCAGATTGCCTTCCGGGTTTGCACTCCCCACTGAATTGGACATAAAATCAATTGTGTTGAGACGGATTTTGAATTTGAGGCCTTGGGTGCGTAGTTTTTAACGTCGTCGCCCATAGCCAAACTTGCGCGTGTGTTTGTGCGCCGTTTTTACAAAGTTTTCAGATTACCTCTCCGGTTGCAACCCCCACTGAATTGGCCATAGAATCAATTTTGTTGAGACGGATTTTGAATTTGACACCTTGGGTGCGGAGTTTTTGACGTCGTCGTCCATAACCAAACTTGCGCGTCTGCTTGTGCGCTGTTTTTACAAAGTTTTCAGATTACCTCTCGGGTTGCAACCCCCACTGAATTGGCCATAGAATCAATTTTGTTGAGACGGATTTTGAATTTGACACCTCGGGTGCGGAGTTTTTGACGTCGTCGCCCATAGCCAAACTTGCGCGCATGCTTGTGCGCCGTTTTTACAAGTTTTCAGATTGCCTCCCGGGTTTGCATCCCCCACTGAATTGGCCATAAAATCAATTGTGTTGAGACGGATTTTGAATTTGACGCCTCGGGTGTGGAGTTTTTTACGTCGTCGCCCATAGCCAAACTTGCGCGTATGCTTGTGCTCCGTTTTTACAAAGTTTTCAGATTGCCTCACGGGTTTGCATCCCCCACTGATTTGGCAATAGAATCCATTGCGTCGAGACGGTTTTTGAATTTGAGGCCTCGGGTGTAGAGTTTTTGACGTCGTGGCCCATTGCCACACTTGCGCGCATGCTTATGCACCGTTTTTACAAAGTTTTCGGATTACCTCTCGGGTTTGCACTCCCCACTGAATTGGCCATAGAATCAATTGTTCCGAGACGGATTTTGAATTTGAGGCCTCGGGTGCAGTGTTTTTGACGTCGTGGTCCATAGCCAAATTGCAAGCATGCTTGTGCGCCATTTTTACAAAGTTTTCAGATTGCCTCCCGGATTTGCATCCCCCACTAAATTGGCCATAGAATCAATTGTGTTGAGACGAGTTTTGAATTTGACGCCTCTGGTGTGGAGTTTTTGACGTCGTCGCCAATAGCCAAACTTGCGCGTGTGCTTGTGCGCCGTTTTTACAAAGTTTTCAGATTGCCTCACGGGTATGCATCCCTACTGAATTGGCCATAGAATCAATTGTGTTGAGACGGATTTTGAATTTGACGCCTCGAGTGCGGAGTTTTTGATGTCGTCGCCCATAGCCAAACTTGTGCAAATGCTTGTGCGCCATTTTTACAAAGTTTTCAGATTGCCCCCTGGGTTTGCATCCCCCACTGAATTGGCCATAGAATCAATTGTGTCGAGACGGATTTTGAATTTGAGGCCTCGGGTGCAGTGTTTTTGACGTCGTGGTCCATAGCCAAACTTGTGCGTGTGCTTGTGCGCCGTTTTTACAAAGTTTTCAGATTACCTCTCGGGTTTGCATCCCCCACTAAATTGTCCATAGAATCAATTGTTCCGAGACGGATTTTGAATTTGAGGCCTCGGGTGCAGTGTTTTTTACGTCGTGGTCCATAGCCAAACTTCTGGCATACTTGTGCGCCGTTTTTACAAAGTTTTAGATTGCCTCCCGGGTTTGCATCCCCCACTGAATTGGACATAAAATCAATTGTGTGGAGACGGATTTTGAATTTGACGCCTCGGGTGCAGAGTTTTTGAAGTTGTCGCCTATAGCCAAACTTGCGCGTGTGTTTGTGCGCCGTTTTTACAAAGTTTTCGGATTGCCTCCTCTACTGAATTAGCCATAGAATCTATTTTTAAGACGAATTTTGAATTTTACGCCTCGGGTGTGGAATTTTTGACGTCGTCGCCCATAGCCAAACGTGCGCGCATGCTTGTGCGCCGTTTTTACAAAGTTTTCAGATTGCCTTCTAGGATTGCATCCCCCACTGAATTGGCCATAAAATCAATTGTGTTGAGGCGGATTTTGAATTTGACTCCTTGGGTGCGGAGTTTTTGACGTCGTCGCCCATAGCCAAACTTGCGCGTATGCTTGTGCGCCGTTTTTACAAAGTTTTCAGATTGCCCCCTGGGTTTGCAACCCCCATTGAATTGGCCATAGAATCAATTTTGTTGAGACTGATTTTGAATTTGACGCCTCGGGTGCGGAGTTTTTGACGTCGTCGCCCATAGCCAAACTTGCGTGTGTGCTTGAGCGCCGTTTTTACAAATTTTTCAGATTGCCTCCCGGATTTGCATCCCCCACTAAATTGGCCATAGAATCAATTGTGTTGAGATGAATTTTGAATTTGACGCCTCGGGTGCGGAGTTTTCGACGTTGTCGCCCATAGCCAAACTTGCGTGTGTGCTTGTGCGCCGTTTTTACAAAGTTTTCAGATTGCCTCTCGGGTTGCAACCCCCACTGAATTGGCCATAGAATCTATTTTGTTGAGACGAATTTTGAATTTAACGCCTCGGGTGCGGAGTTTTTGACATCGTCGCCCATGGCCAAACTTGCGCGTGTGCTTCTGTGCCGTTATTACAAAGTTTTCAGATTGCCTTCCGGGTTTGCACTCCCCACTGAATTGGACATAGAATCAATTGTGTTGAGACGGATTTTGAATTTGACGCCTTGGGTGCGTAGTTTTTAACGTCGTCGCCCATAGCCAAACTTGCGCGTGTGCTTGTGCGCCGTTTTTACAAAGTTTTCAGATTACCTCTCCGGTTGCAACCCCCACTGAATTGGCCATAGAATCAATTTTGTTGAGACGGATTTTGAATTTGACACCTTGGGTGCGGAGTTTTTGACGTCGTCGTCCATAACCAAACTTGAGCGTCTGCTTGTGCGCTGTTTTTACAAAGTTTTCAGATTACCTCTCGGGTTGCAACCCCCACTGAATTGGCCATAGAATCAATTTTGTTGAGACGGATTTTGAATTTGACACCTTGGGTGCGCAGTTTTTTACGTCGTCGCCCATAGCCAAACTTGCGCGTATGCTTGTGCTCCGTTTTTACAAAGTTTTCCGATTGCCTCAAGGGTTTGCATCCCCCACTGAATTGGCAATAAAATCCATTGCGTCGAGACGGTTTTTGAATTTGAGGCCTCGGGAGTAGAGTTTTTGACGTCGTGGCCCATTGCCACACTTGCGCGCATGCTTATGCGCCGTTTTTACAAAGTTTTCGGATTACCTCTCGGGTTTGCACTCCCCACTGAATTGGCCATAGAATCAATTGTTCCGAGATGGATTTTGAATTTGAGGCCTCGGGTGCAGTGTTTTTTACGTCGTGGTCCATAGCCAAACTTCTGGCATACTTGTGCGCCATTTTTACAAAGTTTTCAGATTGCCTCCTAGGTTTGCATCCCCCACTGAATTGGCCATAGAATCAATTGTGTCGAGACGGATTTTGAATTTGGCGCCTTGGGTGCGCAGTTTTTTACATCGTCGCCCATAGCCAAACTTGCGCGTATGCTTGTGCGCCGTTTTTTAAAAGTTTTCAGATTGGCCCCTGGGTTTGCATCCCCCACTGAATTGGTCATAGAATCAATTTTGTTGAGCAGGATTTTGAATTTGACGCCTCGGGTGCGGAGTTTTAGAAGTCGTCGCCCATAGCCAAACTTGCGCGTGTGCTTGTGCGCTATTTTTACAAAGTTTTCAGATTGCCTCCCGGGTTGCATCCCTCACTGAATTGGCCATAGAATCAATTTTGTTGAGACGGATTTTAAATTTGACGCCTCGGGTGCGTAGTTTTTAACGTCGTCGCCCATAGCCAAACTTGCGCGTGTGCTTGTGCGCCGTTTTTACAAAGTTTTCAGATTACCTCTCCGGTTGCAACCCCCACTGAATTGGCCATAGAATCAATTTTGTTGAGACGGATTTTGAATTTGACACCTTGGGTGCGGAGTTTTTAACGTCGTCGTCTATAACCAAACTTGCGCGTGTGCTTGTGCGCCGTTTTTACAAAGTTTTCAGATTACCTCTCCGGTTGCAACCCCCACTGAATTGGCCATAGAATCAATTTTGTTGAGACGGATTTTGAATTTGACACCTTGGGTGCGGAGTTTTTGACGTCGTCGTCCATAACCAAACTTGCGCGTCTGTTTGTGCGCTGATTTTACAAAGTTTTCAGATTACCTCTCGGGTTGCAACCCCCACTGAATTGGCCATAGAATCTATTTTGTTGAGACGGATTTTGAATTTGACACCTCGGGTGCGGAGTTTTTGACGTCGTCGCCCATAGCCAAACTTGCGCGCATGCTTGTGCGCCGTTTTTACAAAGTTTTCAGATTGCCTCCCGGGTTTGCATCCCCCACTGAATTGGCCATAAAATCAATTGTGTTGAGACGGATTTTGAATTTGACGCCTCGGGTGTGGAGTTTTTTACGTCGTCGCCTATAGCCAAACTTGCGCGTATGCTTGTGCTCCGTTTTTACAAAGTTTTCAGATTGCCTCACGGGTTTGCATCCCCCACTGAATTGGCAATAGAATCCGTTGCGTCGAGACGGTTTTTGAATTTAAGGCCTCGGGTGTAGAGTTTTTGACGTCGTGGCCCATTGCCACACTTGCGCGCATGCTTATGCACCGTTTTTACAAAGTTTTCGGATTACCTCTCGGGTTTGCACTCCCCACTGAATTGGCCATAGAATCAATTGTTCCGAGATGGATTTTGAATTTGAGGCCTCGGGTGCAGTGTTTTTGACGTCGTGGTCCATAGCCAAACTTCTGGCATACTTGTGCGCCGTTTTTACAAAGTTTTAGATTGCCTCCCGGGTTTGCATCCCCCACTGAATTGGCCATAAAATCAATTGTGTGGAGACGGATTTTGAATTTGACGCCTCGGGTGCAGAGTTTTTGAAGTTGTCGCCTATAGCCAAACTTGCGCGTGTGCTTATGCGCCGTTTTTACAAAGTTTTCAGATTGCCTCCTCTACTGAATTAGCCATAGAATCTATTTTTAAGACGAATTTTGAATTTTACGCCTCGGGTGTGGAATTTTTGACGTCGTCGCCCATAGCCAAACGTGCGCGCATGCTTGTGCTCCGTTTTTACAAAGATTTCAGATTGCCTTCTGGGATTGCACCCCCCACTGAATTGGCCATAAAATCAATTGTGTTGAGGCGGATTTTGAATTTGACTCCTTGGGTGCGGAGTTTTTGACGTCGTCGCCCATAGCCAAACTTGCGCGTATGCTTGTGCGCCGTTTTTACAAAGTTTTCAGATTGCCCCCTGGGTTTGCAACCCCCATTGAATTGGCCATAGAATCAATTTTGTTATGACTGATTTTGAATTTGACGCCTCGGGTGCGGAGTTTTTGACGTCGTCGCCCATAGCCAAACTTGCGTGTGTGCTTGAGCGCCGTTTTTACAAAGTTTTCAGATTGCCTCCCGGATTTGCATCCCCCACTGAATTGGCCATAGAATCAATTGTGTTGAGATGAATTTTGAATTTGACGCCTCGGGTGCGGAGTTTTTGACGTTGTCGCCCATAGCCAAACTTGCGTGTGTGCTTGTGCGCCGTTTTTACAAAGTTTTCAGATTGCCTCTCGGGTTGCAACCCCCACTGAATTGGCCATAGAATCTATTTTGTTGAGACGAATTTTGAATTTAACGCCTCGGGTGCGGAGATTTTGACATCGTCGCCCATGGCCAAACTTGCGCGTGTGCTTGTGTGCCGTTATTACAAAGTTTTCAGATTGCCTTCCGGGTTTGCACTCCCCACTGAATTGGACATAGAATCAATTGTGTTGAGACGGATTTTGAATTTGACGCCTTGGGTGCGTAGTTTTTAACGTCGTCGCCCATAGCCAAACTTGCGCGTGTGCTTGTGCGCCGTTTTTACAAAGTTTTCAGATTACCTCTCCGGTTGCAACCCCCACTGAATTGGCCATAGAATCAATTTTGTTGAGACGGATTTTGAATTTGACACCTTGGGTGCGGAGTTTTTGACGTCGTCGTCCATAACCAAACTTGAGCGTCTGCTTGTGCGCTGTTTTTACAAAGTTTTCAGATTACCTCCCGGGTTGCAACCCCCACTGAATTGGCCATAGAATCAATTTTGTTGAGACGGATTTTGAATTTGACACCTTGGGTGCGGAGTTTTTGACGTCATCGCCCATAGCCAAACTTGCGCGTATGCTTGTGCTCCGTTTTTACAAAGTTTTCAGATTGCCTCACGGGTTTGCATCCCACACTGAATTGGCAATAGAATCCATTGCGTCGAGACGGTTTTTGAATTTGAGGCCTCGGGTGTAGAGTTTTTGACGTCGTGGCCCATTGCCACACTTGCGCGCATGCTTATGCACCGTTTTTACAAAGTTTTCGGATTACCTCTCGGGTTTGCACTCCCCACTGAATTGGCCATAGAATCAATTGTTCCGAGACGGATTTTGAATTTGAGGCCTCGGGTGCAGTGTTTTTGACGTCGTGGTCCATAGCCAAACTTCTGGCATACTTGTGTGCCGTTTTTACAAAGGTTTAGATTGCCTCCCGGGTTTGCATCCCCCACTGAATTGGCCATAAAATCAATTGTGTGGAGACGGATTTTGAATTTGACGCCTCGGGTGCAGAGTTTTTGAAGTTGTCGCCTATAGCCAAACTTGCGCGTGTGCTTGTGCGCCGTTTTTACAAAGTTTTCAGATTGCCTCCTCTACTGAATTAGCCATAGAATCTATTTTTTAAGACGAATTTTGAATTTTACGCCTCGGGTGTGGAATTTTTGACGTCGTCGCCCATAGCCAAACGTGCGTGCATGCTTGTGCGCCGTTTTTACAAAGTTTTCAGATTGCCTTCTGGGATTGCATCCCCCACTGAATTGGCCATAAAATCAATTGTGTTGAGGCGGATTTTTAATTTGACTCCTTGGGTGCGGAGTTTTTGACGTCGTCGCCCATAGCCAAACTTGCGCGTATGCTTGTGCGCCGTTTTTACAATGTTTTCAGATTGCCTCCCGGATTTGCATCCCCCACTGAATTGGCCATAGAATCAATTGTGTTGAGATGAATTTTAAATTTGACGCCTCGGGTGTGGAGTTTTTGACGTTGTCGCCCATGGCCAAACTTGCGTGTGTGCTTGTGCGCCGTTTTTACAAAGTTTTCAGATTGCCTCTCGGGTTGGAACCCCCACTGAATTGGCCATAGAATCTATTTTGTTGAGACGAATTTTGAATTTAACGCCTCGGGTGCGGAGTTTTTGACATCGTCGCCCATGGCCAAACTTGCGCGCATGCTTGTGCGCCGTTTTTACAAAGTTTTCAGATTGCCTCCCGGGTATGCATCACTACTGAATTGGCCATAGAATCAATTGTGTTGAGACGAATTTTGAATTTGACGCCTCGGGTGCGGAGTTTTTGATGTCGTCGCCCATAGCCAAACTTGTGCATATGCTTGTGCGCCATTTTTACAAAGTTTTCAGATTGCCCCCTGGGTTTGCATCCCCCACTGAATTGGCGATAGAATCAATTGTGTCGAGTCGGATTTTGAATTTGAGGCCTCGGGTGCAGTGTTTTTTACGTCGTGGTCCATAGCTAAATTGCAAGCATGCTTGTGCGCCATTTTTACAAAGTTTTCAGATTGCCTCCCGGATTTGCATCCCCCACTAAATTGGCCATAGAATCAATTGTGTTGGGACGAGTTTTGAATTTGACGCCTCTGGTGTGGAGTTTTTGACGTCGTCGCCAATAGCCAAACTTGCGCGTGTGCTTGTGCGCCGTTTTTACAAAGTTTTCAGATTGCCTCACGGGTATGCATCCCTACTGAATTGGCCATAGAATCAATTGTGTTGAGACGGATTTTGCATTTGACGCCTCGGGTGCGGAGTTTTTGATGTCGTCGCCCATAGCCAAACTTGTGCATATGCTTGTGCGCCATTTTTACAAAGTTTTCAGATTGCCCCCTGGGTTTGCATCCCCCACTGAATTGGCCATAGAATCAATTGTGTCGAGACGGATTTTGAATTTGAGGCCTCGGGTGCAGTGTTTTTGACGTCGTGGTCCATAGCCAAACTTGTGCGTGTGCTTGTGCGCCGTTTTTACAAAGTTTTCAGATTGCCTCCCGGGTTTGCATCCCCCACTAAATTGTCCATAGAATCAATTGTGTTGAGACGAGTTTTGAATTTGACGCCTCGGGTGTGGAGTTTTTGACGTCGTCGCCAATAGCCAAACTTGCGCGTGTGCTTGTGTGCCGTTATTACAAAGTTTTCAGATTGCCTTCCGGGTTTGCACTCCCCACTGAATTGGACATAGAATCAATTGTGTTGAGACGGATTTTGAATTTGAGGCCTTGGGTGCGTAGTTTTTAACGTCGTCGCCCATAGCCAAACTTGCGCGTGTGTTTGTGCGCCGTTTTTACAAAGTTTTCAGATTACCTCTCCGGTTGCAACCCCCACTGAATTGGCCATAGAATCAATTTTGTTGAGACGGATTTTGAATTTGACACCTTGGGTGCGGAGTTTTTGACGTCGTCGTCCATAACCAAACTTGCGCGTCTGCTTGTGCGCTGTTTTTACAAAGTTTTCAGATTACCTCTCGGGTTGCAACCCCCACTGAATTGGCCATAGAATCAATTTTGTTGAGACGGATTTTGAATTTGACACCTCGGGTGCGGAGTTTTTGACGTCGTCGCCCATAGCCAAACTTGCGCGCATGCTTGTGCGCCGTTTTTACAAGTTTTCAGATTGCCTCCCGGGTTTGCATCCCCCACTGAATTGGCCATAAAATCAATTGTGTTGAGACAGATTTTGAATTTGACGCCTCGGGTGTGGAGTTTTTTACGTCGTCGCCCATAGCCAAACTTGCGCGTATGCTTGTGCTCCGTTTTTACAAAGTTTTCAGATTGCCTCACGGGTTTGCATCCCCCACTGAATTGGCAATAGAATCCATTGCGTCGAGACGGTTTTTGAATTTGAGGCCTCGGGTGTAGAGTTTTTGACGTCGTGGCCCATTGCCACACTTGCGCGCATGCTTATGCACCGTTTTTACAAAGTTTTCGGATTACCTCTCGGGTTTGCACTCCCCACTGAATTGGCCATAGAATCAATTGTTCCGAGACGGATTTTGAATTTGAGGCCTCGGGTGCAGTGTTTTTGACGTCGTGGTCCATAGCCAAATTGCAAGCATGCTTGTGCGCCATTTTTACAAAGTTTTCAGATTGCCCCCTGGGTTTGCATCCCCCACTGAATTGGCCATAGAATCAATTGTGTCGAGACGGATTTTGAATTTGAGGCCTCGGGTGCAGTGTTTTTGACGTCGTGGTCCATAGCCAAACTTGTGCGTGTGCTTGTGCGCCGTTTTTACAAAGTTTTCAGATTACCTCTCGGGTTTGCATCCCCCACTAAATTGTCCATAGAATCAATTGTGTTGAGACGAGTTTTGAATTTGACGCCTCGGGTGTGGAGTTTTTGACGTCGTCGCCAATAGCCAAACTTGCGCGTGTGCTTGTGCGCCGTTTTTACAAAGTTTTCAGATTGCCTCACGGGTATGCATCCCTACTGAATTGGCCATTGAATCAATTGTGTTGAGACGGATTTTGAATTTGACGCCTCGGGTGCGGAGTTTTTGATGTCGTCGCCCATAGCCAAACTTGTGCATATGCTTGTGCGCCATTTTTACAAAGTTTTCAGATTGCCCCCTGGGTTTGCATCCCCCACTGAATTGGCCATAGAATCAATTGTGTCGAGACGGATTTTGAATTTGAGGCCTCGGGTGCAGTGTTTTTGACGTCGTGGTCCATAGCCAAACTTGTGCGTGTGCTTGTGCGCCGTTTTTACAAAGTTTTCAGATTGCCTCCCGGGTTTGCATCCCCCACTAAATTGTCCATAGAATCAATTGTGTTGAGACGAGTTTTGAATTTGACGCCTCGGGTGTGGAGTTTTTGACGTCGTCGCCAATAGCCAAACTTGCGCGTGTGCTTGTGTGCCGTTATTACAAAGTTTTCAGATTGCCTTCCGGGTTTGCACTCCCCACTGAATTGGACATAGAATCAATTGTGTTGAGACGGATTTTGAATTTGAGGCCTTGGGTGCGTAGTTTTTAACGTCGTCGCCCATAGCCAAACTTGCGCGTGTGTTTGTGCGCCGTTTTTACAAAGTTTTCAGATTACCTCTCCGGTTGCAACCCCCACTGAATTGGCCATAGAATCAATTTTGTTGAGACGGATTTTGAATTTGACACCTTGGGTGCGGAGTTTTTGACGTCGTCGTCCATAACCAAACTTGCGCGTCTGCTTGTGCGCTGTTTTTACAAAGTTTTCAGATTACCTCTCGGGTTGCAACCCCCACTGAATTGGCCATAGAATCAATTTTGTTGAGACGGATTTTGAATTTGACACCTCGGGTGCGGAGTTTTTGACGTCGTCGCCCATAGCCAAACTTGCGCGCATGCTTGTGCGCCGTTTTTACAAGTTTTCAGATTGCCTCCCGGGTTTGCATCCCCCACTGAATTAGCCATAAAATCAATTGTGTTGAGACGGATTTTGAATTTGACGCCTCGGGTGTGGAGTTTTTTACGTCGTCGCCCATAGCCAAACTTGCGCGTATGCTTGTGCTCCGTTTTTACAAAGTTTTCAGATTGCCTCACGGGTTTGCATCCCCCACTGAATTGGCAATAGAATCCATTGCGTCGAGACGGTTTTTGAATTTGAGGCCTCGGGTGTAGAGTTTTTGACGTCGTGGCCCATTGCCACACTTGCGCGCATGCTTATGCACCGTTTTTACAAAGTTTTCGGATTACCTCTCGGGTTTGCACTCCCCACTGAATTGGCCATAGAATCAATTGTTCCGAGACGGATTTTGAATTTGAGGCCTCGGGTGCAGTGTTTTTGACGTCGTGGTCCATAGCCAAATTGCAAGCATGCTTGTGCGCCATTTTTACAAAGTTTTCAGATTGCCTCCCGGATTTGCATCCCCCACTAAATTGGCCATAGAATCAATTGTGTTGAGATGAGTTTTGAATTTGACGCCTCTGGTGTGGAGTTTTTGACGTCGTCGCCAATAGCCAAACTTGCGCGTGTGCTTGTGCGCCGTTTTTACAAAGTTTTCAGATTGCCTCACGGGTATGCATCCCTACTGAATTGGCCATAGAATCAATTGTGTTGAGACGGATTTTGAATTTGACGCCTCGAGTGCGGAGTTTTTGATGTCGTCGCCCATAGCCAAACTTGTGCAAATGCTTGTGCGCCATTTTTACAAAGTTTTCAGATTGCCCCCTGGGTTTGCATCCCCCACTGAATTGGCCATAGAATCAATTGTGTCGAGACGGATTTTGAATTTGAGGCCTCGGGTGCAGTGTTTTTGACGTCGTGGTCCATAGCCAAACTTGTGCGTGTGCTTGTGCGCCGTTTTTACAAAGTTTTCAGATTACCTCTCGGGTTTGCATCCCCCACTAAATTGTCCATAGAATCAATTGTGTTGAGACGAGTTTTGAATTTGACGCCTCGGGTGTGGAGTTTTTGACGTCGTCGCCAATAGCCAAACTTGCGCGTGTGCTTGTGCGCCGTTTTTACAAAGTTTTCAGATTGCCTCACGGGTATGCATCCCTACTGAATTGGCCATTGAATCAATTGTGTTGAGACGGATTTTGAATTTGACGCCTCGGGTGCGGAGTTTTTGATGTCGTCGCCCATAGCCAAACTTGTGCATATGCTTGTGCGCCATTTTTACAAAGTTTTCAAATTGCCCCCTGGGTTTACATCCCCCACTGAATTGGCCATAGAATCAATTGTGTCGAGACGGATTTTGAATTTGAGGCCTCGGGTGCAGTGTTTTTGACGTCGTGGTCCATAGCCAAATTGCGAGCATGCTTGTGCGCCATTTTTACAAAGTTTTTATATTGCCTCCTAGGATTGCATCCCCCACTGAATTGGCAATAGGATCAATTGCGTCGAGACGGTTTTTGACGTCGTCGCCCATTGCCACACATACGCGCATGCTTATGCGCCATTTTTACAAAGTTTTCGGATTACCTCTCGGGTATGCACTCCCCACTGAATTGGCCATAGAATCAATTGTGCCGACACGGATTTTGAATTTGAGGCCTCGGGTGCAGTGTTTTTAACGTCGTGGTCCATTGCCAAACTTCGGCCATGCTTGTGCGCCGTTTTTACAAAGTTTTCAGATTGCCTCCTGGGTTTGCATCCCCCACTGAATTGGCCATAGAATCAATTGTGTTGAGACGGATTTTGAATTTTACGCCTCAAGTGCGGATTTTTGACGTCGTCGCCCATAGCCAAACTTGCGTGTGCTTGTGCGCCGTTTTTACAAAGTTTTCAGATTGCCTCCTGGGTTTGCATCCCCCACTGAATTGGCCATAGAATCAATTGTGTCGAGACGGATTTTGAATTTGAGGCCTCGGGTGCAGTGTTTTTGACGTCGTGGTCCATAGCCAAACTTGCGCGTGTGCTTGTGCGCCATTTTTACAAAGTTTTCAGATTTTCTCCCGGGTTTGCATCCCCCACTAAATTGGCCATAGAATCAATTGTGTTGAGACGAATTTTGAATTTGACGCCTCGGGTGCGGAGTTTTTGATGTCGTCGCCCATAGCCAAACTTGTGCATATGCTTGTGCGCCATTTTTACAAAGTTTTCAGATTGCCCCCTGGGTTTGCATCCCCCACTGAATTGGCGATAGAATCAATTGTGTCGAGTCGGATTTTGAATTTGAGGCCTCGGGTGCAGTGTTTTTGACGTCGTGGTCCATAGCTAAATTGCAAGCATGCTTGTGCGCCATTTTTACAAAGTTTTCAGATTGCCTCCCGGATTTGCATCCCCCACTAAATTGGCCATAGAATCAATTGTGTTGGGACGAGTTTTGAATTTGACGCCTCTGGTGTGGAGTTTTTGACGTCGTCGCCAATAGCCAAACTTGCGCGTGTGCTTGTGCGCCGTTTTTACAAAGTTTTCAGATTGCCTCACGGGTATGCATCCCTACTGAATTGGCCATAGAATCAATTGTGTTGAGACGGATTTTGCATTTGACGCCTCGGGTGCGGAGTTTTTGATGTCGTCGCCCATAGCCAAACTTGTGCATATGCTTGTGCGCCATTTTTACAAAGTTTTCAGATTGCCCCCTGGGTTTGCATCCCCCACTGAATTGGCCATAGAATCAATTGTGTCGAGACGGATTTTGAATTTGAGGCCTCGGGTGCAGTGTTTTTGACGTCGTGGTATAAAGCCAAACTTGTGCGTGTGCTTGTGCGCCGTTTTTACAAAGTTTTCAGATTGCCTCCCGGGTTTGCATCCCCCACTAAATTGTCCATAGAATCAATTGTGTTGAGACGAGTTTTGAATTTGACGCCTCGGGTGTGGAGTTTTTGACGTCGTCGCCAATAGCCAAACTTGCGCGTGTGCTTGTGTGCCGTTATTACAAAGTTTTCAGATTGCCTTCCGGGTTTGCACTCCCCACTGAATTGGACATAGAATCAATTGTGTTGAGACGGATTTTGAATTTGAGGCCTTGGGTGCGTAGTTTTTAACGTCGTCGCCCATAGCCAAACTTGCGCGTGTGTTTGTGCGCCGTTTTTACAAAGTTTTCAGATTACCTCTCCGGTTGCAACCCCCACTGAATTGGCCATAGAATCAATTTTGTTGAGACGGATTTTGAATTTGACACCTTGGGTGCGGAGTTTTTGACGTCGTCGTCCATAACCAAACTTGCGCGTCTGCTTGTGCGCTGTTTTTACAAAGTTTTCAGATTACCTCTCGGGTTGCAACCCCCACTGAATTGGCCATAGAATCAATTTTGTTGAGACGGATTTTGAATTTGACACCTCGGGTGCGGAGTTTTTGACGTCGTCGCCCATAGCCAAACTTGCGCGCATGCTTGTGCGCCGTTTTTACAAGTTTTCAGATTGCCTCCCGGGTTTGCATCCCCCACTGAATTGGCCATAAAATCAATTGTGTTGAGACGGATTTTGAATTTGACGCCTCGGGTGTGGAGTTTTTTACGTCGTCGCCCATAGCCAAACTTGCGCGTATGCTTGTGCTCCGTTTTTACAAAGTTTTCAGATTGCCTCACGGGTTTGCATCCCCCACTGAATTGGCAATAGAATCCATTGCGTCGAGACGGTTTTTGAATTTGAGGCCTCGGGTGTAGAGTTTTTGACGTCGTGGCCCATTGCCACACTTGCGCGCATGCTTATGCACCGTTTTTACAAAGTTTTCGGATTACCTCTCGGGTTTGCACTCCCCACTGAATTGGCCATAGAATCAATTGTTCCGAGACGGATTTTGAATTTGAGGCCTCGGGTGCAGTGTTTTTGACGTCGTGGTCCATAGCCAAATTGCAAGCATGCTTGTGCGCCATTTTTACAAAGTTTTCAGATTGCCTCCCGGATTTGCATCCCCCACTAAATTGGCCATAGAATCAATTGTGTTGAGATGAGTTTTGAATTTGACGCCTCTGGTGTGGAGTTTTTGACGTCGTCGCCAATAGCCAAACTTGCGCGTGTGCTTGTGCGCCGTTTTTACAAAGTTTTCAGATTGCCTCACGGGTATGCATCCCTACTGAATTGGCCATAGAATCAATTGTGTTGAGACGGATTTTGAATTTGACGCCTCGAGTGCGGAGTTTTTGATGTCGTCGCCCATAGCCAAACTTGTGCAAATGCTTGTGCGCCATTTTTACAAAGTTTTCAGATTGCCCCCTGGGTTTGCATCCCCCACTGAATTGGCCATAGAATCAATTGTGTCGAGACGGATTTTGAATTTGAGGCCTCGGGTGCAGTGTTTTTGACGTCGTGGTCCATAGCCAAACTTGTGCGTGTGCTTGTGCGCCGTTTTTACAAAGTTTTCAGATTACCTCTCGGGTTTGCATCCCCCACTAAATTGTCCATAGAATCAATTGTGTTGAGACGAGTTTTGAATTTGACGCCTCGGGTGTGGAGTTTTTGACGTCGTCGCCAATAGCCAAACTTGCGCGTGTGCTTGTGCGCCGTTTTTACAAAGTTTTCAGATTGCCTCACGGGTATGCATCCCTACTGAATTGGCCATTGAATCAATTGTGTTGAGACGGATTTTGAATTTGACGCCTCGGGTGCGGAATTTTTTACGTCGTCGCCCATAGCCAAACTTGCGCGCATGCTTGTGCGCAGTTTTTACAATGTTTTCAGATAGCCTCTTGGGTTTGCATCCCCCACTGAATTGGCCATAGAATCAATTTTGTTGAGACGGATTTTGAATTTGACACCTCGGGTGCGGAGTTTTTGACGTCGTCGCCCATAGCCAAACTTGCGCGTATGCTTGTGCTCCGTTTTTACAAAGTTTTCAGATTGCCTCACGGGTTTGCATCCCCCACTGAATTGGCAATAGAATCCATTGCGTCGAGACGGTTTTTGAATTTGAGGCCTCGGGTGTAGAGTTTTTGACGTCGTGGCCCATTGCCACACTTGCGCGCATGCTTATGCACCGTTTTTACAAAGTTTTCGGATTACCTCTCGGGTTTGCACTCCCCACTGAATTGGCCATAGAATCAATTGTTCCGAGACGGATTTTGAATTTGAGGCCTCGGGTGCAGTGTTTTTGACGTCGTGGTCCATAGCCAAATTGCAAGCATGCTTGTGCGCCATTTTTACAAAGTTTTCAGATTGCCTCCCGGATTTGCATCCCCCACTAAATTGGCCATAGAATCAATTGTGTTGAGATGAGTTTTGAATTTGACGCCTCTGGTGTGGAGTTTTTGACGTCGTCGCCAATAGCCAAACTTGCGCGTGTGCTTGTGCGCCGTTTTTACAAAGTTTTCAGATTGCCTCACGGGTATGCATCCCTACTGAATTGGCCATAGAATCAATTGTGTTGAGACGGATTTTGAATTTGACGCCTCGAGTGCGGAGTTTTTGATGTCGTCGCCCATAGCCAAACTTGTGCAAATGCTTGTGCGCCATTTTTACAAAGTTTTCAGATTGCCCCCTGGGTTTGCATCCCCCACTGAATTGGCCATAGAATCAATTGTGTCGAGACGGATTTTGAATATGAGGCCTCGGGTGCAGTGTTTTTGACGTCGTGGTCCATAGCCAAACTTGTGCGTGTGCTTGTGCGCCGTTTTTACAAAGTTTTCAGATTACCTCTCGGGTTTGCATCCCCCACTAAATTGTCCATAGAATCAATTGTGTTGAGACGAGTTTTGAATTTGACGCCTCGGGTGTGGAGTTTTTGACGTCGTCGCCAATAGCCAAACTTGCGCGTGTGCTTGTGCGCCGTTTTTACAAAGTTTTCAGATTGCCTCACGGGTATGCATCCCTACTGAATTGGCCATTGAATCAATTGTGTTGAGACGGATTTTGAATTTGACGCCTCGGGTGCGGAGTTTTTGATGTCGTCGCCCATAGCCAAACTTGTGCATATGCTTGTGCGCCATTTTTACAAAGTTTTCAAATTGCCCCCTGGGTTTACATCCCCCACTGAATTGGCCATAGAATCAATTGTGTCGAGACGGATTTTGAATTTGAGGCCTCGGGTGCAGTGTTTTTGACGTCGTGGTCCATAGCCAAATTGCGAGCATGCTTGTGCGCCATTTTTACAAAGTTTTTATATTGCCTCCTAGGATTGCATCCCCCACTGAATTGGCAATAGGATCAATTGCGTCGAGACGGTTTTTGACGTCGTCGCCCATTGCCACACATACGCGCATGCTTATGCGCCATTTTTACAAAGTTTTCGGATTACCTCTCGGGTATGCACTCCCCACTGAATTGGCCATAGAATCAATTGTGCCGACACGGATTTTGAATTTGAGGCCTCGGGTGCAGTGTTTTTAACGTCGTGGTCCATTGCCAAACTTCGGCCATGCTTGTGCGCCGTTTTTACAAAGTTTTCAGATTGCCTCCTGGGTTTGCATCCCCCACTGAATTGGCCATAGAATCAATTGTGTTGAGACGGATTTTGAATTTTACGCCTCAAGTGCGGATTTTTGACGTCGTCGCCCATAGCCAAACTTGCGTGTGCTTGTGCGCCGTTTTTACAAAGTTTTCAGATTGCCTCCTGGGTTTGCATCCCCCACTGAATTGGCCATAGAATCAATTGTGTCGAGACGGATTTTGAATTTGAGGCCTCGGGTGCAGTGTTTTTGACGTCGTGGTCCATAGCCAAACTTGCGCGTGTGCTTGTGCGCCATTTTTACAAAGTTTTCAGATTTTCTCCCGGGTTTGCATCCCCCACTAAATTGGCCATAGAATCAATTGTGTTGAGACGAATTTTGAATTTGACGCCTCGGGTGCGGAGTTTTTGATGTCGTCGCCCATAGCCAAACTTGTGCATATGCTTGTGCGCCATTTTTACAAAGTTTTCAGATTGCCCCCTGGGTTTGCATCCCCCACTGAATTGGCGATAGAATCAATTGTGTCGAGTTGGATTTTGAATTTGAGGCCTCGGGTGCAGTGTTTTTGACGTCGTGGTCCATAGCTAAATTGCAAGCATGCTTGTGCGCCATTTTTACAAAGTTTTCAGATTGCCTCCCGGATTTGCATCCCCCACTAAATTGGCCATAGAATCAATTTAGTTGGGACGAGTTTTGAATTTGACGCCTCTGGTGTGGAGTTTTTGACGTCGTCGCCAATAGCCAAACTTGCGCGTGTGCTTGTGCGCCGTTTTTACAAAGTTTTCAGATTGCCTCACGGGTATGCATCCCTACTGAATTGGCCATAGAATCAATTGTGTTGAGACGGATTTTGCATTTGACGCCTCGGGTGCGGAGTTTTTGATGTCGTCGCCCATAGCCAAACTTGTGCATATGCTTGTGCGCCATTTTTACAAAGTTTTCAGATTGCCCCCTGGGTTTGCATCCCCCACTGAATTGGCCATAGAATCAATTGTGTCGAGACGGATTTTGAATTTGAGGCCTCGGGTGCAGTGTTTTTGACGTCGTGGTCCATAGCCAAACTTGTGCGTGTGCTTGTGCGCCGTTTTTACAAAGTTTTCAGATTGCCTCCCGGGTTTGCATCCCCCACTAAATTGTCCATAGAATCAATTGTGTTGAGACGAGTTTTGAATTTGACGCCTCGGGTGTGGAGTTTTTGACGTCGTCGCCAATAGCCAAACTTGCTTGTGTGCCGTTATTACAAAGTTTTCAGATTGCCTTCCGGGTTTGCACTCCCCACTGAATTGGACATAGAATCAATTGTGTTGAGACGGATTTTGAATTTGAGGCCTTGGGTGCGTAGTTTTTAACGTCGTCGCCCATAGCCAAACTTGCGCGTGTGTTTGTGCGCCGTTTTTACAAAGTTTTCAGATTACCTCTCCGGTTGCAACCCCCACTGAATTGGCCATAGAATCAATTTTGTTGAGACGGATTTTGAATTTGACACCTTGGGTGCGGAGTTTTTGACGTCGTCGTCCATAACCAAACTTGCGCGTCTGCTTGTGCGCTGTTTTTACAAAGTTTTCAGATTACCTCTCGGGTTGCAACCCCCACTGAATTGGCCATAGAATCAATTTTGTTGAGACGGATTTTGAATTTGACACCTCGGGTGCGGAGTTTTTGACGTCGTCGCCCATAGCCAAACTTGCGCGCATGCTTGTGCGCCGTTTTTACAAGTTTTCAGATTGCCTCCCGGGTTTGCATCCCCCACTGAATTGGCCATAAAATCAATTGTGTTGAGACGGATTTTGAATTTGACGCCTCGGGTGTGGAGTTTTTTACGTCGTCGCCCATAGCCAAACTTGCGCGTATGCTTGTGCTCCGTTTTTACAAAGTTTTCAGATTGCCTCACGGGTTTGCATCCCCCACTGAATTGGCAATAGAATCCATTGCGTCGAGACGGTTTTTGAATTTGAGGCCTCGGGTGTAGAGTTTTTGACGTCGTGGCCCATTGCCACACTTGCGCGCATGCTTATGCACCGTTTTTACAAAGTTTTCGGATTACCTCTCGGGTTTGCACTCCCCACTGAATTGGCCATAGAATCAATTGTTCCGAGACGGATTTTGAATTTGAGGCCTCGGGTGCAGTGTTTTTGACGTCGTGGTCCATAGCCAAATTGCAAGCATGCTTGTGCGCCATTTTTACAAAGTTTTCAGATTGCCTCCCGGATTTGCATCCCCCACTAAATTGGCCATAGAATCAATTGTGTTGAGATGAGTTTTGAATTTGACGCCTCTGGTGTGGAGTTTTTGACGTCGTCGCCAATAGCCAAACTTGCGCGTGTGCTTGTGCGCCATTTTTACAAAGTTTTCAGATTGCCTCACGGGTATGCATCCCTACTGAATTGGCCATAGAATCAATTGTGTTGAGACGGATTTTGAATTTGACGCCTCGAGTGCGGAGTTTTTGATGTCGTCGCCCATAGCCAAACTTGTGCAAATGCTTGTGCGCCATTTTTACAAAGTTTTCAGATTGCCCCCTGGGTTTGCATCCCCCACTGAATTGGCCATAGAATCAATTGTGTCGAGACGGATTTTGAATTTGAGGCCTCGGGTGCAGTGTTTTTGACGTCGTGGTCCATAGCCAAACTTGTGCGTGTGCTTGTGCGCCGTTTTTACAAAGTTTTCAGATTACCTCTCGGGTTTGCATCCCCCACTAAATTGTCCATAGAATCAATTGTGTTGAGACGAGTTTTGAATTTGACGCCTCGGGTGTGGAGTTTTTGACGTCGTCGCCAATAGCCAAACTTGCGCGTGTGCTTGTGCGCCGTTTTTACAAAGTTTTCAGATTGCCTCACGGGTATGCATCCCTACTGAATTGGCCATTGAATCAATTGTGTTGAGACGGATTTTGAATTTGACGCCTCGGGTGCGGAGTTTTTGATGTCGTCGCCCATAGCCAAACTTGTGCATATGCTTGTGCGCCATTTTTACAAAGTTTTCAAATTGCCCCCTGGGTTTACATCCCCCACTGAATTGGCCATAGAATCAATTGTGTCGAGACGGATTTTGAATTTGAGGCCTCGGGTGCAGTGTTTTTGACGTCGTGGTCCATAGCCAAATTGCGAGCATGCTTGTGCGCCATTTTTACAAAGTTTTTATATTGCCTCCTAGGATTGCATCCCCCACTGAATTGGCAATAGGATCAATTGCGTCGAGACGGTTTTTGACGTCGTCGCCCATTGCCACACATACGCGCATGCTTATGCGCCATTTTTACAAAGTTTTCGGATTACCTCTCGGGTATGCACTCCCCACTGAATTGGCCATAGAATCAATTGTGCCGACACGGATTTTGAATTTGAGGCCTCGGGTGCAGTGTTTTTAACGTCGTGGTCCATTGCCAAACTTCGGCCATGCTTGTGCGCCGTTTTTACAAAGTTTTCAGATTGCCTCCTGGGTTTGCATCCCCCACTGAATTGGCCATAGAATCAATTGTGTTGAGACGGATTTTGAATTTTACGCCTCAAGTGCGGATTTTTGACGTCGTCGCCCATAGCCAAACTTGCGTGTGCTTGTGCGCCGTTTTTACAAAGTTTTCAGATTGCCTCCTGGGTTTGCATCCCCCACTGAATTGGCCATAGAATCAATTGTGTCGAGACGGATTTTGAATTTGAGGCCTCGGGTGCAGTGTTTTTGACGTCGTGGTCCATAGCCAAACTTGCGCGTGTGCTTGTGCGCCATTTTTACAAAGTTTTCAGATTTTCTCCCGGGTTTGCATCCCCCACTAAATTGGCCATAGAATCAATTGTGTTGAGACGAGTTTTGAATTTGACGCCTCGGGTGTGGAGTTTTTGACGTCGTCGCCAATAGCCAAACTTGCGCGTGTGCTTCTGCGCCGTTTTTACAAAGTTTTCAGATTGCCTCACGGGTATGCATCCCTACTGAATTGGCCATAGAATCAATTGTGTTGAGACGGATTTTGAATTTGACGCCTCGGGTGCGGAGTTTTTGATGTCGTCGCCAATAGCCAAACTTGTGCATATGCTTGTGCGCCATTTTTACAAAGTTTTCAGATTGCCCCCTGGGTTTGCATCCCCCACTGAATTGGCCATAGAATCAATTGTGTCGAGACGGATTTTGAATTTGAGGCCTCGGGTGTAGTGTTTTTGACGTCGTGGTCCATAGCCAAATTGCGAGCATGCTTGTGCGCCGTTTTTACAAAGTTTTCAGATTGCCTCCCGGGTTGCCTCCTCTACTGAATTACCCATATAATCTATTTTTTTAAGACGAATTTTGAATTTTACGCCTCGGGTGTGGAATTTTTGACGTCGTCGCCCATTGCCAAACGTGCGCGCATGCTTGTGCGCCGTTTTTACAAAGTTTTCAGATTGCCTCATGGGATTGCATCCCCCACTGAATTGGCCATAAAATCAATTGTGTTGAGGCGGATTTTGAATTTGACTCCTTGGGTGCGGAGTTTTTGACGTCGTCGCCCATAGCCAAACTTGCGCGTATGCTTGTGCGTCGTTTTTACAAAGTTTTCAGATTGCCCCCTGGGTTTGCAACCCCCATTGAATTGGGCATAGAATCAATTTTGTTGAGACTGATTTTGAATTTGACGCCTCGGGTGCGGAGTTTTTGACGTCGTCGCCCATACCCAAACTTGCGTGTGTGCTTGTGCGCCGTTTTTACAAAGTTTTCAGATTGCATCCCGAGTTTGCATCCCCCACTGAATTGGCCATAGAATCAATTGTGTTGAGATGAATTTTGAATTTGACGCCTCGGGTGCGGAGTTTTTGACGTTGTCGCCCATAGCCAAACTTGCGTGTGCGCCGTTTTTACAAATTTTCAGATTGCCTCTCGGGTTGCAACCCCCACTGAATTGGCCATAGAATCTATTTTGTTGAGACGAATTTTGAATTTAACGCCTCGGGTGCGGAGTTTTTGACATCGTCGCCCATGGCCAAACTTGCACGCATGCTTGTGCGCCGTTTTTACAAAGTTTTCAGATTGGCCCCTGGGTTTGCATCCCCCACTGAATTGGTCATAAAATCAATTTTGTTGAGACGGATTTTGAATTTGACGCCTCGGGTGCGGAGTTTTTGAAGTCGTCGCCCATAGCCAAACTTGCGCGTGTGCTTGTGCGCCGTTTTTACAAAGTTTTCAGATTACCTCCCGGGTTGTATCCCCCACTGAATTGGACATAGAATCAATTGTGTTGAGACGGATTTGAATTTGACGCCTCGGGTGCGGAGTTTTTGACGTCGTCGTCCATAGCCAAACTTGCGCGTCTGCTTGTGCGCCGTTTTTACACAGTTTTCAGATTACCTCGCGGGTTGCAACCCCCACTGAATTGGCCATAGAATCAATTTTGTTGAGATGGATTTGAATTTGACACCTCAGGTGCGGAGTTTTTGACGTCGTCGCCCATAACCAAACTTGCGCGCATGCTTGTGCGCCGTTTTTACAAAGTTTTCAGATTGCCTCCCGGGTTTGCATCCCCCACTGAATTGGCCATAAAATCAATTGTGTTGAGACGGATTTTGAATTTGAAGCCTCGGGTGTGGAGTTTTTTACGTCGTCGCCCATAGCCAAACTTGCGCGTATGCTTGTGCTCCGTTTTTACAAAGTTTTCAGATTGCCTCACGGGTTTGCATCCCCCACTGAATTGGCAATAGTATCCATTGCATCGAGACGGTTTTTGAATTTGAGGTCTCGGGTGTAGAGTTTTTGACGTCGTGGCCCATTGCCACACTTGCGCACATGCTTATGCGCCGTTTTTACAAAGTTTTCGTATTACCTCTCGGGTTTGCACTACCCACTGAATTGGCCATAGAATCAATTGTTCCTAGACGGATTTTGAATTTGAGGCCTCGGGTGTAGTGTTTTTGACGTCATTGTCCATAGCCAAACTTCTGGCATACTTGTGCGCCGTTTTTACAATGTTTTTAGATTGTCTCCCGGGTTTGCATCCCCTACTGAATTGGCCATAGAATCAATTGTGTGGAGACGGATTTTGAATTTGAAGCCTCGGGTGCGGTGTTTTTTGAAGTTGTCGCCTATAGCCAAACTTGCGCGTGTGCTTGTGCGCCTTTTTTACAAAGTTTTCAGATTGCCTCTCGGGTTGCAACCCCCACTGAATTGGCCATATAATCAATTGTGTTGAGACGGATTCTGAATTTGACGCCTTGGGTGCGCAATTTTTTACGTCGTCGCCATAGCCAAACTTGCGCGTATGCTTGTGCGCCGTTTTTACAAAGTTTTCAGATTGCCCCCTGGATTTGCATCCCCCACTGAATTGGCCATAGAATCAATTTTGTTGAGACAAATTTTGAATTTGATGCCTTGGGTGCGGAGTTTTTGACGTCGTCGCCCATAACCAAACTTGCGCGTGTGCTTGTGCGCCGTTTTTACAAAGTTTTCAGATTGCCTCCCGGATTTGCATCCCCCACTAAATTGGCCATAGAATCAATTGTGTTGAGACGAGTTTTGAATTTGACGCCTCTGGTGTGGAGTTTTTTACGTCGTCGCCAATAGCCAAACTTGCGCGTGTGCTTGTGCGCCATTTTTACAAAGTTTTCAGATTGCCTCACGAGTATGCATCCCTACTGAATTGGCCATAGAATCAATTGTGTTGAGACGGATTTTGAATTTGACGCCTCGAGTGCGGAGTTTTTGATGTCGTCGCCCATAGCCAAACTTGTGCATATGCTTGTGCGCCATTTTTACAAAGTTTTCAGATTGCCCCCTGGGTTTGCATCCCCCACTGAATTGGCCATAGAATCAATTGTGTCGAGACGGATTTTGAATTTGAGGCCTCGGGTGCAGTGTCTTTGACGTCGTGGTCCATAGCCAAACTTGTGTGTGTGCTTGTGCGCCGTTTTTACAAAGTTTTCAGATTACCTCCCGGGTTTGCATCCCCCACTAAATTGTCCATAGAATCAATTGTGTTGAGATGAGTTTTGAATTTGACGCCTCGGGTGTGGAGTTTTTGACGTCGTCGCCAATAGCCAAACTTGCGCGTGTGCTTGTGCGCCGTTTTTACAAAGTTTTCAGATTGCCTCACGGGTATGCATCCCTACTGAATTGGCCATAGAATCAATTGTGTTGAGATGGATTTTGAATTTGACGCCTCGGGTGCGGAGTTTTTGATGTCGTCGCCCATAGCCAAACTTGTGCATATGCTTGTGCGCCATTTTTACAAAGTTTTCAAATTGCCCCCTGGGTTTGCATCCCCCACTGAATTGGCCATAGAATCAATTGTGTCGAGACGGATTTTGAATTTGAGGCCTCGGGTGCAGTGTTTTTGACGTCGTGGTCCATAGCCAAATTGCGAGCATGCTTGTGCGCCATTTTTACAAAGTTTTTATATTGCCTCCTAGGATTGCATCCCCCACTGAATTGGCAATAGGATCAATTGCGTCGAGACGGTTTTTTACGTCGTCGCCCATTGCCACACATACGCGCATGCTTATGCGCCGTTTTTACAAAGTTTTCGGATTACCTCTCGGGTATGCACTCCCCACTGAATTGGCCATAGAATCAATTGTGCCGACACAGAATTTGAATTTGAGGCCTCGGGTGCAGTGTTTTTAACGTCGTGGTCCATAGCCAAACTTCGGCCATGCTTGTGCGCCGTTTTTACAAAGTTTTCAGATTGCCTTCTGGGTTTGCATCCCCCACTGAATTGGCCATAGAATCAATTGTGTTGAGACGGATTTTGAATTTTACGCCTCAAGTGCGGATTTTTGACGTCGTCGCCCATAGCCAAACTTGCGTTTGCTTGTGCGCCGTTTTTACAAAGTTTTCAGATTGCCTCCCGGGTTTGCATCCCCCACTGAATTGGCCTTAGAATCAATTAAGTTGAGCCGGATTTTGAATTTGACGCCTCGGGTGCAGAGTTTATGATGTCGTCGCCCATAGCCAAACTTGTGCATTAGCTTGTGCGCCATTTTTACAAAGTTTTCAGATTGCCCCCTGGGTTTGCATCCCCCACTGAATTGGCCATAGAATCATTTGTGTCGAGACGGATTTTGAATTTGAGGTCTCGGGTGCAGTGTTTTTGACGTCGTGGTCCATAGCCAAACTTGCGCGTGTGCTTGTGCGCCGTTTTTACAAAGTTTTCAGATTGCCTCCCGGGTTTGCATCCCCCACTAAATTGGCCATAGAATCAATTGTGTTGAGATGAGTTTTGAATTTGACGCCTCGGGTGTGGAGTTTTTGACGTCGTCGCCAATAGCCAAACTTGCGCGTGTGCTTGTGCGCCGTTTTTACAAAGTTTTCAGATTGCCTCACGGGTATGCATCCCTACTGAATTGGCCATAGAATCAATTGTGTTGAGACAGATTTTGAATTTGACGCCTCGGGTGCGGAGTTTTTGATGTCGTCGCCAATAGCCAAACTTGTGCATATGCTTGTGCGCCATTTTTACAAAGTTTTCAGATTGCCCCCTGGGTTTGCATCCCCCACTGAATTGGCCATAGAATCAATTGTGTCGAGACGGATTTTGAATTTGAGGCCTCGGGTGCAGTGTTTTTGACGTCGTGGTCCATAGCCAAATTGCGAGCATTCTTGTGCGCCATTTTTACAAAGTTTTTATATTGCCTCCCAGGTTTGCTTCCCCCACTGAATTGGCAATAGGATCAATTGCGTCGAGACGGTTTTTGACGTCGTGGCCCATTGCCACACTTACGCGCATGCTTATGCGTCGTTTTTACAAGGTTTTCGGATTACCTCTCGGGTTTGCACTCCCCACTGAATTGGCCATTGAATCAATTGTGTCGAGACGGATTTTGAATTTGAGGCCTCGGGTGCAGTTTTTTTAACGTCGTGGTCCATAGCCAAACTTCGGCCATGCTTGTGCGCCGTTTTTACAAAGTTTTTAAATTGCCTCCCGGGTTTGCATCCCCCACTGAATTGGCCATAGAATCAATTGTGGTGAGACGGATTTTGAATTTGACGCCTCAAGTGCGGATTTTTTACGTCGTCGCCCATAGCCAAACTTGCGCGTGTGCTTGTGCGCCATTTTTACAAAGTTTTCAGATTGCCTCCTCTACTGAATTGGCCATAGAATCAATTTTTTTGAGACGAATTTTGAATTTTACGCCTCGGGTGTGGAATTTTTGACGTCGTCGCCCATAGCCAAACTTGCGCGCATGCTTGTGCGCCGTTTTTACAAAGTTTTCAGATTGTCTCCTGGGATTGCATCCCCCACTAAATTGGCCATAAAATCAATTGTGTTGAGGCGGATTTTGAATTTGACGCCTTGGGTGCGGAGTTTTTAACGTCGTCGCCCATAGCCAAACTTGCGCGTATGCTTGTGCGCCGTTTTTACAAAGTTTTCAGATTGCCCCCTGGGTTTGCAACCCCCACTCAATTGGCCATATAATCAATTTTGTTGAGACTGATTTTGAATTTGACGCCTCGGGTGCGGAGTTTTTGACGTCGTCGCCCATAGCCAAACTTGCGCGTGTGCTTGTGCGCCGTTTTTACAAAGTTTTCAGATTGCCTCCCGGGTATGCATCCCTACAGAATTGGCCATAGAATCAATTGTGTTGAGACGGATTGTGAATTTGACGCCACGGGTGCGGAGTTTTTGATGTCGTCGCCCATAGCCAAACTTGTGCATATGCTTGTGCGCCATTTTTACAAAGTTTTCAGATTGCCCCCTGGTTTTGCATCCGCCACTGAATTGGCCATAGAATCAATTGTGTCGACACGGATTTTGAATTTGAGGCCTCGGGTGCAGTGTTTTTGACGTCGTGGTCCATAGCCAAACTTCGGCCATGCTTGTGCGCCGTTTTTACAAAGTTTGTAAATTGCCTCCCGGGTTTGCATCCCCCACTGAATTGGCCATAGAATCAATTGTGGTGAGACGGATTTTGAATTTGACGCCTCAAGTGCGGATTTTTTACGTCGTCGCCCATAGCCAAACTTGCGCGTGTGCTTGTGCGCCATTTTTACAAAGTTTTCAGATTGCCTCCTCTACTGAATTGGCCATAGAATCAATTTTTTTGAGACGAATTTTGAATTTTACGCCTCGGGTGTGGAATTTTTGACGTCGTCGCCCATAGCCAAACTTGCGCGCATGCTTGTGCGCCGTTTTTACAAAGTTTTCAGATTGTCTCCTGGGATTGCATCCCCCACTAAATTGGCCATAAAATCAATTGTGTTGAGGCGGATTTTGAATTTGACGCCTTGGGTGCGGAGTTTTTAACGTCGTCGCCCATAGCCAAACTTGCGCGTATGCTTGTGCGCCGTTTTTACAAAGTTTTCAGATTGCCCCCTGGGTTTGCAACCCCCACTCAATTGGCCATATAATCAATTTTGTTGAGACTGATTTTGAATTTGACGCCTCGGGTGCGGAGTTTTTGACGTCGTCGCCCATAGCCAAACTTGCGCGTGTGCTTGTGCGCCGTTTTTACAAAGTTTTCAGATTGCCTCCCGGGTATGCATCCCTACAGAATTGGCCATAGAATCAATTGTGTTGAGACGGATTGTGAATTTGACGCCACGGGTGCGGAGTTTTTGATGTCGTCGCCCATAGCCAAACTTGTGCATATGCTTGTGCGCCATTTTTACAAAGTTTTCAGATTGCCCCCTGGTTTTGCATCCGCCACTGAATTGGCCATAGAATCAATTGTGTCGACACGGATTTTGAATTTGAGGCCTCGGGTGCAGTGTTTTTGACGTCGTGGTCCATAGCCAAATTGCGAGCATGCTTGTGCGCCATTTTTACAAAGTTTTTATATTGCCTCCCGGGTTTGCATCCCCCACTGAATTGGCAATAGGATCAATTGCGTCGAGACGGTTTTTGGCGTCGTGGCTCATTGCCACACTTTCGCGCATGCTTATGCGCCATTTTTACAAAGTTTTCGGATTACCTCTCGGGTTTGCACTCCTCACTGAATTGGCCATAGAATCAATTTGAGGCCTCGGGTGCAATGTTTTTAACGTCGTGGTCCATAACCAAACTTCGCCAATGCTTGTGCGCCGTTTTTACAAAGTTTTCAGATTGCCTCCCGGGTTTGCATCCCCCACTGAATTGGCCATAGAATCAATTGTGGTGAGACGGATTTGAATTTGACGCCTCAAGTGCGGATTTTTGACGTCGTCGCCCATAGCCAAACTTGCGTGTGCTTGTGCGCCGTTTTTACAAAGTTTTCAGATTGCCTCCCGGGTTTGCATCCCCCACTAAATTGGCCATAGAATCAATTTTTTGAGACGAATTTTGAATTTTACGCCTCGGGTGTGGAATTTTTTACGTCGTCGCCCATAACCAAACTTGCACGCATGCTTGTTCGCCGTTTTTACTAAGTTTTCAGATTGCCTCCTGGGATTGCATCCCCCACTGAATTAGCCATAAAATCAATTGTGTTGAGGCGGATTTTGAATTTGACTCCTTGGGTGCGGAGTTTTTGACGTCGTCGCCCATAGCCAAACTTGCGCGTATGCTTGTGCGCCGTTTTTACAAAGTTTTCAGATTGCCCCCTGGGTTTGCAACCCCCATTGAATTGGCCATAGAATCAATTTTATTGAGACTGATTTTGAATTTGACGCCTCGGGTGCGGAGTTTTTGACGTCGTCGCCCATAGCCAAACTTGTGCGTATGTTTGTGCGCCATTTTTACAAAGTTTTCAGATTGCCCCCTGGTTTTGCATCCCCCACTGAATTGGCCATAGAATCAATTGTGTCGAGACGGTTTTTGACGTCGTGGCCCATTGCCACACTTACGCGCATGCTTATGCGCCGTTTTTACAAAGTTTTCGGATTACCTCTCGGGTTTGCACTCCCCACTGAATTGGCCATAGAATCAATTGTGTCGAGACGGATTTTGAATTTGAGGCCTCGGGTGCAGTTTTTTTAACGTCGTGGTCCATAGCCAAACTTCGGCCATGCTTGTGCGCCGTTTTTACAAAGTTTTTAGATTGCCTCCCGGGTTTGCATCCCCCACTGAATTGGCCATAGAATCAATTGTGGTGAGACGGATTTTGAATTTGACGCCTCAAGTGCGGATTTTTTACGTCGTCGCCCATAGCCAAATGCGCGTGTGCTTGTGCGCCATTTTTACAAAGTTTTCAGATTGCCTCCCGGGTTGCCTCCTCTACTGAATTGGCCATAGAATCAATTTTTTTGAGACGAATTTTGAATTTTACGCCTCGGGTGTGGAATTTTTGACGTCGTCGCCCATAGCCAAACTTGCGCGCATGCTTGTGCGCCGTTTTTACAAAGTTTTCAGATTGTCTCCTGGGATTGAATCCCCCACTGAATTGGCCATAAAATCAATTGTGTTGAGGCGGATTTTGAATTTGACGCCTTGGGTGCGAAGTTTTTAACGTCGTCGCCCATAGCCAAACTTGCGCGTATGCTTGTGCGCCATTTTTACAAAGTTTTCAGATTGCCCCCTGGGTTTGCAACCCCCACTCAATTGGCCATATAATCAATTTTGTTGAGACGGATTTTGAATTTGACGCCTCGGGTGCGGAGTTTTTGACGTCGTCGCCCATAGCCAAACTTGCGCGTGTGCTTGTGCGCCGTTTTTACAAAGTTTTCAGATTGCCTCCCGGGTATGCATCCCTACTGAATTGGCCATAGAATCAATTGTGTTGAGACGGATTGTGAATTTGACGCCACGGGTGCGGAGTTTTTGATGTCGTCGCCCATAACCAAACTTGTGCATATGCTTGTGCGCCATTTTTACAAAGTTTTCAGATTGTCCCCTAGTTTTGCATCCCCCACTGAATTGGCCATAGAATCAATTGTGTCGACACGGATTTTGAATTTGAGGCCTCTGGTGCAGTGTTTTTGACGTCGTGGTCCATAGCCAAACTTGCGCGTGTGCTTGTGCGCCGTTTTTACAAAGTTTTCAGATTGCCTCCCGGGTTTGCATCCCCCACTAAATTGGCCATAGAATCAACTGTGTTGAGACGAGTTTTGAATTTGACGCCTCGGGTGTGGAGTTTTTGACGTCGTCGCCAATAGCCAAACTTGCGCGTGTGCTTGTGCGCCGTTTTTACAAAGTTTTCAGATTGCCTCACGGGTATGCATCCCTACTGAATTGGCCATAGAATCAATTGTGTTGAGACGGATTTTGAATTTGACGCCTCGGGTGCGGAGTTTTTGATGTCGTCGCCAATAGCCAAACTTGTGCATATGCTTGTGCGCAATTTTTACAAAGTTTTCAGATTGCCCCCTGGGTTTGCATCCCCCACTGAATTGGCCATAGAATCAATTGTGTCGAGACGGATTTTGAATTTGAGGCCTCGGGTGCAGTGTTTTTGACGTCGTGGTCCACAACCAAATTGCGAGCATTCTTGTGCGCCATTTTTACAAAGTTTTTATATTGCCTCCCAGGTTTGCATCCCCCACTGAATTGGCAATAGGATCAATTGCGTCGAGACGGTTTTTGACGTCGTGGCCCATTGCCACACTTACGCGCATGCTTATGCGCCGTTTTTACAAAGTTTTCGGATTACCTCTCGGGTTTGCACTCCCCACTGAATTGGCCATAGAATCAATTGTGTCGAGACGGATTTTGAATTTGAGGCCTCGGGTGCAGTTTTTTTAACGTCGTGGTCCATAGCCAAACTTCGGCCATGCTTGTGCGCCGTTTTTACAAAGTTTTTAGATTGCCTCCCGGGTTTGCATCCCCCACTGAATTGGCCATAGAATCAATTGTGGTGAGACGGATTTTGAATTTGACGCCTCAAGTGCGGATTTTTTACGTCGTCGCCCATAGCCAAATGCGCGTGTGCTTGTGCGCCATTTTTACAAAGTTTTCAGATTGCCTCCCGGGTTGCCTCCTCTACTGAATTGGCCATAGAATCAATTTTTTTGAGACGAATTTTGAATTTTACGCCTCGGGTGTGGAATTTTTGACGTCGTCGCCCATAGCCAAACTTGCGCGCATGCTTGTGCGCCGTTTTTACAAAGTTTTCAGATTGTCTCCTGGGATTGAATCCCCCACTGAATTGGCCATAAAATCAATTGTGTTGAGGCGGATTTTGAATTTGACGCCTTGGGTGCGAAGTTTTTAACGTCGTCGCCCATAGCCAAACTTGCGCGTATGCTTGTGCGCCATTTTTACAAAGTTTTCAGATTGCCCCCTGGGTTTGCAACCCCCACTCAATTGGCCATATAATCAATTTTGTTGAGACGGATTTTGAATTTGACGCCTCGGGTGCGGAGTTTTTGACGTCGTCGCCCATAGCCAAACTTGCGCGTGTGCTTGTGCGCCGTTTTTACAAAGTTTTCAGATTGCCTCCCGGGTATGCATCCCTACTGAATTGGCCATAGAATCAATTGTGTTGAGACGGATTGTGAATTTGACGCCACGGGTGCGGAGTTTTTGATGTCGTCGCCCATAACCAAACTTGTGCATATGCTTGTGCGCCATTTTTACAAAGTTTTCAGATTGTCCCCTAGTTTTGCATCCCCCACTGAATTGGCCATAGAATCAATTGTGTCGACACGGATTTTGAATTTGAGGCCTCTGGTGCAGTGTTTTTGACGTCGTGGTCCATAGCCAAACTTGCGCGTGTGCTTGTGCGCCGTTTTTACAAAGTTTTCAGATTGCCTCCCGGGTTTGCATCCCCCACTAAATTGGCCATAGAATCAACTGTGTTGAGACGAGTTTTGAATTTGACGCCTCGGGTGTGGAGTTTTTGACGTCGTCGCCAATAGCCAAACTTGCGCGTGTGCTTGTGCGCCGTTTTTACAAAGTTTTCAGATTGCCTCACGGGTATGCATCCCTACTGAATTGGCCATAGAATCAATTGTGTTGAGACGGATTTTGAATTTGACGCCTCGGGTGCGGAGTTTTTGATGTCGTCGCCAATAGCCAAACTTGTGCATATGCTTGTGCGCAATTTTTACAAAGTTTTCAGATTGCCCCCTGGGTTTGCATCCCCCACTGAATTGGCCATAGAATCAATTGTGTCGAGACGGATTTTGAATTTGAGGCCTCGGGTGCAGTGTTTTTGACGTCGTGGTCCACAACCAAATTGCGAGCATTCTTGTGCGCCATTTTTACAAAGTTTTTATATTGCCTCCCAGGTTTGCATCCCCCACTGAATTGGCAATAGGATCAATTGCGTCGAGACGGTTTTTGACGTCGTGGCCCATTGCCACACTTACGCGCATGCTTATGCGCCGTTTTTACAAAGTTTTCGGATTACCTCTCGGGTTTGCACTCCCCACTGAATTGGCCATAGAATCAATTGTGTCGAGACGGATTTTGAATTTGAGGCCTCGGGTGCAGTTTTTTTAACGTCGTGGTCCATAGCCAAACTTCGGCCATGCTTGTGCGCCGTTTTTACAAAGTTTTTAGATTGCCTCCCGGGTTTGCATCCCCCACTGAATTGGCCATAGAATCAATTGTGGTGAGACGGATTTTGAATTTGACGCCTCAAGTGCGGATTTTTTACGTCGTCGCCCATAGCCAAATGCGCGTGTGCTTGTGCGCCATTTTTACAAAGTTTTCAGATTGCCTCCCGGGTTGCCTCCTCTACTGAATTGGCCATAGAATCAATTTTTTTGAGACGAATTTTGAATTTTACGCCTCGGGTGTGGAATTTTTGACGTCGTCGCCCATAGCCAAACTTGCGCGCATGCTTGTGCGCCGTTTTTACAAAGTTTTCAGATTGTCTCCTGGGATTGAATCCCCCACTGAATTGGCCATAAAATCAATTGTGTTGAGGCGGATTTTGAATTTGACGCCTTGGGTGCGAAGTTTTTAACGTCGTCGCCCATAGCCAAACTTGCGCGTATGCTTGTGCGCCATTTTTACAAAGTTTTCAGATTGCCCCCTGGGTTTGCAACCCCCACTCAATTGGCCATATAATCAATTTTGTTGAGACGGATTTTGAATTTGACGCCTCGGGTGCGGAGTTTTTGACGTCGTCGCCCATAGCCAAACTTGCGCGTGTGCTTGTGCGCCGTTTTTACAAAGTTTTCAGATTGCCTCCCGGGTATGCATCCCTACTGAATTGGCCATAGAATCAATTGTGTTGAGACGGATTGTGAATTTGACGCCACGGGTGCGGAGTTTTTGATGTCGTCGCCCATAACCAAACTTGTGCATATGCTTGTGCGCCATTTTTACAAAGTTTTCAGATTGTCCCCTAGTTTTGCATCCCCCACTGAATTGGCCATAGAATCAATTGTGTCGACACGGATTTTGAATTTGAGGCCTCTGGTGCAGTGTTTTTGACGTCGTGGTCCATAGCCAAACTTGCGCGTGTGCTTGTGCGCCGTTTTTACAAAGTTTTCAGATTGCCTCCCGGGTTTGCATCCCCCACTAAATTGGCCATAGAATCAACTGTGTTGAGACGAGTTTTGAATTTGACGCCTCGGGTGTGGAGTTTTTGACGTCGTCGCCAATAGCCAAACTTGCGCGTGTGCTTGTGCGCCGTTTTTACAAAGTTTTCAGATTGCCTCACGGGTATGCATCCCTACTGAATTGGCCATAGAATCAATTGTGTTGAGACGGATTTTGAATTTGACGCCTCGGGTGCGGAGTTTTTGATGTCGTCGCCAATAGCCAAACTTGTGCATATGCTTGTGCGCAATTTTTACAAAGTTTTCAGATTGCCCCCTGGGTTTGCATCCCCCACTGAATTGGCCATAGAATCAATTGTGTCGAGACGGATTTTGAATTTGAGGCCTCGGGTGCAGTGTTTTTGACGTCGTGGTCCACAACCAAATTGCGAGCATTCTTGTGCGCCATTTTTACAAAGTTTTTATATTGCCTCCCAGGTTTGCATCCCCCACTGAATTGGCAATAGGATCAATTGCGTCGAGACGGTTTTTGACGTCGTGGCCCATTGCCACACTTACGCGCATGCTTATGCGCCGTTTTTACAAAGTTTTCGGATTACCTCTCGGGTTTGCACTCCCCACTGAATTGGCCATAGAATCAATTGTGTCGAGACGGATTTTGAATTTGAGGCCTCGGGTGCAGTTTTTTTAACGTCGTGGTCCATAGCCAAACTTCGGCCATGCTTGTGCGCCGTTTTTACAAAGTTTTTAGATTGCCTCCCGGGTTTGCATCCCCCACTGAATTGGCCATAGAATCAATTGTGGTGAGACGGATTTTGAATTTGACGCCTCAAGTGCGGATTTTTTACGTCGTCGCCCATAGCCAAATGCGCGTGTGCTTGTGCGCCATTTTTACAAAGTTTTCAGATTGCCTCCCGGGTTGCCTCCTCTACTGAATTGGCCATAGAATCAATTTTTTTGAGACGAATTTTGAATTTTACGCCTCGGGTGTGGAATTTTTGACGTCGTCGCCCATAGCCAAACTTGCGCGCATGCTTGTGCGCCGTTTTTACAAAGTTTTCAGATTGTCTCCTGGGATTGCATCCCCCACTGAATTGGCCATAAAATCAATTGTGTTGAGGCGGATTTTGAATTTGACGCCTTGGGTGCGGAGTTTTTAACGTCGTCGCCCATAGCCAAACTTGCGCGTATGCTTGTGCGCCGTTTTTACAAAGTTTTCAAATTGCCCCCTGGGTTTGCAACCCCCACTCAATTGGCCATATAATCAATTTTGTTGAGACTGATTTTGAATTTGACACCTCGGGTGCGGAGTTTTTGACGTCGTCGCCCATAGCCAAACTTGCGCGTGTGCTTGTGCGCCGTTTTTACAAAGTTTTCAGATTGCCTCCCGGGTATGCATCCCTACTGAATTGGCCATAGAATCAAATGTGTTGAGACGGATTGTGAATTTGACGCCACGGGTGCGGAGTTTTTGATGTCGGCGCCCATAGCCAAACTTGTGCATATGCTTGTGCGCCATTTTTACAAAGTTTTCAGATTGCCCCCTAGTTTTGCATCCCCCACTGAATTGGCCATAGAATCAATTATGTCGACACGGATTTTGAATTTGAGGCCTCGGGTGAAGTGTTTTTGACGTCGTGGTCCATAGCCAAATTGCGAGCATGCTTGTGCGCCATTTTTACAAAGTTTTTATATTGCCTCCCGGGTTTGCATCTCCCACTGAATTGGCAATAGGATCAATTGCGTCGAGACGGTTTTTGGCGTCGTGGCTCATTGCCACACTTTCGCGCATGCTTATGCGCCGTTTTTACAAAGTTTTCGGATTACCTCTCGGGTTTGCACTCCTCACTGAATTGGCCATAGAATCAATTTGAGGCCTCGGGTGCAGTGTTTTTAACGTCGTGGTCCATAGCCAAACTTCGGCCATGCTTGTGCGCCGTTTTTACAAAGTTTTCAGATTGCCTCCCGGGTTTGCATCCCCCACTGAATTGGCCATAGAATCAATTGTGTTGAGACGGATTTTGAATTTGACGCGTCAAGTGCGGATTTTTGACGTCGTCGCCCATAGCCAAACTTGCGTGTGCTTGTGCGCCGTTTTTACAAAGTTTTCAGATTGCCTCCCGAGTTTCCTCCTCTGCTGAATTGGCCATAGAATCAATTTTTTGAGACGAATTTTGAATTTTACGCCTCGGGTGTGGAATTTTTGACGTCGTCGCCCATAGCCAAACTTGCGCGCATGCTTGTGCGCCGTTTTTACAAAGTTTTCAGATTGTCTCCTGGGATTGCATCCCCCACTGAATTGGCCATAAAATCAATTGTGTTGAGGCGGATTTTGAATTTGACGCCTTGGGTGCGGAGTTTTTAACGTCGTCGCCCATAGCCAAACTTGCGCGTATGCTTGTGCGCCGTTTTTACAAAGTTTTCAGATTGCCCCCTGGGTTTGCAACCCCCACTCAATTGGCCATATAATCAATTTTGTTGAGACTGATTTTGAATTTGACGCCTCGGGTGCGGAGTTTTTGACGTCGTCGCCCATAGCCAAACTTGCGCGTGTGCTTGTGCGCCGTTTTTACAAAGTTTTCAGATTGCCTCCCGGGTATGCATCCCTACTGAATTGGCCATAAAATCAATTGTGTTGAGACGGATTGTGAATTTGACGCCACGGGTGCGGAGTTTTTGATGTCGTCGCCCATAGCCAAACTTGTGCATATGCTTGTGCGCCATTTTTACAAAGTTTTCAGATTGCCCCCTAGTTTTGCATCCCCCACTGAATTGGCCATAGAATCAATTATGTCGACACGGATTTGAATTTGAGGCCTCGGGTGAAGTGTTTTTGACGTCGTGGTCCATAGCCAAATTGCGAGCATGCTTGTGCGCCATTTTTACAAAGTTTTTATATTGCCTCCCGGGTTTGCATCTCCCACTGAATTGGCAATAGGATCAATTGCGTCGAGACGTTTTTGGCGTCGTGGCTCATTGCCACACTTTCGCGCATGCTTATGCGCCGTTTTTACAAAGTTTTCGGATTACCTCTCGGGTTTGCACTCCTCACTGAATTGGCCATAGAATCAATTTGAGGCCTCGGGTGCAGTGTTTTTAACGTCGTGGTCCATAGCCAAACTTCGGCCATGCTTGTGCGCCGTTTTTACAAAGTTTTCAGATTGCCTCCCGGGTTTGCATCCCCCACTGAATTGGCCATAGAATCAATTGTGTTAAGACGGATTTTGAATTTGACGCCTCAAGTGCGGATTTTTGACGTCGTCGCCCATAGCCAAACTTGCGTGTGCTTGTGCGCCGTTTTTACAAAGTTTTCAGATTGCCTCCCGAGTTTCCTCCTCTGCTGAATTGGCCATAGAATCAATTTTTTGAGACGAATTTTGAATTTTACGCCTCGGGTGTGGAATTTTTTACGTCGTCGCCCATAACCAAACTTGCGCGCATGCTTGTTCGCCGTTTTTACAAAGTTTTCAGATTGCCTCCTGGGATTGCATCCCCCACTGAATTAGCCATAAAATCAATTGTGTTGAGGCGGATTTTGAATTTGACGCCTTGGGTGCGGAGTTTTTGACGTCGTCGCCAATAGCCAAACTTGCGCGTGTGCTTGTGCGCCGTTTTTACAAAGTTTTCAGATTGCCTCACGGGTATGCATCCCTACTGAATTGGCCATAGAATCAATTGTGTTGAGACGGATTTTGAATTTGACGCCTCGGGTGCGGAGTTTTTGATGTCGTCGCCAATAGCCAAACTTGTGCATATGCTTGTGCGCCATTTTTACAAAGTTTTCAGATTGCCCCCTGGGTTTGCATCCCCCACTGAATTGGCCATAGAATCAATTGTGTCGAGACGGATTTTGAATTTGAGGCCTCGGGTGCAGTGTTTTTGACGTCGTGGTCCATAGCCAAATTGCGAGCATTCTTGTGCGCCATTTTTACAAAGTTTTTATATTGCCTCCCAGGTTTGCATCCCCCACTGAATTGGCAATAGGATCAATTGCGTCGAGACGGTTTTTGACGTCGTGGCCCATTGCCACACTTACGCGCATGCTTATGCGCCGTTTTTACAAAGTTTTCGGATTACCTCTCGGGTTTGCACTCCCCACTGAATTGGCCATAGAATCAATTGTGTCGAGACGGATTTTGAATTTGAGGCCTCGGGTGCAGTTTTTTTAACGTCGTGGTCCATAGCCAAACTTCGGCCATGCTTGTGCGCCGTTTTTACAAAGTTTTTAGATTGCCTCCCGGGTTTGCATCCCCCACTGAATTGGCCATAGAATCAATTGTGGTGAGACGGATTTTGAATTTGACGCCTCAAGTGCGGATTTTTTACGTCGTCGCCCATAGCCAAATGCGCGTGTGCTTGTGCGCCATTTTTACAAAGTTTTCAGATTGCCTCCCGGGTTGCCTCCTCTACTGAATTGGCCATAGAATCAATTTTTTTGAGACGAATTTTGAATTTTACGCCTCGGGTGTGGAATTTTTGACGTCGTCGACCATAGCCAAACTTGCGCGCATGCTTGTGCGCCGTTTTTACAAAGTTTTCAGATTGTCTCCTGGGATTGCATCCCCCACTGAATTGGCCATAAAATCAATTGTGTTGAGGCGGATTTTGAATTTGACGCCTTGGGTGCGGAGTTTTTAACGTCGTCGCCCATAGCCAAACTTGCGCGTATGCTTGTGCGCCGTTTTTACAAAGTTTTCAGATTGCCCCCTGGGTTTGCAACCCCCACTCAATTGGCCATATAATCAATTTTGTTGAGACTGATTTTGAATTTGACGCCTCGGGTGCGGAGTTTTTGACGTCGTCGCCCATAGCCAAACTTGCGCGTGTGCTTGTGCGCCGTTTTTACAAAGTTTTCAGATTGCCTCCCGGGTTTGCAACCCCCACTGAATTGGCCATAGAATAAATTGTGTTGAGATGAATTTTGAATTTGACGCCTCGGGTGCGGAGTTTTTGACGTTGTCGCCCATAGCCAAACTTGCGCGCCGTTTTTACAAAGTTTTCAGATTGTCTCCTGGGATTGCATCCCCCACTGAATTGGCCATAAAATCAATTGTGTTGAGGCGGATTTTGAATTTGACGCCTTGGGTGCGGAGTTTTTAACGTCGTCGCCCATAGCCAAACTTGCGCGTATGCTTGTGCGCCATTTTTACAAAGTTTTCAGATTGCCCCCTGGGTTTGCAACCCCCACTCAATTGGCCATATAATCAATTTTGTTGAGACTGATTTTGAATTTGACACCTCGGGTGCGGAGTTTTTGACGTCGTCGCCCATAGCCAAACTTGCGCGTGTGCTTGTGCGCCGTTTTTACAAAGTTTTCAGATTGCCTCCCGGGTATGCATCCCTACTGAATTGGCCATAAAATCAATTGTGTTGAGACGGATTGTGAATTTGACGCCACGGGTGCGGAGTTTTTGATGTCGTCGCCCATAGCCAAACTTGTGCATATGCTTGTGCGCCATTTTTACAAAGTTTTCAGATTGCCCCATAGTTTTGCATCCCCCACTGAATTGGCCATAGAATCAATTGTGTCGACACGGATTTTGAATTTGAGGCCTCGGGTGAAGTGTTTTTGACGTCGTGGTCCATAGCCAAATTGCGAGCATGCTTGTGCGCCATTTTTACAAAGTTTTTATATTGCCTCCCGGGTTTGCATCCCCCACGGAATTGGCAATAGGATCAATTGCGTCGAGACGGTTTTTGGCGTCGTGGCTCATTGCCACACTTTCGCGCATGCTTATGCGCCGTTTTTACAAAGTTTTCGGATTACCTCTCGGGTTTGCACTCCTCACTGAATTGGCCATAGAATCAATTTGAGGCCTCGGGTGCAGTGTTTTTAACGTCGTGGTCCATAGCCAAACTTCGGCCATGCTTGTGCGCCGTTTTTACAAAGTTTTCAGATTGCCTCCCGGGTTTGCATCCCCCACTGAATTGGCCATATAATCAATTGTGTTGAGACGAATTTTGAATTTGACGCCTCAAGTGCGGATTTTTGACGTCGTCGCCCATAGCCAAACTTGCGTGTGCTTGTGCGCCGTTTTTACAAAGTTTTCATATTGCCTCCCGGGTTTCCTCCTCTGCTGAATTGGCCATAGAATCAATTTTTTGAGACGAATTTTGAATTTTACGCCTCGGGTGTGGAATTTTTTACGTCGTCGCCCATAACCAAACTTGCGCGCATGCTTGTTCGCCGTTTTTACAAAGTTTTCAGATTGCCTCCTGGGATTGCATCCCCCACTGAATTAGCCATAAAATCAATTGTGTTGAGGCGGATTTTGAATTTGACGCCTTGGGTGCGGAGTTTTTGACGTCGTCGCCAATAGCCAAACTTGCGCGTGTGCTTGTGCGCCGTTTTTACAAAGTTTTCAGATTGCCTCACGGGTATGCATCCCTACTGAATTGGCCATAGAATCAATTGTGTTGAGACGGATTTTGAATTTGACGCCTCGGGTGCGGAGTTTTTGATGTCGTCGCCAATAGCCAAACTTGTGCATATGCTTGTGCGCCATTTTTACAAAGTTTTCAGATTGCCCCCTGGGTTTGCATCCCCCACTGAATTGGCCATAGAATCAATTGTGTCGAGACGGATTTTGAATTTGAGGCCTCGGGTGCAGTGTTTTTGACGTCGTGGTCCATAGCCAAATTGCGAGCATTCTTGTGCGCCATTTTTACAAAGTTTTTATATTGCCTCCCAGGTTTGCATCCCCCACTGAATTGGCAATAGGATCAATTGCGTCGAGACGGTTTTTTACGTCGTGGCCCATTGCCACACTTACGCGCATGCGTATGCGCCGTTTTTACAAAGTTTTCGGATTACCTCTCGGGTTTGCACTCCCCACTGAATTGGCCATAGAATCAATTGTGTCGAGACGGATTTTGAATTTGAGGCCTCGGGTGCAGTTTTTTTAACGTCGTGGTCCATAGCCAAACTTCGGCCATGCTTGTGCGCCGTTTTTACAAAGTTTTTAGATTGCCTCCCGGGTTTGCATCCCCCACTGAATTGGCCATAGAATCAATTGTGGTGAGACGGATTTTGAATTTGACGCCTCAAGTGCGGATTTTTTACGTCGTCGCCCATAGCCAAATGCGCGTGTGCTTGTGCGCCATTTTTACAAAGTTTTCAGATTGCCTCCCGGGTTGCCTCCTCTACTGAATTGGCCATAGAATCAATTTTTTTTAGACGAATTTTGAATTTTACGCCTCGGGTGTGGAATTTTTGACGTCGTCGCCCATAGCCAAACTTGCGCGCATGCTTGTGCGCCGTTTTTACAAAGTTTTCAGATTGTCTCCTGGGATTGCATCCCCCACTGAATTGGCCATAAAATCAATTGTGTTGAGGCGGATTTTGAATTTGATGCCTTGGGTGCGGAGTTTTTAACGTCGTCGCCCATAGCCAAACTTGCGCGTATGCTTGTGCGCCGTTTTTACAAAGTTTTCAGATTGCCCCCTGGGTTTGCAACCCCCACTCAATTGGCCATATAATCAATTTTGTTGAGACTAATTTTGAATTTGACGCCTCGGGTGCGGAGTTTTTGACGTCGTCGCCCATAGCCAAACTTGCGCGTGTGCTTGTTCGCCATTTTTACAAAGTTTTCAGATTGCCTCCCGGGTTTGCAACCCCCACTGAATTGGCCATAGAATCAATTGTGTTGAGATGAATTTTGAATTTGACGCCTCGGGTGCGGAGTTTTTGACGTTGTCGCCCATAGCCAAACTTGCGCGCCGTTTTTACAAAGTTTTCAGATTGTCTCCTGGGATTGCATCCCCCACTGAATTGGCCATAAAATCAATTGTGTTGAGGCGGATTTTGAATTTGACGCCTTGGGTGCGGAGTTTTTAACGTCGTCGCCCATAGCCAAACTTGCGCGTATGCTTGTGCGCCATTTTTACAAAGTTTTCAGATTGCCCCCTGGGTTTGCAACCCCCACTCAATTGGCCATATAATCAATTTTGTTGAGACTGATTTTGAATTTGACACCTCGGGTGCGGAGTTTTTGACGTCGTCGCCCATAGCCAAACTTGCGCGTGTGCTTGTGCGCCGTTTTTACAAAGTTTTCAGATTGCCTCCCGGGTATGCATCCCTACTGAATTGGCCATAGAATCAATTGTGTTGAGACGGATTGTGAATTTGACGCCACGGGTGCGGAGTTTTTGATGTCGTCGCCCATAGCCAAACTTGTGCATATGCTTGTGCGCCATTTTTACAAAGTTTTCAGATTGCCCCCTAGTTTTGCATCCCCCACTGAATTGGCCATAGAATCAATTGTGTCGACACGGATTTTGAATTTGAGGCCTCGGGTGAAGTGTTTTTGACGTCGTGGTCCATAGCCAAATTGCGAGCATGCTTGTGCGCCATTTTTACAAAGTTTTTATATTGCCTCCCGGGTTTGCATCCCCCACGGAATTGGCAATAGGATCAATTGCGTCGAGACGGTTTTTGGCGTCGTGGCTCATTGCCACACTTTCGCGCATGCTTATGCGCCGTTTTTACAAAGTTTTCGGATTACCTCTCGAGTTTGCACTCCTCACTGAATTGGCCATAGAATCAATTTGAGGCCTCGGGTGCAGTGTTTTTAACGTCGTGGTCCATAGCCAAACTTCGGCCATGCTTGTGCGCCGTTTTTACAAAGTTTTCAGATTGCCTCCCGGGTTTGCATCCCCCACTGAATTGGCCATATAATCAATTGTGTTGAGACGGATTTTGAATTTGACGCCTCAAGTGCGGATTTTTGACGTCGTCGCCCATAGCCAAACTTGCGTGTGCTTGTGCGCCGTTTTTACAAAGTTTTCAGATTGCCTCCCGGGTTTCCTCCTCTGCTGAATTGGCCATAGAATCAATTTTTTGAGACGAATTTTGAATTTTACGCCTCGGGTGTGGAATTTTTTACGTCGTCGCCGATAACCAAACTTGCGCGCATGCTTGTTCGCCGTTTTTACAAAGTTTTCAGATTGCCTCCTGGGATTGCATCCCCCACTGAATTAGCCATAAAATCAATTGTGTTGAGGCGGATTTTGAATTTGACGCCTTGGGTGCGGAGTTTTTGACGTCGTCGCCAATAGCCAAACTTGCGCGTGTGCTTGTGCGCCGTTTTTACAAAGTTTTCAGATTGCCTCACGGGTATGCATCCCTACTGAATTGGCCATAGAATCAATTGTGTTGAGACGGATTTTGAATTTGACGCCTCGGGTGCGGAGTTTTTGATGTCGTCGCCAATAGCCAAACTTGTGCATATGCTTGTGCGCCATTTTTACAAAGTTTTCAGATTGCCCCCTGGGTTTGCATCCCCCACTGAATTGGCCATAGAATCAATTGTGTCGAGACGGATTTTGAATTTGAGGCCTCGGGTGCAGTGTTTTTGACGTCGTGGTCCATAGCCAAATTGCGAGCATTCTTGTGCGCCATTTTTACAAAGTTTTTATATTGCCTCCCAGGTTTGCATCCCCCACTGAATTGGCAATAGGATCAATTGCGTCGAGACGGTTTTTTACGTCGTGGCCCATTGCCACACTTACGCGCATGCGTATGCGCCGTTTTTACAAAGTTTTCGGATTACCTCTCGGGTTTGCACTCCCCACTGAATTGGCCATAGAATCAATTGTGTCGAGACGGATTTTGAATTTGAGGCCTCGGGTGCAGTTTTTTTAACGTCGTGGTCCATAGCCAAACTTCGGCCATGCTTGTGCGCCGTTTTTACAAAGTTTTTAGATTGCCTCCCGGGTTTGCATCCCCCACTGAATTGGCCATAGAATCAATTGTGGTGAGACGGATTTTGAATTTGACGCCTCAAGTGCGGATTTTTTACGTCGTCGCCCATAGCCAAATGCGCGTGTGCTTGTGCGCCATTTTTACAAAGTTTTCAGATTGCCTCCCGGGTTGCCTCCTCTACTGAATTGGCCATAGAATCAATTTTTTTTAGACGAATTTTGAATTTTACGCCTCGGGTGTGGAATTTTTGACGTCGTCGCCCATAGCCAAACTTGCGCGCATGCTTGTGCGCCGTTTTTACAAAGTTTTCAGATTGTCTCCTGGGATTGCATCCCCCACTGAATTGGCCATAAAATCAATTGTGTTGAGGCGGATTTTGAATTTGACGCCTTGGGTGCGGAGTTTTTAACGTCGTCGCCCATAGCCAAACTTGCGCGTATGCTTGTGCGCCGTTTTTACAAAGTTTTCAGATTGCCCCCTGGGTTTGCAACCCCCACTCAATTGGCCATATAATCAATTTTGTTGAGACTAATTTTGAATTTGACGCCTCGGGTGCGGAGTTTTTGACGTCGTCGCCCATAGCCAAACTTGCGCGTGTGCTTGTTCGCCATTTTTACAAAGTTTTCAGATTGCCTCCCGGGTTTGCAACCCCCACTGAATTGGCCATAGAATCAATTGTGTTGAGATGAATTTTGAATTTGACGCCTCGGGTGCGGAGTTTTTGACGTTGTCGCCCATAGCCAAACTTGCGCGCCGTTTTTACAAAGTTTTCAGATTGTCTCCTGGGATTGCATCCCCCACTGAATTGGCCATAAAATCAATTGTGTTGAGGCGGATTTTGAATTTGACGCCTTGGGTGCGGAGTTTTTAACGTCGTCGCCCATAGCCAAACTTGCGCGTATGCTTGTGCGCCATTTTTACAAAGTTTTCAGATTGCCCCCTGGGTTTGCAACCCCCACTCAATTGGCCATATAATCAATTTTGTTGAGACTGATTTTGAATTTGACACCTCGGGTGCGGAGTTTTTGACGTCGTCGCCCATAGCCAAACTTGCGGGTGTGCTTGTGCGCCGTTTTTACAAAGTTTTCAGATTGCCTCCCGGGTATGCATCCCTACTGAATTGGCCATAGAATCAATTGTGTTGAGACGGATTGTGAATTTGACGCCACGGGTGCGGAGTTTTTGATGTCGTCGCCCATAGCCAAACTTGTGCATATGCTTGTGCGCCATTTTTACAAAGTTTTCAGATTGCCCCCTAGTTTTGCATCCCCCACTGAATTGGCCATAGAATCAATTGTGTCGACACGGATTTTGAATTTGAGGCCTCGGGTGAAGTGTTTTTGACGTCGTGGTCCATAGCCAAATTGCGAGCATGCTTGTGCGCCATTTTTACAAAGTTTTTATATTGCCTCCCGGGTTTGCATCCCCCACTGAATTGGCAATAGGATCAATTGCGTCGAGACGGTTTTTGGCGTCGTGGCTCATTGCCACACTTTCGCGCATGCTTATGCGCCGTTTTTACAAAGTTTTCGGATTACCTCTCGGGTTTGCACTCCTCACTGAATTGGCCATAGAATCAATTTGAGGCCTCGGGTGCAGTGTTTTTAACGTCGTGGTCCATAGCCAAACTTCGGCCATGCTTGTGCGCCGTTTTTACAAAGTTTTCAGATTACCTCCCGGGTTTGCATCCCCCACTGAATTGGCCATAGAATCAATTGTGTTGAGACGGATTTTGAATTTGACGCCTCAAGTGCGGATTTTTGACGTCGTCGCCCATAGCAAAACTTGCGCGTGTGCTTGTGCGCCGTTTTTACAAAGTTTTCAGATTGCCTCCCGGGTTTCCTCCTCTGCTGAATTGGCCATAGAATCAATTTTTTTAGACGAATTTTGAATTTTACGCCTCGGGTGTGGAATATTTTACGTCGTCGCCCATAACCAAACTTGCGCGCATGCTTGTTCGCCATTTTTACAAAGTTTTCAGATTGCCCCCTGGGTTTGCAACCCCCATTGAATTGGCCATAGAATCAATTTTGTTGAGACTGATTTTGAATTTGACGCCTCGGGTGCGGAGTTTTTGACGTCGTCGCCCATAGCCAAACTTGCGCGTATGTTTGTGCGCCATTTTTACAAAGTTTTCAGATTGCCCCCTGGTTTTGCATCCCCCACTGAATTGGCAATAGGATCAATTGCGTCGAGACGGTTTTTGACGTCGTGGCCCATTGCCACACTTTCGCGCATGCTTATGCGCCGTTTTTACAAAGTTGTCGGATTACCTCTCGGGTTTGCACTCCCAACTGAATTGGCCATAGAATCTATTGTGGCGACACGGATTTTGAATTTGAGGCCTCGGGTGCAGTGTTTTTAACGTCGTGGTCCATAGCCAAACTTCGGCCATGCTTGTGCGCCATTTTACAAAGTTTTCAGATTGCCTCCCGGGTTTGCATCCCCCACTGAATTGGCCATAGAATCAATTGTGTTGAGATGGATTTTGAATTTGACGCCTCAAGTGCGGATTTTTGACGTCGTCGCCCATAGCCAAACTTGCGCGTGTGCTTGTGCGCCGTTTTTACAAAGTTTTCAGATTGCCTCCTCTACTGAATTAGCCATAGAATCTATTTTTTTAAGACGAATTTTGAATTTTACGCCTCGGGTGTGGAATTTTTGACGTCGTTGCCCATAGCCAAACGTGCGTGCATGCTTGTGCGCCGTTTTTACAAAGTTTTCACATTGCCTCCTGGGTTTGCATCCCCCATTGAATTGGCCATAGAATCAATTTTGTTGAGACTGATTTTGAATTTGACGCCTCGGGTGCGGAGTTTTTGACGTCGTCGCCCATAGCCAAACTTGCGCGTATGTTTGTGCGCCATTTTTACAAAGTTTTCAGATTGCCCCCTGGTTTTGCATCCCCCACTGAATTGGCCATAGAATCAATTGTGTCGAGACGGATTTTGAATTTGAGGCCTTGGGTGCAGTGTTTTTGACGTCGTGGTCCATAGCCAAATTGCGAGCATGCTTGTGCGCCATTTTTACAAAGTTTTCAAATTGCCTCCCGGACTTGCATCCCCCACTGAATTGGCCATATAATCAATTGTGTTGAGACGAGTTTTGAATTTGACGCCTCGGGTGCGGAGTTTTTGACATCGTCGCCCATGGCCAAACTTGCGCGCATGCTTGTGCGCCGTTTTTACAAAGTTTTCAGATTGCCTCCCGGGTATGCATCCCTACTGAATTGGCCATAGAATCAATTGTGTTGAGACGAATTTTGAATTTGACGCCACGGGTGCCGAGTTTTTGACGTCGTCGCCCATAGCCAAACTTGCGCGTATGCTTGTGCGCCGTTTTTACAAAGTTTTCAGATTGCCCCCTGGGTTTGCAACCCCCATTGAATTGGCCATAGAATCAATTTTGTTGAGACTGATTTTGAATTTGACGCCTCGGGTGCGGAGTTTTTGACGTCGTCGCCCATAGCCAAACTTGCGCGTATGTTTGTGCGCCATTTTTACAAAGTTTTCAGATTGCCCCCTGGTTTTGCATCCCCCACTGAATTGGCCATAGAATCAATTGTGTCGAGACGGATTTTGAATTTGAGGCCTTGGGTGCAGTGTTTTTGACGTCGTGGTCCATAGCCAAATTGCGAGCATTCTTATGCGCCATTTTTACAAAGTTTTTATATTGCCTCCCAGGTTTGCATCCCCCACTGAATTGGCAATAGGATCAATTGCGTCGAGACGGTTTTTGACGTCGTGGCCCATTGCCACACTTACGCGCATGCTTATGCGCCGTTTTTACAAAGTTTTCGGATTACCTCTCGGGTTTGCACTCCCCACTAAATTGGCCATAGAATCAATTGTGTTGAGACGAGTTTTGAATTTGACGCCTCGGGTGTGGAGTTTTTGACGTCGTCGCCAATAGCCAAACTTGCGCGAGTGCTTGTGCGCCGTTTTTACAAAGTTTTCAGATTGCCTCACGGGTATGCATCCCTACTGAACTTGCCATAGAATCAATTGTGTTGAGACGGATTTTGAATTTGACGCCTCGGGTGCGGAGTTTTTGATGTCGTCGCCAATAGCCAAACTTGTGCATATGCTTGTGCGCCATTTTTACAAAGTTTTCAGATTGCCCCCTGGGTTTGCATCCCCCACTGAATTGGCCATAGAATCAATTGTGTCGAGACGGATTTTGAATTTGAGGCCTCGGGTGCAGTGTTTTTGACGTCGTGGTCCATAGCCAAATTGCGAGCATTCTTATGCGCCATTTTTACAAAGTTTTTATATTGCCTCCCAGGTTTGCATCCCCCACTGAATTGGCAATAGGATCAATTGCGTCGAGACGGTTTTTGACGTCGTGGCCCATTGCCACACTTACGCGCATGCTTATGCGCCGTTTTTACAAAGTTTTCGGATTACCTCTCGGGTTTGCACTCCCCACTGAATTGGCCATAGAATCAATTGTGTCGAGACGGATTTTGAATTTGAGGCCTCGGGTGCAGTTTTTTAACGTCGTGGTCCATAGCCAAACTTCGGCCATGCTTGTGCGCCGTTTTTACAAAGTTTTTAGATTGTCTCCCGGGTTTGCATCCCCCACTGAATTGGCCATAGAATCAATTGTGGTGAGCCGGATTTTGAATTTAACGCCTCAAGTGCGGATTTTTTACGTCGTCGCCCATAGCCAAACTTGCGCGTGTGCTTGTGCGCCATTTTTACAAAGTTTTCAAATTGCCTCCCGGGTTGCCTCCTCTACTGAATTGGCCATAGAATCAATTTTTTTGAGACGAATTTTGAATTTTACGCCTCGGGTGTGGAATTTTTGACGTCGTCGCCCATAGCCAAACTTGCGCGCATGCTTGTGCGCCGTTTTTACAAAGTTTTCAGATTGTCTCCTGGGATTGCATCCCCCACTGAATTGGCCATAAAATCAATTGTGTTGAGGCGGATTTTGAATTTGACGCCTTGGGTGCGGAGTTTTTAACGTCGTCGCCCATAGCCAAACTTGCGCGTATGCTTGTGCGCCGTTTTTACAAAGTTTTCAGATTGCCCCCTGGGTTTGCAACCCCCACTCAATTGGCCATATAATCAATTTTGTTGAGACTGATTTTGAATTTGACGCCTCGGGTGCGGAGTTTTTGACGTCGTCGCCCATAGCCAAACTTGCGCGTGTGCTTGTGCGCCATTTTTACAAAGTTTTCAGATTGCCTCCCGGGTTTGCAACCCCCACTGAATTGGCCATAGAATCAATTGTGTTGAGATGAATTTTGAATTTGACGCCTCGGGTGCGGAGTTTTTGACGTTGTCGCCCATAGCCAAACTTGCGCGCATGCTTGTGCGCCGTTTTTACAAAGTTTTCAGATTGTCTCCTGGGATTGCATCCCCCACTGAATTGGCCATAAAATCAATTGTGTTGAGGCGGATTTTGAATTTGACGCCTTGGGTGCGGAGTTTTTAACGTCGTCGCCCATAGCCAAACTTGCGCGTATGCTTGTGCGCCGTTTTTACAAAGTTTTCAGATTGCCCCCTGGGTTTGCAACCCCCACTCAATTGGCCATATAAATAATTTTGTTGAGACTGATTTTGAATTTGACGCCTCGGGTGCGGAGTTTTTGACGTCGTCGCCCATAGCCAAACTTGCGCGTGTGCTTGTGCGCCGTTTTTACAAAGTTTTCAGATTGCCTCCCGGGTATGCATCCCTACTGAATTGGCCATAGAATCAATTGTGTCGAGACGGATTTTGAATTTGAGGCCTCGGTTGCAGTGTTTTTGACGTCGTGGTCCATAGCCAAATTGCAAGCATGCTTGTGCGCCATTTTTACAAAGTTTTCGGATTGCCTCCCGGATTTGCATCCCCCACTAAATTGGCCATAGAATCAATTGTGTTGAGACGAGTTTTGAATTTGACGCCTCTGGTGTGGAGTTTTTGACGTCGTCGCCAATAGCCAAACTTGCGCGTGTGCTTGTGCGCCGTTTTTACAAAGTTTTCAGATTGCCTCACGGGTATGCATCCCTACTGAATTGGCCATAGAATCAATTGTGTTGAGACGGATTTTGAATTTGACGCCTCGAGTGCGGAGTTTTTGATGTCGTCGCCCATAGCCAAACTTGTGCATATGCTTGTGCGCCATTTTTACAAAGTTTTCAGATTGCCCCCTGGGTTTGCATCCCCCACTGAATTGGCTATAGAATCAATTGTGTCGAGACGGATTTTGAATTTGAGGCCTCGGGTGTAGTGTTTTTGACGTCGTGGTCCATAGCCAAACTTGTGCGTGTGCTTGTGCGCCGTTTTTACAAACTTTTCAGATTACCTCCCGGGTTTGCATCCCCCACTAAATTGTCCATAGAATCAATTGTGTTGAGACGAGTTTTGAATTTGACGCCTCGGGTGTGGTGTTTTGGACGTCGTCGCCAATAGCCAAACTTGCGCGTGTGCTTGTGCGCCGTTTTTACAAAGTTTTCAGATTGCCTCACGGGTATGCATCCCTACTGAATTGGCCATAGAATCAATTGTGTTGAGACGGATTTTGAATTTGACGCCTCGGGTGCGGAGTTTTTGATGTCGTCGCCCATAGCCAAACTTGTGCATATGCTTGTGCGCCATTTTTACAAAGTTTTTATATTGCCTCCTAGGATTGCATCCCCCACTGAATTGGCAATAGGATCAATTGCGTCGAGACGGTTTTTGACGTCGTCGCCCATTGCCACACATACGCGCATGCTTATGCGCCGTTTTTACAAAGTTTTCGGATTACCTCTCGGGTATGCACTCCCCACTGAATTGGCCATAGAATCAATTGTGCCGACACGAATTTTGAATTTGAGGCCTCGGGTGCAGTGTTTTTAACGTCGTGGTCCATAGCCAACCTTCGGCCATGCTTGTGCGCCGTTTTTACAAAGTTTTCAGATTGCCTCCCGGGTTTGCATCCCCCACTGAATTGGCCATAGAATCAATTGTGTTGAGACGGATTTTGAATTTTACGCCTCAAGTGCGGATTTTTGACGTCGTCGCCCATAGCCAAACTTGCGTGTGCTTGTGCGCCGTTTTTACAAAGTTTTTAGATTGCCTCCCGGGTTTGCATCTCCCACTGAATTGGCCATAGAATCAATTAAGTTTAGCCGGATTTTGAATTTGACGCCTCGGGTGCAGAGTTTTTTATGATGTCGTCGCCCATAGCCAAACTTGTGCATATGCTTGTGCGCCATTTTTACAAAGTTTTCAGATTGCCCCCTGGGTTTGCATCCCCCACTGAATTGGCCATAGAATCAATTGTGTCGAGACGGATTTTGAATTTGAGGCCTCGGGTGCAGTGTTTTTTACGTCGTGGTCCATAGCCAAACTTGCGCGTGTGCTTGTGCGCCGTTTTTACAAAGTTTTCAGATTGCCTCCCGGGTTTGCATCCCCCACTAAATTGGCCATAGAATCAATTGTGTTGAGACGAGTTTTGAATTTGACGCCTCGGGTGTGGAGTTTTTGACGTCGTCGCCAATAGCCAAACTTGCGCGTGTGCTTGTGCGCCGTTTTTACAAAGTTTTCAGATTGCCTCACGGGTATGCATCCCTACTGAATTGGCCATAGAATCAATTGTGTTGAGACGGATTTTGAATTTGACGCCTCGGGTGCGGAGTTTTTGATGTCGTCGCCAATAGCCAAACTTGTGCATATGCTTGTGCGCCATTTTTACAAAGTTTTCAGATTGCCCCCTGGGTTTGCATCCCCCACTGAATTGGCCATAGAATCAATTGTGTCGAGACGGATTTTGAATTTGAGGCCTCGGGTGCAGTGTTTTTGACGTCGTGGTCCATAGCCAAATTGCGAGCATTCTTATGCGCCATTTTTACAAAGTTTTTATATTGCCTCCCAGGTTTGCATCCCCCACTGAATTGGCAATAGGATCAATTGCGTCGAGACGGTTTTTGACGTCGTGGCCCATTGCCACACTTACGCGCATGCTTATGCGCCGTTTTTACAAAGTTTTCGGATTACCTCTCGGGTTTGCACTCCCCAGTGAATTGGCCATAGAATCAATTGTGTCAAGACGGATTTTGAATTTGAGGCCTCGGGTGCAGTTTTTTAACGTCGTGGTCCATAGCCAAACTTCGGCCATGCTTGTGCGCCGTTTTTACAAAGTTTTTAGATTGTCTCCCGGGTTTGCATCCCCCACTGAATTGGCCATAGAATCAATTGTGGTGAGCCGGATTTTGAATTTAACGCCTCAAGTGCGGATTTTTTACGTCGTCGCCCATAGCCAAACTTGCGCGTGTGCTTGTGCGCCATTTTTACAAAGTTTTCAAATTGCCTCCCGGGTTGCCTCCTCTACTGAATTGGCCATAGAATCAATTTTTTTGAGACGAATTTTGAATTTTACGCCTCGGGTGTGGAATTTTTGACGTCGTCGCCCATAGCCAAACTTGCGCGCATGCTTGTGCGCCGTTTTTACAAAGTTTTCAGATTGTCTCCTGGGATTGCATCCCCCACTGAATTGGCCATAAAATCAATTGTGTTGAGGCGGATTTTGAATTTGACGCCTTGGGTGCGGAGTTTTTAACGTCGTCGCCCATAGCCAAACTTGCGCGTATGCTTGTGCGCCGTTTTTACAAAGTTTTCAGATTGCCCCCTGGGTTTGCAACCCCCACTCAATTGGCCATATAATCAATTTTGTTGAGACTGATTTTGAATTTGACGCCTCGGGTGCGGAGTTTTTGACGTCGTCGCCCATAGCCAAACTTGCGCGTGTGCTTGTGCGCCATTTTTACAAAGTTTTCAGATTGCCTCCCGGGTTTGCAACCCCCACTGAATTGGCCATAGAATCAATTGTGTTGAGATGAATTTTGAATTTGACGCCTCGGGTGCGGAGTTTTTGACGTTGTCGCCCATAGCCAAACTTGCGCGCATGCTTGTGCGCCGTTTTTACAAAGTTTTCAGATTGTCTCCTGGGATTGCATCCCCCACTGAATTGGCCATAAAATCAATTGTGTTGAGGCGGATTTTGAATTTGACGCCTTGGGTGCGGAGTTTTTAACGTCGTCGCCCATAGCCAAACTTGCGCGTATGCTTGTGCGCCATTTTTACAAAGTTTTCAGATTGCCCCCTGGGTTTGCAACCCCCACTCAATTGGCCATATAAATAATTTTGTTGAGACTGATTTTGAATTTGACGCCTCGGGTGCGGAGTTTTTGACGTCGTCGCCCATAGCCAAACTTGCGCGTGTGCTTGTGCGCCGTTTTTACAAAGTTTTCAGATTGCCTCCCGGGTATGCATCCCTACTGAATTGGCCATAGAATCAATTGTGTCGAGACGGATTTTGAATTTGAGGCCTCGGTTGCAGTGTTTTTGACGTCGTGGTCCATAGCCAAATTGCAAGCATGCTTGTGCGCCATTTTTACAAAGTTTTCGGATTGCCTCCCGGATTTGCATCCCCCACTAAATTGGCCATAGAATCAATTGTGTTGAGACGAGTTTTGAATTTGACGCCTCTGGTGTGGAGTTTTTGACGTCGTCGCCAATAGCCAAACTTGCGCGTGTGCTTGTGCGCCGTTTTTACAAAGTTTTCAGATTGCCTCACGGGTATGCATCCCTACTGAATTGGCCATAGAATCAATTGTGTTGAGACGGATTTTGAATTTGACGCCTCGAGTGCGGAGTTTTTGATGTCGTCGCCCATAGCCAAACTTGTGCATATGCTTGTGCGCCATTTTTACAAAGTTTTCAGATTGCCCCCTGGGTTTGCATCCCCCACTGAATTGGCTATAGAATCAATTGTGTCGAGACGGATTTTGAATTTGAGGCCTCGGGTGTAGTGTTTTTGACGTCGTGGTCCATAGCCAAACTTGTGCGTGTGCTTGTGCGCCGTTTTTACAAACTTTTCAGATTACCTCCCGGGTTTGCATCCCCCACTAAATTGTCCATAGAATCAATTGTGTTGAGACGAGTTTCGAATTTGACGCCTCGGGTGTGGTGTTTTGGACGTCGTCGCCAATAGCCAAACTTGCGCGTGTGCTTGTGCGCCGTTTTTACAAAGTTTTCAGATTGCCTCACGGGTATGCATCCCTACTGAATTGGCCATAGAATCAATTGTGTTGAGACGGATTTTGAATTTGACGCCTCGGGTGCGGAGTTTTTGATGTCGTCGCCCATAGCCAAACTTGTGCATATGCTTGTGCGCCATTTTTACAAAGTTTTCAAATTGCCCCCTGGGTTTGCATCCCCCACTGAATTGGCCATAGAATCAATTGTGTCGAGACGGATTTTGAATTTGAGGCCTCGGGTGTAGTGTTTTTGACGTCGTGGTCCATAGCCAAATTGCGAGCATGCTTGTGCGCCATTTTTACAAAGTTTTTATATTGCCTCCTAGGATTGCATCCCCCACTGAATTGGCAATAGGATCAATTGCGTCGAGACGGTTTTTGACGTCGTCGCCCATTGCCACACATACGCGCATGCTTATGCGCCGTTTTTACAAAGTTTTCGGATTACCTCTCGGGTATGCACTCCCCACTGAATTGGCCATAGAATCAATTGTGCCGACACGGATTTTGAATTTGAGGCCTCGGGTGCAGTGTTTTTAACGTCGTGGTCCATAGCCAACCTTCGGCCATGCTTGTGCGCCGTTTTTACAAAGTTTTCAGATTGCCTCCCGGGTTTGCATCCCCCACTGAATTGGCCATAGAATCAATTGTGTTGAGACGGATTTTGAATTTTACGCCTCAAGTGCGGATTTTTGACGTCGTCGCCCATAGCCAAACTTGCGTGTGCTTGTGCGCCGTTTTTACAAAGTTTTTAGATTGCCTCCCGGGTTTGCATCTCCCACTGAATTGGCCATAGAATCAATTAAGTTTAGCCGGATTTTGAATTTGACGCCTCGGGTGCAGAGTTTTTTATGATGTCGTCGCCCATAGCCAAACTTGTGCATATGCTTGTGCGCCATTTTTACAAAGTTTTCAGATTGCCCCCTGGGTTTGCATCCCCCACTGAATTGGCCATAGAATCAATTGTGTCGAGACGGATTTTGAATTTGAGGCCTCGGGTGCAGTGTTTTTTACGTCGTGGTCCATAGCCAAACTTGCGCGTGTGCTTGTGCGCCGTTTTTACAAAGTTTTCAGATTGCCTCCCGGGTTTGCATCCCCCACTAAATTGGCCATAGAATCAATTGTGTTGAGACGAGTTTTGAATTTGACGCCTCGGGTGTGGAGTTTTTGACGTCGTCGCCAATAGCCAAACTTGCGCGTGTGCTTGTGCGCCGTTTTTACAAAGTTTTCAGATTGCCTCACGGGTATGCATCCCTACTGAATTGGCCATAGAATCAATTGTGTTGAGACGGATTTTGAATTTGACGCCTCGGGTGCGGAGTTTTTGATGTCGTCGCCAATAGCCAAACTTGTGCATATGCTTGTGCGCCATTTTTACAAAGTTTTCAGATTGCCCCCTGGGTTTGCATCCCCCACTGAATTGGCCATAGAATCAATTGTGTCGAGACGGATTTTGAATTTGAGGCCTCGGGTGCAGTGTTTTTGACGTCGTGGTCCATAGCCAAATTGCGAGCATTCTTATGCGCCATTTTTACAAAGTTTTTATATTGCCTCCTAGGTTTGCATCCCCCACTGAATTGGCAATAGGATCAATTGCGTCGAGACGGTTTTTGACGTCGTGGCCCATTGCCACACTTACGCGCATGCTTATGCGCCGTTTTTACAAAGTTTTCGGATTACCTCTTGGGTTTGCACTCCCCACTGAATTGGCCATAGAATCAATTGTGTCGAGACGGATTTTGAATTTGAGGCCTCGGGTGCAGTTTTTTAACGTCGTGGTCCATAGCCAAACTTCGGCCATGCTTGTGCGCCGTTTTTACAAAGTTTTTAGATTGTCTCCCGGGTTTGCATCCCCCACTGAATTGGCCATAGAATCAATTGTGGTGAGAAGGATTTTGAATTTGACGCCTCAAGTGCGGATTTTTTACGTCGTCGCCCATAGCCAAACTTGCGCGTGTGCTTGTGCGCCACTTTTACAAAGTTTTCAGATTGCCTCCCGGGTTGCCTCCTCTACTGAATTGGCCATAGAATCAATTTTTTTGAGACGAATTTTGAATTTTACGCCTCGGGTGTGGAATTTTTGACGTCGTCGCCCATAGCCAAACTTGCGCGCATGCTTGTGCGCCGTTTTTACAAAGTTTTCAGATTGTCTCCTGGGATTGCATCCCCCACTGAATTGGCCATATAATCAATTGTGTTCTGGCGGATTTTGAATTTGACGCCTTGGGTGCGGAGTTTTTAACGTCGTCGCCCATAGCCAAACTTGCGCGTATGCTTGTGCGCCGTTTTTACAAAGTTTTCAGATTGCCCCCTGGGTTTGCAACCCCCACTCAATTGGCCATATAATCAATTTTGTTGAGACTGATTTTGAATTTGACGCCTCGGGTGCGGAGTTTTTGACGTCGTCGCCCATAGCCAAACTTGCGCGTGTGCTTGTGCGCCGTTTATACAAAGTTTTCAGATTGCCTCCCGGGTTTGCAACCCCCACTGAATTGGCCATAGAATCAATTGTGTTGAGATGAATTTTGAATTTGACGCCTCGGGTGCGGAGTTTTTGACGTTGTCGCCCATAGCCAAACTTGCGCGCATGCTTGTGCGCCGTTTTTACAAAGTTTTCAGATTGTCTCCTGGGATTGCATCCCCCACTGAATTGGCCATAAAATCAATTGTGTTGAGGCGGATTTTGAATTTGACGCCTTGGGTGCGGAGTTTTTAACGTCGTCGCCCATAGCCAAACTTGCGCGTATGCTTGTGCGCCGTTTTTACAAAGTTTTCAGATTGCCCCCTGGGTTTGCAACCCCCACTCAATTGGCCATATAATCAATTTTGTTGAGACTGATTTTGAATTTGACGCCTCGGGTGCGGAGTTTTTGACGTCGTCGCACATAGCCAAACTTGCGCGTGTGCTTGTGCGCCGTTTTTACAAAGTTTTCAGATTGCCTCCCGGGTATGCATCCCTACTGAATTGGCCATAGAATCAATTGTGTCGAGACGGATTTTGAATTTGAGGCCTCGGTTGCAGTGTTTTTGACGTCGTGGTCCATAGCCAAATTGCAAGCATGCTTGTGCGCCATTTTTACAAAGTTTTCGGATTGCCTCCCGGATTTGCATCCCCCACTAAATTGGCCATAGAATCAATTGTGTTGAGACGAGTTTTGAATTTGACGCCTCTGGTGTGGAGTTTTTGACGTCGTCGCCAATAACCAAACTTGCGCGTGTGCTTGTGCGCCGTTTTTACAAAGTTTTCAGATTGCCTCACGGGTATGCATCCCTACTGAATTGGCCATAGAATCAATTGTGTTGAGACGGATTTTGAATTTGACGCCTCGAGTGCGGAGTTTTTGATGTCGTCGCCCATAGCCAAACTGGTGCATATGCTTGTGCGCCATTTTTACAAAGTTTTCAGATTGCCCCCTGGGTTTGCATCCCCCACTGAATTGGCTATAGAATCAATTGTGTCGAGACGGATTTTGAATTTGAGGCCTCGGGTGTAGTGTTTTTGACGTCGTGGTCCATAGCCAAACTTGTGCGTGTGCTTGTGCGCCGTTTTTACAAAGTTTTCAGATTACCTCCCGGGTTTGCATCCCCCACTAAATTGTCCATAGAATCAATTGTTTTGAGACGAGTTTTGAATTTGACGCCTCGGGTGTGGTGTTTTTGACGTCGTCGCCAATAGCCAAACTTGCGCGTGTGCTTGTGCGCCGTTTTTACAAAGTTTTCAGATTGCCTCACGGGTATGCATCCCTACTGAATTGGCCATAGAATCAATTGTGTTGAGACGGATTTTGAATTTGACGCCTCGGGTGCGGAGTTTTTGATGTCGTCGCCCATAGCCAAACTTGTGCATATGCTTGTGCGCCATTTTTACAAAGTTTTCAAATTGCCCCCTGGGTTTGCATCCCCCACTGAATTGGCCATAGAATCAATTGTGTCGAGACGGATTTTGAATTTGAGGCCTCGGGTGTAGTGTTTTTGACGTCGTGGTCCATAGCCAAATTGCGAGCATGCTTGTGCGCCATTTTTACAAAGTTTTTATATTGCCTCCTAGGATTGCATCCCCCACTGAATTGGCAATAGGATCAATTGCGTCGAGACGGTTTTTGACGTCGTCGCCCATTGCCACACATACGCGCATGCTTATGCGCCGTTTTTACAAAGTTTTCGGATTACCTCTCGGGTATGCACTCCCCACTGAATTGGCCATAGAATCAATTGTGCCGACACGGATTTTGAATTTGAGGCCTCGGGTGCAGTGTTTTTAACGTCGTGGTCCATAGCCAAACTTCGGCCATGCTTGTGCGCCGTTTTTACAAAGTTTTCAGATTGCCTCCCGGGTTTGCATCCCCCACTGAATTGGCCATAGAATCAATTGTGTTGAGACGGATTTTGAATTTTACGCCTCAAGTGCGGATTTTTGACGTCGTCGCCCATAGCCAAACTTGCGTGTGCTTGTGCGCCGTTTTTACAAAGTTTTTAGATTGCCTCCCGGGTTTGCATCTCCCACTGAATTGGCCATAGAATCAATTAAGTTTAGCCGGATTTTGAATTTGACGCCTCGGGTGCAGAGTTTTTTATGATGTCGTCGCCCATAGCCAAACTTGTGCATATGCTTGTGCGCCATTTTTACAAAGTTTTCAGATTGCCCCCTGGGTTTGCATCCCCCACTGAATTGGCCATAGAATCAATTGTTTCGAGACGGATTTTGAATTTGAGGCCTCGGGTGCAGTGTTTTTTACGTCGTGGTCCATAGCCAAACTTGCGCGTGTGCTTGTGCGCCGTTTTTACAAAGTTTTCAGATTGCCTCCCGGGTTTGCATCCCCCACTAAATTGGCCATAGAATCAATTGTGTTGAGACGAGTTTTGAATTTGACGCCTCGGGTGTGGAGTTTTTGACGTCTTCGCCAATAGCCAAACTTGCGCGTGTGCTTGTGCGCCGTTTTTACAAAGTTTTCAGATTGCCTCACGGGTATGCATCCCTACTGAATTGGCCATAGAATCAATTGTGTTGAGACGGATTGTGAATTTGACGCCACGGGTGCGGAGTTTTTGATGTCGTCGCCCATAGCCAAACTTGTGCATATGCTTGTGCGCCATTTTTACAAAGTTTTCAGATTGCCCCTTAGTTTTGCATCCCCCACTGAATTGGCCATAGAATCAATTGTGTCGACACGGATTTTGAATTTGAGGCCTCGGGTGCAGTGTGTTTGACGTCGTGGTCCATAGCCAAATTGCGAGCATGCTTGTGCGCCATTTTTACAAAGTTTTTATATTGTCTCCCGGGTTTGCATCCCCCACTGAATTGGCAATAGGATCAATTGCGTCGAGACGGTTTTTGGCGTCGTGGCCCATTGCCACACTTTCGCGCATGCTTATGCGCCGTTTTTACAAAGTTTTCGGATTACCTCTCGGGTTTGCACTCCTCACTGAATTGGCCATAGAATCAATTTGAGGCCTCGGGTGCAGTGTTTTTAACGTCGTGGTCCATAGCCAAACTTCGGCCATGCTTGTGCGCCGTTTTTACAAAGTTTTCAGATTGCCTCCCGGGTTTGCATCCCCCACTGAATTGGCCATATAATCAATTGTGTTGAGACGGATTTTGAATTTGACGCCTCAAGTGCGGATTTTTTACGTCGTCGCCCATAGCCAAACTTGTGTGTGCTTGTGCGCCGTTTTTACAAAGTTTTCAGATTGCCTCCCGGGTTTCCTCCTCTGCTGAATTGGCCATAGAATCAATTTTTTGAGACGAATTTTGAATTTTACGCCTCGGGTGTGGAATTTTTTACGTCGTCGCCCATAACCAAACTTGCGCGCATGCTTGTTCGCCGTTTTTACAAAGTTTTCAGATTGCCTCCTGGGATTGCATCCCCTACTGAATTAGCCATAAAATCAATTGTGTTGAGGCGGATTTTGAATTTGACGCCATGGGTGCGGAGTTTTTGACGTCGTCGCCCATAGCCAAACTTGCGCGTATGCTTGTGCACCGTTTTTACAAAGTTTTCAGATTGCCCACTGGGTTTGCAACCCCCATTGAATTGGCCATAGAATCAATTTTGTTGAGACTGATTTTGAATTTGACGCCTCGGGTGCGGAGTTTTTGACGTCGTCGCCCATAGCCAAACTTGCGCGTATGTTTGTGCGCCATTTTTACAAAGTTTTCAGATTGCCCCCTGGTTTTGCATCCCCCACTGAATTGGCCATAGAATCAATTGTGTCGAGACGGATTTTGAATTTGAGGCCTCGGGTGCAGTGTTTTTGACATCGTGGTCCATAGCCAAATTCCGAGCATGCTTGTGCGCCATTTTTACAAAGTTTTTATATTGCCTCCCGGGTTTGCATCCCCCACTGAATTGGCAATAGGATCAATTGCGTCGAGACGGTTTTTGACGTCGTGGCCCATTGCCACACTTTCGCGCATGCTTATGCGCCGTTTTTACAAAGTTTTCGGATTACCTCTCGGGTTTGCACTCCCCACTGAATTGGCCATAGAATCTATTGTGCCGACACGGATTTTGAATTTGAGGCCTCGGGTGCAGTGTTTTTAACGTCGTGGTCCATAGCCAAACTTCGGCCATGCTTGTGCGCCGTTTTTACAAAGTTTTCAGATTGCCTCCCGGGTTTGCATCCCCCACTGAATTGGCCATAGAATCAATTGTGTTGAGTTGGATTTTGAATTTGACGCCTCAAGTGCGGATTTTTGACGTCGTCGCCCATAGCCAAACTTGCGCGTGTGCTTGTGCGCCATTTTTACAAAGTTTTCAGATTGCCTCCTCTACTGAATTAGCCATAGAATCTATTTTTTAAGGCGAATTTTGAATTTTACGCCTCGGGTGTGGAATTTTTGACGTCGTCGCCCATAGCCAAACGTGCGCGCATGCTTGTGCGCCGTTTTTACAAAGTTTTCAGATTGCCTCCTGGGATTGCATCCCCCACTGAATTGGCCATAAAATCAATTGTGTTGAGGCGGATTTTGAATTTGACTCCTTGGGTGCGGAGTTTTTGACGTCGTCGCCCATAGCCAAACTTGCGCGTATGCTTGTGCGCCGTTTTTAAAAAGTTTCCAGATTGCCCCCTGGGTTTGCAACCCCCATTGAATTGGCCATAGAATCAATTTTTTGAGACGAATTTTGAATTTTACGCCTCGGGTGTGGAGTTTTTGATGTCGTCGCCAATAGCCAAACTTGTGCATATGCTTGTGCGCCGTTTTTACAAAGTTTTCAGATTGCCTCACGGGTATGCATCCCTACTGAATTGGCCATAGAATCAATTGTGTTGAGACGGATTTTGAATTTGACGCCTCGGGTGCGGAGTTTTTGATGTCGTCGCCAAAAGCCAAACTTGTGCATATGCTTGTGCGCCATTTTTACAAAGTTTTCAGAGTGCCCCCTGGGTTTGCATCCCCCACTGAATTGGCCATAGAATCAATTGTGTCGAGACGGATTTTGAATTTGAGGCCTCGGGTGCAGTGTTTTTGACGTCGTGGTCCATAGTCAAATTGCGAGCATTCTTGTGCGCCATTTTTACAAAGTTTTTATATTGCCTCCCAGGTTTGCATCCCCCACTGAATTGGCCATAGAATCAATTGTGGTGAGACGGATTTTGAATTTGATGCCTCAAGTGCGGATTTTTTACGTCGTCGCCCATAGCCAAACTTGCGCGTGTGCTTGTGCGCCATTTTTACAAATTTTTCAGATTGCCTCCCGGGTATGCATCCCTACTGAATTGGCCATAGAATCAATTGTGTTGAGACGGATTGTGAATTTGACGCCACGGGTGCGGAGTTTTTGATGTCGTCGCCCATAGCCAAACTTGTGCATATGCTTGTGCGCCATTTTTACAAAGTTTTCAGATTGCCCCCTGGTTTTGCATCCACACTGAATTGGCCATAGAATAAATTGTGTCGACACGGATTTTGAATTTGAGGCCTCGGGTGTAGTGTTTTTGACGTCGTGGTCCATAGCCAAATTGCGAGCATGCTTGTGCGCCATTTTTACAAAGTTTTTATATTGCCTCCCGGGTTTGCATCCCCCACTGAATTGGCAATAGGATCAATTGCGTCGAGACGGATTTTGGCGTCGTGGCCCATTGCCACACTTTCGCGCATGCTTATGCGCCGTTTTTACAAAGTTTTCGGATTACCTCTCGGGTTTGCACTCCTCACTGAATTGGCCATAGAATCAATTTGAGGCCTCGGGTGCAGTGTTTTTAACGTCGTGGTCCATAGCCAAACTTCGGCCATGCTTGTGCGCCATTTTTACAAAGTTTTCAGATTGCCTCCCGGGTTTGCATCCCCCACTGAATTGGCCATAGAATCAATTGTGTTGAGACGGATTTTGAATTTGACGCCTCAAGTGCGGATTTTTGACGTCGTCACCCATAGCCAAACTTGCGTGTGCTTATGCGCCATTTTTACAAAGTTTTCAGATTGCCTCCCGGGTTTCCTCCTCTGCTGAATTGGCCATAGAATCAATTTTTTGAGACGAATTTTGAATTTTACGCCTCGGGTGTGGAATTTTTTACGTCGTCGCCCATAACCAAACTTGCGCGCATGCTTGTTCGCCGTTTTTACAAAGTTTTCAGATTGCCTCCTGGGATTGCATCCCCCACTGAATTAGCCATAAAATCAATTGTGTTGAGGCGGATTTTGAATTTGACGCCTTGGGTGCGGAGTTTTTGACGTCGTCGCCCATAGCCAAACTTGCGCGTATGCTTGTGCGCCGTTTTTACAAAGTTTTCAGATTGCCCCCTGGGTTTGCAACCCCCATTGAATTGGCCATAGAATCAATTTTGTTGAGACTGATTTTGAATTCGACGCCTCGGGTGCGGAGTTTTTGACGTCGTCGCCCATAGCCAAACTTGCGCGTATGTTTGTGCGCCATTTTTACAAAGTTTTCAGATTGCCCCCTGGTTTTGCATCCCCCACTGAATTGGCCATAGAATCAATTGTGTCGAGACGGATTTTGAATTTGAGGCCTTGGGTGCAGTGTTTTTGACGTCGTGGTCCATAGCCAAATTGCGAGCATGCTTGTGCGCCATTTTTACAAAGTTTTTATATTGCCTCCCGGGTTTGCATCCCCCACTGAATTGGCAATAGGATCAATTGCGTCGAGACGGTTTTTGACGTCGTGGCCCATTGCCACACTTTCGCGCATGCTTATGCGCCGTTTTTACAAAGTTGTCGGATTACCTCTCGGGTTTGCACTCCCCACTGAATTGGCCATAGAATCTATTGTGCCGACACGGATTTTGAATTTGAGGCCTCGGGTGCAGTGTTTTTAACGTCGTGGTCCATAGCCAAACTTCGGCCATGCTTGTGCGCCGTTTTTACAAAGTTTTCAGATTGCCTCCCGGGTTTGCATCCCCCACTGAATTGGCCATAGAATCAATTGTGTTGAGATGGATTTTGAATTTGACGCCTCAAGTGCGGATTTTTGACGTCGTCGCCCATAGCCAAACTTGCGCGTGTGCTTGTGCGCCGTTTTTACAAAGTTTTCAGATTGCCTCCTCTACTGAATTAGCCATAGAATCTATTTTTTTAAGACGAATTTTGAATTTTACGCCTCGGGTGCGGAGTTTTTGACGTCGTCGCCCATATCCAAACTTGCGCGTATGCTTGTTCGCGTTTTTACAAAGTTTTCAGATTGCCCCCTGGGTTTGCAACCCCCATTGAATTGGCCATAGAATCAATTTTGTTGAGACTGATTTTGAATTTGATGCCTCGGGTGCGGAGTTTTTGACGTCGTCGCCCATAGCCAAACTTGCGTGTGTGCTTGTGCGCCGTTTTTACAAAGTTTTCAGATTGCCTCCCGGATTTGCATCCCCCACTGAATTGGCCATAGAATCAATTGTGTTGAGATGAATTTTGAATTTGACGCCTCAGGTGCGGTGTTTTTGACGTTGTCGCCCATAGCCAAACTTGCGTGTGTGCTTGTGCGCTGTTTTTACAAAGTTTTCAGATTGCCTCTCGGGTTGCAACCCCCACTGAATTGGCCATAGAATCTATTTTGTTGAGACGAATTTTGAATTTAACTCCTCGGGTGCGGAGTTTTTGACATCGTCGCCCATGGCCAAACTTGCGCGTATGCTTGTGCGCCGTTTTTACAAAGTTTTCAGATTGCCCCCTGGGTTTGCAACCCCCATTGAATTGGCCATAGAATCAATTTTAATGAGACTGATTTTGAATTTGACGCCTCGGGTGCGGAGTTTTTTACGTCGTCGCCCATAGCCAAACTTGCGCGTATGCTTGTGCGCCATTTTTACAAAGTTTTCAGATTGCCCCCTGGTTTTGCATCCCCCACTGAATTGGCCATAGAATCAATTGTGTCGAGACGGATTTTGAATTTGAGGCCTCGGGTGCAGTGTTTTTGACGTCGTGGTCCATAGCCAAATTGCGAGCATGCTTGTGCGCCATTTTTACAATGTTTTCAGATTGCCTCCCGGACTTGCATCCCCCACTAAATTGGCCATAGAATCAATTGTGTTGAGACGAGTTTTGAATTTGACGCCTCTGGTGTGGAGTTTTTGACGTCGTCGCCAATAGCCAAACTTGCGCGTGTGCTTGTGCGCCGTTTTTACAAAGTTTTCAGATTGCCTCACGGGTATGCATCCCTACTGAATTGGCCATAGAATCAATTGTGTTGAGACGGATTTTGAATTTGACGCCTCGGGTGCGGAGTTTTTGATGTCGTCGCCCATAGCCAAACTTGTGCATATGCTTGTGCGCCATTTTTACAAAGTTTTCAGATTGCCCCCTGGGTTTGCATCCCCCACTGAATTGGCCATAGAATCAATTGTGTCGAGACGGATTTTGAATTTGAGGCCTCGGGTGCAGTGTTTTTGACGTCGTGGTCCATAACCAAACTTGTGCGTGTGCTTGTGCGCCATTTTTACAAAGTTTTCAGATTGCCTCTCGGGTTTGCATCCCCCACTAAATTGTCAATAGAATCAATTGTGTTGAGACGAGTTTTGAATTTGACGCCTCGGGTGTGGAGTTTTTTACGTCGTCGCCAATAGCCAAACTTGCGCGTGTGCTTGTGCGCCGTTTTTACAAAGTTTTCAGATTGCCTCACGGGTATGCATCCCTACTGAATTGGCCATAGAATCAATTGTGTTGAGACGGATTTTGAATTTGACGCCTCGGGTGCGGAGTTTTTGATGTCGTCGCCCATAGCCAAACTTGTGCATATGCTTGTGCGCCATTTTTACAAAGTTTTCAGATTGCCCCCTGGGTTTGCATCCCCCACTGAATTGGCCATAGAATCAATTGTGTCGAGACGGATTTTGAATTTGAGGCCTTGGGTGCAGTGTTTTTGACGTCGTGGTCCATAGCCAAATTGCGAGCATGCTTGTGCGCCATTTTTACAAAGTTTTTATATTGCCTCCTAGGATTGCATCCCCCACTGCATTGGCAATAGGATCAATTGCGTCGAGACGATTTTTGACGTCGTCGCCCATTGCCACACATACGCGCATGCTTATCCGCCGTTTTTACAAAGTTTTCGGATTACCTTTCGGGTTTGCACTGCCCACTGAATTGGCCATAGAATCAATTGTGCCGACACGGATTTTGAATTTGAGGCCTCGGGTGCAGTGTTTTTAACGTCGTGGTCCATAGCCAAACTTCGGCCATGCTTGTGCGCCGTTTTTACAAAGTTTTCAGATTGCCTCTCGGGTTTGCACTCCCCACTGAATTTTTGACGTCGTCGCCCATAGCCAAACGTGCGCGCATGCTTGTGCGCCGTTTTTACAAAGTTTTCAGATTGCCTCCTGGGATTGCATCCCCCACTGAATTAGCCATAAAATCAATTGTGTTGAGGCGGATTTTGAATTTGACGCCTTGGGTGCGGATTTTTTGACGTCGTCGCCCATAGCCAAACTTGCGCGTATGCTTGTGCGCCGTTTTTACAAAGTTTTCAGATTGCCCCCTGGGTTTGCAACCCCCATTGAATTGGCCATAGAATCAATTTTGTTGAGACTGATTTTGAATTTGACGCCTCGGGTGCGGAGTTTTTGACGTCGTCGCCCATAGCCAAACTTGCGCGTATGTTTGTGCGCCATTTTTACAAAGTTTTCAGATTGCCCCCTGGTTTTGCACCCCCCACTGAATTGGCCATAGAATCAATTGTGTCGAGACGGATTTTGAATTTGAGGCCTTGGGTGCAGTGTTTTTGACGTCGTGGTCCATAGCCAAATTGCGAGCATGCTTGTGCGCCATTTTTACAATGTTTTCAGATTGCCTCCCGGACTTGCATCCCCCACTAAATTGGCCATAGAATCAATTGTGTTGAGACGAGTTTTTAATTTGACGCCTCTGGTGTGGAGTTTTTGACGTCGTCGCCAATAGCCAAACTTGCGCGTGTGCTTGTGCGCCGTTTTTACAAAGTTTTCAGATTGCCTCACGGGTATGCATCCCTACTGAATTGGCCATAGAATCAATTGTGTTGAGACGGATTTTGAATTTGACGCCTCGGGTGCGGAGTTTTTGATGTCGTCGCCCATAGCCAAACTTGTGCATATGCTTGTGCGCCATTTTTACAAAGTTTTCAGATTGCCCTCTGGGTTTGCATCCCCCACTGAATTGGCCATAGAATCAATTGTGTCGAGACGGATTTTGAATTTGAGGCCTCGGGTGCAGTGTTTTTGACGTCGTGGTCCATAACCAAACTTGTGCGTGTGCTTGTGCGCCATTTTTACAAAGTTTTCAGATTGCCTCCCGGGTTTGCATCCCCCACTAAATTGTCAATAGAATCAATTGTGTTGAGACGAGTTTTGAATTTGACGCCTCGGGTGTGGAGTTTTTTACGTCGTCGCCAATAGCTAAACTTGCGCGTGTGCTTGTGCGCCGTTTTTACAAAGTTTTCAGATTGCCTCACGGGTATGCATCCCTACTGAATTGGCCATAGAATCAATTGTGTTGAGACGGATTTTGAATTTGACGCCTCGGGTGCGGAGTTTTTGATGTCGTCGCCCATAGCCAAACTTGTGCATATGCTTGTGCGCCATTTTTACAAAGTTTTCAGATTGCCCCCTGGGTTTGCATCCCCCACTGAATTGGCCATAGAATCAATTGTGTCGAGACGGATTTTGAATTTGAGGCCTTGGGTGCAGTGTTTTTGACGTCGTGGTCCATAGCCAAATTGCGAGCATGCTTGTGCGCCATTTTTACAAAGTTTTTATATTGCCTCCTAGGATTGCATCCCCCACTGCATTGGCAATAGGATCAATTGCGTCGAGACGATTTTTGACGTCGTCGCCCATTGCCACACATACGCGCATGCTTATCCGCCGTTTTTACAAAGTTTTCGGATTACCTTTCGGGTTTGCACTGCCCACTGAATTGGCCATAGAATCAATTGTGCCGACACGGATTTTGAATTTGAGGCCTCGGGTGCAGTGTTTTTAACGTCCTGGTCCATAGCCAAACTTCGGCCATGCTTGTGCGCCGTTTTTACAAAGTTTTCAGATTGCCTCTCGGGTTTGCACTCCCCACAGAATTTTTGACGTCGTCGCCCATAGCCAAACGTGCGCGCATGCTTGTGCGCCGTTTTTACAAAGTTTTCAGATTGCCTCCTGGGATTGCATCCCCCACTGAATTAGCCATAAAATCAATTGTGTTGAGGCGGATTTTGAATTTGACGCCTTGGGTGCGGATTTTTTGACGTCGTCGCCAATAGCCAAACTTGCGCGTATGCTTGTGCGCCGTTTTTACAAAGTTTTCAGATTGCCCCCTGGGTTTGCAACCCCCATTGAATTGGCCATAGAATCAATTTTGTTGAGACTGATTTTGAATTTGACGCCTCGGGTGCGGAGTTTTTGACGTCGTCGCCCATAGCCAAACTTGCGCGTATGTTTGTGCGCCATTTTTACAAAGTTTTCAGATTGCCCCCTGGTTTTGCATCCCCCACTGAATTGGCCATAGAATCAATTGTGTCGAGACGGATTTTGAATTTGAGGCCTTGGGTGCAGTGTTTTTGACGTCGTGGTCCATAGCCAAATTGCGAGCATGCTTGTGCGCCATTTTTACAAAGTTTTTATATTACCTCCCGGGTTTGCATCCCCCACTGAATTGGCAATAGGATCAATTGCGTCGAGACGGTTTTTTACGTCGTGGCCCATTGCCACACTTTCGCGCATGCTTATGCGCCGTTTTTACAAAGTTGTCGGATTACCTCTCGGGTTTGCACTCCCCACTGAATTGGCCATAGAATCTATTGTGCCGACACGGATTTTACGCCTCAAGTGCGGATTTTTGACGTCGTCGCCCATAGCCAAACTTGCGCGTGTGCTTGTGCGCCGTTTTTACAAAGTTTTCAGATTACCTCCCGGGTTGCCTCATCTACTGAATTAGCCATAGAATCTTTTTTTTTAAGACGAATTTTGAATTTTACGCCTCGGGTGTGGAATTTTTTACGTCGTCGCCCATAGCCAAACGTGCGCGCATGCTTGTGCGCCGTTTTTACAAAGTTTTCAGATTGCCTCCTGGGATTGCATCCCCCACTGAATTAGCCATAAAATCAATTGTGTTGAGGCGGATTTTGAATTTGACGCCTTGGGTGCGGAGTTTTTGACGTCGTCGCCCATAGCCAAACTTGCGAGCATGCTTGTGCGCCGTTTTTACAAAGTTTTCAGATTGCCTCCCGGGTTTGCATCCCCCACTGAATTGGCCATATAATCAATTGTGTTGAGATGGATTTTGAATTTGACGCCTCAAGTTCGGATTTTTGACGTCGTCGCCCATAGCCAAACTTGCGCGTGTGCTTGTGCGCCGTTTTTACAAAGTTTTCAGATTGCCTCCTCTACTGAATTAGCCATAGAATCTATTTTTTTAAGACGAATTTTGAATTTTACGCCTCGGGTGCGGAGTTTTTGACGTCGTCGCCCATAGCCAAACTTGCGCGTATGCTTGTGCGCGTTTTTACAAAGTTTTCAGATTGCCCCCTGGGTTTGCAACCCCCATTGAATTGGCCATAGAATCAATTTTGTTGAGACTGATTTTGAATTTGACGCCTCGGGTGCGGAGTTTTTGACGTCGTCGCCCATAGCCAAACTTGCGCATATGTTTGTGCGCCATTTTTACAAAGTTTTCATATTGCCCCCTGGTTTTGCATCCCCCACTGAATTGGCCATAGAATCAATTGTGTCGAGACAGATTTTGAATTTGAGGCCTCGGGTGCAGTGTTTTTGACGTCGTGGTCCATAGCCAAATTGCGAGCATGCTTGTGCGCCATTTTTACAAAGTTTTTATATTGCCTCCCGGGTTTGCATCCCCCACTGTATTGGCCATAGAATCAATTGTGTTGAGATGGATTTTGAATTTGACGCCTCAAGTGCGGATTTTTGACGTCGTCGCCCATAGCCAAACTTGCGCGTGTGCTTGTGCGCCGTTTTTACAAAGTTTTCAGATTGCCTCCTCTACTGAATTAGCCATAGAATCTATTTTTTTAAGACGAATTTTGAATTTTACGCCTCGGGTGTGGAATTTTTGACGTCGTCGCCCATAGCCAAACGTGCGTGCATGCTTGTGCGCCGTTTTTACAAAGTTTTCAGATTGCCTCCTGGGATTGCATCCCCCACTGAATTGGCCATAAAATCAATTGTGTTGAGGCGGATTTTGAATTTGACTCCTTGGGTGCGGAGTTTTTGACGTCGTCGCCCATAGCCAAACTTGCGCGTATGCTTGTGCGCCGTTTTTACAAAGTTTTCAGATTGCCCCCTGGGTTTGCAACCCCCGTTGAATTGGCCATAGAATCAATTTTTTTGAGACTGATTTTGAATTTGACGCCTCGGGTGCGGAGTTTTTAACGTCGTCGCCCATAGCCAAACTTGCGTGTGTGCTTGTGCGCCGTTTTTACAAAGTTTTCAGATTGCCTCCCGGAATTGCATCCCCCACTGAATTGGCCATATAATCAATTGTGTTGAGATGAATTTTGAATTTGACGCCTCGGGTGCGGAGTTTTTGACGTTGTCGCCCATAGCCAAACTTGCGTGTGTGCTTGTGCGCCGTTTTTACAAAGTTTTCAGATTGCCTCTCGGGTTGCAACCCCCACTGAATTGGCCATAGAATCTATTTTGTTGAGACGAATTTTGAATTTAACGCCTCGTGTGCGGAGTTTTTGACATCGTCGCCCATGGCCAAACTTGCGCGCATGCTTGTGCGCCGTTTTTACAAAGTTTTCAGATTGCCTCCCGGGTATGCATCCCTACTGAATTGGCCATAGAATCAATTGTGTTGAGATGAATTTTGAATTTGACGCCTCGGGTGCGGAGTTTTTGATGTCGTCGCCCATAGCCAAACGTGCGCGCATGCTTGTGCGCCGTTTTTACAAAGTTTTCAGATTGCCTCCTGGGATTGCATCCCCCACTGAATTGGCCATAAAATCAATTGTGTTGAGGCGGATTTTGAATTTGACTCCTTGGGTGCGGAGTTTTTGACGTCGTCGCCCATAGCCAAACTTGTGCGTATGCTTGTGCGCCGTTTTTACAAAGTTTTCAGATTGCCCCCTGGGTTTGCAACCCCCATTGAATTGGCCATAGAATCAATTTTTTTGAGACTGATTTTGAATTTGACACCTCGGGTGCGGAGTTTTTGACGTCGTCGCCCATAGCCAAACTTGCGTGTGTGCTTGTGCGCCGTTTTTACAAAGTTTTCAGATTGCCCCCTGGTTTTGCATCCCCCACTGAATTGGCCATAGAATCAATTGTGTCGAGACGGATTTTGAATTTGAGGCCTTGGGTGCAGTGTTTTTTACGTCGTGGTCCATAGCCAAATTGCGAGCATGCTTGTGCGCCATTTTTACAAAGTTTTTATATTGCCTCCCGGGTTTGCATCCCCCACTGTATTGGCCATAGAATCAATTGTGTTGAGATGGATTTTGAATTTGACGCCTCAAGTGCGGATTTTTGACGTCGTCGCCCATAGCCAAACTTGCGCGTGTGCTTGTGCGCCGTTTTTACAAAGTTTTCAGATTGCCTCCTCTACTGAATTAGCCATAGAATCTATTTTTTTAAGACGAATTTTGAATTTTACGCCTCGGGTGTGGAATTTTTGACGTCGTCGCCCATAGCCAAACGTGCGTGCATGCTTGTGCGCCGTTTTTACAAAGTTTTCAGATTGCCTCCTGGGATTGCATCCCCCACTGAATTGGCCATAAAATCAATTGTGTTGAGGCGGATTTTGAATTTGACTCCTTGGGTGCGGAGTTTTTGACGTCGTCGCCCATAGCCAAACTTGCGCGTATGCTTGTGCGCCGTTTTTACAAAGTTTTCAGATTGCCCCCTGGGTTTGCAACCCCCGTTGAATTGGCCATAGAATCAATTTTTTTGAGACTGATTTTGAATTTGACGCCTCGGGTGCGGAGTTTTTAACGTCGTCGCCCATAGCCAAACTTGCGTGTGTGCTTGTGCGCCGTTTTTACAAAGTTTTCAGATTGCCTCCCGGAATTGCATCCCCCACTGAATTGGCCATATAATCAATTGTGTTGAGATGAATTTTGAATTTGACGCCTCGGGTGCAGAGTTTTTGACGTTGTCGCCCATAGCCAAACTTGCGTGTGTGCTTGTGCGCCGTTTTTACAAAGTTTTCAGATTGCCTCTCGGGTTGCAACCCCCACTGAATTGGCCATAGAATCTATTTTGTTGAGACGAATTTTGAATTTAACGCCTCGTGTGCGGAGTTTTTGACATCGTCGCCCATGGCCAAACTTGCGCGCATGCTTGTGCGCCGTTTTTACAAAGTTTTCAGATTGCCTCCCGGGTATGCATCCCTACTGAATTGGCCATAGAATCAATTGTGTTGAGATGAATTTTGAATTTGACGCCTCGGGTGCGGAGTTTTTGATGTCGTCGCCCATAGCCAAACGTGCGCGCATGCTTGTGCGCCGTTTTTACAAAGTTTTCAGATTGCCTCCTGGGATTGCATCCCCCACTGAATTGGCCATAAAATCAATTGTGTTGAGGCGGATTTTGAATTTGACTCCTTGGGTGCGGAGTTTTTGACGTCGTCGCCCATAGCCAAACTTGTGCGTATGCTTGTGCGCCGTTTTTACAAAGTTTTCAGATTGCCCCCTGGGTTTGCAACCCCCATTGAATTGGCCATAGAATCAATTTTTTTGAGACTGATTTTGAATTTGACACCTCGGGTGCGGAGTTTTTGACGTCGTCGCCCATAGCCAAACTTGCGTGTGTGCTTGTGCGCCGTTTTTACAAAGTTTTCAGATTGCCCCCTGGTTTTGCATCCCCCACTGAATTGGCCATAGAATCAATTGTGTCGAGACGGATTTTGAATTTGAGGCCTTGGGTGCAGTGTTTTTTACGTCGTGGTCCATAGCCAAATTGCGAGCATGCTTGTGCGCCATTTTTACAAAGTTTTTATATTGCCTCCCGGGTTTGCATCCCCCACTGAATTGGAAATAGGATCAATTGCGTCGAGACGGTTTTTGACGTCGTGGCCCATTGCCACACTTTCGCGCATGCTTATGCGCCGTTTTTACAAAGTTGTCGGATTACCTCTCGGGTTTGCACTCCCCACTGAATTGGCCATAGAATCTATTGTGCCGACACGGATTTTACGCCTCAAGTGCGGATTTTTGACGTCGTCGACCATAGCCAAACTTGCGCGTGTGCTTGTGCGCCGTTTTTACAAAGTTTTCAGATTGCCTCCCGGGTTGCCTCATCTACTGAATTAGCCATAGAATCTATTTTTTTAAGACGAATTTTGAATTTTACGCCTCGGGTGTGGAATTTTTGACGTCGTCGCCCATAGCCAAACGTGCGCGCATGCTTGTGCGTCGTTTTTACAAAGTTTTCAGATTGCCTCCTGGGATTGCATCCCCCACTGAATTAGCCATAAAATCAATTGTGTTGAGGCGGATTTTGAATTTGACGCCTTGGGTGCGGAGTTTTTGACGTCGTCGCCCATAGCCAAACTTGCGAGCATGCTTGTGCGCCGTTTTTACAAAGTTTTCAGATTGCCTCCCGGGTTTGCATCCCCCACTGAATTGGCCATAGAATCAATTGTGTTGAGATGGATTTTGAATTTGACGCCTCAAGTGCGGATTTTTGACGTCGTCGCCCATAGCCAAACTTGCGCGTGTGCTTGTGCGCCGTTTTTACAAAGTTTTCAGATTGCCTCCTCTACTGAATTAGCCATAGAATCTATTTTTTTAAGACGAATTTTGAATTTTACGCCTCGGGTGCGGAGTTTTTGACGTCGTCGCCCATAGCCAAACTTGCGCGTATGCTTGTGCGCGTTTTTACAAAGTTTTCAGATTGCCCCCTGGGCTTGCAACCCCCATTGAATTGGCCATAGAATCAATTTTGTTGAGACTGATTTTGAATTTGACGACTCGGGTGCGGAGTTTTTGACGTCGTCGCCCATAGCCAAACTTGCGCATATGTTTGTGCGCCATTTTTACAAAGTCTTCATATTGCCCCCTGGTTTTGCATCCCCCACTGAATTGGCCATAGAATCAATTGTGTCGAGACAGATTTTGAATTTGAGGCCTCGGGTGCAGTGTTTTTGACGTCGTGGTCCATAGCCAAATTGCGAGCATGCTTGTGCGCCATTTTTACAAAGTTTTTATATTGCCTCCCGGGTTTGCATCCCCCACTGTATTGGCCATAGAATCAATTGTGTTGAGATGGATTTTGAATTTGACGCCTCAAGTGCGGATTTTTGACGTCGTCGCGCATAGCCAAACTTGCGCGTGTGCTTGTGCGCCGTTTTTACAAAGTTTTCAGATTGCCTCCTCTACTGAATTAGCCATAGAATCTATTTTTTTAAGACGAATTTTGAATTTTACGCCTCGGGTGTGGAATTTTTGACGTCGTCGCCCATAGCCAAACGTGCGTGCATGCTTGTGCGCCGTTTTTACAAAGTTTTCAGATTGCCTCCTGGGATTGCATCCCCCACTGAATTGGCCATAAAATCAATTGTGTTGAGGCGGATTTTGAATTTGACTCCTTGGGTGCAGAGTTTTTGACGTCGTCGCCCATAGCCAAACTTGCGCGTATGCTTGTGCGCCGTTTTTACAAAGTTTTCAGATTGCCCCCTGGGTTTGCAACCCCCGTTGAATTGGCCATAGAATCAATTTTTTTGAGACTGATTTTGAATTTGACGCCTCGGGTGCGGAGTTTTTAACGTCGTCGCCCATAGCCAAACTTGCGTGTGTGCTTGTGCGCCGTTTTTACAAAGTTTTCAGATTGCCTCCCGGAATTGCATCCCCCACTGAATTGGCCATATAATCAATTGTGTTGAGATGAATTTTGAATTTGACGCCTCGGGTGCGGAGTTTTTGACGTTGTCGCCCATAGCCAAACTTGCGTGTGTGCTTGTGCGCCGTTTTTACAAAGTTTTCAGATTGCCTCTCGGGTTGCAACCCCCACTGAATTGGCCATAGAATCTATTTTGTTGAGACGAATTTTGAATTTAACGCCTCGTGTGCGGAGTTTTTGACATCGTCGCCCATGGCCAAACTTGCGCGCATGCTTGTGCGCCGTTTTTACAAAGTTTTCAGATTGCCTCCCGGGTATGCATCCCTACTGAATTGGCCATAGAATCAATTGTGTTGAGATGAATTTTGAATTTGACGCCTCGGGTGCGGAGTTTTTGATGTCGTCGCCCATAGCCAAACGTGCGCGCATGCTTGTGCGCCGTTTTTACAAAGTTTTCAGATTGCCTCCTGGGATTGCATCCCCCACTGAATTGGCCATAAAATCAATTGTGTTGAGGCGGATTTTGAATTTGACTCCTTGGGTGCGGAGTTTTTGACGTCGTCGCCCATAGCCAAACTTGTGCGTATGCTTGTGCGCCGTTTTTACAAAGTTTTCAGATTGCCCCCTGGGTTTGCAACCCCCATTGAATTGGCCATAGAATCAATTTTTTTGAGACTGATTTTGAATTTGACGCCTCGGGTGCGGAGTTTTTGACGTCGTCGCCCATAGCCAAACTTGCGTGTGTGCTTGTGCGCCGTTTTTACAAAGTTTTCAGATTGCCTCCCGGAATTGCAACCCCCACTGAATTGGCCATATAATCAATTGTGTTGAGATGAATTTTGAATTTAACGCCTCGGGTGCGGAGTTTTTGACGTTGTCGACCATAGCCAAACTTGCGTGTGTGCGTGTGCGCCGTTTTTACAAAGTTTTCAGATTGCCTCTCGGGTTGCAACCCCCACTTAATTGGCCATAGAATCTATTTTGTTGAGACGAATTTTGAATTTAACGCCTCGGGTGTGGAGTTTTTGACATCGTCGCCCATGGCCAAACTTGCGCGCATGCTTGTGCGCCGTTTTTACAAAGTTTTCAGATTGCCTCCCGGGTATGCATCCCTACTGAATTGGCCATAGAATCAATTGTGTTGAGACGAATTTTGAATTTGACGCCTCGGGTGCGGAGTTTTTGATGTCGTCGCCCATATCCAAACTTGTGCATATTCTTGTGCGCCATTTTTACAAAGTTTTCAGATTGCCCCCTGGGTTTGCATCCCCCACTAAATTGGCCATAGAATCAATTGTGTCGAGACGGATTTTGAATTTGAGGCCTCGGGTGTAGTGTTTTTGACGTCGTGGTCCATAGCCAAATTGCGAGCATGCTTGTGCGCCATTTTTACAAAGTTTTCAGATTGCCTCCCGGACTTGCATCCCCCACTACATTGGCCATAGAATCAATTGTGTTGAGACGAGTTTTGAATTTGACGCCTCTGGTGTGGAGTTTTTGACGTCGTCGCCTAAAGCCAAACTTGCGCGTGTGCTTGTGCGCCGTTTTTACAAAGTTTTCAGATTGCCTCACGGGTATGCATCCCTACTGAATTGGCCATAGAATCAATTGTGTTGAGACGGATTTTGAATTTGACGCCTTGGGTGCGGAGTTTTTGACGTCGTCTCCCATAGCCAAACTTGCGCGTATGCTTGTGCGCCGTTTTTACAAAGTTTTCAGATTGCCCCCTGGGTTTGCAACCCCCATTGAATTGGCCATAGAATCAATTTTGTTGAGACTGATTTTGAATTTGACGCCTCGGGTGCGGAGTTTTTGACGTCGTCGCCCATAGCCAAACTTGCGCGTATGTTTGTGCGCCATTTTTACAAAGTTTTCAGATTGCCCACTGGTTTTGCATCCCCCACTGAATTGGCCATAGAATCAATTGTGCCGACACGGATTTTGAATTTGAGGCCTCGGGTGCAGTGTTTTTAACGTCGTGGTCCATAGCCAAACTTCGGCCATGCTTGTGCGCCGTTTTTACAAAGTTTTCAGATTGCCTCTCGGGTTTGCACTCCCCACTGAATTTTTGACGTCGTCGCCCATAGCCAAACGTGCGCGCATGCTTGTGCGCCGTTTTTACAAAGTTTTCAGATTGCCTCCTGGGATTGCATCCCCCACTGAATTAGCCATAAAATCAATTGTGTTGAGGCGGATTTTGAATTTGACGCCTTGGGTGCGGATTTTTTGACGTCGTCGCCCATAGCCAAACTTGCGCGTATGCTTGTGCGCCGTTTTTACAAAGTTTTCAGATTGCCCCCTGGGTTTGCAACCCCCATTGAATTGGCCATAGAATCAATTTTGTTGAGACTGATTTTGAATTTGACGCCTCGGGTGCGGAGTTTTTGACGTCGTCGCCCATAGCCAAACTTGCGCGTATGTTTGTGCGCCATTTTTACAAAGTTTTCAGATTGCCCCCTGGTTTTGCATCCCCCACTGAATTGGCCATAGAATCAATTGTGTCGAGACGGATTTTGAATTTGAGGCCTTGGGTGCAGTGTTTTTTACGTCGTGGTCCATAGCCAAATTGCGAGCATGCTTGTGCGCCATTTTTACAAAGTTTTTATATTGCCTCCCGGGTTTGCATCCCCCACTGAATTGGAAATAGGATCAATTGCGTCGAGACGGTTTTTGACGTCGTGGCCCATTGCCACACTTTCGCGCATGCTTATGCGCCGTTTTTACAAAGTTGTCGGATTACCTCTCGGGTTTGCACTCCCCACTGAATTGGCCATAGAATCTATTGTGCCGACACGGATTTTACGCCTCAAGTGCGGATTTTTGACGTCGTCGCCCATAGCCAAACTTGCGCGTGTGCTTGTGCGCCGTTTTTACAAAGTTTTCAGATTGCCTCCCGGGTTGCCTCATCTACTGAATTAGCCATAGAATCTATTTTTTTAAGACGAATTTTGAATTTTACGCCTCGGGTGTGGAATTTTTGACGTCGTCGCCCATAGCCAAACGTGCGCGCATGCTTGTGCGTCGTTTTTACAAAGTTTTCAGATTGCCTCCTGGGATTGCATCCCCCACTGAATTAGCCATAAAATCAATTGTGTTGAGGCGGATTTTGAATTTGACGCCTTGGGTGCGGAGTTTTTGACGTCGTCGCCCATAGCCAAACTTGCGAGCATGCTTGTGCGCCGTTTTTACAAAGTTTTCAGATTGCCTCCCGGGTTTGCATCCCCCACTGAATTGGCCATAGAATCAATTGTGTTGAGATGGATTTTGAATTTGACGCCTCAAGTGCGGATTTTTGACGTCGTCGCCCATAGCCAAACTTGCGCGTGTGCTTGTGCGCCGTTTTTACAAAGTTTTCAGATTGCCTCCTCTACTGAATTAGCCATAGAATCTATTTTTTTAAGACGAATTTTGAATTTTACGCCTCGGGTGCGGAGTTTTTGACGTCGTCGCCCATAGCCAAACTTGCGCGTATGCTTGTGCGCGTTTTTACAAAGTTTTCAGATTGCCCCCTGGGTTTGCAACCCCCATTGAATTGGCCATAGAATCAATTTTGTTGAGACTGATTTTGAATTTGACGACTCGGGTGCGGAGTTTTTGACGTCGTCGCCCATAGCCAAACTTGCGCATATGTTTGTGCGCCATTTTTACAAAGTCTTCATATTGCCCCCTGGTTTTGCATCCCCCACTGAATTGGCCATAGAATCAACTGTGTCGAGACAGATTTTGAATTTGAGGCCTCGGGTGCAGTGTTTTTGACGTCGTGGTCCATAGCCAAATTGCGAGCATGCTTGTGCGCCATTTTTACAAAGTTTTTATATTGCCTCCCGGGTTTGCATCCCCCACTGTATTGGCCATAGAATCAATTGTGTTGAGATGGATTTTGAATTTGACGCCTCAAGTGCGGATTTTTGACGTCGTCGCCCATAGCCAAACTTGCGCGTGTGCTTGTGCGCCGTTTTTACAAAGTTTTCAGATTGCCTCCTCTACTGAATTAGCCATAGAATCTATTTTTTTAAGACGAATTTTGAATTTTACGCCTCGGGTGTGGAATTTTTGACGTCGTCGCCCATAGCCAAACGTGCGTGCATGCTTGTGCGCCGTTTTTACAAAGTTTTCAGATTGCCTCCTGGGATTGCATCCCCCACTGAATTGGCCATAAAATCAATTGTGTTGAGGCGGATTTTGAATTTGACTCCTTGGGTGCAGAGTTTTTGACGTCGTCGCCCATAGCCAAACTTGCGCGTATGCTTGTGCGCCGTTTTTACAAAGTTTTCAGATTGCCCCCTGGGTTTGCAACCCCCGTTGAATTGGCCATAGAATCAATTTTTTTGAGACTGATTTTGAATTTGACGCCTCGGGTGCGGAGTTTTTAACGTCGTCGCCCATAGCCAAACTTGCGTGTGTGCTTGTGCGCCGTTTTTACAAAGTTTTCAGATTTCCTCCCGGAATTGCATCCCCCACTGAATTGGCCATATAATCAATTGTGTTGAGATGAATTTTGAATTTGACGCCTCGGGTGCGGAGTTTTTGACGTTGTCGCCCATAGCCAAACTTGCGTGTGTGCTTGTGCGCCGTTTTTACAAAGTTTTCAGATTGCCTCTCGGGTTGCAACCCCCACTGAATTGGCCATAGAATCTATTTTGTTGAGACGAATTTTGAATTTAACGCCTCGTGTGCGGAGTTTTTGACATCGTCGCCCATGGCCAAACTTGCGCGCATGCTTGTGCGCCGTTTTTACAAAGTTTTCAGATTGCCTCCCGGGTATGCATCCCTACTGAATTGGCCATAGAATCAATTGTGTTGAGATGAATTTTGAATTTGACGCCTCGGGTGCGGAGTTTTTGATGTCGTCGCCCATAGCCAAACGTGCGCGCATGCTTGTGCGCCGTTTTTACAAAGTTTTCAGATTGCCTCCTGGGATTGCATCCCCCACTGAATTGGCCATAAAATCAATTGTGTTGAGGCGGATTTTGAATTTGACTCCTTGGGTGCGGAGTTTTTGACGTCGTCGCCCATAGCCAAACTTGTGCGTATGCTTGTGCGCCGTTTTTACAAAGTTTTCAGATTGCCCCCTGGGTTTGCAACCCCCATTGAATTGGCCATAGAATCAATTTTTTTGAGACTGATTTTGAATTTGACGCCTCGGGTGCGGAGTTTTTGACGTCGTCGCCCATAGCCAAACTTGCGTGTGTGCTTGTGCGCCGTTTTTACAAAGTTTTCAGATTGCCTCCCGGAATTGCAACCCCCACTGAATTGGCCATATAATCAATTGTGTTGAGATGAATTTTGAATTTAACGCCTCGGGTGCGGAGTTTTTGACGTTGTCGCCCATAGCCAAACTTGCGTGTGTGCGTGTGCGCCGTTTTTACAAAGTTTTCAGATTGCCTCTCGGGTTGCAACCCCCACTTAATTGGCCATAGAATCTATTTTGTTGAGACGAATTTTGAATTTAACGCCTCGGGTGCGGAGTTTTTGACATCGTCGCCAATGGCCAAACTTGCGCGCATGCTTGTGCGCCGTTTTTACAAAGTTTTCAGATTGCCTCCCGGGTATGCATCCCTACTGAATTGGCCATAGAATCAATTGTGTTGAGACGAATTTTGAATTTGACGCCTCGGGTGCGGAGTTTTTGATGTCGTCGCCCATATCCAAACTTGTGCATATTCTTGTGCGCCATTTTTACAAAGTTTTCAGATTGCCCCCTGGGTTTGCATCCCCCACTAAATTGGCCATAGGATCAATTGTGTCGAGACGGATTTTGAATTTGAGGCCTCGGGTGTAGTGTTTTTGACGTCGTGGTCCATAGCCAAATTGCGAGCATGCTTGTGCGCCATTTTTACAAAGTTTTCAGATTGCCTCCCGGACTTGCATCCCCCACTACATTGGCCATAGAATCAATTGTGTTGAGACGAGTTTTGAATTTGACGCCTCTGGTGTGGAGTTTTTGACGTCGTCGCCTAAAGCCAAACTTGCGCGTGTGCTTGTGCGCCGTTTTTACAAAGTTTTCAGATTGCCTCACGGGTATGCATCCCTACTGAATTGGCCATAGAATCAATTGTGTTGAGACGGATTTTGAATTTGACGGCTCGGGTGCGGAGTTTTTGATGTCGTCGCCCATAGCCAAACTTGTGCATATGCTTGTGCGCCATTTTTACAAAGTTTTCAGATTGCCCCCTGGGTTTGCATCCCCCACTGAATTGGCCATAGAATCAATTGTTTCGAGACGGATTTTGAATTTGAGGCCTCGGGTGCAGTGTTTTTGACGTCGTGGTCCATAGCCAAATTGCGAGCATGCTTGTGCGCCATTTTGACAAAGTTTTTATATTGCCTCCTAGGATTGCATCCCCCACTGAATTGGCAATAGGATCAATTGCATCGAGACGGTTTTTGACGTCGCCGCCCATTGCCACACATACGCGCATGCTTATGCGCCGTTTTTACAAAGTTTTCGGATTACCTCTCGGGTTTGCACTCCCCACTGAATTGGCCATAGAATCAATTGTGCCGACACGGATTTTGAATTTGAGGCCTCGGGTGCAGTGTTTTTAACGTCGTGGTCCATAGCCAAACTTCGGCCATGCTTGTGCGCCGTTTTTACAAAGATTTTAGATTGCCTCCCGGGTTTGCATCCCCCACTGTATTGGCCATAGAATCAATTGTGTTGAGATGGATTTTGAATTTGACGCCTCAAGTGCGGATTTTTGACGTCGTCGCCCATAGCCAAACTTGCGCGTGTGCTTGTGCACCGTTTTTACAAAGTTTTCAGATTGCCTCCACTACTGAATTAGCCATAGAATCTATTTTTTTAAGACGAATTTTGAATTTTACGCCTCGGGTGTGGAATTTTTGACGTCGTCGCCCATAGCCAAACGTGCGCGCATGCTTGTGCGCCGTTTTTACAAAGTTTTCAGATTACCTCCTGGGATTGCATCCCCCACTGAATTGGCCATAGAATCTATTTTGTTGAGACGAATTTTGAATTTAACTCCTCGGGTGCGGAGTTTTTGACATCGTCGCCCATGGCCAAACTTGCGCGTATGCTTGTGCGCCGTTTTTACAAAGTTTTCAGATTGCCCCCTGGGTTTGCAACCCCCATTGAATTGGCCATAGAATCAATTTTGTTGAGACTGATTTTGAATTTGATGCCTCGGGTGCGGAGTTTTTGACGTCGTCGCCCATAGCCAAACTTGCGCGTATGCTTGTGCGCCATTTTTACAAAGTTTTCAGATTGCCCCCTGGTTTTGCATCCCCCACTGAATTGGCCATAGAATCAATTGTGTCGAGACGGATTTTGAATTTGAGGCCTCGGGTGCAGTGTTTTTGACGTCGTGGTCCATAGCCAAATTGCGAGCATGCTTGTGCGCCATTTTTACAATGTTTTCAGATTGCCTCCCGGACTTGCATCCCCCACTAAATTGGCCATAGAATCAATTGTGTTGAGACGAGTTTTGAATTTGACGCCTCTGGTGTGGAGTTTTTTACGTCGTCGCCAATAGCCAAACTTGCGCGTGTGCTTGTGCGCCGTTTTTACAAAGTTTTCAGATTGCCTCACGGGTATGCATCCCTACTGAATTGGCCATAGAATCAATTGTGTTGAGACGGATTTTGAATTTGACGCCTCGGGTGCGGAGTTTTTGATGTCGTCGCCCATAGCCAAACTTGTGCATATGCTTGTGCGCAATTTTTACAAAGTTTTCAGATTGCCCCCTGGGTTTGCATCCCCCACTGAATTGGCCATAGAATCAATTGTGTCGAGACGGATTTTGAATTTGAGGCCTCGGGTGCAGTGTTTTTGACGTCGTGGTCCATAGCCAAACTTGTGCGTGTGCTTGTGCGCCATTTTTACAAAGTTTTCAGATTGCCTCCCGGGTTTGCATCCCCCACTAAATTGTCAATAGAATCAATTGTGTTGAGACGAGTTTTGAATTTGACGCCTCGGGTGTGGAGTTTTTTACGTCGTCGCCAATAGCCAAACTTGCGCGTGTGCTTGTGCGCCGTTTTTACAAAGTTTTCAGATTGCCTCACGGGTATGCATCCCTACTGAATTGGCCATAGAATCAATTGTGTTGAGATGGATTTTGAATTTGACGCCTCGGGTGCGGAGTTTTTTATGTAGTCGCCCATAGCCAAACTTGTGCATATGCTTGTGCGCCATTTTTACAAAGTTTTCAGATTGCCCCCTGGGTTTGCATCCCCCACTGAATTGGCCATAGAATCAATTGTGTCGAGACGGATTTTGAATTTGAGGCCTTGGGTGCAGTGTTTTTGACGTCGTGGTCCATAGCCAAATTGCGAGCATGCTTGTGCGCCATTTTTACAAAGTTTTTATATTGCCTCCTAGGATTGCATCCCCCACTGAATTGGCAATAGGATCAATTGCGTCGAGAAGATTTTTGACGTCGTCGCCCATTGCCACACATACGTGCATGCTTATCCGCCGTTTTTACAAAGTTTTCGGATTACCTTTCGGGTTTGCACTGCCCACTGAATTGGCCATAGAATCAATTGTGCCGACACGGATTTTGAATTTGAGGCCTCGGGTGCAGTGGTTTTAACGTCGTGGTCCATAGCCAAACTTCGGCCATGCTTGTGCGCCGTTTTTACAAAGTTTTCAGATTGCCTCTCGGGTTTGCACTCCCCACTGAATTTTTGACGCCGTCGCCCATAGCCAAACGTGCGCGCATGCTTGTGCGCCGTTTTTACAAAGTTTTCAGATTGCCTCCTGGGATTGCATCCCCCACTGAATTAGCTATAAAATCAATTGTGTTGAGGCGGATTTTGAATTTGACGCCTTGGGTGCGGATTTTTTGACGTCGTCTCCCATAGCCAAACTTGCGCGTATGCTTGTGCGCCATTTTTACAAAGTTTTCAGATTGCCCCCTGGTTTTGCATCCCCCACTGAATTGGCCATAGAATCAATTGTGTCGAGACGGATTTTGAATTTGAGGCCTCGGGTGCAGTGTTTTTGACGTCGTGGTCCATAGCCAAATTGCGAGCATGCTTGTGCGCCATTTTTACAATGTTTTCAGATTGCCTCCCGGACTTGCATCCCCCACTAAATTGGCCATAGAATCAATTGTGTTGAGACGAGTTTTGAATTTGACGCCTCTGGTGTGGAGTTTTTTACGTCGTCGCCAATAGCCAAACTTGCGCGTGTGCTTGTGCGCCGTTTTTACAAAGTTTTCAGATTGCCTCACGGGTATGCATCCCTACTGAATTGGCCATAGAATCAATTGTGTTGAGACGGATTTTGAATTTGACGCCTCGGGTGCGGAGTTTTTGATGTCGTCGCCCATAGCCAAACTTGTGCATATGCTTGTGCGCAATTTTTACAAAGTTTTCAGATTGCCCCCTGGGTTTGCATCCCCCACTGAATTGGCCATAGAATCAATTGTGTCGAGACGGATTTTGAATTTGAGGCCTCGGGTGCAGTGTTTTTGACGTCGTGGTCCATAGCCAAACTTGTGCGTGTGCTTGTGCGCCATTTTTACAAAGTTTTCAGATTGCCTCCCGGGTTTGCATCCCCCACTAAATTGTCAATAGAATCAATTGTGTTGAGACGAGTTTTGAATTTGACGCCTCGGGTGTGGAGTTTTTTACGTCGTCGCCAATAGCCAAACTTGCGCGTGTGCTTGTGCGCCGTTTTTACAAAGTTTTCAGATTGCCTCACGGGTATGCATCCCTACTGAATTGGCCATAGAATCAATTGTGTTGAGATGGATTTTGAATTTGACGCCTCGGGTGCGGAGTTTTTTATGTAGTCGCCCATAGCCAAACTTGTGCATATGCTTGTGCGCCATTTTTACAAAGTTTTCAGATTGCCCCCTGGGTTTGCATCCCCCACTGAATTGGCCATAGAATCAATTGTGTCGAGACGGATTTTGAATTTGAGGCCTTGGGTGCAGTGTTTTTGACGTCGTGGTCCATAGCCAAATTGCGAGCATGCTTGTGCGCCATTTTTACAAAGTTTTTATATTGCCTCCTAGGATTGCATCCCCCACTGAATTGGCAATAGGATCAATTGCGTCGAGAAGATTTTTGACGTCGTCGCCCATTGCCACACATACGTGCATGCTTATCCGCCGTTTTTACAAAGTTTTCGGATTACCTTTCGGGTTTGCACTGCCCACTGAATTGGCCATAGAATCAATTGTGCCGACACGGATTTTGAATTTGAGGCCTCGGGTGCAGTGGTTTTAACGTCGTGGTCCATAGCCAAACTTCGGCCATGCTTGTGCGCCGTTTTTACAAAGTTTTCAGATTGCCTCTCGGGTTTGCACTCCCCACTGAATTTTTGACGCCGTCGCCCATAGCCAAACGTGCGCGCATGCTTGTGCGCCGTTTTTACAAAGTTTTCAGATTGCCTCCTGGGATTGCATCCCCCACTGAATTAGCTATAAAATCAATTGTGTTGAGGCGGATTTTGAATTTGACGCCTTGGGTGCGGATTTTTTGACGTCGTCTCCCATAGCCAAACTTGCGCGTATGCTTGTGCGCCGTTTTTACAAAGTTTTCAGATTGCCCCCTGGGTTTGCAACCCCCATTGAATTGGCCATAGAATCAATTTTGTTGAGACTGATTTTGAATTTGACGCCTCGGGTGCGGAGTTTTTGACGTCGTCGCCCATAGCCAAACTTGCGCGTATGTTTGTGCGCCATTTTTACAAAGTTTTCAGATTGCCCACTGGTTTTGCATCCCCCACTGAATTGGCCATAGAATCAATTGTGCCGACACGGATTTTGAATTTGAGGCCTCGGGTGCAGTGTTTTTAACGTCGTGGTCCATAGCCAAACTTCGGCCATGCTTGTGCGCCGTTTTTACAAAGTTTTCAGATTGCCTCTCGGGTTTGCACTCCCCACTGAATTTTTGACGTCGTCGCCCATAGCCAAACGTGCGCGCATGCTTGTGCGCCGTTTTTACAAAGTTTTCAGATTGCCTCCTGGGATTGCATCCCCCACTGAATTAGCCATAAAATCAATTGTGTTGAGGCGGATTTTGAATTTGACGCCTTGGGTGCGGATTTTTTGACGTCGTCGCCCATAGCCAAACTTGCGCGTATGCTTGTGCGCCGTTTTTACAAAGTTTTCAGATTGCCCCCTGGGTTTGCAACCCCCATTGAATTGGCCATAGAATCAATTTTGTTGAGACTGATTTTGAATTTGACGCCTCGGGTGCGGAGTTTTTGACGTCGTCGCCCATAGCCAAACTTGCGCGTATGTTTGTGCGCCATTTTTACAAAGTTTTCAGATTGCTCCCTGGTTTTGCATCCCCCACTGAATTGGCCATAGAATCAATTGTGTCGAGACGGATTTTGAATTTGAGGCCTTGGGTGCAGTGTTTTTTACGTCGTGGTCCATAGCCAAATTGCGAGCATGCTTGTGCGCCATTTTTACAAAGTTTTTATATTGCCTCCCGGGTTTGCATCCCCCACTGAATTGGAAATAGGATCAATTGCGTCGAGACGGTTTTTGACGTCGTGGCCCATTGCCACACTTTCGCGCATGCTTATGCGCCGTTTATACAAAGTTGTCGGATTACCTCTCGGGTTTGCACTCCCCACTGAATTGGCCATAGAATCTATTGTGCCGACACGGATTTTACGCCTCAAGTGCGGATTTTTGACGTCGTCGCCCATAGCCAAACTTGCGCGTGTGCTTGTGCGCCGTTTTTACAAAGTTTTCAGATTGCCTCCCGGGTTGCCTCATCTACTGAATTAGCCATAGAATCTATTTTTTTAAGACGAATTTTGAATTTTACGCCTCGGTGTGGAATTTTTGACGTCGTCGCCCATAGCCAAACGTGCGCGCATGCTTGTGCGTCGTTTTTACAAAGTTTTCAGATTGCCTCCTGGGATTGCATCCCCCACTGAATTAGCCATAAAATCAATTGTGTTGAGGCGGATTTTGAATTTGACGCCTTGGGTGCGGAGTTTTTGACGTCGTCGCCCATAGCCAAACTTGCGAGCATGCTTGTGCGCCGTTTTTACAAAGTTTTCAGATTGCCTCCCGGGTTTGCAACCCCCACTGAATTGGCCATAGAATCAATTGTGTTGAGATGGATTTTGAATTTGACGCCTCAAGTGCGGATTTTTGACGTCGTCGCCCATAGCCAAACTTGCGCGTGTGCTTGTGCGCCGTTTTTACAAAGTTTTCAGATTGCCTCCTCTACTGAATTAGCCATAGAATCTATTTTTTTAAGACGAATTTTGAATTTTACGCCTCGGGTGTGGAGTTTTTGACGTCGTCGCCCATAGCCAAACTTGCGCGTATGCTTGTGCGCGTTTTTACAAAGTTTTCAGATTGCCCCCTGGGTTTGCAACCCCCATTGAATTGGCCATAGAATCAATTTTGTTGAGACTGATTTTGAATTTGACGCCTCGGGTGCGGAGTTTTTGACGTCGTCGCCCATAGCCAAACTTGCGCATATGTTTGTGCGCCATTTTTACAAAGTCTTCATATTGCCCCCTGGTTTTGCATCCCCCACTGAATTGGCCATAGAATCAATTGTGTCGAGACAGATTTTGAATTTGAGGCCTCGGGTGCAGTGTTTTTGACGTCGTGGTCCATAGCCAAATTGCGAGCATGCTTGTGCGCCATTTTTACAAAGTTTTTATATTGCCTCCCGGGTTTGCATCCCCCACTGTATTGGCCATAGAATCAATTGTGTTGAGATGGATTTTGAATTTGACGCCTCAAGTGCGGATTTTTGACGTCGTCGCCCATAGCCAAACTTGCGCGTGTGCTTGTGCGCCGTTTTTACAAAGTTTTCAGATTGCCTCCTCTACTGAATTAGCCATAGAATCTATTTTTTTAAGACGAATTTTGAATTTTACGCCTCGGGTGTGGAATTTTTGACGTCGTCGCCCATAGCCAAACGTGCGTGCATGCTTGTGCGCCGTTTTTACAAAGTTTTCAGATTGCCTCCTGGGATTGCATCCCCCACTGAATTGGCCATAAAATCAATTGTGTTGAGGCGGATTTTGAATTTGACTCCTTGGGTGCAGAGTTTTTGACGTCGTCGCCCATAGCCAAACTTGCGCGTATGCTTGTGCGCCGTTTTTACAAAGTTTTCAGATTGCCCCCTGGGTTTGCAACCCCCGTTGAATTGGCCATAGAATCAATTTTTTTGAGACTGATTTTGAATTTGACGCCTCGGGTGCGGAGTTTTTGACGTCGTCGCCCATAGCCAAACTTGCGTGTGTGCTTGTGCGCCGTTTTTACAAAGTTTTCAGATTGCCTCCCGGAATTGCATCCCCCACTGAATTGGCCATATAATCAATTGTGTTGAGATGAATTTTGAATTTGACGCCTCGGGTGCGGAGTTTTTGACGTTGTCGCCCATAGCCAAACTTGCGTGTGTGCTTGTGCGCCGTTTTTACAAAGTTTTCAGATTGCCTCTCGGGTTGCAACCCCCACTGAATTGGCCATAGAATCTATTTTGTTGAGACGAATTTTGAATTTAACGCCTCGTGTGCGGAGTTTTTGACATCGTCGCCCATGGCCAAACTTGCGCGCATGCTTGTGCGCCGTTTTTACAAAGTTTTCAGATTGCCTCCCGGGTATGCATCCCTACTGAATTGGCCATAGAATCAATTGTGTTGAGATGAATTTTGAATTTGACGCCTCGGGTGCGGAGTTTTTGATGTCGTCGCCCATAGCCAAACGTGCGCGCATGCTTGTGCGCCGTTTTTACAAAAGTTTTCAGATTGCCTCCTGGGATTGCATCCCCCACTGAATTGGCCATAAAATCAATTGTGTTGAGGCGGATTTTGAATTTGACTCCTTGGGTGCGGAGTTTTTGACGTCGTCGCCCATAGCCAAACTTGTGCGTATGCTTGTGCGCCGTTTTTACAAAGTTTTCAGATTGCCCCCTGGGTTTGCAACCCCCATTGAATTGGCCATAGAATCAATTTTTTTAGACTGATTTTGAATTTGTCGCCTCGAGGGCGGAGTTTTTGACGTCGTCGCCCATAGCCAAACTTGCGTGTGTGCTTGTGCGCCGTTTTTACAAAGTTTTCAGATTGCCTCCCGGAATTGCATCCCCCACTGAATTGGCCATATAATCAATTGTGTTGAGATGAATTTTGAATTTGACGCCTCGGGTGCGGAGTTTTTGACGTTGTCGCCCATAGCCAAACTTGCGTGTATGCGTGTGCGCCATTTTTACAAAGTTTTCAGATTGCCTCTCGGGTTGCAACCCCCACTTAATTGGCCATAGAATCTATTTTGTTGAGACGAATTTTGAATTTAACGCCTCGGGTGCGGAGTTTTTGACATCGTCGCCCATGGCCAAACTTGCGCGCATGCTTGTGCGCCGTTTTTACAAAGTTTTCAGATTGCCTCCCGGGTATGCATCCCTACTGAATTGGCCATAGAATCAATTGTGTTGAGACGAATTTTGAATTTGACGCCTCGGGTGCGGAGTTTTTGATGTCGTCGCCCATATCCAAACTTGTGCATATGCTTGTGCGCCATTTTTACAAAGTTTTCAGATTGCCCCCTGGGTTTGCATCCCCCACTGAATTGGCCATAGAATCAATTGTGTCGAGACGGATTTTGAATTTGAGGCCTCGGGTGGAGTGTTTTTGACGTCGTGGTCCATAGCCAAATTACGAGCATGCTTGTGCGCCATTTTTACAAAGTTTTCAGATTGCCTCCCGGACTTGCATCCCCCACTAAATTGGCCATAGAATCAATTGTGTTGAGACGAGTTTTGAATTTGACGCCTCTGGTGTGGAGTTTTTTACGTCGTCGCCTATAGCCAAACTTACGCGTGTGCTTGTGCGCCGTTTTTACAAAGTTTTCAGATTGCCTCACGGGTATGCATCCCTACTGAATTGGCCATAAAATCAATTGTGTTGAGACGGATTTTGAATTTGACGCCTCGGGTGCGGAGTTTTTGATGTCGTCGCCCATAGCCAAACTTGTGCATATGCTTGTGCGCCATTTTTACAAAGTTTTCAGATTGCCCCCTGGGTTTGCATCCCCCACTGAATTGGCCATAGAATCAATTGTGTCGAGACGGATTTTGAATTTGAGGCCTCGGGTGCAGTGTTTTTGACGTCGTGGTCCATAGCCAAATTGCGAGCATGCTTGTGCGCCATTTTGACAAAGTTTTTATATTGCCTCCTAGCATTGCATCCCCCACTGAATTGGCAATAGGATCAATTGCGTCGAGACGGTTTTTGACGTCGTCGCCCATTGCCACACATACGCGCATGCTTATGCGCCGTTTTTACAAAGTTTTCGGATTACCTCTCGGGTTTGCACTCCCCACTGAATTGGCTATAGAATCAATTGTGCCGACACGGATTTTGAATTTGAGGCCTCGGGTGCAGTGTTTTTAACGTCGTGGTCCATAGCCAAACTTCGGCCATGCTTGTGCGCCGTTTTTACAAAGATTTCAGATTACCTCCCGGGTTTGCATCCCCCACTCAATTGGCCATAGAATCAATTGTGTTGAGACGGATTTTGAATTTTACGCCTCAAGTGCGGATTTTCGACATCGTCGCCCATAGCCAAACTTGCGTGTGCTTGTGCGCCGTTTTTACAAAGTTTTCAGATTGCCCCCTGGGTTTGCAACCCCCATTGAATTGGCCATAGAATCAATTTTGTTGAGACTGATTTTGAATTTGACGCCTCGGGTGCGGAGTTTTTAACGTCGTCGCCCATAGCCAAACTTGCGCGTATGTTTGTGCGCCATTTTTACAAGGTTTTCAGATTGCCCCCTGGTTTTGCATCCCCCACTGAATTGGCCATAGAATCAATTGTGTCGAGACGGATTTTGAATTTGAGGCCTCGGGTGCAGTGTTTTTGACGTCGTGGTCCATAGCCAAATTGCGAGCATGCTTGTGCGCCATTTTTACAAAGTTTTTATATTGCCTCCCGGGTTTGCATCCCCTACTGAATTGGCCATAGAATCAATTGTGTTGAGACGGATTTTGAATTTGACGCCTCGGGTGCGGAGTTTTTGATGTCGTCGCCCATAGCCAAACTTGTGCATATGCTTGTGCGCCATTTTTACAAAGTTTTCAGATTGCCCCCTGGGTTTGCATCCCCCACTGAATTGGCCATAGAATCAATTGTGTCGAGACGGATTTTGAATTTGAGGCCTCGGGTGCAGTGTTTTTGACGTCGTGGTCCATAGCCAAATTGCGAGCATGCTTGTGCGCCATTTTGACAAAGTTTTTATATTGCCTCCTAGGATTGCATCCCCCACTGAATTGGCAATAGGATCAATTGCGTCGAGACGGTTTTTGACGTCGTCGCCAATTGCCACACAAACGCGCATGCTTATGCGCCGTTTTTACAAAGTTTTCGGATTACCTCTCGGGTTTGCACCCCCCACTGAATTGGCCATAGAATCAATTGTGCCGACACGGATTTTGAATTTGAGGCCTCGGGTGCAGTGTTTTTAACGTCGTGGTCCATAGCCAAACTTCGGCCATGCTTGTGCGCCATTTTTACAAAGATTTCAGATTGCCTCCCGGGTTTGCATCCCCCACTGAATTGGCCATAGAATCAATTGTGTTGAGACGGATTTTGAATTTTACGCCTCAAGTGCAGATTTTCGACATCGTCGCCCATAGCCAAACTTGCGTGTGCTTGTGCGCCGTTTTTACAAAGTTTTCAGATTGCCCCCTGGGTTTGCAACCCCCATTGAATTGGCCATAGAATCAATTTTGTTGAGACGGATTTTGAATTTGACGCCTCGGGTTCGGAATTTTTGACGTCGTTGCCCATAGCCAAATTTGCGCGCATGCTTGTGCGGCGTTTTTACAAAGTTTTCAGATTGCCCCCTGGGTTTGCATCTCCCACTGAATTGGCCATAGAATCAATTGTGTCGAGACGGATTTTGAATTTGAGGCCTCGGGTGCAGTGTTTTTGACGTCGTGGTCCATAGCCAAATTGCGAGCATGCTTGTGCGCCATTTTTACAAAGTTTTTATATTGCCTCCCGGGTTTGCATCCCCCACTGAATTGGCAATAGGATCAACTGCGTCGAGACGGTTTTTGACGTCGTGGCCCATTGCCACACTTACGCGCATGCTTATGCGCCGTTTTTACAAAGTTGTCGGATTACCTCTCGGGTTTGCACTCCCCACTGAATTGGCCATAGAATCTATTGTGCCGACACGGATTTTGAATTTGAGGCCTCGGGTGCAGTGTTTTTAACGTCGTGGTCCATAGCCAAACTTCGGCGTGTGCTTGTGCGCCGTTTTTACAAAGTTTTCAGATTGCCTTCCGGGTTGCCTTCTCTACTGAATTAGCCATAGAATCTATTTTTTTAAGACGAATTTTGAATTTTACGCCTCGGGTGTGGAATTTTTGACGTCGTCGCCCATAGCCAAACGTGCGCGCATGCTTGTGCGCCGTTTTTACAAAGTTTTCAGATTGCCCCTGGGTTTGCAACCCCCATTGAATTGGCCATAGAATCAATTTTGTTGAGACTGATTTTGAATTTGACGCCTCGGGTGCGCAGTTTTTGACGTCGTCGCCCATAGCCAAACTTGCGCGTATGTTTGTGCGCCATTTTTACAAAGTTTTCAGATTGCCCCCTGGTTTTGCATCCCCCACTGAATTGGCCATAGAATCAATTGTGTCGAGACGGATTTTGAATTTGAGGCCTCGAGTGCAGTGTTTTTGACGTCGTGGTCCATAGCCAAATTGCGAGCATGCTTGTGCGCCATTTTTACAAAGTTTTTATATTGCCTCCCGGGTTTGCATCCCCCACTGTATTGGCCATAGAATCAATTGTGTTGAGATGGATTTTGAATTTGACGCCTCAAGTGCGGATTTTTGACGTCGTCGCCCATAGCCAAACTTGCGCGTGTGCTTGTGCACCGTTTTTACAAAGTTTTCAGATTGCCTCCACTACTGAATTAGCCATAGAATCTATTTTTTTAAGACGAATTTTGAATTTTACGCCTCGGGTGTGGAATTTTTGACGTCGTCGCCCAGAGCCAAACGTGCGCGCATGCTTGTGCGCCGTTTTTACAAAGTTTTCAGATTGCCTCCTGGGATTGCATCCCCCACTGAATTGGCCATAAAATCAATTGTGTTGAGGCGGATTTTGAATTTGACTCGTTGGGTGCGGAGTTTTTGACGTCGTCGCCCATAGCCAAACTTGCGCGTATGCTTGTGCGCCGTTTTTACAAAGTTTTCAGATTGCCCCCTGGGTTTGCAACCCCCATTGAATTGGCCATAGAATCAATTTTGTTGAGACTGATTTTGAATTTGACGCCTCGGGTGCGCAGTTTTTTACGTCGTCGACCATAGCCAAACTTGCGTGTGTGCTTGTGCGCCGTTTTTACAAAGTTTTCAGATTGCCTCCCGGATTTGCATCCCCCACTGAATTGGCCATATAATCAATTGTGTTTAGATGAATTTTGAATTTGACGCCTCGGGTGCGGAGTTTTTGACGTTGTCGCCCATAGCCAAACTTGCGTGTGTGCTTGTGCGCCGTTTTTACAAAGTTTTCAGATTGCCTCTCGGGTTGCAACCCCCACTGAATTGGCCATAGAATCTATTTTGTTGAGACGAATTTTGAATTTAACGCCTCGGGTGCGGAGTTTTTGACATCGTCGCCCATGGCCAAACTTGCGCGCATGCTTGTGCGCCGTTTTTACAAAGTTTTCAGATTGCATCCCGGGTATGCATCCCTACTGAATTGGCCATAGAATCAATTGTGTTGAGACGAATTTTGAATTTGACGCCTCGGATGCGGAGTTTTTGATGTCGTCGCCCATAGCCAAACTTGTGCATATGCTTGTGCGCCATTTTTACAAAGTTTTCAGATTGCCCCCTGGGTTTGCATCCCCCACTGAATTGGCCATATAATCAATTGTGTCGAGACGGATTTTGAATTTGACGCCTCTGGTGTGGAGTTTTTGAGGTCGTCGCCTATAGCCAAACTTGCGCGTGTGCTTGTGCGCCGTTTTTACAAAGTTTTCAGATTGCCTCACGGGTATGCATCCCTACTGAATTGGCCATAGAATCAATTGTGTTGAGACGGATTTTGAATTTGACGCCTCGGGTGCGTAGTTTTTGATGTCGTCGCCCATAGCCAAACTTGTGCATATGCTTGGGCGCCATTTTTACAAAGTTTTCAGATTGCCCCCTGGGTTTGCATCCCCCACTGAATTGGCCATAGAATCAATTGTGTCGAGACGGATTTTGAATTTGAGGCCTCGGGTGCAGTGTTTTTGACGTCGTGGTCCATAGCCAAATTGCGAGCATGCTTGTGCGCCATTTTTACAAAGTTTTTATATTGCCTCCTAGGATTGCATCCCCCACTGAATTGGCAATAGGATCAATTGCGTCGAGACGGTTTTTGACGTCGTCGCCCATTGCCATACATACGCGCATGCTTATGCGCCGTTTTTACAAAGTTTTCGGATTACCTCTCGGGTTTGCACTCCCCACTGAATTGGCCATAGAATCAATTGTGCCGACACGGATTTTGAATTTGAGGCCTCGGGTGCAGTGTTTTTAACGTCGTGGTCCATAGCCAAACTTCGGCCATGCTTGTGCGCCGTTTTTACAAAGTTTTCAGATTGCCTCCCGGGTTTGCATCCCCCACTGAATTGGCCATAGAATCAATTGTGTTGAGACGGATTTTGAATTTTACGCCTCAAGTGCGGATTTTCGACGTCGTCGCCCATAGCCAAACTTGCGTGTGCTTGTGCGCCGTTTTTACAAAGTTTTCAGATTGCCCCCTGGGTTTGCAACCCCCATTGAATTGGCCATAGAATCAATTTTGTTGAGACTTATTTTGAATTTGACGCCTCGGGTGCGGAGTTTTTGACGTCGTCGCTCATAGCCAAACTTGCGCGTATGTTTGTGCGCCATTTTTACAAAGTTTTCAGATTACCCCCTGGTTTTGCATCCCCCACTGAATTGGCCATAGAATCAATTATGTCGAGACGGATTTTGAATTTGAGACCTCGGGTGCAGTGTTTTTGACGTCGTGGTCCATAGCTAAATTGCGAGCATGCTTGTGCGCCATTTTTACAAAGTTTTTATATTGCCTCCCGGGTTTGCATCCCCCACTGAATTGGCAATAAGATCAATTGCGTCGAGACGGTTTTTGACGTCGTGGCCCATTGCCAACTTACGCGCATGCTTATGCGCCGTTTTTACAAAGTTGTCGGATTACCTCTCGGGTTTGCACTCCCCACTGAATTGGCCATAGAATCTATTGTGCCGACACGGATTTTGAATTTGAGGCCTCGGGTGCAGTGTTTTTAACGTCGTGGTCCATAGCCATACTTCGGCCATGCTTGTGCGCCGTTTTTACAAAGTTTTCAGATTGCCTCACGGGTTTGCATCCCCCACTGAATTGGCCATAGAATCAATTGTGTTGAGACGGATTTTAAATTTGACGCCTCAAGTGCGGATTTTTGACGTCGTCGCCCATAGCCAAACTTGCGCGTGTGCTTGTGCGCCGTTTTTACAAAGTTTTCAGATTGCCTCCTCTACTGAATTAGCCATAGAATCTATTTTTTTAAGACGTCGAATTTTGAATTTTACGCCTCGGGTGTGGAATTTTTGACGTCGTCGCCCATAACCAAACGTGCGCGCATGCTTGTGCGCCGTTTTTACAAAGTTTTCAGATTGCCTCCTGGGATTGCATTCCCCACTGAATTGGCCATAAAATCAATTGTGTTGAGGCGGATTTTGAATTTGACTCCTTGGGTGCGGAGTTTTTGACGTCGTCGCCCATAGCCAAACTTGTGCGTATGCTTGTGCGCGTTTTTACAAAGTTTTCAGATTGCCCCCTGGGTTTGCAACCCCCATTGAATTGGCCATAGAATCAATTTTGTTGAGACTGGTTTTGAATTTGACGCCTCGGGTGCGGAGTTTTTGACGTCGTCGCCCATAGCCAAACTTGCGTGTGTGCTTGTGCGCCGTTTTTACAAAGTTTTCAGATTGCCTCCCGGATTTGCATCCCCCACTGAATTGGCCATAGAATCAATTGCGTTGAGATGAATTTTGAATTTGACGGCTCGGGTGCGGAGTTTTTGACGTTGTCGCCCATAGCCAAACTTGTGTGTGTGCTTGTGCGCCGTTTTTACAAAGTTTTCAGATTGCCTCTCGGGTTGCAACCCCCACTGAATTGGCCATAAAATCTATTTTGTTGAGACGAATTTTGAATTTAACGCCTCGGGTGCGGAGTTTTTGACATCGTCGCCCATAGCCAAACTTGCGCGCATGCTTGTGCGCCGTTTTTACAAAGTTTTCAGATTGCCTCCCGGGTATGCATCCCTACTAAATTGGCCATAGAATCAATTGTGTTGAGACGAATTTTGAATTTGACGCCTCGGGTGCGGAGTTTTTGATGTCGTCGCCCATAGCCAAACTTGTGCATATGCTTGTGCGCCATTTTTACAAAGTTTTCAGATTTCCCCCTGGGTTTGCATCCCCCACTAAATTGGCCATAGAATCAATTGTGTCGAGACGGATTTTGAATTTGAGGCCTCGGGTGCAGTGTTTTTGAAGTCGTGGTCCATAGCCAAATTGCGAGCATGCTTGTGCGCCATTTTTACAAAGTTTTTATATTGCCTCCTAGGATTGCATCCCCCACTGAATTGGCAATAGGATCAATTGCGTCGAGACGGTTTTTGACGTCGTCGCCCATTGCCACACATACGCGCATGCTTATCCGCCGTTTTTACAAAGTTTTCAGATTACCTCTCGGGTTTGCACTGCCCACTGAATTGGCCATAGAATCAATTGTGCCGACACGGATTTTGAATTTGAGGCCTCGGGTGCAGTGTTTTTAACGTCGTGGTCCATAGCCAAACTTCGGCCATGCTTGTGCGCCGTTTTTACAAAGTTTTCAGATTGCCTCCCGGGTTTGCATCCCCCACTGAATTGGCCATAGAATCAATTGTGTTGAGACGGATTTTGAATTTGAGGGCTCGGGTGTAGTGTTTTTGACGTCGTGGTCCATAGCCAAACTTCGGCCATGCTTGTGCGCCGTTTTTACAAAGTTTTCAGATTGCCTCCCGGGTTTGCATCCCCCACTGAATTGGCCATAGAATCAATTGTGTTGAGACGGATTTTGAATTTTACGCCTCAAGTGCGGATTTTTGACGTCGTCGCCCATAGCCAAACTTGCGTGTGTGCTTGTGCGCCGTTTTTACAAAGTTTTCAGATTGCCTCCCGGATTTGCATCCCCCACTGAATTGGCCATAGAATCAATTGCGTTGAGATGAATTTTGAATTTGACGCCTCGGGTGCGGAGTTTTTGACGTTGTCGCCCATAGCCAAACTTGCGTGTGTGCTTGTGCGCCGTTTTTACAAAGTTTTCAGATTGCCTCTCGGGTTGCAACCCCCACTGAATTGGCCATAGAATCTATTTTGTTGAGACGAATTTTGAATTTAACGCCTCGGGTGCGGAGTTTTTAACATCGTCGCCCATGGCCAAACTTGCGCGCATGCTTGTGCGCCGTTTTTACAAAGTTTTCAGATTGCCTCCCGGGTATGCATCCCTACTGAATTGGCCATAGAATCAATTGTGTTGAGACGAATTTTGAATTTGACGCCTCGGGTGCGGAGTTTTTGATGTCGTCGCCCATAGCCAAACTTGTGCATATGCTTGTGCGCCATTTTTATAAAGTTTTCAGATTTCCCCCTGGGTTTGCATCCCCCACTGAATTGGCCATAGAATCAATTGTGTCGAGACGGATTTTGAATTTGAGGCCTCGGGTGCAGTGTTTTTGACGTCGTGGTCCATAGCCAAATTGCGAGCATGCTTGTGCGCCATTTTTACAAAGTTTTTATATTGCCTCCTAGGATTGCATCCCCCACTGAAATGGCAATAGGATCAATTGCGTCGAGACGGTTTTTGACATCGTCGCCCATTGCCACACATACGCGCATGCTTATCCGCCGTTTTTACAAAGTTTTCGGATTACCTCTCGGGTTTGCACTGCCCACTGAATTGGCCATAGAATCAATTGTGCCGACACGGATTTTGAATTTGAGGCCTCGGGTGTAGTGTTTTTAACGTCGTGGTCCATAGCCAAACTTCGGCCATGCTTGTGCGCCGTTTTTACAAAGTTTTCAGATTGCCTCCCGGGTTTGCATCCCCCACTGAATTGGCCATAGAATCAATTGTGTTGAGACGGATTTTAAATTTTACGCCTCAAGTGCGGATTTTTGACGTCGTCGCCCATAGCCAAACTTGCGCGTGTGCTTGTGCGCCGTTTTTACAAAGTTTTCAGATTGCCTCCCGGGTTGCCTCCTCTACTGAATTAGCCATAGAATCTATTTTTTTAAGACGAATTTTGAATTTTACGCCTCGGGTGTGGAATTTTTGACGTCGTCGCCCATAGCCAAACGTGCGCGCATGCTTGTGCGCCGTTTTTACAAAGTTTTCAGATTGCCCCTGGGTTTGCAACCCCCATTGAATTGGCCATAGAATCAATTTTGTTGAGACTGATTTTGAATTTGACGCCTCGGGTGCGGAGTTTTTGACGTCGTCGCCCATAGCCAAACTTGCGCGTATGTTTGTGCGCCATTTTTACAAAGTTTTCAGATTGCCCCCTGGTTTTGCATCCCCCACTGAATTGGCCATAGAATCAATTGTGTTGAGACGGATTTTGAATTTGAAGCCTCGGGTGCAGTGTTTTTGACGTCGTGGTCCATAGCCAAATTGCGAGCATGCTTGTGCGCCATTTTTACAAAGTTTTTATATTACCTCCCGGGTTTGCATCCCCCACTGAATTGGCAATAGGATCAATTGCGTCAAGACGGTTTTTGACGTCGTGGCCCATTGCCACACTTACGCGCATGCTTATGCGCCGTTTTTACAAAGTTATCGGATTACCTCTCGGGTTTGCACTCCCCACTGAATTGGCCATAGAATCTATTGTGTTGAGGCGGATTTTGAATTTGACTCCTTGGGTGCGGAGTTTTTGACGTCGTCGCCCATAGCCAAACTTGCGCGTATGCTTGTGCGCCGTTTTTACAAAGTTTTCAGATTGCCCCCTGGGTTTGCAACCCCCAGTGAATTGGCCATAGAATCAATTTTGTTGAGACTGATTTTGAATTTGACGCCTCGGGTGCGGAGTTTTTGACGTCGTCGCCATAGCCAAACTTGCGTGTGTGCTTGTGCGCCGTTTTTACAAAGTTTTCAGATTGCCTCCCGAATTTGCATCCCCCTCTGAATTGGCCATAGAATCAATTGTGTTGAGATGAATTTTGAATTTGACGCCTCGGGTGCGGAGTTTTTGACATTGTCGCCCATAGCCAAACTTGCGTGTGTGCTTGTGCGCCATTTTTACAAAGTTTTCAGATTGCCTCTCGGGTTGCAACCCCCACTGAATTGGCCATATAATCTATTTTGTTGAGATGAATTTTGAATTTAACGCCTCGGGTGTGGAGTTTTTGAACTCGTCGCCCATAGCCAAACTTGCGCGTGTGCTTGTGCACCGTTTTTACAAAGTTTTCAGATTGCCTCCCGGGTTGCCTCCTCCACTGAATTGGCCATAGAATCAATTTTGTTGAGACGGATTTTGAATTTGACGCCTCGGGTTCGGAATTTTTGACGTCGATGCCCATAGCCAAATTTGCGCGCATGCTTGTGCGGCGTTTTTACAAAGTTTTCAGATTGCCCCCTGGGTTTGCATCTCCCACTGAATTGGCCATAGAATCAATTGTGTCGAGACGGATTTTGAATTTGAGGCCTCGGGTGCAGTGTTTTTGACGTCGTGGTCCATAGCCAAATTGCGAGCATGCTTGTGCGCCATTTTTACAAAGTTTTTATATTGCCTCCCGGGTTTGCATCCCCCAATGAATTGGCAATAGGATCAATTGCGTCGAGACAGTTTTTGACGTCGTGGCCCATTGCCATATTTACGCGCATGCTTATGCGCCGTTTTTACAAAGTTTTCGGATTACCTCTCGGGTTTGCACTCCCCACTGAATTGGCCATAGAATCAATTGTCCCGAGACGGATTTTGAATTTGAGGCCTCGGGTGCAGTGTTTTTAACGTCGTGGTCCATAGCCAAACTTCGGCCATGCTTGTGCGCCGTTTTTACAAAGTTTTCAGATTGCCTCCCGGGGTTGCATCCCCCACTGAATTGGCCATAGAATCAATTAAGTTGAGACGGATTTTGAATTTGACGCCTCGGGTGCGGAGTATTTGATGTCGTCGCCCATAGCCAAACTTGTGCATATGCTTGTGCGCCATTTTTACAAAGTTTTCAGATTGCCCCTTGGGTTTGCATCCCCCACTGAATTGGCCATAAAATCAATTGTGTCGAGACGGATTTTGAATTTGAGGCCTCGGGTGCAGTGTTTTTGACGTCGTGGTCGATAGCCAAACTTGCGCGTGTGCTTGTGCGCCGTTTTTACAAAGTTTTTATATTGCCTCCCAGGTTTGCATCCCCCACTGAATTGGCAATAGGATCAATTGCGTCGAGACGGTTTTTGACGTCGTCGCCCATTGCCACACTTACGCGCATGCTTATGCGCCGTTTTTACAAAGTTTTCGGATTACCTCTCGGGTTTGCACTCCCCACTGAATTGGCCATAGAATCAATTATGCCGAGACGGATTTATAATTTGAGGCCTCGGGTGCAGTGTTTTTAACGTCGTGGTCCATAGCCAAACTTCGGGCATGCTTGTGCGCCGTTTTTACAAAGTTTTCAGATTGCCTCCCCGGTTTGCATCCCCCACTGAATTGGCCATAGAATCAATTGTGTTGAGACAGATTTTGAATTTGAAGCCTCGGGTGCGGAGTTTTTGAACTCGTCGCCCATAGCCAAACTTGCGCGTGTGCTTGTGCACCGTTTTTACAAAGTTTTCAGATTGCCTCCCGGGTTGCCTCCTCCACTGAATTGGCCATAGAATCAATTTTGTTGAGACGGATTTTGAATTTGACGCCTCGGGTTCAGAATTTTTGACGTCGTCGCCCATAGCCAAATTTGCGCGCATGCTTGTGCGGCGTTTGTACAAAGTTTTCAGATTGCCCCCTGTGTTTGCATCTCCCACTGAATTGGCCATAGAATCAATTGTGTCGAGACGGATTTTGAATTTGAGGCCTCGGGTGCAGTGTTTTTGACGTCGTGGTCCATAGCCAAATTGCGAGCATGCTTGTGCACCATTTTTACAAAGTTTTTATATTGCCTCCCGGGTTTGCATCCCCCAATGAATTGGCAATAGGATCAATTGCGTCGAGACAGTTTTTGACGTCGTGGCCCATTGCCACATTTACGCGCATGCTTATGCACCGTTTTTACAAAGTTTTCGGATTACCTCTCGGGTTTGCACTCCCCACTGAATTGGCCATCGAATCAATTGTGCCGAGACGGATTTTGAATTTGAGGCCTCGGGTGCAGTGTTTTTAACGTCGTGGTCCATAGCCAAACTTCGGCCATGCTTGTGCGCCGTTTTTACAAAGTTTTCAGATTACCTCCCGGGTTTGCATCCCCCACTGAATTGGCCATAGAATCAATTAAGTTGAGACGGATTTTGAATTTGACGCCTCGGGTGCGGAGTATTTGATGTCGTCGCCCATAGCCAAACTTGTGCATATGCTTGTGCGCCATTTTTACAAAGTTTTCAGATTGCCCCCTGGGTTTGCATCCCCCACTGAATTGGCCATAAAATCAATTGTGTCGAGACGGATTTTGAATTTGAGGCCTCGGGTGCAGTGTTTTTGACGTCGTGGTCCATAGCCAAACTTGCGCGTGTGCTTGTGCGCCATTTTTACAAAGTTTTCAGATTGCCTCCCGGGTTTGCATCCCCCAGTAAATTGGCCATAGAATCAATTGTGTTGAGACGAGTTTTGAATTTGACGCCTCGGGTGTGGAGTTTTTGATGTCGTCGCCAATAGCCAAACTTGCGCGTGTGCTTGTGCGCCGTTTTTACAAAGTTTTCAGATTGCCTCACGAGTATGCATCCCTACTGAATTGGCCATAGAATCAATTGTGTTGAGACGGATTTTGAATTTGACGCCTCGGTTGTGGAGTTTTTGATGTCGTCGCCCATAGCCAAACTTGTGTATATGCTTGTGCGCCATTTTTACAAAGTTTTCAGATTGCCCCCTGGGTTTGCATCCCCCACTGAATTGGCCATATAATCAATTGTGTCGAGACGGTTTTTGAATTTGAGGCCTCGGGTGTAGTGTTTTTGACGTCGTGGTCCATAGCCAAATTGCGAGCATGCTTGTGCGCCATTTTTACAAAGTTTTTATATTGCCTCCCAGGTTTGCATCCCCCACTGAATTGGCAATAGGATCAATTGCGTCGAGACGGTTTTTGACGTCGTGGCCCATTGCCACACTTACGCGCATGCTTATGCGCCGTTTTTACAAAGTTTTCGGATTACCTCTCGGGTTTGCACTCCCCACTAAATTGGCCATAGAAACAATTGTGCCGAGACGGATTTTGAATTTGAGGCCTCGGGTGCAGTGTTTTTAACGTCGTGGTCCATAGCCAAACTTCGGCCATGCTTGTGCGCCGTTTTTACAAAGTTTTTAGTTTGCCTCACGGGTTTGCATCCCCCACTGAATTGGCCATAGAATCAATTGTGTTGAGACGGATTATGAATTTGACGCCTCAAGTGCGGATTTTTGACGTCGTCGCCCATAGCCAAACTTGCGCGGGTGCTTGTGCGCCGTTTTTACAAAGTTTTCAGATTACCTCCCGGGTTGCCTCCCCTACTGAATTGGCCATAGAATCAATTTTTTTTAGACGAATTTTGAATTTTACACCTCGGGTGTGGAATTTTTGACGTCGTCGCCCATAGCCAAACTTGCGCGCATGCTTGTGCGCCGTTTTTACAAAGTTTTCAGATTGCCTCCTGGGATTGCACCCCCCACTGACTTGGCCATAAAATCAATTGTGTTGAGGCGGATTTTGAATTTGACTCCTTGGGTGCGGAGTTTTTGACGTCGTCGCCCATAGCCAAACTTGCGCGTATGCTTGTGCGCCGTTTTTACAAAGTTTTCAGATTGCCCCCTGGGTTTGCAACCCCCATTGAATTGGCCATAGAATCAATTTTGTTGAGACTGATTTTGAATTTGACGCCTCGGGTGCGGAGTTTTTGACGTCGTCGCCCATAGCCAAACTTGCGTGTGTGCTTGTGCGCCGTTTTTACAAAGTTTTCAGATTGCCTCCCGGATTTGCATCCCCCACTGAATTGGCCATAGAATCAATTGTGTTGAGATGAATTTTGAATTTGACGCCTCGGGTGCGGAGTTTTTGATGTTGTCGCCCATAGCCAAACTTGCGTGTGTGCTTGTGCGCCGTTTTTACAAAGTTTTCAGATTGCCTCTCGGGTTGCAACCCCCACTGAATTGGCCATGGAATCTATTTTATTGAGACGAATTTTGAATTTAACGCCTCGGGTGCGGAGTTTTTGACATCGTCGCCCATGGCAAAACTTGCGCGCATGCTTGTGCGCCGTTTTAACAAAGTTTTCAGATTGCCTCCCGGGTATGCATCCCTACTGAATTGGCCATAGAATCAATTGTGTTGAGACGAATTTTGAATTTGACGCCTCGGGTGCGGAGTTTTTGATGTCGTCGCCCATAGCCTAACTTGTGCATATGCTTATGCGCCATTTTTACAAAGTTTTCAGATTGCCCCCTGGGTTTGCACCCCCCACTGAATTGGCCATAGAATCAATTTTGTCGAGACGGATTTTGAATTTGAGGCCTCGGGTGAAGTGTTTTTGACGTCGTGGTCCATAACCAAATTGCGAGCATGCTTGTGCGCCATTTTTACAAAGTTTTCAAATTGCCTCCCGGGTTTGCATCCCCCACTAAATTGGCCATAGAATCAATTGTGTTGAGACGAGTTTTGAATTTGACGCCTCGGGTGTGGAGTTTTTGACGTCGTCGCCAATAGCCAAACTTGCGCGTGTGCTTGTGCGCCGTTTTTACAAAGTTTTCAGATTGCCTCACGGGTATGCATCCCCACTGAATTAGCCATATAATGAATTGTGTCGAGACGGATTTTGAATTTGAGGCCTCGGGTGCAGTGTGTTTGACGTCGTGGTCCATAGCCAACCTTGTGCGTGTGCTTGTGCGCCGTTTTTACAAAGTTTTCAGGTTGCCTCCCGGGTTTGCATCCCCTACTAAATTGTCCATAGAATCAATTGTGTTGAGAAGAGTATTGAATTTGACGCCTCGGGTGTGGAGTTTTTGACGTCGTGGCCCATTGCCACACTTACGCGCATGCTTATGCGCCGTTTTTACAAAGTTTTCGGATTACCTCTCGGGTTTGCACTCCCCATTGAATTGGCCATAGAATCAATTGTGCCGAGACGAATTTTGAATTTGAGGCCTCGGGTGCAGTGTTTTTAACGTCGTGTTCCATAGCCAAACTTCGGCCATGCTTGTGCGCCGTTTTTACAAAGTTTTCAGATTGCCTCACGGGTTTGCATCCCCCACTGAATTGGCCATATAATCAATTGTGTTGAGACGGATTTTGAATTTGACGCCTCAAGAGCGGATTTTTGACGTCGTCGCTCATAGCCAAACTTGCGCGTGTGCTTGTGCGCCGTTTTTACAAAGTTTTCAGATTGCCTCCCGGGTTGCCTCCTCTACTGAATTGGCCATAGAATCAATTTTTTTGAGACAAATTTTGAATTTTACGCCTCGGGTGTGGAATTTTTGACGTCGTCGCCCATAGCCAAACTTGCGCGCATGCTTGTGCGCCGTTTTTACAAAGTTTTCAGATTGCCTCCTGGGATTGCATCCCCCACTGAATTGGCCATAAAATCAATTTTGTTGAGGCGGATTTTGAATTTCACGCCTTGGTTGCGGAGTTTTTGACGTCGTCGCCCATAGCCAAACTTGCGCGTATGCTTGTGCGCCGTTTTTACAAAGTTTTCAGATTGCCCTCTGGGTTTGCAACCCCCATTGAATTGGCCATAGAATCAATTTTGTTGAGACTGATTTTGAATTTGACGCCTCGGGTGCAGAGTTTTTTATGTCGTCGCCCATAGCCAAACTTGCGCGTATGATTGTGCGCCATTTTTACAAATTTTCAGATTGCCCCCTGGTTTTGCATCCCCCACTGAATTGGCCATAGAATCAATTGTGTCGAGACGGATTTTGAATTTGAGGCCTCGGGTGCAGTGTTTTTGACGTCGTGAACCATAGCCAAATTGCGAGCATGCTTGTGCGCCATTTTTACAAAGTTTTTATATTGCCTCCCGGGTTTGCATCCCCCACTGAATTGGCAATAGGATCAATTGCGTCGAGACGGTTTTTGACGTCGTGGCCCATTGCCACACTTTCGCGCATGCTTATGCGCCATTTTTACAAAGTTGTCGGATTACCTCTCGGGTTTGCACTCCCCACTGAATTGGCCATAGAATCTATTGTGCCGACAAGGATTTTGAATTTGAGGCCTCGGGTGCAGTGTTTTTAACGTCGTGGTCCATAGCCAAACTTCGGCAATGCTTGTGCGCCGTTTTTACAAAGTTTTCAGATTGCCTCCCGGGTTTGCATCCCCCACTGAATTGGCCATAGAATCAATTGTGTTGAGACGGATTTTGAATTTGACGCCTCAAGTGCGGATTTTTACGTCGTCGCCCATAGCCAAACTTGCGCGTGTGCTTGTGCACCGTTTTTACGAAGTTTTTAGATTGCCTCCCGGGTTGCCTTCTCTACTGAATTAACCATAGAATCTATTTTTTTAAGACGAATTTTGAATTTTACGCCTCGGGTGTGGAATTTTTGACGTCGTCGCCCATAACCAAACGTGCGCGCATGCTTGTGCGCCGTTTTTACAAAGTTTTCAGATTGCCCCCTGGGTTTGCAACCCCCATTGAATTGGCCATAGAATCAATTTTGTTGAGACTGATTTTGAATTTGACGCCTCGGGTGCGGAGTTTTTGACGTCGTCGCCCATAGCCAAACTTGCGTGTGTGCTTGTGCGCCGTTTTTACAAAGTTTTCAGATTGCCTCCCGGATTTGCATCCCCCACTGAATTGGCCATAGAATCAATTGTGTTGAGATGAATTTTGAATTTGACGCCTCGGGTGCGGAGTTTTTGATGTTGTCGCCCATAGCCAAACTTGCGTGTGTGCTTGTGCGCCGTTTTTACAAAGTTTTCAGATTGCCTCTCGGGTTGCAACCCCCACTGAATTGGCCATGGAATCTATTTTATTGAGACGAATTTTGAATTTAACGCCTCGGGTGCGGAGTTTTTGACATCGTCGCCCATGGCAAAACTTGCGCGCATGCTTGTGCGCCGTTTTAACAAAGTTTTCAGATTGCCTCCCGGGTATGCATCCCTACTGAATTTGCCATAGAATCAATTGTGTTGAGACGAATTTTGAATTTGACGCCTCGGGTGCGGAGTTTTTGATGTCGTCGCCCATAGCCTAACTTGTGCATATGCTTATGCGCCATTTTTACAAAGTTTTCAGATTGCCCCCTGGGTTTGCACCCCCCACTGAATTGGCCATAGAATCAATTTTGTCGAGACGGATTTTGAATTTGAGGCCTCGGGTGAAGTGTTTTTGACGTCGTGGTCCATAACCAAATTGCGAGCATGCTTGTGCGCCATTTTTACAAAGTTTTCAAATTGCCTCCCGGGTTTGCATCCCCCACTAAATTGGCCATAGAATCAATTGTGTTGAGACGAGTTTTGAATTTGACGCCTCGGGTGTGGAGTTTTTGACGTCGTCGCCAATAGCCAAACTTGCGCGTGTGCTTGTGCGCCGTTTTTACAAAGTTTTCAGATTGCCTCACGGGTATGCATCCCCACTGAATTGGCCATATAATGAATTGTGTCGAGACGGATTTTGAATTTGAGGCCTCGGGTGCAGTGTGTTTGACGTCGTGGTCCATAGCCAACCTTGTGCGTGTGCTTGTGCGCCGTTTTTACAAAGTTTTCAGGTTGCCTCCCGGGTTTGCATCCCCCACTAAATTGTCCATAGAATCAATTGTGTTGAGAAGAGTTTTGAATTTGACGCCTCGGGTGTGGAGTTTTTGACGTCGTGGCCCATTGCCACACTTACGCGCATGCTTATGCGCCGTTTTTACAAAGTTTTCGGATTACCTCTCGGGTTTGCACTCCCCACTGAATTGGCCATAGAATCAATTGTGCCGAGACGGATTTTGAATTTGAGGCCTCGGGTGCAGTGTTTTTAACGTCGTGTTCCATAGCCAAACTTCGGCCATGCTTGTGCGCCGTTTTTACAAAGTTTTCAGATTGCCTCACGGGTTTGCATCCCCCACTGAATTGGCCATAGAATCAATTGTGTTGAGACGGATTTTGAATTTGACGCCTCAAGAGCAGATTTTTGACGTCGTCGCTCATAGCCAAACTTGCGCGTGTGCTTGTGCGCCGTTTTTACAAAGTTTTCAGATTGCCTCCCGGGTTGCCTCCTCTACTGAATTGGCCATAGAATCAATTTTTTTGAGACAAATTTTGAATTTTACGCCTCGGGTGTGGAATTTTTGACGTCGTCGCCCATAGCCAAACTTGCGCGCATGCTTGTGCGCCGTTTTTACAAAGTTTTCAGATTGCCTCCTGGGATTGCATCCCCCACTGAATTGGCCATAAAATCAATTTTGTTGAGGCGGATTTTGAATTTCACGCCTTGGTTGTGGAGTTTTTGACGTCGTCGCCCATAGCCAAACTTGCGCGTATGCTTGTGCGCCGTTTTTACAAAGTTTTCAGATTGCCCTCTGGGTTTGCAACCCCCATTGAATTGGCCATAGAATCAATTTTGTTGAGACTGATTTTGAATTTGACGCCTCGGGTGCAGAGTTTTTTATGTCGTCGCCCATAGCCAAACTTGCGCGTATGATTGTGCGCCATTTTTACAAATTTTCAGATTGCCCCCTGGTTTTGCATCCCCGACTGAATTGGCCATAGAATCAATTGTGTCGAGACGGATTTTGAATTTGAGGCCTCGGGTGCAGTGTTTTTGACGTCGTGAACCATAGCCAAATTGCGAGCATGCTTGTGCGCCATTTTTACAAAGTTTTTATATTGCCTCCCGGGTTTGCATCCCCCACTGAATTGGCAATAGGATCAATTGCGTCGAGACGGTTTTTGACGTCGTGGCCCATTGCCACACTTTCGCGCATGCTTATGCGCCATTTTTACAAAGTTGTCGGATTACCTCTCGGGTTTGCACTCCCCACTGAATTGGCCATAGAATCTATTGTGCCGACAAGGATTTTGAATTTGAGGCCTCGGGTGCAGTGTTTTTAACGTCGTGGTCCATAGCCAAACTTCGGCAATGCTTGTGCGCCGTTTTTACAAAGTTTTCAGATTGCCTCCCGGGTTTGCATCCCCCACTGAATTGGCCATAGAATCAATTGTGTTGAGACGGATTTTGAATTTGACGCCTCAAGTGCGGATTTTTGACGTCGTCGCCCATAGCCAAACTTGCGCGTGTGCTTGTGCACCGTTTTTACGAAGTTTTTAGATTGCCTCCCGGGTTGCCTTCTCTACTGAATTAGCCATAGAATCTATTTTTTTAAGACGAATTTTGAATTTTACGCCTCGGGTGTGGAATTTTTGACGTCGTCGCCCATAACCAAACGTGCGCGCATGCTTGTGCGCCGTTTTTACAAAGTTTTCAGATTGCCTCCTGGGATTGCATCCCCCACTGAATTGGCCATAAAATCAATTGTGTTGAGGCGGATTTTGAATTTGACGCCATGGGTGCGGAGTTTTTGACGTCGTCGCCCATAGCCAAACTTGCGCGTATGCTTGTGCGCCGTTTTTACAAAGTTTTCAGATTGCCCCCTGGGTTTGCAACCCCCACTGAATTGGCTATATAATCAATTTTGTTGAGACTGATTTTGAATTTGACGCGTCGGGTGCGGAGTTTTTGACGTCGTCGCCCATAGCCAAACTTGCGCGTTTGCTTGTGCGCCGTTTTTACAAAGTTTTCAGATTGCCTCCCTTGTTTGCATCCCCCACTGAATTGGCCATAGAATCAATTGTGTTGAGATGAATTTTGAATTTGACACCTCGGGTGCAGAGTTTTTGACGTTGTCGCCCATAGCCAAACTTGTGCATATGCTTGTGCGCCATTTTTACAAAGTTTTCAGATTGCCCCCTGGTTTTGCATCCCCCACTGAATTGGCCATAGAATCAATTGTGTCGAGACGGATTTTGAATTTGAGGCCTCGGGTGCGGAGTTTTTGACATCGTGGTCCATAGCCAAATTGCGAGAATGCTTGTGCGCCATTTTTACAAAGTTTTTATATTGCCTCCCGGGTTTGCATCCCCCACTGAATTGGCAATAGGATCAATTGCGTCGAGACGGTTTTTGACGCCGTGGCCCATTGCCACACTTTCGCGCATGCTTTTGCGCCATTTTTACAAAGTTTTCGGATTACCTCTCGGGTTTGCACTCCCCACTGAATTAGCCATAGAATCAATTGTGCCGACACGTCTTTTGAATTTGAGGCCTCGGGTGTAGTATTTTTAACGTCGTGGTCCATAGCCAAACTTCGGCCATGCTTGTGCGCCGTTTTTACAACGTTTTCAAATTGCCTCCCACGTTTGCATCCCCCACTGAGTTGGCCATAGAATCAATTGTGTCGAGGCGGATTTTGAATTTGAGGCCTCGGGTGCAATGTTTTTGACGTCGTGGTCCATAGCCATATTGCGAGCATGCTTGTGCGCCATTTTTACAAAGTTTTCAGATTGCCTCCCGGGTTTGCATCCCCCACTAAATTGACCATAGAATCAATTGTGTTGAGACGAGTTTTGAATTTGACGCCTCGGGTGTGGAGTTTTTTACGTCGTCGCCAATAGCCAAACTTGCGCGTGTGCTTGTGCGCCGTTTTTACAAAGTTTTCAGATTGCCTCACGGGTATGCATCCCTACTGAATTGGCCATTGAATCAATTGTGTTGAGACGGATTTTGAATTTGACGCCTCGGGTGCGGAGTTTTTGATGTCGTCGCCCATAGCCAAACTTGTGCATATGCTTGTGCGCCATTTTTACAAAGTTTTTCAAATTGCCCCCTGGGTTTGCATCCCCCACTGAATTGGCCATAGAATCAATTGTGTCGAGACGGATTTTGACGTCGTGGCCCATTGCCACACTTACGCGCATGCTTATGCGCCGTTTTTACAAAGTTTTCGGATTACCTCTCGGGTTTGCACTCCCCACTAAATTGGCCATAGAATCAATTGTGCCGAGACGGATTTTGAATTTGAGGCCTCGGGTGCAGTGTTTTTAACGTCGTGGTCCATAGCCAAACTTCGGCCATGCTTGTGCGCCGTTTTTACAAAGTTTTCAGTTTGCCTCACGGGTTTGCATCCCCCACTGAATTGGCCATAGAATCAATTGTGTTGAGACGGATTATGAATTTGACGCCTCAAGTGCGGATTTTTGACGTCGTCGCCCATAGCCAAACTTGCGCGGGTGCTTGTGCGCCGTTTTTACAAAGTTTTCAGATTACCTCCCGGGTTGCCTCCCCTACTGAATTGGCCATAGAATCAATTTTTTTTAGACGAATTTTGAATTTTACACCTCGGGTGTGGAATTTTTGACGTCGTCGCCCATAGCCAAACTTGCGCGCATGCTTGTGCGCCGTTTTTACAAAGTTTTCAGATTGCCTCCTGGGATTGCACCCCCCACTGAATTGGCCATAAAATCAATTGTGTTGAGGCGGATTTTGAATTTGACTCCTTGGGTGCGGAGTTTTTGACGTCGTCGCCCATAGCCAAACTTGCGCGTATGCTTGTGCGCCGTTTTTACAAAGTTTTCAGATTGCCCCCTGGGTTTGCAACCCCCATTGAATTGGCCATAGAATCAATTTTGTTGAGACTGATTTTGAATTTGACGCCTCGGGTGCGGAGTTTTTGACGTCGTCGCCCATAGCCAAACTTGCGCGCATGCTTGTGCGCCGTTTTTACAAAGTTTTCAGATTGCCTCCCGGGTTTGCATCCCCCACTGAATTGGCCATAAAATCAATTGTGTTGAGACGAATTTTGAATTTGACGCCTCGGGTGTGGAGTTTTTTACGTCATCGCCCATAGCCAAACTTGCGCGTATGCTTGTGCTCCGTTTTTACAAAGTTTTCAGATTGCCTCACGGGTTTGCATCCCACACTGAATTGGCAATAGAATCCATTGCGTCGAGACGGTTTTTGAATTTGAGGCCTCGGGTGTAGAGTTTTTGACGTCGTGGCCCATTGCCACACTTGCGCGCATGCTTATGCACCGTTTTTACAAAGTTTTCGGATTACCTCTCGGGTTTGCACTCCCCACTGAATTGGCCATAGAATCAATTGTTCCGAGACGGATTTTGAATTTGAGGCCTCGGGTGCAGTGTTTTTGACGTCGTGGTCCATAGCCAAACTTCTGGCATACTTGTGTGCCGTTTTTACAAAGGTTTAGATTGCCTCCCGGGTTTGCATCCCCCACTGAATTGGCCATAGAATCAATTGTGTTGAGACGGATTTTGAATTTGAGGGCTCGGGTGCAGTGTTTTTGACGTCGTGGTCCATAGCCAAACTTCGGCCATGCTTGTGCGCCGTTTTAACAAAGTTTTCAGATTGCCTCCTGGGATTGCATCCCCCACTGAATTGGCCATAAAATCAATTGTGTGGAGACGGATTTTGAATTTGACGCCTCGGGTGCAGAGTTTTTGAAGTTGTCGCCTATAGCCAAACTTGCGCGTGTGCTTGTGCGCCGTTTTTACAAAGTTTTCAGATTGCCTCCTCTACTGAATTAGCCATAGAATCTATTTTTTAAGACGAATTTTGAATTTTACGCCTCGGGTGTGGAATTTTTGACGTCGTCGCCCATAGCCAAACGTGCGTGCATGCTTGTGCGCCGTTTTTACAAAGTTTTCAGATTGCCTTCTGGGATTGCATCCCCCACTGAATTGGCCATAAAATCAATTGTGTTGAGGCGGATTTTTAATTTGACTCCTTGGGTGCGGAGTTTTTGACGTCGTCGCCCATAGCCAAACTTGCGCGTATGCTTGTGCGCCGTTTTTACAAAGTTTTCAGATTGCCCCCTGGGTTTGCAACCCCCATTGAATTGGCCATAGAATCAATTTTGTTGAGACTGATTTTGAATTTGACGCCTCGGGTGCGGAGTTTTTGACGTCGTCGCCCATAGCCAAACTTGTGTGTGTGCTTGAGCGCCGTTTTTACAATGTTTTCAGATTGCCTCCCGGATTTGCATCCCCCACTGAATTGGCCATAGAATCAATTGTGTTGAGATGAATTTTAAATTTGACGCCTCGGGTGCGGAGTTTTTGACGTTGTCGCCCATGGCCAAACTTGCGTGTGTGCTTGTGCGCCGTTTTTACAAAGTTTTCAGATTGCCTCTCGGGTTGGAACCCCCACTGAATTGGCCATAGAATCTATTTTGTTGAGACGAATTTTGAATTTAACGCCTCGGGTGCGGAGTTTTTGACATCGTCGCCCATGGCCAAACTTGCGCGCATGCTTGTGCGCCGTTTTTACAAAGTTTTCAGATTGCCTCCCGGGTATGCATCACTACTGAATTGGCCATAGAATCAATTGTGTTGAGACGAATTTTGAATTTGACGCCTCGGGTGCGGAGTTTTTGATGTCGTCGCCCATAGCCAAACTTGTGCATATGCTTGTGCGCCATTTTTACAAAGTTTTCAGATTGCCCCCTGGGTTTGCATCCCCCACTGAATTGGCGATAGAATCAATTGTGTCGAGACGGATTTTGAATTTGAGGCCTCGGGTGCAGTGTTTTTGACGTCGTGGTCCATAGCTAAATTGCAAGCATGCTTGTGCGCCATTTTTACAAAGTTTTCAGATTGCCTCCCGGATTTGCATCCCCCACTAAATTGGCCATAGAATCAATTGTGTTGGGACGAGTTTTGAATTTGACGCCTCTGGTGTGGAGTTTTTGACGTCGTCGCCAATAGCCAAACTTGCGCGTGTGCTTGTGCGCCGTTTTTACAAAGTTTTCAGATTGCCTCACGGGTATGCATCCCTACTGAATTGGCCATAGAATCAATTGTGTTGAGACGGATTTTGCATTTGACGCCTCGGGTGCGGAGTTTTTGATGTCGTCGCCCATAGCCAAACTTGTGCATATGCTTGTGCGCCATTTTTACAAAGTTTTCAGATTGCCCCCTGGGTTTGCATCCCCCACTGAATTGGCCATAGAATCAATTGTGTCGAGACGGATTTTGAATTTGAGGCCTCGGGTGCAGTGTTTTTGACGTCGTGGTCCATAGCCAAACTTGTGCGTGTGCTTGTGCGCCGTTTTTACAAAGTTTTCAGATTGCCTCCCGGGTTTGCATCCCCCACTAAATTGTCCATAGAATCAATTGTGTTGAGACGAGTTTTGAATTTGACGCCTCGGGTGTGGAGTTTTTGACGTCGTCGCCAATAGCCAAACTTGCGCGTGTGCTTGTGTGCCGTTATTACAAAGTTTTCAGATTGCCTTCCGGGTTTGCACTCCCCACTGAATTGGACATAGAATCAATTGTGTTGAGACGGATTTTGAATTTGAGGCCTTGGGTGCATAGTTTTTAACGTCGTCGCCCATAGCCAAACTTGCGCGTGTGTTTGTGCGCCGTTTTTACAAAGTTTTCAGATTACCTCTCCGGTTGCAACCCCCACTGAATTGGCCATAGAATCAATTTTGTTGAGACGGATTTTGAATTTGACACCTTGGGTGCGGAGTTTTTGACGTCGTCGTCCATAACCAAACTTGCGCGTCTGCTTGTGCGCTGTTTTTACAAAGTTTTCAGATTACCTCTCGGGTTGCAACCCCCACTGAATTTGCCATAGAATCAATTTTGTTGAGACGGATTTTGAATTTGACACCTCGGGTGCGGAGTTTTTGACGTCGTCGCCCATAGCCAAACTTGCGCGCATGCTTGTGCGCCGTTTTTACAAGTTTTCAGATTGCCTCCCGGGTTTGCATCCCCCACTGAATTGGCCATAAAATCAATTGTGTTGAGACGGATTTTGAATTTGACGCCTCGGGTGTGGAGTTTTTTACGTCGTCGCCCATAGCCAAACTTGCGCGTATGCTTGTGCTCCGTTTTTACAAAGTTTTCAGATTGCCTCACGGGTTTGCATCCCCCACTGAATTGGCAATAGAATCCATTGCGTCGAGACGGTTTTTGAATTTGAGGCCTCGGGTGTAGAGTTTTTGACGTCGTGGCCCATTGCCACACTTGCGCGCATGCTTATGCACCGTTTTTACAAAGTTTTCGGATTACCTCTCGGGTTTGCACTCCCCACTGAATTGGCCATAGAATCAATTGTTCCGAGACGGATTTTGAATTTGAGGCCTCGGGTGCAGTGTTTTTGACGTCGTGGTCCATAGCCAAATTGCAAGCATGCTTGTGCGCCATTTTTACAAAGTTTTCAGATTGCCTTCCGGATTTGCATCCCCCACTAAATTGGCCATAGAATCAATTGTGTTGAGACGGATTTTGAATTTGACGCCTCGGGTGCGGAGTTTTTGATGTCGTCGCCAATAGCCAAACTTGTGCATATGCTTGTGCGCCATTTTTACAAAGTTTTCAGATTGCCCCCTGGGTTTGCATCCCCCACTGAATTGGCCATAGAATCAATTGTGTCGAGACGGATTTTGAATTTGAGGCCTCGGGTGTAGTGTTTTTGACGTCGTGGTCCATAGCCAAATTGCGAGCATGCTTGTGCGCCGTTTTTACAAAGTTTTCAGATTGCCTCCCGGGTTGCCTCCTCTACTGAATTAGCCATATAATCTATTTTTTTAAGACGAATTTTGAATTTTACGCCTCGGGTGTGGAATTTTTGACGTCGTCGCCCATACCCAAACGTGCGCGCATGCTTGTGCGCCATTTTTACAAAGTTTTCAGATTGCCTCCTGGGATTGCATCCCCCACTGAATTGGCCATAAAATCAATTGTGTTGAGGCGGATTTTGAATTTGACTCCTTGGGTGCGGAGTTTTTGACGTCGTCGCCCATAGCCAAACTTGCGCGTATGCTTGTGCCTCGTTTTTACAAAGTTTTCAGATTGCCCCCTGGGTTTGCAACCCCCATTGAATTGGGCATAGAATCAATTTTGTTGAGACTGATTTTGAATTTGACGCCTCGGGTGCGGAGTTTTTGACGTCGTCGCCCATACCCAAACTTGCGTGTGTGCTTGTGCGCCGTTTTTACAAAGTTTTCAGATTGCATCCCGAGTTTGCATCCCCCACTGAATTGGCCATAGAATCAATTGTGTTGAGATGAATTTTGAATTTGACGCCTCGGGTGCGGAGTTTTTGACGTTGTCGCCCATAGCCAAACTTGCGTGTGCGCCGTTTTTACAAATTTTCAGATTGCCTCTCGGGTTGCAACCCCCACTGAATTGGCCATAGAATCTATTTTGTTGAGACGAATTTTGAATTTAACGCCTCGGGTGCGGAGTTTTTGACATCGTCGCCCATGGCCAAACTTGCACGCATGCTTGTGCGCCGTTTTTACAAAGTTTTCAGATTGGCCCCTGGGTTTGCATCCCCCACTGAATTGGTCATAAAATCAATTTTGTTGAGACGGATTTTGAATTTGACGCCTCGGGTGCGGAGTTTTTGAAGTCGTCGCCCATAGCCAAACTTGCGCGTGTGCTTGTGCGCCGTTTTTACAAAGTTTTCAGATTACCTCCCGGGTTGTATCCCCCACTGAATTGGACATAGAATCAATTGTGTTGAGACGGATTTGAATTTGACGCCTCGGGTGCGGAGTTTTTGACGTCGTCGTCCATAGCCAAACTTGCGCGTCTGCTTGTGCGCCGTTTTTACACAGTTTTCAGATTACCTCTCGGGTTGCAACCCCCACTGAATTGGCCATAGAATCAATTGTGTCGAGACGGATTTTGAATTTGAGGCCTCGGGTGCAGTGTTTTTGACGTCGTGGTCCATAGCCAAATTGCGAGCATGCTTGTGCGCCATTTTTACAAAGTTTTTATATTGCCTCCCGGGTTTGCATCCCCCAATGAATTGGCAATAGGATCAATTGCGTCGAGACAGTTTTTGACGTCGTGGCCCATTGCCACATTTACGCGCATGCTTATGCGCCGTTTTTACAAAGTTTTCGGATTACCTCTCGGGTTTGCACTCCCCACTGAATTGGCCATAGAATCAATTGTCCCGAGACGGATTTTGAATTTGAGGCCTCGGGGGCAGTGTTTTTAACGTCGTGGTCCATAGCCAAACTTCGGCCATGCTTGTGCGCCGTTTTTACAAAGTTTTCAGATTGCCTCCCGGGGTTGCATCCCCCACTGAATTGGCCATAGAATCAATTAAGTTGAGACGGATTTTGAATTTGACGCCTCGGGTGCGGAGTATTTGATGTCGTCGCCCATAGCCAAACTTGTGCATATGCTTGTGCGCCATTTTTACAAAGTTTTCAGATTGCCCCCTGGGTTTGCATCCCCCACTGAATTGGCCACAAAATCAATTGTGTCGAGACGGATTTTGAATTTGAGGCCTCGGGTGCAGTGTTTTTGACGTCGTGGTCCATAGCCAAACTTGCGTGTGTGCTTGTGCGCCGTTTTTACAAAGTTTTTATATTGCCTCCCAGGTTTGCATCCCCCACTGAATTGGCAATAGGATCAATTGCGTCGAGACGGTTTTTGACGTCGTCGCCCATTGCCACACTTACGCGCATGCTTATGCGCCGTTTTTACAAAGTTTTCGGATTACCTCTCGGGTTTGCACTCCCCACTGAATTGGCCATAGAATCAATTATGCCGAGACGGATTTTGAATTTGAGGCCTCGGGTGCAGTGTTTTTAACGTCGTGGTCCATAGCCAAACTTCGGGCATGCTTGTGCGCCGTTTTTACAAAGTTTTCAGATTGCCTCCCCGGTTTGCATCCCCCACTGAATTGGCAATAGAATCAATTGTGTTGAGACAGATTTTGAATTTGAAGCCTCGGGTGCGGAGTTTTTGAACTCGTCGCCCATAGCCAAACTTGCGCGTGTGCTTGTGCACCGTTTTTACAAAGTTTTCAGATTGCCTCCCGGGTTGCCTCCTCCACTGAATTGGCCATAGAATCAATTTTGTTGAGACGGATTTTGAATTTGACGCCTCGGGTTCGGAATTTTTGACGTCGTCGCCCATAGCCAAATTTGCGCGCATGCTTGTGCGGCGTTTGTACAAAGTTTTCAGATTGCCCCCTGGGTTTGCATCTCCCACTGAATTGGCCATAGAATCAATTGTGTCGAGACGGATTTTGAATTTGAGGCCTCGGGTGCAGTGTTTTTGACGTCGTGGTCCATAGCCAAATTGCGAGCATGCTTGTGCACCATTTTTACAAAGTTTTTATATTGCCTCCCGGGTTTGCATCCCCCAATGAATTGGCAATAGGATCAATTGCGTCGAGACAGTTTTTGACGTCGTGGCCCATTGCCACATTTACGCGCATGCTTATGCACCATTTTTACAAAGTTTTCGGATTACCTCTCGGGTTTGCACTCCCCACTGAATTGGCCATCGAATCAATTGTGCCGAGACGGATTTTGAATTTGAGGCCTCGGGTGCAGTGTTTTTAACGTCGTGGTCCATAGCCAAACTTCGGCCATGCTTGTGCGCCGTTTTTACAAAGTTTTCAGATTGCCTCCCGGGTTTGCATCCCCCACTGAATTGGCCATAGAATCAATTAAGTTGAGACGGATTTTGAATTTGACGCCTCGGGTGCGGAGTATTTGATGTCGTCGCCCATAGCCAAACTTGTGCATATGCTTGTGCGCCATTTTTACAAAGTTTTCAGATTGCCCCCTGGGTTTGCATCCCCCACTGAATTGGCCATAAAATCAATTGTGTCGAGACGGATTTTGAATTTGAGGCCTCGGGTGCAGTGTTTTTGACGTCGTGGTCCATAGCCAAACTTGCGCGTGTGCTTGTGCGCCGTTTTTACAAAGTTTTCAGATTGATTCCCGGGTTTGCATCCCCCAGTAAATTGGCCATAGAATCAATTGTGTTGAGACGTGTTTTGAATTTGACGCCTCGGGTGTGGAGTTTTTGATGTCGTCGCCAATAGCCAAACTTGTGCGTGTGCTTGTGCGCCGTTTTTACAAAGTTTTCAGATTGCCTCACGAGTATGCATCCCTACTGAATTGGCCATAGAATCAATTGTGTTGAGACGGATTTTGAATTTGACGCCTCGGGTGTGGTGTTTTTGATGTCGTCGCCCATAGCCAAACTTGTGTATATGCTTGTGCGCCATTTTTACAAAGTTTTCAGATTGCCCCCTGGGTTTGCATCCCCCACTGAATTGGCCATATAATCAATTGTGTCGAGACGGTTTTTGAATTTGAGGCCTCGGGTGTAGTGTTTTTGACGTCATGGTCCATAGCCAAATTGCGAGCATGCTTGTGCGCCATTTTTACAAAGTTTTTATATTGCCTCCCAGGTTTGCATCCCCCACTGAATTGGCAATAGGATCAATTGCGTCGAGACGGTTTTTGACGTCGTGGCCCATTGCCACATTTACGCGCATGCTTATGCACCATTTTTACAAAGTTTTCGGATTACCTCTCGGGTTTGCACTCCCCACTGAATTGGCCATCGAATCAATTGTGCCGAGACGGATTTTGAATTTGAGGCCTCGGGTGCAGTGTTTTTAACGTCGTGGTCCATAGCCAAACTTCGGCCATGCTTGTGCGCCGTTTTTACAAAGTTTTCAGATTGCCTCCCGGGTTTGCATCCCCCACTGAATTGGCCATAGAATCAATTAAGTTGAGACGGATTTTGAATTTGACGCCTCGGGTGCGGAGTATTTGATGTCGTCGCCCATAGCCAAACTTGTGCATATGCTTGTGCGCCATTTTTACAAAGTTTTCAGATTGCCCCCTGGGTTTGCATCCCCCACTGAATTGGCCATAAAATCAATTGTGTCGAGACGGATTTTGAATTTGAGGCCTCGGGTGCAGTGTTTTTGACGTCGTGGTCCATAGCCAAACTTGCGCGTGTGCTTGTGCGCCGTTTTTACAAAGTTTTCAGATTGATTCCCGGGTTTGCATCCCCCAGTAAATTGGCCATAGAATCAATTGTGTTGAGACGTGTTTTGAATTTGACGCCTCGGGTGTGGAGTTTTTGATGTCGTCGCCAATAGCCAAACTTGCGCGTGTGCTTGTGCGCCGTTTTTACAAAGTTTTCAGATTGCCTCACGAGTATGCATCCCTACTGAATTGGCCATAGAATCAATTGTGTTGAGACGGATTTTGAATTTGACGCCTCGGGTGTGGTGTTTTTGATGTCGTCGCCCATAGCCAAACTTGTGTATATGCTTGTGCGCCATTTTTACAAAGTTTTCAGATTGCCCCCTGGGTTTGCATCCCCCACTGAATTGGCCATATAATCAATTGTGTCGAGACGGTTTTTGAATTTGAGGCCTCGGGTGTAGTGTTTTTGACGTCATGGTCCATAGCCAAATTGCGAGCATGCTTGTGCGCCATTTTTACAAAGTTTTTATATTGCCTCCCAGGTTTGCATCCCCCACTGAATTGGCAATAGGATCAATTGCGTCGAGACGGTTTTTGACGTCGTGGCCCATTGCCACACTTACGCGCATGCTTATGCGCCGTTTTTACAAAGTTTTCGGATTACCTCTCGGGTTTGCACTCCCCACTAAATTGGCCATAGAATCAATTGTGCCGAGACGGATTTTGAATTTGAGGCCTCGGGTGCAGTGTTTTTAACGTCGTGGTCCATAGCCAAACTTCGGCCATGCTTGTGCGCCGTTTTTACAAAGTTTTCAGTTTGCCTCACGGGTTTGTATCCCCCACTGAATTGGACATAGAATCAATTGTGTTGAGACGGATTATGAATTTGACGCCACAAGTGCGGATTTTTGACGTCGTCGCCCATAGCCAAACTTGCGCGGGTGCTTGTGCGCCGTTTTTACAAAGTTTTCAGATTACCTCCCGGGTTGCCTCCCCTACTGAATTGGCCATAGAATCAATTTTTTTTAGACGAATTTTGAATTTTACACCTCGGGTGTGGAATTTTTGACGTCGTCGCCCATAGCCAAACGTGCGTGCATGCTTGTGCGCCGTTTTTACAAAGTTTTCAGATTGCCTTATGGGATTGCATCCCCCACTGAATTGGCCATAAAATCAATTGTGTTGAGGCGGATTTTTAATTTGACTCCTTGGGTGCGGAGTTTTTGACGTCGTCGCCCATAGCCAAACTTGCGCGTATGCTTGTGCGTCGTTTTTACAAAGTTTTCAGATTGCCCCCTGGGTTTGCAACCCCCATTGAATTGGCCATAGAATCAATTTTGTTGAGACTGATTTTGAATTTGACGCCTCGGGTGCGGAGTTTTTGACGTCGTCGCCCATAGCCAAACTTGCGTGTGTGCTTGAGCGCCGTTTTTACAATGTTTTCAGATTGCCTCCCGGATTTGCATCCCCCACTGAATTGGCCATAGAATCAATTGTGTTGAGATGAATTTTAAATTTGACGCCTCGGGTGCGGAGTTTTTGACGTTGTCGCCCATGGCCAAACTTGCGTGTGTGCTTGTGCGCCGTTTTTACAAAGTTTTCAGATTGCCTCTCGGGTTGGAACCCCCACTGAATTGGCCATAGAATCTATTTTGTTGAGACGAATTTTGAATTTAACGCCTCGGGTGCGGAGTTTTTGACATCGTCGCCCATGGCCAAACTTGCGCGCATGCTTGTGCGCCGTTTTTACAAAGTTTTCAGATTGCCTCCCGGGTATGCATCACTACTGAATTGGCCATAGAATCAATTGTGTTGAGACGAATTTTGAATTTGACGCCTCGGGTGCGGAGTTTTTGATGTCGTCGCCCATAGCCAAACTTGTGCATATGCTTGTGCGCCATTTTTACAAAGTTTTCAGATTGCCCCCTGGGTTTGCATCCCCCACTGAATTGGCGATAGAATCAATTGTGTCGAGACGGATTTTGAATTTGAGGCCTCGGGTGCAGTGTTTTTGACGTCGTGGTCCATAGCTAAATTGCAAGCATGCTTGTGCGCCATTTTTACAAAGTTTTCAGATTGCCTCCCGGATTTGCATCCCCCACTAAATTGGCCATAGAATTAATTGTGTTGGGACGAGTTTTGAATTTGACGCCTCTGGTGTGGAGTTTTTGACGTCGTCGCCAATAGCCAAACTTGCGCGTGTGCTTGTGCGCCGTTTTTACAAAGTTTTCAGATTGCCTCACGGGTATGCATCCCTACTGAATTGGCCATAGAATCAATTGTGTTGAGACGGATTTTGCATTTGACGCCTCGGGTGCGGAGTTTTTGATGTCGTCGCCCATAGCCAAACTTGTGCATATGCTTGTGCGCCATTTTTACAAAGTTTTCAGATTGCCCCCTGGGTTTGCATCCCCCACTGAATTGGCCATAGAATCAATTGTGTCGAGACGGATTTTGAATTTGAGGCCTCGGGTGCAGTATTTTTGACGTCGTGGTCCATAGCCAAACTTGTGCGTGTGCTTGTGCGCCGTTTTTACAAAGTTTTCAGATTGCCTCCCGGGTTTGCATCCCCCACTAAATTGTCCATAGAATCAATTGTGTTGAGACGAGTTTTGAATTTGACGCCTCGGGTGTGGAGTTTTTGACGTCGTCGCCAATAGCCAAACTTGCGCGTGTGCTTGTGTGCCGTTATTACAAAGTTTTCAGATTGCCTTCCGGGTTTGCACTCCCCACTGAATTGGACATAGAATCAATTGTGTTGAGACGGATTTTGAATTTGAGGCCTTGGGTGCGTAGTTTTTAACGTCGTCGCCCATAGCCAAACTTGCGCGTGTGTTTGTGCGCCGTTTTTACAACGTTTTCAGATTACCTCTCCGGTTGCAACCCCCACTGAATTGGCCATAGAATCAATTTTGTTGAGACGGATTTTGAATTTGACACCTTGGGTGCGGAGTTTTTGACGTCGTCGTCCATAACCAAACTTGCGCGTCTGCTTGTGCGCTGTTTTTACAAAGTTTTCAGATTACCTCTCGGGTTGCAACCCCCACTGAATTGGCCATAGAATCAATTTTGTTGAGACGGATTTTGAATTTGACACCTCGGGTGCGGAGTTTTTGACGTCGTCGCCCATAGCCAAACTTGCGCGCATGCTTGTGCACCGTTTTTACAAGTTTTCAGATTGCCTCCCGGGTTTGCATCCCCCACTGAATTGGCCATAAAATCAATTGTGTTGAGACGGATTTTGAATTTGACACCTCGGGTGTGGAGTTTTTTACGTCGTCGCCCATAGCCAAACTTGCGCGTATGCTTGTGCTCCGTTTTTACAAAGTTTTCAGATTGCCTCACGGGTTTGCATCCCCCACTGAATTGGCAATAGAATCCATTGCGTCGAGACGGTTTTTGAATTTGAGGCCTCGGGTGTAGAGTTTTTGACGTCGTGGCCCATTGCCACACTTGCGCGCATGCTTATGCACCGTTTTTACAAAGTTTTCGGATTACCTCTCGGGTTTGCACTCCCCACTGAATTGGCCATAGAATCAATTGTTCCGAGACGGATTTTGAATTTGAGGCCTCGGGTGCAGTGTTTTTGACGTCGTGGTCCATAGCCAAATTGCAAGCATGCTTGTGCGCCATTTTTACAAAGTTTTCAGATTGCCTCCCGGATTTGCATCCCCCACTAAATTGGCCATAGAATCAATTGTGTTGAGACGGATTTTGAATTTGACGCCTCGGGTGCGGAGTTTTTGATGTCGTCGCCAATAGCCAAACTTGTGCATATGCTTGTGCGCCATTTTTACAAAGTTTTCAGATTGCCCCCTGGGTTTGCATCCCCCACTGAATTGGCCATAGAATCAATTGTGTCGAGACGGATTTTGAATTTGAGGCCTCGGGTGTAGTGTTTTTGACGTCGTGGTCCATAGCCAAATTGCGAGCATGCTTGTGCGCCGTTTTTACAAAGTTTTCAGATTGCCTCCCGGGTTGCCTCCTCTACTGAATTAGCCATATAATCTATTTTTTTAAGACGAATTTTGAATTTTACGCCTCGGGTGTGGAATTTTTGACGTCGTCGCCCATAGCCAAACGTGCGCGCATGCTTGTGCGCCGTTTTTACAAAGTTTTCAGATTGCCTCCTGGGATTGCATCCCCCACTGAATTGGCCATAAAATCAATTGTGTTGAGGCGGATTTTGAATTTGACTCCTTGGGTGCGGAGTTTTTGACGTCGTCGCCCATAGCCAAACTTGCGCGTATGCTTGTGCGTCGTTTTTACAAAGTTTTCAGATTGCCCCCTGGGTTTGCAACCCCCATTGAATTGGGCATAGAATCAATTTTGTTGAGACTGATTTTGAATTTGACGCCTCGGGTGCGGAGTTTTTGACGTCGTCGCCCATACCCAAACTTGCGTGTGTGCTTGTGCGCCGTTTTTACAAAGTTTTCAGATTGCATCCCGAGTTTGCATCCCCCACTGAATTGGCCATAGAATCAATTGTGTTGAGATGAATTTTGAATTTGACGCCTCGGGTGCGGAGTTTTTGACGTTGTCGCCCATAGCCAAACTTGCGTGTGCGCCGTTTTTACAAATTTTCAGATTGCCTCTCGGGTTGCAACCCCCACTGAATTGGCCATAGAATCTATTTTGTTGAGACGAATTTTGAATTTAACGCCTCGGGTGCGGAGTTTTTGACATCGTCGCCCATGGCCAAACTTGCACGCATGCTTGTGCGCCGTTTTTACAAAGTTTTCAGATTGGCCCCTGGGTTTGCATCCCCCACTGAATTGGTCATAAAATCAATTTTGTTGAGACGGATTTTGAATTTGACGCCTCGGGTGCGGAGTTTTTGAAGTCGTCGCCCATAGCCAAACTTGCGCGTGTGCTTGTGCGCCGTTTTTACAAAGTTTTCAGATTACCTCCCGGGTTGTATCCCCCACTGAATTGGACATAGAATCAATTGTGTTGAGACGGATTTGAATTTGACGCCTCGGGTGCGGAGTTTTTGACGTCGTCGTCCATAGCCAAACTTGCGCGTCTGCTTGTGCGCCGTTTTTACACAGTTTTCAGATTACCTCTCGGGTTGCAACCCCCACTGAATTGGCCATAGAATCAATTGTGTCGAGACGGATTTTGAATTTGAGGCCTCGGGTGCAGTGTTTTTGACGTCGTGGTCCATAGCCAAATTGCGAGCATGCTTGTGCGCCATTTTTACAAAGTTTTTATATTGCCTCCCGGGTTTGCATCCCCCAATGAATTGGCAATAGGATCAATTGCGTCGAGACAGTTTTTGACGTCGTGGCCCATTGCCACATTTACGCGCATGCTTATGCGCCGTTTTTACAAAGTTTTCGGATTACCTCTCGGGTTTGCACTCCCCACTGAATTGGCCATAGAATCAATTGTCCCGAGACGAATTTTGAATTTGAGGCCTCGGGGGCAGTGTTTTTAACGTCGTGGTCCATAGCCAAACTTCGGCCATGCTTGTGCGCCGTTTTTACAAAGTTTTCAGATTGCCTCCCGGGGTTGCATCCCCCACTGAATTGGCCATAGAATCAATTAAGTTGAGACGGATTTTGAATTTGACGCCTCGGGTGCGGAGTATTTGATGTCGTCGCCCATAGCCAAACTTGTGCATATGCTTGTGCGCCATTTTTACAAAGTTTTCAGATTGCCCCCTGGGTTTGCATCCCCCACTGAATTGGCCATAAAATCAATTGTGTCGAGACGGATTTTGAATTTGAGGCCTCGGGTGCAGTGTTTTTGACGTCGTGGTCCATAGCCAAACTTGCGCGTGTGCTTGTGCGCCGTTTTTACAAAGTTTTAATATTGCCTCCCAGGTTTGCATCCCCCACTGAATTGGCAATAGGATCAATTGCGTCGAGACGGTTTTTAACGTCGTCGCCCATTGCCACACTTACGCGCATGCTTATGCGCCGTTTTTACAAAGTTTTCGGATTACCTCTCGGGTTTGCACTCCCCACTGAATTGGCCATAGAATCAATTATGCCGAGACGGATTTTGAATTTGAGGCCTCGGGTGCAGTGTTTTTAACGTCGTGGTCCATAGCCAAACTTCGGGCATGCTTGTGCGCCGTTTTTACAAAGTTTTCAGATTGCCTCCCCGGTTTGCATCCCCCACTGAATTGGCCATAGAATCAATTGTGTTGAGACAGATTTTGAATTTGAAGCCTCGGGTGCGGAGTTTTTGAACTCGTCGCCCATAGCCAAACTTGCGCGTGTGCTTGTGCACCGTTTTTACAAAGTTTTCAGATTGCCTCCCGGGTTGCCTCCTCCACTGAATTGGCCATAGAATCAATTTTGTTGAGACGGATTTTGAATTTGACGCCTCGGGTTCGGAATTTTTGACGTCGTCGCCCATAGCCAAATTTGCGCGCATGCTTGTGCGGCGTTTGTACAAAGTTTTCAGATTGCCCCCTGGGTTTGCATCTCCCACTGAATTGGCCATAGAATCAATTGTGTCGAGACGGATTTTGAATTTGAGGCCTCGGGTGCAGTGTTTTTGACGTCGTGGTCCATAGCCAAATTGCGAGCATGCTTGTGCACCATTTTTACAAAGTTTTTATATTGCCTCCCGGGTTTGCATCCCCCAATGAATTGGCAATAGGATCAATTGCGTCGAGACAGTTTTTGACGTCGTGGCCCATTGCCACATTTACGCGCATGCTTATGCGCCGTTTTTACAAAGTTTTCGGATTACCTCTCGGGTTTGCACTCCCCACTGAATTGGCCATAGAATCAATTGTCCCGAGACGAATTTTGAATTTGAGGCCTCGGGGGCAGTGTTTTTAACGTCGTGGTCCATAGCCAAACTTCGGCCATGCTTGTGCGCCGTTTTTACAAAGTTTTCAGATTGCCTCCCGGGGTTGCATCCCCCACTGAATTGGCCATAGAATCAATTAAGTTGAGACGGATTTTGAATTTGACGCCTCGGGTGCGGAGTATTTGATGTCGTCGCCCATAGCCAAACTTGTGCATATGCTTGTGCGCCATTTTTACAAAGTTTTCAGATTGCCCCCTGGGTTTGCATCCCCCACTGAATTGGCCATAAAATCAATTGTGTCGAGACGGATTTTGAATTTGAGGCCTCGGGTGCAGTGTTTTTGACGTCGTGGTCCATAGCCAAACTTGCGCGTGTGCTTGTGCGCCGTTTTTACAAAGTTTTAATATTGCCTCCCAGGTTTGCATCCCCCACTGAATTGGCAATAGGATCAATTGCGTCGAGACGGTTTTTGACGTCGTCGCCCATTGCCACACTTACGCGCATGCTTATGCGCCGTTTTTACAAAGTTTTCGGATTACCTCTCGGGTTTGCACTCCCCACTGAATTGGCCATAGAATCAATTATGCCGAGACGGATTTTGAATTTGAGGCCTCGGGTGCAGTGTTTTTAACGTCGTGGTCCATAGCCAAACTTCGGGCATGCTTGTGCGCCGTTTTTACAAAGTTTTCATATTGCCTCCCCGGTTTGCATCCCCCACTGAATTGGCCATAGAATCAATTGTGTTGAGACAGATTTTGAATTTGAAGCCTCGGGTGCGGAGTTTTTGAACTCGTCGCCCATAGCCAAACTTGCGCGTGTGCTTGTGCACCGTTTTTACAAAGTTTTCAGATTGCCTCCCGGGTTGCCTCCTCCACTGAATTGGCCATAGAATCAATTTTGTTGAGACGGATTTTGAATTTGACGCCTCGGGTTCGGAATTTTTGACGTCGTCGCCCATAGCCAAATTTGCGCGCATGCTTGTGTGGCGTTTGTACAAAGTTTTCAGATTGCCCCCTGGGTTTGCATCTCCCACTGAATTGGCCATAGAATCAATTGTGTCGAGACGGATTTTGAATTTGAGGCCTCGGGTGCAGTGTTTTTGACGTCGTGGTCCATAGCCAAATTGCGAGCATGCTTGTGCGCCATTTTTACAAAGTTTTTATATTGCCTCCCAGGTTTGCATCCCCCACTGAATTGGCAATAGGATCAATTGCGTCGAGACGGTTTTTGACGTCGTGGCCCATTGCCACATTTACGCGCATGCTTATGCACCGTTTTTACAAAGTTTTCGGATTACCTCTCGGGTTTGCACTCCCCACTGAATTGGCCATCGAATCAATTGTGCCGAGACGGATTTTGAATTTGAGGCCTCGGGTGCAGTGTTTTTAACGTCGTGGTCCATAGCCAAACTTCGGCCATGCTTGTGCGCCGTTTTTACAAAGTTTTCAGATTGCCTCCCGGGTTTGCATCCCCCACTGAATTGGCCAGAGAATCAATTAAGTTGAGACGGATTTTGAATTTGACGCCTCGGGTGCGGAGTATTTGATGTCGTCGCCCATAGCCAAACTTGTGCATATGCTTGTGCGCCATTTTTACAAAGTTTTCAGATTGCCCCCTGGGTTTGCATCCCCCACTGAATTGGCCATAAAATCAATTGTGTCGAGACGGATTTTGAATTTGAGGCCTCGGGTGCAGTGTTTTTGACGTCGTGGTCCATAGCCAAACTTGCGCGTGTGCTTGTGCGCCGTTTTTACAAAGTTTTCAGATTGATTCCCGGGTTTGCATCCCCCAGTAAATTGGCCATAGAATCAATTGTGTTGAGACGTGTTTTGAATTTGACGCCTCGGGTGTGGAGTTTTTGATGTCGTCGCCAATAGCCAAACTTGCGCGTGTGCTTGTGCGCCGTTTTTACAAAGTTTTCAGATTGCCTCACGAGTATGCATCCCTACTGAATTGGCCATAGAATCAATTGTGTTGAGACAGATTTTGAATTTGACGCCTCGGGTGTGGTGTTTTTGATGTCGTCGCCCATAGCCAAACTTGTGTATATGCTTGTGCGCCATTTTTACAAAGTTTTCAGATTGCCCCCTGGGTTTGCATCCCCCACTGAATTGGCCATATAATCAATTGTGTCGAGACGGTTTTTGAATTTGAGGCCTCGGGTGTAGTGTTTTTGACGTCATGGTCCATAGCCAAATTGCGAGCATGCTTGTGCGCCATTTTTACAAAGTTTTTATATTGCCTCCCAGGTTTGCATCCCCCACTGAATTGGCAATAGGATCAATTGCGTCGAGACGGTTTTTGACGTCGTGGCCCATTGCCACACTTACGCGCATGCTTATGCGCCGTTTTTACAAAGTTTTCGGATTACCTCTCGGGTTTGCACTCCCCACTAAATTGGCCATAGAATCAATTGTGCCGAGACGGATTTTGAATTTGAGGCCTCGGGTGCAGTGTTTTTAACGTCGTGGTCCATAGCCAAACTTCGGCCATGCTTGTGCGCCGTTTTTACAAAGTTTTCAGTTTGCCTCACGGGTTTGCATCCCCCACTGAATTGGCCATAGAATCAATTGTGTTGAGACGGATTATGAATTTGACGCCTCAAGTGCGGATTTTTGACGTCGTCGCCCATAGCCAAACTTGCGCGGGTGCTTGTGCGCCGTTTTTACAAAGTTTTCAGATTACCTCCCGGGTTGCCTCCCCTACTGAATTGGCCATAGAATCAATTTTTTTTAGACGTATTTTGAATTTTACACCTCGGGTGTGGAATTTTTGACGTCGTCGCCCATAGCCAAACTTGCGCGCATGCTTGTGCGCCGTTTTTACAAAGTTTTCAGATTGCCTCCTGGGATTGCACCCCCAACTGAATTGGCCATAAAATCAATTGTGTTGAGGCGGATTTTGAATTTGACTCCTTGGGTGCGGAGTTTTTGACGTCGTCGCCCATAGCCAAACTTGCGCGTATGCTTGTGCGCCGTTTTTACAAAGTTTTCAGATTGCCCCCTGGGTTTGCAACCCCCATTGAATTGGCCATAGAATCAATTTTGTTGAGACTGATTTTGAATTTGACGCCTCGGGTGCGGAGTTTTTGACGTCGTCGCCCATAGCCAAACTTGCGTGTGTGCTTGTGCGCCGTTTTTACAAAGTTTTCAGATTGCCTCCCGGATTTGCATCCCCCACTGAATTGGCCATAGAATCAATTGTGTTGAGATGAATTTTGAATTTGACGCCTCGGGTGCGGAGTTTTTGATGTTGTCGCCCATAGCCAAACTTGCGTGTGTGCTTGTGCGCCGTTTTTACAAAGTTTTCAGATTGCCTCTCGGGTTGCAACCCCCACTGAATTGGCCATAGAATCTATTTTATTGAGACGAATTTTGAATTTAACGCCTCGGGTGCGGAGTTTTTGACATCGTCGCCCATGGCAAAACTTGCGCGCATGCTTGTGCGCCGTTTTAACAAAGTTTTCAGATTGCCTCCCGGGTATGCATCCCTACTGAATTGGCCATAGAATCAATTGTGTTGAGACGAATTTTGAATTTGACGCCTCGGGTGCGGAGTTTTTGATGTCGTCGCCCATAGCCAAACTTGTGCATATGCTTATGCGCCATTTTTACAAAGTTTTCAGATTGCCCCCTGGGTTTGCACCCCCCACTGAATTGGCCATAGAATCAATTTTGTCGAGACGGATTTTGAATTTGAGGCCTCGGGTGAAGTGTTTTTGACGTCGTGGTCCATAACCAAATTGCGAGCATGCTTGTGCGCCATTTTTACAAAGTTTTCAAATTGCCTCCCGGGTTTGCATCCCCCACTAAATTGGCCATAGAATCAATTGTGTTGAGACGAGTTTTGAATTTGACGCCTCGGGTGTGGAGTTTTTGACGTCGTCGCCAATAGCCAAACTTGCGCGTGTGCTTGTGCGCCGTTTTTACAAAGTTTTCAGATTGCCTCACGGGTATGCATCCCCACTGAATTGGCCATATAATGAATTGTGTCGAGACGGATTTTGAATTTGAGGCCTCGGGTGCAGTGTGTTTGACGTCGTGGTCCATAGCCAACCTTGTGCGTGTGCTTGTGCGCCGTTTTTACAAAGTTTTCAGGTTGCCTCCCGGGTTTGCATCCCCCACTAAATTGTCCATAGAATCAATTGTGTTGAGAAGAGTTTTGAATTTGACGCCTCGGGTGTGGAGTTTTTGACGTCGTGGCCCATTGCCACACTTACGCGCATGCTTATGCGCCGTTTTTACAAAGTTTTCGGATTACCTCTCGGGTTTGCACTCCCCACTGAATTGGCCATAGAATCAATTGTGCCGAGACGGATTTTGAATTTGAGGCCTCGGGTGCAGTGTTTTTAACGTCGTGTTCCATAGCCAAACTTCGGCCATGCTTGTGCGCCGTTTTTACAAAGTTTTCAGATTGCCTCACGGGTTTGCATCCCCCACTAAATTGGCCATAGAATCAATTGTGTTGAGACGGATTTTGAATTTGACGCCTCAAGAGCGGATTTTTGACGTCGTCGCTCATAGCCAAACTTGCGCGTGTGCTTGTGCGCCGTTTTTACAAAGTTTTCAGATTGCCTCCCGGGTTGCCTCCTCTACTGAATTGGCCATAGAATCAATTTTTTTGAGATAAATTTTGAATTTTACGCCTCGGGTGTGGAATTTTTGACGTCGTCGCCCATAGCCAAACTTGCGCGCATGCTTGTGCGCCGTTTTTACAAAGTTTTCAGATTGCCTCCTGGGATTGCATCCCCCACTGAATTGGCCATAAAATCAATTTTGTTGAGGCGGATTTTGAATTTCACGCCTTGGTTGCGGAGTTTTTGACGTCGTCGCCCATAGCCAAACTTGCGCGTATGCTTGTGCGCCGTTTTTACAAAGTTTTCAGATTGCCCTCTGGGTTTGCAACCCTCATTGAATTGGCCATAGAATCAATTTTGTTGAGACTGATTTTGAATTTGACGCCTCGGGTGCAGAGTTTTTTATGTCGTCGCCCATAGCCAAACTTGCGCGTACGATTGTGCGCCATTTTTACAAATTTTCAGATTGCCCCTGGTTTTGCATCCCCCACTGAATTGGCCATAGAATCAATTGTGTCGAGACGGATTTTGAATTTGAGGCCTCGGGTGCAGTGTTTTTGACGTCGTGAACCATAGCCAAATTGCGAGCATGCTTGTGCGCCATTTTTACAAAGTTTTTATATTGCCTCCCGGGTTTGCATCCCCCACTGAATTGGCAATAGGATCAATTGCGTCGAGACGGTTTTTGACGTCGTGGCCCATTGCCACACTTTCGCGCATGCTTATGCGCCGTTTTTACAAAGTTGTCGGATTACCTCTCGGGTTTGCACTCCCCACTGAATTGGCCATAGAATATATTGTGCCGACAAGGATTTTGAATTTGAGGCCTCGGGTGCAGTGTTTTTAACGTCGTGGTCCATAGCCAAACTTCGACAATGCTTGTGCGCCGTTTTTACAAAGTTTTCAGATTGCCTCCCGGGTTTGCATCCCCCACTGAATTGGCCATAGAATCAATTGTGTTGAGACGGATTTTGAATTTGACGCCTCAAGTGTGGATTTTTGACGTCGTCGCCCATAGCCAAACTTGCGCGTGTGCTTGTGCACCGTTTTTACAAAGTTTTTAGATTGCCTCCCGGGTTGCCTTCTCTACTGAATTAGCCATAGAATCTATTTTTTTAAGACGAATTTTGAATTTTACGCCTCGGGTGTGGAATTTTTGACGTCGTCGCCCATAACCAAACGTGCGCGCATGCTTGTGCGCCGTTTTTACAAAGTTTTCAGATTGCCTCCTGGGATTGCATCCCCCACTGAATTGGCCATAAAATCAATTGTGTTGAGGCGGATTTTGAATTTGACGCCATGGGTGCGGAGTTTTTGACGTCGTCGCCCATAGCCAAACTTGCGCGTATGCTTGTGCGCCGTTTTTACAAAGTTTTCAGATTGCCCCCTGGGTTTGCAACCCCCACTGAATTGGCTATATAATCAATTTTGTTGAGACTGATTTTGAATTTGACGCGTCGGGTGCGGAGTTTTTGACGTCGTCGCCCATAGCCAAACTTGCGCGTTTGCTTGTGCGCCGTTTTTACAAAGTTTTCAGATTGCCTCCCTGGTTTTGCATCCCCCACTGAATTGGCCATAGAATCTATTGTGTCGAGACGGATTTTGAATTTGAGGCCTCGGGTGCGGAGTTTTTGACATCGTGGTCCATAGCCAAATTGCGAGCATGCTTGTGCGCCATTTTTACAAAGTTTTTATATTGCCTCCCGGGTTTGCATCCCCCACTGAATTGGCAATAGGATCAATTGCGTCGAGACGGTTTTTGACGCCGTGGCCCATTGCCACACTTTCGCGCATGCTTTTGTGCCATTTTTACAAAGTTTTCGGATTACCTCTCGGGTTTGCACTCCCCACTGAATTAGCCATAGAATCAATTGTGCCGACACGTCTTTTGAATTTGAGGCCTCGGGTGTAGTGTTTTTAACGTCGTGGTCCATAGCCAAACTTCGGCCATGCTTGTGCGCCGTTTTTACAACGTTTTCAAATTGCCTCCCGCGTTTGCATCCCCCACTGAGTTGGCCATAGAATCAATTGTGTCGAGGCGGATTTTGAATTTGAGGCCTCGGGTGCAGTGTTTTTGACGTCGTGGTCCATAGCCATATTGCGAGCATGCTTGTGCGCCATTTTTACAAAGTTTTCAGATTGCCTCCCGGGTTTGCATCCCCCACTAAATTGACCATAGAATCAATTGTGTTGAGACGAGTTTTGAATTTGACGCCTCGGGTGTGGAGTTTTTTACGTCGTCGCCAATAGCCAAACTTGCGCGTGTGCTTGTGCGCCGTTTTTACAAAGTTTTCAGATTGCCTTCCGGGTTTGCACTCCCCACTGAATTGGACATAGAATCAATTGTGTTGAGACGGATTTTGAATTTGAGCCCTTGGGTGCGTAGTTTTTAACGTCGTCGCCCATAGCCAAACTTGCGCGTGTGTTTGTGCGCCGTTTTTACAAAGTTTTCAGATTACCTCTCCGGTTGCAACCCCCACTGAATTGGCCATAGAATCAATTTTGTTGAGACGGATTTTGAATTTGACACCTTGGGTGCGGAGTTTTTGACGTCGTCGTCCATAACCAAACTTGCGCGTCTGCTTGTGCGCTGTTTTTACAAAGTTTTCAGATTACCTCTCGGGTTGCAACCCCCACTGAATTGGCCATAGAATCAATTTTGTTGAGACGGATTTTGAATTTGACACCTCGGGTGCGGAGTTTTTGACGTCGTCGCCCATAGCCAAACTTGCGCGCATGCTTGTGCGCCGTTTTTACAAGTTTTCAGATTGCCTCCCGGGTTTGCATCCCCCACTGAATTGGCCATAAAATCAATTGTGTTGAGACGGATTTTGAATTTGACGCCTCGGGTGTGGAGTTTTTTACGTCGTCACCCATAGCCAAACTTGCGCGTATGCTTGTGCTCCGTTTTTACAAAGTTTTCAGATTGCCTCACGGGTTTGCATCCCCCACTGAATTGGCAATAAAATCCATTGCGTCGAGACGGTTTTCGAATTTGAGGCCTCGGGTGTAGAGTTTTTGATGTCGTGGCCCATTGCCACACTTGCGCGCATGCTTATGCACCGTTTTTACAAAGTTTTCGGATTACCTCTCGGGTTTGCACTCCCCACTGAATTGGCCATAGAATCAATTGTTCCGAGACGGATTTTGAATTTGAGGCCTCGGGTGCAGTGTTCTTGACGTCGTGGTCCATAGCCAAATTGCAAGCATGCTTGTGCGCCATTTTTACAAAGTTTTCAGATTGCCTCCCGGATTTGCATCCCCCACTAAATTGGCCATATAATCAATTGTGTTGAGATGAGTTTTGAATTTGACGCCTCTGGTGTGGAGTTTTTGACGTCGTCGCCAATAGCCAAACTTGCGCGTGTGCTTGTGCGCCGTTTTTACAAAGTTTTCAGATTGCCTCACGGGTATGCATCCCTACTGAATTGGCCATTGAATCAATTGTGTTGAGACGGATTTTGAATTTGACGCCTCGGGTGCGGAGTTTTTGATGTCGTCGCCCATAGCCAAACTTGTGCATATGCTTGTGCGCCATTTTTACAAAGTTTTCAAATTGCCCCCTGGGTTTACATCCCCCACTGAATTGGCCATAAAATCAATTGTGTCGAGACGGATTTTGAATTTGAGGCCTCGGGTGCAGTGTTTTTGACGTCGTGGTCCATAGCCAAATTGCGAGCATGCTTGTGCGCCATTTTTACAAAGTTTTTATATTGCCTCCTAGGATTGCATCCCCCACTGAATTGGCAATAGGATCAATTGCGTCGAGACGGTTTTTGACGTCGTCGCCCATTGCCACACATACGCGCATGCTTATGCGCCATTTTTACAAAGTTTTCGGATTACCTCTCGGGTATGCACTCCCCACTGAATTGGCCATAGAATCAATTGTGCCGACACGGATTTTGAATTTGAGGCCTCGGGTGCAGTGTTTTTAACGTCGTGGTCCATTGCCAAACTTCGGCCATGCTTGTGCGCCGTTTTTACAAAGTTTTCAGATTGCCTCCTGGGTTTGCATCCCCCACTGAATTGGCCATAGAATCAATTGTGTTGAGACGGATTTTGAATTTTACGCCTCAAGTGCGGATTTTTGACGTCGTCGCCCATAGCCAAACTTGCGTGTGCTTGTGCGCCGTTTTTACAAAGTTTTCAGATTGCCTCCCGGGTTTGCATCCCCCACTGAATTGGCCATAGAATCAATTAAGTTGAACCGGATTTTGAATTTGACGCCTCGGGTGCAGAGTTTATGATGTCGTCGCCCATAGCCAAACTTATGCATATGCTTGTGCGCCATTTTTACAAAGTTTTCAGATTGCCCCCTGGGTTTGCATCCCCCACTGAATTGGCCATAGAATCAATTGTGTCGAGACGGATTTTGAATTTGAGGCCTCGGGTGCAGTGTTTTTGACGTCGTGGTCCATAGCCAAACTTGCGCGTGTGCTTGTGCGCCATTTTTACAAAGTTTTCAGATTGCCTCCCGGGTTTGCATCCCCCACTAAATTGGCCATAGAATCAATTGTGTTGAGACGAGTTTTGAATTTGACGCCTCGGGTGTGGAGTTTTTGACGTCGTCGCCAATAGCCAAACTTGCGCGTGTGCTTGTGCGCCGTTTTTACAAAGTTTTCAGATTGCCTCACGGGTATGCATCCCTACTGAATTGGCCATAGAATCAATTGTGTTGAGACGGATTTTGAATTTGACGCCTCGGGTGCGGAGTTTTTGATGTCGTCGCCAATAGCCAAACTTGTGCATATGCTTGTGCGCCATTTTTACAAAGTTTTCAGATTGCCCCCTGGGTTTGCATCCCCCACTGAATTGGCCATAGAATCAATTGTGTCGAGACGGATTTTGAATTTGAGGCCTCGGGTGTAGTGTTTTTTACGTCGTGGTCCATAGCCAAATTGCGAGCATGCTTGTGCGCCGTTTTTACAAAGTTTTCAGATTGCCTCCCGGGTTGCCTCCTCTACTGAATTAGCCATATAATCTATTTTTTTAAGACGAATTTTGAATTTTACGCCTCGGGTGTGGAATTTTTGACGTCGTCGCCCATAGCCAAACGTGCGCGCATGCTTGTGCGCCGTTTTTACAAAGTTTTCAGATTGCCTCCTGGGATTGCATCCCCCACTGAATTGGCCATAAAATCAATTGTGTTGAGGCGGATTTTGAATTTGACTCCTTGGGTGCGGAGTTTTTGACGTCGTCGCCCATAGCCAAACTTGCGCGTATGCTTGTGCGTCGTTTTTACAAAGTTTTCAGATTGCCCCCTGGGTTTGCAACCCCCATTGAATTGGGCATAGAATCAATTTTGTTGAGACTGATTTTGAATTTGACGCCTCGGGTGCGGAGTTTTTGACGTCGTCGCCCATACCCAAACTTGCGTGTGTGCTTGTGCGCCGTTTTTACAAAGTTTTCAGATTGCATCCCGAGTTTGCATCCCCCACTGAATTGGCCATAGAATCAATTGTGTTGAGATGAATTTTGAATTTGACGCCTCGGGTGCGGAGTTTTTGACGTTGTCGCCCATAGCCAAACTTGCGTGTGCGCCGTTTTTACAAATTTTCAGATTGCCTCTCGGGTTGCAACCCCCACTGAATTGGCCATAGAATCTATTTTGTTGAGACGAATTTTGAATTTAACGCCTCGGGTGCGGAGTTTTTGACATCGTCGCCCATGGCCAAACTTGCACGCATGCTTGTGCGCCGTTTTTACAAAGTTTTCAGATTGGCCCATGGGCTATGGTCATAAAATCAATTTTGTTGAGACGGATTTTGAATTTGACGCCTCGGGTGCGGAGTTTTTGAAGTCGTCGCCCATAGCCAAACTTGCGCGTGTGCTTGTGCGCCGTTTTTACAATGTTTTCAGATTACCTCCCGGGTTGTATCCCCCACTGAATTGGACATAGAATCAATTGTGTTGAGACGGATTTGAATTTGACGCCTCGGGTGCGGAGTTTTTGACGTCGTCGTCCATAGCCAAACTTGCGCGTCTGCTTGTGCGCCGTTTTTACACAGTTTTCAGATTACCTCTCGGGTTGCAACCCCCACTGAATTGGCCATAGAATCAATTTTGTTGAGATGGATTTGAATTTGACACCTCAGGTGCGGAGTTTTTGACGTCGTCGCCCATAACCAAACTTGCGCGCATGCTTGTGCGCCGTTTTTACAAAGTTTTCAGATTGCCTCCCGGGTTTGCATCCCTCACTGAATTGGCCATAAAATCAATTGTGTTGAGACGGATTTTGAATTTGAAGCCTCGGGTGTGAAGTTTTTTACGTCGTCGCCCATAGCCAAACTTGCGCGTATGCTTGTGCTCCGTTTTTACAAAGTTTTCAGATTGCCTCACGGGTTTGCATCCCCCACTGAATTGGCAATAGTATCCATTGCATCGAGACGGTTTTTGAATTTGAGGTCTCGGGTGTAGAGTTTTTGACGTCGTGGCCCATTGCCACACTTGCGCACATGCTTATGCGCCGTTTTTACAAAGTTTTCGTATTACCTCTCGGGTTTGCACTACCCACTGAATTGGCCATAGAATCAATTGTTCCTAGACGGATTTTGAATTTGAGGCCTCGGGTGTAGTGTTTTTGACGTCATTGTCCATAGCCAAACTTCTGGCATGCTTGTGCGCCGTTTTTACAAAGTTTTTAAATTGTCTCCCGGGTTTGCATCCCCCACTGAATTGGCCATAGAATCAATTGTGTGGAGACGGATTTTGAATTTGAAGCCTCGGGTGCGGTGTTTTTTGAAGTTGTCGCCCATAGCCAAACTTGCGCGTGTGCTTGTGCGCCATTTTTACAAAGTTTTCAGATTGCCTCCCGGGTTGCCTCCTCTACTGAATTGGCCATAGAATCAATTTTTTGAGACGAATTTTGAATTTTACGCCTCGGGTGTGGAATTTTTGACGTCGTCGCCCATAGCCAAACTTGCGCGCATGCTTGTGCGCCGTTTTTACAAAGTTTTCAGATTGTCTCCTGGGATTGCATCCCCCACTAAATTGGCCATAAAATCAATTGTGTTGAGGCGGATTTTGAATTTGACGCCTTGGGTGCGGAGTTTTTAACGTCGTCGCCCATAGCCAAACTTGCGCGTATGCTTGTGCGCCGTTTTTACAAAGTTTTCAGATTGCCCCCTGGGTTTGCAACCCCCACTCAATTGGCCATATAATCAATTTTGTTGAGACTGATTTTGAATTTGACGCCTCGGGTGCGGAGTTTTTGACGTCGTCGCCCATAGCCAAACTTGCGCGTGTGCTTGTGCGCCGTTTTTACAAAGTTTTCAGATTGCCTCCCGGGTATGCATCCCTACAGAATTGGCCATAGAATCAATTGTGTTGAGACGGATTGTGAATTTGACGCCACGGGTGCGGAGTTTTTGATGTCGTCGCCCATAGCCAAACTTGTGCATATGCTTGTGCGCCATTTTTACAAAGTTTTCAGATTGCCCCCTGGTTTTGCATCCGCCACTGAATTGGCCATAGAATCAATTGTGTCGACACGGATTTTGAATTTGAGGCCTCGGGTGCAGTGTTTTTGACGTCGTGGTCCATAGCCAAATTGCGAGCATGCTTGTGCGCCATTTTTACAAAGTTTTTATATTGCCTCCCGGGTTTGCATCCCCCACTGAATTGGCAATAGGATCAATTGCGTCGAGACGGTTTTTGGCATCGTGGCTCATTGCCACACTTTCGCGCATGCTTATGCGCCATTTTTACAAAGTTTTCGGATTACCTCTCGGGTTTGCACTCCTCACTGAATTGGCCATAGAATCAATTTGAGGCCTCGGGTGCAATGTTTTTGACGTCGTCGCCCATAGCCAAACTTGCGTGTGCTTGTGCGCCGTTTTTACAAAGTTTTCAGATTGCCTCCCGGGTTTACAAAGTTTTGAGACGAATTTTGAATTTTACGCCTCGGGTGTGGAATTTTTTACGTCGTCGCCCACAACCAAACTTGCACGCATGCTTGTTCGCCGTTTTTACAAAGTTTTCAGATTGCCTCCTGGGATTGCATCCCCCACTGAATTAGCCATAAAATCAATTGTGTTGAGGCGGATTTTGAATTTGACTCCTTGGGTGCGGAGTTTTTGACGTCGTCGCCCATAGCCAAACTTGCGCGTATGCTTGTGCGCCGTTTTTACAAAGTTTTCAGATTGCCCCCTGGGTTTGCAACCCCCATTGAATTGGCCATAGAATCAATTTTATTGAGACTGATTTTGAATTTGACGCCTCGGGTGCGGAGTTTTTGACGTCGTCGCCCATAGCCAAACTTGCGCGTATGTTTGTGCGCCATTTTTACAAAGTTTTCAGATTGCCCCCTGGTTTTGCATCCCCCACTGAATTGGCCATAGAATCAATTGTGTCGAGACGGTTTTTGACGTCGTGGCCCATTGCCACACTTACGCGCATGCTTATGCGCCGTTTTTACAAAGTTTTCGGATTACCTCTCGGGTTTGCACTCCCCACTGAACTGGCCATAGAATCATTTGTGTCGAGACGGATTTTGAATTTGAGGCCTCGGGTGCAGTTTTTTTAACGTCGTGGTCCATAGCCAAACTTCGGCCATGCTTGTGCGCCGTTTTTACAAAGTTTTTAGATTGCCTCCCGGGTTTGCATCCCCCACTGAATTGGCCATAGAATCAATTGTGGTGAGACGGATTTTGAATTTGACGCCTCAAGTGCGGATTTTTTACGTCGTCGCCCATAGCCAAATGCGCGTGTGCTTGTGCGCCATTTTTACAAAGTTTTCAGATTGCCTCCCGGGTTGCCTCCTCTACTGAATTGGCCATAGAATCAATTTTTTTGAGACGAATTTTGAATTTTACGCCTCGGGTGTGGAATTTTTGACGTCGTCGCCCATAGCCAAACTTGCGCGCATGCTTGTGCGCCGTTTTTACAAAGTTTTCAGATTGTCTCCTGGGATTGCATCCCCCACTGAATTGGCCATAAAATCAATTGTGTTGAGGCGGATTTTGAATTTGACGCCTTGGGTGCGGAGTTTTTAACGTCGTCGCCCATAGCCAAACTTGCGCGTATGCTTGTGCGCCGTTTTTACAAAGTTTTCAGATTGCCCCCTGGGTTTGCAACCCCCACTCAATTGGCCATATAATCAATTTTGTTGAGACTGATTTTGAATTTGACGCCTCGGGTGCGGAGTTTTTGACGTCGTCGCCCATAGCCAAACTTGCGCGTGTGCTTGTGCGCCGTTTTTACAAAGTTTTCAGATTGCCTCCCGGGTTTGCAACCCCCACTGAATTGGCTATAGAATCAATTGTGTTGAGATGAATTTTGAATTTGACGCCTCGGGTGCGGAGTTTTTGACGTTGTCGCCCATAGCCAAACTTGCGCGCATGCTTGTGCGCCGTTTTTACAAAGTTTTCAGATTGTCTCCTGGGATTGCATCCCCCACTGAATTGGCCATAAAATCAATTGTGTTGAGGCGGATTTTGAATTTGACGCCTTGGGTGCGAAGTTTTTAACGTCGTCGCCCATAGCCAAACTTGCGCGTATGCTTGTGCGCCATTTTTACAAAGTTTTCAGATTGCCCCCAGGGTTTGCAACCCCCACTCAATTGGCCATATAATCAATTTTGTTGAGACTGATTTTGAATTTGACGCCTCGGGTGCGGAGTTTTTGACGTCGTCGCCCATAGCCAAACTTGCGCGTGTGCTTGTGCGCCGTTTTTACAAAGTTTTCAGATTGCCTCCCGGGTATGCATCCTTACTGAATTGGCCATAGAATCAATTGTGTTGATACGGATTGTGAATTTGACGCCACGGGTGCGGAGTTTTTGATGTCGTCGCCCATAACCAAACTTGTGCATATGCTTGTGCGCCATTTTTACAAAGTTTTCAGATTGTCCCCTAGTTTTGCATCCCCCACTGAATTGGCCATAGAATCAATTGTGTCGACACGGATTTTGAATTTGAGGCCTCTGGTGCAGTGTTTTTGACGTCGTGGTCCATAGCCAAACTTGCGCGTGTGCTTGTGCGCCGTTTTTACAAAGTTTTCAGATTGCCTCCCGGGTTTGCACCCCCCACTAAATTGGCCATAGAATCAACTGTGTTGAGACGAGTTTTGAATTTGACGCCTCGGGTGTGGAGTTTTTGACGTCGTCGCCAATAGCCAAACTTGCGCGTGTGCTTGTGCGCCATTTTTACAAAGTTTTCAGATTGCCTCACGGGTATGCATCCCTACTGAATTGGCCATAGAATCAATTGTGTTGAGACGGATTTTGAATTTGACGCCTCGGGTGCGGAGTTTTTGATGTCGTCGCCAATAGCCAAACTTGTGCATATGCTTGTGCGCCATTTTTACAAAGTTTTCAGATTGCCCCTGGGTTTGCATCCCCCACTGAATTGGCCATAGAATCAATTGTGTCGAGACGGATTTTGAATTTGAGGCCTCGGGTGCAGTGTTTTTGACGTCGTGGTCCATAGCCAAATTGCGAGCATTCTTGTGCGCCATTTTTACAAAGTTTTTATATTGCCTCCCAGGTTTGCATCCCCCACTGAATTGGCAATAGGATCAATTGCGTCGAGACGGTTTTTGACGTCGTGGCCCATTGCCGTACTTAGTATGCGCCGTTTTTACAAAGTTTTCGGATTACCTCTCGGGTTTGCACTCCCCACTGAATTGGCCATAGAATTAATTGTGTCGAGACGGATTTTGAATTTGAGGCCTCGGGTGCAGTTTTTTTAACGTCGTGGTCCATAGCCAAACTTCGGCCATGCTTGTGCGCCGTTTTTACAAAGTTTTTAGATTGCCTCCCGGGTTTGCATCCCCCACTGAATTGGCCATAGAATCAATTGTGGTGAGACGGATTTTGAATTTGACGCCTCAAGTGCGGATTTTTTACGTCGTCGCCCATAGCCAAATGCGCGTGTGCTTGTGCGCCATTTTTACAAAGTTTTCAGATTGCCTCCCGGGTTGCCTCCTCTACTGAATTGGCCATAGAATCAATTTTTTTGAGACGAATTTTGAATTTTACGCCTCGGTTGTGGAATTTTTGACGTCGTCGCCCATAGCCAAACTTGCGCGCATGCTTGTGCGCCGTTTTTACAAAGTTTTCAGATTGTCTCCTGGGATTGCATCCCCCACTGAATTGGCCATAAAATCAATTGTGTTGAGGCGGATTTTGAATTTGACGCCTTGGGTGCGGAGTTTTTAACGTCGTCGCCCATAGCCAAACTTGCGCGTATGCTTGTGCGCCGTTTTTACAAAGTTTTCAGATTGCCCCCTGGGTTTGCAACCCCCACTCAATTGGCCATATAATCAATTTTGTTGAGACTGATTTTGAATTTGACGCCTCGGGTGCGGAGTTTTTGACGTCGTCGCCCATAGCCAAACTTGCGCGTGTGCTTGTGCGCCGTTTTTACAAAGTTTTCAGATTGCCTCCCGGGTTTGCAACCCCCACTGAATTGGCCATAGAATCAATTGTGTTGAGATGAATTTTGAATTTGACGCCTCGGGTGCGGAGTTTTTGAAGTTGTCGCCCATAGCCAAACTTGCGCGCATGCTTGTGCTCCGTTTTTACAAAGTTTTCAGATTGTCTCCTGGGATTGCATCCCCCACTGAATTGGCCATAAAATCAATTGTGTTGAGGCGGATTTTGAATTTGACGCCTTGGGTGCGGAGTTTTTAACGTCGTCGCCCATAGCCAAACTTGCGCGTATGCTTGTGCGCCATTTTTACAAAGTTTTCAGATTGCCCCCTGGGTTTGCAACCCCCACTCAATTGGCCATATAATCAATTTTGTTGAGACTGATTTTGAATTTGACGCCTCGGGTGCGGAGTTTTTGACGTCGTCGCCCATAGCCAAACTTGCGCGTGTGCTTGTGCGCCGTTTTTACAAAGTTTTCAGATTGCCTCCCGGGTATGCATCCCTACTGAATTGGCCATAGAATCAATTGTGTTGAGACGGATTGTGAATTTGACGCCACGGGTGCGGAGTTTTTGATGTCGTCGCCCATAGCCAAACTTGTGCATATGCTTGTGCGCCATTTTTACAAAGTTTTCAGATTGCCCCCTAGTTTTGCATCCCCCACTGAATTGGCCATAGAATCAATTGTGTCGACACGGATTTTGAATTTGAGGCCTCGGGTGAAGTGTTTTTGACGTCGTGGTCCATAGCCAAATTGCGAGCATGCTTGTGCGCCATTTTTACAAAGTTTTTATATTGCCTCCCGGGTTTGCATCCCCCACTGAATTGGCAATAGGATCAATTGCGTCGAGACGGTTTTTGGCATCGTGGCTCATTGCCACACTTTCGCGCATGCTTATGCGTCGTTTTTACAAAGTTTTCGGATTACCTCTCGGGTTTGCACTCTTCACTGAATTGGCCATAGAATCAATTTGAGGCCTCGGGTGCAGTGTTTTTAACGTCGTGGTCCATAGCCAAACTTCGGCCATGCTTGTGCGCCGTTTTTACAAAGTTTTCAGATTGCCTCCCGGGTTTGCATCCCCCACTGAATTGGCAATAGGATCAATTGCGTCGAGACGGTTTTTGACGTCGTGGCCCATTGCCACACTTACGCGCATGCTTATGCGCCGTTTTTACAAAGTTTTCGGATTACCTCTCGGGTTTGCACTCCCCACTGAATTGGCCATAGAATCAATTGTGTCGAGACGGATTTTGAATTTGAGGCCTCGGGTGCAGTTTTTTTAACGTCGTGGTCCATAGCCAAACTTCGGCCATGCTTGTGCGCCGTTTTTACAAAGTTTTTAGATTGCCTCCCGGGTTTGCATCCCCCACTGAATTGGCCATAGAATCAATTGTGGTGAGACGGATTTTGAATTTGACGCCTCAAGTGCGGATTTTTTACGTCGTCGCCCATAGCCAAATGCGCGTGTGCTTGTGCGCCATTTTTACAAAGTTTTCAGATTGCCTCCCGGGTTGCCTCCTCTACTGAATTGGCCATAGAATCAATTTTTTTGAGACGAATTTTGAATTTTACGCCTCGGGTGTGGAATTTTTGACGTCGTCGCCCATAGCCAAACTTGCGCGCATGCTTGTGCGCCGTTTTTACAAAGTTTTCAGATTGTCTCCTGGGATTGCATCCCCCACTGAATTGGCCATAAAATCAATTGTGTTGAGGCGGATTTTGAATTTGACGCCTTGGGTGCGGAGTTTTTAACGTCGTCGCCCATAGCCAAACTTGCGCGTATGCTTGTGCGCCGTTTTTACAAAGTTTTCAGATTGCCCCCTGGGTTTGCAACCCCCACTCAATTGGCCATATAATCAATTTTGTTGAGACTGATTTTGAATTTGACGCCTCGGGTGCGGAGTTTTTGACGTCGTCGCCCATAGCCAAACTTGCGCGTGTGCTTGTGCGCCGTTTTTACAAAGTTTTCAGATTGCCTCCCGGGTTTGCAACCCCCACTGAATTGGCCATAGAATCAATTGTGTTGAGATGAATTTTGAATTTGACGCCTCGGGTGCGGAGTTTTTGAAGTTGTCGCCCATAGCCAAACTTGCGCGCATGCTTGTGCTCCGTTTTTACAAAGTTTTCAGATTGTCTCCTGGGATTGCATCCCCCACTGAATTGGCCATAAAATCAATTGTGTTGAGGCGGATTTTGAATTTGACGCCTTGGGTGCGGAGTTTTTAACGTCGTCGCCCATAGCCAAACTTGCGCGTATGCTTGTGCGCCATTTTTACAAAGTTTTCAGATTGCCCCCTGGGTTTGCAACCCCCACTCAATTGGCCATATAATCAATTTTGTTGAGACTGATTTTGAATTTGACGCCTCGGGTGCGGAGTTTTTGACGTCGTCGCCCATAGCCAAACTTGCGCGTGTGCTTGTGCGCCGTTTTTACAAAGTTTTCAGATTGCCTCCCGGGTATGCATCCCTACTGAATTGGCCATAGAATCAATTGTGTTGAGACGGATTGTGAATTTGACGCCACGGGTGCGGAGTTTTTGATGTCGTCGCCCATAGCCAAACTTGTGCATATGCTTGTGCGCCATTTTTACAAAGTTTTCAGATTGCCCCCTAGTTTTGCATCCCCCACTGAATTGGCCATAGAATCAATTGTGTCGACACGGATTTTGAATTTGAGGCCTCGGGTGAAGTGTTTTTGACGTCGTGGTCCATAGCCAAATTGCGAGCATGCTTGTGCGCCATTTTTACAAAGTTTTTATATTGCCTCCCGGGTTTGCATCCCCCACTGAATTGGCAATAGGATCAATTGCGTCGAGACGGTTTTTGGCATCGTGGCTCATTGCCACACTTTCGCGCATGCTTATGCGTCGTTTTTACAAAGTTTTCGGATTACCTCTCGGGTTTGCACTCTTCACTGAATTGGCCATAGAATCAATTTGAGGCCTCGGGTGCAGTGTTTTTAACGTCGTGGTCCATAGCCAAACTTCGGCCATGCTTGTGCGCCGTTTTTACAAAGTTTTCAGATTGCCTCCCGGGTTTGCATCCCCCACTGAATTGGCAATAGGATCAATTGCGTCGAGACGGTTTTTGACGTCGTGGCCCATTGCCACACTTACGCGCATGCTTATGCGCCGTTTTTACAAAGTTTTCGGATTACCTCTCGGGTTTGCACTCCCCACTGAATTGGCCATAGAATCAATTGTGTCGAGACGGATTTTGAATTTGAGGCCTCGGGTGCAGTTTTTTTAACGTCGTGGTCCATAGCCAAACTTCGGCCATGCTTGTGCGCCGTTTTTACAAAGTTTTTAGATTGCCTCCCGGGTTTGCATCCCCCACTGAATTGGCCATAGAATCAATTGTGGTGAGACGGATTTTGAATTTGACGCCTCAAGTGCGGATTTTTTACGTCGTCGCCCATAGCCAAATGCGCGTGTGCTTGTGCGCCATTTTTACAAAGTTTTCAGATTGCCTCCCGGGTTGCCTCCTCTACTGAATTGGCCATAGAATCAATTTTTTTGAGACGAATTTTGAATTTTACGCCTCGGGTGTGGAATTTTTGACGTCGTCGCCCATAGCCAAACTTGCGCGCATGCTTGTGCGCCGTTTTTACAAAGTTTTCAGATTGTCTCCTGGGATTGCATCCCCCACTGAATTGGCCATAAAATCAATTGTGTTGAGGCGGATTTTGAATTTGACGCCTTGGGTGCGGAGTTTTTAACGTCGTCGCCCATAGCCAAACTTGCGCGTATGCTTGTGCGCCGTTTTTACAAAGTTTTCAGATTGCCCCCTGGGTTTGCAACCCCCACTCAATTGGCCATATAATCAATTTTGTTGAGACTGATTTTGAATTTGACGCCTCGGGTGCGGAGTTTTTGACGTCGTCGCCCATAGCCAAACTTGCGCGTGTGCTTGTGCGCCGTTTTTACAAAGTTTTCAGATTGCCTCCCGGGTTTGCAACCCCCACTGAATTGGCCATAGAATCAATTGTGTTGAGATGAATTTTGAATTTGACGCCTCGGGTGCGGAGTTTTTGAAGTTGTCGCCCATAGCCAAACTTGCGCGCATGCTTGTGCTCCGTTTTTACAAAGTTTTCAGATTGTCTCCTGGGATTGCATCCCCCACTGAATTGGCCATAAAATCAATTGTGTTGAGGCGGATTTTGAATTTGACGCCTTGGGTGCGGAGTTTTTAACGTCGTCGCCCATAGCCAAACTTGCGCGTATGCTTGTGCGCCATTTTTACAAAGTTTTCAGATTGCCCCCTGGGTTTGCAACCCCCACTCAATTGGCCATATAATCAATTTTGTTGAGACTGATTTTGAATTTGACGCCTCGGGTGCGGAGTTTTTGACGTCGTCGCCCATAGCCAAACTTGCGCGTGTGCTTGTGCGCCGTTTTTACAAAGTTTTCAGATTGCCTCCCGGGTATGCATCCCTACTGAATTGGCCATAGAATCAATTGTGTTGAGACGGATTGTGAATTTGATGCCACGGGTGCGGAGTTTTTGATGTCGTCGCCCATAGCCAAACTTGTGCATATGCTTATGCGCCATTTTTACAAAGTTTTCAGATTGCCCCCTAGTTTTGCATCCCCCACTGAATTTGCCATAGAATCAATTGTGTCGACACGGATTTTGAATTTGAGGCCTCGGGTGAAGTGTTTTTGACGTCGTGGTCCATAGCCAAATTGCGAGCATGCTTGTGCGCCATTTTTACAAAGTTTTTATATTGCCTCCTGGGTTTGCATCCCCCACTGAATTGGCAATAGGATCAATTGCGTCGAGACGGTTTTTGGCGTCGTGGCTCATTGCCACACTTTCGCGCATGGTTATGCGTCGTTTTTACAAAGTTTTCGGATTACCTCTCGGGTTTGCACTCTTCACTGAATTGGCCATAGAATCAATTTGAGGCCTCGGGTGCAGTGTTTTTAACGTCGTGGTCCATAGCCAAACTTCGGCCATGCTTGTGCGCCGTTTTTACAAAGTTTTCAGATTGCCTCCCGGGTTTGCATCCCCCACTGAATTGGCAATAGGATCAATTGCGTCGAGACGGTTTTTGACGTCGTGGCCCATTGCCACACTTACGCGCATGCTTATGCGCCGTTTTTACAAAGTTTTCGGATTACCTCTCGGGTTTGCACTCCCCACTGAATTGGCCATAGAATCAATTGTGTCGAGACGGATTTTGAATTTGAGGCCTCGGGTGCAGTTTTTTTAACGTCGTGGTCCATAGCCAAACTTCGGCCATGCTTGTGCGCCGTTTTTACAAAGTTTTTAGATTGCCTCCCGGGTTTGCATCCCCCACTGAATTGGCCATAGAATCAATTGTGGTGAGACGGATTTTGAATTTGACGCCTCAAGTGCGGATTTTTTACGTCGTCGCCCATAGCCAAATGCGCGTGTGCTTGTGCGCCATTTTTACAAAGTTTTCAGATTGCCTCCCGGGTTGCCTCCTCTACTGAATTGGCCATAGAATCAATTTTTTTGAGACGAATTTTGAATTTTACGCCTCGGGTGTGGAATTTTTGATGTCGTCGCCCATAGCCAAACTTGCGCGCATGCTTGTGCGCCGTTTTTACAAAGTTTTCAAATTGTCTCCTGGGATTGCATCCCCCACTAAATTGGCCATAAAATCAATTGTGTTGAGGCGGATTTTGAATTTGACGCCTTGGGTGCGGAGTTTTTAACGTCGTCGCCCATAGCCAAACTTGCGCGTATGCTTGTGCGCCATTTTTACAAAGTTTTCAGATTGCCCCCTGGGTTTGCAACCCCCACTCAATTGGCCATATAATCAATTTTGTTGAGACTGATTTTGAATTTGACGCCTCGGGTGCGGAGTTTTTGACGTCGTCGCCCATAGCCAAACTTGCGCGTGTGCTTGTGCGCCGTTTTTACAAAGTTTTCAGATTGCCTCCCGGGTATGCATCCCTACTGAATTGGCCATAGAATCAATTGTGTTGAGACGGATTGTGAATTTGACGCCACGGGTGCGGAGTTTTTGATGTCGTCGCCCATAGCCAAACTTGTGCATATGCTTGTGCGCCATTTTTACAAAGTTTTCAGATTGCCCCCTAGTTTTGCATCCCCCACTGAATTGGCCATAGAATCAATTGTGTCGACACGGATTTTGAATTTGAGGCCTCGGGTGAAGTGTTTTTGACGTCGTTGTCCATAGCCAAATTGCGAGCATGCTTGTGCGCCATTTTTACAAAGTTTTTATATTGCCTCCCGGGTTTGCATCCCCCACTGAATTGGCAATAGGATCAATTGCGTCGAGACGGTTTTTGGCGTCGTGGCTCATTGCCACACTTTTGCGCATGCTTATGCGCCGTTTTTACAAAGTTTTCGGATTACCTCTCGGGTTTGCACTCTTCACTGAATTGGCCATAGAATCAATTTGAGGCCTCGGGTGCAGTGTTTTTAACGTCGTGGTCCATAGCCAAACTTCGGCCATGCTTGTGCGCCGTTTTTACAAAGTTTTCAGATTGCCTCCCGGGTTTGCATCCCCCACTGAATTGGCCATAGAATCAATTGTGGTGAGACGGATTTTGAATTTGACGCCTCAAGTGCGGATTTTTGACGTCGTCGCTCATAGCCAAACTTGCGTGTGCTTGTGCGCCGTTTTTACAAAGTTTTAAGATTGCCTCCCGGGTTTCCTCCTCTGCTGAATTGGCCATATAATCAATTTTTTGAGACGAATTTTGAATTTTACGCCTCGGGTGTGGAATTTTTTACGTCGTCGCCCATAACCAAACTTGCGCGCATGCTTGTTCGCCGTTTTTACAAAGTTTTCAGATTGCCTCCTGGGATTGCATCCCCCACTGAATTAGCCATAAAATCAATTGTGTTGAGGCGGATTTTGAATTTGACGCCTTGGGTGCGGAGTTTTTGACGTCGTCGCCAATAGCCAAACTTGCGCGTGTGCTTGTGCGCCGTTTTTACAAAGTTTTCAGATTGCCTCACGGGTATGCATCCCTACTGAATTGGCCATAGAATCAATTGTGTTGAGACGGATTTTGAATTTGACGCCTCGGGTGCGGAGTTTTTGATGTCGTCGCCAATAGCCAAACTTGTGCATATGCTTGTGCGCCATTTTTACAAAGTTTTCAGATTGCCCCCTGGTTTTGCATCCCCCACTGAATTGGCCATAGAATCAATTGTGTCGACACGGATTTTGAATTTGAGGCCTCGGGTGCAGTGTTTTTGACGTCGTGGTCCATAGCCAAACTTGCGCGTGTGCTTGTGCGCCGTTTTTACAAAGTTTTCAGATTGCCTCCCGGGTTTGCATCCCCCACTAAATTGGCCATAGAATCAACTGTGTTGAGACGAGTTTTGAATTTGACCCCTCGGGTGTGGAGTTTTTGACGTCGTCGCCAATAGCCAAACTTGCGCGTGTGCTTGTGCGCCGTTTTTACAAAGTTTTCAGATTGCCTCACGGGTATGCATCCCTACTGAATTGGCCATAGAATCAATTGTGTTGAGACGGATTTTGAATTTGACGCCTCGGGTGCGGAGTTTTTGATGTCGTCGCCAATAGCCAAACTTGTGCATATGCTTGTGCGCAATTTTTACAAAGTTTTCAGATTGCCCCCTGGGTTTGCATCCCCCACTGAATTGGCCATAGAATCAATTGTGTCGAGACGGATTTTGAATTTGAGGCCTCGGGTGCAGTGTTTTTGACGTCGTGGTCCATAGCCAAATTGCGAGCATTCTTGTGCGCCATTTTTACAAAGTTTTTATATTGCCTCCCAGGTTTGCATCCCCCACTGAATTGGCAATAGGATCAATTGCGTCGAGACGGTTTTTGACGTCGTGGCCCATTGCCACACTTACGCGCATGCTTATGCGCCGTTTTTACAAAGTTTTCGGATTACCTCTCGGGTTTGCACTCCCCACTGAATTGGCCATAGAATCAATTGTGTCGAGACGGATTTTGAATTTGAGGCCTCGGGTGCAGTTTTTTTAACGTCGTGGTCCATAGCCAAACTTCGGCCATGCTTGTGCGCCGTTTTTACAAAGTTTTTAGATTGCCTCCCGGGTTTGCATCCCCCACTGAATTGGCCATAGAATCAATTGTGGTGAGACGGATTTTGAATTTGACGCCTCAAGTGCGGATTTTTTACGTCGTCGCCCATAGCCAAATGCGCGTGTGCTTGTGCGCCATTTTTACAAAGTTTTCAGATTGCCTCCCGGGTTGCCTCCTCTACTGAATTGGCCATAGAATCAATTTTTTTGAGACGAATTTTGAATTTTACGCCTCGGGTGTGGAATTTTTGACGTCGTCGCCCATAGCCAAACTTGCGCGCATGCTTGTGCGCCGTTTTTACAAAGTTTTCAGATTGTCTCCTGGGATTGCATCCCCCACTGAATTGGCCATAAAATCAATTGTGTTGAGGCGGATTTTGAATTTGACGCCTTGGGTGCGGAGTTTTTAACGTCGTCGCCCATAGCCAAACTTGCGCGTATGCTTGTGCGCCGTTTTTACAAAGTTTTCAGATTGCCCCCTGGGTTTGCAACCCCCACTCAATTGGCCATATAATCAATTTTGTTGAGACTGATTTTGAATTTGACGCCTCGGGTGCGGAGTTTTTGACGTCGTCGCCCATAGCCAAACTTGCGCGTGTGCTTGTGCGCCGTTTTTACAAAGTTTTCAGATTGCCTCTCGGGTTTGCAACCCCCACTGAATTGGCCATATAATCAATTGTGTTGAGATGAATTTTGAATTTGACGCCTCGGGTGCGGAGTTTTTGACGTTGTCGCCCATAGCCAAACTTGCGCGCATGCATGTGCGCCGTTTTTACAAAGTTTTCAGATTGTCTCCTGGGATTGCATCCCCCACTGAATTGGCCATAAAATCAATTGTGTTGAGGCGGATTTTGAATTTGACGCCTTGGGTGCGGAGTTTTTAACGTCGTCGCCCATAGCCAAACTTGCGCGTGTGCTTGTGCACCATTTTTACAAAGTTTTCAGATTGCCCCCTGGGTTTGCAACCCCCACTCAATTGGCCATATAATCAATTTTGTTGAGACTGATTTTCAATTTGACGCCTCGGGTGCGGAGTTTTTGACGTCGTCGCCCATAGCCAAACTTGCGCGTGTGCTTGTGCGCCGTTTTTACAAAGTTTTCAGATTGCCTCCCGGGTATGCATCCCTACTGAATTGGCCATAGAATCAATTGTGTTGAGACGGATTGTGAATTTGACGCCACGGGTGCGGAGTTTTTGATGTCGTCGCCCATAGCCAAACTTGTGCATATGCTTGTGCGCCATTTTTACAAAGTTTTCAGATTGCCCCCTAGTTTTGCATCTCCCACTGAATTGGCCATAGAATCAATTATGTCGACACAGATTTTGAATTTGAGGCCTCGGGTGAAGTGTTTTTGACGTCGTGGTCCATAGCCAAATTGCGAGCATGCTTGTGCGCCATTTTTACAAAGTTTTTATATTGCCTCCCGGGTTTGCATCTCCCACTGAATTGGCAATAGGATCAATTGCGTCGAGACGGTTTTTGGCGTCGTGGCTCATTGCCACACTTTCGCGCATGCTTATGCGCCGTTTTTACAAAGTTTTCGGATTACCTCTCGGGTTTGCACTCCTCACTGAATTGGCCATAGAATCAATTTGAGGCCTCGGGTGCAGTGTTTTTAACGTCGTGGTCCATAGCCAAACTTCGGCCATGCTTGTGCGCCGTTTTTACAAAGTTTTCAGATTGCCTCCCGGGTTTGCATCCCCCACTGAATTGGCCATAGAATCAATTGTGTTGAGACGGATTTTGAATTTGACGCCTCAAGTGCGGATTTTTGACGTCGTCGCCCATAGCCAAACTTGCGTGTGCTTGTGCGCCGTTTTTACAAAGTTTTCAGATTGCCTCCCGGGTTTCCTCCTCTGCTGAATTGGCCATAGAATCAATTTTTTGAGACGAATTTTGAATTTTACGCCTCGGTTGTGGAAATTTTTACGTCGTCGCCCATAACCAAACTTGCGCGCATGCTTGTTCGCCGTTTTTACAAAGTTTTCAGATTGCCTCCTGGGATTGCATCCCCCACTGAATTAGCCATAAAATCAATTGTGTTGAGGCGGATTTTGAATTTGACGCCTTGGGTGCGGAGTTTTTGACGTCGTCGCCAATAGCCAAACTTGCGCGTGTGCTTGTGCGCCGTTTTTACAAAGTTTTCAGATTGCCTCACGGGTATGCATCCCTACTGAATTGGCCATAGAATCAATTGTGTTGAGACGGATTTTGAATTTGACGCCTCGGGTGCGGAGTTTTTGATGTCGTCGCCAATAGCCAAACTTGTGCATATGCTTGTGCGCCATTTTTACAAAGTTTTCAGATTGCCCCCTGGGTTTGCATCCCCCACTGAATTGGCCATAGAATCAATTGTGTCGAGACGGATTTTGAATTTGAGGCCTCGGGTGCAGTGTTTTTGACGTCGTGGTCCATAGCCAAATTGCGAGCATTCTTGTGCGCCATTTTTACAAAGTTTTTATATGGCCTCCCAGGTTTGCATCCCCCACTGAATTGGCAATAGGATCAATTGCGTCGAGACGGTTTTTGACGTCGTGGCCCATTGCCACACTTACGCGCATGCTTATGCGCCGTTTTTACAAAGTTTTCGGATTACCTCTCGGGTTTGCACTCCCCACTGAATTGGCCATAGAATCAATTGTGTCGAGACGGATTTTGAATTTGAGGCCTCGGGTGCAGTTTTTTTAACGTCGTGGTCCATAGCCAAACTTCGGCCATGCTTGTGCGCCGTTTTTACAAAGTTTTTAGATTGCCTCCCGGGTTTGCATCCCCCACTGAATTGGTCATAGAATTAATTGTGGTGAGACGGATTTTGAATTTGACGCCTCAAGTGCGGATTTTTTACGTCGTCGCCCATAGCCAAATGCGCGTGTGCTTGTGCGCCATTTTTACAAAGTTTTCAGATTGCCTCCCGGGTTGCCTCCTCTACTGAATTGGCCATAGAATCAATTTTTTTGAGACGAATTTTGAATTTTACGCCTCGGGTGTGGAATTTTTGACGTCGTCGCCCATAGCCAAACTTGCGCGCATGCTTGTGCGCCGTTTTTACAAAGTTTTCAGATTGTCTCCTGGGATTGCATCCCCCACTGAATTGGCCATAAAATCAATTGTGTTGAGGCGGATTTTGAATTTGACGCCTTGGGTGCGGAGTTTTTAACGTCGTCGCCCATAGCCAAACTTGCGCGTATGCTTGTGCGCCGTTTTTACAAAGTTTTCAGATTGCCCCCTGGGTTTGCAACCCCCACTCAATTGGCCATATAATCAATTTTGTTGAGACTGATTTTGAATTTGACGCCTCGGGTGCGGAGTTTTTGACGTCGTCGCCCATAGCCAAACTTGCGCGTGTGCTTGTGCGCCGTTTTTATAAAGTTTTCAGATTGCCTCCCGGGTTTGCAACCCCCACTGAATTGGCCATAGAATAAATTGTGTTGAGATGAATTTTGAATTTGACGCCTCGGGTGCGGAGTTTTTGACGTTGTCGCCCATAGCCAAACTTGCGCGCCGTTTTTACAAAGTTTTCAGATTGTCTCCTGGGATTGCATCCCCCACTGAATTGGCCATAAAATCAATTGTGTTGAGGCGGATTTTGAATTTGACGCCTTGGGTGCGGAGTTTTTAACGTCGTCGCCCATAGCCAAACTTGCGCGTATGCTTGTGCGCCATTTTTACAAAGTTTTCAGATTGCCCCCTAGGTTTGCAACCCCCACTCAATTGGCCATATAATCAATTTTGTTGAGACTGATTTTGAATTTGACACCTCGGGTGCGGAGTTTTTGACGTCGTCGCCCATAGCCAAACTTGCGCGTGTGCTTGTGCGCCGTTTTTACAAAGTTTTCAGATTGCCTCTCGGGTATGCATCCCTACTGAATTGGCCATAGAATCAATTGTGTTGAGACGGATTGTGAATTTGACGCCACGGGTGCGGAGTTTTTGATGTCGTCGCCCATAGCCAAACTTGTGCATATGCTTGTGTGCCATTTTTACAAAGTTTTCAGATTGCCCCCTAGTTTTGCATCCCCCACTGAATTGGCCATAGAATCAATTGTGTCGACACGGATTTTGAATTTGAGGCCTCGGGTGAAGTGTTTTTGACGTCGTGGTCCATAGCCAAATTGCGAGCATGCTTGTGCGCCATTTTTACAAAGTTTTTATATTGCCTCCCGGGTTTGCATCCCCCACTGAATTGGCAATAGGATCAATTGCGTCGAGACGGTTTTTGGCGTCGTGGCTCATTGCCACACTTTCGCGCATGCTTATGCGCCGTTTTTACAAAGTTTTCGGATTACCTCTCGGGTTTGCACTCCTCACTGAATTGGCCATAGAATCAATTTGAGGCCTCGGGTGCAGTGTTTTTAACGTCGTGGTCCATAGCCAAACTTCGGCCATGCTTGTGCGCCATTTTTACAAAGTTTTCAGATTGCCTCCCGGGTTTGCATCCCCCACTGAATTGGCCATAGAATCAATTGTGTTGAGACGGATTTTGAATTTGACGCCTCAAGTGCGGATTTTTGACGTCGTCGCCCATAGCAAAACTTGCGCGTGTGCTTGTGCGCCGTTTTTACAAAGTTTTCAGATTGCCTCCCGGGTTTCCTCCTCTGCTGAATTGGCCATAGAATCAATTTTTTGAGACGAATTTTGAATTTTACGCCTCGGGTATGGAATATTTTACGTCGTCGCCCATAACCAAACTTGCGCGCATGCTTGTTCGCCATTTTTACAAAGTTTTCAGATTGCCCCCTGGGTTTGCAACCCCCATTGAATTGGCCATAGAATCAATTTTGTTGAGACTGATTTTGAATTTGACGCCTCGGGTGCGGAGTTTTTGACGTCGTCGCCCATAGCCAAACTTGCGCGTATGTTTGTGCGCCATTTTTACAAAGTTTTCAGATTGCCCCCTGGTTTTGCATCCCCCACTGAATTGGCAATAGGATCAATTGCGTCGAGACGGTTTTTGACGTCGTGGCCCATTGCCACACTTTCGCGCATGCTTATGCGCCGTTTTTACAAAGTTGTCGGATTACCTCTCGGGTTTGCACTCCCAACTGAATTGGCCATAGAATCTATTGTGGCGACACGGATTTTGAATTTGAGGCCTCGGGTGCAGTGTTTTTAACGTCGTGGTCCATAGCCAAACTTCGGCCATGCTTGTGCGCCATTTTTACAAAGTTTTCAGATTGCCTCCCGGGTTTGCATCCCCCACTGAATTGGCCATAGAATCAATTGTGTTGAGATGGATTTTGAATTTGACGCCTCAAGTGCAGATTTTTGACGTCGTCGCCCATAGCCAAACTTGCGCGTGTGCTTGTGCGCCGTTTTTACAAAGTTTTCAGATTGCCTCCTCTACTGAATTAGCCATAGAATCTATTTTTTTAAGACGAATTTTGAATTTTACGCCTCGGGTGTGGAATTTTTGACGTCGTTGCCCATAGCCAAACGTGCGCGCATGCTTGTGCGCCGTTTTTACAAAGTTTTCACATTGCCTCCTGGGATTGCATCCCCCATTGAATTGGCCATAAAATCAATTGTGTTGAGACTGATTTTGAATTTGACGCCTCGGGTGCGGAGTTTTTGACGTCGTCGCCCATAGCCAAACTTGCGCGTATGTTTGTGCGCCGTTTTTACAAAGTTTTCAGATTGCCCCCTGGGTTTGCATCCCCCATTGAATTGGCCATAGAATCAATTTTGTTGAGACTGATTTTGAATTTGACGCCTCGGGTGCGGAGTTTTTGACGTCGTCGCCCATAGCCAAACTTGCGCGTATGTTTGTGCGCCATTTTTACAAAGTTTTCAGATTGCCCCCTGGTTTTGCATCCCCCACTGAATTGGCCATAGAATCAATTGTGTCGAGACGGATTTTGAATTTGAGGCCTTGGGTGCAGTGTTTTTGACGTCGTGGTCCATAGCCAAATTGCGAGCATGCTTGTGCGCCATTTTTACAAAGTTTTCAAATTGCCTCCCGGACTTGCATCCCCCACTGAATTGGCCATAGAATCAATTGTGTTGAGACGAGTTTTGAATTTGACGCCTCGGGTGCGGAGTTTTTGACATCGTCGCCCATGGCCAAACTTGCGCGCATGCTTGTGCGCCGTTTTTACAAAGTTTTCAGATTGCCTCCCGGGTATGCATCCCTACTGAATTGGCCATAGAATCAATTGTGTTGAGACGAATTTTGAATTTGACGCCACGGGTGCCGAGTTTTTGACGTCGTCGCCCATAGCCAAACTTGCGCGTATGCTTGTGCGCCGTTTTTACAAAGTTTTCAGATTGCCCCCTGGGTTTGCAACCCCCATTGAATTGGCCATAGAATCAATTTTGTTGAGACTGATTTTGAATTTGACGCCTCGGGTGCGGAGTTTTTGACGTCGTCGCCCATAGCCAAACTTGCGCGTATGTTTGTGCGCCATTTTTACAAAGTTTTCAGATTGCCCCCTGGGTTTGCAACCCCCACTCAATTGGCCATATAATCAATTTTGTTGAGACTGATTTTGAATTTGACGCCTCGGGTGCGGAGTTTTTGACGTCGTCGCCCATAGCCAAACTTGCGCGTGTGCTTGTGCGCCGTTTTTACAAAGTTTTCAGATTGCCTCCCGGGTATGCATCCCTACTGAATTGGCCATAGAATCAATTGTATTGAGACGGATTGTGAATTTGACGCCACGGGTGCGGAGTTTTTGATGTCGTCGCCCATAGCCAAACTTGTGCATATGCTTGTGCGCCATTTTTACAAAGTTTTCAGATTGCCCCCTAGTTTTGCATCCCCCACTGAATTGGCCATAGATTCAATTATGTCGACACAGATTTTGAATTTGAGGCCTCGGGTGAAGTGTTTTTGACGTCGTGGTCCATAGCAAAATTGCGAGCATGCTTGTGCGCCATTTTTACAAAGTTTTTATATTGCCTCCCGGGTTTGCATCTCCCACTGAATTGGCAATAGGATCAATTGCGTCGAGACGGTTTTTGGCGTCGTGGCTCATTGCCACACTTTCGCGCATGCTTATGCGCCGTTTTTACAAAGTTTTCGGATTACCTCTCGGGTTTGCACTCCTCACTGAATTGGCCATAGAATCAATTTGAGGCCTCGGGTGCAGTGTTTTTAACGTCGTGGTCCATAGCCAAACTTCGGCCATGCTTGTGCGCCGTTTTTACAAAGTTTTCAGATTGCCTCCCGGGTTTGCATCCCCCACTGAATTGGCCATAGAATCAATTGTGTTGAGACGGATTTTGAATTTGACGCCTCAAGTGCGGATTTTTGACGTCGTCGCCCATAGCCAAACTTGCGTGTGCTTGTGCGCCGTTTTTACAAAGTTTTCAGATTGCCTCCCGGGTTTCCTCCTCTGCTGAATTGGCCATAGAATCAATTTTTTGAGACGAATTTTGAATTTTACGCCTCGGTTGTGGAAATTTTTACGTCGTCGCCCATAACCAAACTTGCGCGCATGCTTGTTCGCCGTTTTTACAAAGTTTTCAGATTGCCTCCTGGGATTGCATCCCCCACTGAATTAGCCATAAAATCAATTGTGTTGAGGCGGATTTTGAATTTGACGCCTTGGGTGCGGAGTTTTTGACGTCGTCGCCAATAGCCAAACTTGCGCGTGTGCTTGTGCGCCGTTTTTACAAAGTTTTCAGATTGCCTCACGGGTATGCATCCCTACTGAATTGGCCATAGAATCAATTGTGTTGAGACGGATTTTGAATTTGACGCCTCGGGTGCGGAGTTTTTGATGTCGTCGCCAATAGCCAAACTTGTGCATATGCTTGTGCGCCATTTTTACAAAGTTTTCAGATTGCCCCCTGGGTTTGCATCCCCTACTGAATTGGCCATAGAATCAATTGTGTCGAGACGGATTTTGAATTTGAGGCCTCGGGTGCAGTGTTTTTGACGTCGTGGTCCATAGCCAAATTGCGAGCATTCTTGTGCGCCATTTTTACAAAGTTTTTATATGGCCTCCCAGGTTTGCATCCCCCACTGAATTGGCAATAGGATCAATTGCGTCGAGACGGTTTTTGACGTCGTGGCCCATTGCCACACTTACGCGCATGCTTATGCGCCGTTTTTACAAAGTTTTCGGATTACCTCTCGGGTTTGCACTCCCCACTGAATTGGCCATAGAATCAATTGTGTCGAGACGGATTTTGAATTTGAGGCCTCGGGTGCAGTTTTTTTAACGTCGTGGTCCATAGCCAAACTTCGGCCATGCTTGTGCGCCGTTTTTACAAAGTTTTTAGATTGCCTCCCGGGTTTGCATCCCCCACTGAATTGGTCATAGAATCAATTGTGGTGAGACGGATTTTGAATTTGACGCCTCAAGTGCGGATTTTTTACGTCGTCGCCCATAGCCAAATGCGCGTGTGCTTGTGCGCCATTTTTACAAAGTTTTCAGATTGCCTCCCGGGTTGCCTCCTCTACTGAATTGGCCATAGAATCAATTTTTTTGAGACGAATTTTGAATTTTACGCCTCGGGTGTGGAATTTTTGACGTCGTCGCCCATAGCCAAACTTGCGCGCATGCTTGTGCGCCGTTTTTACAAAGTTTTCAGATTGTCTCCTGGGATTGCATCCCCCACTGAATTGGCCATAAAATCAATTGTGTTGAGGCGGATTTTGAATTTGACGCCTTGGGTGCGGAGTTTTTAACGTCGTCGCCCATAGCCAAACTTGCGCGTATGCTTGTGCGCCGTTTTTACAAAGTTTTCAGATTGCCCCCTGGGTTTGCAACCCCCACTCAATTGGCCATATAATCAATTTTGTTGAGACTGATTTTGAATTTGACGCCTCGGGTGCGGAGTTTTTGACGTCGTCGCCCATAGCCAAACTTGCGCGTGTGCTTGTGCGCCGTTTTTATAAAGTTTTCAGATTGCCTCCCGGGTTTGCAACCCCCACTGAATTGGCCATAGAATAAATTGTGTTGAGATGAATTTTGAATTTGACGCCTCGGGTGCGGAGTTTTTGACGTTGTCGCCCATAGCCAAACTTGCGCGCCGTTTTTACAAAGTTTTCAGATTGTCTCCTGGGATTGCATCCCCCACTGAATTGGCCATAAAATCAATTGTGTTGAGGCGGATTTTGAATTTGACGCCTTGGGTGCGGAGTTTTTAACGTCGTCGCCCATAGCCAAACTTGCGCGTATGCTTGTGCGCCATTTTTACAAAGTTTTCAGATTGCCCCCTAGGTTTGCAACCCCCACTCAATTGGCCATATAATCAATTTTGTTGAGACTGATTTTGAATTTGACACCTCGGGTGCGGAGTTTTTGACGTCGTCGCCCATAGCCAAACTTGCGCGTGTGCTTGTGCGCCGTTTTTACAAAGTTTTCAGATTGCCTCTCGGGTATGCATCCCTACTGAATTGGCCATAGAATCAATTGTGTTGAGACGGATTGTGAATTTGACGCCACGGGTGCGGAGTTTTTGATGTCGTCGCCCATAGCCAAACTTGTGCATATGCTTGTGTGCCATTTTTACAAAGTTTTCAGATTGCCCCCTAGTTTTGCATCCCCCACTGAATTGGCCATAGAATCAATTGTGTCGACACGGATTTTGAATTTGAGGCCTCGGGTGAAGTGTTTTTGACGTCGTGGTCCATAGCCAAATTGCGAGCATGCTTGTGCGCCATTTTTACAAAGTTTTTATATTGCCTCCCGGGTTTGCATCCCCCACTGAATTGGCAATAGGATCAATTGCGTCGAGACGGTTTTTGGCGTCGTGGCTCATTGCCACACTTTCGCGCATGCTTATGCGCCGTTTTTACAAAGTTTTCGGATTACCTCTCGGGTTTGCACTCCTCACTGAATTGGCCATAGAATCAATTTGAGGCCTCGGGTGCAGTGTTTTTAACGTCGTGGTCCATAGCCAAACTTCGGCCATGCTTGTGCGCCGTTTTTACAAAGTTTTCAGATTGCCTCCCGGGTTTGCATCCCCCACTGAATTGGCCATAGAATCAATTGTGTTGAGACGGATTTTGAATTTGACGCCTCAAGTGCGGATTTTTGACGTCGTCGCCCATAGCAAAACTTGCGCGTGTGCTTGTGCGCCGTTTTTACAAAGTTTTCAGATTGCCTCCCGGGTTTCCTCCTCTGCTGAATTGGCCATAGAATCAATTTTTTGAGACGAATTTTGAATTTTACGCCTCGGGTGTGGAATATTTTACGTCGTCGCCCATAACCAAACTTGCGCGCATGCTTGTTCGCCATTTTTACAAAGTTTTCAGATTGCCCCCTGGGTTTGCAACCCCCATTGAATTGGCCATAGAATCAATTTTGTTGAGACTGATTTTGAATTTGACGCCTCGGGTGCGGAGTTTTTGACGTCGTCGCCCATAGCCAAACTTGCGCGTATGTTTGTGCGCCATTTTTACAAAGTTTTCAGATTGCCCCCTGGTTTTGCATCCCCCACTGAATTGGCAATAGGATCAATTGCGTCGAGACGGTTTTTGACGTCGTGGCCCATTGCCACACTTTCGCGCATGCTTATGCGCCGTTTTTACAAAGTTGTCGGATTACCTCTCGGGTTTGCACTCCCAACTGAATTGGCCATAGAATCTATTGTGGCGACACGGATTTTGAATTTGAGGCCTCGGGTGCAGTGTTTTTAACGTCGTGGTCCATAGCCAAACTTCGGCCATGCTTGTGCGCCATTTTTACAAAGTTTTCAGATTGCCTCCCAGGTTTGCATCCCCCACTGAATTGGCCATAGAATCAATTGTGTTGAGATGGATTTTGAATTTGACGCCTCAAGTGCGGATTTTTGACGTCGTCGCCCATAGCCAAACTTGCGCGTGTGCTTGTGCGCCGTTTTTACAAAGTTTTCAGATTGCCTCCTCTACTGAATTAGCCATAGAATCTATTTTTTTAAGACGAATTTTGAATTTTACGCCTCGGGTGTGGAATTTTTGACGTCGTTGCCCATAGCCAAACGTGCGCGCATGCTTGTGCGCCGTTTTTACAAAGTTTTCACATTGCCTCCTGGGATTGCATCCCCCATTGAATTGGCCATAAAATCAATTGTGTTGAGACTGATTTTGAATTTGACGCCTCGGGTGCGGAGTTTTTGACGTCGTCGCCCATAGCCAAACTTGCGCGTATGTTTGTGCGCCGTTTTTACAAAGTTTTCAGATTGCCCCCTGGGTTTGCATCCCCCATTGAATTGGCCATAGAATCAATTTTGTTGAGACTGATTTTGAATTTGACGCCTCGGGTGCGGAGTTTTTGACGTCGTCGCCCATAGCCAAACTTGCGCGTATGTTTGTGCGCCATTTTTACAAAGTTTTCAGATTGCCCCCTGGTTTTGCATCCCCCACTGAATTGGCCATAGAATCAATTGTGTCGAGACGGATTTTGAATTTGAGGCCTTGGGTGCAGTGTTTTTGACGTCGTGGTCCATAGCCAAATTGCGAGCATGCTTGTGCGCCATTTTTACAAAGTTTTCAAATTGCCTCCCGGACTTGCATCCCCCACTGAATTGGCCATAGAATCAATTGTGTTGAGACGAGTTTTGAATTTGACGCCTCGGGTGCGGAGTTTTTGACATCGTCGCCCATGGCCAAACTTGCGCGCATGCTTGTGCGCCGTTTTTACAAAGTTTTCAGATTGCCTCCCGGGTATGCATCCCTACTGAATTGGCCATAGAATCAATTGTGTTGAGACGAATTTTGAATTTGACGCCACGGGTGCCGAGTTTTTGACGTCGTCGCCCATAGCCAAACTTGCGCGTATGCTTGTGCGCCGTTTTTACAAAGTTTTCAGATTGCCCCCTGGGTTTGCAACCCCCATTGAATTGGCCATAGAATCAATTTTGTTGAGACTGATTTTGAATTTGACGCCTCGGGTGCGGAGTTTTTGACGTCGTCGCCCATAGCCAAACTTGCGCGTATGTTTGTGCGCCATTTTTACAAAGTTTTCAGATTGCCCCCTGGGTTTGCAACCCCCACTCAATTGGCCATATAATCAATTTTGTTGAGACTGATTTTGAATTTGACGCCTCGGGTGCGGAGTTTTTGACGTCGTCGCCCATAGCCAAACTTGCGCGTGTGCTTGTGCGCCGTTTTTACAAAGTTTTCAGATTGCCTCCCGGGTATGCATCCCTACTGAATTGGCCATAGAATCAATTGTATTGAGACGGATTGTGAATTTGACGCCACGGGTGCGGAGTTTTTGATGTCGTCGCCCATAGCCAAACTTGTGCATATGCTTGTGCGCCATTTTTACAAAGTTTTCAGATTGCCCCCTAGTTTTGCATCCCCCACTGAATTGGCCATAGAATCAATTATGTCGACACAGATTTTGAATTTGAGGCCTCGGGTGAAGTGTTTTTGACGTCGTGGTCCATAGCAAAATTGCGAGCATGCTTGTGCGCCATTTTTACAAAGTTTTTATATTGCCTCCCGGGTTTGCATCTCCCACTGAATTGGCAATAGGATCAATTGCGTCGAGACGGTTTTTGGCGTCGTGGCTCATTGCCACACTTTCGCGCATGCTTATGCGCCGTTTTTACAAAGTTTTCGGATTACCTCTCGGGTTTGCACTCCTCACTGAATTGGCCATAGAATCAATTTGAGGCCTCGGGTGCAGTGTTTTTAACGTCGTGGTCCATAGCCAAACTTCGGCCATGCTTGTGCGCCGTTTTTACAAAGTTTTCAGATTGCCTCCCGGGTTTGCATCCCCCACTGAATTGGCCATAGAATCAATTGTGTTGAGACGGATTTTGAATTTGACGCCTCAAGTGCGGATTTTTGACGTCGTCGCCCATAGCCAAACTTGCGTGTGCTTGTGCGCCGTTTTTACAAAGTTTTCAGATTGCCTCCCGGGTTTCCTCCTCTGCTGAATTGGCCATAGAATCAATTTTTTGAGACGAATTTTGAATTTTACGCCTCGGGTGTGGAATTTTTTACGTCGTCGCCCATAACCAAACTTGCGCGCATGCTTGTTCGCCGTTTTTACAAAGTTTTCAGATTGCCTCCTGGGATTGCATCCCCCACTGAATTAGCCATAAAATCAATTGTGTTGAGGCGGATTTTGAATTTGACGCCTTGGGTGCGGAGTTTTTGACGTCGTCGCCAATAGCCAAACTTGCGCGTGTGCTTGTGCGCCGTTTTTACAAAGTTTTCAGATTGCCTCACGGGTATGCATCCCTACTGAATTGGCCATAGAATCAATTGTGTTGAGACGGATTTTGAATTTGACGCCTCGGGTGCGGAGTTTTTGATGTCGTCGCCAATAGCCAAACTTGTGCATATGCTTGTGCGCCATTTTTACAAAGTTTTCAGATTGCCCCCTGGGTTTGCATCCCCCACTGAATTGGCCATAGAATCAATTGTGTCGAGACGGATTTTGAATTTGAGGCCTCGGGTGCAGTGTTTTTGACGTCGTGGTCCATAGCCAAATTGCGAGCATTCTTGTGCGCCATTTTTACAAAGTTTTTATATGGCCTCCCAGGTTTGCATCCCCCACTGAATTGGCAATAGGATCAATTGCGTCGAGACGGTTTTTGACGTCGTGGCCCATTGCCACACTTACGCGCATGCTTATGCGCCGTTTTTACAAAGTTTTCGGATTACCTCTCGGGTTTGCACTCCCCACTGAATTGGCCATAGAATCAATTGTGTCGAGACGGATTTTGAATTTGAGGCCTCGGGTGCAGTTTTTTTAACGTCGTGGTCCATAGCCAAACTTCGGCCATGCTTGTGCGCCGTTTTTACAAAGTTTTTAGATTGCCTCCCGGGTTTGCATCCCCCACTGAATTGGTCATAGAATCAATTGTGGTGAGACGGATTTTGAATTTGACGCCTCAAGTGCGGATTTTTTACGTCGTCGCCCATAGCCAAATGCGCGTGTGCTTGTGCGCCATTTTTACAAAGTTTTCAGATTGCCTCCCGGGTTGCCTCCTCTACTGAATTGGCCATAGAATCAATTTTTTTGAGACGAATTTTGAATTTTACGCCTCGGGTGTGGAATTTTTGACGTCGTCGCCCATAGCCAAACTTGCGCGCATGCTTGTGCGCCGTTTTTACAAAGTTTTCAGATTGTCTCCTGGGATTGCATCCCCCACTGAATTGGCCATAAAATCAATTGTGTTGAGGCGGATTTTGAATTTGACGCCTTGGGTGCGGAGTTTTTAACGTCGTCGCCCATAGCCAAACTTGCGCGTATGCTTGTGCGCCGTTTTTACAAAGTTTTCAGATTGCCCCCTGGGTTTGCAACCCCCACTCAATTGGCCATATAATCAATTTTGTTGAGACTGATTTTGAATTTGACGCCTCGGGTGCGGAGTTTTTGACGTCGTCGCCCATAGCCAAACTTGCGCGTGTGCTTGTGCGCCGTTTTTATAAAGTTTTCAGATTGCCTCCCGGGTTTTCAACCCCCACTGAATTGGCCATAGAATAAATTGTGTTGAGATGAATTTTGAATTTGACGCCTCGGGTGCGGAGTTTTTGACGTTGTCGCCCATAGCCAAACTTGCGCGCCGTTTTTACAAAGTTTTCAGATTGTCTCCTGGGATTGCATCCCCCACTGAATTGGCCATAAAATCAATTGTGTTGAGGCGGATTTTGAATTTGACGCCTTGGGTGCGGAGTTTTTAACGTCGTCGCCCATAGCCAAACTTGCGCGTATGCTTGTGCGCCATTTTTACAAAGTTTTCAGATTGCCCCCTAGGTTTGCAACCCCCACTCAATTGGCCATATAATCAATTTTGTTGAGACTGATTTTGAATTTGACACCTCGGGTGCGGAGTTTTTGACGTCGTCGCCCATAGCCAAACTTGCGCGTGTGCTTGTGCGCCGTTTTTACAAAGTTTTCAGATTGCCTCCCGGGTATGCATCCCTACTGAATTGGCCATAGAATCAATTGTGTTGAGACGGATTGTGAATTTGACGCCACGGGTGCGGAGTTTTTGATGTCGTCGCCCATAGCCAAACTTGTGCATATGCTTGTGTGCCATTTTTACAAAGTTTTCAGATTGCCCCCTAGTTTTGCATCCCCCACTGAATTGGCCATAGAATCAATTGTGTCGACACGGATTTTGAATTTGAGGCCTCGGGTGAAGTGTTTTTGACGTCGTGGTCCATAGCCAAATTGCGAGCATGCTTGTGCGCCATTTTTACAAAGTTTTTATATTGCCTCCCGGGTTTGCATCCCCCACTGAATTGGCAATAGGATCAATTGCGTCGAGACGGTTTTTGGCGTCGTGGCTCATTGCCACACTTTCGCGCATGCTTATGCGCCGTTTTTACAAAGTTTTCGGATTACCTCTCGGGTTTGCACTCCTCACTGAATTGGCCATAGAATCAATTTGAGGCCTCGGGTGCAGTGTTTTTAACGTCGTGGTCCATAGCCAAACTTCGGCCATGCTTGTGCGCCGTTTTTACAAAGTTTTCAGATTGCCTCCCGGGTTTGCATCCCCCACTGAATTGGCCATAGAATCAATTGTGTTGAGACGGATTTTGAATTTGACGCCTCAAGTGCGGATTTTTGACGTCGTCGCCCATAGCAAAACTTGCGCGTGTGCTTGTGCGCCGTTTTTACAAAGTTTTCAGATTGCCTCCCGGGTTTCCTCCTCTGCTGAATTGGCCATAGAATCAATTTTTTGAGACGAATTTTGAATTTTACGCCTCGGGTGTGGAATATTTTACGTCGTCGCCCATAACCAAACTTGCGCGCATGCTTGTTCGCCATTTTTACAAAGTTTTCAGATTGCCCCCTGGGTTTGCAACCCCCATTGAATTGGCCATAGAATCAATTTTGTTGAGACTGATTTTGAATTTGACGCCTCGGGTGCGGAGTTTTTGACGTCGTCGCCCATAGCCAAACTTGCGCGTATGTTTGTGCGCCATTTTTACAAAGTTTTCAGATTGCCCCCTGGTTTTGCATCCCCCACTGAATTGGCAATAGGATCAATTGCGTCGAGACGGTTTTTGACGTCGTGGCCCATTGCCACACTTTCGCGCATGCTTATGCGCCGTTTTTACAAAGTTGTCGGATTACCTCTCGGGTTTGCACTCCCAACTGAATTGGCCATAGAATCTATTGTGGCGACACGGATTTTGAATTTGAGGCCTCGGGTGCAGTGTTTTTAACGTCGTGGTCCATAGCCAAACTTCGGCCATGCTTGTGCGCCATTTTTACAAAGTTTTCAGATTGCCTCCCGGGTTTGCATCCCCCACTGAATTGGCCATAGAATCAATTGTGTTGAGATGGATTTTGAATTTGACGCCTCAAGTGCGGATTTTTTACGTCGTCGCCCATAGCCAAACTTGCGCGTGTGCTTGTGCGCCGTTTTTACAAAGTTTTCAGATTGCCTCCTCTACTGAATTAGCCATAGAATCTATTTTTTTAAGACGAATTTTGAATTTTACGCCTCGGGTGTGGAATTTTTGACGTCGTTGCCCATAGCCAAACGTGCGCGCATGCTTGTGCGCCGTTTTTACAAAGTTTTCACATTGCCTCCTGGGATTGCATCCCCCATTGAATTGGCCATAAAATCAATTGTGTTGAGACTGATTTTGAATTTGACGCCTCGGGTGCGGAGTTTTTGACGTCGTCGCCCATAGCCAAACTTGCGCGTATGTTTGTGCGCCGTTTTTACAAAGTTTTCAGATTGCCCCCTGGGTTTGCATCCCCCATTGAATTGGCCATAGAATCAATTTTGTTGAGACTGATTTTGAATTTGACGCCTCGGGTGCAGAGTTTTTGACGTCGTCGCCCATAGCCAAACTTGCGCGTATGTTTGTGCGCCATTTTTACAAAGTTTTCAGATTGCCCCCTGGTTTTGCATCCCCCACTGAATTGGCCATAGAATCAATTGTGTCGAGACGGATTTTGAATTTGAGGCCTTGGGTGCAGTGTTTTTGACGTCGTGGTCCATAGCCAAATTGCGAGCATGCTTGTGCGCCATTTTTACAAAGTTTTCAAATTGCCTCCCGGACTTGCATCCCCCACTGAATTGGCCATAGAATCAATTGTGTTGAGACGAGTTTTGAATTTGACGCCTCGGGTGCGGTGTTTTTGACATCGTCGCCCATGGCCAAACTTGCGCGCATGCTTGTGCGCCGTTTTTACAAAGTTTTCAGATTGCCTCCCGGGTATGCATCCCTACTGAATTGGCCATAGAATCAATTGTGTTGAGACGAATTTTGAATTTGACGCCACGGGTGCCGAGTTTTTGACGTCGTCGCCCATAGCCAAACTTGCGCGTATGCTTGTGCGCCGTTTTTACAAAGTTTTCAGATTGCCCCCTGGGTTTGCAACCCCCATTGAATTGGCCATAGAATCAATTTTGTTGAGACTGATTTTGAATTTGACGCCTCGGGTGCGGAGTTTTTGACGTCGTCGCCCATAGCCAAACTTGCGCGTATGTTTGTGCGCCATTTTTACAAAGTTTTCAGATTGCCCCCTGGTTTTGCATCCCCCACTGAATTGGCCATAGAATCAATTGTGTCGAGACGGATTTTGAATTTGAGGCCTTGGGTGCAGTGTTTTTGACGTCGTGGTCCATAGCCAAATTGCGAGCATGCTTGTGCGCCATTTTTACAAAGTTTTCAAATTGCCTCCCGGACTTGCATCCCCCACTGAATTGGCCACAGAATCAATTGTGTTGAGACGAGTTTTGAATTTGACGCCTCGGGTGCGGAGTTTTTGACATCGTCGCCCATGGCCAAACTTGCGCGCATGCTTGTGCACCGTTTTTACAAAGTTTTCAGATTGCCTCCCGGGTATGCATCCCTACTGAATTGGCCATAGAATCAATTGTGTTGAGACGAATTTTGAATTTGACGCCTCGGGTGCGGAGTTTTTGATGTCGTCGCCCATAGCCAAACTTGTGCATATGCTTGTGCGTCATTTTTACAAAGTTTTCAGATTGCCCCCTGGGTTTGCATCCCCCACTGAATTGGCCATAGAATCAATTGTGTCGAGACGGATTTTGAATTTGAGGCCTCGGTTGCAGTGTTTTTGACGTCGTGGTCCATAGCTAAATTGCATGCATGCTTGTGCGCCATTTTTACAAAGTTTTCGGATTGCCTCCCGGATTTGCATCCCCCACTAAATTGGCCATAGAATCAATTGTGTTGAGACGAGTTTTGAATTTGACGCCTCTGGTGTGGAGTTTTTGACGTCGTCGCTAATAGCCAAACTTGCGCGTGTGCTTGTGCGCCGTTTTTACAAAGTTTTCAGATTGCCTCACGGGTATGCATCCCTACTGAATTGGCCATAGAATCAATTGTGTTGAGACGGATTTTGAATTTGACGCCTCGAGTGCGGAGTTTTTGATGTCGTCGCCCATAGCCAAACTTGTGCATATGCTTGTGCGCCATTTTTACAAAGTTTTCAGATTGCCCCCTGGGTTTGCATCCCCCACTGAATTGGTTATAGAATCAATTGTGTCGAGACGGATTTTGAATTTGAGGCCTCGGGTGCAGTGTTTTTGACGTCGTGGTCCATAGCCAAACTTGTGCGTGTGCTTGTGCGCCGTTTTTACAAAGTTTTCAGATTACCTCCCGGGTTTGCATCCCCCACTAAATTGTCCATAGAATCAATTGTGTTGAGACGAGTTTTGAATTTAACGCCTCGGGTGTGGTGTTTTTGACGTCGTCGCCAATAGCCAAACTTGCGCGTGTGCTTGTGCGCCGTTTATACAAAGTTTTCAGATTGCCTCACGGGTATGCATCCCTACTGAATTGGCCATAGAATCAATTGTGTTGAGACGGATTTTGAATTTGACGCCTCGGGTGCGGAGTTTTTGATGTCGTCGCCCATAGCCAAACTTGTGCATATGCTTGTGCGCCATTTTTACAAAGTTTTCAAATTGCCCCCTGGGTTTGCATCCCCCACTGAATTGGCCATAGAATCAATTGTGTCGAGACGAATTTTGAATTTGAGGCCTCGGGTGCAGTGTTTTTGACGTCGTGGTCCACAGCCAAATTGCGAGCATGCTTGTGCGCCATTTTTACAAAGTTTTTATATTGCCTCCTAGGATTGCATCCCCCACTGAATTGGCAATAGGATCAATTGCGTCGAGACGGTTTTTGACGTCGTCGCCCATTGCCACACATACGCGAATGCTTATGCGCCGTTTTTACAAAGTTTTCGAATTACCTCTCGGGTATGCACTCCCCACTGAATTGGCCATAGAATCAATTGTGCCGACACGGATTTTGAATTTGAGGCCTCGGGTGCAGTGTTTTTAACGTCGTGGTCCATAGCCAAACTTCGGCCATGCTTGTGCGCCGTTTTTACAAAGTTTTCAGATTGCCTCCCGGGTTTGCATCCCCCACTGAATTGGCCATAGAATCAATTGTGTTGAGACAGATTTTGAATTTTACGCCTCAAGTGCGGATTTTTGACGTCGTCGCCCATAGCCAAACTTGCGTGTGCTTGTGCGCCGTTTTTACAAAGTTTTCAAATTGCCTCCCGGGTTTGCATCCCCCAATGAATTGGCCATAGAATCAATTAAGTTGAGCCGGATTTTGAATTTGACGCCTCGGGTGCAGAGTTTATGATGTCGTCGCCCATAGCCAAACTTGTGCATATGCTTGTGCACCATTTTTACAAAGTTTTCAGATTGCCCCCTGGGTTTGCATCCCCCACTGAATTGGCCATAAAATCAATTGTGTCGAGACGGATTTTGAATTTGAGGCCTCGGGTGTAGTGTTTTTGACGTCGTGGTCCATAGCCAAACTTGCGCGTGTGCTTGTGCGCCGTTTTTACAAAGTTTTCAGATTGCCTCCCGGGTTTGCATCCCCCACTAAATTGGCCATAGAATCAATTGTGTTGAGACGAGTTTTGAATTTGACGCCTCGGGTGTGGAGTTTTTGACGTCGTCGCCAATAGCCAAACTTGCGCGAGTGCTTGTGCGCCGTTTTTACAAAGTTTTCAGATTGCCTCATGGGTATACATCCCTACTGAATTTGCCATAGAATCAATTGTGTTGAGACGGATTTTGAATTTGATGCCTCGGGTGCGGAGTTTTTGATGTCGTCGCCAATAGCCAAACTTGTGCATATGCTTGTGCGCCATTTTTACAAAGTTTTCAGATTGCCCCCTGGGTTTGCATCCCCTACTGAATTGGCCATAGAATCAATTGTGTCGAGACGGATTTTGAATTTGAGGCCTCGGGTGCAGTGTTTTTGACGTCGTGGTCCATAGCCAAATTGCGAGCATTCTTATGCGCCATTTTTACAAAGTTTTTATATTGCCTCCCAGGTTTGCATCCCCCACTGAATTGGCAATAGGATCAATTGCGTCGAGACGGTTTTTGACGTCGTGGCCCATTGCCACACTTACGCGCATGATTATGCGCCGTTTTTACAAAGTTTTCGGATTACCTCTCGGGTTTGCACTCCCCACTGAATTGGCCATAGAATCAATTGTGTCGAGACGGATTTTGAATTTGAGGCCTCGGGTGCAGTTTTTTAACGTCGTGGTCCATAGCCAAACTTCGGCCATGCTTGTGCGCCGTTTTTACAAAGTTTTTAGATTGTCTCCCGGGTTTGCATCCCCCACTGAATTGGCCATAGAATCAATTGTGGTGAGACGGATTTTGAATTTGACGCCTCAAGTGCGGATTTTTTACGTCGTCGCCCATAGCCAAACTTGCGCGTGTGCTTGTGCGCCATTTTTACAAAGTTTTCAGATTGCCTCCCGGGTTGCCTCCTCTACTGAATTGGCCATAGAATCAATTTTTTTGAGACGAATTTTGAATTTTACGCCTCGGGTGTGGAATTTTTGACGTCGTCGCCCATAGCCAAACTTGCGCGCATGCTTGTGCGCCGTTTTTACAAAGTTTTCAGATTGTCTCCTGGGATTGCATCCCCCACTGAATTGGCCATAAAATCAATTGTGTTGAGGCGGATTTTGAATTTGACGCCTTGGGTGCGGAGTTTTTAACGTCGTCGCCCATAGCCAAACTTGCGCGTATGCTTGTGCGCCGTTTTTACAAAGTTTTCAGATTGCCCCCTGGGTTTGCAACCCCCACTCAATTGGCCATATAATCAATTTTGTTGAGACTGATTTTGAATTTGACGCCTCGGGTGCGGAGTTTTTGACGTCGTCGCCCATAGCCAAACTTGCGCGTGTGCTTGTGCGCCATTTTTACAAAGTTTTCAGATTGCCTCCCGGGTTTGCAACCCCCACTGAATTGGCCATAGAATCAATTGTGTTGAGATGAATTTTGAATTTGACGCCTCGGGTGCGGAGTTTTTGACGTTGTCGCCCATAGCCAAACTTGCGCGCATGCTTGTGCGCCGTTTTTACAAAGTTTTCAGATTGTCTCCTGGGATTGCATCCCCCACTGAATTGGCCATAAAATCAATTGTGTTGAGGCGGATTTTGAATTTGACGCCTTGGGTGCGGAGTTTTTAACGTCGTCGCCCATAGCCAAACTTGCGCGTATGCTTGTGCGCCGTTTTTACAAAGTTTTCAGATTGCCCCCTGGGTTTGCAACCCCCACTCAATTGGCCATATAAACAATTTTGTTGAGACTGATTTTGAATTTGACGCCTCGGGTGCGGAGTTTTTGACGTCGTCGCCCATAGCCAAACTTGCGCGTGTGCTTGTGCGCCGTTTTTACAAAGTTTTCAGATTGCCTCCCGGGTATGCATCCCTACTGAATTGGCCATAGAATCAATTGTGTCGAGACGGATTTTGAATTTGAGGCCTCGGTTGCAGTGTTTTTGACGTCGTGGTCCATAGCCAAATTTCAAGCATGCTTGTGCGCCATTTTTACAAAGTTTTCGGATTGCCTCCCGGATTTGCATCCCCCACTAAATTGGCCATAGAATCAATTGTGTTGAGACGAGTTTTGAATTTGACGCCTCTGGTGTGGAGTTTTTGACGTCGTCGCCAATAGCCAAACTTGCGCGTGTGCTTGTGCGCCGTTTTTACAAAGTTTTCAGATTGCCTCACGGGTATGCATCCCTACTGAATTGGCCATAGAATCAATTGTGTTGAGATGGATTTTGAATTTGACGCCTCGAGTGCGGAGTTTTTGATGTCGTCGCCCATAGCCAAACTTGTGCATATGCATGTGCGCCATTTTTACAAAGTTTTCAGATTGCCCCCTGGGTTTGCATCCCCCACTGAATTGGATATAGAATCAATTGTGTCGAGACGGATTTTGAATTTGAGGCCTCGGGTGTAGTGTTTTTGACGTCGTGGTCCATAGCCAAACTTGTGCGTGTGCTTGTGCGCCGTTTTTACAAAGTTTTCAGATTACCTCCCGGGTTTGCATCCCCCACTAAATTGTCCATAGAATCAATTGTGTTGAGACGAGTTTTGAATTTGACGCCTCGGGTGTGGTGTTTTTGACGTCGTCGCCAATAGCCAAACTTGCGCGTGTGCTTGTGCGCCGTTTTTACAAAGTTTTCAGATTGCCTCACGGGTATGCATCCCTACTGAATTGGCCATAGAATCAATTGTGTTGAGACGGATTTTGAATTTGACGCCTCGGGTGCGGAGTTTTTGATGTCGTCGCCCATAGCCAAACTTGTGCATATGCTTGTGCGCCATTTTTACAAAATTTTCAAATTGCCCCCTGGGTTTGCATCCCCCACTGAATTGGCCATAGAATCAATTGTGTCGAGACGGATTTTGAATTTGAGGCCTCGGGTGTAGTGTTTTTGACGTCGTGGTCCATAGCCAAATTGCGAGCATGCTTGTGCGCCATTTTTACAAAGTTTTTATATTGCCTCCTAGGATTGCATCCCCCACTGAATTGGCAATAGGATCAATTGCGTCGAGACGGTTTTTGACGTCGTCGCCCATTGCCACACATACGCGCATGCTTATGCTCCGTTTTTACAAAGTTTTCGGATTACCTCTCGGGTATGCACTCCCCACTGAATTGGCCATAGAATCAATTGTGCCGACACGGATTTTGAATTTGAGGCCTCGGGTGCAGTGTTTTTAACGTCGTGGTCCATAGCCAAACTTCGGCCATGCTTGTGCGCCGTTTTTACAAAGTTTTCAGATTGCCTCCCGGGTTTGCATCCCCCACTGAATTGGCCATAGAATCAATTGTGTTGAGACGGATTTTGAATTTTACGCCTCAAGTGCGGATTTTTGACGTCGTCGCCCATAGCCAAACTTGCGTGTGCTTGTGCGCCGTTTTTACAAAGTTTTTAGATTGCCTCCCGGGTTTGCATCTCCCACTGAATTGGCCATATAATCAATTAAGTTTAGCCGGATTTTGAATTTGACGCCTCGGGTGCAGAGTTTTTTATGATGTCGTCGCCCATAGCCAAACTTGTGCATATGCTTGTGCGCCATTTTTACAAAGTTTTCAGATTGCCCCCTAGGTTTGCATCCCCCACTGAATTGGCCATAGAATCAATTGTGTCGAGACGGATTTTGAATTTGAGGCCTCGGGTGCAGTGTTTTTTACGTCGTGGTCCATAGCCAAACTTGCGCGTGTGCTTGTGCGCCGTTTTTACAAAGTTTTCAGATTGCCTCCCGGGTTTGCATCCCCCACTAAATTGGCCATAGAATCAATTGTGTTGAGACGAGTTTTGAATTTGACGCCTCGGGTGTGGAGTTTTTGACGTCGTCGCCAATAGCCAAACTTGCGCGTGTGCTTGTGCGCCGTTTTTACAAAGTTTTCAGATTGCCTCACGGGTATGCATCCCTACTGAATTGGCCATAGAATCAATTGTGTTGAGACGGATTTTGAATTTGACGCCTCGGGTGCGGAGTTTTTGATGTCGTCGCCAATAGCCAAACTTGTGCATATGCTTGTGCGCCATTTTTACAAAGTTTTCAGATTGCCCCCTGGGTTTGCATCCCCCACTGAATTGGCCATAGAATCAATTGTGTCGAGACGGATTTTGAATTTGAGGCCTCGGGTGCAGTGTTTTTGACGTCGTGGTCCATAGCCAAATTGCGAGCATTCTTATGCGCCATTTTTACAAAGTTTTTATATTGCCTCCCAGGTTTGCATCCCCCACTGAATTGGCAATAGGATCAATTGCGTCGAGACGGTTTTTGACGTCGTGGCCCATTGCCACACTTACGCGCATGCTTATGCGCCGTTTTTACAAAGTTTTCGGATTACCTCTCGGGTTTGCACTCCCCACTGAATTGGCCATAGAATCAATTGTGTCGAGACGGATTTTGAATTTGAGGCCTCGGGTGTAGTTTTTTAACGTCGTGGTCCATAGCCAAACTTCGGCCATGCTTGTGCGCCGTTTTTACAAAGTTTTTAGATTGTCTCCCGGGTTTGCATCCCCCACTGAATTGGCCATAGAATCAATTGTGGTGAGACGGATTTTGAATTTGACGCCTCAAGTGCGGATTTTTTACGTCGTCGCCCATAGCCAAACTTGCGCATGTGCTTGTGCGCCACTTTTACAAAGTTTTCAGATTGCCTCCCGGGTTGCCTCCTCTACTGAATTGGCCATAGAATCAATTTTTTTGAGACGAATTTTGAATTTTACGCCTCGGGTGTGGAATTTTTGACGTCGTCGCCCATAGCCAAACTTGCGCGCATGCTTGTGCGCCGTTTTTACAAAGTTTTCAGATTGTCTCCTGGGATTGCATCCCCCACTGAATTGGCCATATAATCAATTGTGTTCTGGCGGATTTTGAATTTGACGCCTTGGGTGCGGAGTTTTTAACGTCGTCGCCCATAGCCAAACTTGCGCGTATGCTTGTGCGCCGTTTTTACAAAGTTTTCAGATTGCCCCCTGGGTTTGCAACCCCCACTCAATTGGCCATATAATCAATTTTGTTGAGACTGATTTTGAATTTGACGCCTCGGGTGCGGTGTTTTTGACGTCGTCGCCCATAGCCAAACTTGCGCGTGTGCTTGTGCGCCGTTTTTACAAAGTTTTCAGATTGCCTCCCGGGTTTGCAACCCCCACTGAATTGGCCATAGAATCAATTGTGTTGAGATGAATTTTGAATTTGATGCCTCGGGTGCGGAGTTTTTGACGTTGTCGCCCATAGCCAAACTTGCGCGCATGCTTGTGCGCCGTTTTTACAAAGTTTTCAGATTGTCTCCTGGGATTGCATCCCCCACTGAATTGGCCATAAAATCAATTGTGTTGAGGCGGATTTTGAATTTGACGCCTTGGGTGCGGAGTTTTTAACGTCGTCGCCCATAGCCAAACTTGCGCGTATGCTTGTGCGCCGTTTTTACAAAGTTTTCAGATTGCCCCCTGGGTTTGCAACCCCCACTCAATTGGCCATATAATCAATTTTGTTGAGACTGATTTTGAATTTGACGCCTCGGGTGCGGAGTTTTTGACGTCGTCGCCCATAGCCAAACTTGCGCGTGTGCTTGTGCGCCGTTTTTACAAAGTTTTCAGATTGCCTCCCGGGTATGCATCCCTACTGAATTGGCCATAGAATCAATTGTGTCGAGACGGATTTTGAATTTGAGGCCTCGGTTGCAGTGTTTTTGACGTCGTGGTCCATAGCCAAATTGCAAGCATGTTTGTGCGCCATTTTTACAAAGTTTTCGGATTGCCTCCCGGATTTGCATCCCCCACTAAATTGGCCATAGAATCAATTGTGTTGAGACGAGTTTTGAATTTGACGCCTCTGGTGTGGAGTTTTTGACGTCGTCGCCAATAACCAAACTTGCGCGTGTGCTTGTGCGCCGTTTTTACAAAGTTTTCAGATTGCCTCACGGGTATGCATCCCTACTGAATTGGCCATAGAATCAATTGTGTTGAGACGAATTTTGAATTTGACGCCTCGAGTGCGGAGTTTTTGATGTCGTCGCCCATAGCCAAACTTGTGCATATGCTTGTGCGCCATTTTTACAATGTTTTCAGATTGCCCCCTGGGTTTGCATCCCCCACTGAATTGGCTATAGAATCAATTGTGTCGAGACGGATTTTGAATTTGAGGCCTCGGGTGTAGTGTTTTTGACGTCGTGGTCCATAGCCAAACTTGTGCGTGTGCTTGTGCGCCGTTTTTACAAAGTTTTCAGATTACCTCCCGGGTTTGCATCCCCCACTAAATTGTCCATAGAATCAATTGTGTTGAGACGAGTTTTGAATTTGACGCCTCGGGTGTGGTGTTTTTGACGTCGTCGCCAATAGCCAAACTTGCGCGTGTGCTTGTGCGCCGTTTTTACAAAGTTTTCAGATTGCCTCACGGGTATGCATCCCTACTGAATTGGCCATAGAATCAATTGTGTTGAGACGGATTTTGAATTTGACGCCTCGGGTGCGGAGTTTTTGATGTCGTCGCCCATAGCCAAACTTGTGCATATGCTTGTGCGCCATTTTTACAAAGTTTTCAAATTGCCCCCTGGGTTTGCATCCCCCACTGAATTGGCCATAGAATCAATTGTGTCGAGACGGATTTTGAATTTGAGGCCTCAGGTGTAGTATTTTTGACGTCGTGGTCCATAGCCAAATTGCGAGCATGCTTGTGCGCCATTTTTACAAAGTTTTTATATTGCCTCCTAGGATTGCATCCCCCACTGAATTGGCAATAGGATCAATTGCGTCGAGACGGTTTTTGACGTCGTCGCCCATTGCCACACATACGCGCATGCTTATGCGCCGTTTTTACAAAGTTTTCGGATTACCTCTCGGGTATGCACTCCCCACTGAATTGGCCATAGAATCAATTGTGCCGACACGGATTTTGAATTTGAGGCCTCGGGTGCAGTGTTTTTAACGTCGTGGTCCATAGCCAAACTTCGGCCACGCTTGTGCGCCGTTTTTACAAAGTTTTCAGATTGCCTCCCGGGTTTGCATCCCCCACTGAATTGGCCATAGAATCAATTGTGTTGAGACGGATTTTGAATTTTACGCCTCAAGTGCGGATTTTTGACGTCGTCGCCCATAGCCAAACTTGCGTGTGCTTGTGCGCCGTTTTTACAAAGTTTTTAGATTGCCTCCCGGGTTTGCATCTCCCACTGAATTGGCCATAGAATCAATTAAGTTTAGCCGGATTTTGAATTTGACGCCTCGGGTGCAGAGTTTTTTATGATGTCGTCGCCCATAGCCAAACTTGTGCATATGCTTGTGCGCCATTTTTACAAAGTTTTCAGATTGCCCCCTGGGTTTGCATCCCCCACTGAATTGGCCATAGAATCAATTGTGTCGAGACGGATTTTGAATTTGAGGCCTCGGGTGCAGTGTTTTTTACGTCGTGGTCCATAGCCAAACTTGCGCGTGTGCTTGTGCGCCGTTTTTACAAAGTTTTCAGATTGCCTCCCGGGTTTGCATCCCCCACTAAATTGGCCATAGAATCAATTGTGTTGAGACGAGTTTTGAATTTGACGCCTCGGGTGTGGAGTTTTTGACGTCGTCGCCAATAGCCAAACTTGCGCGTGTGCTTGTGCGCCGTTTTTACAAAGTTTTCAGATTGCCTCACGGGTATGCATCCCTACTGAATTGGCCATAGAATCAATTGTGTTGAGACGGATTTTGAATTTGACGCCTCGGGTGCGGAGTTTTTGATGTCGTCGCCAATAGCCAAACTTGTGCATATGCTTGTGCGCCATTTTTACAAAGTTTTCAGATTGCCCCCTGGGTTTGCATCCCCCACTGAATTGGCCATAGAATCAATTGTGTCGAGACGGATTTTGAATTTGAGGCCTCGGGTGCAGTGTTTTTGACGTCGTGGTCCATAGCCAAATTGCGAGCATTCTTATGCGCCATTTTTACAAAGTTTTTATATTGCCTCCCAGGTTTGCATCCCCCACTGAATTGGTAATAGGATCAATTGCGTCGAGACAGTTTTTGACGTCGTGGCCCATTGCCACACTTACGCGCATGCTTATGCGCCGTTTTTACAAAGTTTTCGGATTACCTCTCGGGTTTGCACTCCCCACTGAATTGGCCATAGAATCAATTGTGTCGAGACCGATTTTGAATTTGAGGCCTCGGGTGCAGTTTTTTAACGTCGTGGTCCATAGCCAAACTTCGGCCATGCTTGTGCGCCGTTTTTACAAAGTTTTTAGATTGTCTCCCGGGTTTGCATCCCCCACTGAATTGGCCATAGAATCAATTGTGGTGAGACGGATTTTGAATTTGACGCCTCAAGTGCGGATTTTTTACGTCGTCGCCCATAGCCAAACTTGCGCGTGTGCTTGTGCGCCACTTTTACAAAGTTTTCAGATTGCCTCCCGGGTTGCCTCCTCTACTGAATTGGCCATAGAATCAATTTTTTTGAGACGAATTTTGAATTTTACGCCTCGGGTGTGGAATTTTTGACGTCGTCGCCCATAACCAAACTTGCGCGCATGCTTGTGCGCCGTTTTTACAAAGTTTTCAGATTGTCTCCTGGGATTGCAACCCCCACTGAATTGGCCATATAATCAATTGTGTTCTGGCGGATTTTGAATTTGACGCCTTGGGTGCGGAGTTTTTAACGTCGTCGCCCATAGCCAAACTTGCGCGTATGCTTGTGCGCCGTTTTTACAAAGTTTTCAGATTGCCCCCTGGGTTTGCAACCCCCACTCAATTGGCCATATAATCAATTTTGTTGAGACTGATTTTGAATTTGACGCCTCGGGTGCGGAGTTTTTGACTTCGTCGCCCATAGCCAAACTTGCGCGTGTGCTTGTGCGCCGTTTTTACAAAGTTTTCAGATTGCCTCCCGGGTTTGCTACCCCCACTGAATTGGCCATAGAATCAATTGTGTTGAGATGAATTTTGAATTTGACGCCTCGGGTGCAGAGTTTTTGACGTTGTCGCCCATAGCCAAACTTGCGCGCATGCTTGTGCGCCGTTTTTACAAAGTTTTCAGATTGTCTCCTGGGATTGCATCCCCCACTGAATTGGCCATAAAATCAATTGTGTTGAGGCGGATTTTGAATTTGACGCCTTGGGTGCGGAGTTTTTAACGTCGTCGCCCATAGCCAAACTTGCGCGTATGCTTGTGCGCCGTTTTTACAAAGTTTTCAGATTGCCCCCTGGGTTTGCAACCCCCACTCAATTGGCCATATAATCAATTTTGTTGAGACTGATTTTGAATTTGACGCCTCGGGTGCGGAGTTTTTGACGTCGTCGCCCATAGCCAAACTTGCGCGTTTGCTTGTGCGCCGTTTTTACAAAGTTTTCAGATTGCCTCCCGGGTATGCATCCCTACTGAATTGGCCATAGAATCAATTGTGTTGAGACGGATTGTGCATTTGACGCCACGGTTGCGGAGTTTTTGATGTCGTCGCCCATAGCCAAACTTGTGCATATGCTTGTGCGCCATTTTTACAAAGTTTTCAGATTGCCCCCTAGTTTTGCATCCCCCACTGAATTGGCCATAGAATCAATTGTGTCGACACGGATTTTGAATTTGAGGCCTCGGGTGCAGTGTTTTTGACGTCGTGGTCCATAGCCAAACTTGCGCGTGTGCTTGTGCGCCGTTTTTACAAAGTTTTCAGATTGCCTCCCGGGTTTGCATCCCCCACTAAATTGGCCATAGAATCAATTGTGTTGAGACGAGTTTTGAATTTGACGCCTCGGGTGTGGAGTTTTTGACATCGTCGCCAATAGCCAAACTTGCGCGTGTGCTTGTGCGCCGTTTTTACAAAGTTTTCAGATTGCCTCACGGGTATGCATCCCTACTGAATTGGCCATAGAATCAATTGTGTTGAGACGGATTTTGAATTTGACGCCTCGGGTGCGGAGTTTTTGATGTCGTCGCCAATAGCCAAACTTGTGCATATGCTTGTGCGCCATTTTTACAAAGTTTTCAGATTGCCCCCTGGGTTTGCATCCCCCACTGAATTGGCCATAGAATCAATTGTGTCGAGACGGATTTTGAATTTGAGGCCTCGGGTGCAGTGTTTTTGACGTCGTGGTCCATAGCCAAATTGCGAGCATTCTTGTGCGCCATTTTTACAAAGTTTTTATATTGCCTCCCAGGTTTGCACCCCCCACTGAATTGGCAATAGGATCAATTGCGTCGAGACGGTTTTTTACGTCGTGGCCCATTGCCACACTTACGCGCATGCTTATGCACCGTTTTTACAAAGTTTTCGGATTACCTCTCGGGTTTGCACTCCCCACTGAATTGGCCATAGAATCAATTGTGTCGAGACGGATTTTGAATTTGAGGCCTCGGGTGCAGTTTTTTTAACGTCGTGGTCCATAGCCAAACTTCGGCCATGCTTGTGCGCCGTTTTTACAAAGTTTTTAGATTGCCTCCCGGGTTTGCATCCCCCACTGAATTGGCCATAAAATCAATTGTGGTGAGACGGATTTTGAATTTGACGCCTCAAGTGCGGATTTTTTACGTCGTCGCCCATAGCCAAACTTGCGCGTGTGCTTGTGCGCCATTTTTACAAAGTTTTCAGATTGCCTCCCGGGTTGCCTCCTCTACTGAATTGGCCATAGAATCAATTTTTTTGAGACGAATTTTGAATTTTACGCCTCGGGTGTGGAATTTTTGACGTCGTCGCCCATAGCCAAACTTGCGCGCATGCTTGTGCGCCGTTTTTACAAAGTTTTCAGATTGTCTCCTGGGATTGCATCCCCCACTGAATTGGCCATAAAATCAATTGTGTTGAGGCGGATTTTGAATTTGACGCCTTGGGTGCGGAGTTTTTAACGTCGTCGCCCATAGCCAAACTTGCGCGTATGCTTGTGCGTCGTTTTTACAAAGTTTTCAGATTGCCCCCTGGGTTTGCAACCCCCACTCAATTGGCCATATAATCAATTTTGTTGAGACTGATTTTGAATTTGACGCCTCGGGTGCGGAGTTTTTGACGTCGTCGCCCATAGCCAAACTTGCGCGTGTGCTTGTGCGCCGTTTTTACAAAGTTTTCAGATTGCCTCCCGGGTTTGCAACCCCCACTGAATTGGCCATAAAATCAATTGTGTTGAGATGAATTTTGAATTTGACGCCTCGGGTGCGGAGTTTTTGACGTTGTCGCCCATAGCCAAACTTGCGCGCATGCTTGTGCGCCGTTTTTACAAAGTTTTCAGATTGTCTCCTGGGATTGCATCCCCCACTGAATTGGCCATAAAATCAATTGTGTTGAGGCGGATTTTGAATTTGACGCCTTGGGTGCGGAGTTTTTAACGTCGTCGCCCATAGCCAAACTTGCGCGTATGCTTGTGCACCGTTTTTACAAAGTTTTCAGATTGCCCCCTGGGTTTGCAACCCCCACTGAATTGGCCATATAATCAATTTTGTTGAGACTGATTTTGAATTTGACGCCTCGGGTGCGGAGTTTTTGACGTCGTCGCCCATAGCCAAACTTTCGCGTGTGCTTGTGCGCCGTTTTTACAAAGTTTTCAGATTGCCTCCCGGGTATGCATCCCTACTGAATTGGCCATAGAATCAATTGTGTTGAGACGGATTGTGAATTTAACGCCACGGGTGCGGAGTTTTTGATGTCGTCGCCCATAGCCAAACTTGTGCATATGCTTGTGCGCCATTTTTACAAAGTTTTCAGATTGCCCCTTAGTTTTGCATCCCCCACTGAATTGGCCATAGAATCAATTGTGTCGACACGGATTTTGAATTTGAGGCCTCGGGTGCAGTGTGTTTGACGTCGTGGTCCATAGCCAAATTGCGAGCATGCTTGTGCGCCATTTTTACAAAGTTTTTATATTGCCTCCCGGGTTTGCATCCCCCACTGAATTGGCAATAGGATCAATTGCGTCGAGACGGTTTTTGGCGTCGTGGCCCATTGCCACACTTTCGCGCATGCTTATGCGCCGTTTTTACAAAGTTTTCGGATTACCTCTCGGGTTTGCACTCCTCACTGAATTGGCCATAGAATCAATTTGAGGCCTCGGGTGCAGTGTTTTTAACGTCGTGGTCCATAGCCAAACTTCGGCCATGCTTGTGCGCCGTTTTTACAAAGTTTTCAGATTGCCTCCCGGGTTTGCATCCCCCACTGAATAGGCCATATAATCAATTGTGTTGAGACGGATTTTGAATTTGACGCCTCAAGTTCGGATTTTTTACGTCGTCGCCCATAGCCAAACTTGCGTGTGCTTGTGCGCCGTTTTTACAAAGTTTTCAGATTGCCTCCCGGGTTTCCTCCTCTGCTGAATTGGCCATAGAATCAATTTTTTGAGACGAATTTTGAATTTTACGCCTCGGGTGTGGAATTTTTTACGTCGTCGCCCATAACCAAACTTGCGCGCATGCTTGTTCGCCGTTTTTACAAAGTTTTCAGATTGCCTCCTGGGATTGCATCCCCTACTGAATTAGCCATAAAATCAATTGTGTTGAGGCGGATTTTGAATTTGACGCCATGGGTGCGGAGTTTTTGACGTCGTCGCCCATAGCCAAACTTGCGCGTATGCTTGTGCACCGTTTTTACAAAGTTTTCAGATTGCCCCCTGGGTTTGCAACCCCCATTGAATTGGCCATAGAATCAATTTTGTTGAGACTGATTTTGAATTTGACGCCTCGGGTGCGGAGTTTTTGACGTCGTCGCCCATAGCCAAACTTGCGTGTATGTTTGTGCGCCATTTTTACAAAGTTTTCAGATTGCCCCCTGGTTTTGCATCCCCCACTGAATTGGCCATAGAATCAATTGTGTCGAGACAGATTTTGAATTTGAGGCCTCGGGTGCGGAGTTTTTGATGTCGTCGCCCATAGCCAAACTTGTGCATATGCTTGTGCGCCATTTTTACAAAGTTTTCAGATTGCCCCCTGGGTTTGCATCCCCTACTGAATTGGCCATAGAATCAATTGTGTCGAGACGGATTTTGAATTTGAGGCCTCGGGTGCAGTGTTTTTGACGTCGTGGTCCATAGCCAAATTGCGAGCATTCTTATGCGCCATTTTTACAAAGTTTTTATATTGCCTCCCAGGTTTGCATCCCCCACTGAATTGGCAATAGGATCAATTGCGTCGAGACGGTTTTTGACGTCGTGGCCCATTGCCACACTTACGCGCATGCTTATGCGCCGTTTTTACAAAGTTTTCGGATTACCTCTCGGGTTTGCACTCCCCACTGAATTGGCCATAGAATCAATTGTGTCGAGACGGATTTTGAATTTGAGGCCTCGGGTGCAGTTTTTTAACGTCGTGGTCCATAGCCAAACTTCGGCCATGCTTGTGCGCCGTTTTTACAAAGTTTTTAGATTGTCTCCCGGGTTTGCATCCCCCACTGAATTGGCCATAGAATCAATTGTGGTGAGACGGATTTTGAATTTGACGCCTCAAGTGCGGATTTTTTACGTCGTCGCCCATAGCCAAACTTGCGCGTGTGCTTGTGCGCCATTTTTACAAAGTTTTCAGATTGCCTCCCGGGTTGCCTCCTCTACTGAATTGGCCATAGAATCAATTTTTTTGAGACGAATTTTGAATTTTACGCCTCGGGTGTGGAATTTTTGACGTCGTCGCCCATAGCCAAACTTGCGCGCATGCTTGTGCGCCGTTTTTACAAAGTTTTCAGATTGTCTCCTGGGATTGCATCCCCCACTGAATTGGCCATAAAATCAATTGTGTTGAGGCGGATTTTGAATTTGACGCCTTGGGTGCGGAGTTTTTAACGTCGTCGCCCATAGCCAAACTTGCGCGTATGCTTGTGCGCCGTTTTTACAAAGTTTTCAGATTGCCCCCTGGGTTTGCAACCCCCACTCAATTGGCCATATAATCAATTTTGTTGAGACTGATTTTGAATTTGACGCCTCGGGTGCGGAGTTTTTGACGTCGTCGCCCATAGCCAAACTTGCGCGTGTGCTTGTGCGCCATTTTTACAAAGTTTTCAGATTGCCTCCCGGGTTTGCAACCCCCACTGAATTGGCCATAGAATCAATTGTGTTGAGATGAATTTTGAATTTGACGCCTCGGGTGCGGAGTTTTTGACGTTGTCGCCCATAGCCAAACTTGCGCGCATGCTTGTGCGCCGTTTTTACAAAGTTTTCAGATTGTCTCCTGGGATTGCATCCCCCACTGAATTGGCCATAAAATCAATTGTGTTGAGGCGGATTTTGAATTTGACGCCTTGGGTGCGGAGTTTTTAACGTCGTCGCCCATAGCCAAACTTGCGCGTATGCTTGTGCGCCGTTTTTACAAAGTTTTCAGATTGCCCCCTGGGTTTGCAACCCCCACTCAATTGGCCATATAAACAATTTTGTTGAGACTGATTTTGAATTTGACGCCTCGGGTGCGGAGTTTTTGACGTCGTCCCCCATAGCCAAACTTGCGCGTGTGCTTGTGCGCCGTTTTTACAAAGTTTTCAGATTGCCTCCCGGGTATGCATCCCTACTGAATTGGCCATAGAATCAATTGTGTCGAGACGGATTTTGAATTTGAGGCCTCGGTTGCAGTGTTTTTGACGTCGTGGTCCATAGCCAAATTTCAAGCATGCTTGTGCGCCATTTTTACAAAGTTTTCGGATTGCCTCCCGGATTTGCATCCCCCACTAAATTGGCCATAGAATCAATTGTGTTGAGACGAGTTTTGAATTTGACGCCTCTGGTGTGGAGTTTTTGACGTCGTCGCCAATAGCCAAACTTGCGCGTGTGCTTGTGCGCCGTTTTTACAAAGTTTTCAGATTGCCTCACGGGTATGCATCCCTACTGAATTGGCCATAGAATCAATTGTGTTGAGACGGATTTTGAATTTGACGCCTCGAGTGCGGAGTTTTTGATGTCGTCGCCCATAGCCAAACTTGTGCATATGCTTGTGCGCCATTTTTACAAAGTTTTCAGATTGCCCCCTGGGTTTGCATCCCCCACTGAATTGGATATAGAATCAATTGTGTCGAGACGGATTTTGAATTTGAGGCCTCGGGTGTAGTGTTTTTGACGTCGTGGTCCATAGCCAAACTTGTGCGTGTGCTTGTGCGCCGTTTTTACAAAGTTTTCAGATTACCTCCCGGGTTTGCATCCCCCACTAAATTGTCCATAGAATCAATTGTGTTGAGACGAGTTTTGAATTTGACGCCTCGAGTGCGGAGTTTTTGATGTCGTCGCCCATAGCCAAACTTGTGCATATGCTTGTGCGCCATTTTTACAAAGTTTTCAGATTGCCCCCTGGGTTTGCATCCCCTACTGAATTGGCCATAGAATCAATTGTGTCGAGACGGATTTTGAATTTGAGGCCTCGGGTGCAGTGTTTTTGACGTCGTGGTCCATAGCCAAATTGCGAGCATTCTTATGCGCCATTTTTACAAAGTTTTTATATTGCCTCCCAGGTTTGCATCCCCCACTGAATTGGCAATAGGATCAATTGCGTCGAGACGGTTTTTGACGTCGTGGCCCATTGCCACACTTACGCGCATGCTTATGCGCCGTTTTTACAAAGTTTTCGGATTACCTCTCGGGTTTGCACTCCCCACTGAATTGGCCATAGAATCAATTGTGTCGAGACGGATTTTGAATTTGAGGCCTCGGGTGCAGTTTTTTAACGTCGTGGTCCATAGCCAAACTTCGGCCATGCTTGTGCGCCGTTTTTACAAAGTTTTTAGATTGTCTCCCGGGTTTGCATCCCCCACTGAATTGGCCATAGAATCAATTGTGGTGAGACGGATTTTGAATTTGACGCCTCAAGTGCGGATTTTTTACGTCGTCGCCCATAGCCAAACTTGCGCGTGTGCTTGTGCGCCATTTTTACAAAGTTTTCAGATTGCCTCCCGGGTTGCCTCCTCTACTGAATTGGCCATAGAATCAATTTTTTTGAGACGAATTTTGAATTTTACGCCTCGGGTGTGGAATTTTTGACGTCGTCGCCCATAGCCAAACTTGCGCGCATGCTTGTGCGCCGTTTTTACAAAGTTTTCAGATTGTCTCCTGGGATTGCATCCCCCACTGAATTGGCCATAAAATCAATTGTGTTGAGGCGGATTTTGAATTTGACGCCTTGGGTGCGGAGTTTTTAACGTCGTCGCCCATAGCCAAACTTGCGCGTATGCTTGTGCGCCGTTTTTACAAAGTTTTCAGATTGCCCCCTGGGTTTGCAACCCCCACTCAATTGGCCATATAATCAATTTTGTTGAGACTGATTTTGAATTTGACGCCTCGGGTGCGGAGTTTTTGACGTCGTCGCCCATAGCCAAACTTGCGCGTGTGCTTGTGCGCCATTTTTACAAAGTTTTCAGATTGCCTCCCGGGTTTGCAACCCCCACTGAATTGGCCATAGAATCAATTGTGTTGAGATGAATTTTGAATTTGACGCCTCGGGTGCGGAGTTTTTGACGTTGTCGCCCATAGCCAAACTTGCGCGCATGCTTGTGCGCCGTTTTTACAAAGTTTTCAGATTGTCTCCTGGGATTGCATCCCCCACTGAATTGGCCATAAAATCAATTGTGTTGAGGCGGATTTTGAATTTGACGCCTTGGGTGCGGAGTTTTTAACGTCGTCGCCCATAGCCAAACTTGCGCGTATGCTTGTGCGCCGTTTTTACAAAGTTTTCAGATTGCCCCCTGGGTTTGCAACCCCCACTCAATTGGCCATATAAACAATTTTGTTGAGACTGATTTTGAATTTGACGCCTCGGGTGCGGAGTTTTTGACGTCGTCCCCAATAGCCAAACTTGCGCGTGTGCTTGTGCGCCGTTTTTACAAAGTTTTCAGATTGCCTCCCGGGTATGCATCCCTACTGAATTGGCCATAGAATCAATTGTGTCGAGACGGATTTTGAATTTGAGGCCTCGGTTGCAGTGTTTTTGACGTCGTGGTCCATAGCCAAATTTCAAGCATGCTTGTGCGCCATTTTTACAAAGTTTTCGGATTGCCTCCCGGATTTGCATCCCCCACTAAATTGGCCATAGAATCAATTGTGTTGAGACGAGTTTTGAATTTGACGCCTCTGGTGTGGAGTTTTTGACGTCGTCGCCAATAGCCAAACTTGCGCGTGTGCTTGTGCGCCGTTTTTACAAAGTTTTCAGATTGCCTCACGGGTATGCATCCCTACTGAATTGGCCATAGAATCAATTGTGTTGAGACGGATTTTGAATTTGACGCCTCGAGTGCGGAGTTTTTGATGTCGTCGCCCATAGCCAAACTTGTGCATATGCTTGTGCGCCATTTTTACAAAGTTTTCAGATTGCCCCCTGGGTTTGCATCCCCCACTGAATTGGATATAGAATCAATTGTGTCGAGACGGATTTTGAATTTGAGGCCTCGGGTGTAGTGTTTTTGACGTCGTGGTCCATAGCCAAACTTGTGCGTGTGCTTGTGCGCCGTTTTTACAAAGTTTTCAGATTACCTCCCGGGTTTGCATCCCCCACTAAATTGTCCATAGAATCAATTGTGTTGAGACGAGTTTTGAATTTGACGCCTCGAGTGCGGAGTTTTTGATGTCGTCGCCCATAGCCAAACTTGTGCATATGCTTGTGCGCCATTTTTACAAAGTTTTCAGATTGCCCCCTGGGTTTGCATCCCCTACTGAATTGGCCATAGAATCAATTGTGTCGAGACGGATTTTGAATTTGAGGCCTCGGGTGCAGTGTTTTTGACGTCGTGGTCCATAGCCAAATTGCGAGCATTCTTATGCGCCATTTTTACAAAGTTTTTATATTGCCTCCCAGGTTTGCATCCCCCACTGAATTGGCAATAGGATCAATTGCGTCGAGACGGTTTTTGACGTCGTGGCCCATTGCCACACTTACGCGCATGCTTATGCGCCGTTTTTACAAAGTTTTCGGATTACCTCTCGGGTTTGCACTCCCCACTGAATTGGCCATAGAATCAATTGTGTCGAGACGGATTTTGAATTTGAGGCCTCGGGTGCAGTTTTTTAACGTCGTGGTCCATAGCCAAACTTCGGCCATGCTTGTGCGCCGTTTTTACAAAGTTTTTAGATTGTCTCCCGGGTTTGCATCCCCCACTGAATTGGCCATAGAATCAATTGTGGTGAGACGGATTTTGAATTTGACGCCTCAAGTGCGGATTTTTTACGTCGTCGCCCATAGCCAAACTTGCGCGTGTGCTTGTGCGCCATTTTTACAAAGTTTTCAGATTGCCTCCCGGGTTGCCTCCTCTACTGAATTGGCCATAGAATCAATTTTTTTGAGACGAATTTTGAATTTTACGCCTCGGGTGTGGAATTTTTGACGTCGTCGCCCATAGCCAAACTTGCGCGCATGCTTGTGCGCCGTTTTTACAAAGTTTTCAGATTGTCTCCTGGGATTGCATCCCCCACTGAATTGGCCATAAAATCAATTGTGTTGAGGCGGATTTTGAATTTGACGCCTTGGGTGCGGAGTTTTTAACGTCGTCGCCCATAGCCAAACTTGCGCGTATGCTTGTGCGCCGTTTTTACAAAGTTTTCAGATTGCCCCCTGGGTTTGCAACCCCCACTCAATTGGCCATATAATCAATTTTGTTGAGACTGATTTTGAATTTGACGCCTCGGGTGCGGAGTTTTTGACGTCGTCGCCCATAGCCAAACTTGCGCGTGTGCTTGTGCGCCATTTTTACAAAGTTTTCAGATTGCCTCCCGGGTTTGCAACCCCCACTGAATTGGCCATAGAATCAATTGTGTTGAGATGAATTTTGAATTTGACGCCTCGGGTGCGGAGTTTTTGACGTTGTCGCCCATAGCCAAACTTGCGCGCATGCTTGTGCGCCGTTTTTACAAAGTTTTCAGATTGTCTCCTGGGATTGCATCCCCCACTGAATTGGCCATAAAATCAATTGTGTTGAGGCGGATTTTGAATTTGACGCCTTGGGTGCGGAGTTTTTAACGTCGTCGCCCATAGCCAAACTTGCGCGTATGCTTGTGCGCCGTTTTTACAAAGTTTTCAGATTGCCCCCTGGGTTTGCAACCCCCACTCAATTGGCCATATAAACAATTTTGTTGAGACTGATTTTGAATTTGACGCCTCGGGTGCGGAGTTTTTGACGTCGTCCCCCATAGCCAAACTTGCGCGTGTGCTTGTGCGCCGTTTTTACAAAGTTTTCAGATTGCCTCCCGGGTATGCATCCCTACTGAATTGGCCATAGAATCAATTGTGTCGAGACGGATTTTGAATTTGAGGCCTCGGTTGCAGTGTTTTTGACGTCGTGGTCCATAGCCAAATTTCAAGCATGCTTGTGCGCCATTTTTACAAAGTTTTCGGATTGCCTCCCGGATTTGCATCCCCCACTAAATTGGCCATAGAATCAATTGTGTTGAGACGAGTTTTGAATTTGACGCCTCTGGTGTGGAGTTTTTGACGTCGTCGCCAATAGCCAAACTTGCGCGTGTGCTTGTGCGCCGTTTTTACAAAGTTTTCAGATTGCCTCACGGGTATGCATCCCTACTGAATTGGCCATAGAATCAATTGTGTTGAGACGGATTTTGAATTTGACGCCTCGAGTGCGGAGTTTTTGATGTCGTCGCCCATAGCCAAACTTGTGCATATGCTTGTGCGCCATTTTTACAAAGTTTTCAGATTGCCCCCTGGGTTTGCATCCCCCACTGAATTGGATATAGAATCAATTGTGTCGAGACGGATTTTGAATTTGAGGCCTCGGGTGTAGTGTTTTTGACGTCGTGGTCCATAGCCAAACTTGTGCGTGTGCTTGTGCGCCGTTTTTACAAAGTTTTCAGATTACCTCCCGGGTTTGCATCCCCCACTAAATTGTCCATAGAATCAATTGTGTTGAGACGAGTTTTGAATTTGACGCCTCGGGTGTGGTGTTTTTGACGTCGTCGCCAATAGCCAAACTTGCGCGTGTGCTTGTGCGCCGTTTTTACAAAGTTTTCAGATTGCCTCACGGGTATGCATCCCTACTGAATTGGACATAGAATCAATTGTGTTGAGACGGATTTTGAATTTGACGCCTCGGGTGCGGAGTTTTTGATGTCGTCGCCCATAGCCAAACTTGTGCATATGCTTGTGCGCCATTTTTACAAAGTTTTCAAATTGCCCCCTGGGTTTGCATCCCCCACTGAATTGGCCATAGAATCAATTGTGTCGAGACGGATTTTGAATTTGAGGCCTCGGGTGTAGTGTTTTTGACGTCGTGGTCCATAGCCAAATTGCGAGCATGCTTGTGCGCCATTTTTACAAAGTTTTTATATTGCCTCCTAGGATTGCATCCCCCACTGAATTGGCAATAGGATCAATTGCGTCGAGACGGTTTTTGACGTCGTCGCCCATTGCCACACATACGCGCATGCTTATGCTCCGTTTTTACAAAGTTTTCGGATTACCTCTCGGGTATGCACTCCCCACTGAATTGGCCATAGAATCAATTGTGCCGACACGGATTTTGAATTTGAGGCCTCGGGTGCAGTGTTTTTAACGTCGTGGTCCATAGCCAAACTTCGGCCATGCTTGTGCGCCGTTTTTACAAAGTTTTCAGATTGCCTCCCGGGTTTGCATCCCCCACTGAATTGGCCATAGAATCAATTGTGTTGAGACGGATTTTGAATTTTACGCCTCAAGTGCGGATTTTTGACGTCGTCGCCCATAGCCAAACTTGCGTGTGCTTGTGCGCCGTTTTTACAAAGTTTTTAGATTGCCTCCCGGGTTTGCATCTCCCACAGAATTGGCCATAGAATCAATTAAGTTTAGCCGGATTTTGAATTTGACGCCTCGGGTGCAGAGTTTTTTATGATGTCGTCGCCCATAGCCAAACTTGTGCATATGCTTGTGCGCCATTTTTACAAAGTTTTCAGATTGCCCCCTAGGTTTGCATCCCCCACTGAATTGGCCATAGAATCAATTGTGTCGAGACGGATTTTGAATTTGAGGCCTCGGGTGCAGTGTTTTTTACGTCGTGGTCCATAGCCAAACTTGCGCGTGTGCTTGTGCGCCGTTTTTACAAAGTTTTCAGATTGCCTCCCGGGTTTGCATCCCCCACTAAATTGGCCATAGAATCAATTGTGTTGAGACGAGTTTTGAATTTGACGCCTCGGGTGTGGAGTTTTTGACGTCGTCGCCAATAGCCAAACTTGCGCGTGTGCTTGTGCGCCGTTTTTACAAAGTTTTCAGATTGCCTCACGGGTATGCATCCCTACTGAATTGGCCATAGAATCAATTGTGTTGAGACGGATTTTGAATTTGACGCCTCGGGTGCGGAGTTTTTGATGTCGTCGCCAATAGCCAAACTTGTGCATATGCTTGTGCGCCATTTTTACAAAGTTTTCAGATTGCCCCCTGGGTTTGCATCCCCCACTGAATTGGCCATAGAATCAATTGTGTCGAGACGGATTTTGAATTTGAGGCCTCGGGTGCAGTGTTTTTGACGTCGTGGTCCATAGCCAAATTGCGAGCATTCTTATGCGCCATTTTTACAAAGTTTTTATATTGCCTCCCAGGTTTGCATCCCCCACTGAATTGGCAATAGGATCAATTGCGTCGAGACGGTTTTTGACGTCGTGGCCCATTGCCACACTTACGCGCATGCTTATGCGCCGTTTTTACAAAGTTTTCGGATTACCTCTCGGGTTTGCACTCCCCACTGAATTGGCCATAGAATCAATTGTGTCGAGACGGATTTTGAATTTGAGGCCTCGGGTGTAGTTTTTTAACGTCGTGGTCCATAGCCAAACTTCGGCCATGCTTGTGCGCCGTTTTTACAAAGTTTTTAGATTGTCTCCCGGGTTTGCATCCCCCACTGAATTGGCCATAGAATCAATTGTGGTGAGACGGATTTTGAATTTGACGCCTCAAGTGCGGATTTTTTACGTCGTCGCCCATAGCCAAACTTGCGCATGTGCTTGTGCGCCACTTTTACAAAGTTTTCAGATTGCCTCCCGGGTTGCCTCCTCTACTGAATTGGCCATAGAATCAATTTTTTTGAGACGAATTTTGAATTTTACGGCTCGGGTGTGGAATTTTTGACGTCGTCGCCCATAGCCAAACTTGCGCGCATGCTTGTGCGCCGTTTTTACAAAGTTTTCAGATTGTCTCCTGGGATTGCATCCCCCACTGAATTGGCCATATAATCAATTGTGTTCTGGCGGATTTTGAATTTGACGCCTTGGGTGCGGAGTTTTTAACGTCGTCGCCCATAGCCAAACTTGCGCGTATGCTTGTGCGCCGTTTTTACAAAGTTTTCAGATTGCCCCCTGGGTTTGCAACCCCCACTCAATTGGCCATATAATCAATTTTGTTGAGACTGATTTTGAATTTGACGCCTCGGGTGCGGTGTTTTTGACGTCGTCGCCCATAGCCAAACTTGCGCGTGTGCTTGTGCGCCGTTTTTACAAAGTTTTCAGATTGCCTCCCGGGTTTGCAACCCCCACTGAATTGGCCATAGAATCAATTGTGTTGAGATGAATTTTGAATTTGATGCCTCGGGTGCGGAGTTTTTGACGTTGTCGCCCATAGCCAAACTTGCGCGCATGCTTGTGCGCCGTTTTTACAAAGTTTTCAGATTGTCTCCTGGGATTGCACCCCCCACTGAATTGGCCATAAAATCAATTGTGTTGAGGCGGATTTTGAATTTGACGCCTTGGGTGCGGAGTTTTTAACGTCGTCGCCCATAGCCAAACTTGCGCGTATGCTTGTGCGCCGTTTTTACAAAGTTTTCAGATTGCCCCCTGGGTTTGCAACCCCCACTCAATTGGCCATATAATCAATTTTGTTGAGACTGATTTTGAATTTGACGCCTCGGGTGCGGAGTTTTTGACGTCGTCGCCCATAGCCAAACTTGCGCGTGTGCTTGTGCGCCGTTTTTACAAAGTTTTCAGATTGCCTCCCGGGTATGCATCCCTACTGAATTGGCCATAGAATCAATTGTGTCGAGACGGATTTTGAATTTGAGGCCTCGGTTGCAGTGTTTTTGACGTCGTGGTCCATAGCCAAATTGCAAGCATGCTTGTGCGCCATTTTTACAAAGTTTTCGGATTGCCTCCCGGATTTGCATCCCCCACTAAATTGGCCATAGAATCAATTGTGTTGAGACGAGTTTTGAATTTGACGCCTCTGGTGTGGAGTTTTTGACGTCGTCGCCAATAACCAAACTTGCGCGTGTGCTTGTGCGCCGTTTTTACAAAGTTTTCAGATTGCCTCACGGGTATGCATCCCTACTGAATTGGCCATAGAATCAATTGTGTTGAGACGGATTTTGAATTTGACGCCTCGAGTGCGGAGTTTTTGATGTCGTCGCCCATAGCCAAACTTGTGCATATGCTTGTGCGCCATTTTTACAATGTTTTCAGATTGCCCCCTGGGTTTGCATCCCCCACTGAATTGGCTATAGAATCAATTGTGTCGAGACGGATTTTGAATTTGAGGCCTCGGGTGTAGTGTTTTTGACGTCGTGGTCCATAGCCAAACTTGTGCGTGTGCTTGTGCGCCGTTTTTACAAAGTTTTCAGATTACCTCCCGGGTTTGCATCCCCCACTAAATTGTCCATAGAATCAATTGTGTTGAGACGAGTTTTGAATTTGACGCCTCGGGTGTGGTGTTTTTGACGTCGTCGCCAATAGCCAAACTTGCGCGTGTGCTTGTGCGCCGTTTTTACAAAGTTTTCAGATTGCCTCACGGGTATGCATCCCTACTGAATTGGCCATAGAATCAATTGTGTTGAGACGGATTTTGAATTTGACGCCTCGGGTGCGGAGTTTTTGATGTCGTCGCCCATAGCCAAACTTGTGCATATGCTTGTGCGCCATTTTTACAAAGTTTTCAAATTGCCCCCTGGGTTTGCATCCCCCACTGAATTGGCCATAGAATCAATTGTGTCGAGACGGATTTTGAATTTGAGGCCTCAGGTGTAGTATTTTTGACGTCGTGGTCCATAGCCAAATTGCGAGCATGCTTGTGCGCCATTTTTACAAAGTTTTTATATTGCCTCCTAGGATTGCATCCCCCACTGAATTGGCAATAGGATCAATTGCGTCGAGACGGTTTTTGACGTCGTCGCCCATTGCCACACATACGCGCATGCTTATGCGCCGTTTTTACAAAGTTTTCGGATTACCTCTCGGGTATGCACTCCCCACTGAATTGGCCATAGAATCAATTGTGCCGACACGGATTTTGAATTTGAGGCCTCGGGCGCAGTGTTTTTAACGTCGTGGTCCATAGCCAAACTTCGGCCACGCTTGTGCGCCGTTTTTACAAAGTTTTCAGATTGCCTCCCGGGTTTGCATCCCCCACTGAATTGGCCATAGAATCAATTGTGTTGAGACGGATTTTGAATTTTACGCCTCAAGTGCGGATTTTTGACGTCGTCGCCCATAGCCAAACTTGCGTGTGCTTGTGCGCCGTTTTTACAAAGTTTTTAGATTGCCTCCCGGGTTTGCATCTCCCACTGAATTGGCCATAGAATCAATTAAGTTTAGCCGGATTTTGAATTTGACGCCTCGGGTGCAGAGTTTTTTATGATGTCGTCGCCCATAGCCAAACTTGTGCATATGCTTGTGCGCCATTTTTACAAAGTTTTCAGATTGCCCCCTGGGTTTGCATCCCCCACTGAATTGGCCATAGAATCAATTGTGTCGAGACGGATTTTGAATTTGAGGCCTCGGGTGCAGTGTTTTTTACGTCGTGGTCCATAGCCAAACTTGCGCGTGTGCTTGTGCGCCGTTTTTACAAAGTTTTCAGATTGCCTCCCGGGTTTGCATCCCCCACTAAATTGGCCATAGAATCAATTGTGTTGAGACGAGTTTTGAATTTGACGCCTCGGGTGTGGAGTTTTTGACGTCGTCACCAATAGCCAAACTTGCGCGTGTGCTTGTGCGCCGTTTTTACAAAGTTTTCAGATTGCCTCACGGGTATGCATCCCTACTGAATTGGCCATAGAATCAATTGTGTTGAGACGGATTTTGAATTTGACGCCTCGGGTGCGGAGTTTTTGATGTCGTCGCCAATAGCCAAACTTGTGCATATGCTTGTGCGCCATTTTTACAAAGTTTTCAGATTGCCCCCTGGGTTTGCATCCCCCACTGAATTGGCCATAGAATCAATTGTGTCGAGACGGATTTTGAATTTGAGGCCTCGGGTGCAGTGTTTTTGACGTCGTGGTCCATAGCCAAATTGCGAGCATTCTTATGCGCCATTTTTACAAAGTTTTTATATTGCCTCCCAGGTTTGCATCCCCCACTGAATTGGCAATAGGATCAATTGCCTCGAGACGGTTTTTGACGTCGTGGCCCATTGCCACACTTACGCGCATGCTTATGCGCCGTTTTTACAAAGTTTTCGGATTACCTCTCGGGTTTGCACTCCCCACTGAATTGGCCATAGAATCAATTGTGTCGAGACGGATTTTGAATTTGAGGCCTCGGGTGCAGTTTTTTAACGTCGTGGTCCATAGCCAAACTTCGGCCATGCTTGTGCGCCGTTTTTACAAAGTTTTTAGATTGTCTCCCGGGTTTGCATCCCCCACTGAATTGGCCATAGAATCAATTGTGGTGAGACGGATTTTGAATTTGACGCCTCAAGTGCGGATTTTTTACGTCGTCGCCCATAGCCAAACTTGCGCGTGTGCTTGTGCGCCACTTTTACAAAGTTTTCAGATTGCCTCCCGGGTTGCCTCCTCTACTGAATTGGCCATAGAATCAATTTTTTTGAGACGAATTTTGAATTTTACGCCTCGGGTGTGGAATTTTTGACGTCGTCGCCCATAACCAAACTTGCGCGCATGCTTGTGCGCCGTTTTTATAAAGTTTTCAGATTGTCTCCTGGGATTGCAACCCCCACTGAATTGGCCATATAATCAATTGTGTTCTGGCGGATTTTGAATTTGACGCCTTCGGTGCGGAGTTTTTAACGTCGTCGCCCATAGCCAAACTTGCGCGTATGCTTGTGCGCCGTTTTTACAAAGTTTTCAGATTGCCCCCTGGGTTTGCAACCCCCACTCAATTGGCCATATAATCAATTTTGTTGAGACTGATTTTGAATTTGACGCCTCGGGTGCGGAGTTTTTGACGTCGTCGCCCATAGCCAAACTTGCGCGTGTGCTTGTGCGCCGTTTTTACAAAGTTTTCAGATTGCCTCCCGGGTTTGCAACCCCCATTGAATTGGCCATAGAATCAATTGTGTTGAGATGAATTTTGAATTTGACGCCTCGGGTGCGGAGTTTTTGACGTTGTCGCCCATAGCCAAACTTGCGCGCATGCTTGTGCGCCGTTTTTACAAAGTTTTCAGATTGTCTCCTGGGATTGCATCCCCCACTGAATTGGCCATAAAATCAATTGTGTTGAGGCGGATTTTGAATTTGACGCCTTGGGTGCGGAGTTTTTAACGTCGTCGCCCATAGCCAAACTTGCGCGTATGCTTGTGCGCCGTTTTTACAAAGTTTTCAGATTGCCCCCTGGGTTTGCAACCCCCACTCAATTGGCCATATAATCAATTTTGTTGAGACTGATTTTGAATTTGACGCCTCGGGTGCGGAGTTTTTGACGTCGTCGCCCATAGCCAAACTTGCGCGTTTGCTTGTGCGCCGTTTTTACAAAGTTTTCAGATTGCCTCCCGGGTATGCATCCCTACTGAATTGGCCATAGAATCAATTGTGTTGAGACGGATTGTGCATTTGACGCCACGGTTGCGGAGTTTTTGATGTCGTCGCCCATAGCCAAACTTGTGCATATGCTTGTGCGCCATTTTTACAAAGTTTTCAGATTGCCCCCTAGTTTTGCATCCCCCACTGAATTGGCCATAGAATCAATTGTGTCGACACGGATTTTGAATTTGAGGCCTCGGGTGCAGTGTTTTTGACGTCGTGGTCCATAGCCAAACTTGCGCGTGTGCTTGTGCGCCGTTTTTACAAAGTTTTCAGATTGCCTCCCGGGTTTGCATCCCCCACTAAATTGGCCATAGAATCAATTGTGTTGAGACGAGTTTTGAATTTGACGCCTCGGGTGTGGAGTTTTTGACGTCGTCGCCAATAGCCAAACTTGCGCGTGTGCTTGTGCGCCGTTTTTACAAAGTTTTCAGATTGCCTCACGGGTATGCATCCCTACTGAATTGGCCATAGAATCAATTGTGTTGAGACGGATTTTGAATTTGACGCCTCGGGTGCGGAGTTTTTGATGTCGTCGCCAATAGCCAAACTTGTGCATATGCTTGTGCGCCATTTTTACAAAGTTTTCAGATTGCCCCCTGGGTTTGCATCCCCCACTGAATTGGCCATAGAATCAATTGTGTCGATACGGATTTTGAATTTGAGGCCTCGGGTGCAGTGTTTTTGACGTCGTGGTCCATAGCCAAATTGCGAGCATTCTTGTGCGCCATTTTTACAAAGTTTTTATATTGCCTCCCAGGTTTGCACCCCCCACTGAATTGGCAATAGGATCAATTGCGTCGAGACGGTTTTTGACGTCGTGGCCCATTGCCACACTTACGCGCATGCTTATGCACCGTTTTTACAAAGTTTTCGGATTACCTCTCGGGTTTGCACTCCCCACTGAATTGGCCATAGAATCAATTGTGTCGAGACGGATTTTGAATTTGAGGCCTCGGGTGCAGTTTTTTTAACGTCGTGGTCCATAGCCAAACTTCGGCCATGCTTGTGCGCCGTTTTTACAAAGTTTTTAGATTGCCTCCCGGGTTTGCATCCCCCACTGAATTGGCCATAAAATCAATTGTGGTGAGACGGATTTTGAATTTGACGCCTCAAGTGCGGATTTTTTACGTCGTCGCCCATAGCCAAACTTGCGCGTGTGCTTGTGCGCCATTTTTACAAAGTTTTCAGATTGCCTCCCGGGTTGCCTCCTCTACTGAATTGGCCATAGAATCAATTTTTTTGAGACGAATTTTGAATTTTACGCCTCGGGTGTGGAATTTTTGACGTCGTCGCCCATAGCCAAACTTGCGCGCATGCTTGTGCGCCGTTTTTACAAAGTTTTCAGATTGTCTCCTGGGATTGCATCCCCCACTGAATTGGCCATAAAATCAATTGTGTTGAGGCGGATTTTGAATTTGACGCCTTGGGTGCGGAGTTTTTAACGTCGTCGCCCATAGCCAAACTTGCGCGTATGCTTGTGCGTCGTTTTTACAAAGTTTTCAGATTGCCCCCTGGGTTTGCAACCCCCACTCAATTGGCCATATAATCAATTTTGTTGAGACTGATTTTGAATTTGACGCCTCGGGTGCGGAGTTTTTGACGTCGTCGCCCATAGCCAAACTTGCGCGTGTGCTTGTGCGCCGTTTTTACAAAGTTTTCAGATTGCCTCCCGGGTTTGCAACCCCCACTGAATTGGCCATAAAATCAATTGTGTTGAGATGAATTTTGAATTTGACGCCTCGGGTGCGGAGTTTTTGACGTTGTCGCCCATAGCCAAACTTGCGCGCATGCTTGTGCGCCGTTTTTACAAAGTTTTCAGATTGTCTCCTGGGATTGCATCCCCCACTGAATTGGCCATAAAATCAATTGTGTTGAGGCGGATTTTGAATTTGACGCCTTGGGTGCGGAGTTTTTAACGTCGTCGCCCATAGCCAAACTTGCGCGTATGCTTGTGCGCCGTTTTTACAAAGTTTTCAGATTGCCCCCTGGGTTTGCAACCCCCACTGAATTGGCCATATAATCAATTTTGTTGAGACTGATTTTGAATTTGACGCCTCGGGTGCGGAGTTTTTGACGTCGTCGCCCATAGCCAAACTTTCGCGTGTGCTTGTGCGCCGTTTTTACAAAGTTTTCAGATTGCCTCCCGGGTATGCATCCCTACTGAATTGGCCATAGAATCAATTGTGTTGAGACGGATTGTGAATTTGACGCCACGGGTGCGGAGTTTTTGATGTCGTCGCCCATAGCCAAACTTGTGCATATGCTTGTGCGCCATTTTTACAAAGTTTTCAGATTGCCCCTTAGTTTTGCATCCCCCACTGAATTGGCCATAGAATCAATTGTGTCGACACGGATTTTGAATTTGAGGCCTCGGGTGCAGTGTGTTTGACGTCGTGGTCCATAGCCAAATTGCGAGCATGCTTGTGCGCCATTTTTACAAAGTTTTTATATTGCCTCCCGGGTTTGCATCCCCCACTGAATTGGCAATAGGATCAATTGCGTCGAGACGGTTTTTGGCGTCGTGGCCCATTGCCACACTTTCGCGCATGCTTATGCGCCGTTTTTACAAAGTTTTCGGATTACCTCTCGGGTTTGCACTCCTCACTGAATTGGCCATAGAATCAATTTGAGGCCTCGGGTGCAGTGTTTTTAACGTCGTGGTCCATAGCCAAACTTCGGCCATGCTTGTGCGCCGTTTTTACAAAGTTTTCAGATTGCCTCCCGGGTTTGCATCCCCCACTGAATAGGCCATATAATCAATTGTGTTGAGACGGATTTTGAATTTGACGCCTCAAGTTCGGATTTTTTACGTCGTCGCCCATAGCCAAACTTGCGTGTGCTTGTGCGCCGTTTTTACAAAGTTTTCAGATTGCCTCCCGGGTTTCCTCCTCTGCTGAATTGGCCATAGAATCAATTTTTTGAGACGAATTTTGAATTTTACGCCTCGGGTGTGGAATTTTTTACGTCGTCGCCCATAACCAAACTTGCGCGCATGCTTGTTCACCGTTTTTACAAAGTTTTCAGATTGCCTCCTGGGATTGCATCCCCTACTGAATTAGCCATAAAATCAATTGTGTTGAGGCGGATTTTGAATTTGACGCCATGGGTGCGGAGTTTTTGACGTCGTCGCCCATAGCCAAACTTGCGCGTATGCTTGTGCACCGTTTTTACAAAGTTTTCAGATTGCCCCCTGGGTTTGCAACCCCCATTGAATTGGCCATAGAATCAATTTTGTTGAGACTGATTTTGAATTCGACGCCTCGGGTGCGGAGTTTTTGACGTCGTCGCCCATAGCCAAACTTGCGCGTATGTTTGTGCGCCATTTTTACAAAGTTTTCAGATTGCCCCCTGGTTTTGCATCCCCCACTGAATTGGCCATAGAATCAATTGTGTCGAGACGGATTTTGAATTTGAGGCCTCGGGTGCAGTGTTTTTGACGTCGTGGTCCATAGCCAAATTCCGAGCATGCTTGTGCGCCATTTTTACAAAGTTTTTATATTGCCTCCCGGGTTTGCATCCCCCACTGAATTGGCAATAGGATCAATTGCGTCGAGACGGTTTTTGACGTCGTGGCCCATTGCCACACTTTCGCGCATGCTTATGCGCCGTTTTTACAAAGTTGTCGGATTACCTCTCGGGTTTGCACTCCCCACTGAATTGGCCATAGAATCTATTGTGCCGACACAGATTTTGAATTTGAGGCCTCGGGTGTAGTGTTTTTAACGTCGTGGTCCATAGCCAAACTTCGGCCATGCTTGTGCGCCGTTTTTACAAAGTTTTCAGATTGCCTCCCGGGTTTGCATCCCCCACTGAATTGGCCATAGAATCAATTGTGTTGAGATGGATTTTGAATTTGACGCCTCAAGTGCGGATTTTTGACGTCGTCGCCCATAGCCAAACTTGCGCGTGTGCTTGTGCGCCGTTTTTACAAAGTTTTCAGATTGCCTCCTCTACTGAATTAGCCATAGAATCTATTTTTTTAAGACGAATTTTGAATTTTACGCCTCGGGTGCGGAGTTTTTGACGTCGTCGCCCATAGCCAAACTTGCGCGTATGCTTGTGCGCGTTTTTACAAAGTTTTCAGATTGGCTCCTGGGATTGCATCCCCCACTGAATTGGCCATAAAATCAATTGTGTTGAGGCGGATTTTGAATTTGACTCCTTGGGTGCGGAGTTTTTGACGTCGTCGCCCATAGCCAAACTTGCGCGTATGCTTGTGCGCCGTTTTTAAAAAGTTTTCAGATTGCCCCCTGGGTTTGCAACCCCCATTGAATTGGCCATAGAATCAATTTTTTGAGACGAATTTTGAATTTTACGCCTCGGGTGTGGAGTTTTTGATGTCGTCGCCAATAGCCAAACTTGTGCATATGCTTGTGCGCCGTTTTTACAAAGTTTTCAGATTGCCTCACGGGTATGCATCCCTACTGAATTGGCCATAGAATCAATTGTGTTGAGACGGATTTTGAATTTGACGCCTCGGGTGCGGAGTTTTTGATGTCGTCGCCAAAAGCCAAACTTGTGCATATGCTTGTGCGCCATTTTTACAAAGTTTTCAGATTGGCCCCTGGGTTTGCATCCCCCACTGAATTGGCCATAGAATCAATTTTAATGAGACTGATTTTGAATTTGACGCCTCGGGTGCGGAGTTTTTGACGTCGTCGCCCATAGCCAAACTTGCGCGTATGCTTGTGCGCCATTTTTACAAAGTTTTCAGATTGCCCCCTGGTTTTGCATCCCCCACTGAATTGGCCATATAATCAATTGTGTCGAGACGGATTTTGAATTTGAGGCCTCGGGTGCAGTGTTTTTGACGTCGTGGTCCATAGCCAAATTGCGAGCATGCTTGTGCGCCATTTTTACAATGTTTTCAGATTGCCTCCCGGACTTGCATCCCCCACTAAATTGGCCATAGAATCAATTGTGTTGAGACGAGTTTTGAATTTGACGCCTCTGGTGTGGAGTTTTTGACGTCGTCGCCAATAGCCAAACTTGCGCGTATGCTTGTGCGCGTTTTTACAAAGTTTTCAGATTGCCCCCTGGGTTTGCAACCCCCATTGAATTGGCCATAGAATCAATTTTGTTGAGACTGATTTTGAATTTGACGCCTCGGGTGCGGAGTTTTTGACGTCGTCGCCCATAGCCAAACTTGCGTGTGTGCTTGTGCGCCGTTTTTACAAAGTTTTCAGATTGCCTCCCGGATTTGCATCCCCCACTGAATTGGCCATAGAATCAATTGTGTTGAGATGAATTTTGAATTTGACGCCTCAGGTGCGGTGTTTTTGACGTTGTCGCCCATAGCCAAACTTGCGTGTGTGCTTGTGCGCTGTTTTTACAAAGTTTTCAGATTGCCTCTCGGGTTGCAACCCCCACTGAATTGGCCATAGAATCTATTTTGTTGAGACGAATTTTGAATTTAACTCCTCGGGTGCGGAGTTTTTGACATCGTCGCCCATGGCCAAACTTGCGCGTATGCTTGTGCGCCGTTTTTACAAAGTTTTCAGATTGCCTCACGGGTATGCATCCCTACTGAATTGGCCATAGAATCAATTGTGTTGAGACGGATTTTGAATTTGACGCCTCGGGTGCGGAGTTTTTGATGTCGTCGCCCATAGCCAAACTTGTGCATATGCTTGTGCGCCATTTTTACAAAGTTTTCAGATTGCCCCCTGGGTTTGCATCCCCCACTGAATTGGCCATAGAATCAATTGTGTCGAGACGGATTTTGAATTTGAGGCCTCGGGTGCAGTGTTTTTGACGTCGTGGTCCATAACCAAACTTGTGCGTGTGCTTGTGCGCCATTTTTACAAAGTTTTCAGATTGCCTCCCGGGTTTGCATCCCCCACTAAATTGTCAATAGAATCAATTGTGTTGAGACGAGTTTTGAATTTGACGCCTCGGGTGTGGAGTTTTTTACGTCGTCGCCAATAGCCAAACTTGCGCGTGTGCTTGTGCGCCGTTTTTACAAAGTTTTCAGATTGCCTCACGGGTATGCATCCCTACTGAATTGGCCATAGAATCAATTGTGTTGAGACGGTTTTTGAATTTGACGCCTCGGGTGCGTAGTTTTTGATGTCGTCGCCCATAGCCAAACTTGTGCATATGCTTGTGCGCCATTTTTACAAAGTTTTCAGATTGCCCCCTGGGTTTGCATCCCCCACTGAATTGGCCATAGAATCAATTGTGTCGAGACGGATTTTGAATTTGAGGCCTTGGGTGCAGTGTTTTTGACGTCGTGGTCCATAGCCAAATTGCGAGCATGCTTGTGCGCCATTTTTACAAAGTTTTTATATTGCCTCCTAGGATTGCATCCCCCACTGAATTGGCAATAGGATCAATTGCGTCGAGACGATTTTTGACGTCGTCGCCCATTGCCACACATACGCGCATGCTTATCCGCCGTTTTTACAAAGTTTTCGGATTACCTTTCGGGTTTGCACTGCCCACTGAATTGGCCATAGAATCAATTGTGCCGACACGGATTTTGAATTTGAGGCCTCGGGTGCAGTGTTTTTAAGGTCGTGGTCCATAGCCAAACTTCGGCCATGCTTGTGCACCGTTTTTACAAAGTTTTCAGATTGCCTCTCGGGTTTGCACTCCCCACTGAATTTTTGACGTCGTCGCCCATAGCCAAACGTGCGCGCATGCTTGTGCGCCGTTTTTACAAAGTTTTCAGATTGCCTCCTGGGATTGCATCCCCCACTGAATTAGCCATAAAATCAATTGTGTTGAGGCGGATTTTGAATTTGACGCCTTGGGTGCGGATTTTTTGACGTCGTCGCCCATAGCCAAACTTGCGCGTATGCTTGTGCGCCGTTTTTACAAAGTTTTCAGATTGCCCCCTGGGTTTGCAACCCCCATTGAATTGGCCATAGAATCAATTTTTTTGAGACTGATTTTGAATTTGACGCCTCGGGTGCGGAGTTTTTGACGTCGTCGCCCATAGCCAAACTTGCGCGTATGTTTGTGCGCCATTTTTACAAAGTTTTCAGATTGCCCCCTGGTTTTGCATCCCCCACTGAATTGGCCATAGAATCAATTGTGTCTAGACGGATTTTGAATTTGAGGCCTTGGGTGCAGTGTTTTTGACGTCGTGGTCCATAGCCAAATTGCGAGCATGCTTGTGCGCCATTTTTACAATGTTTTCAGATTGCCTCCCGGACTTGCATCCCCCACTAAATTGGCCATAGAATCAATTGTGTTGAGACGAGTTTTGAATTTGACGCCTCTGGTGTGGAGTTTTTGACGTCGTCGCCAATAGCCAAACTTGCGCGTGTGCTTGTGCGCCGTTTTTACAAAGTTTTCAGATTGCCTTACGGGTATGCATCCCTACTGAATTGGCCATAGAATCAATTGTGTTGAGACGGATTTTGAATTTGACGCCTCGGGTGCGGAGTTTTTGATGTCGTCGCCCATAGCCAAACTTGTGCATATGCTTGTGCGCCATTTTTACAAAGTTTTCAGATTGCCCCCTGGGTTTGCATCCCCCACTGAATTGGCCATAGAATCAATTGTGTCGAGACGGATTTTGAATTTGAGGCCTCGGGTGCAGTGTTTTTGACGTCGTGGTCCATAACCAAACTTGTGCGTGTGCTTGTGCGCCATTTTTACAAAGTTTTCAGATTGCCTCCCGGGTTTGCATCCCCCACTAAATTGTCAATAGAATCAATTGTGTTGAGACGAGTTTTGAATTAGATGCCTCGGGTGTGGAGTTTTTTACGTCGTCGCCAATAGCCAAACTTGCGCGTGTGCTTGTGCGCCGTTTTTACAAAGTTTTCAGATTGCCTCACGGGTATGCATCCCTACTGAATTGGCCATAGAATCAATTGTGTTGAGACGGATTTTGAATTTGACGCCTCGGGTGCGGAGTTTTTGATGTCGTCGCCCATAGCCAAACTTGTGCATATGCTTGTGCGCCATTTTTACAAAGTTTTCAGATTGCCCCCTAGGTTTGCATCCCCCACTGAATTGGCCATAGAATCAATTGTGTCGAGACGGATTTTGAATTTGAGGCCTTGGGTGCAGTGTTTTTGACGTCGTGGTCCATAGCCAAATTGCGAGCATGCTTGTGCGCCATTTTTACAAAGTTTTTATATTGCCTCCTAGGATTGCATCCCCCACTGCATTGGCAATAGGATCAATTGCGTCGAGACGATTTTTGACGTCGTCGCCCATTGCCACACATACGCGCATGCTTATCCGCCGTTTTTACAAAGTTTTCGGATTACCTTTCGGGTTTGCACTGCCCACTGAATTGGCCATAGAATCAATTGTGCCGACACGGATTTTGAATTTGAGGCCTCGGGTGCAGTGTTTTTAACGTCGTGGTCCATAGCCAAACTTCGGCCATGCTTGTGCGCCGTTTTTACAAAGTTTTCAGATTGCCTCTCGGGTTTGCACTCCCCACTGAATTTTTGACGTCGTCGCCCATAGCCAAACGTGCGCGCATGCTTGTGCGCCGTTTTTACAAAGTTTTCAGATTGCCTCCTGGGATTGCATCCCCCACTGAATTAGCCATAAAATCAATTGTGTTGAGGCGGATTTTGAATTTGACGCCTTGGGTGCGGATTTTTTGACGTCGTCGCCAACAGCCAAACTTGCGCGTATGCTTGTGCGCCGTTTTTACAAAGTTTTCAGATTGCCCCCTGGGTTTGCAACCCCCATTGAATTGGCCATAGAATCAATTTTGTTGAGACTGATTTTGAATTTGACGCCTCGGGTGCGGAGTTTTTGACGTCGTCGCCCATAGCCAAACTTGCGCGTATGTTTGTGCGCCATTTTTACAAAGTTTTCAGATTGCCCCCTGGTTTTGCATCCCCCACTGAATTGGCCATAGAATCAATTGTGTCGAGACGGATTTTGAATTTGAGGCTTTGGGTGCAGTGTTTTTGACGTCGTGGTCCATAGCCAAATTGCGAGCATGCTTGTGCGCCATTTTTACAAAGTTTTTATATTACCTCCCGGGTTTGCATCCCCCACTGAATTGGCAATAGGATCAATTGCGTCGAGACGGTTTTTGACGTCGTGGCCCATTGCCACACTTTCGCGCATGCTTATGCGCCGTTTTTACAAAGTTGTCGGATTACCTCTCGGGTTTGCACTCCCCACTGAATTGGCCATATAATCTATTGTGCCGACACGGATTTTACGCCTCAAGTGCGGATTTTTGACGTCGTCGCCCATAGCCAAACTTGCGCGTGTGCTTGTGCGCCGTTTTTACAAAGTTTTCAGATTGCCTCCCGGGTTGCCTCATCTACTGAATTAGCCATAGAATCTTTTTTTTTAAGACGAATTTTGAATTTTACGCCTCGGGTGTGGAATTTTTGACGTCGTCGCCCATAGCCAAACGTGCGCGCATGCTTGTGCGCCGTTTTTACAAAGTTTTCAGATTGCCTCCTGGGATTGCATCCCCCACTGAATTGGCCATAGAATCAATTGTGTTGAGATGGATTTTGAATTTGACGCCTCAAGTTCGGATTTTTGACGTCGTCGCCCATAGCCAAACTTGCGCGTGTGCTTGTGCGCCGTTTTTACAAAGTTTTCAGATTGCCTCCTCTACTGAATTAGCCATAGAATCTATTTTTTTAAGACGAATTTTGAATTTTACGCCTCGGGTGCGGAGTTTTTGACGTCGTCGCCCATAGCCAAACTTGCGCGTATGCTTGTGCGCGTTTTTACAAAGTTTTCAGATTGCCCCCTGGGTTTGCAACCCCCATTGAATTGGCCATAGAATCAATTTTGTTGAGACTGATTTTGAATTTGACGCCTCGGGTGCGGAGTTTTTGACGTCGTCGCCCATAGCCAAACTTGCGAGCATGCTTGTGCGCCGTTTTTACAAAGTTTTCAGATTGCCTCCCGGGTTTGCATCCCCCACTGAATTGGCCATAGAATCAATTGTGTTGAGATGGATTTTGAATTTGACGCCTCAAGTTCGGATTTTTGACGTCGTCGCCCATAGCCAAACTTGCGCGTGTGCTTGTGCGCCGTTTTTACAAAGTTTTCAGATTGCCTCCTCTACTGAATTAGCCATAGAATCTATTTTTTTAAGACGAATTTTGAATTTTACGCCTCGGGTGCGGAGTTTTTGACGTCGTCGCCCATAGCCAAACTTGCGCGTATGCTTGTGCGCGTTTTTACAAAGTTTTCAGATTGCCCCCTGGGTTTGCAACCCCCATTGAATTGGCCATAGAATCAATTTTGTTGAGACTGATTTTGAATTTGACGCCTCGGGTGCGGAGTTTTTGACGTCGTCGCCCATAGCCAAACTTGCGCATATGTTTGTGCGCCATTTTTACAAAGTTTTCATATTGCCCCCTGGTTTTGCATCCCCCACTGAATTGGCCATAGAATCAATTGTGTCGAGACAGATTTTGAATTTGAGGCCTCGGGTGCAGTGTTTTTGACGTCGTGGTCCATAGCCAAATTGCGAGCATGCTTGTGCGCCATTTTTACAAAGTTTTTATATTGCCTCCCGGGTTTGCATCCCCCACTGTATTGGCCATAGAATCAATTGTGTTGAGATGGATTTTGAATTTGACGCCTCAAGTGCGGATTTTTGACGTCGTCGCCCATAGCCAAACTTGCGCGTGTGCTTGTGCGCCGTTTTTACAAAGTTTTCAGATTGCCTCCTCTACTGAATTAGCCATAGAATCTATTTTTTTAAGACGAATTTTGAATTTTACGCCTCGGGTGTGGAATTTTTGACGTCGTCGCCCATAGCCAAACGTGCGTGCATGCTTGTGCGCCGTTTTTACAAAGTTTTCAGATTGCCTCCTGGGATTGCATCCCCCACGGAATTGGCCATAAAATCAATTGTGTTGAGGCGGATTTTGAATTTGACTCCTTGGGTGCGGAGTTTTTTACGTCGTCGCCCATAGCCAAACTTGCGCGTATGCTTGTGCGCCGTTTTTACAAAGTTTTCAGATTGCCCCCTGGGTTTGCAACCCCCGTTGAATTGGCCATAGAATCAATTTTTTTGAGACTGATTTTGAATTTGACGCCTCGGGTGCGGAGTTTTTAACGTCGTCGCCCATAGCCAAACTTGCGTGTGTGCTTGTGCGCCGTTTTTACAAAGTTTTCAGATTGCCTCCCGGAATTGCATCCCCCACTGAATTGGCCATATAATCAATTGTGTTGAGATGAATTTTGAATTTGACGCCTCGGGTGCGGAGTTTTTGAAGTTGTCGCCCATAGCCAAACTTGCGTGTGTGCTTGTGCGCCGTTTTTACAAAGTTTTCAGATTGCCTCTCGGGTTGCAACCCCCACTGAATTGGCCATAGAATCTATTTTATTGAGACGAATTTTGAATTTAACGCCTCGTGTGCGGAGTTTTTGACATCGTCACCCATGGCCAAACTTGCGCGCATGCTTGTGCGCCGTTTTTACAAAGTTTTCAGATTGCCTCCCGGGTATGCATCCCTACTGAATTGGCCATAGAATCAATTGTGTTGAGATGAATTTTGAATTTGACGCCTCGGGTGCGGAGTTTTTGATGTCGTCGCCCATAGCCAAACGTGCGCGCATGCTTGTGCGCCGTTTTTACAAAGTTTTCAGATTGCCTCCTGGGATTGCATCCCCCACTGAATTGGCCATAAAATCAATTGTGTTGAGGCGGATTTTGAATTTGACTCCTTGGGTGCGGAGTTTTTGACGTCGTCGCCCATAGCCAAACTTGTGCGTATGCTTGTGCGCCGTTTTTACAAAGTTTTCAGATTGCCCCCTGGGTTTGCAACCCCCATTGAATTGGCCATAGAATCAATTTTTTTGAGAATGATTTTGAATTTGACGCCTCGGGTGCGGAGTTTTTGACGTCGTCGCCCATAGCCAAACTTGCGTGTGTGCTTGTGCGCCGTTTTTACAAAGTTTTCAGATTGCCTCCCGGAATTGCAACCCCCACTGAATTGGCCATATAATCAATTGTGTTGAGATGAATTTTGAATTTGACGCCTCGGGTGCGGTGTTTTTGACGTTGTCGCCCATAGCCAAACTTGCGTGTGTGCGTGTGCGCCGTTTTTACAAAGTTTTTAGATTGCCTCTCGGGTTGCAACCCCCACTTAATTGGCCATAGAATTTATTTTGTTGAGACGAATTTTGAATTTAACGCCTCGGGTGCGGAGTTTTTGACATCGTCGCCCATGGCCAAACTTGCGTGTGTGCTTGTGCGCCGTTTTTACAAAGTTTTCAGATTGCCTCCCGGGTATGCATCCCTACTGAATTGGCCATAGAATCAATTGTGTTGAGACGAATTTTGAATTTGACGCCTCGAGTGCGGAGTTTTTGATGTCGTCGCCCATATCCAAACTTGTGCATATTCTTGTGCGCCATTTTTACAAAGTTTTCAGATTGCCCCCTGGGTTTGCATCCCCCACTAAATTGGCCATAGAATCAATTGTGTCAAGACGGATTTTGAATTTGAGGCCTCGGGTGCAGTGTTTTTGACGTCGTGGTCCATAGCCAAATTGCGAGCATGCTTGTGCGCCATTTTTACAAAGTTTTCAGATTGCCTCCCGGACTTGCATCCCCCACTAAATTGGCCATAGAATCAATTGTGTTGAGACGAGTTTTGAATTTGACGCCTCTGGTGTGGAGTTTTTGACGTCGTCGCCTAAAGCCAAACTTGCGCGTGTGCTTGTGCGCCGTTTTTACAAAGTTTTCAGATTGCCTCACGGGTATGCATCCCTACTGAATTGGCCATAGAATCAATTGTGTTGAGACGGATTTTGAATTTGACGGCTCGGGTGCGGAGTTTTTGATGTCGTCGCCCATAACCAAACTTGTGCATATGCTTGTGCGCCATTTTTACAAAGTTTTCAGATTGCCCCCTGGGTTTGCATCCCCCACTGAATTGGCCATAGAATCAATTGTGTCGAGACGGATTTTGAATTTGAGGCCTCGGGTGCAGTGTTTTTGACGTCGTGGTCCATAGCCAAATTGCGAGCATGCTTGTGCGCTATTTTGACAAAGTTTTTATATTGCCTCCTAGGATTGCATCCCCCACTGAATTGGCAATAGGATCAATTGCATCGAGACGGTTTTTGACGTCGTCGCCCATTGCCACACATACGCGCATGCTTATGCGCCTTTTTTTACAAAGTTTTCGGATTACCTCTCGGGTTTGCACTCCCCACTGAATTGGCCATAGAATCAATTGTGCCGACACGGATTTTGAATTTGAGGCCTCGGGTGCAGTGTTTTTAACGTCGTGGTCCATAGCCAAACTTCGGCCATGCTTGTGCGCCGTTTTTACAAAGATTTCAGATTGCCTCCCGGGTTTGCATCCCCCACTGAATTGGCCATAGAATCAATTGTGTTGAGACGGATTTTGAATTTTACGCCTCAAGTGCGGATTTTCGACATCGTCGCCCATAGCCAAACTTGCGTGTGCTTGTGCGCCGTTTTTACAAAGTTTTCAGATTGCCCCCTGGGTTTGCAACCCCCATTGAATTGGCCATAGAATCAATTTTGTTGAGACTGATTTTGAATTTGACGCCTCGGGTGCGGAGTTTTTAACGTCATCGCCCATAGCCAAACTTGCGCGTATGTTTGTGCGCCATTTTTACAAAGTTTTCAGATTGCCCCCTGGTTTTGCATCCCCCACTGAATTGGCCATAGAATCAATTGTGTCGAGACGGATTTTGAATTTGAGGCCTCGGGTGCAGTGTTTTTGACGTCGTGGTCCATAGCCAAATTGCGAGCATGCTTGTGCGCCATTTTTACAAAGTTTTTATATTGCCTCCCGGGTTTGCATCCCCCACTGAATTGGCAATAGGATCAACTGCGTCGAGACGGTTTTTGACGTCGTGGCCCATTGCCACACTTACGCGCATGCTTATGCGCCGTTTTTACAAAGTTGTCGGATTACCTCTCGGGTTTGCACTCCCCACTGAATTGGCCATAGAATCTATTGTGCCGACACGGATTTTGAATTTGAGGCCTCGGGTGCAGTGTTTTTAACGTCGTGGTCCATAGCCAAACTTCGGCGTGTGCTTGTGCGCCGTTTTTACAAAGTTTTCAGATTGCCTTCCGGGTTGCCTCCTCTACTGAATTAGCCATAGAATCTATTTTTTTAAGACGAATTTTGAATTTTACGCCTCGGGTGTGGAATTTTTGACGTCGTCGCCCATAGCCAAACGTGCGCGCATGCTTGTGCGCCGTTTTTACAAAGTTTTCAGATTGCCCCTGGGTTTGCAACCCCCATTGAATTGGCCATAGAATCAATTTTGTTGAGACTGATTTTGAATTTGACACCTCGGGTGCACAGTTTTTGACGTCGTCGCCCATAGCCAAACTTGCGCGTATGTTTGTGCGCCATTTTTACAAAGTTTTCAGATTGCCCCCTGGTTTTGCATCCCCCACTGAATTGGCCATAGAATCAATTGTGTCGAGACGGATTTTGAATTTGAGGCCTCGGGTGCAGTGTTTTTGACGTCGTGGTCCATAGCCAAATTGCGAGCATGCTTGTGCGCCATTTTTACAAAGTTTTTATATTGCCTCCCGGGTTTGCATCCCCCACTGTATTGGCCATAGAATCAATTATGTTGAGATGGATTTTGAATTTGACGCCTCAAGTGCGGATTTTTGACGTCGTCGCCCATAGCCAAACTTGCGCGTGTGCTTGTGCACCGTTTTTACAAAGTTTTCAGATTGCCTCCACTACTGAATTAGCCATAGAATCTATTTTTTTAAGACGAATTTTGAATTTTACGCCTCGGGTGTGGAATTTTTGACGTCGTCGCCCATAGCCAAACGTGCGCGCATGCTTGTGCGCCGTTTTTACAAAGTTTTCAGATTGCCTCCTTGGATTGCATCCCCCACTGAATTGGCCATAAAATCAATTGTGTTGAGGCGGATTTTGAATTTGACTCCTTGGGTGCGGAGTTTTTGACGTCGTCGCCCATAGCCAAACTTGCGCGTATGCTTGTGCGCCGTTTTTACAAAGTTTTCAGATTGCCTCTTGGATTTGCATCCCCCACTGAATTGGCCATATAATCAATTGTTTTGAGATGAATTTTGAATTTGACGCCTCAGGTGCGGAGTTTTTGACGTTGTCGCCCATAGCCAAACTTGCGTGTGTGCTTGTGCGCTGTTTTTACAAAGTTTTCAGATTGCCTCTCGGGTTGCAACCCCCACTGAATTGGCCATAGAATCTATTTTGTTGAGACGAATTTTGAATTTAACTCCTCGGGTGCGGAGTTTTTGACATCGTCGCCCATGGCCAAACTTGCGCGTATGCTTGTGCACCGTTTTTACAAAGTTTTCAGATTGCCCCCTGGGTTTGCAACCCCCATTGAATTGGCCATAGAATCAATTTTGTTGAGACTGATTTTGAATTTGACGCCTCGGGTGCGGAGTTTTTGACGTCGTCGCCCATAGCCAAACTTGCGCGTATGCTTGTGCGCCATTTTTACAAAGTTTTCAGATTGCCCCCTGGTTTTGCATCCCCCACTGAATTGGCCATAGAATCAATTGTGTCGAGACGGATTTTGAATTTGAGGCCTCGGGTGCAGTGTTTTTGACGTCGTGGTCCATAGCCAAATTGCGAGCATGCTTGTGCGCCATTTTTACAATGTTTTCAGATTGCCTCCCGGACTTGCATCCCCCACTAAATTGGCCATAGAATCAATTGTGTTGAGACGAGTTTTGAATTTGACGCCTCTGGTGTGGAGTTTTTGACGTCGTCGCCAATAGCCAAACTTGCGCGTGTGCTTGTGCGCCGTTTTTACAAAGTTTTCAGATTGCCTCACGGGTATGCATCCCTACTGAATTGGCCATAGAATCAATTGTGTTGAGACGGATTTTGAATTTGACGCCTAGGGTGCGGAGTTTTTGATGTCGTCGCCCATAGCCAAACTTGTGCATATGCTTGTGCGCAATTTTTACAAAGTTTTCAGATTGCCCCCTGGGTTTGCATCCCCCACTGAATTGGCCATAGAATCAATTGTGTCGAGACGGATTTTGAATTTGAGGCCTCGGGTGCAGTGTTTTTGACGTCGTGGTCCATAGCCAAACTTGTGCGTGTGCTTGTGCGCCATTTTTACAAAGTTTTCAGATTGCCTCCCGGGTTTGCATCCCCCACTAAATTGTCAATAGAATCAATTGTGTTGAGACGAGTTTTGAATTTGACGCCTCGGGTGTGGAGTTTTTTACGTCGTCGCCAATAGCCAAACTTGCGCGTGTGCTTGTGCGCCGTTTTTACAAAGTTTTCAGATTGCCTCATGGGTATGCATCCCTACTGAATTGGCCATAGAATCAATTGTGTTGAGATGGATTTTGAATTTGACGCCTCGGGTGCGGAGTTTTTTATGTCGTCGCCCATAGCCAAACTTGTGCATATGCTTGTGCGCCATTTTTACAAAGTTTTCAGATTGCCCCCTGGGTTTGCATCCCCCACTGAATTGGCCATAGAATCAATTGTGTCGAGACGGATTTTGAATTTGAGGCCTTGGGTGCAGTGTTTTTGACGTCGTGGTCCATAGCCAAATTGCGAGCATGCTTGTGCGCCATTTTTACAAAGTTTTTATATTGCCTCCTAGGATTGCATCCCCCACTGAATTGGCAATAGGATCAATTGCGTCGAGAAGATTTTTGACGTCGTCGCCCATTGCCACACATACGCGCATGCTTATCCGCCGTTTTTACAAAGTTTTCGGATTACCTTTCGGGTTTGCACTGCCCACTGAATTGGCCATAGAATCAATTGTGCCGACACGGATTTTGAATTTGAGGCCTCGGGTGCTGTGGTTTTAACGTCGTGGTCCATAGCCACACTTCGGCCATGCTTGTGCGCCGTTTTTACAAAGTTTTCAGATTGCCTCTCGGGTTTGCACTCCCCACTGAATTTTTGACGTCGTCGCCCATAGCCAAACGTGCGCGCATGCTTGTGCGCCATTTTTACAAAGTTTTCAGATTGCCCCCTGGGTTTGCATCCCCCACTGAATTGGCCATAGAATCAATTGTGTCGAGACGGATTTTGAATTTGAGGCCTCGGGTGCAGTGTTTTTGACGTCGTGGTCCATAGCCAAATTGCGAGCATGCTTGTGCGCTATTTTGACAAAGTTTTTATATTGCCTCCTAGGATTGCATCCCCCACTGAATTGGCAATAGGATCAATTGCATCGAGACGGTTTTTGACGTCGTCGCCCATTGCCACACATACGCGCATGCTTATGCGCCGTTTTTACAAAGTTTTCGGATTACCTCTCGGGTTTGCACTCCCCACTGAATTGGCCATAGAATCAATTGTGCCGACACGGATTTTGAATTTGAGGCCTCGGGTGCAGTGTTTTTAACGTCGTGGTCCATAGCCAAACATCGGCCATGCTTGTGCGCCGTTTTTACAAAGATTTCAGATTGCCTCCCGGGTTTGCATCCCCCACTGAATTGGCCATAGAATCAATTGTGTTGAGACGGATTTTGAATTTTACGCCTCAAGTGCGGATTTTCGACATCGTCGCCCATAGCCAAACTTGCGTGTGCTTGTGCGCCGTTTTTACAAAGTTTTCAGATTGCCCCCTGGGTTTGCAACCCCCATTGAATTGGCCATAGAATCAATTTTGTTGAGACTGATTTTGAATTTGACGCCTCGGGTGCGGAGTTTTTAACGTCATCGCCCATAGCCAAACTTGCGCGTATGTTTGTGCGCCATTTTTACAAAGTTTTCAGATTGCCCCCTGGTTTTGCATCGCCCACTGAATTGGCCATAGAATCAATTGTGTCGAGACGGATTTTGAATTTGAGGCCTCGGGTGCAGTGTTTTTGACGTCGTGGTCCATAGCCAAATTGCGAGCATGCTTGTGCGCCATTTTTACAAAGTTTTTATATTGCCTCCCGGGTTTGCATCCCCCACTGAATTGGCAATAGGATCAACTGCGTCGAGACGGTTTTTGACGTCGTGGCCCATTGCCACACTTACGCGCATGCTTATGCGCCGTTTTTACAAAGTTGTCGGATTACCTCTCGGGTTTGCACTCCCCACTGAATTGGCCATAGAATCTATTGTGCCGACACGGATTTTGAATTTGAGGCCTCGGGTGCAGTGTTTTTAACGTCGTGGTCCATAGCCAAACTTCGGCGTGTGCTTGTGCGCCGTTTTTACAATGTTTTCAGATTGCCTTCCGGGTTGCCTCCTCTACTGAATTAGCCATAGAATCTATTTTTTTAAGACGAATTTTGAATTTTACGCCTCGGGTGTGGAATTTTTGACGTCGTCGCCCATAGCCAAACGTGCGCGCATGCTTGTGCGCCGTTTTTACAAAGTTTTCAGATTGCCCCTGGGTTTGCAACCCCCATTGAATTGGCCATAGAATCAATTTTGTTGAGACTGATTTTGAATTTGACACCTCGGGTGCACAGTTTTTGACGTCGTCGCCCATAGCCAAACTTGCGCGTATGTTTGTGCGCCATTTTTACAAAGTTTTCAGATTGCCCCCTGGTTTTGCATCCCCCACTGAATTGGCCATAGAATCAATTGTGTCGAGACGGATTTTGAATTTGAGGCCTCGGGTGCAGTGTTTTTGACGTCGTGGTCCATAGCCAAATTGCGAGCATGCTTGTGCGCCATTTTTACAAAGTTTTTATATTGCCTCCCGGGTTTGCATCCCCTACTGTATTGGCCATAGAATCAATTGTGTTGAGATGGATTTTGAATTTGACGCCTCAAGTGCGGATTTTTTACGTCGTCGCCCATAGCCAAACTTGCGCGTGTGCTTGTGCACCGTTTTTACAAAGTTTTCAGATTGCCTCCACTACTGAATTAGCCATAGAATCTATTTTTTTAAGACGAATTTTGAATTTTACGCCTCGGGTGTGGAATTTTTGACGTCGTCGCCCATAGCCAAACGTGCGCGCATGCTTGTGCGCCGTTTTTACAAAGTTTTCAGATTGCCTCCTTGGATTGCATCCCCCACTGAATTGGCCATAAAATCAATTGTGTTGAGGCGGATTTTGAATTTGACTCCTTGGGTGCGGAGTTTTTGACGTCGTCGCCCATAGCCAAACTTGCGCGTATGCTTGTGCGCCGTTTTTACAAAGTTTTCAGATTGCCTCTTGGATTTGCATCCCCCACTGAATTGGCCATATAATCAATTGTTTTGAGATGAATTTTGAATTTGACGCCTCAGGTGCGGAGTTTTTGACGTTGTCGCCCATAGCCAAACTTGCGTGTGTGCTTGTGCGCTGTTTTTACAAAGTTTTCAGATTGCCTCTCGGGTTGCAACCCCCACTGAATTGGCCATAGAATCTATTTTGTTGAGACGAATTTTGAATTTAACTCCTCGGGTGCGGAGTTTTTGACATCGTCGCCCATGGCCAAACTTGCGCGTATGCTTGTGCACCGTTTTTACAAAGTTTTCAGATTGCCCCCTGGGTTTGCAACCCCCATTGAATTGGCCATAGAATCAATTTTGTTGAGACTGATTTTGAATTTGACGCCTCGGGTGCGGAGTTTTTGACGTCGTCGCCCATAGCCAAACTTGCGCGTATGCTTGTGCGCCATTTTTACAAAGTTTTCAGATTGCCCCCTGGTTTTGCATCCCCCACTGAATTGGCCATAGAATCAATTGTGTCGAGACGGATTTTGAATTTGAGGCCTCGGGTGCAGTGTTTTTGACGTCGTGGTCCATAGCCAAATTGCGAGCATGCTTGTGCGCCATTTTTACAATGTTTTCAGATTGCCTCCCGGACTTGCATCCCCCACTAAATTGGCCATAGAATCAATTGTGTTGAGACGAGTTTTGAATTTGACGCCTCTGGTGTGGAGTTTTTGACGTCGTCGCCAATAGCCAAACTTGCGCGTGTGCTTGTGCGCCGTTTTTACAAAGTTTTCAGATTGCCTCACGGGTATGCATCCCTACTGAATTGGCCATAGAATCAATTGTGTTGAGACGGATTTTGAATTTGACGCCTAGGGTGCGGAGTTTTTGATGTCGTCGCCCATAGCCAAACTTGTGCATATGCTTGTGCGCAATTTTTACAAAGTTTTCAGATTGCCCCCTGGGTTTGCATCCCCCACTGAATTGGCCATAGAATCAATTGTGTCGAGACGGATTTTGAATTTGAGGCCTCGGGTGCAGTGTTTTTGACGTCGTGGTCCATAGCCAAACTTGTGCGTGTGCTTGTGCGCCATTTTTACAAAGTTTTCAGATTGCCTCCCGGGTTTGCATCCCCCACTAAATTGTCAATAGAATCAATTGTGTTGAGACGAGTTTTGAATTTGACGCCTCGGGTGTGGAGTTTTTTACGTCGTCGCCAATAGCCAAACTTGCGCGTGTGCTTGTGCGCCGTTTTTACAAAGTTTTCAGATTGCCTCATGGGTATGCATCCCTACTGAATTGGCCATAGAATCAATTGTGTTGAGATGGATTTTGAATTTGACGCCTCGGGTGCGGAGTTTTTTATGTCGTCGCCCATAGCCAAACTTGTGCATATGCTTGTGCGCCATTTTTACAAAGTTTTCAGATTGCCCCCTGGGTTTGCATCCCCCACTGAATTGGCCATAGAATCAATTGTGTCGAGACGGATTTTGAATTTGAGGCCTTGGGTGCAGTGTTTTTGACGTCGTGGTCCATAGCCAAATTGCGAGCATGCTTGTGCGCCATTTTTACAAAGTTTTTATATTGCCTCCTAGGATTGCATCCCCCACTGAATTGGCAATAGGATCAATTGCGTCGAGAAGATTTTTGACGTCGTCGCCCATTGCCACACATACGCGCATGCTTATCCGCCGTTTTTACAAAGTTTTCGGATTACCTTTCGGGTTTGCACTGCCCACTGAATTGGCCATAGAATCAATTGTGCCGACACGGATTTTGAATTTGAGGCCTCGGGTGCAGTGGTTTTAACGTCGTGGTCCATAGCCACACTTCGGCCATGCTTGTGCGCCGTTTTTACAAAGTTTTCAGATTGCCTCTCGGGTTTGCACTCCCCACTGAATTTTTGACGTCGTCGCCCATAGCCAAACGTGCGCGCATGCTTGTGCGCCGTTTTTACAAAGTTTTCAGATTGCCTCCTGGGATTGCATCCCCCACTGAATTAGCCATAAAATCAATTGTGTTGAGGCGGATTTTGAATTTGACGCCTTGGGTGCGGATTTTTTGACGTCGTCGCCCATAGCCAAACTTGCGCGTATGCTTGTGCGTCGTTTTTACAAAGTTTTCAGATTGCCCCCTGGGTTTGCAACCCCCATTGAATTGGCCATAGAATCAATTTTGTTGAGACTGATTTTGAATTTGACGCCTCGGGTGCGGAGTTTTTGACGTTGTCGCCCATAGCCAAACTTGCGCGTATGTTTGTGCGCCATTTTTACAAAGTTTTCAGATTGCCCACTGGTTTTGCATCCCCCACTGAATTGGCCATAGAATCAATTGTGCCGACACGGATTTTGAATTTGAGGCCTCGGGTGCAGTGTTTTTAACGTCGTGGTCCATAGCTAAACTTCGGCCATGCTTGTGCGCCGTTTTTACAAAGTTTTCAGATTGCCTCTCGGGTTTGCACTCCCCACTGAATTTTTTACGTCGTCGCCCATAGCCAAACGTGCGCGCATGCTTGTGCGCCGTTTTTACAAAGTTTTCAGATTGCCTCCTGGGATTGCATCCCCCACTGAATTAGCCATAAAATCAATTGTGTTGAGGCGGATTTTGAATTTGACGCCTTGGGTGCGGATTTTTTGACGTCGTCGCCCATAGCCAAACTTGCGCGTATGCTTGTGCGCCGTTTTTACAAAGTTTTCAGATTGCCCCCTGGGTTTGCAACCCCCATTGAATTGGCCATAGAATCAATTTTGTTGAGACTGATTTTGAATTTGACGCCTCGGGTGCGGAGTTTTTGACGTCGTCGCCCATAGCCAAACATGCGCGTATGTTTGTGCGCCATTTTTACAAAGTTTTCAGATTGCCCCCTGGTTTTGCATCCCCCACTGAATTGGCCATAGAATCAATTGTGTCGAGACAGATTTTGAATTTGAGGCCTCGGGTGCAGTGTTTTTGACGTCGTGGTCCATAGCCAAATTGCGAGCATGCTTGTGCGCCATTTTTACAAAGTTTTTATATTGCCTCCCGGGTTTGCATCCCCCACTGAATTGGCAATAGGATCAATTGCGTCGAGACGGTTTTTGACGTCGTGGCCCATTGCCACACTTTCGCGCATGCTTATGCGCCGTTTTTACAAAGTTGTCGGATTACCTCTCGGGTTTGCACTCCCCACTGAATTGGCCATAGAATCTATTGTGCCGACACGGATTTTACGCCTCAAGTGCGGATTTTTGACGTCGTCGCCCATAGCCAAACTTGCGCGTGTGCTTGTGCGCCGTTTTTACAAAGTTTTCAGATTGCCTCCCGGGTTGCCTCATCTACTGAATTAGCCATAGAATCTATTTTTTTAAGACGAATTTTGAATTTTACGCCTCGGGTGTGGAATTTTTGACGTCGTCGCCCATAGCCAAACGTGCGCGCATGCTTGTGCGTCGTTTTTACAAAGTTTTCAGATTGCCTCCTGGGATTGCATCCCCCACTGAATTAGCCATAAAATCAATTCTGTTGAGGCGGATTTTGAATTTGACGCCTTGGGTGCGGAGTTTTTGACGTCGTCGCCCATAGCCAAACTTGCGAGCATGCTTGTGCGCCGTTTTTACAAAGTTTTCAGATTGCCTCCCGGGTTTGCATCCCCCACTGAATTGGCCATAGAATCAATTGTGTTGAGATGGATTTTGAATTTGACGCCTCAAGTGCGGATTTTTGACGTCGTCGCCCATAGCCAAACTTGCGCGTGTGCTTGTGCGCCGTTTTTACAAAGTTTTCAGATTGCCTCCTCTACTGAATTAGCCATAGAATCTATTTTTTTAAGACGAATTTTGAATTTTACGCCTCGGGTGCGGAGTTTTTGACGTCGTCGCCCATAGCCAAACTTGCGCGTATGCTTGTGCGCGTTTTTACAAAGTTTTCAGATTGCCCCCTGGGTTTGCAACCCCCATTGAATTGGCCATAGAATCAATTTTGTTGAGACTGATTTTGAATTTGACGCCTCGGGTGCGGAGTTTTTGACGTCGTCGCCCATAGCCAAACTTGCGCATATGTTTGTGCGCCATTTTTACAAAGTCTTCATATTGCCCCTGGTTTTGCATCCCCCACTGAATTGGCCATAGAATCAATTGTGTCGAGACAGATTTTGAATTTGAGGCCTCGGGTGCAGTGTTTTTGACGTCGTGGTCCATAGCCAAATTGCGAGCATGCTTGTGCGCCATTTTTACAAAGTTTTTATATTGCCTCCCGGGTTTGCATCCCCCACTGTATTGGCCATAGAATCAATTGTGTTGAGATGGATTTTGAATTTGACGCCTCAAGTGTGGATTTTTGACGTCGTCGCCCATAGCCAAACTTGCGCGTGTGCTTGTGCGCCGTTTTTACAAAGTTTTCAGATTGCCTCCTCTACTGAATTAGCCATAGAATCTATTTTTTTAAGAAGAATTTTGAATTTTACGCCTCGGGTGTGGAATTTTTGACGTCGTCGCCCATAGCCAAACGTGCGTGCATGCTTGTGCGCCGTTTTTACAAAGTTTTCAGATTGCCTCCTGGGATTGCATCCCCCACTGAATTGGCCATAAAATCAATTGTGTTGAGGCGGATTTTGAATTTGACTCCTTGGGTGCAGAGTTTTTTACGTCGTCGCCCATAGCCAAACTTGCGCGTATGCTTGTGCGCCGTTTTTACAAAGTTTTCAGATTGCCCCCTGGGTTTGCAACCCCCGTTGAATTGGCCATAGAATCAATTTTTTGAGACTGATTTTGAATTTGACGCCTCGGGTGCGGAGTTTTTGACGTCGTCGCCCATAGCCAAACTTGCGTGTGTGCTTGTGCGCCGTTTTTACAAAGTTTTCAGATTGCCTCCCGGAATTGCATCCCCCACTGAATTGGCCATATAATCAATTGTGTTGAGATGAATTTTGAATTTGACGCCTCGGGTGCGGAGTTTTTGACGTTGTCGCCCATAGCCAAACTTGCGTGTGTGCTTGTGCGCCGTTTTTACAAAGTTTTCAGATTGCCTCTCGGGTTGCAACCCCCACTGAATTGGCCATAGAATCTATTTTGTTGAGACGAATTTTGAATTTAACGCCTCGTGTGCGGAGTTTTTGACATCGTCGCCCATGGCCAAACTTGCGCGCATGCTTGTGCGCCGTTTTTACAAAGTTTTCAGATTGCCTCCCGGGTATGCATCCCTACTGAATTGGCCATAGAATCAATTGTGTTGAGATGAATTTTGAATTTGACGCCTCGGGTGCGGAGTTTTTGATGTCGTCGCCCATAGCCAAACGTGCGCGCATGCTTGTGCGCCGTTTTTACAAAGTTTTCAGATTGCCTCCTGGGATTGCATCCCCCACTGAATTGGCCATAAAATCAATTGTGTTGAGGCGGATTTTGAATTTGACTCCTTGGGTGCGGAGTTTTTGACGTCGTCGCCCATAGCCAAACTTGTGCGTATGCTTGTGCGCCGTTTTTACAAAGTTTTCAGATTGCCCCCTGGGTTTGCAACCCCCATTGAATTGGCCATAGAATCAATTTTTTTAGACTGATTTTGAATTTGACGCCTCGGGTGCGGAGTTTTTGACGTCGTCGCCCATAGCCAAACTTGCGTGTGTGCTTGTGCGCCGTTTTTACAAAGTTTTCAGATTGCCTCCCGGAATTGCATCCCCCACTGAATTGGCCATATAATCAATTGTGTTGAGATGAATTTTGAATTTGACGCCTCGGGTGCGGAGTTTTTGACGTTGTCGCCCATAGCCAAACTTGCGTGTATGCGTGTGCGCCGTTTTTACAAAGTTTTCAGATTGCCTCTCGGGTTGCAACCCCCACTTAATTGGCCATAGAATCTATTTTGTTGAGACGAATTTTGAATTTAACGCCTCGGGTGCGGAGTTTTTGACATCGTCGCCCATGGCCAAACTTGCGCGCATGCTTGTGCGCCGTTTTTACAAAGTTTTCAGATTGCCTCCCGGGTATGCATCCCTACTGAATTGGCCATAGAATCAATTGTGTTGAGACGAATTTTGAATTTGACGCCTCGGGTGCGGAGTTTTTGATGTCGTCGCCCATATCCAAACTTGTGCATATGCTTGTGCGCCATTTTTACAAAGTTTTCAGATTGCCCCCTGGGTTTGCATCCCCCACTGAATTGGCCATAGAATCAATTGTGTCGAGACGGATTTTGAATTTGAGGCCTCGGGTGGAGTGTTTTTGACGTCGTGGTCCATAGCCAAATTGCGAGCATGCTTGTGCGCCATTTTTACAAAGTTTTCAGATTGCCTCCCGGACTTGCATCCCCCACTAAATTGGCCATAGAATCAATTGTGTTGAGACGAGTTTTGAATTTGACGCCTCTGGTGTGGAGTTTTTTACGTCGTCGCCTATAGCAAAACTTGCGCGTGTGCTTGTGCGCCGTTTTTACAAAGTTTTCCGATTGCCTCACGGGTATGCATCCCTACTGAATTGGCCATAGAATCAATTGTGTTGAGACGGATTTTGAATTTGACGCCTCGGTTGCGGAGTTTTTGATGTCGTCGCCCATAGCCAAACTTGTGCATATGCTTGTGCGCCATTTTTACAAAGTTTTCAGATTGCCCCCTGGGTTTGCATCCCCCACTGAATTGGCCATAGAATCAATTGTGTCGAGACGGATTTTGAATTTGAGGCCTCGGGTGCAGTGTTTTTGACGTCGTGGTCCATAGCCAAATTGCGAGCATGCTTGTGCGCCATTTTGACAAAGTTTTTATATTGCCTCCTAGGATTGCATCCCCCACTGAATTGGCAATAGGATCAATTGCGTCGAGACGGTTTTTGACGTCGTCGCCCATTGCCACACATACGCGCATGCTTATGCGCCGTTTTTACAAAGTTTTCGGATTACCTCTCGGGTTTGCACTCCCCACTGAATTGGCTATAGAATCAATTGTGCCGACACGGATTTTGAATTTGAGGCCTCGGGTGCAGTGTTTTTAACGTCGTGGTCCATAGCCAAACTTCGGCCATGCTTGTGCGCCGTTTTTACAAAGATTTCAGATTGCCTCCCGGGTTTGCATCCCCCACTGAATTGGCCATAGAATCAATTGTGTTGAGACGGATTTTGAATTTTATGCCTCAAGTGCGGATTTTCGACATCGTCGCCCATAGCCAAACTTGCGTGTGCTTGTGCGCCGTTTTTACAAAGTTTTCAAATTGCCCCCTGGGTTTGCAACCCCCATTGAATTGGCCATAGAATCAATTTTGTTGAGACTGATTTTGAATTTGACGCCTCGGGTGCGGAGTTTTTAACGTCGTCGCCCATAGCCAAACTTGCGCGTATGTTTGTGCGCCATTTTTACAAAGTTTTCAGATTGCCCCCTGGTTTTGCATCCCCCACTGAATTGGCCATAGAATCAATTGTGTCGAGACGGATTTTGAATTTGAGGCCTCGGGTGCAGTGTTTTTGACGTCGTGGTCCATAGCCAAATTGCGAGCATGCTTGTGCGCCATTTTTACAAAGTTTTTATATTGCCTCCCGGGTTTGCATCCCCCACTGTATTGGCCATAGAATCAATTGTGTTGAGATGGATTTTGAATTTGACGCCTCAAGTGCGGATTTTTGACGTCGTCGCCCATAGCCAAACTTGCGCGTGTGCTTGTGCACCGTTTTTACAAAGTTTTCAGATTGCCTCCACTACTGAATTAGCCATAGAATTTATTTTTTTAAGACGAATTTTGAATTTTACGCCTCGGGTGTGGAATTTTTGACGTCGTCGCCCATAGCCAAACGTGCGCGCATGCTTGTGCGCCGTTTTTACAAAGTTTTCAGATTGCCTCCTGGGATTGCATCCCCCACTGAATTAGCCATAAAATCAATTGTGTTGAGGCGGATTTTGAATTTGACGCCTTGGGTGCGGATTTTTTGACGTCGTCGCCCATAGCCAAACTTGCGCGTATGCTTGTGCGCCGTTTTTACAAAGTTTTCAGATTGCCCCCTGGGTTTGCAACCCCCATTGAATTGGCCATAGAATCAATTTTGTTGAGACTGATTTTGAATTTGACGCCTCGGGTGCGGAATTTTTGACGTCGTCGCCCATAGCCAAACTTGCGCGTATGTTTGTGCGCCATTTTTACAAAGTTTTCAGATTGCCCCCTGGTTTTGCATCCCCCACTGAATTGGCCATAGAATCAATTGTGTCGAGACGGATTTTGAATTTGAGGCCTTGGGTGCAGTGTTTTTTACGTCGTGGTCCATAGCCAAATTGCGAGCATGCTTGTGCGCCATTTTTACAAAGTTTTTATATTGCCTCCCGGGTTTGCATCCCCCACTGAATTGGCAATAGGATCAATTGCGTCGAGACGGTTTTTGACGTCGTGGCCCATTGCCACACTTTCGCGCATGTTTATGCGCCGTTTTTACAAAGTTGTCGGATTACCTCTCGGGTTTGCACTCCCCACTGAATTGGCCATAGAATCTATTGTGCCGACACGGATTTTACGCCTCAAGTGCGGATTTTTGACGTCGTCGCCCATAGCCAAACTTGCGCGTGTGCTTGTGCGCCGTTTTTACAAAGTTTTCAGATTGCCTCCCGGGTTGCCTCATCTACTGAATTAGCCATAGAATCTATTTTTTTAAGACGAATTTTGAATTTTACGCCTCGGGTGTGGAATTTTTGACGTCGTCGCCCATAGCCAAACGTGCGCGCATGCTTGTGCGTCGTTTTTACAAAGTTTTCAGATTGCCTCCTGGGATTGCATCCCCCACTGAATTAGCCATATAATCAATTGTGTTGAGGCGGATTTTGAATTTGACGCCTTGGGTGCGGAGTTTTTGACGTCGTCGCCCATAGCCAAACTTGCGAGCATGCTTGTGCGCCGTTTTTACAAAGTTTTCAGATTGCCTCCCGGGTTTGCATCCCCCACTGAATTGGCCATAGAATCAATTGTGTTGAGATGGATTTTGAATTTGACGCCTCAAGTGCGGATTTTTGACGTCGTCGCCCATAGCCAAACTTGCGCGTGTGCTTGTGCGCCGTTTTTACAAAGTTTTCATATTGCCTCCTCTACTGAATTAGCCATAGAATCTATTTTTTTAAGACGAATTTTGAATTTTACGCCTCGGGTGCGGAGTTTTTGACGTCGTCGCCCATAGCCAAACTTGCGCGTATGCTTGTGCGCGTTTTTACAAAGTTTTCAGATTGCCCCCTGGGTTTGCAACCCCCATTGAATTGGCCATAGAATCAATTTTGTTGAGACTGATTTTGAATTTGACGCCTCGGGTGCGGAGTTTTTGACGTCGTCGCCCATAGCCAAACTTGCGCATATGTTTGTGCGCCATTTTTACAAAGTCTTCATATTGCCCCCTGGTTTTGCATCCCCCACTGAATTGGCCATAGAATCAATTGTGTCGAGACAGATTTTGAATTTGAGGCCTCGGGTGCAGTGTTTTTTACGTCGTGGTCCATAGCCAAATTGCGAGCATGCTTGTGCGCCATTTTTACAAAGTTTTTATATTGCCTCCCGGGTTTGCATCCCCCACTGTATTGGCCATAGAATCAATTGTGTTGAGATGGATTTTGAATTTGACGCCTCAAGTGCGGATTTTTGACGTCGTCGCCCATAGCCAAACTTGCGCGTGTGCTTGTGCGCCGTTTTTACAAAGTTTTCAGATTGCCTCCTCTACTGAATTAGCAATAGAATCTATTTTTTTAAGACGAATTTTGAATTTTACGCCTCGGGTGTGGAATTTTTGACGTCGTCGCCCATAGCCAAACGTGCGTGCATGCTTGTGCGCCGTTTTTACAAAGTTTTCAGATTGCCTCCTGGGATTGCATCCCCCACTGAATTGGCCATAAAATCAATTGTGTTGAGGCGGATTTTGAATTTGACTCCTTGGGTGCAGAGTTTTTTACGTCGTCGCCCATAGCCAAACTTGCGCGTATGCTTGTGCGCCGTTTTTACAAAGTTTTCAGATTGCCCCCTGGGTTTGCAACCCCCGTTGAATTGGCCATAGAATCAATTTTTTGAGACTGATTTTGAATTTGACGCCTCGGGTGCGGAGTTTTTGACGTCGTCGCCCATAGCCAAACTTGCGTGTGTGCTTGTGCGCCGTTTTTACAAAGTTTTCAGATTGCCTCCCGGAATTGCATCCCCCACTGAATTGGCCATATAATCAATTGTGTTGAGATGAATTTTGAATTTGACGCCTCGGGTGCGGAGTTTTTGACGTTGTCGCCCATAGCCAAACTTGCGTGTGTGCTTGTGCGCCGTTTTTACAAAGTTTTCAGATTGCCTCTCGGGTTGCAACCCCCACTGAATTGGCCATAGAATCTATTTTGTTGAGACGAATTTTGAATTTAACGCCTCGTGTGCGGAGTTTTTGACATCGTCGCCCATGGCCAAACTTGCGCGCATGCTTGTGCGCCGTTTTTACAAAGTTTTCAGATTGCCTCCCGGGTATGCATCCCTACTGAATTGGCCATAGAATCAATTGTGTTGAGATGAATTTTGAATTTGACGCCTCGGGTGCGGAGTTTTTGATGTCGTCGCCCATAGCCAAACGTGCGCGCATGCTTGTGCGCCGTTTTTACAAAGTTTTCAGATTGCCTCCTGGGATTGCATCCCCCACTGAATTGGCCATAAAATCAATTGTGTTGAGGCGGATTTTGAATTTGACTCCTTGGGTGCGGAGTTTTTGACGTCGTCGCCCATAGCCAAACTTGTGCGTATGCTTGTGCGCCGTTTTTACAAAGTTTTCAGATTGCCCCCTGGGTTTGCAACCCCCATTGAATTGGCCATAGAATCAATTTTTTTAGACTGATTTTGAATTTGACGCCTCGGGTGCGGAGTTTTTGACGTCGTCGCCCATAGCCAAACTTGCGTGTGTGCTTGTGCGCCGTTTTTACAAAGTTTTCAGATTGCCTCCCGGAATTGTATCCCCCACTGAATTGGCCATATAATCAATTGTGTTGAGATGAATTTTGAATTTGACGCCTCGGGTGCGGAGTTTTTGACGTTGTCGCCCATAGCCAAACTTGCGTGTATGCGTGTGCGCCGTTTTTACAAAGTTTTCAGATTGCCTCTCGGGTTGCAACCCCCACTTAATTGGCCATAGAATCTATTTTGTTGAGACGAATTTTGAATTTAACGCCTCGGGTGCGGAGTTTTTGACATCGTCGCCCATGGCCAAACTTGCGCGCATGCTTGTGCGCCGTTTTTACAAAGTTTTCAGATTGCCTCCCGGGTATGCATCCCTACTGAATTGGCCATAGAATCAATTGTGTTGAGACGAATTTTGAATTTGACGCCTCGGGTGCGGAGTTTTTGATGTCGTCGCCCATATCCAAACTTGTGCATATGCTTGTGCGCCATTTTTACAAAGTTTTCAGATTGCCCCCTGGGTTTGCATCCCCCACTGAATTGGCCATAGAATCAATTGTGTCGAGACGGATTTTGAATTTGAGGCCTCGGGTGGACTGTTTTTGACGTCGTGGTCCATAGCCAAATTGCGAGCATGCTTGTGCGCCATTTTTACAAAGTTTTCAGATTGCCTCCCGGACTTGCATCCCCCACTAAATTGGCCATAGAATCAATTGTGTTGAGACGAGTTTTGAATTTGACGCCTCTGGTGTGGAGTTTTTTACGTCGTCGCCTATAGCCAAACTTGCGCGTGTGCTTGTGCGCCGTTTTTACAAAGTTTTCCGATTGCCTCACGGGTATGCATCCCTACTGAATTGGCCATAGAATCAATTGTGTTGAGACGGAATTTTGAATTTGACGCCTCGGGTGCGGAGTTTTTGATGTCGTCGCCCATAGCCAAACTTGTGCATATGCTTGTGCGCCATTTTTACAAAGTTTTCAGATTGCCCCCTGGGTTTGCATCCCCCACTGAATTGGCCATAGAATCAATTGTGTCGAGACGGATTTTGAATTTGAGGCCTCGGGTGCAGTGTTTTTGACGTCGTGGTCCATAGCCAAATTGCGAGCATGCTTGTGCGCCATTTTGACAAAGTTTTTATATTGCCTCCTAGGATTGCATCCCCCACTGAATTGGCAATAGGATCAATTGCGTCGAGACGGTTTTTGACGTCGTCGCCCATTGCCACACATACGCGCATGCTTATGCGCCGTTTTTACAAAGTTTTCGGATTACCTCTCGGGTTTGCACCCCCCACTGAATTGGCCATAGAATCAATTGTGCCGACACGGATTTTGAATTTGAGGCCTCGGGTGCAGTGTTTTTAACGTCGTGGTCCATAGCCAAACTTCGGCCATGCTTGTGCGCCATTTTTACAAAGATTTCAGATTGCCTCCCGGGTTTGCATCCCCCACTGAATTGGCCATAGAATCAATTGTGTTGAGACGGATTTTGAATTTTACGCCTCAAGTGCGGATTTTCGACATCGTCGCCCATAGCCAAACTTGCGTGTGCTTGTGCGCCGTTTTTACAAAGTTTTCAGATTGCCCCCTGGGTTTGCAACCCCCATTGAATTGGCCATAGAATCAATTTTGTTGAGACTGATTTTGAATTTGACGCCTCGGGTGCGGAGTTTTTAACGTCGTCGCCCATAGCCAAACTTGCGCGTATGTTTGTGCGCCATTTTTACAAAGTTTTCAGATTGCCCCCTGGTTTTGCATCCCCCACTGTATTGGCCATAGAATCAATTGTGTTGAGATGGATTTTGAATTTGACGCCTCAAGTGCGGATTTTTGACGTCGTCGCGCATAGCCAAACTTGCGCGTGTGCTTGTGCACCGTTTTTACAAAGTTTTCAGATTGCCTCCACTACTGAATTAGCCATAGAATCTATTTTTTTAAGACGAATTTTGAATTTTACGTCTCGGGTGTGGAATTTTTGACGTCGTCGCCCATAGCCAAACGTGCGCGCATGCTTGTGCGCCGTTTTTACAAAGTTTTCAGATTGCCTCCTGGGATTGCATCCCCCACTGAATTGGCCATAAAATCAATTGTGTTGAGGCGGATTTTGAATTTGACTCCTTGGGTGCGGAGTTTTTGACGTCGTCGCCCATAGCCAAACTTGCGCGTATGCTTGTGCGCCGTTTTTACAAAGTTTTCAGATTGCCCCCTGGGTTTGCAACCCCCATTGAATTGGACATAGAATCAATTTTGTTGAGACTGATTTTGAATTTGACGCCTCGGGTGCGCAGTTTTTTACGTCGTCGCCCATAGCCAAACTTGCGTGTGTGCTTGTGCGCCGTTTTTACAAAGTTTTCAGATTGCCTCCCGGATTTGCATCCCCCACTGAATTGGCCATATAATCAATTGTGTTTAGATGAATTTTGAATTTGATGCCTCGGGTGCGGAGTTTTTGACGTTGTCGCCCATAGCCAAACTTGCGTGTGTGCTTGTGCGCCGTTTTTACAAAGTTTTCAGATTGCCTCTCGGGTTGCAACCCCCACTGAATTGGCCATAGAATCTATTTTGTTGAGACGAATTTTGAATTTAACGCCTCGGGTGCGGAGTTTTTGACATCGTCGCCCATGGCCAAACTTGCGCGCATGCTTGTGCGCCGTTTTTACAAAGTTTTCAGATTGCCTCCCGGGTATGCATCCCTACTGAATTGGCCATAGAATCAATTGTGTTGAGACGAATTTTGAATTTGACGCCTCGGATGCGGAGTTTTTGATGTCGTCGCCCATAGCCAAACTGGTGCATATGCTTGTGCGCCATTTTTACAAAGTTTTCAGATTGCCCCCTGGGTTTGCATCCCCCACTGAATTGGCCATAGAATCAATTGTGTCGAGACGGATTTTGAATTTGAGGCCTCGGGTGCAGTGTTTTTGACGTCGTGGTCCATAGCCAAATTGCGAGCATGCTTGTGCGCCATTTTTACAAAGTTTTCAGATTGCCTCCCGGACTTGCATCCCCCACTAAATTGGCCATAGAATCAATTGTGTTGAGACGAGTTTTGAATTTGACGCCTCTGGTGTGGAGTTTTTGACGTCGTCGCCTATAGCCAAACTTGCGCGTGTGCTTGTGCGCCATTTTTACAAAGTTTTCAGATTGCCTCACGGGTATGCATCCCTACTGAATTGGCCATAGAATCAATTGTGTTGAGACGGATTTTGAAATTCACGCCTCGGGTGCGGAGTTTTTGATGTCGTCGCCCATAGCCAAACTTGTGCATATGCTTGTGCGCCATTTTTACAAAGTTTTCAGATTGCCCCCTGGGTTTGCATCCCCCACTGAATTGGCCATAGAATCAATTGTGTCGAGACGGATTTTGAATTTGAGGCCTCGGGTGCAGTGTTTTTGACGTCGTGGTCCATAGCCAAATTGCGAGCATGCTTGTGCGCCATTTTGACAAAGTTTTTATATTGCCTCCTAGGATTGCATCCCCCACTGAATTGGCAATAGGATCAATTGCGTCGAGACGGTTTTTGACGTCGTCGCCAATTGCCACACATACGCGCATGCTTATGCGCCGTTTTTACAAAGTTTTCGGATTACCTCTCGGGTTTGCACCCCCCACTGAATTGGCCATAGAATCAATTGTGCCGACACGGATTTTGAATTTGAGGCCTCGGGTGCAGTGTTTTTAACGTCGTGGTCCATAGCCAAACTTCGGCCATGCTTGTGCGCCATTTTTACAAAGATTTCAGATTGCCTCCCGGGTTTGCATCCCCCACTGAATTGGCCATAGAATCAATTGTGTTGAGACGGATTTTGAATTTTACGCCTCAAGTGCGGATTTTCGACATCGTCGCCCATAGCCAAACTTGCGTGTGCTTGTGCACCGTTTTTACAAAGTTTTCAGATTGCCCCCTGGGTTTGCAACCCCCATTGAATTGGCCATAGAATCAATTTTGTTGAGACTGATTTTGAATTTGACGCCTCGGGTGCGGAGTTTTTAACGTCGTCGCCCATAGCCAAACTTGCGCGTATGTTTGTGCGCCATTTTTACAAAGTTTTCAGATTGCCCCCTGGTTTTGCATCCCCCACTGAATTGGCCATAGAATCAATTGTGTCGAGACGGATTTTGAATTTGAGGCCTCGGGTGCAGTGTTTTTGACGTCGTGGTCCATAGCCAAATTGCGAGCATGCTTGTGCGCCATTTTTACAAAGTTTTTATATTGCCTCCCGGGTTTGCATCCCCCACTGAATTGGCAATAGGATCAACTGCGTCGAGACGGTTTTTGACGTCGTGGCCCATTGCCACACTTACGCGCATGCTTATGCGCCGTTTTTACAAAGTTGTCGGATTACCTCTCGGGTTTGCACTCCCCACTGAATTGGCCATAGAATCTATTGTGCCAACACGAATTTTGAATTTGAGGCCTCGGGTGCAGTGTTTTTAACGTCGTGGTCCATAGCCAAACTTCGGCGTGTGCTTGTGCGCCGTTTTTACAAAGTTTTCAGATTGCCTTCCGGGTTGCCTCCTCTACTGAATTAGCCATAGAATCTATTTTTTTAAGACGAATTTTGAATTTTACGCCTCGGGTGTGGAATTTTTGACGTCGTCGCCCATAGCCAAACGTGCGCGCATGCTTGTGCGCCGTTTTTACAAAGTTTTCAGATTGCCCCTGGGTTTGCAACCCCCATTGAATTGGCCATAGAATCAATTTTGTTGAGACTGATTTTGAATTTGATGCCTCGGGTGCGCAGTTTTTGACGTCGTCACCCATAGCCAAACTTGCGCGTATGTTTGTGCGCCATTTTTACAAAGTTTTCAGATTGCCCCCTGGTTTTGCATCCCCCACTGAATTGGCCATAGAATCAATTGTGTCGAGACGGATTTTGAATTTGAGGCCTCGGGTGCAGTGTTTTTGACGTCGTGGTCCATAGCCAAATTGCGAGCATGCTTGTGCGCCATTTTTACAAAGTTTTTATATTGCCTCCCGGGTTTGCATCCCCCACTGTATTGGCCATAGAATCAATTGTGTTGAGATGGATTTTGAATTTGACGCCTCAAGTGCGGATTTTTGACGTCGTCGCCCATAGCCAAACTTGCGCGTGTGCTTGTGCACCGTTTTTACAAAGTTTTCAGATTGCCTCCACTACTGAATTAGCCATAGAATCTATTTTTTTAAGACGAATTTTGAATTTTACGCCTCGGGTGTGGAATTTTTTACGTCGTCGCCCATAGCCAAACGTGCGCGCATGCTTGTGCGCCGTTTTTACAAAGTTTTCAGATTGCCTCCTGGGATTGCATCCCCCACTGAATTGGCCATAAAATCAATTGTGTTGAGGCGGATTTTGAATTTGACTCCTTAGGTGCGGAGTTTTTGACGTCGTCGCCCATAGCCAAACTTGCGCGTATGCTTGTGCGCCGTTTTTACAAAGTTTTCAGATTGCCCCCTGGGTTTGCAACCCCCATTGAATTGGCCATAGAATCAATTTTGTTGAGACTGATTTTGAATTTGACGCCTCGGGTGCGCAGTTTTTTACGTCGTCGCCCATAGCCAAACTTGCGTGTGTGCTTGTGCGCCGTTTTTACAAAGTTTTCAGATTGCCTCCCGGATTTGCATCCCCCACTGAATTGGCCATATAATCAATTGTGTTTAGATGAATTTTGAATTTGACGCCTCGGGTGCGGAGTTTTTGACGTTGTCGCCCATAGCCAAACTTGCGTGTGTGCTTGTGCGCCGTTTTTACAAAGTTTTCAGATTGCCTCTCGGGTTGCAACCCCCACTGAATTGGCCATAGAATCTATTTTGTTGAGACGAATTTTGAATTTAACGCCTCGGGTGCGGAGTTTTTGACATCGTCGCCCATGGCCAAACTTGCGCGCATGCTTGTGCGCCATTTTTACAAAGTTTTCAGATTGCCTCCCGGGTATGCATCCCTACTGAATTGGCCATAGAATCAATTGTGTTGAGACGAATTTTGAATTTGACGCCTCGGATGCGGAGTTTTTGATGTCGTCGCCCATAGCCAAACTGGTGCATATGCTTGTGCGCCATTTTTACAAAGTTTTCAGATTGCCCCCTGGGTTTGCATCCCCCACTGAATTGGCCATAGAATCAATTGTGTCGAGACGGATTTTGAATTTGAGGCCTCGGGTGCAGTGTTTTTGACGTCGTGGTCCATAGCCAAATTGCGAGCATGCTTGTGCGCCATTTTTACAAAGTTTTCAGATTGCCTCCCGGACTTGCATCCCCCACTAAATTGGCCATAGAATCAATTGTGTTGAGACGAGTTTTGAATTTGACGCCTCTGGTGTGGAGTTTTTGACATCGTCGCCTATAGCCAAACTTGCGCGTGTGCTTGTGCGCCGTTTTTACAAAGTTTTCAGATTGCCTCACGGGTATGCATCCCTACTGAATTGGCCATAGAATCAATTGTGTTGAGACGGATTTTGAATTTGACGCCTCGGGTGCGGAGTTTTTGATGTCGTCGCCCATAGCCAAACTTGTGCATATGCTTGTGCGCCATTTTTACAAAGTTTTCAGATTGCCCCCTGGGTTTGCATCCCCCACTGAATTGGCCATAGAATCAATTGTGTCGAGACGGATTTTGAATTTGAGGCCTCGGGTGCAGTGTTTTTAACGTCGTGGTCCATAGCCAAATTGCGAGCATGCTTGTGCGCCATTTTGACAAAGTTTTTATATTGCCTCCTAGGATTGCATCCCCCACTGAATTGGCAATAGGATCAATTGCGTCGAGACGGTTTTTGACGTCGTCGCCCATTGCCACACATACGCGCATGCTTATGCGCCGTTTTTACAAAGTTTTCGGATTACCTCTCGGGTTTGCACTCCCCACTGAATTGGCCATAGAATCAATTGTGCCGACACAGATTTTGAATTTGAGGCCTCGGGTGTAGTGTTTTTAACGTCGTGGTCCATAGCCAAACTTCGGCCATGCTTGTGCGCCGTTTTTACAAAGATTTCAGATTGCCTCCCGGGTTTGCATCCCCCACTGAATTGGCCATAGAATCAATTGTGTTGAGACGGATTTTGAATTTTACGCCTCAAGTGCGGATTTTCGACATCGTCGCCCATAGCCAAACTTGCGTGTGCTTGTGCGCCGTTTTTACAAAGTTTTCAGATTGCCCCCTGGGTTTTGCAACCCCCATTGTATTGGCCATAGAATCAATTTTGTTGAGACTGATTTTGAATTTGACGCCTCGGGTGCGGAGTTTTTAACGTCGTCGCCCATAGCCAAACTTGCGCGTATGTTTGTGCGCCATTTTTACAAAGTTTTCAGATTGCCCCCTGGTTTTGCATCCCCCACTGAATTGTCCATAGAATCAATTGTGTCGAGACGGAATTTGAATTTGAGGCCTCGGGTGCAGTGTTTTTGACGTCGTGGTCCATAGCCAAATTGCGAGCATGCTTGTGCGCCATTTTTACAAAGTTTTTATATTGCCTCCCGGGTTTGCATCCCCCACTGAATTGGCAATAGGATCAACTGCGTCGAGACGGTTTTTGACGTCGTCGCCCATTGCCACACTTACGCGCATGCTTATGCGCCGTTTTTACAAAGTTGTCGGATTACCTCTCGGGTTTGCACTCCCCACTGAATTGGCCATAGAATCTATTGTGCCGACACGGATTTTGAATTTGAGGCCTCGGGTGCAGTGTTTTTAACGTCGTGGTCCATAGCCAAACTTCGGCGTGTGCTTGTGCGCCGTTTTTACAAAGTTTTCAGATTGCCTTCCGGGTTGCCTCCTCTACTGAATTAGCCATAGAATCTATTTTTTTAAGACGAATTTTGAATTTTACGCCTCGGGTGTGGAATTTTTGACGTCGTCGCCCATAGCCAAACGTGCGCGCATGCTTGTGCGCCGTTTTTACAAAGTTTTCAGATTGCCCCTGGGTTTGCAACCCCCATTGAATTGGCCATAGAATCAATTTTGTTGAGACTGATTTTGAATTTGACGCATCGGGTGCGCAGTTTTTGACGTCGTCGCCCATAGCCAAACTTGCGCGTATGTTTGTGCGCCATTTTTACAAAGTTTTCAGATTGCCCCCTGGTTTTGCATCCCCCACTGAATTGGCCATAGAATCAATTGTGTCGAGACGGATTTTGAATTTGAGGCCTCGGGTGCAGTGTTTTTGACATCGTGGTCCATAGCCAAATTGCGAGCATGCTTGTGCGCCATTTTTACAAAGTTTTTATATTGCCTCCCGGATTTGCATCCCACACTGTATTGGCCATAGAATCAATTGTGTTGAGATGGATTTTGAATTTGACGCCTCAAGTGCGGATTTTTGACGTCGTCGCCCATAGCCAAACTTGCGCGTGTGCTTGTGCACCGTTTTTACAAAGTTTTCAGATTGCCTCCACTACTGAATTAGCCATAGAATCTATTTTTTTAAGACGAATTTTGAATTTTACGCCTCGGGTGTGGAATTTTTGACGTCGTCGCCCATAGCCAAACGTGCGCGCATGCTTGTGCGCCGTTTTTACAAAGTTTTCAGATTGCCTCCTGGGATTGCATCCCCCACTGAATTGGCCATAAAATCAATTGTGTTGAGGCGGATTTTGAATTTGACTCCTTGGGTGCGGAGTTTTTGACGTCGTCGCCCATAACCAAACTTGCGCGTATGCTTGTGCGCCGTTTTTACAAAGTTTTCAGATTGCCCCCTGGGTTTGCAACCCCCATTGAATTGGCCATAGAATCAATTTTGTTGAGACTGATTTTGAATTTGACGCCTCGGGTGCGCAGTTTTTTACGTCGTCGCCCATAGCCAAACTTGCGTGTGTGCTTGTGCGCCGTTTTTACAAAGTTTTCAGATTGCCTCCCGGATTTGCATCCCCCACTGAATTGGCCATATAATCAATTGTGTTTTGATGAATTTTGAATTTGACACCTCGGGTGCGGAGTTTTTGACGTTGTCGCCCATAGCCAAACTTGCGTGTGTGCTTATGCGCCGTTTTTACAAAGTTTTCAGATTGCCTCTCGGGTTGCAACCCCCACTGAATTGGCCATAGAATCTATTTTGTTGATACGAATTTTGAATTTAACGCCTCGGGTGCGGAGTTTTTGACATCGTCGCCCATGGCCAAACTTGCGCGCATGCTCGTGCGCCGTTTTTACAAAGTTTTCAGATTGCCTCCCGGGTATGCATCCCTACTGAATTGGCCATAGAATCAATTGTGTTGAGACGAATTTTGAATTTGACGCCTCGGATGCGGAGTTTTTGATGTCGTCGCCCATAGCCAAACTTGTGCATATGCTTGTGCGCCATTTTTACAAAGTTTTCAGATTGCCCCCTGGGTTTGCATCCCCCACTGAATTGGCCATAGAATCAATTGTGTCGAGACGGATTTTGAATTTGAGGCCTCGGGTGCAGTGTTTTTGACGTCGTGGTCCATAGCCAAATTGCGAGCATGCTTGTGCGCCATTTTTACAAAGTTTTCAGATTGCCTCCCCGACTTGCATCCCCCACTAAATTGGCCATAGAATCAATTGTGTTGAGACGAGTTTTGAATTTGACGCCTCTGGTGTGGAGTTTTTGAGGTCGTCGCCTATAGCCAAACTTGCGCGTGTGCTTGTGCGCCGTTTTTACAAAGTTTTCAGATTACCTCACGGGTATGCATCCCTACTGAATTGGCCATAGAATCAATTGTGTTGAGACGGATTTTGAATTTGACGCCTCGGGTGCGTAGTTTTTGATGTCGTCGCCCATAGCCAAACTTGCGCGTATGTTTGTGCGCCATTTTTACAAAGTTTTCAGATTGCCCCTTGGTTTTGCATCCCCCACTGAATTGTCCATAGAATCAATTGTGTCGAGACGGAATTTGAATTTGAGGCCTCGGGTGCAGTGTTTTTGACGTCGTGGTCCATAGCCAAATTGCGAGCATGCTTGTGCGCCATTTTTACAAAGTTTTTATATTGCCTCCCGGGTTTGCATCCCCCACTGAATTGGCAATAGGATCAACTGCGTCGAGACGGTTTTTGACGTCGTCGCCCATTGCCACACTTACGCGCATGCTTATGCGCCGTTTTTACCAAGTTGTCGGATTACCTCTCGGGTTTGCACTCCCCACTGAATTGGCCATAGAATCTATTGTGCCGACACGGATTTTGAATTTGAGGCCTCGGGTGCAGTGTTTTTAACGTCGTGGTCCATAGCCAAACTTCGGCGTGTGCTTGTGCGCCATTTTTACAAAGTTTTCAGATTGCCTTCCGGGTTGCCTCCTCTACTGAATTAGCCATAGAATCTATTTTTTTAAGACGAATTTTGAATTTTACGCCTCGGGTGTGGAATTTTTTACGTCGTCGCCCATAGCCAAACGTGCGCGCATGCTTGTGCGCCGTTTTTACAAAGTTTTCAGATTGCCCCTGGGTTTGCAACCCCCATTGAATTGGCCATAGAATCAATTTTGTTGAGACTGATTTTGAATTTGACGCCTCGGGTGCGCAGTTTTTGACGTCGTCGCCCATAGCCAAACTTGCGCGTATGTTTGTGCGCCATTTTTACAAAGTTTTCAGATTGCCCCCTGGTTTTGCATCCCCCACTGAATTGGCCATAGAATCAATTGTGTCGAGACGGATTTTGAATTTGAGGCCTCGGGTGCAGTGTTTTTGACGTCGTGGTCCATAGCCAAATTGCGAGCATGCTTGTGCGCCATTTTTACAAAGTTTTTATATTGCCTCCCGGGTTTGCATCCCACACTGTATTGGCCATAGAATCAATTGTGTTGAGATGGATTTTGAATTTGACGCCTCAAGTGCGGATTTTTGACGTCGTCGCCCATAGCCAAACTTGCGCGTGTGCTTGTGCACCGTTTTTACAAAGTTTTCAGATTGCCTCCACTACTGAATTAGCCATAGAATCTATTTTTTTAAGACGAATTTTGAATTTTACGCCTCGGGTGTGGAATTTTTGACGTCGTCGCCCATAGCCAAACGTGCGCGCATGCTTGTGCGCCGTTTTTACAAAGTTTTCAGATTGCCTCCTGGGATTGCATCCCCCACTGAATTGGCCATAAAATCAATTTTGTTGAGGCGGATTTTGAATTTGACTCCTTGGGTGCGGAGTTTTTGACGTCGTCGCCCATAGCCAAACTTGCGCGTATGCTTGTGCGCCGTTTTTACAAAGTTTTCAGATTGCCCCCTGGGTTTGCAACCCCCATTGAATTGGCCATAGAATCAATTTTGTTGAGACTGATTTTGAATTTGACGCCTCGGGTGCGCAGTTTTTTACGTCGTCGCCCATAGCCAAACTTGCGTGTGTGCTTGTGCGCCGTTTTTACAAAGTTTTCAGATTGCCTCCCGGATTTGCATCCCCCACTGAATTGGCCATATAATCAATTGTGTTTTGATGAATTTTGAATTTGACACCTCGGGTGCGGAGTTTTTGACGTTGTCGCCCATAGCCAAACTTGCGTGTGTGCTTATGCGCCGTTTTTACAAAGTTTTCAGATTGCCTCTCGGGTTGCAACCCCCACTGAATTGGCCATAGAATCTATTTTGTTGAGACGAATTTTGAATTTAACGCCTCGGGTGCGGAGTTTTTGACATCGTCGCCCATGGCCAAACTTGCGCGCATGCTTGTGCGCCGTTTTTACAAAGTTTTCAGATTGCCTCCCGGGTATGCATCCCTACTGAATTGGCCATAGAATCAATTGTGTTGAGACGAATTTTGAATTTGACGCCTCGGATGCGGAGTTTTTGATGTCGTCGCCCATAGCCAAACTTGTGCATATGATTGTGCGCCATTTTTACAAAGTTTTCAGATTGCCCCCTGGGTTTGCATCCCCCACTGAATTGGCCATAGAATCAATTGTGTCGAGACGGATTTTGAATTTGAGGCCTCGGGTGCAGTGTTTTTGACGTCGTGGTCCATAGCCAAATTGCGAGCATGCTTGTGCGCCATTTTTACAAAGTTTTCAGATTGCCTCCCCGACTTGCATCCCCCACTAAATTGGCCATAGAATCAATTGTGTTGAGACGAGTTTTGAATTTGACGCCTCTGGTGTGGAGTTTTTGAGGTCGTCGCCTATAGCCAAACTTGCGCGTGTGCTTGTGCGCCGTTTTTACAAAGTTTTCAGATTACCTCACGGGTATGCATCCCTACTGAATTGGCCATAGAATCAATTGTGTTGAGACGGATTTTGAATTTGACGCCTCGGGTGCGTAGTTTTTGATGTCGTCGCCCATAGCCAAACTTGTGCATATGCTTGGGCGCCATTTTTACAAAGTTTTCAGATTGCCCCCTGGGTTTGCATCCCCCACTGAATTGGCCATAGAATCAATTGTGTCGAGACGGATTTTGAATTTGAGGCCTCGGGTGCAGTGTTTTTGACGTCGTGGTCCATAGCCAAATTGCGAGCATGCTTGTGCGCCATTTTTACAAAGTTTTTATATTGCCTCCTAGGATTGCATCCCCCACTGAATTGGCAATAGGATCAATTGCGTCGAGACGGTTTTTGACGTCGTCGCCCATTGCCACACATACGCGTATGCTTATGCGCCGTTTTTACAAAGTTTTCGGATTACCTCTCGGGTTTGCACTCCCCACTGAATTGGCCATAGAATCAATTGTGCCGACACGGATTTTGAATTTGAGGCCTCGGGTGCAGTGTTTTTAACGTCGTGGTCCATAGCCAAACTTCGGCCATGTTTGTGCGCCGTTTTTCCAAAGATTTCAGATTGCCTCCCGGGTTTGAATCCCCCACTGAATTGGATATAGAATCAATTGTGTTGAGACGGATTTTGAATTTTACGCCTCAAGTGCGGATTTTCGACGTCGTCGCCCATAGCCAAACTTGCGTGTGCTTGTGCGCCGTTTTTACAAAGTTTTCAGATTGCCCCCTGGGTTTGCAACCCCCATTGAATTGGCCATAGAATCAATTTTGTTGAGACTGATTTTGAATTTGACGCCTCGGGTGCGGAGTTTTTGACGTCGTCGCTCATAGCCAAACTTGCGCGTATGTTTGTGCGCCATTTTTACAAAGTTTTCAGATTGCCCCCTGGTTTTGCATCCCCCACTGAATTGGCCATAGAATCAATTATGTCGAGACGGATTTTGAATTTGAGACCTCGGGTGCAGTGTTTTTGACGTCGTGGTCCATAGCTAAATTGCGAGCATGCTTGTGCGCCATTTTTACAAAGTTTTTATATTGCCTCCCGGGTTTGCATCCCCCACTGAATTGGCAATAGGATCAATTGCGTCGAGACGGTTTTTGACGTCGTGGCCCATTGCCACACTTACGCGCATGCTTATGCGCCGTTTTTACAAAGTTGTCGGATTACCTATCGGGTTTGCACTCCCCACTGAACTGGCCATAGAATCTATTGTGCCGACACGGATTTTGAATTTGAGGCCTCGGGTGCAGTGTTTTTAACGTCGTGGTCCATAGCCATACTTCGGCCATGCTTGTGCGTCGTTTTTACAAAGTTTTCAGATTGCCTCCCGGGTTTGCATCCCCCACTGAATTGGCCATAAAATCAATTGTGTTGAGACGGATTTTAAATTTGACGCCTCAAGTGCGGATTTTTGACGTCGTCGCCCATAGCCAAACTTGCGCGTGTGCTTGTGCGCCGTTTTTACAAAGTTTTCAGATTGCCTCCTCTACTGAATTAGCCATAGAATCTATTTTTTTAAGACGTCGAATTTTGAATTTTACGCCTCGGGTGTGGAATTTTTGACGTCGTCGCCCATAACCAAACGTGCGCGCATGCTTGTGCGCCGTTTTTACAAAGTTTTCAGATTGCCTCCTGGGATTGCATTCCCCACTGAATTGGCCATAAAATCAATTGTGTTGAGGCAGATTTTGAATTTGACTCCTTGGGTGCGGAGTTTTTGACGTCGTCGCCCATAGCCAAACTTGCGCGTATGCTTGTGCGCGTTTTTACAAAGTTTTCAGATTGTCCCCTGGGTTTGCAACCCCCATTGAATTGGCCATAGAATCAATTTTGTTGAGACTGATTTTGAATTTGACGCCTCGGGTGCGGAGTTTTTGACGTCGTCGCCCATAGCCAAACTTGCGTGTGTGCTTGTGCGCCGTTTTTACAAAGTTTTCAGATTGCCTCTCGGGTTGCAACCCCCACTGAATTGCCCATAAAATCTATTTTGTTGAGACGAATTTTGAATTTAACGCCTCGGGTGCGGAGTTTTTGACATCGTCGCCCATGGCCAAACTTGCGCGCATGCTTGTGCGCCGTTTTTACAAAGTTTTCAGATTGCCTCCCGGGTATGCATCCCTACTAAATTGGCCATAGAATCAATTGTGTTTAGACAAATTTTGAATTTGACGCCTCGGGTGCGGAGTTTTTGATGTCGTCGCCCATAGCCAAACTTGTGCATATGCTTGTGCGCCATTTTTACAAAGTTTTCAGATTTCCCCCTGGGTTTGCATCCCCCACTAAATTGGCCATAGAATCAATTGTGTCGAGACGGATTTTGAATTTGAGGCCTCGGGTGCAGTGTTTTTGACGTCGTGGTCCATAGCCAAATTGCGAGCATGCTTGTGCGCCATTTTTACAAAGTTTTTATATTGCCTCCTAGGATTGCATCCCCCACTGAATTGGCAATAGGATCAATTGCGTCGAGACGGTTTTTGACGTCGTCGCCCATTGCCACACATACGCGCATGCTTATCCGCCGTTTTTACAAAGTTTTCGGATTAGCTCTCGGGTTTGCACTGCCCACTAAATTGGCCATAGAATCAATTGTGCCGACACGGATTTTGAATTTGAGGCCTCGGGTGCAGTGTTTTTAACGTCGTGGTCCATAGCCAAACTTCGGCCATGCTTGTGCGCCGTTTTTACAAAGTTTTCAGATTGCCTCCCGGGTTTGCATCCCCCACTGAATTGGCCATAGAATCAATTGTGTTGAGACGGATTTTGAATTTTACGCCTCAAGTGCGGATTTTTGACGTCGTCGCCCATAGCCAAACTTGCGTGTGTGCTTGTGCGCCGTTTTTACAAAGTTTTCAGATTGCCTCCCGGATTTGCATCCCCCACTGAATTGGCCATAGAATCAATTGCGTTGAGATGAATTTTGAATTTGACGCCTCGGGTGCGGAGTTTTTGACGTTGTCGCCCATAGCCAAACTTGCGTGTGTGCTTGTGCGCCGTTTTTACAAAGTTTTCAGATTGCCTCTCGGGTTGCAACCCCCACTGAATTGGCCATAGAATCTATTTTGTTGAGACGAATTTTGAATTTAACGCCTCGGGTGCGGAGTTTTTTACATCGTCGCCCATGGCCAAACTTGCGCGCATGCTTGTGCGCCGTTTTTACAAAGTTTTTAGATTGCCTCCCGGGTATGCATCCCTACTGAATTGGCCATAGAATCAATTGTGTTGAGACGAATTTTGAATTTGACGCCTCGGGTGCGGAGTTTTTGATGTCGTCGCCCATAGCCAAACTTGTGCATATGCTTGTGCGCCATTTTTATAAAGTTTTCAGATTTCCCCCTGGGTTTGCATCCCCCACTGAATTGGCCATAGAATCAATTGTGTCGAGACGGATTTTGAATTTGAGGCCTCGGGTGCAGTGTTTTTGACATCGTGGTCCATAGCCAAATTGCGAGCATGCTTGTGCGCCATTTTTACAAAGTTTTTATATTGCCTCCTAGGATTGCATCCCCCACTGAAATGGCAATAGGATCAATTGCGTCGAGACGGTTTTTGACGTCGTCGCCCATTGCCACACATACGCGCATGCTTATCCGCCGTTTTTACAAAGTTTTCGGATTACCTCTCGGGTTTGCACTGCCCACTGAATTGGCCATAGAATCAATTGTGCCGACACGGATATTGAATTTGAGGCCTCGGGTGCAGTGTTTTTAACGTCGTGGTCCATAGCCAAACTTCGGCCATGCTTGTGCGCCGTTTTTACAAAGTTTTCAGATTGCCTCCCGGGTTTGCATCCCCCACTGAATTGGCCATAGAATCAATTGTGTTGAGACGGATTTTGAATTTTACGCCTCAAGTGCGGATTTTTGACGTCGTCGCCCATAGCCAAACTTGCGCGTGTGCTTGTGCGCCGTTTTTACAAAGTTTTCAGATTGCCTCCCGGGTTACCTCCTCTACTGAATTAGCCATAGAATCTATTTTTTTAAGACGAATTTTGAATTTTACGCCTCGGGTGTGGAATTTTTGACGTCGTCGCCCATAGCCAAACGTGCGCGCATGCTTGTGCGCCGTTTTTACAAAGTTTTCAGATTGCCCCTGGGTTTGCAACCCCCATTGAATTGGCCATAGAATCAATTTTGTTGAGACTGATTTTGAATTTGACGCCTCGGGTGCGGAGTTTTTGACGTCGTCGCCCATAGCCAAACTTGCGCGTATGTTTGTGCGCCATTTTTACAAAGTTTTCAGATTGCCCCCTGGTTTTGCATCCCCCACTGAATTGGCCATAGAATCAATTGTGTCGAGACGGATTTTGAATTTGAAGCCTCGGGTGCAGTGTTTTTGACGTCGTGGTCCATAGCCAAATTGCGAGCATGCTTGTGCGCCATTTTTACAAAGTTTTTATATTGCCTCCCGGGTTTGCATCCCCCACTGAATTGGCAATAGGATCAATTGCGTCAAGACGGTTTTTGACGTCGTGGCCCATTGCCACACTTACGCGCATGCTTATGCGCCGTTTTTACAAAGTTGTCGGATTACCTCTCGGGTTTGCACTCCCCACTGAATTGGCCATAGAATCTATTGTGTTGAGGCGGATTTTGAATTTGACTCCTTGGGTGCGGAGTTTTTGACGTCGTCGCCCATAGCCAAACTTGCGCGTATGCTTGTGCGCCATTTTTACAAAGTTTTCAGATTGCCCCCTGGGTTTGCAACCCCCAGTGAATTGGCCATAGAATCAATTTTGTTGAGACTGATTTTGAATTTGACGCCTCGGGTGCGGAGTTTTTGACATCGTCGCCCATAGCCAAACTTGCGTGTGTGCTTGTGCGCCGTTTTTACAAAGTTTTCAGATTGCCTCCCGGATTTGCATCCCCCTCTGAATTGGCCATAGAATCAATTGTGTTGAGATGAATTTTGAATTTGACGCCTCGGGTGCGGAGTTTTTGACATTGTCGCCCATAGCCAAACTTGCGTGTGTGCTTGTGCGCCATTTTTACAAAGTTTTCAGATTGCCTCTCGGGTTGCAACCCCCACTGAATTGGCCATATAATCTATTTTGTTGAGATGAATTTTGAATTTAATGCCTCGGGTGCGGAGTTTTTGAACTCGTCGCCTATAGCCAAACTTGCGCGTGTGCTTGTGCACCGTTTTTACAAAGTTTTCAGATTGCCTCCCGGGTTGCCTCCTCCACTGAATTGGCCATAGAATCAATTTTGTTGAGATGGATTTTGAATTTGACGCCTCGGGTTCGGAATTTTTGACGTCGTTGCCCATAGCCAAATTTGCGCGCATGCTTGTGCGGCGTTTTTACAAAGTTTTCAGATTGCCCCCTGGGTTTGCATCTCCCACTGAATTGGCCATAGAATCAATTGTGTCGAGACGGATTTTGAATTTGAGGCCTCGGGTGCAGCGTTTTTGACGTCGTGGTCCATAGCTAAATTGCGAGCATGCTTGTGCGCCATTTTTACAAAGTTTTTATATTGCCTCCCGGGTTTGCATCCCCCAATGAATTGGCAATAGGATCAATTGCGTCGAGACAGTTTTTGACATCGTGGCCCATAGAATCAATTGTGTTGAGATGAATTTTGAATTTGACGCCTCGGGTGTGGAGTTTTTGACATTGTCGCCCATAGCCAAACTCTCGTGTGTGCTTGTGCGCCATTTTTACAAAGTTTTCAGATTGCCTCTCGGGTTGCAACTCCCACTGAATTGGCCATATAATCTATTTTGTTGAGATGAATTTTGAATTTAACGCCTCGGGTGCGGAGTTTTTGAACTCGTCGCCCATAGCCAAACTTGCGCGTGTGCTTGTGCACCGTTTTTACAAAGTTTTCAGATTGCCTCCCGGGTTGCCTCCTCCACTGAATTGGCCATAGAATCAATTTTGTTGAGACGGATTTTGAATTTGACGCCTCGGGTTCGGAATTTTTGACGTCGTTGCCCATAGCCAAATTTGCGCGCATGCTTGTGCGGCGTTTTTACAAAGTTTTCAGATTGCCCCCTGGGTTTGCATCTCCCACTGAATTGGCCATAGAATCAATTGTGTCGAGACGGATTTTGAATTTGAGGCCTCGGATGTAGTGTTTTTGACGTCGTGGTCCATAGCCAAATTGCGAGCATGCTTGTGCGCCATTTTTACAAAGTTTTTATATTGCCTCCCGGGTTTGCATCCCCCAATGAATTGGCAATAGGATCAATTGCGTCGAGACAGTTTTTGACATCGTGGCCCATAGAATCAATTGTGTTGAGATGAATTTTGAATTTGACGCCTCGGGTGCGAAGTTTTTGACATTGTCGCCCATAGCCAAACTTGCGTGTGTGCTTGTGCGCCATTTTTACAAAGTTTTCAGATTGCCTCTCGGGTTGCAACCCCCACTGAATTGGCCATATAATCTATTTTGTTGAGATGAATTTTGAATTTAACGCCTCGGGTGCGGAGTTTTTGAACTCGTCGCCCATAGCCAAACTTGCGCGTGTGCTTGTGCACCGTTTTTACAAAGTTTTCAGATTGCCTCCCGGGTTGCCTCCTCCACTGAATTGGCCATAGAATCAATTTTGTTGAGACGGATTTTGAATTTGACGCCTCGGGTTCGGAATTTTTGACGTCGTTGCCCATAGCCAAATTTGCGCGCATGCTTGTGCGGCGTTTTAACAAAGTTTTCAGATTGCCCCCTGGGATTGCATCTCCCACTGAATTGGCCATAGAATCAATTGTGTCGAGACGGATTTTGAATTTGAGGCCTCGGGTGCAGTGTTTTTGACGTCGTGGTCCATAGCCAAATTGCGAGCATGCTTGTGCGCCATTTTTACAAAGTTTTTATATTGCCTCCCGGGTTTGCATCCCCCAATGAATTGGCAATAGGATCAATTGCGTCGAGACAGTTTTTGACATCGTGGCCCATAGAATCAATTGTGTTGAGATGAATTTTGAATTTGACGCCTCGGGTGCGGAGTTTTTGACATTGTCGCCCATAGCCAAACTTGCGTGTGTGCTTGTGCGCCATTTTTACAAAGTTTTCAGATTGCCTCTCGGGTTGCAACCCCCACTGAATTGGCCATATAATCTATTTTGTTGAGATGAATTTTGAATTTAACGCCTCGGGTGCGGAGTTTTTGAACTCGTCGCCCATAGCCAAACTTGCACGTGTGCTTGTGCACCGTTTTTACAAAGTTTTCAGATTGCCTCCCGGGTTGCCTCCTCCACTGAATTGGCCATAGAATCAATTTTGTTGAGACGGATTTTGAATTTGACGCCTCGGGTTCGGAATTTTTGACGTCGTTGCCCATAGCCAAATTTGCGCGCATGCTTGTGCGGCGTTTTTACAAAGTTTTCAGATTGCCTCTCGGGTTGCAACCCCCACTGAATTGGCCATATAATCTATTTTGTTGATATGAATTTTGAATTTAACGCCTCGGGTGCGGAGTTTTTGAACTCGTCGCCCATAGCCAAACTTGCGCGTGTGCTTGTGCACCGTTTTTACAAAGTTTTCAGATTGCCTCCCGGGTTGCCTCCTCCACTGAATTGGCCATAGAATCAATTTTTTTGAGACGGATTTTGAATTTGACGCCTCGGGTTCGGAATTTTTGACGTCGTTGCCCATAGCCAAATTTGCGCGCATGCTTGTGCGGCGTTTTTACAAAGTTTTCAGATTGCCCCCTGGGTTTGCATCTCCCACTGAATTGGCCATAGAATCAATTGTGTCGAGACGGATTTTGAATTTGAGGCCTCGGGTGCAGCGTTTTTGACGTCGTGGTCCATAGCTAAATTGCGAGCATGCTTGTGCGCCATTTTTACAAAGTTTTTATATTGCCTCCCGGGTTTGCATCCCCCAATGAATTGGCAATAGGATCAATTGCGTCGAGACAGTTTTTGACATCGTGGCCCATAGAATCAATTTTGTTGAGATGAATTTTGAATTTGACGCCTCGGGTGCGGAGTTTTTGACATTGTCGCCCATAGCCAAACTCTCGTGTGTGCTTGTGCGCCATTTTTACAAAGTTTTCAGATTGCCTCTCGGGTTGCAACTCCCACTGAATTGGCCATATAATCTATTTTGTTGAGATGAATTTTGAATTTAACGCCTCGGGTGCGGAGTTTATGAACTCGTCGCCCATAGCCAAACTTGCGCGTGTGCTTGTGCACCGTTTTTACAAAGTTTTCAGATTGCCTCCCGGGTTGCCTCCTCCACTGAATTTGCCATAGAATCAATTTTGTTGAGACGGATTTTGAATTTGACGCCTCGGGTTCGGAATTTTTGACGTCGTTGCCCATAGCCAAATTTGCGCGCATGCTTGTGCGGCGTTTTTACAAAGTTTTCAGATTGCCCCCTGGGTTTGCATCTCCCACTGAATTGGCCATAGAATCAATTGTGTCGAGACGGATTTTGAATTTGAGGCCTCGGGTGTAGTGTTTTTGACGTCGTGGTCCATAGCCAAATTGCGAGCATGCTTGTGCGCCATTTTTACAAAGTTTTTATATTGCCTCCCGGGTTTGCATCCCCCAATGAATTGGCAATAGGATCAATTGCGTCGAGACAGTTTTTGACATCGTGGCCCATAGAATCAATTGTGTTGAGATGAATTTTGAATTTGACGCCTCGGGTGCGAAGTTTTTGACATTGTCGCCCATAGCCAAACTTGCGTGTGTGCTTGTGCGCCATTTTTACAAAGTTTTCAGATTGCCTCTCGGGTTGCAACCCCCACTGAATTGGCCATATAATCTATTTTGTTGAGATGAATTTTGAATTTAACGCCTCGGGTGCGGAGTTTTTGAACTCGTCGCCCATAGCCAAACTTGCGCGTGTGCTTGTGCACCGTTTTTACAAAGTTTTCAGATTGCCTCCCGGGTTGCCTCCTCCACTGAATTGGCCATAGAATCAATTTTGTTGAGACGGATTTTGAATTTGACGCCTCGGGTTCGGAATTTTTGACGTCGTTGCCCATAGCCAAATTTGCGCGCATGCTTGTGCGGCGTTTTTACAAAGTTTTCAGATTGCCCCCTGGGATTGCATCTCCCACTGAATTGGCCATAGAATCAATTGTGTCGAGACGGATTTTGAATTTGAGGCCTCGGGTGCAGTGTTTTTGACGTCGTGGTCCATAGCCAAATTGCGAGCATGCTTGTGCGCCATTTTTACAAAGTTTTTATATTGCCTCCCGGGTTTGCATCCCCCAATGAATTGGCAATAGGATCAATTGCGTCGAGACAGTTTTTGACATCGTGGCCCATAGAATCAATTGTGTTGAGATGAATTTTGAATTTGACGCCTCGGGTGCGGAGTTTTTGACATTGTCGCCCATAGCCAAACTTGCGTGTGTGCTTGTGCGCCATTTTTACAAAGTTTTCAGATTGCCTCTCGGGTTGCAACCCCCACTGAATTGGCCATATAATCTATTTTGTTGAGATGAATTTTGAATTTAACGCCTCGGGTGCGGAGTTTTTGAACTCGTCGCCCATAGCCAAACTTGCACGTGTGCTTGTGCACCGTTTTTACAAAGTTTTCAGATTGCCTCCCGGGTTGCCTCCTCCACTGAATTGGCCATAGAATCAATTTTGTTGAGACGGATTTTGAATTTGACGCCTCGGGTTCGGAATTTTTGAAGTCGTTGCCCATAGCCAAATTTGCGCGCATGCTTGTGCGGCGTTTTTACAAAGTTTTCAGATTGCCTCTCGGGTTGCAACCCCCACTGAATTGGCCATATAATCTATTTTGTTGATATGAATTTTGAATTTAACGCCTCGGGTGCGGAGTTTTTGAACTCGTCGCCCATAGCCAAACTTGCGCGTGTGCTTGTGCACCGTTTTTACAAAGTTTTCAGATTGCCTCCCGGGTTGCCTCCTCCACTGAATTGGCCATAGAATCAATTTTGTTGAGACGGATTTTGAATTTGACGCCTCGGGTTCGGAATTTTTGACGTCGTTGCCCATAGCCAAATTTGCGCGCATGCTTGTGCGGCGTTTTTACAAAGTTTTCAGATTGCCCCCTGGGTTTGCATCTCCCACTGAATTGGCCATAGAATCAATTGTGTCGAGACGGATTTTGAATTTGAGGCCTCGGGTGCAGCGTTTTTGACGTCGTGGTCCATAGCTAAATTGCGAGCATGCTTGTGCGCCATTTTTACAAAGTTTTTATATTGCCTCCCGGGTTTGCATCCCCCAATGAATTGGCAATAGGATCAATTGCGTCGAGACAGTTTTTGACATCGTGGCCCATAGAATCAATTGTGTTGAGATGAATTTTGAATTTGACGCCTCGGGTGCGGAGTTTTTGACATTGTCGCCCATAGCCAAACTCTCGTGTGTGCTTGTGCGCCATTTTTACAAAGTTTTCAGATTGCCTCTCGGGTTGCAACTCCCACTGAATTGGCCATATAATCTATTTTGTTGAGATGAATTTTGAATTTAACGCCTCGGGTGCGGAGTTTTTGAACTCGTCGCCCATAGCCAAACTTGCGCGTGTGCTTGTGCACCGTTTTTACAAAGTTTTCAGATTGCCTCCCGGGTTGGCTCCTCCACTGAATTGGCCATAGAATCAATTTTGTTGAGACGGATTTTGAATTTGACGCCTCGGGTTCGGAATTTTTGACGTCGTTGCCCATAGCCAAATTTGCGCGCATGCTTGTGCGGCGTTTTTACAAAGTTTTCAGATTGCCCCCTGGGTTTGCATCTCCCACTGAATTGGCCATAGAATCAATTGTGTCGAGACGGATTTTGAATTTGAGGCCTCGGGTGTAGTGTTTTTGACGTCGTGGTCCATAGCCAAATTGCGAGCATGCTTGTGCGCCATTTTTACAAAGTTTTTATATTGCCTCCCGGGTTTGCATCCCCCAATGAATTGGCAATAGGATCAATTGCGTCGAGACAGTTTTTGACATCGTGGCCCATAGAATCAATTGTGTTGAGATGAATTTTGAATTTGACGCCTCGGGTGCGAAGTTTTTGACATTGTCGCCCATAGCCAAACTTGCGTGTGTGCTTGTGCGCCATTTTTACAAAGTTTTCAGATTGCCTCTCGGGTTGCAACCCCCACTGAATTGGCCATATAATCTATTTTGTTGAGATGAATTTTGAATTTAACGCCTCGGGTGCGGAGTTTTTGAACTCGTCGCCCATAGCCAAACTTGCGCGTGTGCTTGTGCACCGTTTTTACAAAGTTTTCAGATTGCCTCCCGGGTTGCCTCCTCCACTGAATTGGCCATAGAATCAATTTTGTTGAGACGGATTTTGAATTTGACGCCTCGGGTTCGGAATTTTTGACGTCGTTGCCCATAGCCAAATTTGCGCGCATGCTTGTGCGGCGTTTTTACAAAGTTTTCAGATTGCCCCCTGGGATTGCATCTCCCACTGAATTGGCCATAGAATCAATTGTGTCGAGACGGATTTTGAATTTGAGGCCTCGGGTGCAGTGTTTTTGACGTCGTGGTCCATAGCCAAATTGCGAGCATGCTTGTGCGCCATTTTTACAAAGTTTTTATATTGCCTCCCGGGTTTGCATCCCCCAATGAACTGGCAATAGGATCAATTGCGTCGAGACAGTTTTTGACATCGTGGCCCATATAATCAATTGTGTTGAGATGAATTTTGAATTTGACGCCTCGGGTGCGGAGTTTTTGACATTGTCGCCCATAGCCAAACTTGCGTGTGTGCTTGTGCGCCATTTTTACAAAGTTTTCAGATTGCCTCTCGGGTTGCAACCCCCACTGAATTGGCCATATAATCTATTTTGTTGAGATGAATTTTGAATTTAACGCCTCGGGTGCGGAGTTTTTGAACTCGTCGCCCATAGCCAAACTTGCGCGTGTGCTTGTGCACCGTTGTTACAAAGTTTTCAGATTGCCTCCCGGGTTGCCTCCGCCACTGAATTGGCCATAGAATCAATTTTGTTGAGACGGATTTTGAATTTGACGCCTCGGGTTCGGAATTTTTGACGTCGTTGCCCATAGCCAAATTTGCGCGCATGCTTGTGCGGCGTTTTTACAAAGTTTTCAGATTGCCTCTCGGGTTGCAACCCCCACTGAATTGGCCATATAATCTATTTTGTTGAGATGAATTTTGAATTTAACGCCTCGGGTGCGGAGTTTTTGAACTCGTCGCCCATAGCCAAACTTGCGCGTGTGCTTGTGCACCGTTTTTACAAAGTTTTCAGATTGCCTCCCGGGTTGCCTCCTCCACTGAATTGGCCATAGAATCAATTTTGTTGAGACGGATTTTGAATTTGACGCCTCGGGTTCGGAATTTTTGACGTCGTTGCCCATAGCCAAATTTGCGCGCATGCTTGTGCGGCGTTTTTACAAAGTTTTCAGATTGCCCCCTGGGTTTGCATCTCCCACTGAATTGGCCATAGAATCAATTGTGTCGAGACGGATTTTGAATTTGAGGCCTCGGGTGCAGTGTTTTTGACGTCGTGGTCCATAGCCAAATTGCGAGCATGCTTGTGCGCCATTTTTACAAAGTTTTTATATTGCCTCCCGGGTTTGCATCCCCCAATGAATTGGCAATAGGATCAATTGCGTCGAGACAGTTTTTGACATCGTGGCCCATAGAATCAATTGTGTTGAGATGAATTTTGAATTTGACGCCTCGGGTGCGGAGTTTTTGACATTGTCGCCCATAGCCAAACTTGCGTGTGTGCTTGTGCGCCATTTTTACAAAGTTTTCAGATTGCCTCTCGGGTTGCAACCCCCACTGAATTGGCCATATAATCTATTTTGTTGAGATGAATTTTGAATTTAACGCCTCGGGTGCGGAGTTTTTGAACTCGTCGCCCATAGCCAAACTTGCGCGTGTGCTTGTGCACCGTTTTTACAAAGTTTTCAGATTGCCTCCCGGGTTGCCTCCTCCACTGAATTGGCCATAGAATCAATTTTGTTGAGACGGATTTTGAATTTGACGCCTCGGGTTCGGAATTTTTGACGTCGTTGCCCATAGCCAAATTTGCGCGCATGCTTGTGCGGCGTTTTTACAAAGTTTTCAGATTGCCCCCTGGGTTTGCATCTCCCACTGAATTGGCCATATAATCAATTGTGTCGAGACGGATTTTGAATTTGAGGCCTCGGGTGCAGTGTTTTTGACGTCGTGGTCCATAGCCAAATTGCGAGCATGCTTGTGCGCCATTTTTACAAAGTTTTTATATTGCCTCCCGGGTTTGCATCCCCCAATGAATTGGCAATAGGATCAATTGCGTCGAGACAGTTTTTGACATCGTGGCCCATAGAATCAATTGTGTTGAGATGAATTTTGAATTTGACGCCTCGGGTGCGGAGTTTTTGACATTGTCGCCCATAGCCAAACTTGCGTGTGTGCTTGTGCGCCATTTTTACAAAGTTTTCAGATTGCCTCTCGGGTTGCAACCCCCACTGAATTGGCCATATAATCTATTTTGTTGAGATGAATTTTGAATTTAACGCCTCGGGTGCGGAGTTTTTGAACTCGTCGCCCATAGCCAAACTTGCGCGTGTGCTTGTGCACCGTTTTTACAAAGTTTTCAGATTGCCTCCCGGGTTGCCTCCTCCACTGAATTGGCCATAGAATCAATTTTGTTGAGACGGATTTTGAATTTGACGCCTCGGGTTCGGAATTTTTGACGTCGTTGCCCATAGCCAAATTTGCGCGCATGCTTGTGCGGCCTTTTTACAAAGTTTTCAGATTGCCCCCTGGGTTTGCATCTCCCACTGAATTGGCCATAGAATCAATTGTGTCGAGACGAATTTTGAATTTGAGGCCTCGGGTGCAGTGTTTTTGACGTCGTGGTCCATAGCCAAATTGCGAGCATGCTTGTGCGCCATTTTTACAAAGTTTTTATATTGCCTCCCGGGTTTGCATCCCCCAATGAATTGGCAATAGGATCAATTGCGTCGAGACAGTTTTTGACGTCGTGGCCCATTGCCACATTTACGCGCATGCTTATGCGCCGTTTTTACAAAGTTTTCGGATTACCTCTCGGGTTTGCACTCCCCACTGAATTGGCCATAGAATCAATTGTCCCGAGACGGATTTTGAATTTGAGGCCTCGGGTGCAGTGTTTTTAACGTCGTGGTCCATAGCCAAACTTCGGCCATGCTTGTGCGCCGTTTTTACAAAGTTTTCAGATTGCCTCCCGGGGTTGCATCCCCCACTGAATTGGCCATAGAATCAATTAAGTTGAGACGGATTTTGAATTTGACGCCTCGGGTGCGGAGTATTTGATGTCGTCGCCCATAGCCAAACTTGTGCATATGCTTGTGCGCCATTTTTACAAAGTTTTCAGATTGCCCCCTGGGTTTGCATCCCCCACTGAATTGGCCATAAAATCAATTGTGTTGAGGCGGATTTTGAATTTGACTCCTTGGGTGCGGAGTTTTTTACGTCGTCGCCCATAGCCAAACTTGCGCGTATGCTTGTGCGCCGTTTTTACAAAGTTTTCAGATTGCCCCCTGGGTTTGCAACCCCCATTGAATTGGCCATAGAATCAATTTTGTTGAGACTGATTTTGAATTTGACGCCTCGGGTGCGCAGTTTTTTACGTCGTCGCCCATAGCCAAACTTGCGTGTGTGCTTGTGCGCCGTTTTTACAAAGTTTTCAGATTGCCTCCCGGATTTGCATCCCCCACTAAATTGGCCATAGAATCAATTGTGTTGAGACGAGTTTTGAATTTGACACCTCGGGTGGGGAGTTTTTGATGTCGTTGCCAATAGCCAAACTTGCGCGTGTGCTTGTGCGCCATTCTTACAAAGTTTTCAGATTGCCTCACGAGTATGCATCCCTACTGAATTGGCCATAGAATCAATTGTGTTGAGACGGATTTTGAATTTGACGCCTCGGGTGTGGAGTTTTTGATGTCGTCGCCCATAGCCAAACTTGTGCATATGCTTGTGCGCCATTTTTACAAAGTTTTCAGATTGCCCCATGGGTTTGCATCCCCCACTGAATTGGCCATAGAATCAATTGTGTCGAGACGGATTTTGAATTTGAGGCCTCGGGTGCAGTGTTTTTGACGTCGTGGTCCATAGCCAAATTGCGAGCATGCTTGTGCGCCATTTTGACAAAGTTTTTATATTGCCTCCTAGGATTGCATCCCCCACTGAATTGGCAATAGGATCAATTGCGTCGAGACGGTTTTTGACGTCGTCGCCCATTGCCACACATACGCGCATGCTTATGCGCCGTTTTTACAAAGTTTTCGGATTACCTCTCGGGTTTGCACTCCCCACTGAATTGGCCATAGAATCAATTGTGCCGACACGGATTTTGAATTTGAGGCCTCGGGTGCAGTGTTTTTAACGTCGTGGTCCATAGCCAAACTTCGGCCATGCTTGTGCGCCGTTTTTACAAAGATTTCAGATTGCCTCCCGGGTTTGCATCCCCCACTGAATTGGCCATAGAATCAATTGTGTTGAGACGGATTTTGAATTTTACGCCTCAAGTGCGGATTTTCGACATCGTCGCCCATAGCCAAACTTGCGTGTGCTTGTGCGCGGTTTTTACAAAGTTTTCAGATTGCCCCCTGGGTTTGCAACCCCCATTGAATTGGCCATAGAATCAATTTTGTTGAGACTGATTTTGAATTTGACGCCTCGGGTGCGGAGTTTTTAACGTCGTCGCCCATAGCCAAACTTGCGCGTATGTTTGTGCGCCATTTTTACGAAGTTTTCAGATTGCCCCCTGGTTTTGCATCCCCCACTGAATTGGCCATAGAATCAATTGTGTCGAGACGGATTTTGAATTTGAGGCCTCGGGTGCAGTGTTTTTGATATCGTGGTCCATAGCCAAATTGCGAGCATGCTTGTGCGCCATTTTTACAAAGTTTTTATATTGCCTCCCGGGTTTGCATCCCCCACTGAATTGGCAATAGGATCAACTACGTCGAGACGGTTTTTGACGTCGTGGCCCATTGCCACACTTACGCGCATGCTTATGCGCCGTTTTTACAAAGTTGTCGGATTACCTCTCGGGTTTGCACTCCCCACTGAATTGGCCATAGAATCTATTGTGCCGACACGGATTTTGAATTTGAGGCCTCGGGTGCAGTGTTTTTAACGTCGTGGTCCATAGCCAAACTTCGGCGTGTGCTTGTGCGCCGTTTTTACAAAGTTTTCAGATTGCCTTCCGGGTTGCCTTCTCTACTGAATTAGCCATAGAATCTATTTTTTTAAGACGAATTTTGAATTTTACGCCTCGGGTGTGGAATTTTTGACGTCGTCGCCCATAGCCAAACGTGCGCGCATGCTTGTGCGCCGTTTTTACAAAGTTTTCAGATTGCCCCTGGGTTTGCAACCCCCATTGAATTGGCCATAGAATCAATTTTGTTGAGACTGATTTTGAATTTGACGCCTCGGGTGCGCAGTTTTTGACGTCGTCGCCCATAGCCAAACTTGCGCGTATGTTTGTGCGCCATTTTTACAAAGTTTTCAGATTGCCCCCTGGTTTTGCATCCCCCACTGAATTGGCCATAGAATCAATTGTGTCGAGACGGATTTTGAATTTGAGGCCTCGGGTGCATTGTTTTTGACGTCGTGGTCCATAGCCAAATTGCGAGCATGCTTGTGCGCCATTTTTACAAAGTTTTTATATTGCCTCCCGGGTTTGCATCCCCCACTGTATTGGCCATAGAATCAATTGTGTTGAGATGGATTTTGAATTTGACGCCTCAAGTGCGGATTTTTGACGTCGTCGCCCATAGCCAAACTTGCGCGTGTGCTTGTGCACCGTTTTTACAAAGTTTTCAGATTGCCTCCACTACTGAATTAGCCATAGAATCTATTTTTTTAAGACGAATTTTGAATTTTACGCCTCGGGTGTGGAATTTTTGACGTCGTCGCCCATAGCCAAACGTGCGCGCATGCTTGTGCGCCGTTTTTACAAAGTTTTCAGATTGCCTCCTGGGATTGCATCCCCCACTGAATTGGCCATAAAATCAATTTTGTTGAGGCGGATTTTGAATTTGACTCGTTGGGTGCGGAGTTTTTGACGTCGTCGCCCATAGCCAAACTTGCGCGTATGCTTGTGCGCCGTTTTTACAAAGTTTTCAGATTGCCCCCTGGGTTTGCAACCCCCATTGAATTGGCCATAGAATCAATTTTGTTGAGACTGATTTTGAATTTGACGCCTCGGGTGAGCAGTTTTTTACGTCGTCGACCATAGCCAAACTTGCGTGTGTGCTTGTGCGCCGTTTTTACAAAGTTTTCAGATTGCCTCCCGGATTTGCATCCCCCACTGAATTGGCCATATAATCAATTGTGTTTAGATGAATTTTGAATTTGACGCCTCGGGTGCGGAGTTTTTGAACTCGTCGCCCATAGCCAAACTTGCGCGTGTGCTTGTGCACCGTTTTTACAAAGTTTTCAGATTGCCTCTCGGGTTGCAACCCCCACTGAATTGGCCATATAATCTATTTTGTTGAGATGAATTTTGAATTTAACGCCTCGGGTGCGGAGTTTTTGAACTCGTCGCCCATAGCCAAACTTGCGCGTGTGCTTGTGCACCGTTTTTACAAAGTTTTCAGATTGCCTCCCGGGTTGCCTCCTCCACTGAATTGGCCATAGAATTAATTTTGTTGAGACGGATTTTGAATTTGACGCCTCGGGTTCGGAATTTTTGACGTCGTTGCCCATAGCCAAATTTGCGCGCATGCTTGTGCGGCGTTTTTACAAAGTTTTCAGATTGCCTCTCGGGTTGCAACCCCCACTGAATTGGCCATATAATCTATTTTGTTGAGATGAATTTTGAATTTAACGCCTCGGGTGCGGAGTTTTTGAACTCGTCGCCCATAGCCAAACTTGCGCGTGTGCTTGTGCACCGTTTTTACAAAGTTTTCAGATTGCCTCCCGGGTTGCCTCCTCCACTGAATTGGCCATAGAATCAATTTTTTTGAGACGGATTTTGAATTTGACGCCTCGGGTTCGGAATTTTTGACGTCGTTGCCCATAGCCAAATTTGCGCGCATGCTTGTGCGGCGTTTTTACAAAGTTTTCAGATTGCCCCCTGGGTTTGCATCTCCCACTGAATTGGCCATAGAATTAATTGTGTCGAGACGGATTTTGAATTTGAGGCCTCGGGTGCAGTGTTTTTGACGTCGTGGTCCATAGCCAAATTGCGAGCATGCTTGTGCGCCATTTTTACAAAGTTTTTATATTGCCTCCCGGGTTTGCATCCCCCAATGAATTGGCAATAGGATCAATTGCGTCGAGACAGTTTTTGACATCGTGGCCCATAGAATCAATTGTGTTGAGATGAATTTTGAATTTGACGCCTCGGGTGCGGAGTTTTTGACATTGTCGCCCATAGCCAAACTTGCGTGTGTGCTTGTGCGCCATTTTTACAAAGTTTTCAGATTGCCTCTCGGGTTGCAACCCCCACTGAATTGGCCATATAATCTATTTTGTTGAGATGAATTTTGAATTTAACGCCTCGGGTGCGGAGTTTTTGAACTCGTCGCCCATAGCCAAACTTGCGCGTGTGCTTGTGCACCGTTTTTACAAAGTTTTCAGATTGCCTCCCGGGTTGCCTCCTCCACTGAATTGGCCATAGAATCAATTTTGTTGAGACGGATTTTGAATTTGACGCCTCGGGTTCGGAGTTTTTGACGTCGTTGCCCATAGCCAAATTTGCGCACATGCTTGTGCGGCGTTTTTACAAAGTTTTCAGATTGCCCCCTGGGTTTGCATCTCCCACTGAATTGGCCATATAATCAATTGTGTCGAGACGGATTTTGAATTTGAGGCCTCGGGTGCAGTGTTTTTGACGTCGTGGTCCATAGCCAAATTGCGAGCATGCTTGTGCGCCATTTTTACAAAGTTTTTATATTGCCTCCCGGGTTTGCATCCCCCAATGAATTGGCAATAGGATCAATTGCGTCGAGACAGTTTTTGACATCGTGGCCCATAGAATCAATTGTGTTGAGATGAATTTTGAATTTGACGCCTCGGGTGCGGAGTTTTTGACATTGTCGCCCATAGCCAAACTTGCGTGTGTGCTTGTGCGCCATTTTTACAAAGTTTTCAGATTGCCTCTCGGGTTGCAACCCCCACTGAATTGGCCATATAATCTATTTTGTTGAGATGAATTTTGAATTTAACGCCTCGGGTGCGGAGTTTTTGAACTCGTCGCCCATAGCCAAACTTGCGCGTGTGCTTGTGCACCGTTTTTACAAAGTTTTCAGATTGCCTCCCGGGTTGCCTCCTCCACTGAATTGGCCATAGAATCAATTTTGTTGAGACGGATTTTGAATTTGACGCCTCGGGTTCGGAATTTTTGACGTCGTTGCCCATAGCCAAATTTGCGCGCATGCTTGTGCGGCCTTTTTACAAAGTTTTCAGATTGCCCCCTGGGTTTGCATCTCCCACTGAATTGGCCATAGAATCAATTGTGTCGAGACGGATTTTGAATTTGAGGCCTCGGGTGCAGTGTTTTTGACGTCGTGGTCCATAGCCAAATTGCGAGCATGCTTGTGCGCCATTTTTACAAAGTTTTTATATTGCCTCCCGGGTTTGCATCCCCCAATGAATTGGCAATAGGATCAATTGCGTCGAGACAGTTTTTGACGTCGTGGCCCATTGCCACATTTACGCGCATGCTTATGCGCCGTTTTTACAAAGTTTTCGGATTACCTCTCGGGTTTGCACTCCCCACTGAATTGGCCATAGAATCAATTGTCCCGAGACGGATTTTGAATTTGAGGCCTCGGGTGCAGTGTTTTTAACGTCGTGGTCCATAGCCAAACTTCGGCCATGCTTGTGCGCCGTTTTTACAAAGTTTTCAGATTGCCTCCCGGGGTTGCATCCCCCACTGAATTGGCCATAGAATCAATTAAGTTGAGACAGATTTTGAATTTGACGCCTCGGGTGCGGAGTATTTGATGTCGTCGCCCATAGCCAAACTTGTGCATATGCTTGTGCGCCATTTTTACAAAGTTTTCAGATTGCCCCCTGGGTTTGCATCCCCCACTGAATTGGCCATAAAATCAATTGTGTTGAGGCGGATTTTGAATTTGACTCCTTGGGTGCGGAGTTTTTTACGTCGTCGCCCATAGCCAAACTTGCGCGTATGCTTGTGCGCCGTTTTTACAAAGTTTTCAGATTGCCCCCTGGGTTTGCAACCCCCATTGAATTGGCCATAGAATCAATTTTGTTGAGACTGATTTTGAATTTGACGCCTCGGGTGCGCAGTTTTTTACGTCGTCGCCCATAGCCAAACTTGCGTGTGTGCTTGTGCGCCGTTTTTACAAAGTTTTCAGATTGCCTCCCGGATTTGCATCCCCCACTAAATTGGCCATAGAATCAATTGTGTTGAGACGAGTTTTGAATTTGACGCCTCGGGTGGGGAGTTTTTGATGTCGTTGCCAATAGCCAAACTTGCGCGTGTGCTTGTGCGCCATTCTTACAAAGTTTTCTGATTGCCTCACGAGTATGCATCCCTACTGAATTGGCCATAGAATCAATTGTGTTGAGACGGATTTTGAATTTGACGCCTCGGGTGTGGAGTTTTTGATGTCGTCGCCCATAGCCAAACTTGTGCATATGCTTGTGCGCCATTTTTACAAAGTTTTCAGATTGCCCCATGGGTTTGCATCCCCCACTGAATTGGCCATAGAATCAATTGTGTCGAGACGGATTTTGAATTTGAGGCCTCGGGTGCAGTGTTTTTGACGTCGTGGTCCATAGCCAAATTGCGAGCATGCTTGTGCGCCATTTTGACAAAGTTTTTATATTGCCTCCTAGGATTGCATCCCCCACTGAATTGGCAATAGGATCAATTGCGTCGAGACGGTTTTTGACGTCGTCGCCCATTGCCACAAATACGCGCATGCTTATGCGCCGTTTTTACAAAGTTTTCGGATTACCTCTCGGGTTTGCACTCCCCACTGAATTGGCCATAGAATCAATTGTGCCGACACGGATTTTGAATTTGAGGCCTCGGGTGCAGTGTTTTTAACGTCGTGGTCCATAGCCAAACTTCGGCCATGCTTGTGCGCCGTTTTTACAAAGATTTTAGATTGCCTCCCGGGTTTGCATCCCCCACTGAATTGGCCATAGAATCAATTGTGTTGAGACGGATTTTGAATTTTACGCCTCAAGTGCGGATTTTCGACATCGTCGCCCATAGCCAAACTTGCGTGTGCTTGTGCGCGGTTTTTACAAAGTTTTCAGATTGCCCCCTGGGTTTGCAACCCCCATTGAATTGGCCATAGAATCAATTTTGTTGAGACTGATTTTGAATTTGACGCCTCGGGTGCGGAGTTTTTAACGTCGTCGCCCATAGCCAAACTTGCGCGTATGTTTGTGCGCCATTTTTACGAAGTTTTCAGATTGCCCCCTGGTTTTGCATCCCCCACTGAATTGGCCATAGAATCAATTGTGTCGAGACGGATTTTGAATTTGAGGCCTCGGGTGCAGTGTTTTTGATATCGTGGTCCATAGCCAAATTGCGAGCATGCTTGTGCGCCATTTTTACAAAGTTTTTATATTGCCTCCCGGGTTTGCATCCCCCACTGAATTGGCAATAGGATCAACTACGTCGAGACGGTTTTTGACGTCGTGGCCCATTGCCACACTTACGCGCATGCTTATGCGCCGTTTTTACAAAGTTGTCGGATTACCTCTCGGGTTTGCACTCCCCACTGAATTGGCCATAGAATCTATTGTGCCGACACGGATTTTGAATTTGAGGCCTCGGGTGCAGTGTTTTTAACGTCGTGGTCCATAGCCAAACTTCGGCGTGTGCTTGTGCGCCGTTTTTACAAAGTTTTCAGATTGCCTTCCGGGTTGCCTTCTCTACTGAATTAGCCATAGAATCTATTTTTTTAAGACGAATTTTGAATTTTACGCCTCGAATTTTTGACGTCGTCGCCCATAGCCAAACGTGCGCGCATGCTTGTGCGCCGTTTTTACAAAGTTTTCAGATTGCCCCCGGGTTTGCAACCCCCATTGAATTGGCCATAGAATCAATTTTGTTGAGACTGATTTTGAATTTGACGCCTCGGGTGCGCAGTTTTTTACGTCGTCGCCCATAGCCAAACTTGCGCGTATGTTTGTGCGCCATATTTACAAAGTTTTCAGATTGCCCCCTGGTTTTGCATCCCCCACTGAATTGGCCATAGAATCAATTGTGTCGAGACGGATTTTGAATTTGAGGCCTCGGGTGCATTGTTTTTGACGTCGTGGTCCATAGCCAAATTGCGAGCATGCTTGTGCGCCATTTTTACAAAGTTTTTATATTGCCTCCCGGGTTTGCATCCCCCACTGTATTGGCCATAGAATCAATTGTGTTGAGATGGATTTTGAATTTGACGCCTCAAGTGCGGATTTTTGACGTCGTCGCCCATAGCCAAACTTGCGCGTGTGCTTGTGCACCGTTTTTACAAAGTTTTCAGATTGCCTCCACTACTGAATTAGCCATAGAATCTATTTTTTTAAGACGAATTTTGAATTTTACGCCTCGGGTGTGGAATTTTTGACGTCGTCGCCCATAGCCAAACGTGCGCGCATGCTTGTGCGCCGTTTTTACAAAGTTTTCAGATTGCCTCCTGGGATTGCATCCCCCACTGAATTGGCCATAAAATCAATTTTGTTGAGGCGGATTTTGAATTTGACTCGTTGGGTGCGGAGTTTTTGACGTCGTCGCCCATAGCCAAACTTGCGCGTATGCTTGTGCGCCGTTTTTACAAAGTTTTCAGATTGCCCCCTGGGTTTGCAACCCCCATTGAATTGGCCATAGAATCAATTTTGTTGAGACTGATTTTGAATTTGACGCCTCGGGTGCGCAGTTTTTTACGTCGTCGACCATAGCCAAACTTGCGTGTGTGCTTGTGCGCCGTTTTTACAAAGTTTTCAGATTGCCTCCCGGATTTGCATCCCCCACTGAATTGGCCATATAATCAATTGTGTTTAGATGAATTTTGAATTTGACGCCTCGGGTGCGGAGTTTTTGACGTTGTCGCCCATAGCCAGACTTGCGTGTGTGCTTGTGCGCCGTTTTTACAAAGTTTTCAGATTGCCTCTCGGGTTGCAACCCCCACTGAATTGGCCATAGAATCTATTTTGTTGAGACGAATTTTGAATTTAACGCCTCGGGTGCGGAGTTTTTGACATCGTCGCCCATGGCCAAACTTGCGCGCATGCTTGTGCGCCGTTTTTACAAAGTTTTCAGATTGCCTCCCGGGTATGCATCCCTACTGAATTGGCCATAGAATCAATTAAGTTGAGACGGATTTTGAATTTGACGCCTCGGGTGCGGAGTTTTTGATGTCGTCGCCCATAGCCAAACTTGTGCATATGCTTGTGCGCCATTTTTACAAAGTTTTCAGATTGCCCCCTGGGTTTGCATCCCCCACTGAATTGGCCATAGAATCAATTGTGTCGAGACGGATTTTGAATTTGACGCCTCTGGTGTGGAGTTTTTGAGGTCGTCGCCTATAGCCAAACTTGCGCGTGTGCTTGTGCGCCGTTTTTACAAAGTTTTCAGATTGCCTCACGGGTATGCATCCCTACTGAATTGGCCATAGAATCAATTGTGTTGAGACGGATTTTGAATTTGACGCCTCGGGTGCGTAGTTTTTGATGTCGTCGCCCATAGCCAAACTTGTGCATATGCTTGGGCGCCATTTTTACAAAGTTTTCAGATTGCCCCCTGGGTTTGCATCCCCCACTGAATTGGCCATAGAATCAATTGTGTCGAGACGGATTTTGAATTTGAGGCCCTGGGTGCAGTGTTTTTGACGTCGTGGTCCATAGCCAAATTGCGAGCATGCTTGTGCGCCATTTTTACAAAGTTTTTATATTGCCTCCTAGGATTGCATCCCCCACTGAATTGGCAATAGGATCAATTGCGTCGAGACGGTTTTTGACGTCGTCGCCCATTGCCACACATACGCGCATGCTTATGCGCCGTTTTTACAAAGTTTTCGGATTACCTCTCGGGTTTGCACTCCCCACTGAATTGGCCATAGAATCAATTGTGCCGACACGGATTTTGAATTTGAGGCCTCGGGTGCAGTGTTTTTAACGTCGTGGTCCATAGCCAAACTTCGGCCATGCTTGTGCGCCGTTTTTACAAAGTTTTCAGATTGCCTCCCGGGTTTGCATCCCCCACTGAATTGGCCATAGAATCAATTGTGTTGAGACGGATTTTGAATTTTACGCCTCAAGTGCGGATTTTCGACGTCGTCGCCCATAGCCAAACTTGCGTGTGTTTGTGCGCCGTTTTTACAAAGTTTTCAGATTGCCCCCTGGGTTTGCAACCCCCATTGAATTGGCCATAGAATCAATTTTGTTGAGACTGATTTTGAATTTGACGCCTCGGGTGCGGAGTTTTTGACGTCGTCGCTCATAGCCAAACTTGCGCGTATGTTTGTGCGCCATTTTTACAAAGTTTTCAGATTACCCCCTGGTTTTGCATCCCCCACTGAATTGGCCATAGAATCAATTATGTCGAGACGGATTTTGAATTTGAGACCTCGGGTGCAGTGTTTTTGACGTCGTGGTCCATAGCTAAATTGCGAGCATGCTTGTGCGCCATTTTTACAAAGTTTTTATATTGCCTCCCGGGTTTGCATCCCCCACTGAATTGGCAATAGGATCAATTGCGTCGAGACGGTTTTTGACGTCGTGGCCCATTGCCAACTTACGCGCATGCTTATGCGCCGTTTTTACAAAGTTGTCGGATTACCTCTCGGGTTTGCACTCCCCACTGAATTGGCCATAGAATCTATTGTGCCGACACGGATTTTGAATTTGAGGCCTCGGGTGCAGTGTTTTTAACGTCGTGGTCCATAGCCATACTTCGGCCATGCTTGTGCGCCGTTTTTACAAAGTTTTCAGATTGCCTCCCGGGTTTGCATCCCCCACTGAATTGGCCATAGAATCAATTGTGTTGAGACGGATTTTAAATTTGACGCCTCAAGTGCGGATTTTTGACGTCGTCGCCCATAGCCAAACTTGCGCGTGTGCTTGTGCGCCGTTTTTACAAAGTTTTCAGATTGCCTCCTCTACTGAATTAGCCATAGAATCTATTTTTTTAAGACGTCGAATTTTGAATTTTACGCCTCGGGTGTGGAATTTTTGACGTCGTCGCCCATAACCAAACGTGCGCGCATGCTTGTGCGCCGTTTTTACAAAGTTTTCAGATTGCCTCCTGGGATTGCATTCCCAACTGAATTGGCCATAAAATCAATTGTGTTGAGGCGGATTTTGAATTTGACTCCTTGGGTGCGGAGTTTTTGACGTCGTCGCCCATAGCCAAACTTGCGCGTATGCTTGTGCGCGTTTTTACAAAGTTTTCAGATTGCCCCCTGGGTGTGCAACCCCCATTGAATTGGCCATAGAATCAATTTTGTTGAGACTGATTTTGAATTTGACGCCTCGGGTGCGGAGTTTTTGACGTCGTCGCCCATAGCCAAACTTGCGTGTGTGCTTGTGCGCCGTTTTTACAAAGTTTTCAGATTGCCTCCCGGATTTGCATCCCCCACTGAATTGGCCATAGAATCAATTGCGTTGAGATGAATTTTGAATTTGACGGCTCGGGTGCGGAGTTTTTGACGTTGTCGCCCATAGCCAAACTTGTGTGTGTGCTTGTGCGCCGTTTTTACAAAGTTTTCAGATTGCCTCTCGGGTTGCAACCCCCACTGAATTGGCCATAAAATCTATTTTGTTGAGACGAATTTTGAATTTAACGCCTCGGGTGCGGAGTTTTTGACATCGTCGCCCATAGCCAAACTTGCGCGCATGCTTGTGCGCCGTTTTTACAAAGTTTTCAGATTGCCTCCCGGGTATGCATCCCTACTAAATTGGCCATAAAATCAATTGTGTTGAGACGAATTTTGAATTTGACGCCTCGGGTGCGGAGTTTTTGATGTCGTCGCCCATAGCCAAACTTGTGCATATGCTTGTGCGCCATTTTTACAAAGTTTTCAGATTTCCCCCTGGGTTTGCATCCCCCACTAAATTGGCCATAGAATCAATTGTGTCGAGACGGATTTTGAATTTGAGGCCTCGGGTGCAGTGTTTTTGACGTCGTGGTCCATAGCCAAATTGCGAGCATGCTTGTGCGCCATTTTTACAAAGTTTTTATATTGCCTCCTAGGATTGCATCCCCCACTGAATTGGCAATAGGATCAATTGCGTCGAGACGGTTTTTGACGTCGTCGCCCATTGCCACACATACGCGCATGCTTATCCGCCGTTTTTACAAAGTTTTCAGATTACCTCTCGGGTTTGCACTGCCCACTGAATTGGCCATTGAATCAATTGTGCCGACACGGATTTTGAATTTGAGGCCTCAGGTGCAGTGTTTTTAACGTCGTGGTCCATAGCCAAACTTCGGCCATGCTTGTGCGCCGTTTTTACAAAGTTTTCAGATTGCCTCCCGGGTTTGCATCCCCCACTGAATTGGCCATAAAATCAATTGTGTTGAGACGGATTTTGAATTTGAGGGCTCGGGTGCAGTGTTTTTGACGTCGTGGTCCATAGCCAAACTTCGGCCATGCTTGTGCGCCGTTTTTACAAAGTTTTCAGATTGCCTCCCGGGTTTGCATCCCCCACTGAATTGGCCATATAATCAATTGTGTTGAGACGTTTTGAATTTTACGCCTCAAGTGCGGATTTTTGACGTCGTCGCCCATAGCCAAACTTGCGTGTGTGCTTGTGCGCCGTTTTTACAAAGTTTTCAGATTGCCTCCCGGATTTGCATCCCCCACTGAATTGGCCATAGAATCAATTGCGTTGAGATGAATTTTGAATTTGACGCCTCGGGTGCGGAGTTTTTGACGTTGTCGCCCATAGCCAAACTTGCGTGTGTGCTTTTGCGCCGTTTTTACAAAGTTTTCAGATTGCCTCTCGGGTTGCAACCCCCACTGAATTGGCCATAGAATCTATTTTGTTGAGACGAATTTTGAATTTAACGCCTCGGGTGCGGAGTTTTTAACATCGTCGCCCATGGCCAAACTTGCGCGCATGCTTGTGCGCCGTTTTTACAAAGTTTTCAGATTGCCTCCCGGGTATGCATCCCTACTGAATTGGCCATAGAATCAATTGTGTTGAGACGAATTTTGAATTTGACGCCTCGGGTGCGGAGTTTTTGATGTCGTCGCCCATAGCCAAACTTGTGCATATGCTTGTGCGCCATTTTTATAAAGTTTTCAGATTTCCCCCTGGGTTTGCATCCCCCACTGAATTGGCCATAGAATCAATTGTGTCGAGACGGATTTTGAATTTGAGGCCTCGGGTGCAGTGTTTTTGACGTCGTGGTCCATAGCCAAATTGCGAGCATGCTTGTGCGCCATTTTTACAAAGTTTTTATATTGCCTCCTAGGATTGCATCCCCCACTGAAATGGCAATAGGATCAATTGCGTCGAGACGGTTTTTGACATCGTCGCCCATTGCCACACATACGCGCATGCTTATCCGCCGTTTTTACAAAGTTTTCGGATTACCTCTCGGGTTTGCACTGCCCACTGAATTGGCCATAGAATCAATTGTGCCGACACGGATTTTGAATTTGAGGCCTCGGGTGTAGTGTTTTTAACGTCGTGGTCCATAGCCAAACTTCGGCCATGCTTGTGCGCCGTTTTTACAAAGTTTTCAGATTGCCTCCCGGGTTTGCATCCCCCACTGAATTGGCCATAGAATCAATTGTGTTGAGACGGATTTTGAATTTTACGCCTCAAGTGCGGATTTTTGACGTCGTCGCCCATAGCCAAACTTGCGCGTGTGCTTGTGCGCCGTTTTTACAAAGTTTTCAGATAGCCTCCCGGGTTGCCTCCTCTACTGAATTAGCCATAGAATCTATTTTTTTAAGACGAATTTTGAATTTTACGCCTCGGGTGTGGAATTTTTGACGTCGTCGCCCATAGCCAAACGTGCGCGCATGCTTGTGCGCCGTTTTTACAAAGTTTTCAGATTGCCCCTGGGTTTGCAACCCCCATTGAATTGGCCATAGAATCAATTTTGTTGAGACTGATTTTGAATTTGACGCCTCGGGTGCGGAGTTTTTGACGTCGTCGCCCATAGCCAAACTTGCGCGTATGTTTGTGCGCCATTTTTACAAAGTTTTCAGATTGCCCCCTGGTTTTGCATCCCCCACTGAATTGGCCATAGAATCAATTGTGTCGAGACGGATTTTGAATTTGAAGCCTCGGGTGCAGTGTTTTTGACGTCGTGGTCCATAGCCAAATTGCGAGCATGCTTGTGCGCCATTTTTACAAAGTTTTTATATTACCTCCCGGGTTTGCATCACCCACTGAATTGGCAATAGGATCAATTGCGTCAAGACGGTTTTTGACGTCGTGGCCCATTGCCACACTTACGCGCATGCTTATGCGCCGTTTTTACAAAGTTGTCGGATTACCTCTCGGGTTTGCACTCCCCACTGAATTGGCCATAGAATCTATTGTGTTGAGGCGGATTTTGAATTTGACTCCTTGGGTGCGGAGTTTTTGACGTCGTTGCCCATAGCCAAACTTGCGCGTATGCTTGTGCGCCGTTTTTACAAAGTTTTCAGATTGCCCCCTGGGTTTGCAACCCCCAGTGAATTGGCCATAGAATCAATTTTGTTGAGACTGATTTTGAATTTGACGCCTCGGGTGCGGAGTTTTTGACGTCGTCGCCATAGCCAAACTTGCGTGTGTGCTTGTGCGCCGTTTTTACAAAGTTTTCAGATTGCCTCCCGGATTTGCATCCCCCTCTGAATTGGCCATAGAATCAATTGTGTTGAGATGAATTTTGAATTTGACGCCTCGGGTGCGGAGTTTTTGACATTGTCGCCCATAGCCAAACTTGCGTGTGTGCTTGTGCGCCATTTTTACAAAGTTTTCAGATTGCCTCTCGGGTTGCAACCCCCACTGAATTGGCCATATAATCTATTTTGTTGAGATGAATTTTGAATTTAACGCCTCGGGTGCGGAGTTTTTGAACTCGTCGCCCATAGCCAAACTTGCGCGTGTGCTTGTGCACCGTTTTTACAAAGTTTTCAGATTGCCTCCCGGGTTGCCCCCTCCACTGAATTGGCCATAGAATCAATTTTGTTGAGACGGATTTTGAATTTGACGCCTCGGGTTCGGAATTTTTGACGTCGTTGCCCATAGCCAAATTTGCGCGCATGCTTGTGCGGCGTTTTTACAAAGTTTTCAGATTGCCCCCTGGGTTTGCATCTCCCACTGAATTGGCCATAGAATCAATTGTGTCGAGACGGATTTTGAATTTGAGGCCTCGGGTGCAGTGTTTTTGACGTCGTGGTCCATAGCCAAATTGCGAGCATGCTTGTGCGCCATTTTTACAAAGTTTTTATATTGCCTCCCGGGTTTGCATCCCCCAATGAATTGGCAATAGGATCAATTGCGTCGAGACAGTTTTTGACGTCGTGGCCCATTGCCACATTTACGCGCATGCTTATGCGCCGTTTTTACAAAGTTTTCGGATTACCTCTCGGGTTTGCACTCCCCACTGAATTGGCCATAGAATCAATTGTCCCGAGACGGATTTTGAATTTGAGGCCTCGGGTGCAGTGTTTTTAACGTCGTGGTCCATAGCCAAACTTCGGCCATGCTTGTGCGCCGTTTTTACAAAGTTTTCAGATTGCCTCCCGGGGTTGCATCCCCCACTGAATTGGCCATAGAATCAATTAAGTTGAGACGGATTTTGAATTTGACGCCTCGGGTGCGGAGTATTTGATGTCGTCGGCCATAGCCAAACTTGTGCATATGCTAGTGCGCCATTTTTACAAAGTTTTCAGATTGCCCCCTGGGTTTGCATCCCCCACTGAATTGGCCATAAAATCAATTGTGTCGAGACGGATTTTGAATTTGAGGCCTCGGGTGCAGTGTTTTTGACGTCGTGGTCCATAGCCAAACTTGCGCGTGTGCTTGTGCGCCGTTTTTACAAAGTTTTTATATTGCCTCCCAGGTTTGCATCCCCCAATGAATTGGCAATAGGATCAATTGCGTCGAGACAGTTTTTGACGTCGTGGCCCATTGCCACATTTACGCGCATGCTTATGCACCGTTTTTACAAAGTTTTCGGATTACCTCTCGGGTTTGCACTCCCCACTGAATTGGCCATCGAATCAATTGTGCCGAGATGGATTTTGAATTTGAGGCCTCGGGTGCAGTGTTTTTAACGTCGTGGTCCATAGCCAAACTTCGGCCATGCTTGTGCGCCGTTTTTACAAAGTTTTCAGATTGCCTCCCGGGTTTGCATCCCCCACTGAATTGGCCATAGAATCAATTAAGTTGAGACGGATTTTGAATTTGACGCCTCGGGTGCGGAGTATTTGATGTCGTCGCCCATAGCCAAACTTGTGCATATGCTTGTGCGCCATTTTTACAAAGTTTTCAGATTGCCCCCTGGGTTTGCATCCCCCACTGAATTGGCCATAAAATCAATTGTGTCGAGACGGATTTTGAATTTGAGGCCTCGGGTGCAGTGTTTTTGACGTCGTGGTCCATAGCCAAACTTGCGCGTGTGCTTGTGCGCCATTTTTACAAAGTTTTCAGATTGCCTCCCGGGTTTGCATCCCCCAGTAAATTGGCCATAGAATCAATTGTGTCGAGACGGTTTTTGAATTTGAGGCCTCGGGTGTAGTGTTTTTGACGTCGTGGTCCATAGCCAAATTGCGAGCATGCTTGTGCGCCATTTTTACAAAGTTTTTATATTGCCTCCCAGGTTTGCATCCCCCACTGAATTGGCAATAGGATCAATTGCGTCGAGACGGTTTTTGACGTCGTGGCCCATTGCCACACTTACGCGCATGCTTATGCGCCGTTTTTACAAAGTTTTCGGATTACCTCTCGGGTTTGCACTCCCCACTAAATTGGCCATAGAATCAATTGTGCCGAGACGGATTTTGAATTTGAGGCCTCGGCTGCAGTGTTTTTAACGTCGTGGTCCATAGCCAAACTTCGGCCATGCTTGTGCGCCGTTTTTACAAAGTTTTCAGTTTGCCTCACGGGTTTGCATCCCCCACTGAATTGGCCATAGAATCAATTGTGTTGAGACGGATTATGAATTTGACGCCTCAAGTGCGGATTTTTGACGTCGTCGCCCATAGCCAAACTTGCGCGGGTGCTTGTGCGCCGTTTTTACAAAGTTTTCAGATTACCTCCCGGGTTGCCTCCCCTACTGAATTGGCCATAGAATCAATTTTTTTTAGACGAATTTTGAATTTTACACCTCGGGTGTGGAATTTTTGACGTCGTCGCCCATAGCCAAACTTGCGCGCATGCTTGTGCGCCGTTTTTACAAAGTTTTCAGATTGCCTCCTGGGATTGCACCCCCCACTGAATTGGCCATAAAATCAATTGTGTTGAGGCGGATTTTGAATTTGACTCCTTGGGTGCGGAGTTTTTGACGTCGTCGCCCATAGCCAAACTTGCGCGTATGCTTGTGCGTCGTTTTTACAAAGTTTTCAGATTGCCCCCTGGGTTTGCAACCCCCATTGAATTGGCCATAGAATCAATTTTGTTGAGACTGATTTTGAATTTGACGCCTCGGGTGCGGAGTTTTTGACGTCGTCGCCCATAGCCAAACTTGCGTGTGTGCTTGTGCGCCGTTTTTACAAAGTTTTCAGATTGCCTCCCGGATTTGCATCCCCCACTGAATTGGCCATAGAATCAATTGTGTTGAGATGAATTTTGAATTTGACGCCTCGGGTGCGGAGTTTTTGATGTTGTCGCCCATAGCCAAACTTGCGTGTGTGCTTGTGCGCCGTTTTTACAAAGTTTTCAGATTGCCTCTCGGGTTGCAACCCCCACTGAATTGGCCATAGAATCTATTTTATTGAGACGAATTTTGAATTTAACACCTCGGGTGCGGAGTTTTTGACATCGTCGCCCATGGCAAAACTTGCGCACATGCTTGTGCGCCGTTTTAACAAAGTTTTCAGATTGCCTCCCGGGTATGCATCCCTACTGAATTGGCCATAGAATCAATTGTGTTGAGACGAATTTTGAATTTGACGCCTCGGGTGCAGAGTTTTTGATGTCGTCGCCCATAGCCAAACTTGTGCATATGCTTATGCGCCATTTTTACAAAGTTTTCAGATTGCCCCCTGGGTTTGCACCCCCCACTGAATTGGCCATAGAATCAATTTTGTCGAGACGGATTTTGAATTTGAGGCCTCGGGTGAAGTGTTTTTGACGTCGTGGTCCATAACCAAATTGCGAGCATGCTTGTGCGCCATTTTTACAAAGTTTTCAAATTGCCTCCCGGGTTTGCATCCCCCACTAAATTGGCCATAGAATCAATTGTGTTGAGACGAGTTTTGAATTTGACGCCTCGGGTGTGGAGTTTTTGACGTCGTCGCCAATAGCCAAACTTGCGCGTGTGCTTGTGCGCCGTTTTTACAAAGTTTTCAGATTGCCTCACGGGTATGCATCCCCACTGAATTGGCCATATAATGAATTGTGTCGAGACGGATTTTGAATTTGAGGCCTCGGGTGCAGTGTGTTTGACGTCGTGGTCCATAGCCAACCTTGTGCGTGTGCTTGTGCGCCGTTTTTACAAAGTTTTCAGGTTGCCTCCCGGGTTTGCATCCCCCACTAAATTGTCCATAGAATCAATTGTGTTGAGAAGAGTTTTGAATTTGACGCCTCGGGTGTGGAGTTTTTGACGTCGTGGCCCATTGCCACACTTACGCGCATGCTTATGCGCCGTTTTTACAAAGTTTTCGGATTACCTCTCGGGTTTGCACTCCCCACTGAATTGGCCATAGAATCAATTGTGCCGAGACGGATTTTGAATTTGAGGCCTCGGGTGCAGTGTTTTTAACGTCGTGTTCCATAGCCAAACTTCGGCCATGCTTGTGCGCCGTTTTTACAAAGTTTTCAGATTGCCTCACGGGTTTGCATCCCCCACTGAATTGGCCATAGAATCAATTGTGTTGAGACGGATTTTGAATTTGACGCCTCAAGAGCGGATTTTTGACGTCGTCGCTCATAGCCAAACTTGCGCGTGTGCTTGTGCGCCGTTTTTACAAAGTTTTCAGATTGCCTCCCGGGTTGCCTCCTCTACTGAATTGGCCATAGAATCAATTTTTTTGAGACAAATTTTGAATTTTACGCCTCGGGTGTGGAATTTTTGACGTCGTCGCCCATAGCCAAACTTGCGCGCATGCTTGTGCGCCGTTTTTACAAAGTTTTCAGATTGCCTCCTGGGATTGCATCCCCCACTGAATTGGCCATAAAATCAATTTTGTTGAGGCGGATTTTGAATTTCACGCCTTGGTTGCGGAGTTTTTGACGTCGTCGCCCATAGCCAAACTTGCGCGTATGCTTGTGCGCCGTTTTTACAAAGTTTTCAGATTGCCCTCTGGGTTTGCAACCCCCATTGAATTGGCCATAGAATCAATTTTGTTGAGACTGATTTTGAATTTGACGCCTCGGGTGCAGAGTTTTTTATGTCATCGCCCATAGCCAAACTTGCGCGTATGATTGTGCGCCATTTTTACAAATTTTCAGATTGCCCCCTGGTTTTGCATCCCCCACTGAATTGGCCATAGAATCAATTGTGTCGAGACGGATTTTGAATTTGAGGCCTCGGGTGCAGTGTTTTTGACGTCGTGAACCATAGCCAAATTGCGAGCATGCTTGTGCGCCATTTTTACAAAGTTTTTATATTGCCTCCCGGGTTTGCATCCCCCACTGAATTGGCAATAGGATCAATTGCGTCGAGACGGTTTTTGACGTCGTGGCCCATTGCCACACTTTCGCGCATGCTTATGCGCCGTTTTTACAAAGTTGTCGGATTACCTCTCGGGTTTGCACTCCCCACTGAATTGGCCATAGAATCTATTGTGCCGACAAGGATTTTGAATTTGAGGCCTCGGGTGCAGTGTTTTTAACGTCGTGGTCCATAGCCAAACTTCGGCAATGCTTGTGCGCCGTTTTTACAAAGTTTTCAGATTGCCTCCCGGGTTTGCATCCCCCACTGAATTGGCCATAGAATCAATTGTGTTGAGACGGATTTTGAATTTGACGCCTCAAGTGCGGATTTTTGACGTCGTCGCCCATAGCCAAACTTGCGCGTGTGCTTGTGCACCGTTTTTACAAAGTTTTTAGATTGCCTCCCGGGTTGCCTTCTCTACTGAATTAGCCATAGAATCTATTTTTTTAAGACGAATTTTGAATTTTACGCCTCGGGTGTGGAATTTTTGACGTCGTCGCCCATAACCAAACGTGCGCGCATGCTTGTGCGCCGTTTTTACAAAGTTTTCAGATTGCCTCCTGGGATTGCATCCCCCACTGAATTGGCCATAAAATCAATTGTGTTGAGGCGGATTTTGAATTTGACGCCATGGGTGCGGAGTTTTTGACGTCGTCGCCCATAGCCAAACTTGCGCGTATGCTTGTGCGCCGTTTTTACAAAGTTTTCAGATTGCCCCCTGGGTTTGCAACCCCCACTGAATTGGCTATATAATCAATTTTGTTGAGACTGATTTTGAATTTGACGCGTCGGGTGCGGAGTTTTTGACGTCGTCGCCCATAGCCAAACTTGCGCGTTTGCTTGTGCGCCGTTTTTACAAAGTTTTCAGATTGCCTCCCTTGTTTGCATCCCCCACTGAATTGGCCATAGAATCAATTGTGTTGAGATGAATTTTGAATTTGACACCTCGGGTGCAGAGTTTTTGACGTTGTCGCCCATAGCCAAACTTGTGCATATGCTTGTGCGCCATTTTTACAAAGTTTTCAGATTGCCCCCTGGTTTTGCATCCCCCACTGAATTGGCCATAGAATCAATTGTGTCGAGACGGATTTTGAATTTGAGGCCTCGGGTGCGGAGTTTTTGACGTCGTCGCCCATAGCCAAACTTGCGCGTGTGCTTGTGCACCGTTTTTACAAAGTTTTCAGATTGCCCCCTGGTTTTGCATCCCCCACTGAATTGGCCATAGAATCAATTGTGTCGAGACGGATTTTGAATTTGACGCCTCGGGTTCGGAATTTTTGACGTCGTCGCCCATAGCCAAATTTGCGCGCATGCTTGTGCGGCGTTTGTACAAAGTTTTCAGATTGCCCCCTGGGTTTGCATCTCCCACTGAATTGGCCATAGAATCAATTGTGTCGAGACGGATTTTGAATTTGAGGCCTCGGGTGCAGTGTTTTTGACGTCGTGGTCCATAGCCAAATTGCGAGCATGCTTGTGCACCATTTTTACAAAGTTTTTATATTGCCTCCCGGGTTTGCATCCCCCAATGAATTGGCAATAGGATCAATTGCGTCGAGACAGTTTTTGACGTCGTGGCCCATTGCCACATTTACGCGCATGCTTATGCACCGTTTTTACAAAGTTTTCGGATTACCTCTCGGGTTTGCACTCCCCACTGAATTGGCCATCGAATCAATTGTGCCGAGACGGATTTTGAATTTGAGGCCTCGGGTGCAGTGTTTTTAACGTCGTGGTCCATAGCCAAACTTCGGCCATGCTTGTGCGCCGTTTTTACAAAGTTTTCAGATTGCCTCCCGGGTTTGCATCCCCCACTGAATTGGCCATAGAATCAATTAAGTTGAGACGGATTTTGAATTTGACGCCTCGGGTGCGGAGTATTTGATGTCGTCGCCCATAGCCAAACTTGTGCATATGCTTGTGCGCCATTTTTACAAAGTTTTCAGATTGCCCCCTGGGTTTGCATCCCCCACTGAATTGGCCATAAAATCAATTGTGTCGAGACGGATTTTGAATTTGAGGCCTCGGGTGCAGTGTTTTTGACGTCGTGGTCCATAGCCAAACTTGCGCGTGTGCTTGTGCGCCATTTTTACAAAGTTTTCAGATTGCCTCCCGGGTTTGCATCCCCCAGTAAATTGGCCATAGAATCAATTGTGTCGAGACGGTTTTTGAATTTGAGGCCTCGGGTGTAGTGTTTTTGACGTCGTGGTCCATAGCCAAATTGCGAGCATGCTTGTGCGCCATTTTTACAAAGTTTTTATATTGCCTCCCAGGTTTGCATCCCCCACTGAATTGGCAATAGGATCAATTGCGTCGAGACGGTTTTTGACGTCGTGGCCCATTGCCACACTTACGCGCATGCTTATGCGCCGTTTTTACAAAGTTTTCGGATTACCTCTCGGGTTTGCACTCCCCACTAAATTGGCCATAGAATCAATTGTGCCGAGACGGATTTTGAATTTGAGGCCTCGGCTGCAGTGTTTTTAACGTCGTGGTCCATAGCCAAACTTCGGCCATGCTTGTGCGCCGTTTTTACAAAGTTTTCAGTTTGCCTCACGGGTTTGCATCCCCCACTGAATTGGCCATAGAATCAATTGTGTTGAGACGGATTATGAATTTGACGCCTCAAGTGCGGATTTTTGACGTCGTCGCCCATAGCCAAACTTGCGCGGGTGCTTGTGCGCCGTTTTTACAAAGTTTTCAGATTACCTCCCGGGTTGCCTCCCCTACTGAATTGGCCATAGAATCAATTTTTTTTAGACGAATTTTGAATTTTACACCTCGGGTGTGGAATTTTTGACGTCGTCGCCCATAGCCAAACTTGCGCGCATGCTTGTGCGCCGTTTTTACAAAGTTTTCAGATTGCCTCCTGGGATTGCACCCCCCACTGAATTGGCCATAAAATCAATTGTGTTGAGGCGGATTTTGAATTTGACTCCTTGGGTGCGGAGTTTTTGACGTCGTCGCCCATACCCAAACTTGCGCGTATGCTTGTGCGTCGTTTTTACAAAGTTTTCAGATTGCCCCCTGGGTTTGCAACCCCCATTGAATTGGCCATAGAATCAATTTTGTTGAGACTGATTTTGAATTTGACGCCTCGGGTGCGGAGTTTTTGACGTCGTCGCCCATAGCCAAACTTGCGTGTGTGCTTGTGCGCCGTTTTTACAAATTTTTCAGATTGCCTCCCGGATTTGCATCCCCCACTGAATTGGCCATAGAATCAATTGTGTTGAGATGAATTTTGAATTTGACGCCTCGGGTGCGGAGTTTTTGATGTTGTCGCCCATAGCCAAACTTGCGTGTGTGCTTGTGCGCCGTTTTTACAAAGTTTTCAGATTGCCTCTCGGGTTGCAACCCCCACTGAATTGGCCATAGAATCTATTTTATTGAGACGAATTTTGAATTTAACACCTCGGGTGCGGAGTTTTTGACATCGTCGCCCATGGCAAAACTTGCGCACATGCTTGTGCGCCGTTTTAACAAAGTTTTCAGATTGCCTCCCGGGTATGCATCCCTACTGAATTGGCCATAGAATCAATTGTGTTGAGACGAATTTCGAATTTGACGCCTCGGGTGCAGAGTTTTTGATGTCGTCGCCCATAGCCAAACTTGTGCATATGCTTATGCGCCATTTTTACAAAGTTTTCAGATTGCCCCCTGGGTTTGCACCCCCCACTGAATTGGCCATAGAATCAATTTTGTCGAGACGGATTTTGAATTTGAGGCCTCGGGTGAAGTGTTTTTGACGTCGTGGTCCATAACCAAATTGCGAGCATGCTTGTGCGCCATTTTTACAAAGTTTTCAAATTGCCTCCCGGGTTTTCATCCCCCACTAAATTGGCCATAGAATCAATTGTGTTGAGACGAGTTTTGAATTTGACGCCTCGGGTGTGGAGTTTTTGAAGTCGTCGCCAATAGCCAAACTTGCGCGTGTGCTTGTGCGCCGTTTTTACAAAGTTTTCAGATTGCCTCACGGGTATGCATCCCCACTGAATTGGCCATATAATGAATTGTGTCGAGACGGATTTTGAATTTGAGGCCTCGGGTGCAGTGTGTTTGACGTCGTGGTCCATAGCCAACCTTGTGCGTGTGCTTGTGCGCCGTTTTTACAAAGTTTTCAGGTTGCCTCCCGGGTTTGCATCCCCCACTAAATTGTCCATAGAATCAATTGTGTTGAGAAGAGTTTTGAATTTGACGCCTCGGGTGTGGAGTTTTTGACGTCGTGGCCCATTGCCACACTTACGCGCATGCTTATGCGCCGTTTTTACAAAGTTTTCGGATTACCTCTCGGGTTTGCACTCCCCACTGAATTGGCCATAGAATCAATTGTGCCGAGACGGATTTTGAATTTGAGGCCTCGGGTGCAGTGTTTTTAACGTCGTGTTCCATAGCCAAACTTCGGCCATGCTTGTGCGCCGTTTTTACAAAGTTTTCAGATTGCCTCACGGGTTTGCATCCCCCACTGAATTGGCCATAGAATCAATTGTGTTGAGACGGATTTTGAATTTGACGCCTCAAGAGCGGATTTTTTACGTCGTCGCTCATAGCCAAACTTGCGCGTGTGCTTGTGCGCCGTTTTTACAAAGTTTTCAGATTGCCTCCCGGGTTGCCTCCTCTACTGAATTGGCCATAGAATCAATTTTTTTGAGACAAATTTTGAATTTTACGCCTCGGGTGTGGAATTTTTGACGTCGTCGCCCATAGCCAAACTTGCGCGCATGCTTGTGCGCCGTTTTTACAAAGTTTTCAGATTGCCTCCTGGGATTGCATCCCCCACTGAATTGGCCATAAAATCAATTTTGTTGAGGCGGATTTTGAATTTCACGCCTTGGTTGCGGAGTTTTTGACGTCGTCGCCCATAGCCAAACTTGCGCGTATGCTTGTGCGCCGTTTTTACAAAGTTTTCAGATTGCCCTCTGGGTTTGCAACCCCCATTGAATTGGCCATAGAATCAATTTTGTTGAGACTGATTTTGAATTTGACGCCTCGGGTGCAGAGTTTTTTATGTCGTCGCCCATAGCCAAACTTGCGCGTATGATTGTGCGCCATTTTTACAAATTTTCAGATTGCCCCCTGGTTTTGCATCCCCCACTGAATTGGCCATAGAATCAATTGTGTCGAGACGGATTTTGAATTTGAGGCCTCGGGTGCAGTGTTTTTGACGTCGTGAACCATAGCCAAATTGCGAGCATGCTTGTGCGCCATTTTTACAAAGTTTTTATATTGCCTCCCGGGTTTGCATCCCCCACTGAATTGGCAATAGGATCAATTGCGTCGAGACGGTTTTTGACGTCGTGGCCCATTGCCACACTTTCGCGCATGCTTATGCGCCGTTTTTACAAAGTTGTCGGATTACCTCTCGGGTTTGCACTCCCCACTGAATTGGCCATAGAATCTATTGTGCCGACAAGGATTTTGAATTTGAGGCCTCGGGTGCAGTGTTTTTAACGTCGTGGTCCATAGCCAAACTTCGGCAATGCTTGTGCGCCGTTTTTACAAAGTTTTCAGATTGCCTCCCGGGTTTGCATCCCCCACTGAATTGGCCATAGAATCAATTGTGTTGAGACGGATTTTGAATTTGACGCCTCAAGTGCGGATTTTTGACGTCGTCGCCCATAGCCAAACTTGCGCGTGTGCTTGTGCACCGTTTTTACAAAGTTTTTAGATTGCCTCCCGGGTTGCCTTCTCTACTGAATTAGCCATAGAATCTATTTTTTTAAGACGAATTTTGAATTTTACGCCTCGGGTGTGGAATTTTTGACGTCGTCGCCCATAACCAAACGTGCGCGCATGCTTGTGCGCCGTTTTTACAAAGTTTTCAGATTGCCTCCTGGGATTGCATCCCCCACTGAATTGGCCATAAAATCAATTGTGTTGAGGCGGATTTTGAATTTGACGCCATGGGTGCGGAGTTTTTGACGTCGTCGCCCATAGCCAAACTTGCGCGTATGCTTGTGCGCCGTTTTTACAAAGTTTTCAGATTGCCCCCTGGGTTTGCAACCCCCACTGAATTGGCTATATAATCAATTTTGTTGAGACTGATTTTGAATTTGACGCGTCGGGTGCGGAGTTTTTGACGTCGTCGCCCATAGCCAAACTTGCGCGTTTGCTTGTGCGCCGTTTTTACAAAGTTTTCAGATTGCCTCCCTTGTTTGCATCCCCCACTGAATTGGCCATAGAATCAATTGTGTTGAGATGAATTTTGAATTTGACACCTCGGGTGCAGAGTTTTTGACGTTGTCGCCCATAGCCAAACTTGTGCATATGCTTGTGCGCCATTTTTACAAAGTTTTCAGATTGCCCCCTGGTTTTGCATCCCCCACTGAATTGGCCATAGAATCAATTGTGTCGAGACGGATTTTGAATTTGAGGCCTCGGGTGCGGAGTTTTTGACATCGTGGTCCATAGCCAAATTGCGAGCATGCTTGTGCGCCATTTTTACAAAGTTTTTATATTGCCTCCCGGGTTTGCATCCCCCACTGAATTGGCAATAGGATCAATTGCGTCGAGACGGTTTTTGACGTCGTGGCCCATTGCCACACTTTCGCGCATGCTTTTGCGCCATTTTTACAAAGTTTTCGGATTACCTCTCGGGTTTGCACTCCCCACTGAATTAGCCATAGAATCAATTGTGCCGACACGTCTTTTGAATTTGAGGCCTCGGGTGTAGTGTTTTTAACGTCGTGGTCCATAGCCAAACTTCGGCCATGCTTGTGCGCCGTTTTTACAACGTTTTCAAATTGCCTCCCGCGTTTGCATCCCCCACTGAGTTGGCCATAGAATCAATTGTGTCGAGGCGGATTTTGAATTTGAGGCCTCGGGTGCAGTGTTTTTGACGTCGTGGTCCATAGCCATATTGCGAGCATGCTTGTGCGCCATTTTTACAAAGTTTTCAGATTGCCTCCCGGGTTTGCATCCCCCACTAAATTGACCATAGAATCAATTGTGTTGAGACGAGTTTTGAATTTGACGCCTCGGGTGTGGAGTTTTTTACGTCGTCGCCAATAGCCAAACTTGCGCGTGTGCTTGTGCGCCGTTTTTACAAAGTTTTCAGATTGCCTCACGGGTATGCATCCCTACTGAATTGGCCATTGAATCAATTGTGTTGAGACGTATTTTGAATTTGACGCCTCGGGTGCGGAGTTTTTGATGTCGTCGCCCATAGCCAAACTTGTGCATATGCTTGTGCGCCATTTTTACAAAGTTTTTCAAATTGCCCCCTGGGTTTGCATCCCCCACTGAATTGGCCATAGAATCAATTGTGTCGAGACGGATTTTGACGTCGTGGCCCATTGCCACATTTACGCGCATGCTTATGCGCCGTTTTTACAAAGTTTTCGGATTACCTCTCGGGTTTGCACTCCCCACTAAATTGGCCATAGAATCAATTGTGCCGAGACGGATTTTGAATTTGAGGCCTCGGGTGCAGTGTTTTTAACGTCGTGGTCCATAGCCAAACTTCGGCCATGCTTGTGCGCCGTTTTTACAAAGTTTTCAGTTTGCCTCACGGGTTTGCATCCCCCACTGAATTGGCCATAGAATCAATTTTGTTGAGACGGATTATGAATTTGACGCCTCAAGTGCGGATTTTTGACGTCGTCGCCCATAGCCAAACTTGCGCGGGTGCTTGTGCGCCGTTTTTACAAAGTTTTCAGATTACCTCCCGGGTTGCCTCCCCTACTGAATGGGCCATAGAATCAATTTTTTTTAGACGAATTTTGACTTTTACACCTCGGGTGTGGAATTTTTGACGTCGTCGCCCATAGCCAAACTTGCGCGCATGCTTGTGCGCCGTTTTTACAAAGTTTTCAGATTGCCTCCTGGGATTGCACCCCCCACTGAATTGGCCATAAAATCAATTGTGTTGAGGCGGATTTTGAATTTGACTCCTTGGGTGCGGAGTTTTTGACGTCGTCGCCCATAGCCAAACTTGCGCGTATGCTTGTGCGCCGTTTTTACAAAGTTTTCAGATTGCCCCCTGGGTTTGCAACCCCCATTGAATTGGCCATAGAATCAATTTTGTTGAGACTGATTTTGAATTTGACGCCTCGGGTGCGGAGTTTTTGACGTCGTCGCCCATAGCCAAACTTGCGTGTGTGCTTGTGCGCCGTTTTTACAAAGTTTTCAGATTGCCTCCCGGATTTGCATCCCCCACTGAATTGGCCATAGAATCAATTGTGTTGAGATGAATTTTGAATTTGACACCTCGGGTGTGGAGTTTTTGACGTCGTCGCCAATAGCCAAACTTGCGCGTGTGCTTGTGCGCCGTTTTTACAAAGTTTTCAGATTGCCTCACGGGTATGCATCCCCACTGAATTGGCCATATAATGAATTGTGTCGAGACGGATTTTGAATTTGAGGCCTCGGGTGAAGTGTTTTTGACGTCGTGGTCCATAACCAAATTGCGAGCATGCTTGTGCGCCATTTTTACAAAGTTTTCAAATTGCCTCCCGGGTTTGCATCCCCCACTAAATTGGCCATAGAATCAATTGTGTTGAGGCGGATTTTGAATTTGACTCCTTGGGTGCGGAGTTTTTGACGTCGTCGCCCATAGCCAAACTTGCGCGTATGCTTGTGCGCCGTTTTTACAAAGTTTTCAGATTGCCCCCTGGGTTTGCAACCCCCATTGAATTGGCCATAGAATCAATTTTGTTGAGACTGATTTTGAATTTGACGCCTCGGGTGCGGAGTTTTTGACGTCGTCGCCCATAGCCAAACTTGCGTGTGTGCTTGTGCGCCGTTTTTACAAAGTTTTCAGATTGCCTCCCGGATTTGCATCCCCCACTGAATTGGCCATAGAATCAATTGTGTTGAGATGAATTTTGAATTTGACGCCTCAGGTGCGGAGTTTTTGATGTTGTCGCCCATAGCCAAACTTGCGTGTGTGCTTGTGCGCCGTTTTTACAAAGTTTTCAGATTGCCTCTCGGGTTGCAACCCCCACTGAATTGGCCATAGAATCTATTTTATTGAGACGAATTTTGAATTTAACGCCTCGGGTGCGGAGTTTTTGACATCGTCGCCCATGGCAAAACTTGCGCGCATGCTTGTGCGCCGTTTTAACAAAGTTTTCAGATTGCCTCCCGGGTATGCATCCCTACTGAATTGGCCATAGAATCAATTGTGTTGAGACGAATTTTGAATTTGACGCCTCGGGTGCGGAGTTTTTGATGTCGTCGCCCATAGCCAAACTTGTGCATATGCTTATGCGCCATTTTTACAAAGTTTTCAGATTGCCCCCTGGGTTTGCACCCCCCACTGAATTGGCCATAGAATCAATTTTGTCGAAACGGATTTTGAATTTGAGGCCTCGGGTGAAGTGTTTTTGACGTCGTGGTCCATAACCAAATTGCGAGCATGCTTGTGCGCCATTTTTACAAAGTTTTCAAATTGCCTCCCGGGTTTGCATCCCCCACTAAATTGGCCATAGAATCAATTGTGTTGAGACGAGTTTTGAATTTGACACCTCGGGTGTGGAGTTTTTGACGTCGTCGCCCATAGCCAAACTTGCGCGGGTGCTTGTGCGCCGTTTTTACAAAGTTTTCAGATTACCTCCCGGGTTGCCTCCCCTACTGAATGGGCCATAGAATCAATTTTTTTTAGACGAATTTTGACTTTTACACCTCGGGTGTGGAATTTTTGACGTCGTCGCCCATAGCCAAACTTGCGCGCATGCTTGTGCGCCGTTTTTACAAAGTTTTCAGATTGCCTCCTGGGATTGCACCCCCCACTGAATTGGCCATAAAATCAATTGTGTTGAGGCGGATTTTGAATTTGACTCCTTGGGTGCGGAGTTTTTGACGTCGTCGCCCATAGCCAAACTTGCGCGTATGCTTGTGCGCCGTTTTTACAAAGTTTTCAGATTGCCCCCTGGGTTTGCAACCCCCATTGAATTGGCCATAGAATCAATTTTGTTGAGACTGATTTTGAATTTGACGCCTCGGGTGCGGAGTTTTTGACGTCGTCGCCCATAGCCAAACTTGCGTGTGTGCTTGTGCGCCGTTTTTACAAAGTTTTCAGATTGCCTCCCGGATTTGCATCCCCCACTGAATTGGCCATAGAATCAATTGTGTTGAGATGAATTTTGAATTTGACACCTCGGGTGTGGAGTTTTTGACGTCGTCGCCAATAGCCAAACTTGCGCGTGTGCTTGTGCGCCGTTTTTACAAAGTTTTCAGATTGCCTCACGGGTATGCATCCCCACTGAATTGGCCATATAATGAATTGTGTCGAGACGGATTTTGAATTTGAGGCCTCGGGTGAAGTGTTTTTGACGTCGTGGTCCATAACCAAATTGCGAGCATGCTTGTGCGCCATTTTTACAAAGTTTTCAAATTGCCTCCCGGGTTTGCATCCCCCACTAAATTGGCCATAGAATCAATTGTGTTGAGGCGGATTTTGAATTTGACTCCTTGGGTGCGGAGTTTTTGACGTCGTCGCCCATAGCCAAACTTGCGCGTATGCTTGTGCGCCGTTTTTACAAAGTTTTCAGATTGCCCCCTGGGTTTGCAACCCCCATTGAATTGGCCATAGAATCAATTTTGTTGAGACTGATTTTGAATTTGACGCCTCGGGTGCGGAGTTTTTGACGTCGTCGCCCATAGCCAAACTTGCGTGTGTGCTTGTGCGCCGTTTTTACAAAGTTTTCAGATTGCCTCCCGGATTTGCATCCCCCACTGAATTGGCCATAGAATCAATTGTGTTGAGATGAATTTTGAATTTGACGCCTCAGGTGCGGAGTTTTTGATGTTGTCGCCCATAGCCAAACTTGCGTGTGTGCTTGTGCGCCGTTTTTACAAAGTTTTCAGATTGCCTCTCGGGTTGCAACCCCCACTGAATTGGCCATAGAATCTATTTTATTGAGACGAATTTTGAATTTAACGCCTCGGGTGCGGAGTTTTTGACATCGTCGCCCATGGCAAAACTTGCGCGCATGCTTGTGCGCCGTTTTAACAAAGTTTTCAGATTGCCTCCCGGGTATGCATCCCTACTGAATTGGCCATAGAATCAATTGTGTTGAGACGAATTTTGAATTTGACGCCTCGGGTGCGGAGTTTTTGATGTCGTCGCCCATAGCCAAACTTGTGCATATGCTTATGCGCCATTTTTACAAAGTTTTCAGATTGCCCCCTGGGTTTGCACCCCCCACTGAATTGGCCATAGAATCAATTTTGTCGAAACGGATTTTGAATTTGAGGCCTCGGGTGAAGTGTTTTTGACGTCGTGGTCCATAACCAAATTGCGAGCATGCTTGTGCGCCATTTTTACAAAGTTTTCAAATTGCCTCCCGGGTTTGCATCCCCCACTAAATTGGCCATAGAATCAATTGTGTTGAGACGAGTTTTGAATTTGACACCTCGGGTGTGGAGTTTTTGACGTCGTCGCCAATAGCCAAACTTGCGCGTGTGCTTGTGCGCCGTTTTTACAAAGTTTTCAGATTGCCTCACGTGTATGCATCCCCACTGAATTGGCCATATAATGAATTGTGTCGAGACGGATTTTGAATTTGAGGCCTCGGGTGCAGTGTGTTTGACGTCGTGGTCCATAGCCAACCTTGTGCGTGTGCTTGTGCGCCGTTTTTACAAAGTTTTCAGGTTGCCTCCCGGGTTTGCATCCCCCACTAAATTGTCCATAGAATCAATTGTGTTGAGAAGAGTTTTGAATTTGACGCCTCGGGTGTGGAGTTTTTGACGTCGTGGCCCATTGCCACACTTACGCGCATGCTTATGCGCCGTTTTTACAAAGTTTTCGGATTACCTCTCGGGTTTGCACTCCCCACTGAATTGGCCATAGAATCAATTGTGCCGAGACGGATTTTGAATTTGAGTCCTCGGGTGCAGTGTTTTTAACGTCGTGTTCCATAGCCAAACTTCGGCCATGCTTGTGCGCCGTTTTTACAAAGTTTTCAGATTGCCTCACGGGTTTGCATCCCCCACTGAATTGGCCATAGAATCAATTGTGTTGAGACGGATTTTGAATTTGACGCCTCAAGAGCGGATTTTTGACATCGTCGCTCATAGCCAAACTTGCGCGTGTGCTTGTGCGCCGTTTTTACAAAGTTTTCAGATTGCCTCCCGGGTTGCCTCCTCTACTGAATTGGCCATAGAATCAATTTTTTTGAGACAAATTTTGAATTTTACGCCTCGGGTGTGGAATTTTTGACGTCGTCGCCCATAGCCAAACTTGCGCGCATGCTTGTGCGCCGTTTTTACAAAGTTTTCAGATTGCCTCCTGGGATTGCATCCCCCACTGAATTGGCCATAAAATCAATTTTGTTGAGGCGGATTTTGAATTTCACGCCTTGGTTGCGGAGTTTTTGACGTCGTCGCCCATAGCCAAACTTGCGCGTATGCTTGTGCGCCGTTTTTACAAAGTTTTCAGATTGCCCTCTGGGTTTGCAACCCCCATTGAATAGGCCATAGAATCAATTTTGTTGAGACTGATTTTGAATTTGACGCCTCGGGTGCAGAGTTTTTTATGTCGTCGCCCATAGCCAAACTTGCGCGTATGATTGTGCGCCATTTTTACAAATTTTCAGATTGCCCCCTGGTTTTGCATCCCCCACTGAATTGGCCATAGAATCAATTGTGTCGAGACGGATTTTGAATTTGAGGCCTCGGGTGCAGTGTTTTTGACGTCGTGAACCATAGCCAAATTGCGAGCATGCTTGTGCGCCATTTTTACAAAGTTTTTATATTGCCTCCCAGGTTTGCATCCCCCACTGAATTGGCAATAGGATCAATTGCGTCGAGACGGTTTTTGACGTCGTGGCCCATTGCCACACTTTCGCGCATGCTTATGCGCCGTTTTTACAAAGTTGTCGGATTACCTCTCGGGTTTGCACTCCCCACTGAATTGGCCATAGAATCTATTGTGCCGACAAGGATTTTGAATTTGAGGCCTCGGGTGCAGTGTTTTTAACGTCGTGGTCCATAGCCAAACTTCGGCAATGCTTGTGCGCCGTTTTTACAAAGTTTTCAGATTGCCTCCCGGGTTTGCATCCCCCACTGAATTGGCCATAGAATCAATTGTGTTGAGACGGATTTTGAATTTGACGCCTCAAGTGCGGATTTTTGACGTCGTCGCCCATAGCCAAACTTGCGCGTGTGCTTGTGCACCGTTTTTACAAAGTTTTTAGATTGCCTCCCGGGTTGCCTTCTCTACTGAATTAGCCATAGAATCTATTTTTTTAAGACGAATTTTGAATTTTACGCCTCGGGTGTGGAATTTTTAACGTCGTCGCCCATAACCAAACGTGCGCGCATGCTTGTGCGCCGTTTTTACAAAGTTTTCAGATTGCCTCCTGGGATTGCATCCCCCACTGAATTGGCCATAAAATCAATTGTGTTGAGGCGGATTTTGAATTTGACGCCATGGGTGCGGAGTTTTTGACGTCGTCGCCCATAGCCAAACTTGCGCGTATGCTTGTGCGCCGTTTTTACAAAGTTTTCAGATTGCCCCCTGGGTTTGCAACCCCCACTGAATTGGCTATATAATCAATTTTGTTGAGACTGATTTTGAATTTGACGCGTCGGGTGCGGAGTTTTTGACGTCGTCGCCCATAGCCAAACTTGCGCGTTTGCTTGTGCGCCGTTTTTACAAAGTTTTCAGATTGCCTCCCTTGTTTGCATCCCCCACTGAATTGGCCATAGAATCAATTGTGTTGAGATGAATTTTGAATTTGACACCTCGGATGCAGAGTTTTTGACGTTGTCGCCCATAGCCAAACTTGTGCATATGCTTGTGCGCCATTTTTACAAAGTTTTCAGATTGCCCCCTGGTTTTGCATCCCCCACTGAATTAGCCATAGAATCAATTGTGTCGAGACGGATTTTAAATTTGAGGCCTCGGGTGCGGAGTTTTTGACATCGTGGTCCATAGCCAAATTGCGAGCATGCTTGTGCGCCATTTTTACAAAGTTTTTATATTGCCTCCCGGGTTTGCATCCCCCACTGAATTGGCAATAGGATCAATTGCGTCGAGACGATTTTTGACGTCGTGGCCCATTGCCACACTTTCGCGCATGCTTTTGCGCCATTTTTACAAATTTTTCGGATTACCTCTCGGGTTTGCACTCCCCACTGAATTAGCCATAGAATCAATTGTGCCGACACGTCTTTTGAATTTGAGGCCTCGGGTGTAGTGTTTTTAACGTCGTGGTCCATAGCCAAACTTCGGCCATGCTTGTGCGCCGTTTTTACAACGTTTTCAAATTGCCTCCCGCGTTTGCATCCCCCACTGAGTTGGCCATAGAATCAATTGTGTCGAGGCGGATTTTGAATTTGAGGCCTCGGGTGCAGTGTTTTTGACGTCGTGGTCCATAGCCATATTGCGAGCATGCTTGTGCGCCATTTTTACAAAGTTTTCAGATTGCCTCCCGGGTTTGCATCCCCCACTAAATTGACCATAGAATCAATTGTGTTGAGACGAGTTTTGAATTTGACGCCTCGGGTGTGGAGTTTTTTACGTCGTCGCCAATAGCCAAACTTGCGCGTGTGCTTGTGCGCCGTTTTTACAAAGTTTTCAGATTGCCTCACGGGTATGCATCCCTACTGAATTGGCCATTGAATCAATTGTGTTGAGACGGATTTTGAATTTGACGCCTCGGGTGCGGAGTTTTTGATGTCGTCGCCCATAGCCAAACTTGTGCATATGCTTGTGCGCCATTTTTACAAAGTTTTTCAAATTGCCCCCTGGGTTTGCATCCCCCACTGAATTGGCCATAGAATCAATTGTGTCGAGACGGATTTTGACGTCGTGGCCCATTGCCACACTTACGCGCATGCTTATGCGCCGTTTTTACTAAGTTTTCGGATTACCTCTCGGGTTTGCACTCCCCACTGAATTGGCCATAGAATCAATTGTGCCAAGACGGATTTTGAATTTGAGGCCTCGGGTGCAGTGTTTTTAACGTCGTGGTCCATAGCCAAACTTCGGCCATGCTTGTGTGCCGTTTTTACAAAGTTTTCAGATTGCCTCACGGGTTTGCATCCCCCACTGAATTGGCCATAGAATCAATTGTGTTGAGACGGATTTTGAATTTGACGCCTCAAGTGCGGATTTTTGACGTCGTCGCCCATAGCCAAACTTGCGCGTGTGTTTGTGCGTCGTTTTTACAAAGTTTTCAGATTGCCTCCCGGGTTGCCTCCTCTACTGAATTGGCCATAGAATCAATTTTTTTGAGACGAATTTTGAATTTTACATCTCAGGTGTGGATTTTTTGACGTCGTCGCCCATAGCCAAACTTGCGCGCATGCTTGTGCGCCGTTTTTACAAAGTTTTCAGATTGCCTCCTGGGATTGCATCCCCCACTGAATTTGCCATAAAATCAATTGTGTTGAGGCGGATTTTGAATTTGACGCCTTGGGTGCGGAGTTTTTGACGTCGTCGCCCATAGCCAAACTTGCGCGTATGCTTGTGCGCCATTTTTACAAAGTTTTCAGATTGCCCCCTGGGTTTGCAACCCCCACTGAATTGGCCATAGAATCAATTTTGTTGAGACTGATTTTGAATTTGACGCCTCGGGTGCGGAGTTTTTGACGTCGTCGCCCATAGCCAAACTTGCGCGTGTGCTTGTGCGCCGTTTTTACAAAGTTTTCAGATTGCCTCCCGGGTTTGCATCCCCCACTGAATTGGCCATAGAATCAATTGTGTTGAGATGAATTTTGAATTTGACGCCTCGGGTGCGGAGTTTTTGACGTTGTCGCCCATAGCCAAACTTGCGTGTGTGCTTGTGCGCCGTTTTTACAAAGTTTCCAGATTGCCTCTCGGGTTGCAACACTCACTGAATTGGCCATAGAATCTATTTTGTTGATACGAATTTTGAATTTAACACCTCGGGTGCGGAGTTTTTGACATCGTCGCCCATTGCGAAACTTGCACGCATGGTTGTGCGCCGTTTTTACAAAGTTTTCAGATTGCCTCCCGGGTATGCATCCCTACTGAATTGGCCATAGAATCAATTGTGTTGAGACGGATTTTAAATTTGACGCCACGGGTGCGGAGTTTTTGATGTCGTCGCCCATAGCCAAACTTGTGCATATGCTTGTGCGCCATTTTTACAAAGTTTTCAGATTGCCCCCTGGTTTTGCATCCCCCACTAAATTGGCCATAGAATCAATTGTGTCGAGACGGATTTTGAATTTGAGGCCTCGGGTGCAGTGTTTTTGACGTCGTGGTCCATAACCAAATTGCGAGCATGCTTGTGCGCCATTTTTACAAAGTTTTTATATTGCCTCCCGGGTTTGCATCCCCCACTGAATTGGCAATAGGATCAATTGCGTCGAGATGGTTTTTGACGTCGTGGCCCATTGCCACACTTTCGCGCATGCTTATGCGCCGTTTTTACAAAGTTTTCGGATTACCTCTCGGGTTCGCACTCCCCACTGAATTGGCCATAGAATCAACTGTGCCGAGACGGATTTTGAATTTGAGGCCTCGGGTGCAGTGTTTTTAACGTCGTGGTCCATAGCCAAACTTCGGCCATGCTTGTGCGCCGTTTTTACAAAGTTTTCAGATTGCCTCACGGGTTTGCATCCCCCACTGAATTGGCCATAGAATCAATTGTGTTGAGACGGATTTTGAATTTGACGCCTCAAGTGCGGATTTTTGACGTCGTCGCCCATAGCCAAACTTGCGCGTGTGTTTGTGCGTCGTTTTTACAAAGTTTTCAGATTGCCTCCCGGGTTGCCTCCTCTACTGAATTGGCCATAGAATCAATTTTTTTGAGACGAATTTTGAATTTTACATCTCAGGTGTGGATTTTTTGACGTCGTCGCCCATAGCCAAACTTGCGCGCATGCTTGTGCGCCGTTTTTACAAAGTTTTCAGATTGCCTCCCTTGTTTGCATCCCCCACTGAATTGGCCATAGAATCAATTGTGTTGAGATGAATTTTGAATTTGACACCTCGGATGCAGAGTTTTTGACGTTGTCGCCCATAGCCAAACTTGTGCATATGCTTGTGCGCCATTTTTACAAAGTTTTCAGATTGCCCCCTGGTTTTGCATCCCCCACTGAATTAGCCATAGAATCAATTGTGTCGAGACGGATTTTAAATTTGAGGCCTCGGGTGCGGAGTTTTTGACATCGTGGTCCATAGCCAAATTGCGAGCATGCTTGTGCGCCATTTTTACAAAGTTTTTATATTGCCTCCCGGGTTTGCATCCCCCACTGAATTGGCAATAGGATCAATTGCGTCGAGACGATTTTTGACGTCGTGGCCCATTGCCACACTTTCGCGCATGCTTTTGCGCCATTTTTACAAATTTTTCGGATTACCTCTCGGGTTTGCACTCCCCACTGAATTAGCCATAGAATCAATTGTGCCGACACGTCTTTTGAATTTGAGGCCTCGGGTGTAGTGTTTTTAACGTCGTGGTCCATAGCCAAACTTCGGCCATGCTTGTGCGCCGTTTTTACAACGTTTTCAAATTGCCTCCCGCGTTTGCATCCCCCACTGAGTTGGCCATAGAATCAATTGTGTCGAGGCGGATTTTGAATTTGAGGCCTCGGGTGCAGTGTTTTTGACGTCGTGGTCCATAGCCATATTGCGAGCATGCTTGTGCGCCATTTTTACAAAGTTTTCAGATTGCCTCCCGGGTTTGCATCCCCCACTAAATTGACCATAGAATCAATTGTGTTGAGACGAGTTTTGAATTTGACGCCTCGGGTGTGGAGTTTTTTACGTCGTCGCCAATAGCCAAACTTGCGCGTGTGCTTGTGCGCCGTTTTTACAAAGTTTTCAGATTGCCTCACGGGTATGCATCCCTACTGAATTGGCCATTGAATCAATTGTGTTGAGACGGATTTTGAATTTGACGCCTCGGGTGCGGAGTTTTTGATGTCGTCGCCCATAGCCAAACTTGTGCATATGCTTGTGCGCCATTTTTACAAAGTTTTTCAAATTGCCCCCTGGGTTTGCATCCCCCACTGAATTGGCCATAGAATCAATTGTGTCGAGACGGATTTTGACGTCGTGGCCCATTGCCACACTTACGCGCATGCTTATGCGCCGTTTTTACTAAGTTTTCGGATTACCTCTCGGGTTTGCACTCCCCACTGAATTGGCCATAGAATCAATTGTGCCAAGACGGATTTTGAATTTGAGGCCTCGGGTGCAGTGTTTTTAACGTCGTGGTCCATAGCCAAACTTCGGCCATGCTTGTGTGCCGTTTTTACAAAGTTTTCAGATTGCCTCACGGGTTTGCATCCCCCACTGAATTGGCCATAGAATCAATTGTGTTGAGACGGATTTTGAATTTGACGCCTCAAGTGCGGATTTTTGACGTCGTCGCCCATAGCCAAACTTGCGCGTGTGTTTGTGCGTCGTTTTTACAAAGTTTTCAGATTGCCTCCCGGGTTGCCTCCTCTACTGAATTGGCCATAGAATCAATTTTTTTGAGACGAATTTTGAATTTTACATCTCAGGTGTGGATTTTTTGACGTCGTCGCCCATAGCCAAACTTGCGCGCATGCTTGTGCGCCGTTTTTACAAAGTTTTCAGATTGCCTCCTGGGATTGCATCCCCCACTGAATTTGCCATAAAATCAATTGTGTTGAGGCGGATTTTGAATTTGACGCCTTGGGTGCGGAGTTTTTGACGTCGTCGCCCATAGCCAAACTTGCGCGTATGCTTGTGCGCCATTTTTACAAAGTTTTCAGATTGCCCCCTGGGTTTGCAACCCCCACTGAATTGGCCATAGAATCAATTTTGTTGAGACTGATTTTGAATTTGACGCCTCGGGTGCGGAGTTTTTGACGTCGTCGCCCATAGCCAAACTTGCGCGTGTGCTTGTGCGCCGTTTTTACAAAGTTTTCAGATTGCCTCCCGGGTTTGCATCCCCCACTGAATTGGCCATAGAATCAATTGTGTTGAGATGAATTTTGAATTTGACGCCTCGGGTGCGGAGTTTTTGACGTTGTCGCCCATAGCCAAACTTGCGTGTGTGCTTGTGCGCCGTTTTTACAAAGTTTCCAGATTGCCTCTCGGGTTGCAACACTCACTGAATTGGCCATAGAATCTATTTTGTTGATACGAATTTTGAATTTAACACCTCGGGTGCGGAGTTTTTGACATCGTCGCCCATTGCGAAACTTGCACGCATGGTTGTGCGCCGTTTTTACAAAGTTTTCAGATTGCCTCCCGGGTATGCATCCCTACTGAATTGGCCATAGAATCAATTGTGTTGAGACGGATTTTAAATTTGACGCCACGGGTGCGGAGTTTTTGATGTCGTCGCCCATAGCCAAACTTGTGCATATGCTTGTGCGCCATTTTTACAAAGTTTTCAGATTGCCCCCTGGTTTTGCATCCCCCACTAAATTGGCCATAAAATCAATTGTGTCGAGACGGATTTTGAATTTGAGGCCTCGGGTGCAGTGTTTTTGACGTCGTGGTCCATAACCAAATTGCGAGCATGCTTGTGCGCCATTTTTACAAAGTTTTTATATTGCCTCCCGGGTTTGCATCCCCCACTGAATTGGCAATAGGATCAATTGCGTCGAGATGGTTTTTGACGTCGTGGCCCATTGCCACACTTTCGCGCATGCTTATGCGCCGTTTTTACAAAGTTTTCGGATTACCTCTCGGGTTCGCACTCCCCACTGAATTGGCCATAGAATCAACTGTGCCGAGACGGATTTTGAATTTGAGGCCTCGGGTGCAGTGTTTTTAACGTCGTGGTCCATAGCCAAACTTCGGCCATGCTTGTGCGCCGTTTTTACAAAGTTTTCAGATTGCCTCACGGGTTTGCATCCCCCACTGAATTGGCCATAGAATCAATTGTGTTGAGACGGATTTTGAATTTGACGCCTCAAGTGCGGATTTTTGACGTCGTCGCCCATAGCCAAACTTGCGCGTGTGTTTGTGCGTCGTTTTTACAAAGTTTTCAGATTGCCTCCCGGGTTGCCTCCTCTACTGAATTGGCCATAGAATCAATTTTTTTGAGACGAATTTTGAATTTTACATCTCAGGTGTGGATTTTTTGACGTCGTCGCCCATAGCCAAACTTGCGCGCATGCTTGTGCGCCGTTTTTACAAAGTTTTCAGATTGCCTCCTGGGATTGCATCCCCCACTGAATTTGCCATAAAATCAATTGTGTTGAGGCGGATTTTGAATTTGACGCCTTGGGTGCGGAGTTTTTGACGTCGTCGCCCATAGCCAAACTTGCGCGTATGCTTGTGCGCCATTTTTACAAAGTTTTCAGATTGCCCCCTGGGTTTGCAACCCCCACTGAATTGGCCATAGAATCAATTTTGTTGAGACTGATTTTGAATTTGACGCCTCGGGTGCGGAGTTTTTGACGTCGTCGCCCATAGCCAAACTTGCGCGTGTGCTTGTGCGCCGTTTTTACAAAGTTTTCAGATTGCCTCCCGGGTTTGCATCCCCCACTGAATTGGCCATAGAATCAATTGTGTTGAGATGAATTTTGAATTTGACGCCTCGGGTGCGGAGTTTTTGACGTTGTCGCCCATAGCCAAACTTGCGTGTGTGCTTGTGCGCCGTTTTTACAAAGTTTCCAGATTGCCTCTCGGGTTGCAACACTCACTGAATTGGCCATAGAATCTATTTTGTTGATACGAATTTTGAATTTAACACCTCGGGTGCGGAGTTTTTGACATCGTCGCCCATTGCGAAACTTGCACGCATGGTTGTGCGCCGTTTTTACAAAGTTTTCAGATTGCCTCCCGGGTATGCATCCCTACTGAATTGGCCATAGAATCAATTGTGTTGAGACGGATTTTAAATTTGACGCCACGGGTGCGGAGTTTTTGATGTCGTCGCCCATAGCCAAACTTGTGCATATGCTTGTGCGCCATTTTTACAAAGTTTTCAGATTGCCCCCTGGTTTTGCATCCCCCACTAAATTGGCCATAGAATCAATTGTGTCGAGACGGATTTTGAATTTGAGGCCTCGGGTGTAGTGTTTTTGACGTCGTGGTCCATAACCAAATTGCGAGCATGCTTGTGCGCCATTTTTACAAAGTTTTTATATTGCCTCCCGGGTTTGCATCCCCCACTGAATTGGCAATAGGATCAATTGCGTCGAGATGGTTTTTGACGTCGTGGCCCATTGCCACACTTTCGCGCATGCTTATGCGCCGTTTTTACAAAGTTTTCGGATTACCTCTCGGGTTCGCACTCCCCACTGAATTGGCCATAGAATCAACTGTGCCGAGACGGATTTTGAATTTGAGGCCTCGGGTGCAGTGTTTTTAACGTCGTGGTCCATAGCCAAACTTCGGCCATGCTTGTGCGCCGTTTTTACAAAGTTTTTAGATTGCCTCCCGGGTTTGCATCCCCCACTAAATTGGCCGTAGAATCAATTGTGTTGAGACGGATTTTGAATTTGACGCCTCAAGTGCGGATTTTTTACGTCGTCGCCCATAGCCAAACTTGCGCGTGTGCTTGTGCGCCGTTTTTACAAAGTTTTCAGATTGCCTCCCGGGTTGCCTCCTCTGCTGAATTAGCCATCGAATCAATTTTTTTAGACGAATTTTGAATTTTACGCCTCGGGTGTGGAATTTTTGACGTCGTCGCCCATAACCAAACTTGCGCGCATGCTTGTGCGCCGTTTTTACAAAGTTTTCAGATTGCCTCCTGGGATTGCATCCCCCACTGAATTGGCCATAAAATCAATTGTGTTGAGGCGGATTTTGAATTTGACGCCTTGGGTGCGGAGTTTTTGACGTCGTCGCCCATAGCCAAACTTGCGCGTATGCTTGTGCGCCGTTTTTACAAAGTTTTCAGATTGCCCCCTGGGTTTGCAACCCTCATTGAATTGGCCATAGAATCAATTTTGTTGAGACTGATTTTGAATTTGACGCCTCGGGTGCGAAGTTTTTAACGTCGTCGCCCATAGCCAAACTTGCGCGTATGCTTGTGCGCCATTTTTACAAAGTTTTCAGATTGCCCCCTGGTTTTCCATCCCCCACTGAATTGGCCATAGAATCAATTGTGTTGAGACGGATTTTGAATTTGAGGCCTCGGGTGCAGTGTTTTTGACGTCGTGGTCCATAGCCAAATTGCGAGCATGCTTGTGCGCCATTTTTACAAAGTTTTTATATTGCCTCCCGGGTTTGCATCCCTCACTGAATTGGCAATAGGATCAATTGCGTCGAGACGGTTTTTAACGTCGTGGCCCATTGCCATACTTTCGCGCATGCTTATGCGCCGTTTTTACAAAGTTTTTGGATTACCTCTCGGGTTTGCACTCCCCACTGAATTGGCCATAGAATCTATTGTGCCGACACGGATTTTGAATTTGAGGCCTCGGGTGCAGTGTTTTTAACGTCGTGGTCCATAGCCAAACTTCGGCCATGCTTGTGCGCCATTTTTACAAAGTTTTCAGATTGCCTCCCGAGTTTGCATCCCCCACTGAATTGGCCATAGAATCAATTGTGTTGAGACGGATTTTGAATTTGATCCCTTGGGTGCGGAGTGTTTGACGTCGTCGCCCATAGCCAAACTTGCGCGTATGATTGTGCGCCGTTTTTACAAAGTTTTCAGATTGCCCCCCTGGGTTTGCAACCCCCACTGAATTGGCTATATAATCAATTTTGTTGAAACTGATTTTGAATTTGACGCGTCGGGTGCGGAGTTTTTGACATCGTCGCCCATAGCCAAACTTGCGCGTTTGCTTGTGCGCCGTTTTTACATATTTTTCAGATTGCCTCCCTTGTTTGCATCCCCCACTGAATTGGCCATAGAATCAATTGTGTTGAGATGAATTTTGAATTTGACGCCTCGGGTGCGGAGTTTTTGACGTTGTCGCCCATAGCCAAACTTGCGTGTGTGCTTGTGCGCCGTTTTTACAAAGTTTTCAGATTGCCTCTCGGGTTGCAACCCTCACTGAATTGGCCATAGAATCTATTTTGGTGAGACGAATTTTGAATTTAACGCCTCGGGTGCGGAGTTTTTGACATCGTCGCCAATAGCAAAACTTGTGCGTGTGCTTGTGCGCCGTTTTTACAAAGTTTTCAGAGTGCCTCCCGGGTTTGCATCCCCCACTAAATTGGCCATAGAATCAATTGTGTTGAGACGAGTTTTGAATTTGACGCCTCGAGTGTGGAGTTTTTGGCGTCGTCGCCAATAGCCAAACTTGCGCGTGTGCTTGTGCGCCGTTTTTACAAAGTTTTCAGATTGCCTAACGGGTATGCATCCCTACTGAATTGGGCATAGAATCTATTGTGTTGAGACGGATTTTGAATTTGACGCCTCGGGTGCGGAGTTTTTGATGTCGTCGCCCATAGCCAAACTTGTGCATATGCTTGTGCGCCATTTTTACAAAGTTTTCAGATTGCCCCCTTGTTTTGCATCCCCCACTGAATTGGCCATATAATCAATTGTGTCGAGACGGATTTTGAATTTGAGGCCTCGGGTGCAGTGTTTTTGACGTCGTGGTCCATAGCCAAACTTCGGCAATGCTTGTGCGCCGTTTTTACAAAGTTTTCAGATTGCCTCACGGGTATGCATCCCTACTGAATTGGCCATAGAATCAATTGTGTTGAGACGGATTTTGAATTTGATGCCTCAGGTGCGGAGTTTTTGATGTCGTCGCCCATAGCCAAACTTGTGCATATGCTTGTGCGCCATTTTTACAAAGTTTCAGATTGCCCCCTGGGTTTGCATCCCCCACTGAATTGGCCATAGAATCAATTGTGTCGAGACGAATTTTGAATTTCAGGCCTCGGGTGCAGTGTTTTTGACGTCGTGGTCCATAGCCAAACTTGCGCGTGTGCTTGTGCGCCGTTTTTACAAAGTTTTCAGAGTGCCTCCCGGGTTTGCATCCCCCACTAAATTGGCCATAGAATCAATTGTGTTGAGACGAGTTTTGAATTTGACGCCTCGAGTGTGGAGTTTTTGGCGTCGTCGCCAATAGCCAAACTTGCGCGTGTGCTTGTGCGCCGTTTTTACAATGTTTTCAGATTGCCTCACGGGTATGCATCCCTACTGAATTGGCCATAGAATCTATTGTGTTGAGACGGATTTTGAATTTGACGCCTCGGGTGCGGAGTTTTTGATGTCGTCGCCCATAGCCAAACTTGTGCATATGCTTGTGCGCCATTTTTACAAAGTTTTCAGATTGCCCCCTAGTTTTGCATCCCCCACTGAATTGGCCATAGTATCAATTGTGTCGAGACGGATTTTGAATTTGAGGCCTCGGGTGCAGTGTTTTTGACGTCGTGGTCCATAGCCAAACTTCGGCCATGCTTGTGCGCCGTTTTTACAAAGTTTTCAGATTGCCTCACGGGTTTGCATCCCCCACTGAATTGGCCATAGAATCAATTGTGTTAAGACGGATTTTGAATTTGACGCCTCAAGTGCGGATTTTTTACGTCGTCGCCCATAGCCAAACTTGCGCGTGTGCTTGTGCGTCGTTTTTACAAAGTTTTCAGATTGCCTCCCGGGTTGCCTCCTCTACTGAATTGGCCATAGAATCAATTTTTTTGAGACGAATTTTGAATTTTACGCCTCGGGTGTGGAATTTTTGACGTCGTCGCCCACAGCCAAACTTGCGCGCATGCTTGTGCGCCGTTTTTACAAAGTTTTTAGATTGCCTCCTGGGATTGCATCCCCCACTGTATTGGCCATAAAATCAATTGTGTTGAGGCGGATTTTGAATTTGACGCCTTGGGTGCGGAGTTTTTGACGTCGTCGCCCATAGCCAAACTTGCGCGTATGCTTGTGCGCCATTTTTACAAAGTTTTCAGATTGCCCCCTGGGTTTGCAACCCCCACTGAATTGGCTATATAATCAATTTTGTTGAGACTGATTTTGAATTTGACGCGTCGGGTGCAGAGTTTTTGACGTCGTCGCCCATAGCCAAACTTGCGCGTTTGCTTGTGCGCCGTTTTTACAAAGTTTTCAGATTGCCTCCCTTGTTTGCACCCCCCACTGAATTGGCCATATAATCAATTGTGTTGAGATGAATTTTGAATTTGACGCCTCGGGTGCAGAGTTTTTGACGTTGTCGCCCATAGCCAAACTTGCGTGTGTGCTTGTGCGCCATTTTTACAAAGTTTTCAGATTGCCTCTCGGGTTGCAACCCTCACTGAATTGGCCATAGAATCTATTTTGTTGAGACGAATCTTGAATTTAACGCCTCGGGTGCGGAGTTTTTGACATTGTCGCCCATAGCCAAACTTGCACGCATGCTTGTGCGCCGTTTTTACCAAGTTTTCAGATTGCTTCCGGGGTATGCATCCCTACTGAATTGGCCATAGAATCAATTGTGTTGAGACGGATTTTTAATTTGACGCCACGGGTGCGGAGTTTTTGATGTCGTCGCCCATAGCCAAACTTGTGCATATGCTTGTGCGCCATTTTTACAAAGTTTTCAGATTGCCCCCTGGTTTTGCATCCCCCACTGAATTGGCCATAGAATCAATTGTGTCGAGACGGATTTTGAATTTGAGGCCTCGGGTGCAGTGTTTTTGACGTCGTGGTCCATAGCCAAATTGCGAGCATGCTTGTGCGCCATTTTTACAAAGTTTTTATATTGCCTCCCGGGTTTGCATCCCCCACTGAATTGGCAATAGGATCAATTGCGTCGAGACGGTTTTTGACGTCGTGGCCCATTGCCACACTTTCGCGCATGCTTTTGCGCCGTTTTTACAAAGTTTTCGGATTACCTCTCGGGTTTGCACTCCCCACTGAATTAGCCATAGAATCAATTGTGCCGACACGTCTTTTGAATTTGAGGCCTCGGGTGTAGTGTTTTTAACGTCGTGGTCCATAGCCAAACTTCGGCCATGCTTGTGCGTCGTTTTTACAAAGTTTTCATATTGCCTCCCGCGTTTGCATCCCCCACTGAGTTGGCCCTAGAATCAATTGTGTCGAGACGGATTTTGAATTTGAGGCCTCGGGTGCAGTGTTTTTGACGTCGTGGTCCATAGCCAAATTGCGAGCATGCTTGTGCGCCATTTTTACAAAGTTTTCAGATTGCCTCCCGGGTTTGCATCCCCCACTAAATTGGCCATAGAATCAATTGTGTTGAGACGAGTTTTGAATTTGACGCCTCGGGTGTGGAGTTTTTTACGTCGTCGCCAATAGCCAAACTTGCGCGTGTGCTTGTGCGCCGTTTTTACAAAGTTTTCAGATTGCCTCACGGGTATGCATCCCTACTGAATTGGCCATAGAATCAATTGTGTTGAGACGAATTTTGAATTTGACGCCTCGGGTGCGGAGTTTTTGATGTCGTCGCCCATAGCCAAACTTGTGCATATGCTTGTGCACCATTTTTACAAAGTTTTTCAAATTGCCCCCTGGGTTTGAATCCCCCACTGAATTGGCCATAGAATCAATTGTGTCGAGACGGATTTTGACGTCGTGGCCCATTACCACACTTACGCGCATGCTTATGCGCCGTTTTTACTAAGTTTTCGGATTACCTCTCGGGTTTGCACTCCCCACTGAATTGGCCATAGAATCAATTGTGCCGAGACGGATTTTGAATTTGAGGCCTCGGGTGGAGTGTTTTTAACGTCGTGGTCCATAGCCAAACTTCGGCCACGCTTGTGCGCCGTTTTTACAAAGTTTTCAGATTGCCTCACGGGTTTGCATCCCCCACTGAATTGGCCATAGAATCAATTGTGTTGAGACGGATTTTGAATTTGACGCCTCAAGTGCGGATTTTTTACGTCGTCGCCCATAGTCAAACTTGCGCGTGTGTTTGTGCGCCGTTTTTACAAAGTTTTCAGATTGCCTCTCGGGTTGCCTCCTCTACTGAATTGGCCATAGAATCAATTTTTTTGAGACGAATTTTGAATTTTACGTCTCAGGTGTGGAATTTTTTACGTCGTCGCCCATAGCCAAACTTGCGCGCATGCTTGTGCGCCGTTTTTACAAAGTTTTCAGATTGCCTCCTGGGATTGCATCCCCCACTGAATTTGCCATAAAATCAATTGTGTTGAGGCGGATTTTGAATTTGACGCCTTGGGTGCGGAGTTTTTGACGTCGTCGCCCATAGCCAAACTTGCGCGTATGCTTGTGCGCCATTTTTACAAAGTTTTCAGATTGCCCCCTGGTTTTGCAACCCCCACTGAATTGGCCATAGAATCAATTTTGTTGAGACTGATTTTGAATTTGACGCCTCGGGTGCGGAGTTTTTGACGTCGTCGCCCATAGCCAAACTTGCGCGTGTGCTTGTGCGCCGTTTTTACAAAGTTTTCAGATTGCCTCCCGGGTTTGCATCCCCCACTGAATTGGCCATAGAATCAATTGTGTTGAGATGAATTTTGAATTTGACGCCTCGGGTGCGGAGTTTTTGACATTGTCGCCCATAGCCAAACTTGCACGCATGCTTGTGCGCCGTTTTTACCAAGTTTTCAGATTGCTTCCGGGGTATGCATCCCTACTGAATTGGCCATAGAATCAATTGTGTTGAGACGGATTTTGAATTTGACGCCACGGGTGCGGAGTTTTTGATGTCGTCGCCCATAGCCAAACTTGTGCATATGCTTGTGCGCCATTTCTACAAAGTTTTCAGATTGCCCCCTGGTTTTGCATCCCCCACTGAATTGGCCATAGAATCAATTGTGTCGAGACGGATTTTAAATTTGAGGCCTCGGGTGCAGTGTTTTGGACGTCGTGGTCCATAGCCAAATTGCGAGCATGCTTGTGCGCCATATTTACAAAGTTTTTATATTGCCTCCCGGGTTTGCATCCCCCACTGAATTGGCAATAGGATCAATTGCGTCGAGACGGTTTTTGACGTCGTGGCCCATTGCCACACTTTCGCGCATGCTTTTGCGCCGTTTTTACAAAGTTTTCGGATTACCTCTCGAGTTTGCACTCCCCACTGAATTAGCCATAGAATCAATTGTGCCGACACGTCTTTTGAATTTGAGGCCTCAGGTGTAGTGTTTTTAACGTCGTGGTCCATAGCCAAACTTCGGCCATGCTTGTGCGCCGTTTTTACAAAGTTTTCAAATTGCCTCCCGCGTTTGCATCCCCCACTGAGTTGGCCATAGAATCAATTGTGTCGAGGCGGATTTTGAATTTGAGGCCTCGGGTGCAGTGTTTTTGACGTCGTGGTCCATAGCCAAATTGCGAGCATGCTTGTGCGCCATTTTTACAAAGTTTTCAGATTGCCTCCCGGGTTTGCATCCCCCACTAAATTGGCCATAGAATCAATTGTGTTGAGACGAGTTTTGAATTTGACGCCTCGGGTGTGGAGTTTTTTACGTCGTCGCCAATAGCCAAACTTGCGCGTGTGCTTGTGCGCCGTTTTTACAAAGTTTTCAGATTGCCTCACGGGTATGCATCCCTACTGAATTGGCCATAGAATCAATTGTGTTGAGACGGATTTTGAATTTGACGCCTCGGGTGCGGAGTTTTTGATGTCGTCGCCCATAGCCAAACTTGTGCATATGCTTGTGCGCCATTTTTACAAAGTTTTTCAAATTGCCCCCTGGGTTTGCATCCCCCACTGAATTGGCCATAGAATCAATTTTGTCGAGACGGATTTTGACGTCGTGGCCCATTGCCACACTTACGCGCATGCTTATGCGCCGTTTTTACTAAGTTTTCGGATTACCTCTCGGGTTTGCACTCCCCACTGAATTGGCCATAGAAACAATTGTGCCGAGACGGATTTTGAATTTGAGCCCTCGGGTGCAGTGTTTTTAACGTCGTGGTCCATAGCCAAACTTCGGCCATGCTTGTGCGCCGTTTTTACAAAGTTTTCAGATTGCCTCACGGGTTTGCATCCCCCACTGAATTGGCCATAGAATCAATTGTGTTGAGACGGATTTTGAATTTGACGCCTCAAGTGCGGATTTTTGACGTCGTCGCCCATAGCCAAACTTGCGCGTGTGTTTGTGCGCCGTTTTTACAAAGTTTTCAGATTGCCTCCCGGGTGGCCTCCTTTACTGAATTGGCCATAGAATCAATTTTTTTGAGACGAATTTTGAATTTTACGTCTCAGGTGTGGAATTTTTGACGTCGTCGCCCATAGCCAAACTTGCGCGCATGCTTGTGCGCCGTTTTTACAAAGTTTTCAGATTGCCTCCTGGGATTGCATCCCCCACTGAATTTCCCATAAAATCAATTGTGTTGAGGCGGATTTTGAATTTGACGCCTTGGGTGCGGAGTTTTTGACGTCGTCGCCCATAGCCAAACTTGCGCGTATGCTTGTGCGCCATTTTTAAAAAGTTTTCAGATTGCCCCCTGGTTTTGCAACCCCCACTGAATTGGCCATAGAATCAATTTTGTTGAGACTGATTTTGAATTTGACGCCTCGGGTGCGGAGTTTTTGACGTCGTCGCCCATAGCCAAACTTGCGCGTGTGCTTGTGCGCCGTTTTTACAAAGTTTTCAGATTGCCTCCCGGGTTTGCATCCCCCACTGAATTGGCCATAGAATCAATTGTGTTGAGATGAATTTTGAATTTGACGCCTCGGGTGCGGAGTTTTTGACGTTGTCGCCCATAGCCAAACTTGCGTGTGTGCTTGTGCGCCGTTTTTACAAAGTTTTCAGATTGCCTCTCGGGTTGCAACACTCACTGAATTGCCCATAGAATCTATTTTGTTGATACGAATTTTGAATTTAACACCTCGGGTGCGGAGTTTTTGACATCGTCGCCCATTGCCAAACTTGCACGCATGCTTGTGCGCCGTTTTTACAAAGTTTTTAGATTGCCTCCCGGGTATGCATCCCTACTGAATTGGCCATAGAATCAATTGTGTTGAGACGGATTTTAAATTTGACGCCACGGGTGCGGAGTTTTTGATGTCGTCGCCCATAGCCATACTTGTGCATATGCTTGTGCGCCATTTTTACAAAGTTTTCAGATTGCCCCCTGGTTTTACATCCCCCACTGAATTGGCCATAGAATCAATTGTGTCGAGACGGATTTTGAATTTGAGGCCTCGGGTGCAGTGTTTTTGACGTCGTGGTCCATAGCCAAATTACGAGCATGCTTGTGCGCCATTTTTACAAAGTTTTTATATTGCCTCCCGGGTTTGCATCCTCCACTGAATTGGCAATAGGATCAATTGCGTCGAGATAGTTTTTGACGTCGTGGCCCATTGCCACACTTTCGCGCATGCTTATGCGCCGTTTTTACAAAGTTTTCGGATTACCTCTCGGGTTTGCACTCCCCACTGAATTGGCCATAGAATCAACTGTGCCGAGACGGATTTTGAATTTGAGGCCTCGGGTGCAGTGTTTTTAACGTCGTGGTCCATAGCCAAACTTCGGCCATGCTTGTGCGCCGTTTTTACAAAGTTTTTAGATTGCCTCCCGGGTTTGCATCCCCCACTGAATTGGCCATAGAATCAATTGTGTTGAGACGGGTTTTGAATTTTACGCCTCAAGTGCGGATTTTTGACGTTGTCGCCCATAGCCAAACTTGCGCGTGTGTTTGTGCGCCGTTTTTACAAAGTTTTCAGATTGCCTCCCGGGTGGCCTCCTCTACTGAATTGGCCATAGAATCAATTTTTTTGAGACGAATTTTGAATTTTACGTCTCAGGTGTGGAATTTTTGACGTCGTCGCCCATAGCCAAACTTGCGCGCATGCTTGTGCGCCGTTTTTACAAAGTTTTCAGATTGCCTCCTGGGATTGCATCCCCCACTGAATTTCCCATAAAATCAATTGTGTTGAGGCGGATTTTGAATTTGACGCCTTGGGTGCGGAGTTTTTGACGTCGTTGCCCATAGCCAAACTTGCGCGTATGCTTGTGCGCCGTTTTTACAAAGTTTTCAGATTACCCCCTGGGTTTGCAACCCTCATTGAATTGTCCATATAATCAATTTTGTTGAGACTGATTTTGAATTTGACGCCTCGAGTGCGAAGTTTTTGATGTCGTCGCCCATAGCCAAACTTGTGCATATGCTTGTGCGCCATTTTTACAAAGTTTTCAGATTGCCCCCTGGTTTTGCATCCCCCACTGAATTGGCCATTGAATCAATTGTGTCGAGACGGATTTTGAATTTGAGGCCTCGGGTGCAGTGTTTTTGACGTCGTGGTCCATAGCCAAATTGCGAGCATGCTTGTGCGCCATTTTTACAAAGTTTTTATATTGCCTCCCGGGTTTGCATCCCCCACTGAATTGGCAATAGGATCAATTGCGTCGAGACGGTTTTTGACGTCGTGGCCCATTGCCACACTTTCGCGCATGCTTTTGCGCCGTTTTTACAAAGTTTTCGGATTATCTCTCGGGTTTGCACTCCCCACTGAATTAGCCATAGAATCAATTGTGCCGACACGTCTTTTGAATTTGAGGCCTCGGGTGCAGTGTTTTTAACGTCGTGGTCCATAGCCAAACTTCGGCCATGCTTGTGCAACGTTTTTACAAAGTTTTCAGATTGCCTCACGGGTTTGCATCCCCCACTGAATTGGCCATATAATCAATTGTGTTGAGACGGATTTTGAATTTGACGCCTCAAGTGCGGATTTTTGACGTCGTCGCCCATAGCCAAACTTGCGCGTGTGTTTGTGCGCCGTTTTTACAAAGTTTTCAGATTGCCTCCCGGGTGGCCTCCTCTACTGAATTGGCCATAGAATCAATTTTTTTTAGACGAATTTTGAATTTTACGTCTCAGGTGTGGAATTTTTGACGTCGTCGCCCATAGCCAAACTTGCGCGCATGCTTGTGCGCCGTTTTTACAAAGTTTTCAGATTGCCTCCTGGGATTGCATCCCCCACTGAATTTCCCATAAAATCAATTGTGTTGAGGCGGATTTTGAATTTGACGCCTTGGGTGCGGAGTTTTTGACGTCGTCGCCCATAGCCAAACTTGCGCGTATGCTTGTGCGCCATTTTTACAAAGTTTTCAGATTGCCCCCTGGTTTTGCAACCCCCACTGAATTGGCCATAGAATCAATTTTGTTGAGACTGATTTTGAATTTGACGCCTCGGGTGCGGAGTTTTTGACGTCGTCGCCCATAGCCAAACTTGCGCGTGTGCTTGTGCGCCGTTTTTACAAAGTTTTCAGATTGCCTCCCGGGTTTGCATCCCCCACTGAATTGGCCATAGAATCAATTGTGTTGAGATGAATTTTGAATTTGACGCCTCGGGTGCGGAGTTTTTGACGTTGTCGCCCATAGCCAAACTTACGTGTGTGCTTGTGCGCCGTTTTTACAAAGTTTTCAGATTGCCTCTCGGGTTGCAACACTCACTGAATTGCCCATAGAATCTATTTTGTTGATACGAATTTTGAATTTAACACCTCGGGTGCGGAGTTTTTGACATCGTCGCCCATTGCCAAACTTGCACGCATGCTTGTGCGCCGTTTTTACAAAGTTTTCAGATTGCCTCCCGGGTATGCATCCCTAATGAATTGGCCATAGAATCAATTGTGTTGAGACGGATTTTAAATTTGACGCCACGGGTGCAGAGTTTTTGATGTCGTCGCCCATAGCCAAACTTGTGCATATGCTTGTGCGCCATTTTTACAAAGTTTTCAGATTGCCCCCTGGTTTTGCATCCCCCACTGAATTGGCCATAGAATCAATTGTGTCGAGACGGATTTTGAATTTGAGGCCTCGGGTGCAGTGTTTTTGACGTCGTGGTCCATAGCCAAATTACGAGCATGCTTGTGCGCCATTTTTACAAAGTTTTTATATTGCCTCCCGGGTTTGCATCCCCCACTGAATTGGCAATAGGATCAATTGCGTCGAGATGGTTTTTGACGTCGTGGCCCATTGCCACACTTTCGCGCATGCTTATGCGCCGTTTTTACAAAGTTTTCGGATTACCTCTCGGGTTTGCACTCCCCACTGAATTGGCCATAGAATCAACTGTGCCGAGACGGATTTTGAATTTGAGGCCTCGGGTGCAGTGTTTTTAACGTCGTGGTCCATAGCCAAACTTCGGCCATGCTTGTGCGCCGTTTTTACAAAGTTTTTAGATTGCCTCCCGGGTTTGCATCCCCCACTGAATTGGCCATATTATCAATTGTGTTGAGACGGATTTTGAATTTGACGCCTCAAGTGCGGATTTTTGACGTCGTCGCCCATAGCCAAACTTGCGCGTGTGTTTGTGCGCCGTTTTTACAAAGTTTTCAGATTGCCTCCCGGGTGGCCTCCTCTACTGAATTGGCCATAGAATCAATTTTTTTGAGACGAATTTTGAATTTTACGTCTCAGGTGTGGAATTTTTGACGTCGTCGCCCATAGCCAAACTTGCGCGCATGCTTGTGCGCCGTTTTTACAAAGTTTTCAGATTGCCTCCTGGGATTGCATCCCCCACTGAATTTCCCATAAAATCAATTGTGTTGAGGCGGATTTTGAATTTGACGCCTTGGGTGCGGAGTTTTTGACGTCGTTGCCCATAGCCAAACTTGCGCGTATGCTTGTGCGCCGTTTTTACAAAGTTTTCAGATTACCCCCTGGGTTTGCAACCCTCATTGAATTGTCCATAGAATCAATTTTGTTGAGACTGATTTTGAATTTGACGCCTCGAGTGCGAAGTTTTTGATGTCGTCGCCCATAGCCAAACTTGTGCATATGCTTGTGCGCCATTTTTACAAAGTTTTCAGATTGCCCCTGGTTTTGCATCCCCCACTGAATTGGCCATTGAATCAATTGTGTCGAGACGGATTTTGAATTTGAGGCCTCGGGTGCAGTGTTTTTGACGTCGTGGTCCATAGCCAAATTGCGAGCATGCTTGTGCGCCATTTTTACAAAGTTTTTATATTGCCTCCCGGGTTTGCATCCCCCACTGAATTGGCAATAGGATCAATTGCGTCGAGACGGTTTTTGACGTCGTGGCCCATTGCCACACTTTCGCGCATGCTTTTGCGCCGTTTTTACAAAGTTTTCGGATTACCTCTCGGGTTTGCACTCCCCACTGAATTAGCCATAGAATCAATTGTGCCGACACGTCTTTTGAATTTGAGGCCTCGGGTGCAGTGTTTTTAACGTCGTGGTCCATAGCCAAACTTCGGCCATGCTTGTGCGCCGTTTTTACAAAGTTTTCAGATTGCCTCACGGGTTTGCATCCCCCACTGAATTGGCCATATAATCAATTGTGTTGAGACGGATTTTGAATTTGACGCCTCAAGTGCGGATTTTTGACGTCGTCGCCCATAGCCAAACTTGCGCGTGTGTTTGTGCGCCGTTTTTACAAAGTTTTCAGATTGCCTCCCGGGTGGCCTCCTCTACTGAATTGGCCATAGAATCAATTTTTTTGAGACGAATTTTGAATTTTACGTCTCAGGTGTGGAATTTTTGACGTCGTCGCCCATAGCCAAACTTGCGCGCATGCTTGTGCGCCGTTTTTACAAAGTTTTCAGATTGCCTCCTGGGATTGCATCCCCCACTGAATTTCCCATAAAATCAATTGTGTTGAGGCGGATTTTGAATTTGACGCCTTGGGTGCGGAGTTTTTGACGTCGTCGCCCATAGCCAAACTTGCGCGTATGCTTGTGCGCCATTTTTACAAAGTTTTCAGATTGCCCCCTGGTTTTGCAACCCCCACTGAATTGGCCATAGAATCAATTTTGTTGAGACTGATTTTGAATTTGATGCCTCGGGTGCGGAGTTTTTGACGTCGTCGCCCATAGCCAAACTTGCGCGTGTGCTTGTGCGCCGTTTTTACAAAGTTTTCAGATTGCCTCCCGGGTTTGCATCCCCCACTGAATTGGCCATAGAATCAATTGTGTTGAGATGAATTTTGAATTTGACGCCTCGGGTGCGGAGTTTTTGACGTTGTCGCCCATAGCCAAACTTACGTGTGTGCTTGTGCGCCGTTTTTACAAAGTTTTCAGATTGCCTCTCGGGTTGCAACACTCACTGAATTGCCCATAGAATCTATTTTGTTGATACGAATTTTGAATTTAACACCTCGGGTGCGGAGTTTTTGACATCGTCGCCCATTGCCAAACTTGCACGCATGCTTGTGCGCCGTTTTTACAAAGTTTTCAGATTGCCTCCCGGGTATGCATCCCTAATGAATTGGCCATAGAATCAATTGTGTTGAGACGGATTTTAAATTTGACGCCACGGGTGCAGAGTTTTTGATGTCGTCGCCCATAGCCAAACTTGTGCATATGCTTGTGCGCCATTTTTACAAAGTTTTCGGATTACCTCTCGGGTTTGCACTCCCTACTGAATTGGCCATAGAATCTATTGTGCCGACACGGATTTTGAATTTGAGGCCTCGGGTGCAGTATTTTTAACGTCGTGGTCCATAGCCAAACTTCGGCCATGCTTGTGCGCCGTTTTTACAAAGTTTTCAGATTGCCTCCCGGGTTTGCATCCCCCACTAAATTGGCCATAGAATCAATTGTGTTGAGACGGATTTTGAATTTGACGCCTCGATTGCGGAGTTTTTGACGTTGTCGCCCATAGCCAAACTTGCGCGTGTGCTTGTGCGCCGTTTTTACAAAGTTTTCAGATTGCCTCACGGGTATGCATCCCCCACTGAATTGGCCATAGAATCAATTGTGTCGAGACGGATTTTGAATTTGAGGTCTCGGGTGCAGTGTTTTTGACGTCGTGGTCCATAGCCAAATTGCGAGCATGCTTGTGCGCCATTTTTACAAAGTTTTTATATTGCCTCCCGGGTTTGCATCCCCCACTGAATTGGCAATAGGATCAATTGCGTCGAGACGGTTTTTGACGTCGTGGCCCATTGCCACACTTTCGCGCATGCTTATGCGTCGTTTTTACAAAGTTTTCGGATTACCTCTCGGGTTTGCACTCCCTACTGAATTGGCCATAGAATCTATTGTGCCGACACGGATTTTGAATTTGAGGCCTCGGGTGCAGTGTTTTTAACGTCGTGGTCCATAGCCAAACTTCGGCCATGCTTGTGCGCCGTTTTTACAAAGTTTTCAGATTGCCTCCCGGGTTTGCATCCCCCACTGAATTGGCCATAGAATCAATTGTGTTGAGACGGATTTTGAATTTGACGCCTCGAGTGCGGAGTTTTTGACGTCGTCGCCCATAGCCAAACTTGCGCGTATGCTTGTGCGCCGTTTTTACAAAGTTTTCAGATTGCCCCCTGGGTTTGCAACCCCCATTGAATTGGCCATAGAATCAATTTTGTTGAGACTGATTTTGAATTTGACGCCTCGAGTGCGGAGTTTTTGACGTCGTCGCCCATAGCCAAACTTGCGCGTATGCTTGTGCGCCATTTTTACAAAGTTTTCAGATTGCCCCCTGGTTTTGCATCCCCCACTGAATTGGCCATAGAATCAATTGTGTCGAGACGGATTTTGAATTTGAGGCCTCGGTTGCAGTGTTTTTTACGTCGTGGTCCATAGCCAAATTGCGAGCATGCTTGTGCGCCATTTTTACAAAGTTTTTATATTGCCTCCCGGGTTTGCATCCCCCACTGAATTGGCAATAGGATCAATTGCCTCGAGACGGTTTTTGACGTCGTGGCCCATTGCCACACTTTCGCGCATGCTTATGCGCCGTTTTTTCAATGTTTTCGGATTACCTCTCGGGTTTGCACTCCCTACTGAATTGGCCATAGAATCTATTGTGCCGACACGGATTTTGAATTTGAGGCCTCGGGTGCAGTGTTTTTAACGTCGTGGTCCATAGCCAAACTTCGGCCATGCTTGTGCGCCGTTTTTACAAAGTTTTCAGATTGCCTCCCGGGTTTGCATCCCCCACTGAATTGGCCATAGAATCAATTGTGTTGAGACGGATTTTGAATTTGACGCCTCGATTACGGAGTTTTTGACGTCGTCGCCCATAGCCAAACTTACGCGTGTGCTTGTGCTCCAGTTTTTACAAAGTTTTCAGATTGCCTCCCGGTTTGCCTCCTCTACTGAATTGGCCATAGAATCAATTTTGTTGAGACGGATTTTGAATTTTACACCTCGGGTGTGGAATTTTTTACGTCGTCGCCCATAGCCAAACTTGCGCGCATGCTTGTGCGCAGTTTTTACAAAGTTTTCAAATTGCCTCCTGGGTTTGCATCCCCTACTGAATTGGCCATAGAATCTATTGTGTTGAGGCGGATTTTGAATTTGACGCCTTGGGTACGGAGTTTTTGACGTCGTCGCCCATAGCCAAACTTGCGCGTATGCTTGTGCGCCGTTTTTACAAAGTTTTCAGATTGCCCCCTGGGTTTGCAACCCCCACTGAATTGGCCATAGAATCAATTTTGTTGAGACTGATTTTGAATTTGACGCCTCGGGTGCGGAGTTTTTGACGTCGTCGCCCATAGCCAAACTTGCGCGTGTGCTTGTGCGCCGTTTTTACAAAGTTTTCAGATTGCCTCTCGGGTTGCAGCCCTCACTGAATTGGCCATAGAATCTATTTTGTTGAGACGAATTTTGAATTTAACGCCTCGGGTGCGGAGTTTTTGACATCGTCGCCCATAGCCAAACTTGCGCGCATGCTTGTGCGCCGTTTTTACAAAGTTTTCAGATTGCCTCCCGGGTATTCATCCCTACTTAATTGGCCATAGAATCAATTGTGTTGAGACGGATTTTGAATTTGACAGCTCGGGTGCGGAGTTTTTGATGTCGTCGCCCATAGCCAAACTTGTGCATATGCTTGTGCGCCATTTTTACAAAGTTTTCAGATTGCCCCCTGGGTTTGCATCCCCCACTGAATTGGCCATAGAATCAATTGTGTCGAGACGGATTTTGAATTTGAGGCCTCGGGTGCAGTGTTTTTTACGTCGTGGTCCATAGCCAAATTGCGAGCATGCTTGTGCGCCATTTTTACAAAGTTTTTATATTGCCTCCCGGGTTTGCATCCCCCACCGAATTGGCAATAGGATCAATTGCGTCGAGACGGTTTTTGACGTCGTGGCCCATTGCCACACTTTCGCGCATGCTTATACGCCGTTTTTACAAAGTTTTCGGATTACCTCTCGAGTTTGCACTCCCCACTTAATTGGCCATAGAATCAATTGTGCTGAAACGGATTTTGAATTTGAGTCCTCGGGTGCAGTGTTTTTAACGTCGTGGTCCATAGCCAAACTTCGGCCATGCTTGTGCGCCGTTTTTACAGTTTTCAGATTGCCTCCCGGATTTGCATCCCCCACTGAATTGGCCATAGAATCAACTTGCGCGCATGCTTCTGCGCAGTTTTTACAATGTTTTCAGATTGCCTCTTGGGTTTGCAACCCCCACTGAATTGGCCATAGAATCAATTTTGTTGAGACTGATTTTGAATTTGACGCCTCGGGTGCGGAGTTTTTGACATCGTCGCCCATAGCCAAACTTGCGCGTGTGCTTATGCGCCGTTTTTACAAAGTTTTCAGATTGCCTCCCGGCTTTGCATCCCCCACTGTATTGGCCATAGAATCAATTGGGTTGAGATGAATTTTGAATTTGACGCCTCGGTGCCGAGTTTTTGACGTCGTCGTCCATAGCCAAACTTGCGTGTGTGCTTGTGCGCCGTTTTTACAAAGTTTTCAGATTGCCTCTCGGGTTGCAACCCTCACTGAATTAGCCATAGAATCTATTTTGTTGAGATGAATTTTGAATTTGACGCCTCGGGTGCGGAGTTTTTGACGTTGTCGCCCATAGCTAAACTTGCGTGTGTGCTTGTGCGCCGTTTTTACAAAGTTTTCAGATTGCCTCTCGTGTTGCAACCCTCACTGAATTGGCCATAGAATCTATTTTGTTAAGACGAATTTTGAATTTAACACATCGGGTGTGGAGTTTTTGACATCGTCGCCCATAGCCAAACTTGCGCGCATGCTTGTGCGCCGTTTTTACAAAGTTTTCAGATTGCCTCCCGGGTATGCATCCCTACTGAATTGGCCATATAATCAATTGTGTTGAGACGGATTTTGAATTTGACACCTCGGGTGCGGAGTTTTTGACGTCGTCGCCCATAGCCAAACTTGCGTGTGTGCTTGTGCGCCGTTTTTACAAAGTTTTCAGATTGCCTCTCGGGTTGCAACCCTCACTGAATTAGCCATAGAATCTATTTTGTTGAGATGAATTTTGAATTTGACGCCTCGGGTGCGGAGTTTTTGACGTTGTCGCCCATAGCTAAACTTGCGTGTGTGCTTGTGCGCCGTTTTTACAAAGTTTTCAGATTGCCTCTCGGGTTGCAACCCTCACTGAATTGGCCATAGAATCTATTTTGTTAAGACGAATTTTGAATTTAACACATCGGGTGTGGAGTTTTTGACATCGTCGCCCATAGCCAAACTTGCGCGCATGCTTGTGCGCCGTTTTTACAAAGTTTTCAGATTGCCTCCCGGGTATGCATCCCTACTGAATTGGCCATATAATCAATTGTGTTGAGACGGATTTTGAATTTGACACCTCGGGTGCGGAGTTTTTGACGTCGTCGCCCATAGCCAAACTTGCGTGTGTGCTTGTGCGCCGTTTTTACAAAGTTTTCAGATTGCCTCTCGGGTTGCAACCCTCACTGAATTAGCCATAGAATCTATTTTGTTGAGATGAATTTTGAATTTGACGCCTCGGGTGCGGAGTTTTTGACGTTGTCGCCCATAGCTAAACTTGCGTGTGTGCTTGTGCGCCGTTTTTACAAAGTTTTCAGATTGCCTCTCGGGTTGCAACCCTCACTGAATTGGCCATAGAATCTATTTTGTTAAGACGAATTTTGAATTTAACACATCGGGTGTGGAGTTTTTGACATCGTCGCCCATAGCCAAACTTGCGCGCATGCTTGTGCGCCGTTTTTACAAAGTTTTCAGATTACCTCCCGGGTATGCATCCCTACTGAATTGGCCATATAATCAATTGTGTTGAGACGGATTTTGAATTTGACACCTCGGGTGCGGAGTTTTTGACGTCGTCGCCCATAGCCAAACTTGCGTGTGTGCTTGTGCGCCGTTTTTACAAAGTTTTCAGATTGCCTCTCGGGTTGCAACCCTCACTGAATTAGCCATAGAATCTATTTTGTTGAGATGAATTTTGAATTTGACGCCTCGGGTGCGGAGTTTTTGACGTTGTCGCCCATAGCTAAACTTGCGTGTGTGCTTGTGCACCGTTTTTACAAAGTTTTCAGATTGCCTCTCGGGTTGCAACCCTCACTGAATTGGCCATAGAATCTATTTTGTTAAGACGAATTTTGAATTTAACACATCGGGTGTGGAGTTTTTGACATCGTCGCCCATAGCCAAACTTGCGCGCATGCTTGTGCGCCGTTTTTACAAAGTTTTCAGATTGCCTCCCGGGTATGCATCCCTACTGAATTGGCCATATAATCAATTGTGTTGAGACGGATTTTGAATTTGACGCCTCGGGTGCGGAGTTTTTGACGTCGTCGCCCATAGCCAAACTTGCGCGTATGCTTGTGCGCCATTTTTACAAAGTTTTCAGATTGCCCCCTAGTTTTGCATCCCCCACTGAATTGGCCATAGAATCAATTGTGTCGAGACGGATTTTGAATTTGAGGCCTCGGGTGCAGTGTTTTTGACGTCGTGGTCCATAGCCAAATTGCGAGCATGCTTGTGCGCCATTTTTACAAAGTTTTTATATTGCCTCCCGGGTTTGCATCCCCCACTGAATTGGCAATAGGATCAATTGCGTCGAGACGGTTTTTGACGTCGTGGCCCATTACGACACTTTCGCGCATGCTTATGCACCGTTTTTACAAAGTTTTCGGATTACCTCTCGGGTTTGCACTCCCCACTGAATTGGAAATAGAATCAATTGTGCCGACACGGATTTTGAATTTGAGGCCTCGGGTGCAATGTTTTTAACGTCGTGGTCCATAGCCAAACTTCGGCCATGCTTGTGCGCCGTTTTTACAAAGTTTTCAGATTGCCTCCCGGATTTGCATCCCCCACTGAATTGGCCATAGAATCAATTGTGTTGAGACAGATTTTAAATTTGACTCCTCGAGTGCGGAGTTTTTGACGTCGTCGCCCATAGCCAAACTTGCGCGTATGCTTGTGCGCCGTTTTTACAAAGTTTTCAGATTTCCCCCTGGGTTTGCAACCCCCATTGAATTGGCCATATAATCAATTTTGTTGAGACTGATTTTGAATTTGACGCCTCGGGTGCGGAGTTTTTGACGTCGTCGCCCATAGCCAAACTTGCGCGTATGCTTGTGCGCCATTTTTACAAAGTTTTCAGATTGCCCCCTGGTTTTGCATCCCCCACTGAATTGGCCATAGAATCAATTGTGTCGAGACGGATTTTGAATTTGAGGTCTCGGGTGCAGTGTTTTTGACGTCGTGGTCCATAGCCAAATTGCGAGCATGCTTGTGCGCCATTTTTACAAAGTTTTTATATTGCCTCCCGGGTTTGCATCCCCCACTGAATTGGCAATAGGATCAATTGTGTCGAGACGGTTTTTGACGTCGTGGCCCATTGCCACACTTTCGCGCATGCTTATGCGCCGTTTTTACAAAGTTTTCGGATTACCTCTCGGGTTTGCACTCCCTACTGAATTGGCCATAGAATCTATTGTGCCGACACGGATTTTGAATTTGAGGCCTCGGGTGTAGTGTTTTTAACGTCGTGGTCCATAGCCAAACTTCGGCCATGCTTGTGCGCCGTTTTTACAAAGTTTTCAGATTGCCTCCCGGGTTTGCATCCCCCACTGAATTGGCCATAGAATCAATTGTGTTGAGACGGATTTTGAATTTGACGCCTCGATTGCGGAGTTCTGACGTCGTCGCCCATAGCCAAACTTGCGCGTGTGCTTGTGCTCCATTTTTACAAAGTTTTCAAATTGCCTACCGGCTTGCCTCCTCTACTGAATTGGCCATAGAATCAATTTTGTTGAGACGGATTTTGAATTTTACGCCTCGGGTGTGGAATTTTTTACGTCGTCGCCCATAGCCAAACTTGCGCGCATGCTTGTGCGCAGTTTTTACAAAGTTTTCAGATTGCCTCCTGGGTTTGCATCCCCTACTGAATTGGCCATAGAATCAATTGTGTTGAGGCGGATTTTGAATTTGACGCCTTGGGTACGGAGTTTTTGACGTCGTCGCCCATAGCCAAACTTGAGCGTATGCTTGTGCGCCATTTTTACAAAGTTTTCAGATTGCCCCCTGGGTTTGCAACCCCCACTGAATTGGCCATACAATCAATTGTGTTGAGATGAATTTTGAATTTGACGCTTCGGGTGCAGAGTTTTTGACGTTGTCGCCCATAGCCAAACTTGCGTGTGTGCTTGCGCCGTTTTTACAAAGTTTTCAGATTGCCTCTCGGGTTGCAACCCTCACTGAATTGGCCATAGAATCTATTTTGTTAAGACGAATTTTGAATTTAACGCCTCGGGTGTGGAGTTTTTGACATCGTCGCCCATAGCCAAACCTGCGCGCATGCTTGTGCGCCGTTTTTACAAAGTTTTCAGATTGCCTCCCGGGTATTCATCCCTACTTAATTGGCCATAGAATCAATTGTGTTGAGACGGATTTTGAATTTGACGCCTCGGGTGCGGAGTTTTTGATGTCGTCGCCCATAGCCAAACTTGTGCATATGCTTGTGCGCCATTTTTACAAAGTTTTCAGATTGCCCCCTGGGTTTGCATCCCCCACTGAATTGGCCATAGAATCAATTGTGTCGAGACGGATTTTGAATTTGAGGCCTCGGGTGTAGTGTTTTTTACGTCGTGGTCCATAGCCAAATTGCGAGCATGCTTGTGCGCCATTTTTACAAAGTTTTTATATTGCCTCCCGGGTTTGCATCCCCCACCGAATTGGCAATAGGATCAATTGCGTCGAGACGGTTTTTGACGTCGTGGCCCATTGCCACACTTTCGCGCATGGTTATACTCCGTTTTTACAAAGTTTTCGGATTACCTCTCGAGTTTGCACTCCCCACTTAATTTGCCATAGAATCAATTGTGCCAAAACGGATTTTGAATTTGAGGCCTCGGGTGCAGTGTTTTTAACGTCGTGGTCCATAGCCAAACTTCGGCCATGCTTTGTGCGCCGTTTTTACAAAGTTTTCAGATTGCCTCCCGGATTTGCATCCCCCACTGAATTGGCCATAGAATCAATTGTGTTGAGACGGATTTTGAATTTGACGCCTCGAGTGCGGAGTTTTTGACGTCGTCGCCCATAGCCAAACTTGCGCGTGTGCTTGTACGCCATTTTTACAAAGTTTTCAGATTGCCTCCCGGCTTGCCTCCTCTACTGAATTGGCCATAGACTAAATTTTGTTGAGACTGATTTTGAATTTGACGCCTCGGGTGCGGAGTTTTTGACGTCGTCGCCCATAGCCAAACTTGCGCGTGTGCTTGTGCGCCGTTTTTACAAAGTTTTCAGATTGCCTCCCGGCTTTGCATCCCCCACTGAATTGGCCATAGAATCAATTGTGTTGAGATGAATTTTGAATTTAACGCCTCGGGTGCGGAGTTTTTGACGTTGTCGCCCATAGCCAAACTTGCGTGTGTGCTTGTGCGCCGTTTTTACAAAGTTTTCAGATTGCCTCTCGGGTTGCAACCCTCACTGAATTAGCCATAGAATCTATTTTGTTGAGATGAATTTTGAATTTGACGCCTCGGGTGCGGAGTTTTTGACGTTGTCGCCCATAGCTAAACTTGCGTGTGTGCTTGTGCACCGTTTTTACAAAGTTTTCAGATTGCCTCTCGGGTTGCAACCCTCACTGAATTGGCCATAGAATCTATTTTGTTAAGACGAATTTTGAATTTAACACATCGGGTGTGGAGTTTTTGACATCGTCGCCCATAGCCAAACTTGCGCGCATGCTTGTGCGCCGTTTTTACAAAGTTTTCAGATTGCCTCCCGGGTATGCATCCCTACTGAATTGGCCATATAATCAATTGTGTTGAGACGGATTTTGAATTTGACGCCTCGGGTGCGGAGTTTTTGACGTCGTCGCCCATAGCCAAACTTGCGCGTATGCTTGTGCGCCATTTTTACAAAGTTTTCAGATTGCCCCCTAGTTTTGCATCCCCCACTGAATTGGCCATAGAATCAATTGTGTCGAGACGGATTTTGAATTTGAGGCCTCGGGTGCAGTGTTTTTGACGTCGTGGTCCATAGCCAAATTGCGAGCATGCTTGTGCGCCATTTTTACAAAGTTTTTATATTGCCTCCCGGGTTTGCATCCCCCACTGAATTGGCAATAGGATCAATTGCGTCGAGACGGTTTTTGACGTCGTGGCCCATTACGACACTTTCGCGCATGCTTATGCACCGTTTTTACAAAGTTTTCGGATTACCTCTCGGGTTTGCACTCCCCACTGAATTGGAAATAGAATCAATTGTGCCGACACGGATTTTGAATTTGAGGCCTCGGGTGCAATGTTTTTAACGTCGTGGTCCATAGCCAAACTTCGGCCATGCTTGTGCGCCGTTTTTACAAAGTTTTCAGATTGCCTCCCGGATTTGCATCCCCCACTGAATTGGCCATAGAATCAATTGTGTTGAGACAGATTTTAAATTTGACTCCTCGAGTGCGGAGTTTTTGACGTCGTCGCCCATAGCCAAACTTGCGCGTATGCTTGTGCGCCGTTTTTACAAAGTTTTCAGATTTCCCCCTGGGTTTGCAACCCCCATTGAATTGGCCATATAATCAATTTTGTTGAGACTGATTTTGAATTTGACGCCTCGGGTGCGGAGTTTTTGACGTCGTCGCCCATAGCCAAACTTGCGCGTATGCTTGTGCGCCATTTTTACAAAGTTTTCAGATTGCCCCCTGGTTTTGCATCCCCCACTGAATTGGCCATAGAATCAATTCTGTCGAGACGGATTTTGAATTTGAGGTCTCGGGTGCAGTGTTTTTGACGTCGTGGTCCATAGCCAAATTGCGAGCATGCTTGTGCGCCATTTTTACAAAGTTTTTATATTGCCTCCCGGGTTTGCATCCCCCACTGAATTGGCAATAGGATCAATTGTGTCGAGACGGTTTTTGACGTCGTGGCCCATTGCCACACTTTCGCGCATGCTTATGCGCCGTTTTTACAAAGTTTTCGGATTACCTCTCGGGTTTGCACTCCCTACTGAATTGGCCATAGAATCTATTGTGCCGACACGGATTTTGAATTTGAGGCCTCGGGTGTAGTGTTTTTAACGTCGTGGTCCATAGCCAAACTTCGGCCATGCTTGTGCGCCGTTTTTACAAAGTTTTCAGATTGCCTCCCGGGTTTGCATCCCCCACTGAATTGGCCATAGAATCAATTGTGTTGAGACGGATTTTGAATTTGACGCCTCGATTGCGGAGTTCTGACGTCGTCGCCCATAGCCAAACTTGCGCGTGTGCTTGTGCTCCATTTTTACAAAGTTTTCAAATTGCCTACCGGCTTGCCTCCTCTACTGAATTGGCCATAGAATCAATTTTGTTGAGACGGATTTTGAATTTTACGCCTCGGGTGTGGAATTTTTTACGTCGTCGCCCATAGCCAAACTTGCGCGCATGCTTGTGCGCAGTTTTTACAAAGTTTTCAGATTGCCTCCTGGGTTTGCATCCCCTACTGAATTGGCCATAGAATCAATTGTGTTGAGGCGGATTTTGAATTTGACGCCTTGGGTACGGAGTTTTTGACGTCGTCGCCCATAGCCAAACTTGAGCGTATGCTTGTGCGCCATTTTTACAAAGTTTTCAGATTGCCCCCTGGGTTTGCAACCCCCACTGAATTGGCCATACAATCAATTGTGTTGAGATGAATTTTGAATTTGACGCTTCGGGTGCAGAGTTTTTGACGTTGTCGCCCATAGCCAAACTTGCGTGTGTGCTTGCGCCGTTTTTACAAAGTTTTCAGATTGCCTCTCGGGTTGCAACCCTCACTGAATTGGCCATAGAATCTATTTTGTTAAGACGAATTTTGAATTTAACGCCTCGGGTGTGGAGTTTTTGACATCGTCGCCCATAGCCAAACCTGCGCGCATGCTTGTGCGCCGTTTTTACAAAGTTTTCAGATTGCCTCCCGGGTATTCATCCCTACTTAATTGGCCATAGAATCAATTGTGTTGAGACGGATTTTGAATTTGACGCCTCGGGTGCGGAGTTTTTGATGTCGTCGCCCATAGCCAAACTTGTGCATATGCTTGTGCGCCATTTTTACAAAGTTTTCAGATTGCCCCCTGGGTTTGCATCCCCCACTGAATTGGCCATAGAATCAATTGTGTCGAGACGGATTTTGAATTTGAGGCCTCGGGTGTAGTGTTTTTTACGTCGTGGTCCATAGCCAAATTGCGAGCATGCTTGTGCGCCATTTTTACAAAGTTTTTATATTGCCTCCCGGGTTTGCATCCCCCACCGAATTGGCAATAGGATCAATTGCGTCGAGACGGTTTTTGACGTCGTGGCCCATTGCCACACTTTCGCGCATGGTTATACTCCGTTTTTACAAAGTTTTCGGATTACCTCTCGAGTTTGCACTCCCCACTTAATTTGCCATAGAATCAATTGTGCCAAAACGGATTTTGAATTTGAGGCCTCGGGTGCAGTGTTTTTAACGTCGTGGTCCATAGCCAAACTTCGGCCATGCTTTGTGCGCCGTTTTTACAAAGTTTTCAGATTGCCTCCCGGATTTGCATCCCCCACTGAATTGGCCATAGAATCAATTGTGTTGAGACGGATTTTGAATTTGACGCCTCGAGTGCGGAGTTTTTGACGTCGTCGCCCATAGCCAAACTTGCGCGTGTGCTTGTACGCCATTTTTACAAAGTTTTCAGATTGCCTCCCGGCTTGCCTCCTCTACTGAATTGGCCATAGACTAAATTTTGTTGAGACTGATTTTGAATTTGACGCCTCGGGTGCGGAGTTTTTGACGTCGTCGCCCATAGCCAAACTTGCGCGTGTGCTTGTGCGCCGTTTTTACAAAGTTTTCAGATTGCCTCCCGGCTTTGCATCCCCCACTGAATTGGCCATAGAATCAATTGGGTTGAGATGAATTTTGAATTTGACGCCTCGGGTGCGGAGTTTTTGACGTCGTCGCCCATAGCCAAACTTGCGTGTGTGCTTGTGCGCCGTTTTTACAAAGTTTTCAAATTACCTCTCGGGTTGCAACCCTCACTGAATTAGCCATAGAATCTATTTTGTTGAGATGAATTTTGAATTTGACGCCTCGGGTGCGGAGTTTTTGACGTTGTCGCCCATAGCCAAACTTGCGTGTGTGCTTGTGCGCCGTTTTTACAATGTTTTCAGATTGCCTCTCGGGTTGCAACCCACACTAAATTGGCCATAGAATCTATTTTGTTGAGACGAATTTTGAATTTAACACCTCGGGTGCGGAGTTTTTGACATCGTCGCCCATAGCCAAACTTGCGCGCATGCTTGTGCGCCGTTTTTACAAAGTTTTCAGATTGCCTCCCGGGTATGCATCCCTACTGAATTGGCCATATAATCAATTGTGTTGAGACGGATTTTGAATTTGACGCCTCGGGTGCGGAGTTTTTTATGTCGTCGCCCGTAGCCAAACTTGTGCATATGCTTGTGCGCCAATTTTACAAAGTTTTCAGATTGTCCCCTGGGTTTGCATCCCCCACTGAATTGGCCATAGAATCAATTGTGTCGAGACGAATTTTGAATTTGAGGCCTCGGGTGCAGTGTTTTTGACGTCGTGGTCCATAGCCAAATTGCGAGCATGCTTGTGCGCCATTTTTACAAAGTTTTTATATTGCCTCCCGGGTTTGCATCCCCCACTGAATTGGCAATAGGATCAATTGCGTCGAGACGGTTTTTGACATCGTGGCCCATTGCCACACTTTCGCGCATGCTTATGCGCCGTTTTTACAAAGTTTTCGGATTACCTCTCGGGTTTGCACTCCCCACTGAATTGGCCATAGAATCAATTGTGCCGACACGGATTTTGAATTTGAGGCCTCGGGTGCAGTGTTTTTAACGTCGTGGTCCATAGCCAAACTTCGGCCATGCTTGTGTGCCGTTTTTACAAAGTTTTCAGATTGCCTCCCGGCTTTGCATCCCCACTGAATTGGCCATATAATCAATTGTGTTGAGACGGATTTTGAATTTGACGCCTCGAGTGCGAAGTTTTTGACGTCGTCGCCCATAGCCAAACTTGCGCGTGTGCTTGTGCGCCATTTTTACAAAGTTTTCAGATTGCCTCCCGGCTTGCCTCCTCTACTGAATTAGCCATAGAATAAATTTTGTTGAGACGGATTTTGAATTTTACGCCTCGGTTGTGGAATTTTTTACGTCGTCGCCCATAGCCAAACTTGCGCGCATGCTTGTGCGCAGTTTTTACAATGTTTTCAGATTGCCTCTTGGGTTTGCATCCCCCACTGAATTGGCCATATAATCAATTGTGTTGAGGCGGACTTTGAATTTGACGCCTTGGGTGCGGAGTTTTTTACGTCGTTGCCCATAGCCAAACTTGCGCGTATGCTTGTGCGCCGTTTTTACAAAGTTTTTAGATTGCCCCCTGGGTTTGCAACCCCCACTGAATTGGCCATAGAATCAATTTTGTTGAGACTGATTCTGAATTTGACGCCTCGGGTGCGGAGTTTTTGACGTCGTCGCCCATAGCCAAACTTGCGCGTGTGCTTGTGCGCCGTTTTTACAAAGTTTTCAGATTGCCTCTCGGCTTTGCATCCCCCACTGAATTGGCCATAGAATCAATTGTGTTGAGATGAATTTTGAATTTGACGCCTCGAGTGCGGAGTTTTTGACGTCGTCGCCATAGCCAAACTTGCGCGTGTGCTTGTGCGCCATTTTTACAAAGTTTTCAGATTGCCTCCCGGCTTGCCTCCTATACTGAATTGGCCATAGAATAAATTTTGTTGAGACGGATTTTGAATTTTACGCCTCGGTTGTGGAATTTACGTCGTCGCCCATAGCCAAACTTGCGCGCATGCTTGTGCGCAGTTTTTACAATGTTTTCAGATTGCCTCTTGGGTTTGCATCCCCCACTGAATTGGCCATATAATCAATTGTGTTGAGGCGGACTTTGAATTTGACGCCTTGGGTGCGGAGTTTTTTACGTCGTCGCCCATAGCCAAACTTGCGCGTATGCTTGTGCGCCGTTTTTACAAAGTTTTCAGATTGCCCCCTGGGTTTGCAACCCCCACTGAATTGGCCATATAATCAATTTTGTTGAGACTGATTTTGAATTTGACGCCTCGGGTGCGGAGTTTTTGACGTCGTCGCCCATAGCCAAACTTGCGCGTGTGCTTGTGCGCCATTTTTACAAAGTTTTCAGATTGCCTCCCGGCTTTGCATCCCCCACTGAATTGGCCATAGAATCAATTGTGTTGAGATGAATTTTGAATTTAACGCCTCGGGTGCGGAGTTTTTGACGTTGTCGCCCATAGCCAAACTTGCGTGTGTGCTTGTGCGCCGTTTTTACAAAGTTTTCAGATTGCCTCTCGGGTTGCAACCCTCACTGAATTGGCCATAGAATCTATTTTGTTGAGACGAATTTTGAATTTAACGCCTCGGGTGCGGAGTTTTTGACATCGTCGCCCATAGCCAAACTTGCGCGCATGCTTGTGCGCCGTTTTTACGAAGTTTTCAGATTGCCTCCCGGGTATGCATCCCCCACTGAATTGGCCATAGAGAAATTGTGTCGAGACGGATTTTGAATTTGAGGCCTCGGGTGCAATGTTTTTGACGTCGTGGTCCATAGCCAAATTGCGAGCATGCTTGTGCGCCATTTTTACAAAGTTTTTATATTGCCTCCCGGGTTTGCATCCCCCACTGAATTGGCCATAGATCAATTGTGTCGAGACGGATTTTGAATTTGAGGCCTCGGGTGCAGTGTTTTTGACGTCGTGGTCCATAGCCAAATTGCGAGCATGCTTGTGCGCCATTTTTACAAAGTTTTTATATTGCCTCCCGGGTTTGCATCCCCCACTGAATTGGCAATAGGATCAATTGCGTCGAGACGGATTTTGAATTTGAGGCCTCGGGTGCAGTGTTTTTGACGTCGTGGTCCATAGCCAAATTGCGAGCATGCTTGTGCGCCATTTTTACAAAGTTTTTATATTGCCTCCCGGGTTTGCATCCCCCACTGAATTGGCAATAGGATCAATTGCGTGGAGACGTTTTTTGACGTCGTGGCCCATTGCCACACTTTCGCGCATGCTTATGCGCCGTTTTTACAAAGTTTTCGGATTACCTCTCGGGTTTTCACTCCCCACTAAATTGGCCATAGAATCAATTGTGCCGAAACGGATTTTGAATTTGAGGCCTCGGGTGCAGTGTTTTTAACGTCGTGGTCCATAGCCAAATTTCGGCCATGCTTGTGCGCCGTTTTTATAAAGTTTTCAGATTGCCTCCCAGAGTTGCATCCCCCACTAAATTGGCCATAGAATCAATTGTGTTGAGACGGAATTTGAATTTGACGCCTCGAGTGCGGAGTTTTTGACGTCGTCGCCCATAGCCAAACTTGCGCGTGTGCTTGTGCGCCATTTTTACAAAGTTTTCAGATTGCCTCCAGGCTTGCCTCCTCTACTGAATTGGCCATAGAATAAATTTTGTTGAGACGGATTTTGAATTTTACGCCTCGGTTGTGGAATTTTTTACGTTGTCGCCCATAGCCAAACTTGCGCGCATGCTTGTGCGCAGTTTTTACAATGTTTTCAGATTGCCTCTTGGGTTTGCATCCCCCACTGAATTGGCCATAGAATCAATTGTGTTGAGGCGGATTTTGAATTTGACGCCTTGGGTGCGGAGTTTTTTACGTCGTCGCCCATAGCCAAACTCGCGCGTATGTTTGTGCGCCGTTTTTACAAAGTTTTCAGATTGCCCCTGGGTTTGCAACCCCCACTGAATTGGCCATATAATCAATTTTGTTGAAACTGATTTTGAATTTGACGCCTCGGGTGCGGAGTTTTTGACGTCGTCGCCCATAGCCAAACTTGCGCGTGTGCTTGTGCGCCGTTTTTACAAAGTTTTCAGATTGCCTCTCGGCTTTGCATCCCCCACTGAATTGGCCATAGAATCAATTGTGTTGAGATGTATTTTGAATTTGACGCATCGAGTGCGGAGTTTTTGACGTCGTCGCCATAGCCAAACTTGCGCGTGTGCTTGTGCGCCATTTTTACAAAGTTTTCAGATTGCCTCCCGGCTTGCCTCCTCTACTGAATTGGCCATAGAATAAATTTTGTTGAGACGGATTTTGAATTTTACGCCTCGGTTGTGGAATTTTTTACGTCGTCGCCCATAGCCAAACTTGCGCGCATGCTTGTGCGCAGTTTTTACAATGTTTTCAGATTGCCTCTTGGGTTTGCATCCCCCACTGAATTGGCCATAAAATCAATTTTGTTGAGACTGATTTTGAATTTGACGCCTCGGGTGCGGAGTTTTTGACGTCGTCGCCCATAGCTAAACTTGCGCGTGTGCTTGTGCGCCGTTTTTACAAAGTTGTCAGAATGCCTCTCGGCTTTGCATCCCCCACTGAATTGGCCATAGAATCAATTGTGTTGAGATGAATTTTGAATTTAACGCCTCGGGTGCGGAGTTTTTGACGTTGTCGCCCATAGCCAAACTTGCGTGTGTGCTTGTGCGCCATTTTTACAAAGTTTTTATATTGCCTCCCGGGTTTGCATCCCCCACTGAATTGGCAATAGGATCAATTGTGTCGAGACGGATTTTGAATTTGAGGCCTCGGGTGCAGTGTTTTTGACGTCGTGGTCCATAGCCAAATGGCGAGCATGCTTGTGCGCCATTTTTACAAAGTTTTTATATTGCCTCCCGGGTTTGCATCCCCCACTGAATTGGCAATAGGATCAATTGCGTGGAGACGTTTTTTGACGTCGTGGCCCATTGCCACACTTTCGCGCATGCTTATGCGCCGTTTTTACAAAGTTTTCGGATTACCTCTCGGGTTTTCACTCCCCACTAAATTGGCCATAGAATCAATTGTGCCGAAACGGATTTTGAATTTGAGGCCTCGGGTGCAGTGTTTTTAACGTGGTGGTCCATAGCCAAATTTCGGCCATGCTTGTGCGCCGTTTTTATAAAGTTTTCAGATTGCCTCCCAGAGTTGCATCCCCCACTAAATTGGCCATAGAATCAATTGTGTTGAGACGGAATTTGAATTTGACGCCTCGAGTGCGGAGTTTTTGACGTCGTCGCCCATAGCCAAACTTGCGCGTGTGCTTGTGCGCCATTTTTACAAAGTTTTCAGATTGCCTCCCGGCTTGCCTCCTCTACTGAATTGGCCATAGAATAAATTTTGTTGAGACGGATTTTGAATTTTACGCCTCGGTTGTGGAATTTTTTACGTTGTCGCCCATAGCCAAACTTGCGCGCATGCTTGTGCGCAGTTTTTACAATGTTTTCAGATTGCCTCTTGGGTTTGCATCCCCCACTGAATTGGCCATAGAATCAATTGTGTTGAGGCGGATTTTGAATTTGACGCCTTGGGTGCGGAGTTTTTTACGTCGTCGCCCATAGCCAAACTCGCGCGTATGCTTGTGCGCCGTTTTTACAAAGTTTTCAGATTGCCCCTGGGTTTGCAACCCCCACTGAATTGGCCATATAATCAATTTTGTTGAAACTGATTTTGAATTTGACGCCTCGGGTGCGGAGTTTTTGACGTCGTCGCCCATAGCCAAACTTGCGCGTGTGCTTGTGCGCCATTTTTACAAAGTTTTCAGATTGCCTCTCGGCTTTGCATCCCCCACTGAATTGGCCATAGAATCAATTGTGTTGAGATGTATTTTGAATTTGACGCATCGAGTGCGGAGTTTTTAACGTCGTCGCCATAGCCAAACTTGCGCGTGTGCTTGTGCGCCATTTTTACAAAGTTTTCAGATTGCCTCCCGGCTTGCCTCCTCTACTGAATTGGCCATAGAATAAATTTTGTTGAGACGGATTTTGAATTTTACGCCTCGGTTGTGGAATTTTTTACGTCGTCGCCCATAGCCAAACTTGCGCGCATGCTTGTGCGCAGTTTTTACAATGTTTTCAGATTGCCTCTTGGGTTTGCATCCCCCACTGAATTGGCCATAAAATCAATTTTGTTGAGACTGATTTTGAATTTGACGCCTCGAGTGCGAAGTTTTTGACGTCGTCGCCCATAGCCAAACTTGCGCGTGTGCTTGTGCGCCATTTTTACAAAGTTTTCAGATTGCCTCCCGGCTTGCCTCCTCTACTGAATTAGCCATAGAATAAATTTTGTTGAGACGGATTTTGAATTTTACGCCTCGGTTGTGGAATTTTTTACGTCGTCGCCCATAGCCAAACTTGCGCGCATGCTTGTGCGCAGTTTTTACAATGTTTTCAGATTGCCTCTTGGGTTTGCATCCCCCACTGAATTGGCCATATAATCAATTGTGTTGAAGCGGACTTTGAATTTGACGCCTTGGGTGCGGAGTTTTTTACGTCGTCGCCCATAGCCAAACTTGCGCGTATGCTTGTGCGCCGTTTTTACAAAGTTTTCAGATTGCCCCCTGGGTTTGCAACCCCCACTGAATTGGCCATAGAATCAATTTTGTTGAGACTGATTCTGAATTTGACGCCTCGGGTGCGGAGTTTTTGACGTCGTCGCCATAGCCAAACTTGCGCGTGTGCTTGTGCGCCATTTTTACAAAGTTTTCAGATTGCCTCCCGGCTTGCCTCCTCTACTGAATTGGCCATAGAATAAATTTTGTTGAGACGGATTTTGAATTTTACGCCTCGGTTGTGGAATTTTTTACGTCGTCGCCCATAGCCAAACTTGCGCGCATGCTTGTGCGCAGTTTTTACAATGTTTTCAGATTGCCTCTTGGGTTTGCATCCCCCACTGAATTGGCCATAAAATCAATTTTGTTGAGACTGATTTTGAATTTGACGCCTCGAGTGCGAAGTTTTTGACGTCGTCGCCCATAGCCAAACTTGCGCGTGTGCTTGTGCGCCATTTTTACAAAGTTTTCAGATTGCCTCCCGGCTTGCCTCCTCTACTGAATTAGCCATAGAATAAATTTTGTTGAGACGGATTTTGAATTTTACGCCTCGGTTGTGGAATTTTTTACGTCGTCGCCCATAGCCAAACTTGCGCGCATGCTTGTGCGCAGTTTTTACAATGTTTTCAGATTGCCTCTTGGGTTTGCATCCCCCACTGAATTGGCCATATAATCAATTGTGTTGAAGCGGACTTTGAATTTGACGCCTTGGGTGCGGAGTTTTTTACGTCGTCGCCCATAGCCAAACTTGCGCGTATGCTTGTGCGCCGTTTTTACAAAGTTTTCAGATTGCCCCCTGGGTTTGCAACCCCCACTGAATTGGCCATAGAATCAATTTTGTTGAGACTGATTCTGAATTTGACGCCTCGGGTGCGGAGTTTTTGACGTCGTCGCCCATAGCCAAACTTGCGCGTGTGCTTGTGCGCCGTTTTTACAAAGTTTTCAGATTGCCTCTCGGCTTTGCATCCCCCACTGAATTGGCCATAGAATCAATTGTGTTGAGATGAATTTTGAATTTGACGCCTCGAGTGCGGAGTTTTTGACGTCGTCGCCATAGCCAAACTTGCGCGTGTGCTTGTGCGCCATTTTTACAAAGTTTTCAGATTGCCTCCCGGCTTGCCTCCTATACTGAATTGGCCATAGAATAAATTTTGTTGAGACGGATTTTGAATTTTACGCCTCGGTTGTGGAATTTACGTCGTCGCCCATAGCCAAACTTGCGCGCATGCTTGTGCGCAGTTTTTACAATGTTTTCAGATTGCCTCTTGGGTTTGCATCCCCCACTGAATTGGCCATATAATCAATTGTGTTGAGGCGGACTTTGAATTTGACGCCTTGGGTGCGGAGTTTTTTACGTCGTCGCCCATAGCCAAACTTGCGCGTATGCTTGTGCGCCGTTTTTACAAAGTTTTCAGATTGCCCCCTGGGTTTGCAACCCCCACTGAATTGGCCATATAATCAATTTTTTTGAGACTGATTTTGAATTTGACGCCTCGGGTGCGGAGTTTTTGACGTCGTCGCCCATAGCCAAACTTGCGCGTGTGCTTGTGCGCCATTTTTACAAAGTTTTCAGATTGCCTCCCGGCTTTGCATCCCCCACTGAATTGGCCATAGAATCAATTGTGTTGAGATGAATTTTGAATTTAACGCCTCGGGTGCGGAGTTTTTGACGTTGTCGCCCATAGCCAAACTTGCGTGTGTGCTTGTGCGCCGTTTTTACAAAGTTTTCAGATTGCCTCTCGGGTTGCAACCCTCACTGAATTGGCCATAGAATCTATTTTGTTGAGACGAATTTTGAATTTAACGCCTCGGGTGCGGAGTTTTTGACATCGTCGCCCATAGCCAAACTTGCGCGCATGCTTGTGCGCCGTTTTTACGAAGTTTTCAGATTGCCTCCCGGGTATGCATCCCCCACTGAATTGGCCATAGAGAAATTGTGTCGAGACGGATTTTGAATTTGAGGCCTCGGGTGCAATGTTTTTGACGTCGTGGTCCATAGCCAAATTGCGAGCATGCTTGTGCGCCATTTTTACAAAGTTTTTATATTGCCTCCCGGGTTTGCATCCCCCACTGAATTGGCCATAGATCAATTGTGTCGAGACGGATTTTGAATTTGAGGCCTCGGGTGCAGTGTTTTTGACGTCGTGGTCCATAGCCAAATTGCGAGCATGCTTGTGCGCCATTTTTACAAAGTTTTTATATTGCCTCCCGGGTTTGCATCCCCCACTGAATTGGCAATAGGATCAATTGCGTCGAGACGGTTTTTGACGTCGTGGCCCATTGCCACACTTTCGCGCATGCTTATGCGCCGTTTTTACAAAGTTTTCGGATTACCTCTCGGGTTTTCACTCCCCACTAAATTGGCCATAGAATCAATTGTGCCGAAACGGATTTTGAATTTGAGGCCTCGGGTGCAGTGTTTTTAACGTCGTGGTCCATAGCCAAATTTCGGCCATGCTTGTGCGCCGTTTTTATAAAGTTTTCAGATTGCCTCCCAGAGTTGCATCCCCCACTAAATTGGCCATAGAATCAATTGTGTTGAGACGGAATTTGAATTTGACGCCTCGAGTGCGGAGTTTTTGACGTCGTCGCCCATAGCCAAACTTGCGCGTGTGCTTGTGCGCCATTTTTACAAAGTTTTCAGATTGCCTCCCGGCTTGCCTCCTCTACTGAATTGGCCATAGAATAAATTTTGTTGAGACGGATTTTGAATTTTACGCCTCGGTTGTGGAATTTTTTACGTCGTCGCCCATAGCCAAACTTGCGCGCATGCTTGTGCGCAGTTTTTACAATGTTTTCAGATTGCCTCTTGGGTTTGCATCCCCCACTGAATTGGCCATAGAATCAATTGTGTTGAGGCGGATTTTGAATTTGACGCCTTGTGTGTGGTGTTTTTTACGTCGTCGCCCATAGCCAAACTTGCGCGTATGCTTGTGCGCCGTTTTTACAAAGTTTTCAGATTGCCCCCTGGGTTTGCAACCCCCACTGAATTGGCCATAGAATCAATTTTGTTGAGACTGATTTTTAATTTGACGCCTCGGGTGCGGAGTTTTTGACGTCGTCGCCCATAGCCAAACTTGCGCGTGTGCTTGTGCGCCGTTTTTACAAAGTTTTCAGATTGCCTCTCGGCTTTGCATCCCCCACTGAATTGGCCATAGAATCAATTGTGTTGAGATGAATTTTGAATTTGACGCCTCGAGTGCGGAGTTTTTGACGTCGTCGACATAGCCAAACATGCGCGTGTGCTTGTGCGCCATTTTTACAAAGTTTTCAAATTGCCTCCCGGCTTGCCTCCTCTACTGAATTGGCCATAGAATAAATTTTGTTGAGACAGATTTTGAATTTTACGCCTCGGTTGTGGAATTTTTTACGTCGTCGCCCATAGCCAAACTTGCGCGCATGCTTGTGCGCAGTTTTTACAATGTTTTCAGATTGCCTCTTGGGTTTGCATCCCCCACTGAATTGGCCATAGAATCAATTGCCACACTTTCGCGCATGCTTATGCGCCGTTTTTACAAAGTTTTCGGATTACCTCTCGGGTTTTCACTCCCCACTGAATTGGCCATAGAATCAATTGTGCCGAAACGAATTTTGAATTTGAGGCCTCGGGTGCAGTGTTTTTAACGTCGTGGTCCATAGCCAAACTTCGGCCATGCTTGTGCGCCTTTTTATAAAGTTTTCAGATTGCCTCCAAGAGTTGCATCCCCCACTAAATTGGCCATAGAATCAATTGTGTTGAGACGGATTTTGAATTTGACGCCTCGAGTGCGGAGTTTTTGACGTCGTCGCCCATAGCCAAACTTGCGCGTGTGCTTGTGCGCCATTTTTACAAAGTTTTCAGATTGCCTCCCGGCTTGCTTCCTCTACTGAATTGGCCATAGAATAAATTTTGTTGAGATGTATTTTTAATTTTACTCCTCGGTTGTGGAATTTTTTTCGTCGTCGCCCATAGCCAAACTTGCGCGCATGCTTGTGCGCAGTTTTTACAATGTTTTCAGATTGCCTCTTGGGTTTGCATCCCCCACGGAATTGGCCATAGAATCAATTGTGTTGAGGCGGATTTTGAATTTGACGCCTTGGGTGCGGAGTTTTTTACGTCGTCGCCCATAGCCAAACTTGCGCGTATGCTTGTGCGCCGTTTTTACAAAGTTTTCAGATTGCCCCCTGGGTTTGCAACCCCCACTGAATTGGCCATAGAATCAATTTAATTGAGACTGATTTTGAATTTGACGCCTCGGGTGCGAAGTTTTTGACGTCGTCGCCCAAAGCCAAACTTGCGCGTGTGCTTGTGCGCCGTTTTTACAAAGTTTTTAGATTGCCTCCCGGCTTTGCATCCCCCACTGAATTGGCCATAGAATCAATTGTGTTGAGATGAATTTTGAATTTGACGCCTCGAGTGCGGAGTTTTTGACGTCGTCGCCCATAGCCAAACTTGCGCGTGTGCTTGTGCGCCATTTTTACAAAGTTTTCAGATTGCCTCCCGGCTTGCCTCCTCTACTGAATTAGCCATAGAATAAATTTTGTTGAGACGGATTTTGAATTTTACGCCTCGGTTGTGTAATTTTTTACGTCGTCGCCCATAGCCAAACTTGCGCGCATGCTTGTGCGCAGTTTTTACAATGTTTTCAGATTGCCTCTTGGGTTTGCATCCCCCACTGAATTGGCCATAGAATCAATTTTGTTGAGACTGATTTTGAATTTGACGCCTCGGGTGCGGAGTTTTTGACATCGTCGCCCATAGCTAAACTTGCGTGTGTGCTTGTGCGCCGTTTTTACAAAGTTTTCAGATTGCGTCTCGGGTTGCAACCCACACTGAATTGGCCATAGAATCTATTTTGTTGAGACGAATTTTGAATTTAACGCCTCGGGTGCGGAGTTTTTGACATCGTCGCCCATAGCCAAACTTGCGCGCATGCTTGTGCGCCGTTTTTACGAAGTTTTCAGATTGCCTCCCGGGTATGCATCCCTACTGAATTGGCCATATAATCAATTGTGTTGAGACATATTTTGAATTTGACGCCTCGGGTGCGGAGTTTTTGATGTCGTCGCCCGTAGCCAAACTTGCGCGTGTGCTTGTGCGCCATTTTTACAAAGTTTTCAGATTGCCTCCCGGCTTGCCTCCTCTACTGAATTGGCCATAGAATAAATTTTGTTGAGACGGATTTTGAATTTTACGCCTCGGTTGTGGAATTTTTTACGTCGTCGCCCATAGCCAAACTTGCGCGCATGCTTGTGCGCAGTTTTTACAATGTTTTCAGATTGCCTCTTGGGTTTGCATCCCCCACTGAATTGGCCATAGAATCAATTGTGTAGAGTCGGATTTTGAATTTGACGCCTTGTGTGCGGTGTTTTTTACGTCGTCGCCCATAGCCAAACTTGCGCGTATGCTTGTGCGCCGTTTTTACAAAGTTTTCAGATTGCCCCCTGGGTTTGCAACCCCCACTGAATTGGCCATAGAATCAATTTTGTTGAGACTGATTTTGAATTTGACGCCTCGGGTGCGGAGTTTTTGACGTCGTCGCCCATAGCCAAACTTGCGCGTGTGCTTGTGCGCCGTTTTTACAAAGTTTTCAGATTGCCTCTCGGCTTTGCATCCCCCACTGAATTGGCCATAGAATCAATTGCGTTGAGATGAATTTTGAATTTGACGCCTCGAGTGCGGAGTTTTTGACGTCGTCGCCATAGCCAAACTTGCGCGTGTGCTTGTGCGCCATTTTTACAAAGTTTTCAGATTGCCTCCCGGCTTGGCTCCTCTACTGAATTGGCCATAGAATCAATTTTGTTGAGACTGATTTTGAATTTGACGCCTCGGGTGCGGAGTTTTTGACGTCGTCGCCCATAGCCAAACTTGCGCGTGTGCTTGTGCGCCATTTTTACAAAGTTTTCAGATTGCCTCCCGGCTTTGCATCCCCCACTGAATTGGCCATAGAATCAATTGTGTTGAGATGAATTTTGAATTTGACGCCTCGGGTGCGGAGTTTTTGACGTTGTCGCCCATAGCCAAACTTGCGTGTGTGCTTGTGCGCCGTTTTTACAAAGTTTTCAGATTGCGTCTCGGGTTGCAACCCTCACTGAATTGGCCATAGAATCTATTTTGTTGAGACGAATTTTGAATTTAACGCCTCGGGTGCGGAGTTTTTGACATCGTCGCCCATAGCCAAACTTGCGCGCATGCTTGTGCGCCGTTTTTACGAAGTTTTCAGATTTCCTCCCGGGTATGCATCCCTACTGAATTGGCCATATAATCAATTGTGTTGAGACGGATTTTGAATTTGACGCCTCGAGTGCGGAGTTTTTGACGTCGTCGCCCATAGCCAAACTTGCGCGTGTGCTTGTGCGCCATTTTTACAAAGTTTTCAGATTGCCTCCCGGCTTGCCTCCTCTACTGAATTGGCCGTAGAATAAATTTTGTTGAGACGGATTTTGAATTTTATGCCTCGGTTGTGGAATTTTTTACGTCGTCGCCCATAGCCAAACTTGCGCGCATGCTTGTGCGCAGTTTTTACAATGTTTTCAGATTGCCTCTTGGGTTTGCATCCCCCACTGAATTGGCCATAGAATCAATTGTGTTGAGGCGGATTTTGAATTTGACGCCTTGGGTGCGTAGTTTTTGACGTCGTCGCCCATAGCCAAACTTGCGTGTATGCTTGTGCGCCGTTTTTACAAAGTTTTCAGATTGCCCCCTGGGTTTGCAACCCCCACTGAATTGGCCATAGAATCAATTTTGTTGAGACTGATTTTGAATTTGACGCCTCGGGTGCGGAGTTTTTGACGTCGTCGCCCATAGCCAAACTTGCGCGTGTGCTTGTGCGCCGTTTTTACAAAGTTTTCAGATTGCCTCCCGGCTTTGCATCCCCCACTGAATTGGCCATAGAATCAATTGTGTTGAGATGAATTTTGAATTTGACGCCTCGAGTGCGGAGTTTTTGACGTCGTCACCCATAGCCAAACTTGCGCGTGTGCTTGTGCGCCATTTTTACAAAGTTTTCAGATTGCCTCCCGGCTTGCCTCCTCTACTGAATTAGCCATAGAATAAATTTTGTTGAGACGGATTTTGAATTTTACGCCTCGGTTGTGGAATTTTTTACGTCGTCGCCCATAGCCAAACTTGCGCGCATGCTTGTGCGCAGTTTTTACAATGTTTTCAGATTGCCTCTTGGGTTTGCATCCCCCACTGAATTGGCCATAAAATCAATTTTGTTGAGACTGATTTTGAATTTGACGCCTCGGGTGCGGAGTTTTTGACGTCGTCGCCCATAGCCAAACTTGCGCGTGTGCTTGTGCGCCATTTTTACAAAGTTTTCAGATTGCCTCCCGGCTTTGCATCCCCCACTGAATTGGCCATAGAATCAATTGTGTTGAGATGAATTTTGAATTTGACGCCTCGGATCAGAGTTTTTGACGTTGTCGCCCATAGCCAAACTTGCGTGTGTGCTTGTGCGCCGTTTTTACAAAGTTTTCAGATTGCGTCTCGGGTTGCAACGCTCACTAAATTGGCCATAGAATCTATTTTGTTGAGACGAATTTTGAATTTAACGCCTCGGGTGCGGAGTTTTTGACATCGTCGCCCATAGCCAAACTTGCGCGCATGCTTGTGCGCCGTTTTTACGAAGTTTTCAGATTTCCTCCCGGGTATGCATCCCTACTGAATTGGCCATATAATCAATTGTGCTGAGACGGATTTTGAATTTGACGCCTCGAGTGCGGAGTTTTTGACGTCGTCGCCCATAGCCAAACTTGCGCGTGTGCTTGTGCGCCATTTTTACAAAGTTTTCAGATTGCCTCCCGGCTTGCCTCCTCTACTGAATTGGCCGTAGAATAAATTTTGTTGAGACGGATTTTGAATTTTACGCCTCGGTTGTGGAATTTTTTACGTCGTCGCCCATAGCCAAACTTGCGCGCATGCTTCTGCGCAGTTTTTACAATGTTTTCAGATTGCCTCTTGGGTTTGCATCCCCCACTGAATTGGCCATAGAATCAATTGTGTTGAGGCGGATTTTGAATTTGACGCCTTGGGTGCGGAGTTTTTTACGTCGTCGCCCATAGCCAAACTTGCGCGTATGCTTGTGCGCCGTTTTTACAAAGTTTTCAGATTGCCTCCTGGGTTTGCAACCCCCACTGAATTGGCCATAGAATCAATTTTGTTGAGACTGATTTTGAATTTGACGCCTCGGGTGCGGAGTTAATGACGTCGTCGCCCGTAGCCAAACTTGCGCGTGTGCTTGTGCGCCGTTTTTACAAAGTTTTCAGATTGCCTCTCGGCTTTGCATCCCCCACTGAATTGGCCATAGAATCAATTGTGTTGAGATGAATTTTGAATTTGACGCGTCGAGTGCGGAGTTTTTGACGTCGTCGCCATAGCCAAACTTGCGCGTGGTATTGTGCGCCATTTTTACAAAGTTTTCAGATTGCCTCCCGGCTTGCCTCCTCTACTGAATTAGCCATAGAATAAATTTTGTTGAGACGGATTTTGAATTTTACGCCTCGGTTGTGGAATTTTTTACGTCGTCGCCCATAGCCAAACTTGCGCGCATGCTTGTGCGCAGTTTTTACAATGTTTTAAGATTGCCACTTGGGTTTGCATCCCCCACTGAATTGGCCATAGAATCAATTTTGTTGAGACTGATTTTGAATTTGACGCCTCGGGTGCGGAGTTTTTTACGTCGTCGCCCATAGCCAAACTTGCGCGTGTGCTTGTGCGCCATTTTTACAAAGTTTTCAGATTTCCTCCCGGCTTTGCATCCCCCACTGAATTGGCCATAGAATCAATTGTGTTGAGATGAATTTTGAATTTGACGCCTCGGGTGCGGAGTTTTTGACGTTGTCGCCCATAGCCAAACTTGCGTGTGTGCTTGTGCGCCGTTTTTACAAAGTTTTCAGATTGCGTCTCGGGTTGCAACCCCCACTGAATTGGCCATAGAATCTATTTTGTTGAGACGAATTTTGAATTTAACGCCTCGGGTGCGGAGTTTTTGACATCGTCGCCCATAGCCAAACTTGCGCGCATGCTTGTGCGCCGTTTTTACGAAGTTTTCAGATTGCCTCCCGGGTATGCATCCCTACTGAATTGGCCATATAATCAATTGTGCTGAGACGGATTTTGAATTTGACGCCTCGGGTGCGGAGTTTTTGATGTCGTGGCCCGTAGCCAAACTTGTGCATATGCTTGTGCGCCATTTTTACAAAGTTTTCAGATTGCCCCCTGGGTTTGCATCCCCCACTGAATTGGCCATAGATCAATTGTGTCGAGACGGATTTTGAATTTGAGGCCTCGGGTGCAGTGTTTTTGACGTCGTGGTCCATAGCCAAATTGTGAGCATGCTTGTGCGCCATTTTTACAAAGTTTTTATATTGCCTCCCGGGTTTGCATCCCCCACTGAATTGGCAATAGGATCAATTGCGTCGAGACGGTTTTTGACGTCGTGGCCCATTGCCACACTTTCGCGCATGCTTATGCGCCGTTTTTACAAAGTTTTCAGATTACCTCTCGGGTTTGCACTCCCCACTGAATTGGCCATAGAATCAATTGTGCCGAAACGGATTTTGAATTTGAGGCCTTGGGTGCAGTGTTTTTAACGTCGTGGTCCATAGCCAAACTTCGGCCATGCTTGTGCGCCGTTTTTACAAAGTTTTCAGATTGCCTCCCAGAGTTGCATCCCCCACTAAATTGGCCATAGAATCAATTGTGTTGAGACGGATTTTGAATTTGACGCCTCGAGTGCGGAGTTTTTGACGTCGTCGCCCATAGCCAAACTTGCGCGTGGTATTGTGCGCCATTTTTACAAAGTTTTCAGATTGCCTCCCGGCTTGCCTCCTCTACTGAATTAGCCATAGAATAAATTTTGTTGAGACGGATTTTGAATTTTACGCCTCGGTTGTGGAATTTTTTACGTCGTCGCCCATAGCCAAACTTGCGCGCATGCTTGTGCGCAGTTTTTACAATGTTTTAAGATTGCCACTTGGGTTTGCATCCCCCACTGAATTGGCCATAGAATCAATTTTGTTGAGACTGATTTTGAATTTGACGCCTCGGGTGCGGAGTTTTTTACGTCGTCGCCCATAGCCAAACTTGCGCGTGTGCTTGTGCGCCATTTTTACTAAGTTTTCAGATTTCCTCCCGGCTTTGCATCCCCCACTGAATTGGCCATAGAATCAATTGTGTTGAGATGAATTTTGAATTTGACGCCTCGGGTGCGGAGTTTTTGACGTTGTCGCCCATAGCCAAACTTGCGTGTGTGCTTGTGCGCCGTTTTTACAAAGTTTTCAGATTGCGTCTCGGGTTGCAACCCCCACTGAATTGGCCATAGAATCTATTTTGTTGAGACGAATTTTGAATTTAACGCCTCGGGTGCGGAGTTTTTGACATCGTCGCCCATAGCCAAACTTGCGCGCATGCTTGTGCGCCGTTTTTACGAAGTTTTCAGATTGCCTCCCGGGTATGCATCCCTACTGAATTGGCCATATAATCAATTGTGCTGAGACGGATTTTGAATTTGACGCCTCGGGTGCGGAGTTTTTGATGTCGTGGCCCGTAGCCAAACTTGTGCATATGCTTGTGCGCCATTTTTACAAAGTTTTCAGATTGCCCCCTGGGTTTGCATCCCCCACTGAATTGGCCATAGATCAATTGTGTCGAGACGGATTTTGAATTTGAGGCCTCGGGTGCAGTGTTTTTGACGTCGTGGTCCATAGCCAAATTGTGAGCATGCTTGTGCGCCATTTTTACAAAGTTTTTATATTGCCTCCCGGGTTTGCATCCCCCACTGAATTGGCAATAGGATCAATTGCGTCGAGACGGTTTTTGACGTCGTGGCCCATTGCCACACTTTCGCGCATGCTTATGCGCCGTTTTTACAAAGTTTTCAGATTACCTCTCGGGTTTGCACTCCCCACTGAATTGGCCATAGAATCAATTGTGCCGAAACGGATTTTGAATTTGAGGCCTTGGGTGCAGTGTTTTTAACGTCGTGGTCCATAGCCAAACTTCGGCCATGCTTGTGCGCCGTTTTTACAAAGTTTTCAGATTGCCTCCCAGAGTTGCATCCCCCACTAAATTGGCCATAGAATCAATTGTGTTGAGACGGATTTTAAATTTGACGCCTCGAGTGCGGAGTTTTTGACGTCGTCGCCCATAGCCAAACTTGCGCGTGTGCTTGTGCGCCATTTTTACAAAGTTTTCAGATTGCCTCCCGGCTTGCCTCCTCTACTGAATTGGCCATAGAATAAATTTTGTTGAGACGGATTTTGAATTTTACGCCTCGGTTGTGGAATTTTTTACGTCGTCGCCCATAGCCAAACTTGCGCGCATGCTTGTGCGCAGTTTTTACAATGTTTTCAGATTGCCTCTTGGGTTTGCATCCCCCACTGAATTGGCCATAGAATCAATTTTGTTGAGACTGATTTTGAATTTGACGCCTCGGGTGCGGAGTTTTTTACGTCGTCGCCCATAGCCAAACTTGCGCGTGTGCTTGTGCGCCATTTTTACAAAGTTTTCAGATTGCCTCCCGGCTTTGCATCCCCCACTGAATTGGCCATAGAATGAATTGTGTTGAGATGAATTTTGAATTTGACGCCTCGGGTGCGAAGTTTTTGACGTTGTCGCCCATAGCCAAACTTGCGTGTGTGCTTGTGCGCCGTTTTTACAAAGTTTTCAGATTGCGTCTCGGGTTGCAACCCTCACTGAATTGGCCATAGAATCTATTTTGTTGAGACGAATTTTGAATTTAACGCCTCGGGTGCGAAGTTTTTGACATCGTCGCCCATAGCCAAACTCGCGCGCATGCTTGTGCGCCGTTTTTACGAAGTTTTCAGATTGCCTCCCGGGTATGCATCCCTACTGAATTGGCCATATAATCAATTGTGCTGAGACGGATTTTGAATTTGACGCCTCGGGTGCGGAGTTTTTGATGTCGTGGCCCGTAGCCAAACTTGTGCATATGCTTGTGCGCCATTTTTACAAAATTTTTCAGATTGCCCCCTGGGTTTGCATCCCCTACTGAATTGGCCATAGATCAATTGTGTCGAGACGGATTTTGAATTTGAGGCCTCGGGTGCAGTGTTTTTGACGTCGTGGTCCATAGCCAAATTGCGAGCATGCTTGTGCGCCATTTTTACAAAGTTTTTATATTGCCTCCCGGGTTTGCATCCCCCACTGAATTGGCAATAGGATCAATTGCGTCGAGACGGTTTTTGACGTCGTGGCCCATTGCCACACTTTCGCGCATGCTTATGCGCCGTTTTTACAAAGTTTTCAGATTACCTCTCGGGTTTGCACTCCCCACTGAATTGGCCATAGAATCAATTGTGCCGAAACGGATTTTGAATTTGAGGCCTCGGGTGCAGTGTTTTTAACGTCGTGGTCCATAGCCAAACTTCGGCCATGCTTGTGCGCCGTTTTTACAAAGTTTTCAGATTGCCTCCCAGAGTTGCATCCCCCACTAAATTGGCCATAGAATCAATTGTGTTGAGACGGATTTTGAATTTCACGCCTCGAGTGCGGAGTTTTTGACGTCGTCGCCCATAGCCAAACTTGCGCGTGTGCTTGTGCGCCATTTTTACAAAGTTTTCAGATTGCCTCCCGGCTTGCCTCCTCTACTGAATTGGCCATAGAATAAATTTTGTTGAGACGGATTTTGAATTTTACGCCTCGGTTGTGGAATTTTTTACGTCGTCGCCCATAGCCAAACTTGCGCGCATGCTTGTGCGCAGTTTTTACAATGTTTTCAGATTGCCTCTTGGGTTTGCATCCCCCACTGAATTGGCCATAGAATCAATTGTGTTGAGGCGGATTTTGAATTTGACGCCTTGGGTGCGGAGTTTTTTACGTCGTCGCCCATAGCCAAACTTGCGCGTATGCTTGTGCGCCGTTTTTACAAAGTTTTCAGATTGCCCCTGGGTTTGCAACCCCCACTGAATTGGCCATAGAATCAATTTTGTTGAGACAGATTTTGAATTTGACGCCTCGGGTGCGGAGTTTTTGACGTCGTCGCCATAGCCAAACTTGCGCGTGTGCTTGTGCGCCATTTTTACAAAGTTTTCAGATTGCCTCCCGGCTTGCCTCCTCTACTGAATTGGCCATAGAATAAATTTTGTTGAGACGGATTTTGAATTTTACGCCTCGGTTGTGGAATTTTTTACGTCGTCGCCCATAGCCAAACTTGCGCGCATGCTTGTGCGCAGTTTTTACAATGTTTTCAGATTGCCTCTTGGGTTTGCATCCCCCACTGAATTGGCCATAGAATCAATTTTGTTGAGACTGATTTTGAATTTGACGCCTCGGGTGCGGAGTTTTTTACGTCGTCGCCCATAGCCAAACTTGCGCGTGTGCTTGTGCGCCGTTTTTACAAAGTTTTCAGATTGCCTCCCGGCTTGCCTCCTCTACTGAATTGGCCATAGAATAAATTTTGTTGAGACGGATTTTGAATTTTACGCCTCGGTTGTGGAATTTTTTACGTCGTCGCCCATAGCCAAACTTGCGCGCATGCTTGTGCGCAGTTTTTACAATGTTTTCAGATTGCCTCTTGGGTTTGCATCCCCCACTGAATTGGCCATAGAATCAATTTTGTTGAGACTGATTTTGAATTTGACGCCTCGGGTGCGGAGTTTTTTACGTCGTCGCCCATAGCCAAACTTGCGCGTGTGCTTGTGCGCCGTTTTTACAAAGTTTTCAGATTGCCTCCTGGCTTTGCATCCCCCACTGAATTGGCCATAGAATCAATTATGTTGAGATGAATTTTGAATTTGACGCCTCGGGTGCGGAGTTTTTGACGTTGTCGCCCATAGCCAAACTTGCGTGTGTGCTTGTGCGCCGTTTTTACAAAGTTTTCAGATTGCGTCTCGGGTTGCAACCCTCACTGAATTGGCCATAGAATCTATTTTGTTGAGACGAATTTTGAATTTAACGCCTCGGGTGCGGAGTTTTTGACATCGTCGCCCATAGCCAAACTCGCGCGCATGCTTGTGCGCCGTTTTTACGAAGTTTTCAGATTGCCTCCCGGGTATGCATCCCTACTGAATTGGCCATATAATCAATTGTGCTGAGACGGATTTTGAATTTGACGCCTCGGGTGCGGAGTTTTTGATGTCGTGGCCCGTAGCCAAACTTGTGCATATGCTTGTGCGCCATTTTTACAAAATTTTTCAGATTGCCCCCTGGGTTTGCATCCCCTACTGAATTGGCCATAGATCAATTGTGTCGAGACGGATTTTGAATTTGAGGCCTCGGGTGCAGTGTTTTTGACGTCGTGGTCCATAGCCAAATTGCGAGCATGCTTGTGCGCCATTTTTACAAAGTTTTTATATTGCCTCCCGGGTTTGCATCCCCCACTGAATTGGCAATAGGATCAATTGCGTCGAGACGGTTTTTGACGTCGTGGCCCATTGCCACACTTTCGCGCATGCTTATGCGCCGTTTTTACAAAGTTTTCAGATTACCTCTTGGGTTTGCACTCCCCACTGAATTGGCCATAGAATCAATTGTGCCGAAACGGATTTTGAATTTGAGGCCTCGGGTGCAGTGTTTTTAACGTCGTGGTCCATAGCCAAACTTCGGCCATGCTTGTGCGCCGTTTTTACAAAGTTTTCAGATTGCCTCCCAGAGTTGCATCCCCCACTAAATTGGCCATAGAATCAATTGTGTTGAGACGGATTTTGAATTTCACGCCTCGAGTGCGGAGTTTTTGACGTCGTCGCCCATAGCCAAACTTGCGCGTGTGCTTGTGCGCCATTTTTACAAAGTTTTCAGATTGCCTCCCGGCTTGCCTCCTCTACTGAATTGGCCATAGAATAAATTTTGTTGAGACGGATTTTGAATTTTACGCCTCGGTTGTGGAATTTTTTACGTCGTCGCCCATAGCCAAACTTGCGCGCATGCTTGTGCGCAGTTTTTACAATGTTTTCAGATTGCCTCTTGGGTTTGCATCCCCCACTGAATTGGCCATAGAATCAATTGTGTTGAGGCGGATTTTGAATTTGACGCCTTGGGTGCGGAGTTTTTTACGTCGTCGCCCATAGCCAAACTTGCGCGTATGCTTGTGCGCCGTTTTTACAAAGTTTTCAGATTGCCCCTGGGTTTGCAACCCCCACTGAATTGGCCATAGAATCAATTTTGTTGAGACAGATTTTGAATTTGACGCCTCGGGTGCGGAGTTTTTGACGTCGTCGCCATAGCCAAACTTGCGCGTGTGCTTGTGCGCCATTTTTACAAAGTTTTCAGATTGCCTCCCGGCTTGCCTCCTCTACTGAATTGGCCATAGAATAAATTTTGTTGAGACGGATTTTGAATTTTACGCCTCGGTTGTGGAATTTTTTACGTCGTCGCCCATAGCCAAACTTGCGCGCATGCTTGTGCGCAGTTTTTACAATGTTTTCAGATTGCCTCTTGGGTTTGCATCCCCCACTGAATTGGCCATAGAATCAATTTTGTTGAGACTGATTTTGAATTTGACGCCTCGGGTGCGGAGTTTTTTACGTCGTCGCCCATAGCCAAACTTGCGCGTGTGCTTGTGCGCCGTTTTTACAAAGTTTTCAGATTGCCTCCCGGCTTTGCATCCCCCACTGAATTGGCCATAGAATCAATTATGTTGAGATGAATTTTGAATTTGACGCCTCGGGTGCGGAGTTTTTGACGTTGTCGCCCATAGCCAAACTTGCGTGTGTGCTTGTGCGCCGTTTTTACAAAGTTTTCAGATTGCCTCTCGGGTTGCAACCCCCACTGAATTGGCCATAGAATCTATTTTGTTGAGACGAATTTTGAATTTAACGCCTCGGGTGCAGAGTTTTTGACATCGTCGCCCATAGCCAAACTTGCGCGCATGCTTGTGCGCCGTTTTTACTAAGTTTTCAGATTGCCTCCCGGGTATGCATCCCTACTGAATTGGCCATATAATCAATTGTGCTGAGACGGATTTTGAATTTGACGCCTCGGGTGCGGAGTTTTTGATGTCGTCGCCCGTAGCCAAACTTGTGCATATGCTTGTGCGCCATTTTTACAAAGTTTTCAGATTGCCCCCTGGGTTTGCATCCCCCACTGAATTGGCCATAGATCAATTGTGTCGAGACGGATTTTGAATTTGAGGCCTCGGGTGCAGTGTTTTTGACGTCGTGGTCCATAGCCAAATTGCGAGCATGATTGTGCGCCATTTTTACAAAGTTTTTATATTGCCTCCCGGGTTTGCATCCCCCACTGAATTGGCAATAGGATCAATTGCGTCGAGACGGTTTTTGACGTCGTGGCCCATTGCCACACTTTCGCGCATGCTTATGCGCCGTTTTTACAAAGTTTTCGGATTACCTCTCGGGTTTGCACTCCCCACTGAATTGGCCATAGAATCAATTGTGCCGAAACGAATTTTGAATTTGAGGCCTCGGGTGCAGTGTTTTTAACGTCGTGGTCCATAGCCAAACTTCGGCCATGCTTGTGCGCCGGTTTTACAAAGTTTTCAGATTGGCTCCCAAAGTTGCATCCCCCACTAAATTGGCCATAGAATCAATTGTGTTGAGACGGATTTTGAATTTGACGCCTCGAGTGCGGAGTTTTTGACGTCGTCGCCCATAGCCAAACTTGTGCGTGTGCTTGTGCGCCATTTTTACAAAGTTTTCAGATTGCCTCCCGGCTTGCCTCCTCTACTGAATTGGCCATAGAATAAATTTTGTTGAGACGGATTTTGAATTTTACGCCTCGGTTGTGGAATTTTTTCCGTCGTCGCCCATAGCCAAACTTGCGCGCAGTTTTTACAATGTTTTCAGATTGCCTCTTGGGTTTGCATCCCCCACTGAATTGGCCATAGAATCAATTGTGTTGAGGCGGATTTTGAATTTGACGCCTTGGGTGCGGAGTTTTTTACGTCGTCGCCCATAGCCAAACTTGCGCGTATGCTTGTGCGCCGTTTTTACAAAGTTTTCAGATTGCCCCCTGGGTTTGCAACCCCCACTGAATTGGCCATAGAATCAATTTTGTTGAGACTGATTTTGAATTTGACGCCTCGGGTGCGGAGTTATTGACGTCGTCGCCCGTAGCCAAACTTGCGCGTGTGCTTGTGCGCCGTTTTTACAAAGTTTTCAGATTGCCTCTCGGCTTTGCATTCCCCACTGAATTGGCCATAGAATCAATTGTGTTGAGATGAATTTTGAATTTGACGCGTCGAGTGCGGAGTTTTTGACGTCGTCGCCATAGGCAAACTTGCGCGTGTGATTGTGCGCCATTTTTACAAAGTTTTCAGATTGCCTCCCGGCTTGCCTTCTCTACTGAATTGGCCATAGAATAAATTTTGTTGAGACGGATTTTGAATTTTACGCCTCGGTTGTGGAATTTTTTACGTCGTCGCCCATAGCCAAACTTGCGCGCATGCTTGTGCGCAGCTTTTACAATGTTTTCAGATTGCCTCTTGGGTTTGCATCCCCCACTGAATTGGCCATAGAATCAATTTTGTTGAGACTGGTTTTGAATTTGACGCCTCGGGTGCGGAGTTTTTTACGTCGTCGCCCATAGCCAAACTTGCGCGTGTGCTTGTGCACCGTTTTTACAAAGTTTTCAGATTGCCTCCCGGCTTTGCATCCCCCACTGAATTGGCCATAGAATCAATTATGTTGAGATGAATTTTGAATTTGACGCCTCGGGTGCGGAGTTTTTGACGTCGTCGCCATAGCCAAACTTGCGCGTGTGCTTGTGCGCCATTTTTACAAAGTTTTCAGATTGCCTCCCGGCTTGCCTCCTCTACTGAATTGGCCATAGAATAAATTTTGTTGAGACGGATTTTGAATTTTACGCCTCGGTTGTGGAATTTTTTACGTCGTCGCCCATAGACAAACTTGCGCGCATGCTTGTGCGCAGTTTTTACAATGTTTTCAGATTGCCTCTTGGGTTTGCATCCCCCACTGAATTGGCCATAGAATCAATTTTGTTGAGACTGATTTTGAATTTGACGCCTCGGGTGCGGAGTTTTTTACGTCGTCGCCCATAGCCAAACTTGCGCGTGTGCTTGTGCGCCGTTTTTACAAAGTTTTCAGATTGCCTCCCGGCTTTGCATCCCCCACTGAATTGCCCATAGAATCAATTATGTTGAGATGAATTTTGAATTTGACGCCTCGGGTGCGGAGTTTTTGACGTTGTCGCCCATAGCCAAACTTGCGTGTGTGCTTGTGCGCCGTTTTTACAAAGTTTTCAGATTGCGTCTCGGGTTGCAACCCTCACTGAATTGGCCATAGAATCTATTTTGTTGAGACGAATTTTGAATTTAACGCCTCGGGTGCGGAGTTTTTGACATCGTCGCCCATAGCCAAACTCGCGCGCATGCTTGTGCGCCATTTTTACGAAGTTTTCAGATTGCCTCCCGGGTATGCATCCCTACTGAATTGGCCATATAATCAATTGTGCTGAGACGGATTTTGAATTTGACGCCTCGGGTGCGGAGTTTTTGATGTCGTGGCCCGTAGCCAAACTTGTGCATATGCTTGTGCGCCATTTTTACAAAATTTTTCAGATTGCCCCCTGGGTTTGCATCCCCTACTGAATTGGCCATAGATCAATTGTGTCGAGACGGATTTTGAATTTGAGGCCTCGGGTGCAGTGTTTTTGACGTCGTGGTCCATAGCCAAATTGCGAGCATGCTTGTGCGCCATTTTTACAAAGTTTTTATATTGCCTCCCGGGTTTGCATCCCCCACTGAATTGGCAATAGGATCAATTGCGTCGAGACGGTTTTTGACGTCGTGGCCCATTGCCACACTTTCGCGCATGCTTATGCGCCGTTTTTACAAAGTTTTCAGATTACCTCTCGGGTTTGCACTCCCCACTGAATTGGCCATAGAATCAATTGTGCCGAAACGGATTTTGAATTTGAGGCCTCGGGTGCAGTGTTTTTAACGTCGTGGTCCATAGCCAAACTTCGGCCATGCTTGTGCGCCGTTTTTACAAAGTTTTCAGATTGCCTCCCAGAGTTGCATCCCCCACTAAATTGGCCATAGAATCAATTGTGTTGAGACGGATTTTGAATTTCACGCCTCGAGTGCGGAGTTTTTGACGTCGTCGCCCATAGCCAAACTTGCGCGTGTGCTTGTGCGCCATTTTTACAAAGTTTTCAGATTGCCTCCCGGCTTGCCTCCTCTACTGAATTGGCCATAGAATAAATTTTGTTGAGACGGATTTTGAATTTTACGCCTCGGTTGTGGAATTTTTTACGTCGTCGCCCATAGCCAAACTTGCGCGCATGCTTGTGCGCAGTTTTTACAATGTTTTCAGATTGCCTCTTGGGTTTGCATCCCCCACTGAATTGGCCATAGAATCAATTGTGTTGAGGCGGATTTTGAATTTGACGCCTTGGGTGCGGAGTTTTTTACGTCGTCGCCCATAGCCAAACTTGCGCGTATGCTTGTGCGCCGTTTTTACAAAGTTTTCACATTGCCCCTGGGTTTGCAACCCCCACTGAATTGGCCATAGAATCAATTTTGTTGAGACAGATTTTGAATTTGACGCCTCGGGTGCGGAGTTTTTGACGTCGTCGCCATAGCCAAACTTGCGCGTGTGCTTGTGCGCCATTTTTACAAAGTTTTCAGATTGCCTCCCGGCTTGCCTCCTCTACTGAATTGGCCATAGAATAAATTTTGTTGAGACGGATTTTGAATTTTACGCCTCGGTTGTGGAATTTTTTACGTCGTCGCCCATAGCCAAACTTGCGCGCATGCTTGTGCGCAGTTTTTACAATGTTTTCAGATTGCCTCTTGGGTTTGCATCCCCCACTGAATTGGCCATAGAATCAATTTTGTTGAGACTGATTTTGAATTTGACGCCTCGGGTGCGGAGTTTTTTACGTCGTCGCCCATAGCCAAACTTGCGCGTGTGCTTGTGCGCCGTTTTTACAAAGTTTTCAGATTGCCTCCCGGCTTTGCATCCCCCACTGAATTGGCCATAGAATCAATTATGTTGAGATGAATTTTGAATTTGACGCCTCGGGTGCGGAGTTTTTGACGTTGTCGCCCATAGCCAAACTTGCGTGTGTGCTTGTGCGCCGTTTTTACAAAGTTTTCAGATTGCCTCTCGGGTTGCAACCCCCACTGAATTGGCCATAGAATCTATTTTGTTGAGACGAATTTTGAATTTAACGCCTCGGGTGCAGAGTTTTTGACATCGTTGCCCATAGCCAAACTTGCGCGCATGCTTGTGCGCCGTTTTTACTAAGTTTTCAGATTGCCTCCCGGGTATGCATCCCTACTGAATTGGCCATATAATCAATTGTGCTGAGACGGATTTTGAATTTGACGCCTCGGGTGCGGAGTTTTTGATGTCGTCGCCCGTAGCCAAACTTGTGCATATGCTTGTGCGCCATTTTTACAAAGTTTTCAGATTGCCCCCTGGGTTTGCATCCCCCACTGAATTGGCCATAGATCAATTGTGTCGAGACGGATTTTGAATTTGAGGCCTCGGGTGCAGTGTTTTTGACGTCGTGGTCCATAGCCAAATTGCGAGCATGCTTGTGCGCCATTTTTACAAAGTTTTTATATTGCCTCCCGGGTTTGCATCCCCCACTGAATTGGCAATAGGATCAATTGCGTCGAGACGGTTTTTGACGTCGTGGCCCATTGCCACACTTTCGCGCATGCCTATGCGCCGTTTTTACAAAGTTTTCGGATTACCTCTCGGGTTTGCACTCCCCACTGAATTGGCCATAGAATCAATTGTGCCGAAACGGATTTTGAATTTGAGGCCTCGGGTGTAGTGTTTTTAACGTCGTGGTCCATAGCCAAACTTCGGCCATGCTTGTGCGCCGGTTTTACAAAGTTTTCAGATTGGCTCCCAGAGTTGCATCCCCCACTAAATTGGCCATAGAATCAATTGTGTTGAGACGGATTTTGAATTTGACGCCTCGAGTGCGGAGTTTTTGACGTCGTCGCCCATAGCCAAACTTGTGCGTGTGCTTGTGCGCCATTTTTACAAAGTTTTCAGATTGCCTCCCGGCTTGCCTCCTCTACTGAATTGGCCATAGAATAAATTTTGTTGAGACGGATTTTGAATTTTACGCCTCGGTTGTGGAATTTTTTCCGTCGTCGCCCATAGCCAAACTTGCGCGCAGTTTTTACAATGTTTTCAGATTGCCTCTTGGGTTTGCATCCCCCACTGAATTGGCCATAGAATCAATTGTGTTGAGGCGGATTTTGAATTTGACGCCATGGGTGCGGAGTTTTTTACGTCGTCGCCCATAGCCAAACTTGCGCGTATGCTTGTGCGCCGTTTTTACAAAGTTTTCAGATTGCCCCATGGGTTTGCAACCCCCACTGAATTGGCCATAGAATCAATTTTGTTGAGACTGATTTTGAATTTGACGCTCGGGTGCGGAGTTATTGACGTCGTCGCCCGTAGCCAAACTTGCGCGTGTGCTTGTGCGCCGTTTTTACAAAGTTTTCAGATTGCCTCTCGGCTTTGCATTCCCCACTGAATTGGCCATAGAATCAATTGTGTTGAGATGAATTTTGAATTTGACGCGTCGAGTGCGGAGTTTTTGACGTCGTCGCCATAGCCAAACTTGCGCGTGTGATTGTGCGCCATTTTTACAAAGTTTTCAGATTGCCTCCCGGCTTGCCTTCTCTACTGAACTGGCCATAGAATAAATTTTGTTGAGACGGATTTTGAATTTTACGCCTCGGTTGTGGAATTTTTTACGTCGTCGCCCATAGCCAAACTTGCGCGCATGCTTGTGCGCAGCTTTTACAATGTTTTCAGATTGCCTCTTGGGTTTGCATCCCCCACTGAATTGGCCATAGAATCAATTTTGTTGAGACTGGTTTTGAATTTGACGCCTCGGGTGCGGAGTTTTTTACGTCGTCGCCCATAGCCAAACTTGCGCGTGTGCTTGTGCACCGTTTTTACAAAGTTTTCAGATTGCCTCCCGGCTTTGCATCCCCCACTGAATTGGCCATAGAATCAATTATGTTGAGATGAATTTTGAATTTGACGCCTCGGGTGCGGAGTTTTTGACGTTGTCGCCCATAGCCAAACTTGCGTGTGTGCTTGTGCGCCGTTTTTACAAAGTTTTCAGATTGCCTCTCGGGTTGCAACCCTCACTGAATTGGCCATAGAATCTATTTTGTTGAGACGAATTTTGAATTTAACGCCTCGGGTGCAGAGTTTTTGACATCGTCGCCCATAGCCAAACTTGCGCGCATGCTTGTGCGCCGTTTTTACGAAGTTTTCAGATTGCCTCCCGGGTATGCATCCCTACTGAATTGGCCATATAATCAATTGTGCTGAGACGGATTTTGAATTTGACGCCTCGGGTGCGGAGTTTTTGATGTCGTCGCCCGTAGCCAAACTTGTGCATATGCTTGTGCGCCATTTTTACAAAAATTTTCAGATTGCCCCCTGGGTTTGCATCCCCCACTGAATTGGCCATAGATCAATTGTGTCGAGACGGATTTTGAATTTGAGGCCTCGGGTGCAGTGTTTTTGACGTCGTGGTCCATAGCCAAATTGCGAGCATGCTTGTGCGCCATTTTTACAAAGTTTTTATATTGCCTCCCGGGTTTGCATCCCCCACTGAATTGGCAATAGGATCAATTGCGTCGAGACGGTTTTTGACGTCGTGGCCCATTGCCACACTTTCGCGCATGCTTATGCGCCGTTTTTTAAAAAGTTTTCAGATTACCTCTCGGGTTTGCACTCCCCACTGAATTGGCCATAGAATCAATTGTGCCGAAACGGATTTTGAATTTGAGGCCTCGGGTGCAGTGTTTTTAACGTCGTGGTCCATAGCCAAACTTCGGCCATGCTTGTGCGCCGTTTTTACAAAGTTTTCAGATTGCCTCCCAGAGTTGCATCCCCCACTAAATTGGCCATAGAATCAATTGTGTTGAGACGGATTTTGAATTTGACGCCTCGAGTGCGGAGTTTTTGACGTCGTCGCCCATAGCCAAACTTGCGCGTGTGCTTGTGCGCCATTTTTACAAAGTTTTCAGATTACCTCCCGGCTTGCCTCCTCTACTGAATTGGCCATAGAATAAATTTTGTTGAGACGGATTTTAAATTTTACGCCTCGGTTGTGGAATTTTTTACGTCGTCGCCCATAGCCAAACTTGCGCGCATGCTTGTGCGCAGTTTTTACAATGTTTTCAGATTGCCTCTTGGGTTTGCATCCCCCACTGAATTGGCCATAGAATCAATTGTGTTGAGGCGGATTTTGAATTTGACGCCTTGGGTGCGGAGTTTTTTACGTCGTCGCCCATAGCCAAACTTGCGCGTATGCTTGTGCGCCGTTTTTACAAAGTTTTCAGATTGCCCCCTGGGTTTGCAACCCCCACTGAATTGGCCATAGAATCAATTTTATTGAGACAGATTTTGAATTTGACGCCTCGGGTGCGGAGTTTTTGACGTCGTCGCCATAGCCAAACTTGCGCGTGTGCTTGTGCGCCATTTTTACAAAGTTTTCAGATTGCCTCCCGGCTTGCCTCCTCTACTGAATTGGCCATAGAATAAATTTTGTTGAGACGGATTTTGAATTTTACGCCTCGGTTGTGGAATTTTTTACGTCGTCGCCCATAGCCAAACTTGCGCGCATGCTTGTGCGCAGTTTTTACAATGTTTTCAGATTGCCTCTTGGGTTTGCATCCCCCACTGAATTGGCCATAGAATCAATTTTGTTGAGACTGATTTTGAATTTGACGCCTCGGGTGCGGAGTTTTTTACGTCGTCGCCCATAGCCAAACTTGCGCGTGTGCTTGTGCGCCGGTTTTTACAAAGTTTTCAGATTGCCTCCCGGCTTTGCATCCCCCACTGAATTGGCCATAGAATCAATTATGTTGAGATGAATTTTGAATTTGACGCCTCGGGTGCGGAGTTTTTGACGTTGTCGCCCATAGCCAAACTTGCGTGTGTGCTTGTGCGCCGTTTTTACAAAGTTTTCAGATTGCCTCTCGGGTTGCAACCCCCACTGAATTGGCCATAGAATCTATTTTGTTGAGACGAATTTTGAATTTAACGCCTCGGGTGCAGAGTTTTTGACATCGTCGCCCATAGCCAAACTTGCGCGCATGCTTGTGCGCCGTTTTTACTAAGTTTTCAGATTGCCTCCCGGGTATGCATCCCTACTGAATTGGCCATATAATCAATTGTGCTGAGACGGATTTTGAATTTGACGCCTCGGGTGCGGAGTTTTTGATGTCGTCGCCCGTAGCCAAACTTGTGCATATGCTTGTGCGCCATTTTTACAAAGTTTTCAGATTGCCCCCTGGGTTTGCATCCCCCACTGAATTGGCCATAGATCAATTGTGTCGAGACGGATTTTGAATTTGAGGCCTCGGGTGCAGTGTTTTTGACGTCGTGGTCCATAGCCAAATTGCGAGCATGATTGTGCGCCATTTTTACAAAGTTTTTATATTGCCTCCCGGGTTTGCATCCCCCACTGAATTGGCAATAGGCTCAATTGCGTCGAGACGGTTTTTGACGTCGTGGCCCATTGCCACACTTTCGCGCATGCTTATGCGCCGTTTTTACAAAGTTTTCGGATTACCTCTCGGGTTTGCACTCCCCACTGAATTGGCCATAGAATCAATTGTGCCGAAACGGATTTTGAATTTGAGGCCTCGGGTGCAGTGTTTTTAACGTCGTGGTCCATAGCCAAACTTCGGCCATGCTTGTGCGCCGGTTTTACAAAGTTTTCAGATTGGCTCCCAGAGTTGCATCCCCCACTAAATTGGCCATAGAATCAATTGTGTTGAGACGGATTTTGAATTTGACGCCTCGAGTGCGGAGTTTTTGACGTCGTCGCCCATAGCCAAACTTGTGCGTGTGCTTGTGCGCCATTTTTACAAAGTTTTCAGATTGCCTCCCGGCTTGCCTCCTCTACTGAATTGGCCATAGAATAAATTTTGTTGAGACAGATTTTGAATTTTACGCCTCGGTTGTGGAATTTTTTACGTCGTCGCCCATAGCCAAACTTGCGCGCAGTTTTTACAATGTTTTCAGATTGCCTCTTGGGTTTGCATCCCCCACTGAATTGGCCATAGAATCAATTGTGTTGAGGCGGATTTTGAATTTGACGCCTTGGGTGCGGAGTTTTTTACGTCGTCGCCCATAGCCAAACTTGCGCGTATGCTTGTGCGCCGTTTTTACAAAGTTTTCAGATTGCCCCCTGGGTTTGCAACCCCCACTGAATTGGCCATAGAATCAATTTTGTTGAGACTGATTTTGAATTTGACGCCTCGGGTGCGGAGTTATTGACGTCGTCGCCCGTAGCCAAACTTGCGCGTGTGCTTGTGCGCCGTTTTTACAAAGTTTTCAGATTGCCTCTCGGCTTTGCATTCCCCACTGAATTGGCCATAGAATCAATTGTGTTGAGATGAATTTTGAATTTGACGCGTCGAGTGCGGAGTTTTTGACGTCGTCGCCATAGCCAAACTTGCGCGTGTGATTGTGCGCCATTTTTACAAAGTTTTCAGATTGCCTCCCGGCTTGCCTCCTCTACTGAATTGGCCATAGAATAAATTTTGTTGAGACGGATTTTGAATTTTACGCCTCGGTTGTGGAATTTTTTACGTCGTCGCCCATAGCCAAACTTGCGCGCATGCTTGTGCGCAGCTTTTACAATGTTTTCAGATTGCCTCTTGGGTTTGCATCCCCCACTGAATTGGCCATAGAATCAATTTTGTTGAGACTGATTTTGAATTTGATGCCTCGGGTGCGGAGTTTTTTACGTCGTCGCCCATAGCCAAACTTGCGCGTGTGCTTGTGCACCGTTTTTACAAAGTTTTCAGATTGCCTCCCGGCTTTGCATCCCCCACTGAATTGGCCATAGAATCAATTATGTTGAGATGAATTTTGAATTTGACGCCTCGGGTGCGGAGTTTTTGACGTTGTCGCCCATAGCCAAACTTGCGTGTGTGCTTGTGCGCCGTTTTTACAAAGTTTTCAGATTGCCTCTCGGGTTGCAACCCTCACTGAATTGGCCATAGAATCTATTTTGTTGAGACGAATTTTGCATTTAACGCCTCGGGTGCAGAGTTTTTGACATCGTCGCCCATAGCCAAACTTGCGCGCATGCTTGTGCGCCGTTTTTACGAAGTTTTCAGATTGCCTCCCGGGTATGCATCCCTACTGAATTGGCCATATAATCAATTGTGCTGAGACGGATTTTGAATTTGACGCCTCGGGTGCGGAGTTTTTGATGTCGTCGCCCGTAGCCAAACTTGTGCATATGCTTGTGCGCCATTTTTACAAAGTTTTCAGATTGCCCCCTGGGTTTGCATCCCCCACTGAATTGGCCATAGATCAATTGTGTCGAGACGGATTTTGAATTTGAGGCCTCGGGTGCAGTTTTTTTGACGTCGTGGTCCATAGCCAAATTGCGAGCATGCTTGTGCGCCATTTTTACAAAGTTTTTATATTGCCTCCCGGGTTTGCATCCCCCACTGAATTGGCAATAGGATCAATTGCGTCGAGACGGTTTTTGACGTCGTGGCCCATTGCCACACTTTCGCGCATGCCTATGCGCCATTTTTACAAAGTTTTCGGATTACCTCTCGGGTTTGCACTCCCCACTGAATTGGCCATAGAATCAATTGTGCCGAAACGGATTTTGAATTTGAGGCCTCGGGTGTAGTGTTTTTAACGTCGTGGTCCATAGCCAAACTTCGGCCATGCTTGTGCGCCGTTTTTACAAAGTTTTCAGATTGCCTCCCAAAGTTGCATCCCCCACTAAATTGGCCATAGAATCAATTGTGTTGAGACGGATTTTGAATTTGACGCCTCGAGTGCGGAGTTTTTGACGTCGTCGCCCATAGCCAAACTTGTGCGTGTGCTTGTGCGCCATTTTTACAAAGTTTTCAGATTGCCTCCCGGCTTGCCTCCTCTACTGAATTGGCCATAGAATAAATTTTGTTGAGACGGATTTTGAATTTTACGCCTCGGTTGTGGAATTTTTTACGTCGTCGCCCATAGCCAAACTTGCGCGCAGTTTTTACAATGTTTTCAGATTGCCTCTTGGGTTTGCATCCCCCACTGAATTGGCCATAGAATCAATTGTGTTGAGGCGGATTTTGAATTTGACGCCTTGGGTGCGGAGTTTTTTACGTCGTCGCCCATAGCCAAACTTGCGCGTATGCTTGTGCGCCGTTTTTACAAAGTTTTCAGATTGCCCCCTGGGTTTGCAACCCCCACTGAATTGGCCATAGAATCAATTTTGTTGAGACTGATTTTGAATTTGACGCCTCGGGTGCGGAGTTATTGACGTCGTCGCCCGTAGCCAAACTTGCGCGTGTGCTTGTGCGCCGTTTTTACAAAGTTTTCAGATTGCGTCTCGGCTTTGCATTCCCCACTGAATTGGCCATAGAATCAATTGTGTTGAGATGAATTTTGAATTTGACGCGTCGAGTGCGGAGTTTTTGACGTCGTCGCCATAGCCAAACTTGCGCGTGTGATTGTGCGCCATTTTTACAAAGTTTTCAGATTGCCTCCCGGCTTGCCTCCTCTACTGAATTGGCCATAGAATAAATTTTGTTGAGACGGATTTTGAATTTTACGCCTCGGTTGTGGAATTTTTTACGTCGTCGCCCATAGCCAAACTTGCGCGCATGCTTGTGCGCAGCTTTTACAATGTTTTCAGATTGCCTCTTGGGTTTGCATCCCCCACTGAATTGGCCATAGAATCAATTTTGTTGAGACTGATTTTGAATTTGATGCCTCGGGTGCGGAGTTTTTTACGTCGTCGCCCATAGCCAAACTTGCGCGTGTGCTTGTGCACCGTTTTTACAAAGTTTTCAGATTGCCTCCCGGCTTTGCATCCCCCACTGAATTGGCCATAGAATCAATTATGTTGAGATGAATTTTGAATTTGACGCCTCGGGTGCGGAGTTTTTGACGTTGTCGCCCATAGCCAAACTTGCGTGTGTGCTTGTGCGCCGTTTTTACAAAGTTTTCAGATTGCGTCTCGGGTTGCAACCCTCACTGAATTGGCCATAGAATCTATTTTGTTGAGACGAATTTTGAATTTAACGCCTCGGGTGCGGAGTTTTTGACATCGTCGCCCATAGCCAAACTTGCGCGCATGCTTGTGCGCCGTTTTTACGAAGTTTTCAGATTTCCTCCCGGGTATGCATCCCTACTGAATTGGCCATATAATCAATTGTGCTGAGACGGATTTTGAATTTGACGCCTCGGGTGCGGAGTTTTTGATGTCGTGGCCCGTAGCCAAACTTGTGCATATGCTTGTGCGCCATTTTTACAAAGTTTTTAGATTGCCTCCTGGGTTTGCATCCCCCACTGAATTGGCCATAGATCAATTGTGTCGAGACGGATTTTGAATTTGAGGCCTCGGGTGCAGTGTTTTTGACGTCGTGGTCCATAGCCAAATTGCGAGCATGCTTGTGCGCCATTTTTACAAAGTTTTTATATTGCCTCCCGGGTTTGCATCCCCCACTGAATTGGCAATAGGATCAACTGCGTCGAGACGGTTTTTGACGTCGTGGCCCATTGCCACACTTTCGCGCATGCTTATGCGCCGTTTTTACAAAGTTTTCAGATTACCTCTCGGGTTTGCACTCCCCACTGAATTGGCCATAGAATCCATTGTGCCGAAACGGATTTTGAATTTGAGGCCTCGGGTGCAGTGTTTTTAACGTCGTGGTCCATAGCCAAACTTCGGCCATGCTTGTGCGCCGTTTTTACAAAGTTTTCAGATTGCCTCCCAGAGTTGCATCCCCCACTAAATTGGCCATAAAATCAATTGTGTTGAGACGGATTTTGAATTTGACGCGTCGAGTGCGGAGTTTTTGACGTCGTCGCCATAGCCAAACTTGCGCGTGTGATTGTGCGCCATTTTTACAAAGTTTTCAGATTGCCTCCCGGCTTGCCTCCTCTACTGAATTGGCCATAGAATAAATTTTGTTGAGACGGATTTTGAATTTTACGCCTCGGTTGTGGAATTTTTTACGTCGTCGCCCATAGCCAAACTTGCGCGCATGCTTGTGCGCAGCTTTTACAATGTTTTCAGATTGCCTCTTGGGTTTGCATCCCCCACTGAATTGGCCATAGAATCAATTTTGTTGAGACTGATTTTGAATTTGATGCCTCGGGTGCGGAGTTTTTTACGTCGTCGCCCATAGCCAAACTTGCGCGTGTGCTTGTGCACCGTTTTTACAAAGTTTTCAGATTGCCTCCCGGCTTTGCATCCCCCACTGAATTGGCCATAGAATCAATTATGTTGAGATGAATTTTGAATTTGACGCCTCGGGTGCGGAGTTTTTGACGTTGTCGCCCATAGCCAAACTTGCGTGTGTGCTTGTGCGCCGTTTTTACAAAGTTTTCAGATTGCGTCTCGGGTTGCAACCCTCACTGAATTGGCCATAGAATCTATTTTGTTGAGACGAATTTTGAATTTAACGCCTCGGGTGCGGAGTTTTTGACATCGTCGCCCATAGCCAAACTTGCGCGCATGCTTGTGCGCCGTTTTTACGAAGTTTTCAGATTTCCTCCCGGGTATGCATCCCTACTGAATTGGCCATATAATCAATTGTGCTGAGACGGATTTTGAATTTGACGCCTCGGGTGCGGAGTTTTTGATGTCGTGGCCCGTAGCCAAACTTGTGCATATGCTTGTGCGCCATTTTTACAAAGTTTTTAGATTGCCTCCTGGGTTTGCATCCCCCACTGAATTGGCCATAGATCAATTGTGTCGAGACGGATTTTGAATTTGAGGCCTCGGGTGCAGTGTTTTTGACGTCGTGGTCCATAGCCAAATTGCGAGCATGCTTGTGCGCCATTTTTACAAAGTTTTTATATTGCCTCCCGGGTTTGCATCCCCCACTGAATTGGCAATAGGATCAACTGCGTCGAGACGGTTTTTGACGTCGTGGCCCATTGCCACACTTTCGCGCATGCTTATGCGCCGTTTTTACAAAGTTTTCAGATTACCTCTCGGGTTTGCACTCCCCACTGAATTGGCCATAGAATCCATTGTGCCGAAACGGATTTTGAATTTGAGGCCTCGGGTGCAGTGTTTTTAACGTCGTGGTCCATAGCCAAACTTCGGCCATGCTTGTGCGCCGTTTTTACAAAGTTTTCAGATTGCCTCCCAGAGTTGCATCCCCCACTAAATTGGCCATAAAATCAATTGTGTTGAGACGGATTTTGAATTTGACGCCTCGAGTGCGGAGTTTTTGACGTCGTCGCCCATAGCCAAACTTGCGCGTGTGCTTGTGCGCCATTTTTACAAAGTTTTCAGATTGCCTCCCGGCTTGCCTCCTCTACTGAATTGGCCATAGAATAAATTTTGTTGAGACGGATTTTGAATTTTACGCCTCGGTTGTGGAATTTTTTACGTCGTCGCCCATAGCCAAACTTGCGCGCATGCTTGTGCGCAGTTTTTACAATGTTTTCAGATTGCCTCTTGGGTTTGCATCCCCCACTGAATTGGCCATAGAATCAATTGTGTTGAGGCGGATTTTGAATTTGACGCCTTGGGTGCGGAGTTTTTTACGTCGTCGCCCATAGCCAAACTTGCGTGTATGCTTGTGCGCCGTTTTTACAAAGTTTTCAGATTGCCCCCTGGGTTTGCAACCCCCACTGAATTGGCCATAGACTCAATTTTGTTGAGACTGATTTTGAATTTGACGCCTCGGGTGCGGAGTTAATGACGTCGTCGCCCGTAGCCAAACTTGCGCGTGTGCTTGTGCGCCGTTTTTACAAAGTTTTCAGATTGCCTCTCGGCTTTGCATCCCCCACTGAATTGGCCATAGAATCAATTGTGTTGAGATGAATTTTGAATTTGACGCGTCGAGTGCGGAGTTTTTGACGTCGTCGCCATAGCCAAACTTGCGCGTGTGATTGTGCGCCATTTTTACAAAGTTTTCAGATTGCCTCCCGGCTTGCCTCCTCTACTGAATTGGCCATAGAATAAATTTTGTTGAGACGGATTTTGAATTTTACGCCTCGGTTGTGGAATTTTTTACGTCGTCGCCCATAGCCAAACTTGCGCGCATGCTTGTGCGCAGTTTTTACAATGTTTTAAGATTGCCACTTGGGTTTGCATCCCCCACTGAATTGGCCATAGAATCAATTTTGTTGAGACTGATTTTGAATTTGACGCCTCGGGTGCGGAGTTTTTGACGTCGTCTCCCATAGCCAAACTTGCGCGTGTGCTTGTGCGCCATTTTTACAAAGTTTTTAGATTGCCTCCCGGCTTTGCATCCCCCACTGAATTGGCCATAGAATCAATTGTGTTGAGATGAATTTTGAATTTGACGCCTCGGGTGCGGAGTTTTTGACGTTGTCGCCCATAGCCAAACTTGCGTGTGTGCTTGTGCGCCGTTTTTACAAAGTTTTCAGATTGCGTCTCGGGTTGCAACCCCCACTGAATTGGCCATAGAATCTATTTTGGTGAGACGAATTTTGAATTTAACGCCTCGGGTGCGGAGTTTTTGACATCGTCGCCCATAGCCAAACTTGCGCGCATGCTTGTGCGCAGTTTTTACAATGTTTTAAGATTGCCACTTGGGTTTGCATCCCCCACTGAATTGGCCATAGAATCAATTGTGTCGAGACGGATTTTGAATTTGACGCCTTGGGTGCGGAGTTTTTGACGTCGTGGTCCATAGCCAAATTGCGCGGATGCTTGTGCGCCGTTTTTACAAAGTTTTCAGATTGCCTCCCGGGTTTGCATCCCCCACTGAATTGGCAATAGGATCAATTGCGTCGAGACGGTTTTTGACGTCGTGGCCCATTGCCACACTTTCGCGCATGCTTATGCGCCGTTTTTACAAAGTTTTCAGATTACCTCTCGGGTTTGCACTCCCCACTGAATTGGCCATAGAATCAATTGTGCAGAAACGGATTTTGAATTTGAGGCCTCGGGTGCAGTGTTTTTAACGTCGTGGTCCATAGCCAAACTTCGGCCATGCTTGTGCGCCGTTTTTACAAAGTTTTCAGATTGCCTCCCAGAGTTGCATCCCCCACTAAATTGGCCATAGAATCAATTGTGTTGAGCCGGATTTTGAATTTGACGTCTCGAGTGCGGAGTTTTTGACGTCGTCGCCCATAGCCAAACTTGCGCGTGTGCTTCTGCGCCATTTTTACAAAGTTTTCAGATTGCCTCCCGGCTTGCCTCCTCTACTGAATTGGCCATAGAATAAATTTTGTTGAGACGGATTTTGAATTTTACGCCTCGGTTGTGGAATTTTTTACGTCGTCGCCCATAGCCAAACTTGCGCGCATGCTTGTGCGCAGTTTTTACAATGTTTTCAGATTGCCTCTTGGGTTTGCATCCCCCACTGAATTGGCCATAAAATCAATTGTGTTGAGGCGGATTTTGAATTTGACGCCTTGGGTGCGGAGTTTTTTACGTCGTCGCCCATAGCCAAACTTGCGCGTATGCTTGTGCGCCGTTTTTACAAAGTTTTCAGATTGCCCCCTGGGTTTGCAACCCCCAGTGAACGCCTCGGGTGCGGAGTTATTGACGTCGTCGCCCGTAGCCAAACTTGCGCGTGTGCTTGTGCGCCGTTTTTACAAAGTTTTCAGATTGCCTCTCGGCTTTGCATCCCCCACTGAATTGGCCATAGAATCAATTGTGTTGAGATGAATTTTGAATTTGACGCGTCGAGTGCGGAGTTTTTGACGTCGTCGCCATAGCCAAACTTGCGCGTGTGATTGTGCGCCATTTTTACAAAGTTTTCAGATTGCCTCCTGGCTTGCCTCCTCTACTGAATTGGCCATAGAATAAATTTTGTTGAGACGGATTTTGAATTTTACGCCTCGGTTGTGGAATTTTTTACGTCGTCGCCCATAGCCAAACTTGCGCGCATGCTTGTGCGCAGTTTTTACAATGTTTTCAGATTGCCTCTTGGGTTTGCATCCCCCACTGAATTGGCCATAGAATCAATTTTGTTGAGACTGATTTTGAATTTGACGCCTCGGGTGCGGAGTTTTTTACGTCGTCGCCCATAGCCAAACTTGCGCGTGTGCTTGTGCGCCATTTTTACAAAGTTTTCAGATTGCCTCCCGGCTTTGCATCCCCCACTGAATTGGCCATAGAATGAATTGTGTTGAGATGAATTTTGAATTTGACGCCTCGGGTGCGAAGTTTTTGACGTTGTCGCCCATAGCCAAACTTGCGTGTGTGCTTGTGCGCCGTTTTTACAAAGTTTTCAGATTGCGTCTCGGGTTGCAACCCTCACTGAATTGGCCATAGAATCTATTTTGTTGAGACAAATTTTGAATTTAACGCCTCGGGTGCGGAGTTTTTGACATCGTCGCCCATAGCCAAACTTGCGCGCATGCTTGTGCGCCGTTTTTACGAAGTTTTCAGATTGCCTCCCGGGTATGCATCCCTACTGAATTGGCCATATAATCAATTGTGCTGAGACGGATTTTGAATTTGACGCCTCGGGTGCGGAGTTTTTTATGTCGTGGCCCGTAGCCAAACTTGTGCATATGCTTCTGCGCCATTTTTACAAAATTTTTCAGATTGCCCCCTGGGTTTGCATCCCCCACTGAATTGGCCATAGATCAATTGTGTCGAGACGGATTTTGAATTTGAGGCCTCGGGTGCAGTGTTTTTGACGTCGTGGTCCATAGCCAAATTGCGAGCATGCTTGTGCGCCATTTTTACAAAGTTTTTATATTGCCTCCCGGGTTTGCATCCCCCACTGAATTGGCAATAGGATCAATTGCGTCGAGACGGTTTTTGACGTCGTGGCCCATTGCCACACTTTCGCGCATGCTTATGCGCCGTTTTTACAAAGTTTTCAGATTACCTCTCGGGTTTGCACTCCCCACTGAATTGGCCATAGAATCAATTGTGCCGAAACGGATTTTGAATTTGAGGCCTCGGGTGCAGTGTTTTTAACGTCGTGGTCCATAGCCAAACTTCGGCCATGCTTGTGCGCCGGTTTTACAAAGTTTTCAGATTGGCTCCCAGAGTTGCATCCCCCACTAAATTGGCCATAGAATCAATTGTGTTGAGACGGATTTTGAATTTGACGCCTCGAGTGCGGAGTTTTTGACGTCGTCGCCCATAGCCAAACTTGCGCGTGTGCTTGTGCGCCATTTTTACAAAGTTTTCAGATTGCCTCCTGGCTTGCCTCCTCTACTGAATTGGCCATAGAATAAATTTTGTTGAGACGGATTTTGAATTTTACGCCTCGGTTGTGGAATTTTTTACGTCGTCGCCCATAGCCAAACTTGCGCGCATGCTTGTGCGCAGTTTTTACAATGTTTTCAGATTGCCTCTTGGGTTTGCATCCCCCACTGAATTGGCCATAGAATCAATTTTGTTGAGACTGATTTTGAATTTGACGCCTCGGGTGCGGAGTTTTTTACGTCGTCGCCCATAGCCAAACTTGCGCGTGTGCTTGTGCGCCATTTTTACAAAGTTTTCAGATTGCCTCCCGGCTTTGCATCCCCCACTGAATTGGCCATAGAATGAATTGTGTTGAGATGAATTTTGAATTTGACGCCTCGGGTGCGAAGTTTTTGACGTTGTCGCCCATAGCCAAACTTGCGTGTGTGCTTGTGCGCCGTTTTTACAAAGTTTTCAGATTGCGTCTCGGGTTGCAACCCTCACTGAATTGGCCATAGAATCTATTTTGTTGAGACAAATTTTGAATTTAACGCCTCGGGTGCGGAGTTTTTGACATCGTCGCCCATAGCCAAACTTGCGCGCATGCTTGTGCGCCGTTTTTACGAAGTTTTCAGATTGCCTCCCGGGTATGCATCCCTACTGAATTGGCCATATAATCAATTGTGCTGAGACGGATTTTGAATTTGACGCCTCGGGTGCGGAGTTTTTTATGTCGTGGCCCGTAGCCAAACTTGTGCATATGCTTCTGCGCCATTTTTACAAAATTTTTCAGATTGCCCCCTGGGTTTGCATCCCCCACTGAATTGGCCATAGATCAATTGTGCCGAAACGGATTTTGAATTTGAGGCCTCGGGTGCAGTGTTTTTAACGTCGTGGTCCATAGCCAAACTTCGGCCATGCTTGTGCGCCGGTTTTACAAAGTTTTCAGATTGGCTCCCAGAGTTGCATCCCCCACTAAATTGGCCATAGAATCAATTGTGTTGAGACGGATTTTGAATTTGACGCCTCGAGTGCGGAGTTTTTGACGTCGTCGCCCATAGCCAAACTTGCGCGTGTGCTTGTGCGCCATTTTTACAAAGTTTTCAGATTGCCTCCCGGCTTGCCTCCTCTACTGAATTGGCCATAGAATAAATTTTGTTGAGACGGATTTTGAATTTTACGCCTCGGTTGTGGAATTTTTTACGTCGTCGCCCATAGCCAAACTTGCGCGCAGTTTTTACAATGTTTTCAGATTGCCTCTTGGGTTTGCATCCCCCACTGAATTGGCCATAGAATCAATTGTGTTGAGGCGGATTTTGAATTTGACGCCTTGGGTGCGGAGTTTTTTACGTCGTCGCTCATAGCCAAACTTGCGCGTATGCTTGTGCGCCGTTTTTACAAAGTTTTCAGATTGCCCCCTGGGTTTGCAACCCCCACTGAATTGGCCATAGAATCAATTTTGTTGAGACAGCTTTTGAATTTGACGCCTCGGGTGCGGAGTTTTTGACGTCGTCGCCATAGCCAAACTTGCGCGTGTGCTTGTGCGCCATTTTTACAAAGTTTTCAGATTGCCTCTCGGCTTGCCTCCTCTACTGAATTGGCCATAGAATAAATTTTGTTGAGACGGATTTTGAATTTTACGCCTCGGTTGTGGAATTTTTTACGTCGTCGCCCATAGCCAAACTTGCGCGCATGCTTGTGCGCAGTTTTTACAATGTTTTCAGATTGCCTCTTGGGTTTGCATCCCCCACTGAATTGGCCATAGAATCAATTTTGTTGAGACTGATTTTGAATTTGACGCCTCGGGTGCGGAGTTTTTTACGTCGTCGCCCATAGCCAAACTTGCGCGTGTGCTTGTGCGCCGTTTTTACAAAGTTTTCAGATTGCCTCCCGACTTTGCATCCCCCACTGAATTGGCCATAGAATCAATTATGTTGAGATGAATTTTGAATTTGACGCCTCGGGTGCGGAGTTTTTGACGTTGTCGCCCATAGCCAAACTTGCGTGTGTGCTTGTGCGCCGTTTTTACAAAGTTTTCAGATTGCCTCTCGGGTTGCAACCCCCACTGAATTGGCCATAGAATCTATTTTGTTGAGACGAATTTTGAATTTAACGCCTCGGGTGCAGAGTTTTTGACATCGTCGCCCATAGCCAAACTTGCGCGCATGCTTGTGCGCCGTTTTTACTAAGTTTTCAGATTACCTCCCGGGTATGCATCCCTACTGAATTGGCCATATAATCAATTGTGCTGAGACGGATTTTGAATTTGACGCCTCGGGTGCGGAGTTTTTGATGTCGTCGCCCGTAGCCAAACTTGTGCATATGCTTGTGCGCCATTTTTACAAAGTTTTCAGATTGCCCCCTGGGTTTACATCCCCCACTGAATTGGCCATAGATCAATTGTGTCGAGACGGATTTTGAATTTGAGGCCTCGGGTGCAGTGTTTTTGACGTCGTGGTCCATAGCCAAATTGCGAGCATGATTGTGCGCCATTTTTACAAAGTTTTTATATTGCCTCCCGGGTTTGCATCCCCCACTGAATTGGCAATAGGCTCAATTGCGTCGAGACGGTTTTTGACGTCGTGGCCCATTGCCACACTTTCGCGCATGCTTATGCGCCGTTTTTACAAAGTTTTCGGATTACCTCTCGGGTTTGCACTCCCCACTGAATTGGCCATAGAATCAATTGTGCCGAAACGGATTTTGAATTTGAGGCCTCGGGTGCAGTGTTTTTAACGTCGTGGTCCATAGCCAAACTTCGGCCATGCTTGTGCGCCGGTTTTACAAAGTTTTCAGATTGGCTCCCAGAGTTGCATCCCCCACTAAATTGGCCATAGAATCAATTGTGTTGAGACGGATTTTGAATTTGACGCCTCGAGTGCGGAGTTTTTGACGTCGTCGCCCATAGCCAAACTTGTGCGTGTGCTTGTGCGCCATTTTTACAAAGTTTTCAGATTGCCTCCCGGCTTGCCTCCTCTACTGAATTGGCCATAGAATAAATTTTGTTGAGACGAATTTTGAATTTTACGCCTCGGTTGTGGAATTTTTTACGTCGTCGCCCATAGCCAAACTTGCGCGCAGTTTTTACAATGTTTTCAGATTGCCTCTTGGGTTTGCATCCCCCACTGAATTGGCCATAGAATCAATTGTGTTGAGGCGGATTTTGAATTTGACGCCTTGGGTGCGGAGTTTTTTACGTCGTCGCCCATAGCCAAACTTGCGCGTGTGCTTGTGCGCCATTTTTACAAAGTTTTCAGATTGCCTCCCGGCTTTGCATCCCCCACTGAATTGGCTATAGAATGAATTGTGTTGAGATGAATTTTGAATTTGACGCCTCGGGTGCGATGTTTTTGACGTTGTCGCCCGTAGCCAAACTTGCGCGTGTGCTTGTGCGCCGTTTTTACAAAGTTTTCAGATTGCGTCTCGGGTTGCAACCCTCACTGAATTGGCCATAGAATCTATTTTGTTGAGACAAATTTTGAATTTAACGCCTCGGGTGCGGAGTTTTTGACATCGTCGCCCATAGCCAAACTTGCGCGCATGCTTGTGCGCCGTTTTTACGAAGTTTTCAGATTGCCTCCCGGGTATGCATCCCTACTGAATTGGCCATATAATCAATTGTGCTGAGACGGATTTTGAATTTGACGCCTCGGGTGCGGAGTTTTTGATGTCGTGGCCCGTAGCCAAACTTGTGCATATGCTTCTGCGCCATTTTTACAAAATTTTTCAGATTGCCCCCTGGGTTTGCATCCCCCACTGAATTGGCCATAGATCAATTGTGTCGAGACGGATTTTGAATTTGAGCCCTCGGGTGCAGTGTTTTTGACGTCGTGGTCCATAGCCAAATTGCGAGCATGCTTGTGCGCCATTTTTACAAAGTTTTTATATTGCCTCCCGGGTTTGCATCCCCCACTGAATTGGCAATAGGATCAATTGCGTCGAGACGGTTTTTGACGTCGTGGCCCATTGCCACACTTTCGCGCATGCTTATGCGCCGTTTTTACAAAGTTTTCAGATTACCTCTCGGGTTTGCACTCCCCACTGAATTGGCCATAGAATCAATTGTGCCGAAACGGATTTTGAATTTGAGGCCTCGGGTGCAGTGTTTTTAACGTCGTGGTCCATAGCCAAACTTCGGCCATGCTTGTGCGCCGTTTTTACAAAGTTTTCAGATTGCCTCCCAGAGTTGCATCCCCCACTAAATTGGCCATAGAATCAATTGTGTTGAGACGGATTTTGAATTTGACGCCTCGAGTGCGGAGTTTTTGACGTCGTCGCCCATAGCCAAACTTGCGCGTGTGCTTGTGCGCCATTTTTACAAAGTTTTCAGATTGCCTCCCGGCTTGCCTCCTCTACTGAATTGGCCATAGAATAAATTTTGTTGAGACGGATTTTGAATTTTACGCCTCGGTTGTGGAATTTTTTACGTCGTCGCCCATAGCCAAACTTGCGCGCAGTTTTTACAATGTTTTCAGATTGCCTCTTGGGTTTGCATCCCCCACTGAATTGGCCATAGAATCAATTTTGTTGAGGCGGATTTTGAATTTGACGCCTTGGGTGCGGAGTTTTTTACGTCGTCGCCCATAGCCAAACTTGCGCGTGTGCTTGTGCGCCATTTTTACAAAGTTTTCAGATTGCCTCCCGGCTTTGCATCCCCCACTGAATTGGCTATAGAATGAATTGTGTTGAGATGAATTTTGAATTTGACGCCTCGGGTGCGAAGTTTTTGACGTTGTCGCCCGTAGCCAAACTTGCGCGTGTGCTTGTGCGCCGTTTTTACAAAGTTTTCAGATTGCGTCTCGGGTTGCAACCCTCACTGAATTGGCCATAGAATCTATTTTGTTGAGACAAATTTTGAATTTAACGCCTCGGGTGCGGAGTTTTTGACATCGTCGCCCATAGCCAAACTTGCGCGCATGCTTGTGCGCCGTTTTTACGAAGTTTTCAGATTGCCTCCCGGGTATGCATCCCTACTGAATTGGCCATATAATCAATTGTGCTGAGACGGATTTTGAATTTGACGCCTCGGGTGCGGAGTTTTTGATGTCGTGGCCCGTAGCCAAACTTGTGCATATGCTTCTGCGCCATTTTTACAAAATTTTTCAGATTGCCCCCTGGGTTTGCATCCCCCACTGAATTGGCCATAGATCAATTGTGTCGAGACGGATTTTGAATTTGAGGCCTCGGGTGCAGTGTTTTTGACGTCGTGGTCCATAGCCAAATTGCGAGCATGCTTGTGCGCCATTTTTACAAAGTTTTTATATTGCCTCCCGGGTTTGCATCCCCCACTGAATTGGCAATAGGATCAATTGCGTCGAGACGGTTTTTGACGTCGTGGCCCATTGCCACACTTTCGCGCATGCTTATGCGCCGTTTTTACAAAGTTTTCAGATTACCTCTCGGGTTTGCACTCCCCACTGAATTGGCCATAGAATCAATTGTGCCGAAACGGATTTTGAATTTGAGGCCTCGGGTGCAGTGTTTTTAACGTCGTGGTCCATAGCCAAACTTCGGCCATGCTTGTGCGCCGTTTTTACAAAGTTTTCAGATTGCCTCCCAGAGTTGCATCCCCCACTAAATTGGCCATAGAATCAATTGTGTTGAGACGGATTTTGAATTTGACGCCTCGAGTGCGGAGTTTTTGACGTCGTCGCCCATAGCCAAACTTGCGCGTGTGCTTGTGCGCCATTTTTACAAAGTTTTCAGATTGCCTCCCGGCTTGCCTCCTCTACTGAATTGGCCATAGAATAAATTTTGTTGAGACGGATTTTGAATTTTACGCCTCGGTTGTGGAATTTTTTACGTCGTCGCCCATAGCCAAACTTGCGCGCATGCTTGTGCGCAGTTTTTACAATGTTTTCAGATTGCCTCTTGGGTTTGCATCCCCCACTGAATTGGCCATAGAATCAATTGTGTTGAGGCGGATTTTGAATTTGACGCCTTGGGTGCGGAGTTTTTTACGTCGTCGCTCATAGCCAAACTTGCGCGTATGCTTGTGCGCCGTTTTTACAAAGTTTTCAGATTGCCCCCTGGGTTTGCAACCCCCACTGAATTGGCCATAGAATCAATTTTGTTGAGACAGCTTTTGAATTTGACGCCTCGGGTGCGGAGTTTTTGACGTCGTCGCCATAGCCAAACTTGCGCGTGTGCTTGTGCGCCATTTTTACAAAGTTTTCAGATTGCCTCCCGGCTTGCCTCCTCTACTGAATTGGCCATAGAATAAATTTTGTTGAGACGGATTTTGAATTTTACGCCTCGGTTGTGGAATTTTTTACGTCGTCGCCCATAGCCAAACTTGCGCGCATGCTTGTGCGCAGTTTTTACAATGTTTTCAGATTGCCTCTTGGGTTTGCATCCCCCACTGAATTGGCCATAGAATCAATTTTGTTGAGACTGATTTTGAATTTGACGCCTCGGGTGCGGAGTTTTTTACGTCGTCGCCCATAGCCAAACTTGCGCGTGTGCTTGTGCGCCGTTTTTACAAAGTTTTCAGATTGCCTCCCGGCTTTGCATCCCCCACTGAATTGGCCATAGAATCAATTATGTTGAGATGAATTTTGAATTTGACGCCTCGGGTGCGGAGTTTTTGACGTTGTCGCCCATAGCCAAACTTGCGTGTGTGCTTGTGCGCCGTTTTTACAAAGTTTTCAGATTGCCTCTCGGGTTGCAACCCCCACTGAATTGGCCATAGAATCTATTTTGTTGAGACGAATTTTGAATTTAACGCCTCGGGTGCAGAGTTTTTGACATCGTCGCCCATAGCCAAACTTGCGCGCATGCTTGTGCGCCGTTTTTACTAAGTTTTCAGATTACCTCCCGGGTATGCATCCCTACTGAATTGGCCATATAATCAATTGTGTTGAGACGGATTTTGAATTTGACGCCTCGGGTGCGGAGTTTTTGATGTCGTCGCCCGTAGCCAAACTTGTGCATATGCTTGTGCGCCATTTTTACAAAGTTTTCAGATTGCCCCCTGGGTTTACATCCCCCACTGAATTGGCCATAGATCAATTGTGTCGAGACGGATTTTGAATTTGAGGCCTCGGGTGCAGTGTTTTTGACGTCGTGGTCCATAGCCAAATTGCGAGCATGATTGTGCGCCATTTTTACAAAGTTTTTATATTGCCTCCCGGGTTTGCATCCCCCACTGAATTGGCAATAGGCTCAATTGCGTCGAGACGGTTTTTGACGTCGTGGCCCATTGCCACACTTTCGCGCATGCTTATGCGCCGTTTTTACAAAGTTTTCGGATTACCTCTCGGGTTTGCACTCCCCACTGAATTGGCCATAGAATCAATTGTGCCGAAACGGATTTTGAATTTGAGGCCTCGGGTGCAGTGTTTTTAACGTCGTGGTCCATAGCCAAACTTCGGCCATGCTTGTGCGCCGGTTTTACAAAGTTTTCAGATTGGCTCCCAGAGTTGCATCCCCCACTAAATTGGCCATAAAATCAATTGTGTTGAGACGGATTTTGAATTTGACGCCTCGAGTGCGGAGTTTTTGACGTCGTCGCCCATAGCCAAACTTGTGCGTGTGCTTGTGCGCCATTTTTACAAAGTTTTCAGATTGCCTCCCGGCTTGCCTCCTCTACTGAATTGGCCATAGAATAAATTTTGTTGAGACGGATTTTGAATTTTACGCCTCGGTTGTGGAATTTTTTACGTCGTCGCCCATAGCCAAACTTGCGCGCAGTTTTTACAATGTTTTCAGATTGCCTCTTGGGTTTGCATCCCCCACTGAATTGGCCATAGAATCAATTGTGTTGAGGCGGATTTTGAATTTGACGCCTTGGGTGCGGAGTTTTTTACGTCGTCGCCCATAGCCAAACTTGCGCGTATGCTTGTGCGCCGTTTTTACAAAGTTTTCAGATTGCCCCCTGGGTTTGCAACCCCCACTGAATTGGCCATAGAATCAATTTTGTTGAGACTGATTTTGAATTTGACGCCTCGGGTGCGGAGTTATTGACGTCGTCTCCCGTAGCCAAACTTGCGCGTGTGCTTGTGCGCCGTTTTTACAAAGTTTTCAGATTGCCTCTCGGCTTTGCATTCCCCACTGAATTGGCCATAGAATCAATTGTGTTGAGATGAATTTTGAATTTGACGCGTCGAGTGCGGAGTTTTTGACGTCGTCGCCATAGCCAAACTTGCGCGTGTGATTGTGCGCCATTTTTACAAAGTTTTCAGATTGCCTCCCGGCTTGCCTCCTCTACTGAATTGGCCATAGAATAAATTTTGTTGAGACGGATTTTGAATTTTACGCCTCGGTTGTGGAATTTTTTACGTCGTCGCCCATAGCCAAACTTGCGCGCATGCTTGTGCGCAGCTTTTACAATGTTTTCAGATTGCCTCTTGGGTTTGCATCCCCCACTGAATTGGCCATAGAATCAATTTTGTTGAGACTGATTTTGAATTTGATGCCTCGGGTGCGGAGTTTTTTACGTCGTCGCCCATAGCCAAACTTGCGCGTGTGCTTGTGCACCGTTTTTACAAAGTTTTCAGATTGCCTCCCGGCTTTGCATCCCCCACTGAATTGGCCATAGAATCAATTATGTTGAGATGAATTTTGAATTTGATGCCTCGGGTGCGGAGTTTTTGACGTTGTCGCCCATAGCCAAACTTGCGTGTGTGCTTGTGCGCCGTTTTTACAAAGTTTTCAGATTGCCTCTCGGGTTGCAACCCTCACTGAATTGGCCATAGAATCTATTTTGTTGAGACGAATTTTGAATTTAACGCCTCGGGTGCAGAGTTTTTGACATCGTCGCCCATAGCCAAACTTGCGCGCATGCTTGTGCGCCGTTTTTACGAAGTTTTCAGATTGCCTCCCGGGTATGCATCCCTACTGAATTGGCCATATAATCAATTGTGCTGAGACGGATTTTGAATTTGACGCCTCGGGTGCGGAGTTTTTGATGTCGTCGCCCGTAGCCAAACTTGTGCATATGCTTGTGCGCCATTTTTACAAAGTTTTCAGATTGCCCCCTGGGTTTGCATCCCCCACTGAATTGGCCATAGATCAATTGTGTCGAGACGGATTTTGAATTTGAGGCCTCGGGTGCAGTGTTTTTGACGTCGTGGTCCATAGCCAAATTGCGAGCATGCTTGTGCGCCATTTTTACAAAGTTTTTATATTGCCTCCCGGGTTTGCATCCCCCACTGAATTGGCAATAGGATCAATTGCGTCGAGACGGTTTTTGACGTCGTGGCCCATTGCCACACTTTCGCGCATGCTTATGCGCCGTTTTTACAAAGTTTTCGGATTACCTCTCGGGTTTGCACTCCCCACTGAATTGGCCATAGAATCAATTGTGCCGAAACGGATTTTGAATTTGAGGCCTCGGGTGCAGTGTTTTTAACGTCGTGGTCCATAGCCAAACTTCGGCCATGCTTGTGCGCCGTTTTTACAAAGTTTTCAAATTGCCTCCCAGAGTTGCATCCCCCACTAAATTGGCCATAGAATCAATTGTGTTGAGACGGATTTTGAATTTGACGCCTCGAGTGCGGAGTTTTTGACGTCGTCGCCCATAGCCAAACTTGCGCGTGTGCTTGTGCGCCATTTTTACAAAGTTTTCAGATTGCCTCCCGGCTTACCTCCTCTACTGAATTGGCCATAGAATAAATTTTGTTGAGACGGATTTTGAATTTTACGCCTCGGTTGTGGAATTTTTTACGTCGTCGCCCATAGCCAAACTTGCGCGCATGCTTGTGCGCAGTTTTTACAATGTTTTCAGATTGCCTCTTGGGTTTGCATCCCCCACTGAATTGGCCATAGAATCAATTGTGTTGAGGCGGATTTTGAATTTGACGCCTTGGGTGCGGAGTTTTTTACGTCGTCGCCCATAGCCAAACTTGCGCGTATGCTTGTGCGCCGTTTTTACAAAGTTTTCAGATTGCCCCCTGGGTTTGCAACCCCCACTGAATTGGCCATAGAATCAATTTTGTTGAGACTGATTTTGAATTTGACGCCTCGGGGCGGAGTTTTTGACGTCGTCGCCATAGCCAAACTTGCGCGTGTGCTTGTGCGCCATTTTTACAAAGTTTTCAGATTGCCTCCCGGCTTGCCTCCTCTACTGAATTGGCCATAGAATAAATTTTGTTGAGACGGATTTTGAATTTTACGCCTCGGTTGTGGAATTTTTTACGTCGTCGCCCATAGCCAAACTTGCGCGCATGCTTGTGCGCAGTTTTTACAATGTTTTCAGATTGCCCCTTGGGTTTGCATCCCCCACTGAATTGGCCATAGAATCAATTGTGTTGAGGCGGATTTTGAATTTGACGCCTTGGGTGCGGAGTTTTTTACGTCGTCGCCCATAGCCAAACTTGCGCGTATGCTTGTGCGCCGTTTTTACAAAGTTTTCAGATTGGCTCCCAGAGTTGCATCCCCCACTAAATTGGCCATAGAATCAATTGTGTTGAGACGGATTTTGAATTTGACGCCTCGAGTGCGGAGTTTTTGACGTCGTCGCCCATAGCCTAACTTGTGCGTGTGCTTGTGCGCCATTTTTACAAAGTTTTCAGATTGCCTCCCGGCTTGCCTCCTCTACTGAATTGGCCATAGAATAAATTTTGTTGAGACGGATTTTGAATTTTACGCCTCGGTTGTGGAATTTTTTACGTCGTCGCCCATAGCCAAACTTGCGCGCAGTTTTTATAATGTTTTCAGATTGCCTCTTGGGTTTGCATCCCCCACTGAATTGGCCATAGAATCAATTGTGTTGAGGCGGATTTTGAATTTGACGCCTTGGGTGCGGAGTTTTTTACGTCGTCGCCCATAGCCAAACTTGCGCGTATGCTTGTGCGCCGTTTTTACAAAGTTTTCAGATTGCCCCCTGGGTTTGCAACCCCCACTGAATTGGCCATAGAATCAATTTTGTTGAGACTGATTTTGAATTTGACGCCTCGGGTGCGGAGTTATTGACGTCGTCGCCCGTAGCCAAACTTGCGCGTGTGCTTGTGCGCCGTTTTTACAAAGTTTTCAGATTACCTCTCGGCTTTGCATTCCCCACTGAATTGGCCATAGAATCAATTGTGTTGAGATGAATTTTGAATTTGACGCGTCGAGTGCGGAGTTTTTGACGTCGTCGCCATAGCCAAACTTGCGCGTGTGATTGTGCGCCATTTTTACAAAGTTTTCAGATTGCCTCCCGGCTTGCCTCCTCTACTGAATTGGCCATAGAATAAATTTTGTTGAGACGGATTTTGAATTTTACGCCTCGGTTGTGGAATTTTTTACGTCGTCGCCCATAGCCAAACTTGCGCGCATGCTTGTGCGCAGCTTTTACAATGTTTTCAGATTGCCTCTTGGGTTTGCATCCCCCACTGAATTGGCCATAGAATCAATTTTGTTGAGACTGATTTTGAATTTGATGCCTCGGGTGTGGAGTTTTTTACGTCGTCGCCCATAGCCAAACTTGCGCGTGTGCTTGTGCACCGTTTTTACAAAGTTTTCAGATTGCCTCCCGGCTTTGCATCCCCCACTGAATTGGCCATAGAATCAATTATGTTGAGATGAATTTTGAATTTGATGCCTCGGGTGCGGAGTTTTTGACGTTGTCGCCCATAGCCAAACTTGCGTGTGTGCTTGTGCGCCGTTTTTACAAAGTTTTCAGATTGCCTCTCGGGTTGCAACCCTCACTGAATTGGCCATAGAATCTATTTTGTTGAGACGAATTTTGAATTTAACGCCTCGGGTGCAGATTTTTTGACATCGTCGCCCATAGCCAAACTTGCGCGCATGCTTGTGCGCCGTTTTTACGAAGTTTTCAGATTGCCTCCCGGGTATGCATCCCTACTGAATTGGCCATATAATCAATTGTGCTGAGACGGATTTTGAATTTGACGCCTCGGGTGCGGAGTTTTTGATGTCGTCGCCCGTAGCCAAACTTGTGCATATGCTTGTGCGCCATTTTTACAAAGTTTTCAGATTGCCCCCTGGGTTTGCATCCCCCACTGAATTGGCCATAGATCAATTGTGTCGAGACGGATTTTGAATTTGAGGCCTCGGGTGCAGTGTTTTTGACGTCGTGGTCCATAGCCAAATTGCGAGCATGCTTGTGCGCCATTTTTACAAAGTTTTTATATTGCCTCCCGGGTTTGCATCCCCCACTGAATTGGCAATAGGATCAATTGCGTCGAGACGGTTTTTGACGTCGTGGCCCATTGCCACACTTTCGCGCATGCTTATGCGCCGTTTTTACAAAGTTTTCGGATTACCTCTCGGGTTTGCACTCCCCACTGAATTGGCCATAGAATCAATTGTGCCGAAACGGATTTTGAATTTGAGGCCTCGGGTGCAGTGTTTTTAACGTCGTGGTCCATAGCCAAACTTCGGCCATGCTTGTGCGCCGTTTTTACAAAGTTTTCAGATTGCCTCCCAGAGTTGCATCCCCCACTAAATTGGCCATAGAATCAATTGTGTTGAGACGGATTTTGAATTTGACGCCTCGAGTGCGGAGTTTTTGACGTCGTCGCCCATAGCCAAACTTGCGCGTGTGCTTGTGCGCCATTTTTACAAAGTTTTCAGATTGCCTCCCGGCTTGCCTCCTCTACTGAATTGGCCATAGAATAAATTTTGTTGAGACGGATTTTGAATTTTACGCCTCGGTTGTGGAATTTTTTACGTCGTCGCCCATAGCCAAACTTGCGCGCATGCTTGTGCGCAGTTTTTACAATGTTTTCAGATTGCCTCTTGGGTTTGCATCCCCCACTGAATTGGCCATAGAATCAATTGTGTTGAGGCGGATTTTGAATTTGACGCCTTGGGTGCGGAGTTTTTTACGTCGTCGCCCATAGCCAAACTTGCGCGTATGCTTGTGCGCCGTTTTTACAAAGTTTTCAGATTGCCCCCTGGGTTTGCAACCCCCACTGAATTGGCCATAGAATCAATTTTGTTGAGACTGATTTTGAATTTGACGCCTCGGGGCGGAGTTTTTGACGTCGTCGCCATAGCCAAACTTGCGCGTGTGCTTGTGCGCCATTTTTACAAAGTTTTCAGATTGCCTCCCGGCTTGCCTCCTCTACTGAATTGGCCATAGAATAAATTTTGTTGAGACGGATTTTGAATTTTACGCCTCGGTTGTGGAATTTTTTACGTCGTCGCCCATAGCCAAACTTGCGCGCATGCTTGTGCGCAGTTTTTACAATGTTTTCAGATTGCCCCTTGGGTTTGCATCCCCCACTGAATTGGCCATAGAATCAATTGTGTTGAGGCGGATTTTGAATTTGACGCCTTGGGTGCGGAGTTTTTTACGTCGTCGCCCATAGCCAAACTTGCGCGTATGCTTGTGCGCCGTTTTTACAAAGTTTTCAGATTGGCTCCCAGAGTTGCATCCCCCACTAAATTGGCCATAGAATCAATTGTGTTGAGACGGGTTTTGAATTTGACGCCTCGAGTGCGGAGTTTTTGACATCGTCGCCCATAGCCTAACTTGTGCGTGTGCTTGTGCGCCATTTTTACAAAGTTTTCAGATTGCCTCCCGGCTTGCCTCCTCTACTGAATTGGCCATAGAATAAATTTTGTTGAGACGGATTTTGAATTTTACGCCTCGGTTGTGGAATTTTTTACGTCGTCGCCCATAGCCAAACTTGCGCGCAGTTTTTACAATGTTTTCAGATTGCCTCTTGGGTTTGCATCCCCCACTGAATTGGCCATAGAATCAATTGTGTTGAGGCGGATTTTGAATTTGACGCCTTGGGTGCGGAGTTTTTTACGTCGTCGCACATAGCCAAACTTGCGCGTATGCTTGTGCGCCGTTTTTACAAAGTTTTCAGATTGCCCCCTGGGTTTGCAACCCCCACTGAATTGGCCATAGAATCAATTTTGTTGAGACTGATTTTGAATTTGACGCCTCGGGTGCGGAGTTATTGACGTCGTCGCCCGTAGCCAAACTTGCGCGTGTGCTTGTGCGCCGTTTTTACAAAGTTTTCAGATTGCCTCTCGGCTTTGCATTCCCCACTGAATTGGCCATAGAATCAATTGTGTTGAGATGAATTTTGAATTTGACGCGTCGAGTGCGGAGTTTTTGACGTCGTCGCCATAGCCAAACTTGCGCGTGTGATTGTGCGCCATTTTTACAAAGTTTTCAGATTGCCTCCCGGCTTGCCTCCTCTACTGAATTGGCCATAGAATAAATTTTGTTGAGACGGATTTTGAATTTTACGCCTCGGTTGTGGAATTTTTTACGTCGTCGCCCATAGCCAAACTTGCGCGCATGCTTGTGCGCAGCTTTTACAATGTTTTCAGATTGCCTCTTGGGTTTGCATCCCCCACTGAATTGGCCATAGAATCAATTTTGTTGAGACTGATTTTGAATTTGATGCCTCGGGTGCGGAGTTTTTTACGTCGTCGCCCATAGCCAAACTTGCGCGTGTGCTTGTGCACCGTTTTTACAAAGTTTTCAGATTGCCTCCCGGCTTTGCATCCCCCACTGAATTGGCCATAGAATCAATTATGTTGAGATGAATTTTGAATTCGACGCCTCGGGTGCAGAGTTTTTGACGTTGTCGCCCATAGCCAAACTTGCGTGTGTGCTTGTGCGCCGTTTTTACAAAGTTTTCAGATTGCCTCTCGGGTTGCAACCCTCACTGAATTGGCCATAGAATCTATTTTGTTGAGACGAATTTTGAATTTAACGCCTCGGGTGCAGAGTTTTTGACATCGTCGCCCATAGCCAAACTTGCGCGCATGCTTGTGCGCTGTTTTTACGAAGTTTTCAGATTGCCTCCCGGGTATGCATCCCTACTGAATTGGCCATATAATCAATTGTGCTGAGACGGATTTTGAATTTGACGCCTCGGGTGCGGAGTTTTTGATGTCGTCGCCCGTAGCCAAACTTGTGCATATGCTTGTGCGCCATTTTTACAAAGTTTTCAGATTGCCCCCTGGGTTTGCATTCCCCACTGAATTGGCCATAGATCAATTGTGTCGAGACGGATTTTGAATTTGAGGCCTCGGGTGTAGTGTTTTTGACGTCGTGGTCCATAGCCAAATTGCGAGCATGCTTGTGCGCCATTTTTACAAAGTTTTTATATTGCCTCCCGGGTTTGCATCCCCCACTGAATTGGCAATAGGATCAATTGCGTCGAGACGGTTTTTGACGTCGTGGCCCATTGCCACACTTTCGCGCATGCTTATGCGCCGTTTTTATAATGTTTTCGGATTACCTCTCGGGTTTGCACTCCCCACTGAATTGGCCATAGAATCAATTGTGCCGAAACGGATTTTGAATTTGAGGCCTCGGGTGCAGTGTTTTTAACGTCGTGGTCCATAGCCAAACTTCGGCCATGCTTGTGCGCCGTTTTTACAAAGTTTTCAGATTGCCTCCCAGAGTTGCATCCCCCACTAAATTGGCCATAGAATCAATTGTGTTGAGACGGATTTTGAATTTGACGCCTCGAGTGCGGAGTTTTTGACGTCGTCGCCCATAGCCAAACTTGCGCGTGTGCTTGTGCGCCATTTTTACAAAGTTTTCAGATTGCCTCCCGGCTTGCCTCCTCTACTGAATTGGCCATAGAATAAATTTTGTTGAGACGGATTTTGAATTTTACGCCTCGGTTGTGGAATTTTTTACGTCGTCGCCCATAGCCAAACTTGCGCGCATGCTTGTGCGCAGTTTTTACAATGTTTTCAGATTGCCTCTTGGGTTTGCATCCCCCACTGAATTGGCCATAGAATCAATTGTGTTGAGGCGGATTTTGAATTTGACGCCTTGGGTGCGGAGTTTTTTACGTCGTCGCCCATAGCCAAACTTGCGCGTATGCTTGTGCGCCGTTTTTACAAAGTTTTCAGATTGCCCCCTGGGTTTGCAACCCCCACTGAATTGGCCATAGAATCAATTTTGTTGAGACTGATTTTGAATTTGACGCCTCGGGGCGGAGTTTTTGACGTCGTCGCCATAGCCAAACTTGCGCGTGTGCTTGTGCGCCATTTTTACAAAGTTTTCAGATTGCCTCCCGGCTTGCCTCCTCTACTGAATTGGCCATAGAATAAATTTTGTTGAGACGGATTTTGAATTTTACGCCTCAGTTGTGGAATTTTTTACGTCGTCGCCCATAGCCAAACTTGTGCGCAGTTTTTACAATGTTTTCAGATTGCCTCTTGGGTTTGCATCCCCCACTGAATTGGCCATAGAATCAATTGTGTTGAGGCGGATTTTGAATTTGACGCCTTGGGTGCGGAGTTTTTTACGTCGTCGCCCATAGCCAAACTTGCGCGTATGCTTGTGCGCCGTTTTTACAAAGTTTTCAGATTGGCTCCCAGAGTTGCATCCCCCACTAAATTGGCCATAGAATCAATTGTGTTGAGACGGATTTTGAATTTGACGCCTCGAGTGCGGAGTTTTTGACGTCGTCGCCCATAGCCAAACTTGTGCGTGTGCTTGTGCGCCATTTTTACAAAGTTTTCAGATTGCCTCCCGGCTTGCCTCCTCTGCTGAATTGGCCATAGAATAAATTTTGTTGAGACGGATTTTGAATTTTACGCCTCAGTTGTGGAATTTTTTACGTCGTCGCCCATAGCCAAACTTGCGCGCAGTTTTTACAATGTTTTCAGATTGCCTCTTGGGTTTGCATCCCCCACTGAATTGGCCATAGAATCAATTGTGTTGAGGCGGATTTTGAATTTGACGCCTTGGGTGCGGAGTTTTTTACGTCGTCGCCCATAGCCAAACTTGCGCGTATGCTTGTGCGCCGTTTTTACAAAGTTTTCAGATTGCCCCCTGGGTTTGCAACCCCCACTGAATTGGCCATAGAATCAATTTTGTTGAGACTGATTTTGAATTTGACGCCTCGGGTGCGGAGTTATTGACGTCGTCGCCCGTAGCCAAACTTGCGCGTGTGCTTGTGCGCCGTTTTTACAAAGTTTTCAGATTGCCTCTCGGCTTTGCATTCCCCACTGAATTGGCCATAGAATCAATTGTGTTGAGATGAATTTTGAATTTGACGCGTCGAGTGCGGAGTTTTTGACGTCGTCGCCATAGCCAAACTTGCGCGTGTGATTGTGCGCCATTTTTACAAAGTTTTCAGATTGCCTCCCGGCTTGCCTCCCCTACTGAATTGGCCATAGAATAAATTTTGTTGAGACGGATTTTGAATTTTACGCCTCGGTTGTGGAATTTTTTACGTCGTCGCCCATAGCCAAACTTGCGCGCATGCTTGTGCGCAGCTTTTACAATGTTTTCAGATTGCCTCTTGGGTTTGCATCCCCCACTGAATTGGCCATAGAATCAATTTTGTTGAGACTGATTTTGAATTTGATGCCTCGGGTGCGGAGTTTTTTACGTCGTCGCCCATAGCCAAACTTGCGCGTGTGCTTGTGCACCGTTTTTACAAAGTTTTCAGATTGCCTCCCGGCTTTGCATCCCCCACTGAATTGGCCATAGAATCAATTATGTTGAGATGAATTTTGAATTTGACGCCTCGGGTGCGGAGTTTTTGACGTTGTCGCCCATAGCCAAACTTGCGTGTGTGCTTGTGCGCCGTTTTTACAAAGTTTTCAGATTTCCTCTCGGGTTGCAACCCTCACTGAATTGGCCATAGAATCTATTTTGTTGAGACGAATTTTGAATTTAACGCCTCGGGTGCAGAGTTTTTGACATCGTCGCCCATAGCCAAACTTGCGCGCATGCTTGTGCGCTGTTTTTACGAAGTTTTCAGATTGCCTCCCGGGTATGCATCCCTACTGAATTGGCCATATAATCAATTGTGCTGAGACGGATTTTGAATTTGACGCCTCGGGTGCGGAGTTTTTGATGTCGTCGCCCGTAGCCAAACTTGTGCATATGCTTGTGCGCCATTTTTACAAAGTTTTCAGATTGCCCCCTGGGTTTGCATTCCCCACTGAATTGGCCATAGATCAATTGTGTCGAGACGGATTTTGAATTTGAGGCCTCGGGTGTAGTGTTTTTGACGTCGTGGTCCATAGCCAAATTGCGAGCATGCTTGTGCGCCATTTTTACAAAGTTTTTATATTGCCTCCCGGGTTTGCATCCCCCACTGAATTGGCAATAGGATCAATTGCGTCGAGACGGTTTTTGACGTCGTGGCCCATTGCCACACTTTCGCGCATGCTTATGCGCCGTTTTTACAAAGTTTTCGGATTACCTCTCGGGTTTGCACTCCCCACTGAATTGGCCATAGAATCAATTGTGCCGAAACGGATTTTGAATTTGAGGCCTCGGGTGCAGTGTTTTTAACGTCGTGGTCCATAGCCAAACTTCGGCCATGCTTGTGCGCCGTTTTTACAAAGTTTTCAGATTGCCTCCCTGAGTTGCATCCCCCACTAAATTGGCCATAGAATCAATTGTGTTGAGACGGATTTTGAATTTGACGCCTCGAGTGCGGAGTTTTTGACGTCGTCGCCCATAGCCAAACTTGCGCGTGTGCTTGTGCGCCATTTTTACAAAGTTTTCAGATTGCCTCCCGGCTTGCCTCCTCTACTGAATTGGCCATAGAATAAATTTTGTTGAGACGGATTTTGAATTTTACGCCTCGGTTGTGGAATTTTTTACGTCGTCGCCCATAGCCAAACTTGCGCGCATGCTTGTGCGCAGTTTTTACAATGTTTTCAGATTGCCTCTTGGGTTTGAATCCCCCACTGAATTGGCCATAGAATCAATTGTGTTGAGGCGGATTTTGAATTTGACGCCTTGGGTGCGGAGTTTTTTACGTCGTCGCCCATAGCCAAACTTGCGCGTATGCTTGTGCGCCGTTTTTACAAAGTTTTCAGATTGCCCCCTGGGTTTGCAACCCCCACTGAATTGGCCATAGAATCAATTTTGTTGAGACTGATTTTGAATTTGACGCCTCGGGGCGGAGTTTTTGACGTCGTCGCCATAGCCAAACTTGCGCGTGTGCTTGTGCGCCATTTTTACAAAGTTTTCAGATTGCCTCCCGGCTTACCTCCTCTACTGAATTGGCCATAGAATAAATTTTGTTGAGACGGATTTTGAATTTTACGCCTCGGTTGTGGAATTTTTTACGTCGTCGCCCATAGCCAAACTTGCGCGCAGTTTTTACAATGTTTTCAGATTGCCTCTTGGGTTTGCATCCCCCACTGAATTGGCCATAGAATCAATTGTGTTGAGGCGGATTTTGAATTTGACGCCTTGGGTGCGGAGTTTTTTACGTCGTCGCCCATAGCCAAACTTGCGCTATGCTTGTGCGCCGTTTTTACAAAGTTTTCAGATTGGCTCCCAGAGTTGCATCCCCCACTAAATTGGCCATAGAATCAATTGTGTTGAGACGGATTTTGAATTTGACGCCTCGAGTGCGGAGTTTTTGACGTCGTCGCCCATAGCCAAACTTGTGCGTGTGCTTGTGCGCCATTTTTACAAAGTTTTCAGATTGCCTCCCGGCTTGCCTCCTCTACTGAATTGGCCATAGAATAAATTTTGTTGAGACGGATTTTGAATTTTACGCCTCAGTTGTGGAATTTTTTACGTCGTCGCCCATAGCCAAACTTGCGCGCAGTTTTTACAATGTTTTCAGATTGCCTCTTGGGTTTGCATCCCCCACTGAATTGGCCATAGAATCAATTGTGTTGAGGCGGATTTTGAATTTGACGCCTTGGGTGCGGAGTTTTTTACGTCGTCGCCCATAGCCAAACTTGCGCGTATGCTTGTGCGCCGTTTTTACAAAGTTTTCAGATTGCCCCCTGGGTTTGCAACCCCCACTGAATTGGCCATAGAATCAATTTTGTTGAGACTGATTTTGAATTTGACGCCTCGGGTGCGGAGTTATTGACGTCGTCGCCCGTAGCCAAACTTGCGCGTGTGCTTGTGCGCCGTTTTTACAAAGTTTTCAGATTGCCTCTCGGCTTTGCATTCCCCACTGAATTGGCCATAGAATCAATTGTGTTGAGATGAATTTTGAATTTGACGCGTCGAGTGCGGAGTTTTTGACGTCGTCGCCATAGCCAAACTTGCGCGTGTGATTGTGCGCCATTTTTACAAAGTTTTCAGATTGCCTCCCGGCTTGCCTCCCCTACTGAATTGGCCATAGAATAAATTTTGTTGAGACGGATTTTGAATTTTACGCCTCGGTTGTGGAATTTTTTACGTCGTCGCCCATAGCCAAACTTGCGCGCATGCTTGTGCGCAGCTTTTACAATGTTTTCAGATTGCCTCTTGGGTTTGCATCCCCCACTGAATTGGCCATAGAATCAATTTTGTTGAGACTGATTTTGAATTTGATGCCTCGGGTGCGGAGTTTTTTACGTCGTCGCCCATAGCCAAACTTGCGCGTGTGCTTGTGCACCGTTTTTACAAAGTTTTCAGATTGCCTCCCGGCTTTGCATCCCCCACTGAATTGGCCATAGAATCAATTATGTTGAGATGAATTTTGAATTTGACGCCTCGGGTGCGGAGTTTTTGACGTTGTCGCCCATAGCCAAACTTGCGTGTGTGCTTGTGCGCCGTTTTTACAAAGTTTTCAGATTGCCTCTCGGGTTGCAACCCTCACTGAATTGGCCATAGAATCTATTTTGTTGAGACGAATTTTGAATTTAACGCCTCGGGTGCAGAGTTTTTGACATCGTCGCCCATAGCCAAACTTGCGCGCATGCTTGTGCGCTGTTTTTACGAAGTTTTCAGATTGCCTCCCGGGTATGCATCCCTACTGAATTGGCCATATAATGAATTGTGCTGAGACGGATTTTAAATTTGACGCCTCGGGTGCAGAGTTTTTGATGTCGTCGCCCGTAGCCAAACTTGTGCATATGCTTGTGCGCCATTTTTACAAAGTTTTCAGATTGCCCCCTGGGTTTGCATTCCTCACTGAATTGGCCATAGATCAATTGTGTCGAGACGGATTTTGAATTTGAGGCCTCGGGTGTAGTGTTTTTGACGTCGTGGTCCATAGCCAAATTGCGAGCATGCTTGTGCGCCATTTTTACAAAGTTTTTATATTGCCTCCCGGGTTTGCATCCCCCACTGAATTGGCAATAGGATCAATTGCGTCGAGACGGTTTTTGACGTCGTGGCCCATTGCCACACTTTCGCGCATGCTTATGCGCCGTTTTTACAAAGTTTTCGGATTACCTCTCGGGTTTGCACTCCCCACTGAATTGGCCATAGAATCAATTGTGCCGAAACGGATTTTGAATTTGAGGCCTCGGGTGCAGTGTTTTTAACGTCGTGGTCCATAGCCAAACTTCGGCCATGCTTGTGCGCCGTTTTTACAAAGTTTTCAGATTGCCTCCCAGAGTTGCATCCCCCACTAAATTGGCCATAGAATCAATTGTGTTGAGACGGATTTTGAATTTGACGCCTCGAGTGCGGAGTTTTTGACGTCGTCGCCCATAGCCAAACTTGCGCGTGTGCTTGTGCGCCATTTTTACAAAGTTTTCAGATTGCCTCCCGGCTTGCCTCCTCTACTGAATTGGCCATAGAATAAATTTTGTTGAGACGGATTTTGAATTTTACGCCTCGGTTGTGGAATTTTTTACGTCGTCGCCCATAGCCAAACTTGCGCGCATGCTTGTGCGCAGTTTTTACAATGTTTTCAGATTGCCTCTTGGGTTTGCATCCCCCACTGAATTGGCCATAGAATCAATTGTGTTGAGGCGGATTTTGAATTTGACGCCTTGGGTGCGGAGTTTTTTACGTCGTCGCCCATAGCCAAACTTGCGCGTATGCTTGTGCGCCGTTTTTACAAAGTTTTCAGATTGCCCCCTGGGTTTGCAACCCCCACTGAATTGGCCATAGAATCAATTTTGTTGAGACTGATTTTGAATTTGACGCCTCGGGGCGGAGTTTTTGACGTCGTCGCCATAGCCAAACTTGCGCGTGTGCTTGTGCGCCATTTTTACAAAGTTTTCAGATTGCCTCCCGGCTTGCCTCCTCTACTGAATTGGCCATAGAATAAATTTTGTTGAGACGGATTTTGAATTTTACGCCTCGGTTGTGGAATTTTTTACGTCGTCGCCCATAGCCAAACTTGCGCGCAGTTTTTACAATGTTTTCAGATTGCCTCTTGGGTTTGCATCCCCCACTGAATTGGCCATAGAATCAATTGTGTTGAGGCGGATTTTGAATTTGACGCCTTGGGTGCGGAGTTTTTTACGTCGTCGCCCATAGCCAAACTTGCGCGTATGCTTGTGCGCCGTTTTTACAAAGTTTTCAGATTGGCTCCCAGAGTTGCATCCCCCACTAAATTGGCCATAGAATCAATTGTGTTGAGACGGATTTTGAATTTGACGCCTCGAGTGCGGAGTTTTTGACGTCGTCGCCCATAGCCAAACTTGTGCGTGTGCTTGTGCGCCATTTTTACAAAGTTTTCAGATTGCCTCCCGGCTTGCCTCCTCTACTGAATTGGCCATAGAATAAATTTTGTTGAGACGGATTTTGAATTTTACGCCTCAGTTGTGGAATTTTTTACGTCGTCGCCCATAGCCAAACTTGCGCGCAGTTTTTACAATGTTTTCAGATTGCCTCTTGGGTTTGCATCCCCCACTGAATTGGCCATAGAATCAATTGTGTTGAGGCGGATTTTGAATTTGACGCCTTGGGTGCGGAGTTTTTTACGTCGTCGCCCATATCCAAACTTGCGCGTATGCTTGTGCGCCGTTTTTACAAAGTTTTCAGATTGCCCCCTGGGTTTGCAACCCCCACTGAATTGGCCATAGAATCAATTTTGTTGAGACTGATTTTGAATTTGACGCCTCGGGTGCGGAGTTATTGACGTCGTCGCCCGTAGCCAAACTTGCGCGTGTGCTTGTGCGCCGTTTTTACAAAGTTTTCAGATTGCCTCTCGGCTTTGCATTCCCCACTGAATTGGCCATAGAATCAATTGTGTTGAGATGAATTTTGAATTTGACGCGTCGAGTGCGGAGTTTTTGACGTCGTCGCCATAGCCAAACTTGCGCGTGTGATTGTGCGCCATTTTTACAAAGTTTTCAGATTGCCTCCCGGCTTGCCTCCCCTACTGAATTGGCCATAGAATAAATTTTGTTGAGACGGATTTTGAATTTTACGCCTCGGTTGTGGAATTTTTTACGTCGTCGCCCATAGCCAAACTTGCGCGCATGCTTGTGCGCAGCTTTTACAATGTTTTCAGATTGCCTCTTGGGTTTGCATCCCCCACTGAATTGGCCATAGAATCAATTTTGTTGAGACTGATTTTGAATTTGATGCCTCGGGTGCGGAGTTTTTTACGTCGTCGCCCATAGCCAAACTTGCGCGTGTGCTTGTGCACCGTTTTTACAAAGTTTTCAGATTGCCTCCCGGCTTTGCATCCCCCACTGAATTGGCCATAGAATCAATTATGTTGAGATGAATTTTGAATTTGACGCCTCGGGTGCGGAGTTTTTGACGTTGTCGCCCATAGCCAAACTTGCGTGTGTGCTTGTGCGCCGTTTTTACAAAGTTTTCAGATTGCCTCTCGGGTTGCAACCCTCACTGAATTGGCCATAGAATCTATTTTGTTGAGACGAATTTTGAATTTAACGCCTCGGGTGCAGAGTTTTTGACATCGTCGCCCATAGCCAAACTTGCGCGCATGCTTGTGCGCTGTTTTTACGAAGTTTTCAGATTGCCTCCCGGGTATGCATCCCTACTGAATTGGCCATATAATGAATTGTGCTGAGACGGATTTTAAATTTGACGCCTCGGGTGCGGAGTTTTTGATGTCGTCGCCCGTAGCCAAACTTGTGCATATGCTTGTGCGCCATTTTTACAAAGTTTTCAGATTGCCCCCTGGGTTTGCATTCCCCACTGAATTGGCCATAGATCAATTGTGTCGAGACGGATTTTGAATTTGAGGCCTCGGGTGTAGTGTTTTTGACGTCGTGGTCCATAGCCAAATTGCGAGCATGCTTGTGCGCCATTTTTACAAAGTTTTTATATTGCCTCCCGGGTTTGCATCCCCCACTGAATTGGCAATAGGATCAATTGCGTCGAGACGGTTTTTGACGTCGTGGCCCATTGCCACACTTTCGCGCATGCTTATGCGCCGTTTTTACAAAGTTTTCGGATTACCTCTCGGGTTTGCACTCCCCACTGAATTGGCCATAGAATCAATTGTGCCGAAACGGATTTTGAATTTGAGGCCTCGGGTGCAGTGTTTTTAACGTCGTGGTCCATAGCCAAACTTCGGCCATGCTTGTGCGCCGTTTTTACAAAGTTTTCAGATTGCCTCCCAGAGTTGCATCCCCCACTAAATTGGCCATAGAATCAATTGTGTTGAGACGGATTTTGAATTTGACGCCTCGAGTGCGGAGTTTTTGACGTCGTCGCCCATAGCCAAACTTGCGCGTGTGCTTGTGCGCCATTTTTACAAAGTTTTCAGATTGCCTCCCGGCTTGCCTCCTCTACTGAATTGGCCATAGAATAAATTTTGTTGAGACGGATTTTGAATTTTACGCCTCGGTTGTGGAATTTTTTACGTCGTCGCCCATAGCCAAACTTGCGCGCATGCTTGTGCGCAGTTTTTACAATGTTTTCAGATTGCCTCTTGGGTTTGCATCCCCCACTGAATTGGCCATAGAATCAATTGTGTTGAGGCGGATTTTGAATTTGACGCCTTGGGTGCGGAGTTTTTTACGTCGTCGCCCATAGCCAAACTTGCGCGTATGCTTGTGCGCCGTTTTTACAAAGTTTTCAGATTGCCCCCTGGGTTTGCAACCCCCACTGAATTGGCCATAGAATCAATTTTGTTGAGACTGATTTTGAATTTGACGCCTCGGGGCGGAGTTTTTGACGTCGTCGCCATAGCCAAACTTGCGCGTGTGCTTGTGCGCCATTTTTACAAAGTTTTCAGATTGCCTCCCGGCTTGCCTCCTCTACTGAATTGGCCATAGAATAAATTTTGTTGAGACGGATTTTGAATTTTACGCCTCGGTTGTGGAATTTTTTACGTCGTCGCCCATAGCCAAACTTGCGCGCAGTTTTTACAATGTTTTCAGATTGCCTCTTGGGTTTGCATCCCCCACTGAATTGGCCATAGAATCAATTGTGTTGAGGCGGATTTTGAATTTGACGCCTTGGGTGCGGAGTTTTTTACGTCGTCGCCCATAGCCAAACTTGCGCGTATGCTTGTGCGCCGTTTTTACAAAGTTTTCAGATTGGCTCCCAGAGTTGCATCCCCCACTAAATTGGCCATAGAATCAATTGTGTTGAGACGGATTTTGAATTTGACGCCTCGAGTGCGGAGTTTTTGACGTCGTCGCCCATAGCCAAACTTGTGCGTGTGCTTGTGCGCCATTTTTACAAAGTTTTCAGATTGCCTCCCGGCTTGCCTCCTCTACTGAATTGGCCATAGAATAAATTTTGTTGAGACGGATTTTGAATTTTACGCCTCAGTTGTGGAATTTTTTACGTCGTCGCCCATAGCCAAACTTGCGCGCAGTTTTTACAATGTTTTCAGATTGCCTCTTGGGTTTGTATCCCCCACTGAATTGGCCATAGAATCAATTGTGTTGAGGCGGATTTTGAATTTGACGCCTTGGGTGCGGAGTTTTTTACGTCGTCGCCCATAGCCAAACTTGCGCGTATGCTTGTGCGCCGTTTTTACAAAGTTTTCAGATTGCCCCCTGGGTTTGCAACCCCCACTGAATTGGCCATAGAATCAATTTTGTTGAGACTGATTTTGAATTTGACGCCTCGGGTGCGGAGTTATTGACGTCGTCGCCCGTAGCCAAACTTGCGCGTGTGCTTGTGCGCCGTTTTTACAAAGTTTTCAGATTGCCTCTCGGCTTTGCATTCCCCACTGAATTGGCCATAGAATCAATTGTGTTGAGATGAATTTTGAATTTGACGCGTCGAGTGCGGAGTTTTTGACGTCGTCGCCATAGCCAAACTTGCGCGTGTGATTGTGCGCCATTTTTACAAAGTTTTCAGATTGCCTCCCGGCTTGCCTCCCCTACTGAATTGGCCATAGAATAAATTTTGTTGAGACGGATTTTGAATTTTACGCCTCGGTTGTGGAATTTTTTACGTCGTCGCCCATAGCCAAACTTGCGCGCATGCTTGTGCGCAGCTTTTACAATGTTTTCAGATTGCCTCTTGGGTTTGCATCCCCCACTGAATTGGCCATAGAATCAATTTTGTTGAGACTGATTTTGAATTTGATGCCTCGGGTGCGGAGTTTTTTACGTCGTCGCCCATAGCCAAACTTGCGCGTGTGCTTGTGCACCGTTTTTACAAAGTTTTCAGATTGCCTCCCGGCTTTGCATCCCCCACTGAATTGGCCATAGAATCAATTATGTTGAGATGAATTTTGAATTTGACGCCTCGGGTGCGGAGTTTTTGACGTTGTCGCCCATAGCCAAACTTGCGTGTGTGCTTGTGCGCCGTTTTTACAAAGTTTTCAGATTGCCTCTCGGGTTGCAACCCTCACTGAATTGGCCATAGAATCTATTTTGTTGAGACGAATTTTGAATTTAACGCCTCGGGTGCAGAGTTTTTGACATCGTCGCCCATAGCCAAACTTGCGCGCATGCTTGTGCGCTGTTTTTACGAAGTTTTCAGATTGCCTCCCGGGTATGCATCCCTACTGAATTGGCCATATAATCAATTGTGCTGAGACGGATTTTGAATTTGACACCTCGGGTGCGGAGTTTTTGATGTCGTCGCCCGTAGCCAAACTTGTGCATATGCTTGTGCGCCATTTTTACAAAGTTTTCAGATTGCCCCCTGGGTTTGCATTCCCCACTGAATTGGCCATAGATCAATTGTGTCGAGACGGATTTTGAATTTGAGGCCTCGGGTGTAGTGTTTTTGACGTCGTGGTCCATAGCCAAATTACGAGCATGCTTGTGCGCCATTTTTACAAAGTTTTTATATTGCCTCCCGGGTTTGCATCCCCCACTGAATTGGCAATAGGATCAATTGCGTCGAGACGGTTTTTGACGTCGTGGCCCATTGCCACACTTTCGCGCATGCTTATGCGCCGTTTTTACAAAGTTTTCGGATTACCTCTCGGGTTTGCACTCCCCACTGAATTGGCCATAGAATCAATTGTGCCGAAACGGATTTTGAATTTGAGGCCTCGGGTGCAGTGTTTTTAACGTCGTGGTCCATAGCCAAACTTCGGCCATGCTTGTGCGCCGTTTTTACAAAGTTTTCAGATTGCCTCCCAGAGTTGCATCCCCCACTAAATTGGCCATAGAATCAATTGTGTTGAGACGGATTTTGAATTTGACGCCTCGAGTGCGGAGTTTTTGACGTCGTCGCCCATAGCCAAACTTGCGCGTGTGCTTGTGCGCCATTTTTACAAAGTTTTCAGATTGCCTCCCGGCTTGCCTCCTCTACTGAATTGGCCATAGAATAAATTTTGTTGAGACGGATTTTGAATTTTACGCCTCGGTTGTGGAATTTTTTACGTCGTCGCCCATAGCCAAACTTGCGCGCATGCTTGTGCGCAGTTTTTACAATGTTTTCAGATTGCCTCTTGGGTTTGCATCCCCCACTGAATTGGCCATATAATCAATTGTGTTGAGGCGGATTTTGAATTTGACGCCTTGGGTGCGGAGTTTTTTACGTCGTCGCCCATAGCCAAACTTGCGCGTATGCTTGTGCGCCGTTTTTACAAAGTTTTCAGATTGCCCCCTGGGTTTGCAACCCCCACTGAATTGGCCATAGAATCAATTTTGTTGAGACTGATTTTGAATTTGACGCCTCGGGGCGGAGTTTTTGACGTCGTCGCCATAGCCAAACTTGCGCGTGTGCTTGTGCGCCATTTTTACAAAGTTTTCAGATTGCCTCCCGGCTTGCCTCCTCTACTGAATTGGCCATAGAATAAATTTTGTTGAGACGGATTTTGAATTTTACGCCTCGGTTGTGGAATTTTTTACGTCGTCGCCCATAGCCAAACTTGCGCGCAGTTTTTACAATGTTTTCAGATTGCCTCTTGGGTTTGCATCCCCCACTGAATTGGCCATAGAATCAATTGTATTGAGGCGGATTTTGAATTTGACGCCTTGGGTGCGGAGTTTTTTACGTCGTCGCCCATAGCCAAACTTGCGCGTATGCTTGTGCGCCGTTTTTACAAAGTTTTCAGATTGGCTCCCAGAGTTGCATCCCCCACTAAATTGGCCATAGAATCAATTGTGTTGAGACGGATTTTGAATTTGACGCCTCGAGTGCGGAGTTTTTGACGTCGTCGCCCATAGCCAAACTTGTGCGTGTGCTTGTGCGCCATTTTTACAAAGTTTTCAGATTGCCTCCCGGCTTGCCTCCTCTACTGAATTGGCCATAGAATAAATTTTGTTGAGACGGATTTTGAATTTTACGCCTCAGTTGTGGAATTTTTTACGTCGTCGCCCATAGCCAAACTTGCGCGCAGTTTTTACAATGTTTTCAGATTGCCTCTTGGGTTTGCATCCCCCACTGAATTGGCCATAGAATCAATTGTGTTGAGGCGGATTTTGAATTTGACGCCTTGGGTGCGGAGTTTTTTACGTCGTCGCCCATAGCCAAACTTGCGCGTATGCTTGTGCGCCGTTTTTACAAAGTTTTCAGATTGCCCCCTGGGTTTGCAACCCCCACTGAATTGGCCATAGAATCAATTTTGTTGAGACTGATTTTGAATTTGACGCCTCGGGTGCGGAGTTATTGACGTCGTCGCCCGTAGCCAAACTTGCGCGTGTGCTTGTGCGCCGTTTTTACAAAGTTTTCAGATTGTCTCTCGGCTTTGCATTCCCCACTGAATTGGCCATAGAATCAATTGTGTTGAGATGAATTTTGAATTTGACGCGTCGAGTGCGGAGTTTTTGACGTCGTCGCCATAGCCAAACTTGCGCGTGTGATTGTGCGCCATTTTTACAAAGTTTTCAGATTGCCTCCCGGCTTGCCTCCCCTACTGAATTGGCCATAGAATAAATTTTGTTGAGACGGATTTTGAATTTTACGCCTCGGTTGTGGAATTTTTTACGTCGTCGCCCATAGCCAAACTTGCGCGCATGCTTGTGCGCAGCTTTTACAATGTTTTCAGATTGCCTCTTGGGTTTGCATCCCCCACTGAATTGGCCATAGAATCAATTTTGTTGAGACTGATTTTGAATTTGATGCCTCGGGTGCGGAGTTTTTTACGTCGTCGCCCATAGCCAAACTTGCGCGTGTGCTTGTGCACCGTTTTTACAAAGTTTTCAGATTGCCTCCCGGCTTTGCATCCCCCACTGAATTGGCCATAGAATCAATTATGTTGAGATGAATTTTGAATTTGACGCCTCGGGTGCGGAGTTTTTGACGTTGTCGCCCATAGCCAAACTTGCGTGTGTGCTTGTGCGCCGTTTTTACAAAGTTTTCAGATTGCCTCTCGGGTTGCAACCCTCACTGAATTGGCCATAGAATCTATTTTGTTGAGACGAATTTTGAATTTAACGCCTCGGGTGCAGAGTTTTTGACATCGTCGCCCATAGCCAAACTTGCGCGCATGCTTGTGCGCTGTTTTTACGAAGTTTTCAGATTGCCTCCCGGGTATGCATCCCTACTGAATTGGCCATATAATCAATTGTGCTGAGACGGATTTTGAATTTGACACCTCGGGTGCGGAGTTTTTGATGTCGTCGCCCGTAGCCAAACTTGTGCATATGCTTGTGCGCCATTTTTACAAAGTTTTCAGATTGCCCCCTGGGTTTGCATTCCCCACTGAATTGGCCATAGATCAATTGTGTCGAGACGGATTTTGAATTTGAGGCCTCGGGTGTAGTGTTTTTGACGTCGTGGTCCATAGCCAAATTACGAGCATGCTTGTGCGCCATTTTTACAAAGTTTTTATATTGCCTCCCGGGTTTGCATCCCCCACTGAATTGGCAATAGGATCAATTGCGTCGAGACGGTTTTTGACGTCGTGGCCCATTGCCACACTTTCGCGCATGCTTATGCGCCGTTTTTACAAAGTTTTCGGATTACCTCTCGGGTTTGCACTCCCCACTGAATTGGCCATAGAATCAATTGTGCCGAAACGGATTTTGAATTTGAGGCCTCGGGTGCAGTGTTTTTAACGTCGTGGTCCATAGCCAAACTTCGGCCATGCTTGTGCGCCGTTTTTACAAAGTTTTCAGATTGCCTCCCAGAGTTGCATCCCCCACTAAATTGGCCATAGAATCAATTGTGTTGAGACGGATTTTGAATTTGACGCCTCGAGTGCGGAGTTTTTGACGTCGTCGCCCATAGCCAAACTTGCGCGTGTGCTTGTGCGCCATTTTTACAAAGTTTTCAGATTGCCTCCCGGCTTGCCTCCTCTACTGAATTGGCCATAGAATAAATTTTGTTGAGACGGATTTTGAATTTTACGCCTCGGTTGTGGAATTTTTTACGTCGTCGCCCATAGCCAAACTTGCGCGCATGCTTGTGCGCAGTTTTTACAATGTTTTCAGATTGCCTCTTGGGTTTGCATCCCCCACTGAATTGGCCATATAATCAATTGTGTTGAGGCGGATTTTGAATTTGACGCCTTGGGTGCGGAGTTTTTTACGTCGTCGCCCATAGCCAAACTTGCGCGTATGCTTGTGCGCCGTTTTTACAAAGTTTTCAGATTGCCCCCTGGGTTTGCAACCCCCACTGAATTGGCCATAGAATCAATTTTGTTGAGACTGATTTTGAATTTGACGCCTCGGGGCGGAGTTTTTGACGTCGTCGCCATAGCCAAACTTGCGCGTGTGCTTGTGCGCCATTTTTACAAAGTTTTCAGATTGCCTCCCGGCTTGCCTCCTCTACTGAATTGGCCATAGAATAAATTTTGTTGAGACGGATTTTGAATTTTACGCCTCGGTTGTGGAATTTTTTACGTCGTCGCCCATAGCCAAACTTGCGCGCAGTTTTTACAATGTTTTCAGATTGCCTCTTGGGTTTGCATCCCCCACTGAATTGGCCATAGAATCAATTGTATTGAGGCGGATTTTGAATTTGACGCCTTGGGTGCGGAGTTTTTTACGTCGTCGCCCATAGCCAAACTTGCGCGTATGCTTGTGCGCCGTTTTTACAAAGTTTTCAGATTGGCTCCCAGAGTTGCATCCCCCACTAAATTGGCCATAGAATCAATTGTGTTGAGACGGATTTTGAATTTGACGCCTCGAGTGCGGAGTTTTTGACGTCGTCGCCCATAGCCAAACTTGTGCGTGTGCTTGTGCGCCATTTTTACAAAGTTTTCAGATTGCCTCCCGGCTTGCCTCCTCTACTGAATTGGCCATAGAATAAATTTTGTTGAGACGGATTTTGAATTTTACGCCTCAGTTGTGGAATTTTTTACGTCGTCGCCCATAGCCAAACTTGCGCGCAGTTTTTACAATGTTTTCAGATTGCCTCTTGGGTTTGCATCCCCCACTGAATTGGCCATAGAATCAATTGTGTTGAGGCGGATTTTGAATTTGACGCCTTGGGTGCGGAGTTTTTTACGTCGTCGCCCATAGCCAAACTTGCGCGTATGCTTGTGCGCCGTTTTTACAAAGTTTTCAGATTGCCCCCTGGGTTTGCAACCCCCACTGAATTGGCCATAGAATCAATTTTGTTGAGACTGATTTTGAATTTGACGCCTCGGGTGCGGAGTTATTGACGTCGTCGCCCGTAGCCAAACTTGCGCGTGTGCTTGTGCGCCGTTTTTACAAAGTTTTCAGATTGTCTCTCGGCTTTGCATTCCCCACTGAATTGGCCATAGAATCAATTGTGTTGAGATGAATTTTGAATTTGACGCGTCGAGTGCGGAGTTTTTGACGTCGTCGCCATAGCCAAACTTGCGCGTGTGATTGTGCGCCATTTTTACAAAGTTTTCAGATTGCCTCCCGGCTTGCCTCCCCTACTGAATTGGCCATAGAATAAATTTTGTTGAGACGGATTTTGAATTTTACGCCTCGGTTGTGGAATTTTTTACGTCGTCGCCCATAGCCAAACTTGCGCGCATGCTTGTGCGCAGCTTTTACAATGTTTTCAGATTGCCTCTTGGGTTTGCATCCCCCACTGAATTGGCCATAGAATCAATTTTGTTGAGACTGATTTTGAATTTGATGCCTCGGGTGCGGAGTTTTTTACGTCGTCGCCCATAGCCAAACTTGCGCGTGTGCTTGTGCACCGTTTTTACAAAGTTTTCAGATTGCCTCCCGGCTTTGCATCCCCCACTGAATTGGCCATAGAATCAATTATGTTGAGATGAATTTTGAATTTGACGCCTCGGGTGCGGAGTTTTTGACGTTGTCGCCCATAGCCAAACTTGCGTGTGTGCTTGTGCGCCGTTTTTACAAAGTTTTCAGATTGCCTCTCGGGTTGCAACCCTCACTGAATTGGCCATAGAATCTATTTTGTTGAGACGAATTTTGAATTTAACGCCTCGGGTGCAGAGTTTTTGACATCGTCGCCCATAGCCAAACTTGCGCGCATGCTTGTGCGCTGTTTTTACGAAGTTTTCAGATTGCCTCCCGGGTATGCATCCCTACTGAATTGGCCATATAATCAATTGTGCTGAGACGGATTTTGAATTTGACGCCTCGGGTGCAGAGTTTTTGATGTCGTCGCCCGTAGCCAAACTTGTGCATATGCTTGTGCGCCATTTTTACAAAGTTTTCAGATTGCCCCCTGGGTTTGCATTCCCCACTGAATTGGCCATAGATCAATTGTGTCGAGACGGATTTTGAATTTGAGGCCTCGGGTGTAGTGTTTTTGACGTCGTGGTCCATAGCCAAATTGCGAGCATGCTTGTGCGCCATTTTTACAAAGTTTTTATATTGCCTCCCGGGTTTGCATCCCCCACTGAATTGGCAATAGGATCAATTGCGTCGAGACGGTTTTTGACGTCGTGGCCCATTGCCACACTTTCGCGCATGCTTATGCGCCGTTTTTACAAAGTTTTCGGATTACCTCTCGGGTTTGCACTCCCCACTGAATTGGCCATAGAATCAATTGTGCCGAAACGGATTTTGAATTTGAGGCCTCGGGTGCAGTGTTTTTAACGTCGTGGTCCATAGCCAAACTTCGGCCATGCTTGTGCGCCGTTTTTACAAAGTTTTCAGATTGCCTCCCAGAGTTGTATCCCCCACTAAATTGGCCATAGAATCAATTGTGTTGAGACGGATTTTGAATTTGACGCCTCGAGTGCGGAGTTTTTGACGTCGTCGCCCATAGCCAAACTTGCGCGTGTGCTTGTGCGCCATTTTTACAAAGTTTTCAGATTGCCTCCCGGCTTGCCTCCTCTACTGAATTGGCCATAGAATAAATTTTGTTGAGACGGATTTTGAATTTTACGCCTCGGTTGTGGAATTTTTTACGTCGTCGCCCATAGCCAAACTTGCGCGCATGCTTGTGCGCAGTTTTTACAATGTTTTCAGATTGCCTCTTGGGTTTGCATCCCCCACTGAATTGGCCATAGAATCAATTGTGTTGAGGCGGATTTTGAATTTGACGCCTCGGGGCGGAGTTTTTGACGTCGTCGCCATAGCCAAACTTGCGCGTGTGCTTGTGCGCCATTTTTACAAAGTTTTCAGATTGCCTCCCGGCTTGCCTCCTCTACTGAATTGGCCATAGAATAAATTTTGTTGAGACGGATTTTGAATTTTACGCCTCGGTTGTGGAATTTTTTACGTCGTCGCCCATAGCCAAACTTGCGCGCAGTTTTTACAATGTTTTCAGATTGCCTCTTGGGTTTGCATCCCCCACTGAATTGGCCATAGAATCAATTGTGTTGAGGCGGATTTTGAATTTGACGCCTTGGGTGCGGAGTTTTTTACGTCGTCGCCCATAGCCAAACTTGCGCGTATGCTTGTGCGCCGTTTTTACAAAGTTTTCAGATTGGCTCCCAGAGTTGCATCCCCCACTAAATTGGCCATAGAATCAATTGTGTTGAGACGGATTTTGAATTTGACGCCTCGAGTGCGGAGTTTTTGACGTCGTCGCCCATAGCCAAACTTGTGCGTGTGCTTGTGCGCCATTTTTACAAAGTTTTCAGATTGCCTCCCGGCTTGCCTCCTCTACTGAATTGGCCATAGAATAAATTTTGTTGAGACGGATTTTGAATTTTACGCCTCAGTTGTGGAATTTTTTACGTCGTCGCCCATAGCCAAACTTGCGCGCAGTTTTTACAATGTTTTCAGATTGCCTCTTGGGTTTGTATCCCCCACTGAATTGGCCATAGAATCAATTGTGTTGAGGCGGATTTTGAATTTGACGCCTTGGGTGCGGAGTTTTTTACGTCGTCGCCCATAGCCAAACTTGCGCGTATGCTTGTGCGCCGTTTTTACAAAGTTTTCAGATTGCCCCCTGGGTTTGCAACCCCCACTGAATTGGCCATAGAATCAATTTTGTTGAGACTGATTTTGAATTTGACGCCTCGGGTGCGGAGTTATTGACGTCGTCGCCCGTAGCCAAACTTGCGCGTGTGCTTGTGCGCCGTTTTTACAAAGTTTTCAGATTGCCTCTCGGCTTTGCATTCCCCACTGAATTGGCCATAGAATCAATTGTGTTGAGATGAATTTTGAATTTGACGCGTCGAGTGCGGAGTTTTTGACGTCGTCGCCATAGCCAAACTTGCGCGTGTGATTGTGCGCCATTTTTACAAAGTTTTCAGATTGCCTCCCGGCTTGCCTCCCCTACTGAATTGGCCATAGAATAAATTTTGTTGAGACGGATTTTGAATTTTACGCCTCGGTTGTGGAATTTTTTACGTCGTCGCCCATAGCCAAACTTGCGCGCATGCTTGTGCGCAGCTTTTACAATGTTTTCAGATTGCCTCTTGGGTTTGCATCCCCCACTGAATTGGCCATAGAATCAATTTTGTTGAGACTGATTTTGAATTTGATGCCTCGGGTGCGGAGTTTTTTACGTCGTCGCCCATAGCCAAACTTGCGCGTGTGCTTGTGCACCGTTTTTACAAAGTTTTCAGATTGCCTCCCGGCTTTGCATCCCCCACTGAATTGGCCATAGAATCAATTATGTTGAGATGAATTTTGAATTTGACGCCTCGGGTGCGGAGTTTTTGACGTTGTCGCCCATAGCCAAACTTGCGTGTGTGCTTGTGCGCCGTTTTTACAAAGTTTTCAGATTGCCTCTCGGGTTGCAACCCTCACTGAATTGGCCATAGAATCTATTTTGTTGAGACGAATTTTGAATTTAACGCCTCGGGTGCAGAGTTTTTGACATCGTCGCCCATAGCCAAACTTGCGCGCATGCTTGTGCGCTGTTTTTACGAAGTTTTCAGATTGCCTCCCGGGTATGCATCCCTACTGAATTGGCCATATAATCAATTGTGCTGAGACGGATTTTGAATTTGACGCCTCGGGTGCGGAGTTTTTGATGTCGTCGCCCGTAGCCAAACTTGTGCATATGCTTGTGCGCCATTTTTACAAAGTTTTCAGATTGCCCCCTGGGTTTGCATTCCCCACTGAATTGGCCATAGATCAATTGTGTCGAGACGGATTTTGAATTTGAGGCCTCGGGTGTAGTGTTTTTGACGTCGTGGTCCATAGCCAAATTACGAGCATGCTTGTGCGCCATTTTTACAAAGTTTTTATATTGCCTCCCGGGTTTGCATCCCCCACTGAATTGGCAATAGGATCAATTGCGTCGAGACGGTTTTTGACGTCGTGGCCCATTGCCACACTTTCGCGCATGCTTATGCGCCGTTTTTACAAAGTTTTCGGATTACCTCTCGGGTTTGCACTCCCCACTGAATTGGCCATAGAATCAATTGTGCCGAAACGGATTTTGAATTTGAGGCCTCGGGTGCAGTGTTTTTAACGTCGTGGTCCATAGCCAAACTTCGGCCATGCTTGTGCGCCGTTTTTACAAAGTTTTCAGATTGCCTCCCAGAGTTGCATCCCCCACTAAATTGGCCATAGAATCAATTGTGTTGAGACGGATTTTGAATTTGACGCCTCGAGTGCGGAGTTTTTGACGTCGTCGCCCATAGCCAAACTTGCGCGTGTGCTTGTGCGCCATTTTTACAAAGTTTTCAGATTGCCTCCCGGCTTGCCTCCTCTACTGAATTGGCCATAGAATAAATTTTGTTGAGACGGATTTTGAATTTTACGCCTCGGTTGTGGAATTTTTTACGTCGTCGCCCATAGCCAAACTTGCGCGCATGCTTGTGCGCAGTTTTTACAATGTTTTCAGATTGCCTCTTGGGTTTGCATCCCCCACTGAATTGGCCATATAATCAATTGTGTTGAGGCGGATTTTGAATTTGACGCCTTGGGTGCGGAGTTTTTTACGTCGTCGCCCATAGCCAAACTTGCGCGTATGCTTGTGCGCCGTTTTTACAAAGTTTTCAGATTGCCCCCTGGGTTTGCAACCCCCACTGAATTGGCCATAGAATCAATTTTGTTGAGACTGATTTTGAATTTGACGCCTCGGGGCGGAGTTTTTGACGTCGTCGCCATAGCCAAACTTGCGCGTGTGCTTGTGCGCCATTTTTACAAAGTTTTCAGATTGCCTCCCGGCTTGCCTCCTCTACTGAATTGGCCATAGAATAAATTTTGTTGAGACGGATTTTGAATTTTACGCCTCGGTTGTGGAATTTTTTACGTCGTCGCCCATAGCCAAACTTGCGCGCAGTTTTTACAATGTTTTCAGATTGCCTCTTGGGTTTGCATCCCCCACTGAATTGGCCATAGAATCAATTGTATTGAGGCGGATTTTGAATTTGACGCCTTGGGTGCGGAGTTTTTTACGTCGTCGCCCATAGCCAAACTTGCGCGTATGCTTGTGCGCCGTTTTTACAAAGTTTTCAGATTGGCTCCCAGAGTTGCATCCCCCACTAAATTGGCCATAGAATCAATTGTTTTGAGACGGATTTTGAATTTGACGCCTCGAGTGCGGAGTTTTTGACGTCGTCGCCCATAGCCAAACTTGTGCGTGTGCTTGTGCGCCATTTTTACAAAGTTTTCAGATTGCCTCCCGGCTTGCCTCCTCTACTGAATTGGCCATAGAATAAATTTTGTTGAGACGGATTTTGAATTTTACGCCTCAGTTGTGGAATTTTTTACGTCGTCGCCCATAGCCAAACTTGCGCGCAGTTTTTACAATGTTTTCAGATTGCCTCTTGGGTTTGCATCCCCCACTGAATTGGCCATAGAATCAATTGTGTTGAGGCGGATTTTGAATTTGACGCCTTGGGTGCGGAGTTTTTTACGTCGTCGCCCATAGCCAAACTTGCGCGTATGCTTGTGCGCCGTTTTTACAAAGTTTTCAGATTGCCCCCTGGGTTTGCAACCCCCACTGAATTGGCCATAGAATCAATTTTGTTGAGACTGATTTTGAATTTGACGCCTCGGGTGCGGAGTTATTGACGTCGTCGCCCGTAGCCAAACTTGCGCGTGTGCTTGTGCGCCGTTTTTACAAAGTTTTCAGATTGTCTCTCGGCTTTGCATTCCCCACTGAATTGGCCATAGAATCAATTGTGTTGAGATGAATTTTGAATTTGACGCGTCGAGTGCGGAGTTTTTGACGTCGTCGCCATAGCCAAACTTGCGCGTGTGATTGTGCGCCATTTTTACAAAGTTTTCAGATTGCCTCCCGGCTTGCCTCCCCTACTGAATTGGCCATAGAATAAATTTTGTTGAGACGGATTTTGAATTTTACGCCTCGGTTGTGGAATTTTTTACGTCGTCGCCCATAGCCAAACTTGCGCGCATGCTTGTGCGCAGCTTTTACAATGTTTTCAGATTGCCTCTTGGGTTTGCATCCCCCACTGAATTGGCCATAGAATCAATTTTGTTGAGACTGATTTTGAATTTGATGCCTCGGGTGCGGAGTTTTTTACGTCGTCGCCCATAGCCAAACTTGCGCGTGTGCTTGTGCGCCATTTTTACAAAGTTTTCAGATTGCCTCCCGGCTTGCCTCCTCTACTGAATTGGCCATAGAATAAATTTTGTTGAGACGGATTTTGAATTTTACGCCTCGGTTGTGGAATTTTTTACGTCGTCGCCCATAGCCAAACTTGCGCGCAGTTTTTACAATGTTTTCAGATTGCCTCTTGGGTTTGCATCCCCCACTGAATTGGCCATAGAATCAATTGTATTGAGGCGGATTTTGAATTTGACGCCTTGGGTGCGGAGTTTTTTACGTCGTCGCCCATAGCCAAACTTGCGCGTATGCTTGTGCGCCGTTTTTACAAAGTTTTCAGATTGGCTCCCAGAGTTGCATCCCCCACTAAATTGGCCATAGAATCAATTGTTTTGAGACGGATTTTGAATTTGACGCCTCGAGTGCGGAGTTTTTGACGTCGTCGCCCATAGCCAAACTTGTGCGTGTGCTTGTGCGCCATTTTTACAAAGTTTTCAGATTGCCTCCCGGCTTGCCTCCTCTACTGAATTGGCCATAGAATAAATTTTGTTGAGACGGATTTTGAATTTTACGCCTCAGTTGTGGAATTTTTTACGTCGTCGCCCATAGCCAAACTTGCGCGCAGTTTTTACAATGTTTTCAGATTGCCTCTTGGGTTTGCATCCCCCACTGAATTGGCCATAGAATCAATTGTGTTGAGGCGGATTTTGAATTTGACGCCTTGGGTGCGGAGTTTTTTACGTCGTCGCCCATAGCCAAACTTGCGCGTATGCTTGTGCGCCGTTTTTACAAAGTTTTCAGATTGCCCCCTGGGTTTGCAACCCCCACTGAATTGGCCATAGAATCAATTTTGTTGAGACTGATTTTGAATTTGACGCCTCGGGTGCGGAGTTATTGACGTCGTCGCCCGTAGCCAAACTTGCGCGTGTGCTTGTGCGCCGTTTTTACAAAGTTTTCAGATTGTCTCTCGGCTTTGCATTCCCCACTGAATTGGCCATAGAATCAATTGTGTTGAGATGAATTTTGAATTTGACGCGTCGAGTGCGGAGTTTTTGACGTCGTCGCCATAGCCAAACTTGCGCGTGTGATTGTGCGCCATTTTTACAAAGTTTTCAGATTGCCTCCCGGCTTGCCTCCCCTACTGAATTGGCCATAGAATAAATTTTGTTGAGACGGATTTTGAATTTTACGCCTCGGTTGTGGAATTTTTTACGTCGTCGCCCATAGCCAAACTTGCGCGCATGCTTGTGCGCAGCTTTTACAATGTTTTCAGATTGCCTCTTGGGTTTGCATCCCCCACTGAATTGGCCATAGAATCAATTTTGTTGAGACTGATTTTGAATTTGATGCCTCGGGTGCGGAGTTTTTTACGTCGTCGCCCATAGCCAAACTTGCGCGTGTGCTTGTGCACCGTTTTTACAAAGTTTTCAGATTGCCTCCCGGCTTTGCATCCCCCACTGAATTGGCCATAGAATCAATTATGTTGAGATGAATTTTGAATTTGACGCCTCGGGTGCGGAGTTTTTGACGTTGTCGCCCATAGCCAAACTTGCGTGTGTGCTTGTGCGCCGTTTTTACAAAGTTTTCAGATTGCCTCTCGGGTTGCAACCCTCACTGAATTGGCCATAGAATCTATTTTGTTGAGACGAATTTTGAATTTAACGCCTCGGGTGCAGAGTTTTTGACATCGTCGCCCATAGCCAAACTTGCGCGCATGCTTGTGCGCTGTTTTTACGAAGTTTTCAGATTGCCTCCCGGGTATGCATCCCTACTGAATTGGCCATATAATCAATTGTGCTGAGACGGATTTTGAATTTGACGCCTCGGGTGCGGAGTTTTTGATGTCGTCGCCCGTAGCCAAACTTGTGCATATGCTTGTGCGCCATTTTTACAAAGTTTTCAGATTGCCCCCTGGGTTTGCATTCCCCACTGAATTGGCCATAGATCAATTGTGTCGAGACGGATTTTGAATTTGAGGCCTCGGGTGTAGTGTTTTTGACGTCGTGGTCCATAGCCAAATTGCGAGCATGCTTGTGCGCCATTTTTACAAAGTTTTTATATTGCCTCCCGGGTTTGCATCCCCCACTGAATTGGCAATAGGATCAATTGCGTCGAGACGGTTTTTGACGTCGTGGCCCATTGCCACACTTTCGCGCATGCTTATGCGCCGTTTTTACAAAGTTTTCGGATTACCTCTCGGGTTTGCACTCCCCACTGAATTGGCCATAGAATCAATTGTGCCGAAACGGATTTTGAATTTGAGGCCTCGGGTGCAGTGTTTTTAACGTCGTGGTCCATAGCCAAACTTCGGCCATGCTTGTGCGCCGTTTTTACAAAGTTTTCAGATTGCCTCCCAGAGTTGTATCCCCCACTAAATTGGCCATAGAATCAATTGTGTTGAGACGGATTTTGAATTTGACGCCTCGAGTGCGGAGTTTTTGACGTCGTCGCCCATAGCCAAACTTGCGCGTGTGCTTGTGCGCCATTTTTACAAAGTTTTCAGATTGCCTCCCGGCTTGCCTCCTCTACTGAATTGGCCATAGAATAAATTTTGTTGAGACGGATTTTGAATTTTACGCCTCGGTTGTGGAATTTTTTACGTCGTCGCCCATAGCCAAACTTGCGCGCATGCTTGTGCGCAGTTTTTACAATGTTTTCAGATTGCCTCTTGGGTTTGCATCCCCCACTGAATTGGCCATAGAATCAATTGTGTTGAGGCGGATTTTGAATTTGACGCCTTGGGTGCGGAGTTTTTTACGTCGTCGCCCATAGCCAAACTTGCGCGTATGCTTGTGCGCCGTTTTTACAAAGTTTTCAGATTGCCCCCTGGGTTTGCAACCCCCACTGAATTGGCCATAGAATCAATTTTGTTGAGACTGATTTTGAATTTGACGCCTCGGGGCGGAGTTTTTGACGTCGTCGCCATAGCCAAACTTGCGCGTGTGCTTGTGCGCCATTTTTACAAAGTTTTCAGATTGCCTCCCGGCTTGCCTCCTCTACTGAATTGGCCATAGAATAAATTTTGTTGAGACGGATTTTGAATTTTACGCCTCGGTTGTGGAATTTTTTACGTCGTCGCCCATAGCCAAACTTGCGCGCAGTTTTTACAATGTTTTCAGATTGCCTCTTGGGTTTGCATCCCCCACTGAATTGGCCATAGAATCAATTGTGTTGAGGCGGATTTTGAATTTGACGCCTTGGGTGCGGAGTTTTTTACGTCGTCGCCCATAGCCAAACTTGCGCGTATGCTTGTGCGCCGTTTTTACAAAGTTTTCAGATTGCCTCCCAGAGTTGCATCCCCCACTAAATTGGCCATAGAATCAATTGTGTTGAGATGGATTTTGAATTTGACGCCTCGAGTGCGGAGTTTTTGACGTCGTCGCCCATAGCCAAACTTGTGCGTGTGCTTGTGCGCCATTTTTACAAAGTTTTCAGATTGCCTCCCGGCTTGCCTCCTCTACTGAATTGGCCATAGAATAAATTTTGTTGAGACGGATTTTGAATTTTACGCCTCAGTTGTGGAATTTTTTACGTCGTCGCCCATAGCCAAACTTGCGCGCAGTTTTTACAATGTTTTCAGATTGCCTCTTGGGTTTGCATCCCCCACTGAATTGGCCATAGAATCAATTGTGTTGAGGCGGATTTTGAATTTGACGCCTTGGGTGCGGAGTTTTTTACGTCGTCGCCCATAGCCAAACTTGCGCGTATGCTTGTGCGCCGTTTTTACAAAGTTTTCAGATTGCCCCCTGGGTTTGCAACCCCCACTGAATTGGCCATAGAATCAATTTTGTTGAGACTGATTTTGAATTTGACACCTCGGGTGCGGAGTTATTGACGTCGTCGCCCGTAGCCAAACTTGCGCGTGTGCTTGTGCGCCGTTTTTACAAAGTTTTCAGATTGCCTCTCGGCTTTGCATTCCCCACTGAATTGGCCATAGAATCAATTGTGTTGAGATGAATTTTGAATTTGACGCGTCGAGTGCGGAGTTTTTGACGTCGTCGCCATAGCCAAACTTGCGCGTGTGATTGTGCGCCATTTTTACAAAGTTTTCAGATTGCCTCCCGGCTTGCCTCCCCTACTGAATTGGCCATAGAATAAATTTTGTTGAGACGGATTTTGAATTTTACGCCTCGGTTGTGGAATTTTTTACGTCGTCGCCCATAGCCAAACTTGCGCGCATGCTTGTGCGCAGCTTTTACAATGTTTTCAGATTGCCTCTTGGGTTTGCATCCCCCACTGAATTGGCCATAGAATCAATTTTGTTGAGACTGATTTTGAATTTGATGCCTCGGGTGCGGAGTTTTTTACGTCGTCGCCCATAGCCAAACTTGCGCGTGTGCTTGTGCACCGTTTTTACAAAGTTTTCAGATTGCCTCCCGGCTTTGCATCCCCCACTGAATTGGCCATAGAATCAATTATGTTGAGATGAATTTTGAATTTGACGCCTCGGGTGCGGAGTTTTTGACGTTGTCGCCCATAGCCGAACTTGCGTGTGTGCTTGTGCGCCGTTTTTACAAAGTTTTCAGATTGCCTCCCGGGTATGCATCCCCACTGAATTGGCCATATAATCAATTGTGCTGAGACGGATTTTGAATTTGACGCCTCGGGTGCGGAGTTTTTGATGTCGTCGCCCGTAGCCAAACTTGTGCATATGCTTGTGCGCCATTTTTACAAAGTTTTCAGATCCCCCCTGGGTTTGCATCCCCCACTGAATTGGCCATAGATCAATTGTGTCGAGACGGATTTTGAATTTGAGGCCTCGGGTGCAGTGTTTTTGACGTCGTGGTCCATAGCCAAATTGCGAGCATGCTTGTGCGCCATTTTTACAAAGTTTTTATATTGCCTCCCGGGTTTGCATCCCCCACTGAATTGGCAATAGGATCAATTGCGTCGAGACGGTTTTTGACGTCGTGGCCCATTGCCACACTTTCGCGCATGCTTATGCGCCGTTTTTACAAAGTTTTTGGATTACCTCTCGGGTTTGCACTCCCCACTGAATTGGCCATAGAATCAATTGTGCCGAAACGGATTTTGAATTTGAGGCCTTGGGTGCAGTGTTTTTAACGTCGTGGTCCATAGCCAAACTTCGGCCATGCTTGTGCGCCGTTTTTACAAAGTTTTCAGATTGCCTCCCAGAGTTGCATCCCCCACTAAATTGGCCATAGAATCAATTGTGTTGAGATGGATTTTGAATTTGACGCCTCGAGTGCGGAGTTTTTGACGTCGTCGCCCATAGCCAAACTTGCGCGTGTGCTTGTGCGCAGTTTTTACAATGTTTTCAGATTGCCTCTTGGGTTTGCATCCCCCACTGAATTGGCCATAGAATAAATTGTGTTGAGGCGGATTTTGAATTTGACGCCTTGGGTGCGGAGTTTTTTACGTCGTCGCCCATAGCCAAACTTGCGCGTATGCTTGTGCGCCGTTTTTACAAAGTTTTCAGATTGCCCCCTGGGTTTGCAACCCCCACTGAATTGGCCATAGAATCAATTTTGTTGAGACTGATTTTGAATTTGACGCCTCGGGGCGGAGTTTTTGACGTCGTCGCCATAGCCAAACTTGCGCGTGTGCTTGTGCGCCATTTTTACAAAGTTTTCAGATTGCCTCCCGGCTTGCCTCCTCTACTGAATTGGCCATAGAATAAATTTTGTTGAGACGGATTTTGAATTTTACGCCTCGGTTGTGGAATTTTTTACGTCGTCGCCCATAGCCAAACTTGCGCGCATGCTTGTGCGCAGTTTTTACAATGTTTTCAGATTGCCTCTTGGGTTTGCACCCCCCACTGAATTGGCCATAGAATCAATTTTGTTGAGACTGATTTTGAATTTGACGCCTCGGGTGCGGAGTTTTTTACGTCGTCGCCCATAGCCAAACTTGCGCGTGTGCTTGTGCGCCATTTTTACAAAGTTTTCAGATTGCCTCCCGGCTTTGCATCCCCCACTGAATTGGCCATAGAATCAATTATGTTGAGATGAATTTTGAATTTGACGCCTCGGGTGCGGAGTTTTTGACGTTGTCGCCCATAGCCAAACTTGCGTGTGTGCTTGTGCGCCGTTTTTACAAAGTTTTCAGATTGCCTCTCGGGTTGCAACCCTCACTGAATTGGCCATAGAATCTATTTTGTTGAGACGAATTTTGAATTTAAAGCCTCGGGTGCAGAGTTTTTGACATCGTCGCCCATAGCCAAACTTGCGCGCATGCTTGTGCGCCGTTTTTACGAAGTTCTCAGATTGCCTCCCGGGTATGCATCCCTACTGAATTGGCCATATAATCAATTGTGCTGAGACGGATTTTGAATTTGACGCCTCGGGTGCGGAGTTTTTGATGTCGTCGCCCGTAGCCAAACTTGTGCATATGCTTGTGCGCCATTTTTACAAAGTTTTCAGATCCCCCCTGGGTTTGCATCCCCCACTGAATTGGCCATAGATCAATTGTGTCGTGACGGATTTTGAATTTGAGGCCTCGGGTGCAGTGTTTTTGACGTCGTGGTCCATAGCCAAATTGCGAGCATGCTTGTGCGCCATTTTTACAAAGTTTTTATATTGCCTCCCGGGTTTGCATCCCCCACTGAATTGGCAATAGGATCAATTGCGTCGAGACGGTTTTTGACGTCGTGGCCCATTGCCACACTTTCGCGCATGCTTATGCGCCGTTTTTACAAAGTTTTTGGATTACCTCTCGGGTTTGCACTCCCCACTGAATTGGCCATAGAATCAATTGTGCCGAAACGGATTTTGAATTTGAGGCCTCGGGTGCAGTGTTTTTAACGTCGTGGTCCATAGCCAAACTTCGGCCATGCTTGTGCGCCGTTTTTACAAAGTTTTCAGATTGCCTCCCAGAGTTGCATCCCCCACTAAATTGGCCATAGAATCAATTGTGTTGAGATGGATTTTGAATTTGACGCCTCGAGTGCGGAGTTTTTGACGTCGTCGCCCATAGCCAAACTTGCGCGTGTGCTTGTGCGCAGTTTTTACAATGTTTTCAGATTGCCTCTTGGGTTTGCATCCCCCACTGAATTGGCCATAGAATAAATTGTGTTGAGGCGGATTTTGAATTTGACGCCTTGGGTGCGGAGTTTTTTACGTCGTCGCCCATAGCCAAACTTGCGCGTATGCTTGTGCGCCGTTTTTACAAAGTTTTCAGATTGCCCCCTGGGTTTGCAACCCCCACTGAATTGGCCATAGAATCAATTTTGTTGAGACTGATTTTGAATTTGACGCCTCGGGGCGGAGTTTTTGACGTCGTCGCCATAGCCAAACTTGCGCGTGTGCTTGTGCGCCATTTTTACAAAGTTTTCAGATTGCCTCCCGGCTTGCCTCCTCTACTGAATTGGCCATAGAATAAATTTTGTTGAGACGGATTTTGAATTTTACGCCTCGGTTGTGGAATTTTTTACGTCGTCGCCCATAAACAAACTTGCGCGCATGCTTGTGCGCAGTTTTTACAATGTTTTCAGATTGCCTCTTGGGTTTGCACCCCCCACTGAATTGGCCATAGAATCAATTTTGTTGAGACTGATTTTGAATTTGACGCCTCGGGTGCGGAGTTTTTTACGTCGTCGCCCATAGCCAAACTTGCGCGTGTGCTTGTGCGCCGTTTTTACAAAGTTTTCAGATTGCCTCCCGGCTTTGCATCCCCCACTGAATTGGCCATAGAATCAATTATGTTGAGATGAATTTTGAATTTGACGCCTCGGGTGCGGAGTTTTTGACGTTGTCGCCCATAGCCAAACTTGCGTGTGTGCTTGTGCGCCGTTTTTACAAAGTTTTCAGATTGCCTCTCGGGTTGCAACCCTCACTGAATTGGCCATAGAATCTATTTTGTTGAGACGAATTTTGAATTTAACGCCTCGGGTGCGGAGTTTTTGACATCGTCGCCCATAGCCAAACTTGCGCGCATGCTTGTGCGCCGTTTTTACGAAGTTTTCAGATTGCCTCCCGGGTATGCATCCCTACTTAATTGGCCATAGAATCAATTGTGTTGAGACGGATTTTGAATTTGACGCCTCGGGTGCGGAGTTTTTGATGTCGTCGCCCATAGCCAAACTTGTGCATATGCTTGTGCGCCATTTTTACAAAGTTTTCAGATTGCCCCCTGGGTTTGCATCCCCCACTGAATTGGCCATAGAATCAATTGTGTCGAGACGGATTTTGAATTTGAGGCCTCGGGTGTAGTGTTTTTTACGTCGTGGTCCATAGCCAAATTGCGAGCATGCTTGTGCGCCATTTTTACAAAGTTTTTATATTGCCTCCCGGGTTTGCATCCCCCACTGAATTGGCAATAGGATCAATTGCGTCGAGACGGTTTTTGACGTCGTGGCCCATTGCCACACTTTCGCGCATGCTTATGCGCCGTTTTTACAAAGTTTTCGGATTACCTCTCGGGTTTGCACTCCCCACTGAATTGGCCATAGAATCAATTGTGCCGAAACGGATTTTGAATTTGAGGCCTCGGGTGCAGTGTTTTTAACGTCGTGGTCCATAGCCAAACTTCGGCCATGCTTGTGCGCCGTTTTTACAAAGTTTTCAGATTGCCTCCCAGAGTTGTATCCCCCACTAAATTGGCCATAGAATCAATTGTGTTGAGACGGATTTTGAATTTGACGCCTCGAGTGCGGAGTTTTTGACGTCGTCGCCCATAGCCAAACTTGCGCGTGTGCTTGTGCGCCATTTTTACAAAGTTTTCAGATTGCCTCCCGGCTTGCCTCCTCTACTGAATTGGCCATAGAATAAATTTTGTTGAGACGGATTTTGAATTTTACGCCTCGGTTGTGGAATTTTTTACGTCGTCGCCCATAGCCAAACTTGCGCGCATGCTTGTGCGCAGTTTTTACAATGTTTTCAGATTGCCTCTTGGGTTTGCATCCCCCACTGAATTGGCCATAGAATCAATTGTGTTGAGGCGGATTTTGAATTTGACGCCTTGGGTGCGGAGTTTTTTACGTCGTCGCCCATAGCCAAACTTGCGCGTATGCTTGTGCGCCGTTTTTACAAAGTTTTCAGATTGCCCCCTGGGTTTGCAACCCCCACTGAATTGGCCATAGAATCAATTTTGTTGAGACTGATTTTGAATTTGACGCCTCGGGGCGGAGTTTTTGACGTCGTCGCCATAGCCAAACTTGCGCGTGTGCTTGTGCGCCATTTTTACAAAGTTTTCAGATTGCCTCCCGGCTTGCCTCCTCTACTGAATTGGCCATAGAATAAATTTTGTTGAGACGGATTTTGAATTTTACGCCTCGGTTGTGGAATTTTTTACGTCGTCGCCCATAGCCAAACTTGCACGCAGTTTTTACAATGTTTTCAGATTGCCTCTTGGGTTTGCATCCCCCACTGAATTGGCCATAGAATCAATTGTGTTGAGGCGGATTTTGAATTTGACGCCTTGGGTGCGGAGTTTTTTACGTCGTCGCCCATAGCCAAACTTGCGCGTATGCTTGTGCGCCGTCTTTACAAAGTTTTCAGATTGCCTCCCAGAGTTGCATCCCCCACTAAATTGGCCATAGAATCAATTGTGTTGAGATGGATTTTGAATTTGACGCCTCGAGTGCGGAGTTTTTGACGTCGTCGCCCATAGCCAAACTTGTGCGTGTGCTTGTGCGCCATTTTTACAAAGTTTTCAGATTGCCTCCCGGCTTGCCTCCTCTACTGAATTGGCCATAGAATAAATTTTGTTGAGACGGATTTTGAATTTTACGCCTCAGTTGTGGAATTTTTTACGTCGTCGCCCATAGCCAAACTTGCGCGCAGTTTTTACAATGTTTTCAGATTGTCTCTTGGGTTTGCATCCCCCACTGAATTGGCCATAGAATCAATTGTGTTGAGGCGGATTTTGAATTTGACGCCTTGGGTGCGGAGTTTTTTACGTCGTCGCCCATAGCCAAACTTGCGCGTATGCTTGTGCGCCGTTTTTACAAAGTTTTCAGATTGCCCCCTGGGTTTGCAACCCCCACTGAATTGGCCATAGAATCAATTTTGTTGAGACTGATTTTGAATTTGACGCCTCGGGTGCGGAGTTATTGACGTCGTCGCCCGTAGCCAAACTTGCGCGTGTGCTTGTGCGCCGTTTTTACAAAGTTTTCAGATTGCCTCTCGGCTTTGCATTCCCCACTGAATTGGCCATAGAATCAATTGTGTTGAGATGAATTTTGAATTTGACGCGTCGAGTGCGGAGTTTTTGACGTCGTCGCCATAGCCAAACTTGCGCGTGTGATTGTGCGCCATTTTTACAAAGTTTTCAGATTGCCTCCCGGCTTGCCTCCCCTACTGAATTGGCCATAGAATAAATTTTGTTGAGACGGATTTTGAATTTTACGCCTCGGTTGTGGAATTTTTTACGTCGTCGCCCATAGCCAAACTTGCGCGCATGCTTGTGCGCAGCTTTTACAATGTTTTCAGATTGCCTCTTGGGTTTGCATCCCCCACTGAATTGGCCATAGAATCAATTTTGTTGAGACTGATTTTGAATTTGATGCCTCGGGTGCGGAGTTTTTTACGTCGTCGCCCATAGCCAAACTTGCGCGTGTGCTTGTGCACCGTTTTTACAAAGTTTTCAGATTGCCTCCCGGCTTTGCATCCCCCACTGAATTGGCCATAGAATCAATTATGTTGAGATGAATTTTGAATTTGACGCCTCGGGTGCGGAGTTTTTGACATCGTCGCCCATAGCCAAACTTGCGTGTGTGCTTGTGCGCCGTTTTTACAAAGTTTTCAAATTACCTCTCGGGTTGCAACCCTCACTGAATTAGCCATAGAATCTATTTTGTTGAGATGAATTTTGAATTTGACGCCTCGGGTGCGGAGTTTTTGACGTTGTCGCCCATAGCCAAACTTGCGTGTGTGCTTGTGCGCCGTTTTTACAATGTTTTCAGATTGCCTCTCGGGTTGCAACCCACACTAAATTGGCCATAGAATCTATTTTGTTGAGACGAATTTTGAATTTAACACCTCGGGTGCGGAGTTTTTGACATCGTCGCCCATAGCCAAACTTGCGCGCATGCTTGTGCGCCGTTTTTACAAAGTTTTCAGATTGCCTCCCGGGTATGCATCCCTACTGAATTGGCCATATAATCAATTGTGTTGAGACGGATTTTGAATTTGACGCCTCGGGTGCGGAGTTTTTTATGTCGTCGCCCGTAGCCAAACTTGTGCATATGCTTGTGCGCCAATTTTACAAAGTTTTCAGATTGTCCCCTGGGTTTGCATCCCCCACTGAATTGGCCATAGAATCAATTGTGTCGAGACGAATTTTGAATTTGAGGCCTCGGGTGCAGTGTTTTTGACGTCGTGGTCCATAGCCAAATTGCGAGCATGCTTGTGCGCCATTTTTACAAAGTTTTTATATTGCCTCCCGGGTTTGCATCCCCCACTGAATTGGCAATAGGATCAATTGCGTCGAGACGGTTTTTGACATCGTGGCCCATTGCCACACTTTCGCGCATGCTTATGCGCCGTTTTTACAAAGTTTTCGGATTACCTCTCGGGTTTGCACTCCCCACTGAATTGGCCATAGAATCAATTGTGCCGACACGGATTTTGAATTTGAGGCCTCGGGTGCAGTGTTTTTAACGTCGTGGTCCATAGCCAAACTTCGGCCATGCTTGTGTGCCGTTTTTACAAAGTTTTCAGATTGCCTCCCGGCTTTGCATCCCCACTGAATTGGCCATATAATCAATTGTGTTGAGACGGATTTTGAATTTGACGCCTCGAGTGCGAAGTTTTTGACGTCGTCGCCCATAGCCAAACTTGCGCGTGTGCTTGTGCGCCATTTTTACAAAGTTTTCAGATTGCCTCCCGGCTTGCCTCCTCTACTGAATTAGCCATAGAATAAATTTTGTTGAGACGGATTTTGAATTTTACGCCTCGGTTGTGGAATTTTTTACGTCGTCGCCCATAGCCAAACTTGCGCGCATGCTTGTGCGCAGTTTTTACAAAGTTTTCAGATTGCCTCTCGGGTTGCAACCCTCACTGAATTGGCCATAGAATCTATTTTGTTGAGACGAATTTTGAATTTAAAGCCTCGGGTGCAGAGTTTTTGACATCGTCGCCCATAGCCAAACTTGCGCGCATGCTTGTGCGCCGTTTTTACGAAGTTCTCAGATTGCCTCCCGGGTATGCATCCCTACTGAATTGGCCATATAATCAATTGTGCTGAGACGGATTTTGAATTTGACGCCTCGGGTGCGGAGTTTTTGATGTCGTCGCCCGTAGCCAAACTTGTGCATATGCTTGTGCGCCATTTTTACAAAGTTTTCAGATTCCCCCTGGGTTTGCATCCCCCACTGAATTGGCCATAGATCAATTGTGTCGAGACGGATTTTGAATTTGAGGCCTCGGGTGCAGTATTTTTGACGTCGTGGTCCATAGCCAAATTGCGAGCATGCTTGTGCGCCATTTTTACAAAGTTTTTATATTGCCTCCCGGGTTTGCATCCCCCACTGAATTGGCAATAGGATCAATTGCGTCGAGACGGTTTTTGACGTCGTGGCCCATTGCCACACTTTCGCGCATGCTTATGCGCCGTTTTTACAAAGTTTTTGGATTACCTCTCGGGTTTGCACTCCCCACTGAATTGGCCATAGAATCAATTGTGCCGAAACGGATTTTGAATTTGAGGCCTCGGGTGCAGTGTTTTTAACGTCGTGGTCCATAGCCAAACTTCGGCCATGCTTGTGCGCCGTTTTTACAAAGTTTTCAGATTGCCTCCCAGAGTTGCATCCCCCACTAAATTGGCCATAGAATCAATTGTGTTGAGATGGATTTTGAATTTGACGCCTCGAGTGCGGAGTTTTTGACGTCGTCGCCCATAGCCAAACTTGCGCGTGTGCTTGTGCGCAGTTTTTACAATGTTTTCAGATTGCCTCTTGGGTTTGCATCCCCCACTGAATTGGCCATAGAATAAATTGTGTTGAGGCGGATTTTGAATTTGACGCCTTGGGTGCGGAGTTTTTTACGTCGTCGCCCATAGCCAAACTTGCGCGTATGCTTGTGCGCCGTTTTTACAAAGTTTTCAGATTGCCCCCTCGGTTTGCAACCCCCACTGAATTGGCCATAGAATCAATTTTGTTGAGACTGATTTTGAATTTGACGCCTCGGGGCGGAGTTTTTGACGTCGTCGCCATAGCCAAACTTGCGCGTGTGCTTGTGCGCCATTTTTACAAAGTTTTCAGATTGCCTCCCGGCTTGCCTCCTCTACTGAATTGGCCATAGAATAAATTTTGTTGAGACGGATTTTGAATTTTACGCCTCGGTTGTGGAATTTTTTACGTCGTCGCCCATAGCCAAACTTGCGCGCATGCTTGTGCGCAGTTTTTACAATGTTTTCAGATTGCCTCTTGGGTTTGCACCCCCCACTGAATTGGCCATAGAATCAATTTTGTTGAGACTGATTTTGAATTTGACGCCTCGGGTGCGGAGTTTTTTACGTCGTCGCCCATAGCCAAACTTGCGCGTGTGCTTGTGCGCCGTTTTTACAAAGTTTTCAGATTGCCTCCCGGCTTTGCATCCCCCACTGAATTGGCCATAGAATCAATTATGTTGAGATGAATTTTGAATTTGACGCCTCGGGTGCGGAGTTTTTGACGTTGTCGCCCATAGCCAAACTTGCGTGTGTGCTTGTGCGCCGTTTTTACAAAGTTTTCAGATTGCCTCTCGGGTTGCAACCCTCACTGAATTGGCCATAGAATCTATTTTGTTGAGACGAATTTTGAATTTAACGCCTCGGGTGCGGAGTTTTTGACATCGTCGCCCATAGCCAAACTTGCGCGCATGCTTGTGCGCCGTTTTTACGAAGTTTTCAGATTGCCTCCCGGGTATGCATCCCTACTTAATTGGCCATAGAATCAATTGTGTTGAGACGGATTTTGAATTTGACGCCTCGGGTGCGGAGTTTTTGATGTCGTCGCCCATAGCCAAACTTGTGCATATGCTTGTGCGCCATTTTTACAAAGTTTTCAGATTGCCCCCTGGGTTTGCATCCCCCACTGAATTGGCCATAGAATCAATTGTGTCGAGACGGATTTTGAATTTGAGGCCTCGGGTGTAGTGTTTTTTACGTCGTGGTCCATAGCCAAATTGCGAGCATGCTTGTGCGCCATTTTTACAAAGTTTTTATATTGCCTCCCGGGTTTGCATCCCCCACCGAATTGGCAATAGGATCAATTGCGTCGAGACGGTTTTTGACGTCGTGGCCCATTGCCACACTTTCGCGCATGGTTATACTCCGTTTTTACAAAGTTTTCGGATTACCTCTCGAGTTTGCACTCCCCACTTAATTTGCCATAGAATCAATTGTGCCAAAACGGATTTTGAATTTGAGGCCTCGGGTGCAGTGTTTTTAACGTCGTGGTCCATAGCCAAACTTCGGCCATGCTTTGTGCGCCGTTTTTACAAAGTTTTCAGATTGCCTCCCGGATTTGCATCCCCCACTGAATTGGCCATAGAATCAATTGTGTTGAGACGGATTTTGAATTTGACGCCTCGAGTGCGGAGTTTTTGACGTCGTCGCCCATAGCCAAACTTGCGCGTGTGCTTGTACGCCATTTTTACAAAGTTTTCAGATTGCCTCCCGGCTTGCCTCCTCTACTGAATTGGCCATAGACTAAATTTTGTTGAGACTGATTTTGAATTTGACGCCTCGGGTGCGGAGTTTTTGACGTCGTCGCCCATAGCCAAACTTGCGCGTGTGCTTGTGCGCCGTTTTTACAAAGTTTTCAGATTGCCTCCCGGCTTTGCATCCCCCACTGAATTGGCCATAGAATCAATTGGGTTGAGATGAATTTTGAATTTGACGCCTCGGGTGCGGAGTTTTTGACGTCGTCGCCCATAGCCAAACTTGCGTGTGTGCTTGTGCGCCGTTTTTACAAAGTTTTCAAATTACCTCTCGGGTTGCAACCCTCACTGAATTAGCCATAGAATCTATTTTGTTGAGATGAATTTTGAATTTGACGCCTCGGGTGCGGAGTTTTTGACGTTGTCGCCCATAGCCAAACTTGCGTGTGTGCTTGTGCGCCGTTTTTACAATGTTTTCAGATTGCCTCTCGGGTTGCAACCCACACTAAATTGGCCATAGAATCTATTTTGTTGAGACGAATTTTGAATTTAACACCTCGGGTGCGGAGTTTTTGACGTCGTCGCCCATAGCCAAACTTGCGCGCATGCCATTGCGCCGTTTTTACAAAGTTTTCAGATTGCCTCCCGGGTATGCATCCCTACTGAATTGGCCATATAATCAATTGTGTTGAGACGGATTTTGAATTTGACGCCTCGGGTGCGGAGTTTTTTATGTCGTCGCCCGTAGCCAAACTTGTGCATATGCTTGTGCGCCATTTTTACAAAGTTTTCAGATCCCCCCTGGGTTTGCATCCCCCACTGAATTGGCCATAGATCAATTGTGTCGAGACGGATTTTGAATTTGAGGCCTCGGGTGCAGTGTTTTTGACGTCGTGGTCCATAGCCAAATTGCGAGCATGCTTGTGCGCCATTTTTACAAAGTTTTTATATTGCCTCCCGGGTTTGCATCCCCCACTGAATTGGCAATAGGATCAATTGCGTCGAGACGGTTTTTGACATCGTGGCCCATTGCCACACTTTCGCGCATGCTTATGCGCCGTTTTTACAAAGTTTTCGGATTACCTCTCGGGTTTGCACTCCCCACTGAATTGGCCATAGAATCAATTGTGCCGACACGGATTTTGAATTTGAGGCCTCGGGTGCAGTGTTTTTAACGTCGTGGTCCATAGCCAAACTTCGGCCATGCTTGTGTGCCGTTTTTACAAAGTTTTCAGATTGCCTCCCGGCTTTGCATCCCCACTGAATTGGCCATATAATCAATTGTGTTGAGACGGATTTTGAATTTGACGCCTCGAGTGCGAAGTTTTTGACGTCGTCGCCCATAGCCAAACTTGCGCGTGTGCTTGTGCGCCATTTTTACAAAGTTTTCAGATTGCCTCCCGGCTTGCCTCCTCTACTGAATTAGCCATAGAATAAATTTTGTTGAGACGGATTTTGAATTTTACGCCTCGGTTGTGGAATTTTTTACGTCGTCGCCCATAGCCAAACTTGCGCGCATGCTTGTGCGCAGTTTTTACAAAGTTTTCAGATTGCCTCTCGGGTTGCAACCCTCACTGAATTGGCCATAGAATCTATTTTGTTGAGACGAATTTTGAATTTAAAGCCTCGGGTGCAGAGTTTTTGACATCGTCGCCCATAGCCAAACTTGCGCGCATGCTTGTGCGCCGTTTTTACGAAGTTCTCAGATTGCCTCCCGGGTATGCATCCCTACTGAATTGGCCATATAATCAATTGTGCTGAGACGGATTTTGAATTTGACGCCTCGGGTGCGGAGTTTTTGATGTCGTCGCCCGTAGCCAAACTTGTGCATATGCTTGTGCGCCATTTTTACAAAGTTTTCAGATTCCCCCTGGGTTTGCATCCCCCACTGAATTGGCCATAGATCAATTGTTTCGAGACGGATTTTGAATTTGAGGCCTCGGGTGCAGTATTTTTGACGTCGTGGTCCATAGCCAAATTGCGAGCATGCTTGTGCGCCATTTTTACAAAGTTTTTATATTGCCTCCCGGGTTTGCATCCCCCACTGAATTGGCAATAGGATCAATTGCGTCGAGACGGTTTTTGACGTCGTGGCCCATTGCCACACTTTCGCGCATGCTTATGCGCCGTTTTTACAAAGTTTTTGGATTACCTCTCGGGTTTGCACTCCCCACTGAATTGGCCATAGAATCAATTGTGCCGAAACGGATTTTGAATTTGAGGCCTCGGGTGCAGTGTTTTTAACGTCGTGGTCCATAGCCAAACTTCGGCCATGCTTGTGCGCCGTTTTTACAAAGTTTTCAGATTGCCTCCCAGAGTTGCATCCCCCACTAAATTGGCCATAGAATCAATTGTGTTGAGATGGATTTTGAATTTGACGCCTCGAGTGCGGAGTTTTTGACGTCGTCGCCCATAGCCAAACTTGCGCGTGTGCTTGTGCGCAGTTTTTACAATGTTTTCAGATTGCCTCTTGGGTTTGCATCCCCCACTGAATTGGCCATAGAATAAATTGTGTTGAGGCGGATTTTGAATTTGACGCCTTGGGTGCGGAGTTTTTTACGTCGTCGCCCATAGCCAAACTTGCGCGTATGCTTGTGCGCCGTTTTTACAAAGTTTTCAGATTGCCCCCTCGGTTTGCAACCCCCACTGAATTGGCCATAGAATCAATTTTGTTGAGACTGATTTTGAATTTGACGCCTCGGGGCGGAGTTTTTGACGTCGTCGCCATAGCCAAACTTGCGCGTGTGCTTGTGCGCCATTTTTACAAAGTTTTCAGATTGCCTCCCGGCTTGCCTCCTCTACTGAATTGGCCATAGAATAAATTTTGTTGAGACGGATTTTGAATTTTACGCCTCGGTTGTGGAATTTTTTACGTCGTCGCCCATAGCCAAACTTGCGCGCATGCTTGTGCGCAGTTTTTACAATGTTTTCAGATTGCCTCTTGGGTTTGCACCCCCCACTGAATTGGCCATAGAATCAATTTTGTTGAGACTGATTTTGAATTTGACGCCTCGGGTGCGGAGTTTTTTACGTCGTCGCCCATAGCCAAACTTGCGCGTGTGCTTGTGCGCCGTTTTTACAAAGTTTTCAGATTGCCTCCCGGCTTTGCATCCCCCACTGAATTGGCCATAGAATCAATTATGTTGAGATGAATTTTGAATTTGACGCCTCGGGTGCGGAGTTTTTGACGTTGTCGCCCATAGCCAAACTTGCGTGTGTGCTTGTGCGCCGTTTTTACAAAGTTTTCAGATTGCCTCTCGGGTTGCAACCCTCACTGAATTGGCCATAGAATCTATTTTGTTGAGACGAATTTTGAATTTAACGCCTCGGGTGCGGAGTTTTTGACATCGTCGCCCATAGCCAAACTTGCGCGCATGCTTGTGCGCCGTTTTTACGAAGTTTTCAGATTGCCTCCCGGGTATGCATCCCTACTTAATTGGCCATAGAATCAATTGTGTTGAGACGGATTTTGAATTTGACGCCTCGGGTGCGGAGTTTTTGATGTCGTCGCCCATAGCCAAACTTGTGCATATGCTTGTGCGCCATTTTTACAAAGTTTTCAGATTGCCCCCTGGGTTTGCATCCCCCACTGAATTGGCCATAGAATCAATTGTGTCGAGACGGATTTTGAATTTGAGGCCTCGGGTGTAGTGTTTTTTACGTCGTGGTCCATAGCCAAATTGCGAGCATGCTTGTGCGCCATTTTTACAAAGTTTTTATATTGCCTCCCGGGTTTGCATCCCCCACCGAATTGGCAATAGGATCAATTGCGTCGAGACGGTTTTTGACGTCGTGGCCCATTGCCACACTTTCGCGCATGGTTATACTCCGTTTTTACAAAGTTTTCGGATTACCTCTCGAGTTTGCACTCCCCACTTAATTTGCCATAGAATCAATTGTGCCAAAACGGATTTTGAATTTGAGGCCTCGGGTGCAGTGTTTTTAACGTCGTGGTCCATAGCCAAACTTCGGCCATGCTTTGTGCGCCGTTTTTACAAAGTTTTCAGATTGCCTCCCGGATTTGCATCCCCCACTGAATTGGCCATAGAATCAATTGTGTTGAGACGGATTTTGAATTTGACGCCTCGAGTGCGGAGTTTTTGACGTCGTCGCCCATAGCCAAACTTGCGCGTGTGCTTGTACGCCATTTTTACAAAGTTTTCAGATTGCCTCCCGGCTTGCCTCCTCTACTGAATTGGCCATAGACTAAATTTTGTTGAGACTGATTTTGAATTTGACGCCTCGGGTGCGGAGTTTTTGACGTCGTCGCCCATAGCCAAACTTGCGCGTGTGCTTGTGCGCCGTTTTTACAAAGTTTTCAGATTGCCTCCCGGCTTTGCATCCCCCACTGAATTGGCCATAGAATCAATTGGGTTGAGATGAATTTTGAATTTGACGCCTCGGGTGCGGAGTTTTTGACGTCGTCGCCCATAGCCAAACTTGCGTGTGTGCTTGTGCGCCGTTTTTACAAAGTTTTCAAATTACCTCTCGGGTTGCAACCCTCACTGAATTAGCCATAGAATCTATTTTGTTGAGATGAATTTTGAATTTGACGCCTCGGGTGCGGAGTTTTTGACGTTGTCGCCCATAGCCAAACTTGCGTGTGTGCTTGTGCGCCGTTTTTACAATGTTTTCAGATTGCCTCTCGGGTTGCAACCCACACTAAATTGGCCATAGAATCTATTTTGTTGAGACGAATTTTGAATTTAACACCTCGGGTGCGGAGTTTTTGACATCGTCGCCCATAGCCAAACTTGCGCGCATGCTTGTGCGCCGTTTTTACAAAGTTTTCAGATTGCCTCCCGGGTATGCATCCCTACTGAATTGGCCATATAATCAATTGTGTTGAGACGGATTTTGAATTTGACGCCTCGGGTGCGGAGTTTTTTATGTCGTCGCCCGTAGCCAAACTTGTGCATATGCTTGTGCGCCAATTTTACAAAGTTTTCAGATTGTCCCCTGGGTTTGCATCCCCCACTGAATTGGCCATAGAATCAATTGTGTCGAGACGAATTTTGAATTTGAGGCCTCGGGTGCAGTGTTTTTGACGTCGTGGTCCATAGCCAAATTGCGAGCATGCTTGTGCGCCATTTTTACAAAGTTTTTATATTGCCTCCCGGGTTTGCATCCCCCACTGAATTGGCAATAGGATCAATTGCGTCGAGACGGTTTTTGACATCGTGGCCCATTGCCACACTTTCGCGCATGCTTATGCGCCGTTTTTACAAAGTTTTCGGATTACCTCTCGGGTTTGCACTCCCCACTGAATTGGCCATAGAATCAATTGTGCCGACACGGATTTTGAATTTGAGGCCTCGGGTGCAGTGTTTTTAACGTCGTGGTCCATAGCCAAACTTCGGCCATGCTTGTGTGCCGTTTTTACAAAGTTTTCAGATTGCCTCCCGGCTTTGCATCCCCACTGAATTGGCCATATAATCAATTGTGTTGAGACGGATTTTGAATTTGACGCCTCGAGTGCGAAGTTTTTGACGTCGTCGCCCATAGCCAAACTTGCGCGTGTGCTTGTGCGCCATTTTTACAAAGTTTTCAGATTGCCTCCCGGCTTGCCTCCTCTACTGAATTAGCCATAGAATAAATTTTGTTGAGACGGATTTTGAATTTTACGCCTCGGTTGTGGAATTTTTTACGTCGTCGCCCATAGCCAAACTTGCGCGCATGCTTGTGCGCAGTTTTTACAATGTTTTCAGATTGCCTCTTGGGTTTGCATCCCCCACTGAATTGGCCATATAATCAATTGTGTTGAGGCGGACTTTGAATTTGACGCCTTGGGTGCGGAGTTTTTTACGTCGTTGCCCATAGCCAAACTTGCGCGTATGCTTGTGCGCCGTTTTTACAAAGTTTTTAGATTGCCCCCTGGGTTTGCAACCCCCACTGAATTGGCCATAGAATCAATTTTGTTGAGACTGATTCTGAATTTGACGCCTCGGGTGCGGAGTTTTTGACGTCGTCGCCCATAGCCAAACTTGCGCGTGTGCTTGTGCGCCGTTTTTACAAAGTTTTCAGATTGCCTCTCGGCTTTGCATCCCCCACTGAATTGGCCATAGAATCAATTGTGTTGAGATGAATTTTGAATTTGACGCCTCGAGTGCGGAGTTTTTGACGTCGTCGCCATAGCCAAACTTGCGCGTGTGCTTGTGCGCCATTTTTACAAAGTTTTCAGATTGCCTCCCGGCTTGCCTCCTATACTGAATTGGCCATAGAATAAATTTTGTTGAGACGGATTTTGAATTTTACGCCTCGGTTGTGGAATTTACGTCGTCGCCCATAGCCAAACTTGCGCGCATGCTTGTGCGCAGTTTTTACAATGTTTTCAGATTGCCTCTTGGGTTTGCATCCCCCACTGAATTGGCCATATAATCAATTGTGTTGAGGCGGACTTTGAATTTGACGCCTTGGGTGCGGAGTTTTTTACGTCGTCGCCCATAGCCAAACTTGCGCGTATGCTTGTGCGCCGTTTTTACAAAGTTTTCAGATTGCCCCCTGGGTTTGCAACCCCCACTGAATTGGCCATATAATCAATTTTGTTGAGACTGATTTTGAATTTGACGCCTCGGGTGCGGAGTTTTTGACGTCGTCGCCCATAGCCAAACTTGCGCGTGTGCTTGTGCGCCATTTTTACAAAGTTTTCAGATTGCCTCCCGGCTTTGCATCCCCCACTGAATTGGCCATAGAATCAATTGTGTTGAGATGAATTTTGAATTTAACGCCTCGGGTGCGGAGTTTTTGACGTTGTCGCCCATAGCCAAACTTGCGTGTGTGCTTGTGCGCCGTTTTTACAAAGTTTTCAGATTGCCTCTCGGGTTGCAACCCTCACTGAATTGGCCATAGAATCTATTTTGTTGAGACGAATTTTGAATTTAACGCCTCGGGTGCGGAGTTTTTGACATCGTCGCCCATAGCCAAACTTGCGCGCATGCTTGTGCGCCGTTTTTACGAAGTTTTCAGATTGCCTCCCGGGTATGCATCCCCCACTGAATTGGCCATAGAGAAATTGTGTCGAGACGGATTTTGAATTTGAGGCCTCGGGTGCAATGTTTTTGACGTCGTGGTCCATAGCCAAATTGCGAGCATGCTTGTGCGCCATTTTTACAAAGTTTTTATATTGCCTCCCGGGTTTGCATCCCCCACTGAATTGGCCATAGATCAATTGTGTCGAGACGGATTTTGAATTTGAGGCCTCGGGTGCAGTGTTTTTGACGTCGTGGTCCATAGCCAAATTGCGAGCATGCTTGTGCGCCATTTTTACAAAGTTTTTATATTTCCTCCCGGGTTTGCATCCCCCACTGAATTGGCAATAGGATCAATTGCGTCGAGACGGATTTTGAATTTGAGGCCTCGGGTGCAGTGTTTTTGACGTCGTGGTCCATAGCCAAATTGCGAGCATGCTTGTGCGCCATTTTTACAAAGTTTTTATATTGCCTCCCGGGTTTGCATCCCCCACTGAATTGGCAATAGGATCAATTGCGTGGAGACGTTTTTTGACGTCGTGGCCCATTGCCACACTTTCGCGCATGCTTATGCGCCGTTTTTACAAAGTTTTCGGATTACCTCTCGGGTTTTCACTCCCCACTAAATTGGCCATAGAATCAATTGTGCCGAAACGGATTTTGAATTTGAGGCCTCGGGTGCAGTGTTTTTAACGTCGTGGTCCATAGCCAAATTTCGGCCATGCTTGTGCGCCGTTTTTATAAAGTTTTCAGATTGCCTCCCAGAGTTGCATCCCCCACTAAATTGGCCATAGAATCAATTGTGTTGAGACGGAATTTGAATTTGACGCCTCGAGTGCGGAGTTTTTGACGTCGTCGCCCATAGCCAAACTTGCGCGTGTGCTTGTGCGCCATTTTTACAAAGTTTTCAGATTGCCTCCCGGCTTGCCTCCTCTACTGAATTGGCCATAGAATAAATTTTGTTGAGACGGATTTTGAATTTTACGCCTCGGTTGTGGAATTTTTTACGTTGTCGCCCATAGCCAAACTTGCGCGCATGCTTGTGCGCAGTTTTTACAATGTTTTCAGATTGCCTCTTGGGTTTGCATCCCCCACTGAATTGGCCATAGAATCAATTGTGTTGAGGCGGATTTTGAATTTGACGCCTTGGGTGCGGAGTTTTTTACGTCGTCGCCCATAGCCAAACTCGCGCGTATGCTTGTGCGCCGTTTTTACAAAGTTTTCAGATTGCCCCTGGGTTTGCAACCCCCACTGAATTGGCCATATAATCAATTTTGTTGAAACTGATTTTGAATTTGACGCCTCGGGTGCGGAGTTTTTGACGTCGTCGCCCATAGCCAAACTTGCGCGTGTGCTTGTGCGCCGTTTTTACAAAGTTTTCAGATTGCCTCTCGGCTTTGCATCCCCCACTGGATTGGCCATAGAATCAATTGTGTTGAGATGTATTTTGAATTTGACGCATCGAGTGCGGAGTTTTTGACGTCGTCGCCATAGCCAAACTTGCGCGTGTGCTTGTGCGCCATTTTTACAAAGTTTTCAGATTGCCTCCCGGCTTGCCTCCTCTACTGAATTGGCCATAGAATAAATTTTGTTGAGACGGATTTTGAATTTTACGCCTCGGTTGTGGAATTTTTTACGTCGTCGCCCATAGCCAAACTTGCGCGCATGCTTGTGCGCAGTTTTTACAATGTTTTCAGATTGCCTCTTGGGTTTGCATCCCCCACTGAATTGGCCATAAAATCAATTTTGTTGAGACTGATTTTGAATTTGACGCCTCGGGTGCGGAGTTTTTGACGTCGTCGCCCATAGCTAAACTTGCGCGTGTGCTTGTGCGCCGTTTTTACAAAGTTGTCAGATTGCCTCTCGGCTTTGCATCCCCCACTGAATTGGCCATAGAATCAATTGTGTTGAGATGAATTTTGAATTTAACGCCTCGGGTGCGGAGTTTTTGACGTTGTCGCCCATAGCCAAACTTGCGTGTGTGCTTGTGCGCCATTTTTACAAAGTTTTTATATTGCCTCCCGGGTTTGCATCCCCCACTGAATTGGCAATAGGATCAATTGTGTCGAGACGGATTTTGAATTTGAGGCCTCGGGTGCAGTGTTTTTGACATCGTGGTCCATAGCCAAATTGCGAGCATGCTTGTGCGCCATTTTTACAAAGTTTTTATATTGCCTCCCGGGTTTGCATCCCCCACTGAATTGGCAATAGGATCAATTGCGTGGAGACGTTTTTTGACGTCGTGGCCCATTGCCACACTTTCGCGCATGCTTATGCGCCGTTTTTACAAAGTTTTCGGATTACCTCTCGGGTTTTCACTCCCCACTAAATTGGCCATAGAATCAATTGTGCCGAAACGGATTTTGAATTTGAGGGCTCGGGTGCAGTGTTTTTAACGTGGTGGTCCATAGCCAAATTTCGGCCATGCTTGTGCGCCGTTTTTATAAAGTTTTCAGATTGCCTCCCAGAGTTGCATCCCCCACTAAATTGGCCATAGAATCAATTGTGTTGAGACGGAATTTGAATTTGACGCCTCGAGTGCGGAGTTTTTGACGTCGTCGCCCATAGCCAAACTTGCGCGTGTGCTTGTGCGCCATTTTTACAAAGTTTTCAGATTGCCTCCCGGCTTGCCTCCTCTACTGAATTGGCCATAGAATAAATTTTGTTGAGACGGATTTTGAATTTTACGCCTCGGTTGTGGAATTTTTTACGTTGTCGCCCATAGCCAAACTTGCGCGCATGCTTGTGCGCAGTTTTTACAATGTTTTCAGATTGCCTCTTGGGTTTGCATCCCCCACTGAATTGGCCATAGAATCAATTGTGTTGAGGCGGATTTTGAATTTGACGCCTTGGGTGCGGAGTTTTTTACGTCGTCGCCCATAGCCAAACTCGCGCGTATGCTTGTGCGCCGTTTTTACAAAGTTTTCAGATTGCCCCTGGGTTTGCAACCCCCACTGAATTGGCCATATAATCAATTTTGTTGAAACTGATTTTGAATTTGACGCCTCGGGTGCGGAGTTTTTGACGTCGTCGCCCATAGCCAAACTTGCGCGTGTGCTTGTGCGCCATTTTTACAAAGTTTTCAGATTGCCTCTCGGCTTTGCATCCCCCACTGAATTGGCCATAGAATCAATTGTGTTGAGATGTATTTTGAATTTGACGCATCGAGTGCGGAGTTTTTAACGTCGTCGCCATAGCCAAACTTGCGCGTGTGCTTGTGCGCCATTTTTACAAAGTTTTCAGATTGCCTCCCGGCTTGCCTCCTCTACTGAATTGGCCATAGAATAAATTTTGTTGAGACGGATTTTGAATTTTACGCCTCGGTTGTGGAATTTTTTACGTCGTCGCCCATAGCCAAACTTGCGCGCATGCTTGTGCGCAGTTTTTACAATGTTTTCAGATTGCCTCTTGGGTTTGCATCCCCCACTGAATTGGCCATAAAATCAATTTTGTTGAGACTGATTTTGAATTTGACGCCTCGAGTGCGAAGTTTTTGACGTCGTCGCCCATAGCCAAACTTGCGCGTGTGCTTGTGCGCCATTTTTACAAAGTTTTCAGATTGCCTCCCGGCTTGCCTCCTCTACTGAATTAGCCATAGAATAAATTTTGTTGAGACGGATTTTGAATTTTACGCCTCGGTTGTGGAATTTTTTACGTCGTCGCCCATAGCCAAACTTGCGCGCATGCTTGTGCGCAGTTTTTACAATGTTTTCAGATTGCCTCTTGGGTTTGCATCCCCCACTGAATTGGCCATATAATCAATTGTGTTGAGGCGGACTTTGAATTTGACGCCTTGGGTGCGGAGTTTTTTACGTCGTCGCCCATAGCCAAACTTGCGCGTATGCTTGTGCGCCGTTTTTACAAAGTTTTTAGATTGCCCCCTGGGTTTGCAACCCCCACTGAATTGGCCATAGAATCAATTTTGTTGAGACTGATTCTGAATTTGACGCCTCGGGTGCGGAGTTTTTGACGTCGTCGCCCATAGCCAAACTTGCGCGTGTGCTTGTGCGCCGTTTTTACAAAGTTTTCAGATTGCCTCTCGGCTTTGCATCCCCCACTGAATTGGCCATAGAATCAATTGTGTTGAGATGAATTTTGAATTTGACGCCTCGAGTGCGGAGTTTTTGACGTCGTCGCCATAGCCAAACTTGCGCGTGTGCTTGTGCGCCATTTTTACAAAGTTTTCAGATTGCCTCCCGGCTTGCCTCCTATACTGAATTGGCCATAGAATAAATTTTGTTGAGACGGATTTTGAATTTTACGCCTCGGTTGTGGAATTTACGTCGTCGCCCATAGCCAAACTTGCGCGCATGCTTGTGCGCAGTTTTTACAATGTTTTCAGATTGCCTCTTGGGTTTGCATCCCCCACTGAATTGGCCATATAATCAATTGTGTTGAGGCGGACTTTGAATTTGACGCCTTGGGTGCGGAGTTTTTTACGTCGTCGCCCATAGCCAAACTTGCGCGTATGCTTGTGCGCCGTTTTTACAAAGTTTTCAGATTGCCCCCTGGGTTTGCAACCCCCACTGAATTGGCCATATAATCAATTTTGTTGAGACTGATTTTGAATTTGACGCCTCGGGTGCGGAGTTTTTGACGTCGTCGCCCATAGCCAAACTTGCGCGTGTGCTTGTGCGCCATTTTTACAAAGTTTTCAGATTGCCTCCCGGCTTTGCATCCCCCACTGAATTGGCCATAGAATCAATTGTGTTGAGATGAATTTTGAATTTAACGCCTCGGGTGCGGAGTTTTTGACGTTGTCGCCCATAGCCAAACTTGCGTGTGTGCTTGTGCGCCGTTTTTACAAAGTTTTCAGATTGCCTCTCGGGTTGCAACCCTCACTGAATTGGCCATAGAATCTATTTTGTTGAGACGAATTTTGAATTTAACGCCTCGGGTGCGGAGTTTTTGACATCGTCGCCCATAGCCAAACTTGTGCGCATGCTTGTGCGCCGTTTTTACGAAGTTTTCAGATTGCCTCCCGGGTATGCATCCCCCACTGAATTGGCCATAGAGAAATTGTGTCGAGACGGATTTTGAATTTGAGGCCTCGGGTGCAATGTTTTTGACGTCGTGGTCCATAGCCAAATTGCGAGCATGCTTGTGCGCCATTTTTACAAAGTTTTTATATTGCCTCCCGGGTTTGCATCCCCCACTGAATTGGCCATAGATCAATTGTGTCGAGACGGATTTTGAATTTGAGGCCTCGGGTGCAGTGTTTTTGACGTCGTGGTCCATAGCCAAATTGCGAGCATGCTTGTGCGCCATTTTTACAAAGTTTTTATATTGCCTCCCGGGTTTGCATCCCCCACTGAATTGGCAATAGGATCAATTGCGTCGAGACGGATTTTGAATTTGAGGCCTCGGGTGCAGTGTTTTTGACGTCGTGGTCCATAGCCAAATTGCGAGCATGCTTGTGCGCCATTTTTACAAAGTTTTTATATTGCCTCCCGGGTTTGCATCCCCCACTGAATTGGCAATAGGATCAATTGCGTGGAGACGTTTTTTGACGTCGTGGCCCATTGCCACACTTTCGCGCATGCTTATGCGCCGTTTTTACAAAGTTTTCGGATTACCTCTCGGGTTTTCACTCCCCACTAAATTGGCCATAGAATCAATTGTGCCGAAACGGATTTTGAATTTGAGGCCTCGGGTGCAGTGTTTTTAACGTCGTGGTCCATAGCCAAATTTCGGCCATGCTTGTGCGCCGTTTTTATAAAGTTTTCAGATTGCCTCCCAGAGTTGCATCCCCCACTAAATTGGCCATAGAATCAATTGTGTTGAGACGGAATTTGAATTTGACGCCTCGAGTGCGGAGTTTTTGACGTCGTCGCCCATAGCCAAACTTGCGCGTGTGCTTGTGCGCCATTTTTACAAAGTTTTCAGATTGCCTCCCGGCTTGCCTCCTCTACTGAATTGGCCATAGAATAAATTTTGTTGAGACGGATTTTGAATTTTACGCCTCGGTTGTGGAATTTTTTACGTTGTCGCCCATAGCCAAACTTGCGCGCATGCTTGTGCGCAGTTTTTACAATGTTTTCAGATTGCCTCTTGGGTTTGCATCCCCCACTGAATTGGCCATAGAATCAATTGTGTTGAGGCGGATTTTGAATTTGACGCCTTGGGTGCGGAGTTTTTTACGTCGTCGCCCATAGCCAAACTCGCGCGTATGCTTGTGCGCCGTTTTTACAAAGTTTTCAGATTGCCCCTGGGTTTGCAACCCCCACTGAATTGGCCATATAATCAATTTTGTTGAAACTGATTTTGAATTTGACGCCTCGGGTGCGGAGTTTTTGACGTCGTCGCCCATAGCCAAACTTGCGCGTGTGCTTGTGCGCCATTTTTACAAAGTTTTCAGATTGCCTCTCGGCTTTGCATCCCCCACTGAATTGGCCATAGAATCAATTGTGTTGAGATGTATTTTGAATTTGACGCATCGAGTGCGGAGTTTTTAACGTCGTCGCCATAGCCAAACTTGCGCGTGTGCTTGTGCGCCATTTTTACAAAGTTTTCAGATTGCCTCCCGGCTTGCCTCCTCTACTGAATTGGCCATAGAATAAATTTTGTTGAGACGGATTTTGAATTTTACGCCTCGGTTGTGGAATTTTTTACGTCGTCGCCCATAGCCAAACTTGCGCGCATGCTTGTGCGCAGTTTTTACAATGTTTTCAGATTGCCTCTTGGGTTTGCATCCCCCACTGAATTGGCCATAAAATCAATTTTGTTGAGACTGATTTTGAATTTGACGCCTCGAGTGCGAAGTTTTTGACGTCGTCGCCCATAGCCAAACTTGCGCGTGTGCTTGTGCGCCATTTTTACAAAGTTTTCAGATTGCCTCCCGGCTTGCCTCCTCTACTGAATTAGCCATAGAATAAATTTTGTTGAGACGGATTTTGAATTTTACGCCTCGGTTGTGGAATTTTTTACGTCGTCGCCCATAGCCAAACTTGCGCGCATGCTTGTGCGCAGTTTTTACAATGTTTTCAGATTGCCTCTTGGGTTTGCATCCCCCACTGAATTGGCCATATAATCAATTGTGTTGAGGCGGACTTTGAATTTGACGCCTTGGGTGCGGAGTTTTTTACGTCGTCGCCCATAGCCAAACATGCGCGTATGCTTGTGCGCCGTTTTTACAAAGTTTTTAGATTGCCCCCTGGGTTTGCAACCCCCACTGAATTGGCCATAGAATCAATTTTGTTGAGACTGATTCTGAATTTGACGCCTCGGGTGCGGAGTTTTTGACGTCGTCGCCCATAGCCAAACTTGCGCGTGTGCTTGTGCGCCGTTTTTACAAAGTTTTCAGATTGCCTCTCGGCTTTGCATCCCCCACTGAATTGGCCATAGAATCAATTGTGTTGAGATGAATTTTGAATTTGACGCCTCGAGTGCGGAGTTTTTGACGTCGTCGCCATAGCCAAACTTGCGCGTGTGCTTGTGCGCCATTTTTACAAAGTTTTCAGATTGCCTCCCGGCTTGCCTCCTATACTGAATTGGCCATAGAATAAATTTTGTTGAGACGGATTTTGAATTTTACGCCTCGGTTGTGGAATTTACGTCGTCGCCCATAGCCAAACTTGCGCGCATGCTTGTGCGCAGTTTTTACAATGTTTTCAGATTGCCTCTTGGGTTTGCATCCCCCACTGAATTGGCCATATAATCAATTGTGTTGAGGCGGACTTTGAATTTGACGCCTTGGGTGCGGAGTTTTTTACGTCGTCGCCCATAGCCAAACTTGCGCGTATGCTTGTGCGCCGTTTTTACAAAGTTTTCAGATTGCCCCCTGGGTTTGCAACCCCCACTGAATTGGCCATATAATCAATTTTGTTGAGACTGATTTTGAATTTGACGCCTCGGGTGCGGAGTTTTTGACGTCGTCGCCCATAGCCAAACTTGCGCGTGTGCTTGTGCGCCATTTTTACAAAGTTTTCAGATTGCCTCCCGGCTTTGCATCCCCCACTGAATTGGCCATAGAATCAATTGTGTTGAGATGAATTTTGAATTTAACGCCTCGGGTGCGGAGTTTTTGACGTTGTCGCCCATAGCCAAACTTGCGTGTGTGCTTGTGCGCCGTTTTTACAAAGTTTTCAGATTGCCTCTCGGGTTGCAACCCTCACTGAATTGGCCATAGAATCTATTTTGTTGAGACGAATTTTGAATTTAACGCCTCGGGTGCGGAGTTTTTGACATCGTCGCCCATAGCCAAACTTGCGCGCATGCTTGTGCGCCGTTTTTACGAAGTTTTCAGATTGCCTCCCGGGTATGCATCCCCCACTGAATTGGCCATAGAGAAATTGTGTCGAGACGGATTTTGAATTTGAGGCCTCGGGTGCAATGTTTTTGACGTCGTGGTCCATAGCCAAATTGCGAGCATGCTTGTGCGCCATTTTTACAAAGTTTTTATATTGCCTCCCGGGTTTGCATCCCCACTGAATTGGCCATAGATCAATTGTGTCGAGACGGATTTTGAATTTGAGGCCTCGGGTGCAGTGTTTTTGACGTCGTGGTCCATAGCCAAATTGCGAGCATGCTTGTGCGCCATTTTTACAAAGTTTTTATATTGCCTCCCGGGTTTGCATCCCCCACTGAATTGGCAATAGGATCAATTGCGTCGAGACGGATTTTGAATTTGAGGCCTCGGGTGCAGTGTTTTTGACGTCGTGGTCCATAGCCAAATTGCGAGCATGCTTGTGCGCCATTTTTACAAAGTTTTTATATTGCCTCCCGGGTTTGCATCCCCCACTGAATTGGCAATAGGATCAATTGCGTGGAGACGTTTTTTGACGTCGTGGCCCATTGCCACACTTTCGCGCATGCTTATGCGCCGTTTTTACAAAGTTTTCGGATTACCTCTCGGGTTTTCACTCCCCACTAAATTGGCCATAGAATCAATTGTGCCGAAACGGATTTTGAATTTGAGGCCTCGGGTGCAGTGTTTTTAACGTCGTGGTCCATAGCCAAATTTCGGCCATGCTTGTGCGCCGTTTTTATAAAGTTTTCAGATTGCCTCCCAGAGTTGCATCCCCCACTAAATTGGCCATAGAATCAATTGTGTTGAGACGGAATTTGAATTTGACGCCTCGAGTGCGGAGTTTTTGACGTCGTCGCCCATAGCCAAACTTGCGCGTGTGCTTGTGCGCCATTTTTACAAAGTTTTCAGATTGCCTCCCGGCTTGCCTCCTCTACTGAATTGGCCATAGAATAAATTTTGTTGAGACGGATTTTGAATTTTACGCCTCGGTTGTGGAATTTTTTACGTTGTCGCCCATAGCCAAACTTGCGCGCATGCTTGTGCGCAGTTTTTACAATGTTTTCAGATTGCCTCTTGGGTTTGCATCCCCGACTGAATTGGCCATAGAATCAATTGTGTTGAGGCGGATTTTGAATTTGACGCCTTGGGTGCAGAGTTTTTTACGTCGTCGCCAATAGCCAAACTCGCGCGTATGCTTGTGCGCCGTTTTTACAAAGTTTTCAGATTGCCCCTGGGTTTGCAACCCCCACTGAATTGGCCATATAATCAATTTTGTTGAAACTGATTTTGAATTTGACGCCTCGGGTGCGGAGTTTTTGACGTCGTCGCCCATAGCCAAACTTGCGCGTGTGCTTGTGCGCCGTTTTTACAAAGTTTTCAGATTGCCTCTCGGCTTTGCATCCCCCACTGAATTGGCCATAGAATCAATTGTGTTGAGATGTATTTTGAATTTGACGCATCGAGTGCGGAGTTTTTGACGTCGTCGCCATAGCCAAACTTGCGCGTGTGCTTGTGCGCCATTTTTACAAAGTTTTCAGATTGCCTCCCGGCTTGCCTCCTCTACTGAATTGGCCATAGAATAAATTTTGTTGAGACGGATTTTGAATTTTACGCCTCGGTTGTGGAATTTTTTACGTCGTCGCCCATAGCCAAACTTGCGCGCATGCTTGTGCGCAGTTTTTACAATGTTTTCAGATTGCCTCTTGGGTTTGCATCCCCCACTGAATTGGCCATAAAATCAATTTTGTTGAGACTGATTTTGAATTTGACGCCTCGGGTGCGGAGTTTTTGACGTCGTCGCCCATAGCTAAACTTGCGCGTGTGCTTGTGCGCCGTTTTTACAAAGTTGTCAGATTGCCTCTCGGCTTTGCATCCCCCACTGAATTGGCCATAGAATCAATTGTGTTGAGATGAATTTTGAATTTAACGCCTCGGGTGCGGAGTTTTTGACGTTGTCGCCCATAGCCAAACTTGCGTGTGTGCTTGTGCGCCGTTTTTACAAAGTTTTCAGATTGCCTCTCGGGTTGCAACTCTCACTGAATTGGCCATAGAATCTATTTTGTTGAGACGAATTTTGAATTTAACGCCTCGGGTGCGGAGTTTTTGACATCGTCGCCCATAGCCAAACTTGCGCGCATGCTTGTGCGCCGTTTTTACGAAGTTTTCAGATTGCCTCCCGGGTATGCATCCCTGCTGAATTGGCCATATAATCAATTGTGTTGAGACGGATTTTGAATTTGACGCCTCGGGTGCGGAGTTTTTGATGTCGTCGCCCGTAGCCAAACTTGTGCATATGTTTGTGCGCCATTTTTAAAAAGTTTTCAGATTGCCCCCTGGGTTTGCATCCCCCACTGAATTGGCCATAGATCAATTGTGTCGAGACGGATTTTGAATTTGAGGCCTCGGGTGCAGTGTTTTTGACGTCGTGGTCCATAGCCAAATTGCGAGCATGCTTGTGCGCCATTTTTACAAAGTTTTTATATTGCCTCCCGGGTTTGCATCCCCCACTGAATTGGCAATAGGATCAATTGCGTCGAGACGGTTTTTGACGTCGTGGCCCATTGCCACACTTTCGCGCATGCTTATGCGCCATTTTTACAAAGTTTTCGGATTACCTCTCGGGTTTGCACTCCCCACTGAATTGGCCATAGAATCAATTGTGCCGAAACGGATTTTGAATTTGAGGCCTCGGGTGCAGTGTTTTTAACGTCGTGGTCCATAGCCTAACTTCGGCCATGCTTGTGCGCCGTTTTTACAAAGTTTTCAGATTGCCTCCCAGAGTTGCATCCCCCACTAAATTGGCCATAGAATCAATTGTGTTGAGACGGATTTTGAATTTGACGCCTCGAGTGCGGAGTTTTTGACGTCGTCGCCCATAGCCAAACTTGCGTGCATGCTTGTGCGCCGTTTTTACAAAGTTTTCAGATTACCTCCTTGGTTTGCATCCCCCACTGAATTGGCCATATAATCAATTGTGTCGAGACGGATTTTGAATTTGACGCCTCGGGTGCGGAGTTTTTGACGTCGTCGCCCATAGACAAACCTGCTCGCTTGCATGTGCGCCGTTTTTACAAAGTTTTCAGATTACCTCTCGGGTTGCAACCCCCATTGAATTGGCCATAGAATCAATTTTGTTGAGACGGATTTTGAATTTGACACCTCGGGTGCGGAATTTTTGACGTCGTCGCCCATAGCCAAACTTGCGCGCATGCTTGTGCGCCGTTTTTACAAAGTTTTCAGATTGCCTCCCGGGTTTGCATCCCCCACTGAATTGGCCATACAATCAATTGTGTTGAGACGGATTTTGAATTTGACGCCTCGGGTGTGTAGTTTTTGACGTCGTCGCCCATAGCCAAACTTGCGCGTGTGCTTGTGCGCCATTTTTACAAAGTTTTCAGATTGCCTCCCGGCTTGCCTCCTATACTGAATTGGCCATAGAATAAATTTTGTTGAGACGGATTTTGAATTTTACGCCTCGGTTGTGGAATTTACGTCGTCGCCCATAGCCAAACTTGCGCGCATGCTTGTGCGCAGTTTTTACAATGTTTTCAGATTGCCTCTTGGGTTTGCATCCCCCACTGAATTGGCCATAGAATCAATTTTGTTGAGACTGATTTTGAATTTGACGCCTCGGGTGCGGAGTTTTTGACGTCGTCGCCCATAGCTAAACTTGCGTGTGTGCTTGTGCGCCGTTTTTACAAAGTTTTCAGATTGCGTCTCGGGTTGCAACCCACACTGAATTGGCCATAGAATCTATTTTGTTGAGACGAATTTTGAATTTAACGCCTCGGGTGCGGAGTTTTTGACATCGTCGCCCATAGCCAAACTTGCGCGCATGCTTGTGCGCCGTTTTTACGAAGTTTTCAGATTGCCTCCCGGGTATGCATCCCTACTGAATTGGCCATATAATCAATTGTGTTGAGACATATTTTGAATTTGACGCCTCGGGTGCGGAGTTTTTGATGTCGTCGCCCGTAGCCAAACTTGCGCGTGTGCTTGTGCGCCATTTTTACAAAGTTTTCAGATTGCCTCCCGGCTTGCCTCCTCTATTGAATTGGCCATAGAATAAATTTTGTTGAGACGGATTTTGAATTTTACGCCTCGGTTGTGGAATTTTTTACGTCGTCGCCCATAGCCAAACTTGCGCGCATGCTTGTGCGCAGTTTTTACAATGTTTTCAGATTGCCTCTTGGGTTTGCATCCCCCACTGAATTGGCCATAGAATCAATTGTGTAGAGGCGGATTTTGAATTAGACGCCTTGTGTGCGGTGTTTTTTACGTCGTCGCCCATAGCCAAACTTGCGCGTATGCTTGTGCGCCATTTTTACAAAGTTTTCAGATTGCCCCCTGGGTTTGCAACCGCCACTGAATTGGCCATAGAATCAATTTTGTTGAGACTGATTTTGAATTTGACGCCTCGGGTGCGGAGTTTTTGACGTCGTCGCCCATAGCCAAACTTGCGCGTGTGCTTGTGCGCCGTTTTTACAAAGTTTTCAGATTGCCTCTCGGCTTTGCATCCCCCACTGAATTGGCCATAGAATCAATTGTGTTGAGATGAATTTTGAATTTGACGCCTCGAGTGCGGAGTTTTTGACGTCGTCGCCATAGCCAAACTTGCGCGTGTGCTTGTGCGCCATTTTTACAAAGTTTTCAGATTGCCTCCCGGCTTGCCTCCTATACTGAATTGGCCATAGAATAAATTTTGTTGAGACGGATTTTGAATTTTACGCCTCGGTTGTGGAATTTACGTCGTCGCCCATAGCCAAACTTGCGCGCATGCTTGTGCGCAGTTTTTACAATGTTTTCAGATTGCCTCTTGGGTTTGCATCCCCCACTGAATTGGCCATATAATCAATTGTGTTGAGGCGGACTTTGAATTTGACGCCTTGGGTGCGGAGTTTTTTACGTCGTCGCCCATAGCCAAACTTGCGCGTATGCTTGTGCGCCGTTTTTACAAAGTTTTCAGATTGCCCCCTGGGTTTGCAACCCCCACTGAATTGGCCATATAATCAATTTTGTTGAGACTGATTTTGAATTTGACGCCTCGGGTGCGGAGTTTTTGACGTCGTCGCCCATAGCCAAACTTGCGCGTGTGCTTGTGCGCCATTTTTACAAAGTTTTCAGATTGCCTCCCGGCTTTGCATCCCCCACTGAATTGGCCATAGAATCAATTGTGTTGAGATGAATTTTGAATTTAACGCCTCGGGTGCGGAGTTTTTGACGTTGTCGCCCATAGCCAAACTTGCGTGTGTGCTTGTGCGCCGTTTTTACAAAGTTTTCAGATTGCCTCTCGGGTTGCAACCCTCACTGAATTGGCCATAGAATCTATTTTGTTGAGACAAATTTTGAATTTAACGCCTCGGGTGCGGAGTTTTTGACATCGTCGCCCATAGCCAAACTTGCGCGCATGCTTGTGCGCAGTTTTTACAATGTTTTCAGATTGCCTCTTGGGTTTGCATCCCCCACGGAATTGGCCATAGAATCAATTGTGTTGAGGCGGATTTTGAATTTGACGCCTTGGGTGCGGAGTTTTTTACGTCGTCGCCCATAGCCAAACTTGCGCGTATGCTTGTGCGCCGTTTTTACAAAGTTTTCAGATTGCCCCCTGGGTTTGCAACCCCCACTGAATTGGCCATAGAATCAATTTAATTGAGACTGATTTTGAATTTGACGCCTCGGGTGCGAAGTTTTTGACGTCGTCGCCCATAGCCAAACTTGCGCGTGTGCTTGTGCGCCGTTTTTACAAAGTTTTTAGATTGCCTCCCGGCTTTGCATCCCCCACTGAATTGGCCATAGAATCAATTGTGTTGAGATGAATTTTGAATTTGACGCCTCGAGTGCGGAGTTTTTGACGTCGTCGCCCATAGCCAAACTTGCGCGTGTGCTTGTGCGCCATTTTTACAAAGTTTTCAGATTGCCTCCCGGCTTGCCTCCTCTACTGAATTAGCCATAGAATAAATTTTGTTGAGACGGATTTTGAATTTTACGCCTCGGTTGTGTAATTTTTTACGTCGTCGCCCATAGCCAAACTTGCGCGCATGCTTGTGCGCAGTTTTTACAATGTTTTCAGATTGCCTCTTGGGTTTGCATCCCCCACTGAATTGGCCATAGAATCAATTTTGTTGAGACTGATTTTGAATTTGACGCCTCGGGTGCGGAGTTTTTGACGTCGTCGCCCATAGCTAAACTTGCGTGTGTGCTTGTGCGCCGTTTTTACAAAGTTTTCAGATTGCGTCTCGGGTTGCAACCCACACTGAATTGGCCATAGAATCTATTTTGTTGAGACGAATTTTGAATTTAACGCCTCGGGTGCGGAGTTTTTGACATCGTCGCCCATAGCCAAACTTGCGCGCATGCTTGTGCGCCGTTTTTACGAAGTTTTCAGATTGCCTCCCGGGTATGCATCCCTACTGAATTGGCCATATAATCAATTGTGTTGAGACATATTTTGAATTTGACGCCTCGGGTGCGGAGTTTTTGATGTCGTCGCCCGTAGCCAAACTTGCGCGTGTGCTTGTGCGCCATTTTTACAAAGTTTTCAGATTGCCTCCCGGCTTGCCTCCTCTATTGAATTGGCCATAGAATAAATTTTGTTGAGACGGATTTTGAATTTTACGCCTCGGTTGTGGAATTTTTTACGTCGTCGCCCATAGCCAAACTTGCGCGCATGCTTGTGCGCAGTTTTTACAATGTTTTCAGATTGCCTCTTGGGTTTGCATCCCCCACTGAATTGGCCATAGAATCAATTGCGTAGAGGCGGATTTTGAATTTGACGCCTTGTGTGCGGTGTTTTTTACGTCGTCGCCCATAGCCAAACTTGCGCGTATGCTTGTGCGCCGTTTTTACAAAGTTTTCAGATTGCCCCCTGGGTTTGCAACCGCCACTGAATTGGCCATAGAATCAATTTTGTTGAGACTGATTTTGAATTTGACGCCTCGGGTGCGGAGTTTTTGACGTCGTCGCCCATAGCCAAACTTGCGCGTGTGCTTGTGCGCCGTTTTTACAAAGTTTTCAGATTGCCTCTCGGCTTTGCACCCCCCACTGAATTGGCCATAGAATCAATTGTGTTGAGATGAATTTTGAATTTGACGCCTCGAGTGCGGAGTTTTTGACGTCGTCGCCATAGCCAAACTTGCGCGTGTGCTTGTGCGCCATTTTTACAAAGTTTTCAGATTGCCTCCCGGCTTGCCTCCTATACTGAATTGGCCATAGAATAAATTTTGTTGAGACGGATTTTGAATTTTACGCCTCGGTTGTGGAATTTACGTCGTCGCCCATAGCCAAACTTGCGCGCATGCTTGTGCGCAGTTTTTACAATGTTTTCAGATTGCCTCTTGGGTTTGCATCCCCCACTGAATTGGCTATATAATCAATTGTGTTGAGGCGGACTTTGAATTTGACGCCTTGGGTGCGGAGTTTTTTACGTCGTCGCCCATAGCCAAACTTGCGCGTATGCTTGTGCGCCGTTTTTACAAAGTTTTCAGATTGCCCCCTGGGTTTGCAACCCCCACTGAATTGGCCATATAATCAATTTTGTTGAGACTGATTTTGAATTTGACGCCTCGGGTGCGGAGTTTTTGACGTCGTCGCCCATAGCCAAACTTGCGCGTGTGCTTGTGCGCCATTTTTACAAAGTTTTCAGATTGCCTCCCGGCTTTGCATCCCCCACTGAATTGGCCATAGAATCAATTGTGTTGAGATGAATTTTGAATTTAACGCCTCGGGTGCGGAGTTTTTGACGTTGTCGCCCATAGCCAAACTTGCGTGTGTGCTTGTGCGCCGTTTTTACAAAGTTTTCAGATTGCCTCTCGGGTTGCAACCCTCACTGAATTGGCCATAGAATCTATTTTGTTGAGACGAATTTTGAATTTAACGCCTCGGGTGCGGAGTTTTTGACATCGTCGCCCATAGCCAAACTTGCGCGCATGCTTGTGCGCAGTTTTTACAATGTTTTCAGATTGCCTCTTGGGTTTGCATCCCCCACGGAATTGGCCATAGAATCAATTGTGTTGAGGCGGATTTTGAATTTGACGCCTTGGGTGCGGAGTTTTTTACGTCGTCGCCCATAGCCAAACTTGCGCGTATGTTTGTGCGCCGTTTTTACAAAGTTTTCAGATTGCCCCCTGGGTTTGCAACCCCCACTGAATTGGCCATAGAATCAATTTAATTGAGACTGATTTTGAATTTGACGCCTCGGGTGCGAAGTTTTTGACGTCGTCGCCCATAGCCAAACTTGCGCGTGTGCTTGTGCGCCGTTTTTACAAAGTTTTTAGATTGCCTCCCGGCTTTGCATCCCCCACTGAATTGGCCATAGAATCAATTGTGTTGAGATGAATTTTGAATTTGACGCCTCGAGTGCGGAGTTTTTGACGTCGTCGCCCATAGCCAAACTTGCGCGTGTGCTTGTGCGCCATTTTTACAAAGTTTTCAGATTGCCTCCCGGCTTGCCTCCTCTACTGAATTAGCCATAGAATAAATTTTGTTGAGACGGATTTTGAATTTTACGCCTCGGTTGTGTAATTTTTTACGTCGTCGCCCATAGCCAAACTTGCGCGCATGCTTGTGCGCAGTTTTTACAATGTTTTCAGATTGCCTCTTGGGTTTGCATCCCCCACTGAATTGGCCATAGAATCAATTTTGTTGAGACTGATTTTGAATTTGACGCCTCGGGTGCGGAGTTTTTGACGTCGTCGCCCATAGCTAAACTTGCGTGTGTGCTTGTGCGCCGTTTTTACAAAGTTTTCAGATTGCGTCTCGGGTTGCAACCCACACTGAATTGGCCATAGAATCTATTTTGTTGAGACGAATTTTGAATTTAACGCCTCGGGTGCGGAGTTTTTGACATCGTCGCCCATAGCCAAACTTGCGCGCATGCTTGTGCGCCGTTTTTACGAAGTTTTCAGATTGCCTCCCGGGTATGCATCCCTACTGAATTGGCCATATAATAAATTGTGTTGAGACATATTTTGAATTTGACGCCTCGGGTGCGGAGTTTTTGATGTCGTCGCCCGTAGCCAAACTTGCGCGTGTGCTTGTGCGCCATTTTTACAAAGTTTTCAGATTGCCTCCCGGCTTGCCTCCTCTATTGAATTGGCCATAGAATAAATTTTGTTGAGACGGATTTTGAATTTTACGCCTCGGTTGTGGAATTTTTTACGTCGTCGCCCATAGCCAAACTTGCGCGCATGCTTGTGCGCAGTTTTTACAATGTTTTCAGATTGCCTCTTGGGTTTGCATCCCCCACTGAATTGGCCATAGAATCAATTGTGTAGAGGCGGATTTTGAATTTGACGCCTTGTGTGCGGTGTTTTTTACGTCGTCGCCCATAGCCAAACTTGCGCGTATGCTTGTGCGCCGTTTTTACAAAGTTTTCAGATTGCCCCCTGGGTTTGCAACCGCCACTGAATTGGCCATAGAATCAATTTTGTTGAGACTGATTTTGAATTTGACGCCTCGGGTGCGGAGTTTTTGACGTCGTCGCCCATAGCCAAACTTGCGCGTGTGCTTGTGCGCCGTTTTTACAAAGTTTTCAGATTGCCTCTCGGCTTTGCATCCCCCACTGAATTGGCCATAGAATCAATTGTGTTGAGATGAATTTTGAATTTGACGCCTCGAGTGCGAGTTTTTGACGTCGTCGCCATAGCCAAACTTGCGCGTGTGCTTGTGCGCCATTTTTACAAAGTTTTCAGATTGCCTCCCGGCTTGCCTCCTATACTGAATTGGCCATAGAATAAATTTTGTTGAGACGGATTTTGAATTTTACGCCTCGGTTGTGGAATTTACGTCGTCGCCCATAGCCAAACTTGCGCGCATGCTTGTGCGCAGTTTTTACAATGTTTTCAGATTGCCTCTTGGGTTTGCATCCCCCACTGAATTGGCCATATAATCAATTGTGTTGAGGCGGACTTTGAATTTGACGCCTTGGGTGCGGAGTTTTTTACGTCGTCGCCCATAGCCAAACTTGCGCGTATGCTTGTGCGCCGTTTTTACAAAGTTTTCAGATTGCCCCCTGGGTTTGCAACCCCCACTGAATTGGCCATATAATCAATTTTGTTGAGACTGATTTTGAATTTGACGCCTCGGGTGCGGAGTTTTTGACGTCGTCGCCCATAGCCAAACTTGCGCGTGTGCTTGTGCGCCATTTTTACAAAGTTTTCAGATTGCCTCCCGGCTTTGCATCCCCCACTGAATTGGCCATAGAATCAATTGTGTTGAGATGAATTTTGAATTTAACGCCTCGGGTGCGGAGTTTTTGACGTTGTCGCCTATAGCCAAACTTGCGTGTGTGCTTGTGCGCCGTTTTTACAAAGTTTTCAGATTGCCTCTCGGGTTGCAACCCTCACTGAATTGGCCATAGAATCTATTTTGTTGAGACGAATTTTGAATTTAACGCCTCGGGTGCGGAGTTTTTGACATCGTCGCCCATAGCCAAACTTGCGCGCATGCTTGTGCGCCGTTTTTACGAAGTTTTCAGATTGCCTCCCGGGTATGCATCCCCCACTGAATTGGCCATAGAGAAATTGTGTCGAGACGGATTTTGAATTTGAGGCCTCGGGTGCAATGTTTTTGACGTCGTGGTCCATAGCCAAATTGCGAGCATGCTTGTGCGCCATTTTTACAAAGTTTTTATATTGCCTCCCGGGTTTGCATCCCCCACTGAATTGGCCATAGATCAATTGTGTCGAGACGGATTTTGAATTTGAGGCCTCGGGTGCAGTGTTTTTGACGTCGTGGTCCATAGCCAAATTGCGAGCATGCTTGTGCGCCATTTTTACAAAGTTTTTATATTGCCTCCCGGGTTTGCATCCCCCACTGAATTGGCAATAGGATCAATTGCGTCGAGACGGTTTTTGACGTCGTGGCCCATTGCCACACTTTCGCGCATGCTTATGCGCCGTTTTTACAAAGTTTTCGGATTACCTCTCGGGTTTTCACTCCCCACTAAATTGGCCATAGAATCAATTGTGCCGAAACGGATTTTGAATTTGAGGCCTCGGGTGCAGTGTTTTTAACGTCGTGGTCCATAGCCAAATTTCGGCCATGCTTGTGCGCCGTTTTTATAAAGTTTTCAGATTGCCTCCCAGAGTTGCATCCCCCACTAAATTGGCCATAGAATCAATTGTGTTGAGACGGAATTTGAATTTGACGCCTCGAGTGCGGAGTTTTTGACGTCGTCGCCCATAGCCAAACTTGGGCGTGTGCTTGTGCGCCATTTTTACAAAGTTTTCAGATTGCCTCCCGGCTTGCCTCCTCTACTGAATTGGCCATAGAATAAATTTTGTTGAGACGGATTTTGAATTTTACGCCTCGGTTGTGGAATTTTTTACGTTGTCGCCCATAGCCAAACTTGCGCGCATGCTTGTGCGCAGTTTTTACAATGTTTTCAGATTGCCTCTTGGGTTTGCATCCCCCACTGAATTGGCCATAGAATCAATTGTGTTGAGGCGGATTTTGAATTTGACGCCTTGGGTGCGGAGTTTTTTACGTCGTCGCCCATAGCCAAACTCGCGCGTATGCTTGTGCGCCGTTTTTACAAAGTTTTCAGATTGCCCCTGGGTTTGCAACCCCCACTGAATTGGCCATATAATCAATTTTGTTGAAACTGATTTTGAATTTGACGCCTCGGGTGCGGAGTTTTTGACGTCGTCGCCCATAGCCAAACTTGCGCGTGTGCTTGTGCGCCGTTTTTACAAAGTTTTCAGATTGCCTCTCGGCTTTGCATCCCCCACTGAATTGGCCATAGAATCAATTGTGTTGAGATGTATTTTGAATTTGACGCATCGAGTGCGGAGTTTTTGACGTCGTCGCCATAGCCAAACTTGCGCGTGTGCTTGTGCGCCATTTTTACAAAGTTTTCAGATTGCCTCCCGGCTTGCCTCCTCTACTGAATTGGCCATAGAATAAATTTTGTTGAGACGGATTTTGAATTTTACGCCTCGGTTGTGGAATTTTTTACGTCGTCGCCCATAGCCAAACTTGCGCGCATGCTTGTGCGCAGTTTTTACAATGTTTTCAGATTGCCTCTTGGGTTTGCATCCCCCACTGAATTGGCCATAAAATCAATTTTGTTGAGACTGATTTTGAATTTGACGCCTCGGGTGCGGAGTTTTTGAAGTCGTCGCCCATAGCTAAACTTGCGCGTGTGCTTGTGCGCCGTTTTTACAAAGTTGTCAGATTGCCTCTCGGCTTTGCATCCCCCACTGAATTGGCCATAGAATCAATTGTGTTGAGATGAATTTTGAATTTAACGCCTCGGGTGCGGAGTTTTTGACGTTGTCGCCCATAGCCAAACTTGCGTGTGTGCTTGTGCGCCGTTTTTACAAAGTTTTCAGATTGCCTCTCGGGTTGCAACTCTCACTGAATTGGCCATAGAATCTATTTTGTTGAGACGAATTTTGAATTTAACGCCTCGGGTGCGGAGTTTTTGACATCGTCGCCCATAGCCAAACTTGCGCGCATGCTTGTGCGCCGTTTTTACGAAGTTTTCAGATTGCCTCCCGGGTATGCATCCCTGCTGAATTGGCCATATAATCAATTGTGTTGAGACGGATTTTGAATTTGACGCCTCGGGTGCGGAGTTTTTGATGTCGTCGCCCGTAGCCAAACTTGTGCATATGCTTGTGCGCCATTTTTAAAAAGTTTTCAGATTGCCCCCTGGGTTTGCATCCCCCACTGAATTGGCCATAGATCAATTGTGTCGAGACGGATTTTGAATTTGAGGCCTCGGGTGCAGTGTTTTTGACGTCGTGGTCCATAGCCAAATTGCGAGCATGCTTGTGCGCCATTTTTACAAAGTTTTTATATTGCCTCCCGGGTTTGCATCCCCCACTGAATTGGCAATAGGATCAATTGCGTCGAGACGGTTTTTGACGTCGTGGCCCATTGCCACACTTTCGCGCATGCTTATGCGCCATTTTTACAAAGTTTTCGGATTACCTCTCGGGTTTGCACTCCCCACTGAATTGGCCATAGAATCAATTGTGCCGAAACGGATTTTGAATCTGAGGCCTCGGGTGCAGTGTTTTTAACGTCGTGGTCCATAGCCTAACTTCGGCCATGCTTGTGCGCCGTTTTTACAAAGTTTTCAGATTGCCTCCCAGAGTTGCATCCCCCACTAAATTGGCCATAGAATCAATTGTGTTGAGACGGATTTTGAATTTGACGCCTCGAGTGTGGAGTTTTTGACGTCGTCGCCCATAGCCAAACTTGCACGTGTGCTTGTGCGCCATTTTTACAAAGTTTTCAGATTGCCTCCCGGCTTGCCTCCTCTACTGAATTGGCCATAGAATAATTTTTCTTGAGACGGATTTTGAATTTTAAGCCTCGGTTGTGGAATTTTTTACGTCGTTGCCCATAGCCAAACTTGCGCGCATGCTTGTGCGCAGTTTTTACAATGTTTTCAGATTGCCTCTTGGGTTTGCATCCCCCACTGAATTGGCCATAGAATCAATTGTGTTGAGGCGGATTTTGAATTTGACGCCTTGTGTGTGGTGTTTTTTACGTCGTCGCCCATAGCCAAACTTGCGCGTATGCTTGTGCGCCGTTTTTACAAAGTTTTCAGATTGCCCCCTGGGTTTGCAACCCCCACTGAATTGGCCATAGAATCAATTTTGTTGAGACTGATTTTTAATTTGACGCCTCGGGTGCGGAGTTTTTGACGTCGTCGCCCATAGCCAAACTTGCGCGTGTGCTTGTGCGCCGTTTTTACAAAGTTTTCAGATTGCCTCTCGGCTTTGCATCCCCCACTGAATTGGCCATAGAATCAATTGTGTTGAGATGAATTTTGAATTTGACGCCTCGAGTGCGGAGTTTTTGACGTCGTCGACATAGCCAAACATGCGCGTGTGCTTGTGCGCCATTTTTACAAAGTTTTCAAATTGCCTCCCGGCTTGCCTCCTCTACTGAATTGGCCATAGAATAAATTTTGTTGAGACAGATTTTGAATTTTAGGCCTCGGTTGTGGAATTTTTTACGTCGTCGCCCATAGCCAAACTTGCGCGCATGCTTGTGCGCAGTTTTTACAATGTTTTCAGATTGCCTCTTGGGTTTGCATCCCCCACTGAATTGGCCATAGAATCAATTGCCACACTTTCGCGCATGCTTATGCGCCGTTTTTACAAAGTTTTCGGATTACCTCTCGGGTTTTCACTCCCCACTGAATTGGCCATAGAATCAATTGTGCCGAAACGAATTTTGAATTTGAGGCCTCGGGTGCAGTGTTTTTAACGTCGTGGTCCATAGCCAAACTTCGGCCATGCTTGTGCGCCTTTTTATAAAGTTTTCAGATTGCCTCCAAGAGTTGCATCCCCCACTAAATTGGCCATAGAATCAATTGTGTTGAGACGGATTTTGAATTTGACGCCTCGAGTGCGGAGTTTTTGACGTCGTCGCCCATAGCCAAACTTGCGCGTGTGCTTGTGCGCCATTTTTACAAAGTTTTCAGATTGCCTCCCGGCTTGCTTCCTCTACTGAATTGGCCATAGAATAAATTTTGTTGAGATGTATTTTTAATTTTACTCCTCGGTTGTGGAATTTTTTTCGTCGTCGCCAATAGCCAAACTTGCGCGCATGCTTGTGCGCAGTTTTTACAATGTTTTCAGATTGCCTCTTGGGTTTGCATCCCCCACGGAATTGGCCATAGAATCAATTGTGTTGAGGCGGATTTTGAATTTGACGCCTTGGGTGCGGAGTTTTTTACGTCGTCGCCCATAGCCAAACTTGCGCGTATGCTTGTGCGCCGTTTTTACAAAGTTTTCAGATTGCCCCCTGGGTTTGCAACCCCCACTGAATTGGCCATAGAATCAATTTAATTGAGACTGATTTTGAATTTGACGCCTCGGGTGCGAAGTTTTTGACGTCGTCGCCCAAAGCCAAACTTGCGCGTGTGCTTGTGCGCCGTTTTTACAAAGTTTTTAGATTGCCTCCCGGCTTTGCATCCCCCACTGAATTGGCCATAGAATCAATTGTGTTGAGATGAATTTTGAATTTGACGCCTCGAGTGCGGAGTTTTTGACGTCGTCGCCCATAGCCAAACTTGCGCGTGTGCTTGTGCGCCATTTTTACAAAGTTTTCAGATTGCCTCCCGGCTTGCCTCCTCTACTGAATTAGCCATAGAATAAATTTTGTTGAGACGGATTTTGAATTTTACGCCTCGGTTGTGTAATTTTTTACGTCGTCGCCCATAGCCAAACTTGCGCGCATGCTTGTGCGCAGTTTTTACAATGTTTTCAGATTGCCTCTTGGGTTTGCATCCCCCACTGAATTGGCCATAGAATCAATTTTGTTGAGACTGATTTTGAATTTGACGCCTCGGGTGCGGAGTTTTTGACATCGTCGCCCATAGCTAAACTTGCGTGTGTGCTTGTGCGCCGTTTTTACAAAGTTTTCAGATTGCGTCTCGGGTTGCAACCCACACTGAATTGGCCATAGAATCTATTTTGTTGAGACGAATTTTGAATTTAACGCCTCGGGTGCGGAGTTTTTGACATCGTCGCCCATAGCCAAACTTGCGCGCATGCTTGTGCGCCGTTTTTACGAAGTTTTCAGATTGCCTCCCGGGTATGCATCCCTACTGAATTGGCCATATAATCAATTGTGTTGAGACATATTTTGAATTTGACGCCTCGGGTGCGGAGTTTTTGATGTCGTCGCCCGTAGCCAAACTTGCGCGTGTGCTTGTGCGCCATTTTTACAAAGTTTTCAGATTGCCTCCCGGCTTGCCTCCTCTACTGAATTGGCCATAGAATAAATTTTGTTGAGACGGATTTTGAATTTTACGCCTCGGTTGTGGAATTTTTTACGTCGTCGCCCATAGCCAAACTTGCGCGCATGCTTGTGCGCAGTTTTTACAATGTTTTCAGATTGCCTCTTGGGTTTGCATCCCCCACTGAATTGGCCATAGAATCAATTGTGTAGAGGCGGATTTTGAATTTGACGCCTTGTGTGCGGTGTTTTTTACGTCGTCGCCCATAGCCAAACTTGCGCGTATGCTTGTGCGCCGTCTTTACAAAGTTTTCAGATTGCCCCCTGGGTTTGCAACCCCCACTGAATTGGCCATAGAATCAATTTTGTTGAGACTGATTTTGAATTTGACGCCTCGGGTGCGGAGTTTTTGACGTCGTCGCCCATAGCCAAACTTGCGCGTGTGCTTGTGCGCCGTTTTTACAAAGTTTTCAGATTGCCTCTCGGCTTTGCATCCCCCACTGAATTGGCCATAGAATCAATTGCGTTGAGATGAATTTTGAATTTGACGCCTCGAGTGCGGAGTTTTTGACGTCGTCGCCATAGCCAAACTTGCGCGTGTGCTTGTGCGCCATTTTTACAAAGTTTTCAGATTGCCTCCCGGCTTGGCTCCTCTACTGAATTGGCCATAGAATCAATTTTGTTGAGACTGATTTTGAATTTGACGCCTCGGGTGCGGAGTTTTTGACGTCGTCGCCCATAGCCAAACTTGCGCGTGTGCTTGTGCGCCATTTTTACAAAGTTTTCAGATTGCCTCCCGGCTTTGCATCCCCCACTGAATTGGCCATAGAATCAATTGTGTTGAGATGAATTTTGAATTTGACGCCTCGGGTGCGGAGTTTTTGACGTTGTCGCCCATAGCCAAACTTGCGTGTGTGCTTGTGCGCCGTTTTTACAAAGTTTTCAGATTGCGTCTCGGGTTGCAACCCTCACTGAATTGGCCATAGAATCTATTTTGTTGAGACGAATTTTGAATTTAACGCCTCGGGTGCGGAGTTTTTGACATCGTCGCCCATAGCCAAACTTGCGCGCATGCTTGTGCGCCGTTTTTACGAAGTTTTCAGATTTCCTCCCGGGTATGCATCCCTACTGAATTGGCCATATAATCAATTGTGTTGAGACGGATTTTGAATTTGACGCCTCGAGTGCGGAGTTTTTGACGTCGTCGCCCATAGCCAAACTTGCGCGTGTGCTTGTGCGCCATTTTTACAAAGTTTTCAGATTGCCTCCCGGCTTGCCTCCTCTACTGAATTGGCCGTAGAATAAATTTTGTTGAGACGGATTTTGAATTTTATGCCTCGGTTGTGGAATTTTTTACGTCGTCGCCCATAGCCAAACTTGCGCGCATGCTTGTGCGCAGTTTTTACAATGTTTTCAGATTGCCTCTTGGGTTTGCATCCCCCACTGAATTGGCCATAGAATCAATTGTGTTGAGGCGGATTTTGAATTTGACGCCTTGGGTGCGTAGTTTTTGACGTCGTCGCCCATAGCCAAACTTGCGTGTATGCTTGTGCGCCGTTTTTACAAAGTTTTCAGATTGCCCCCTGGGTTTGCAACCCCCACTGAATTGGCCATAGAATCAATTTTGTTGAGACTGATTTTGAATTTGACGCCTCGGGTGCGGAGTTTTTGACGTCGTCGCCCATAGCCAAACTTGCGCGTGTGCTTGTGCGCCATTTTTACAAAGTTTTCAGATTGCCTCCCGGCTTTGCATCCCCCACTGAATTGGCCATAGAATCAATTGTGTTGAGATGAATTTTGAATTTGACGCCTCGAGTGCGGAGTTTTTGACGTCGTCACCCATAGCCAAACTTGCGCGTGTGCTTGTGCGCCATTTTTACAAAGTTTTCAGATTGCCTCCCGGCTTGCCTCCTCTACTGAATTAGCCATAGAATAAATTTTGTTGAGACGGATTTTGAATTTTACGCCTCGGTTGTGGAATTTTTTACGTCGTCGCCCATAGCCAAACTTGCGCGCATGCTTGTGCGCAGTTTTTACAATGTTTTCAGATTGCCTCTTGGGTTTGCATCCCCCACTGAATTGGCCATAAAATCAATTTTGTTGAGACTGATTTTGAATTTGACGCCTCGGGTGCGGAGTTTTTGACGTCGTCGCCCATAGCCAAACTTGCGCGTGTGCTTGTGCGCCATTTTTACAAAGTTTTCAGATTGCCTCCCGGCTTTGCATCCCCCACTGAATTGGCCATAGAATCAATTGTGTTGAGATGAATTTTGAATTTGACGCCTCGGATCAGAGTTTTTGACGTTGTCGCCCATAGCCAAACTTGCGTGTGTGCTTGTGCGCCGTTTTTACAAAGTTTTCAAATTGCGTCTCGGGTTGCAACCCTCACTAAATTGGCCATAGAATCTATTTTGTTGAGACGAATTTTGAATTTAACGCCTCGGGTGCGGAGTTTTTGACATCGTCGCCCATAGCCAAACTTGCGCGCATGCTTGTGCGCCGTTTTTACGAAGTTTTCAGATTGCCTCCCGGCTTGCCTCCTCTACTGAATTGGCCATATAATCAATTGTGCTGAGACGGATTTTGAATTTGACGCCTCGAGTGCGGAGTTTTTGACGTCGTCGCCCATAGCCAAACTTGCGCGTGTGCTTGTGCGCCATTTTTACAAAGTTTTCAGATTGCCTCCCGGCTTGCCTCCTCTACTGAATTGGCCGTAGAATAAATTTTGTTGAGACGGATTTTGAATTTTACGCCTCGGTTGTGGAATTTTTTACGTCGTCGCCCATAGCCAAACTTGCGCGCATGCTTCTGCGCAGTTTTTACAATGTTTTCAGATTGCCTCTTGGGTTTGCATCCCCCACTGAATTGGCCATAGAATCAATTGTGTTGAGGCGGATTTTGAATTTGACGCCTTGGGTGCGGAGTTTTTTACGTCGTCGCCCATAGCCAAACTTGCGCGTATGCTTGTGCGCCGTTTTTACAAAGTTTTCAGATTGCCTCATGGGTTTGCAACCCCCACTGAATTGGCCATAGAATCAATTTTGTTGAGACTGATTTTGAATTTGACGCCTCGGGTGCGGAGTTAATGACGTCGTCGCCCGTAGCCAAACTTGCGCGTGTGCTTGTGCGCCGTTTTTACAAAGTTTTCAGATTGCCTCTCGGCTTTGCATCCCCCACTGAATTGGCCATAGAATCAATTGTGTTGAGATGAATTTTGAATTTGACGCGTCGAGTGCGGAGTTTTTGACGTCGTCGCCATAGCCAATCTTGCGCGTGGTATTGTGCGCCATTTTTACAAAGTTTTCAGATTGCCTCCCGGCTTGCCTCCTCTACTGAATTAGCCATAGAATAAATTTTGTTGAGACGGATTTTGAATTTTACGCCTCGGTTGTGGAATTTTTTACGTCGTCGCCCATAGCCAAACTTGCGCGCATGCTTGTGCGCAGTTTTTACAATGTTTTAAGATTGCCACTTGGGTTTGCATCCCCCACTGAATTGGCCATAGAATCAATTTTGTTGAGACTGATTTTGAATTTGACGCCTCGGGTGCGGAGTTTTTTACGTCGTCGCCCATAGCCAAACTTGCGCGTGTGCTTGTGCGCCATTTTTACAAAGTTTTCAGATTTCCTCCCGGCTTTGCATCCCCCACTGAATTGGCCATAGAATCAATTGTGTTGAGATGAATTTTGAATTTGACGCCTCGGGTGCGGAGTTTTTGACGTTGTCGCCCATAGCCAAACTTGCGTGTGTGCTTGTGCGCCGTTTTTACAAAGTTTTCAGATTGCGTCTCGGGTTGCAACCCCCACTGAATTGGCCATAGAATCTATTTTGTTGAGACGAATTTTGAATTTAACGCCTCGGGTGCGGAGTTTTTGACATCGTCGCCCATAGCCAAACTTGCGCGCATGCTTGTGCGCCGTTCTTACGAAGTTTTCAGATTGCCTCCCGGGTATGCATCCCTACTGAATTGGCCATATAATCAATTGTGCTGAGACGGATTTTGAATTTGACGCCTCGGGTGCGGAGTTTTTGATGTCGTGGCCCGTAGCCAAACTTGTGCATATGCTTGTGCGCCATTTTTACAAAGTTTTCAGATTGCCCCCTGGGTTTGCATCCCCCACTGAATTAGCCATAGATCAATTGTGTCGAGACGGATTTTGAATTTGAGGCCTCGGGTGCAGTGTTTTTGACGTCGTGGTCCATAGCCAAATTGTGAGCATGCTTGTGCGCCATTTTTACAAAGTTTTTATATTGCCTCCCGGGTTTGCATCCCCCACTGAATTGGCAATAGGATCAATTGCGTCGAGACGGTTTTTGACGTCGTGGCCCATTGCCACACTTTCGCGCATGCTTATGCGCCGTTTTTACAAAGTTTTCAGATTACCTCTCGGGTTTGCACTCCCCACTGAATTGGCCATAGAATCAATTGTGCCGAAACGGATTTTGAATTTGAGGCCTTGGGTGCAGTGTTTTTAACGTCGTGGTCCATAGCCAAACTTCGGCCATGCTTGTGCGCCGTTTTTACAAAGTTTTCAGATTGCCTCCCAGAGTTGCATCCCCCACTAAATTGGCCATAGAATCAATTGTGTTGAGACGGATTTTGAATTTGACGCCTCGAGTGCGGAGTTTTTGACGTCGTCGCCCATAGCCAAACTTGCGCGTGTGCTTGTGCGCCATTTTTACAAAGTTTTCAGATTGCCTCCCGGCTTGCCTCCTCTACTGAATTGGCCATAGAATAAATTTTGTTGAGACGGATTTTGAATTTTACGCCTCGGTTGTGGAATTTTTTACGTCGTCGCCCATAGCCAAACTTGCGCGCATGCTTGTGCGCAGTTTTTACAATGTTTTCAGATTGCCTCTTGGGTTTGCATCCCCCACTGAATTGGCCATAGAATCAATTGTGTTGAGGCGGATTTTGAATTTGACGCCTTGGGTGCGGAGTTTTTTACGTCGTCGCCCATAGCCAAACTTGCGCGTATGCTTGTGCGCCGTTTTTACAAAGTTTTCAGATTGCCCCCTGGGTTTGCAACCCCCAGTGAATTGGCCATAGAATCAATTTTGTTGAGAATGATTTTGAATTTGACGCCTCGGGTGCGGAGTTAATGACGTCGTCGCCCGTAGCCAAACTTGCGCGTGTGCTTGTGCGCCGTTTTTACAAAGTTTTCAGATTGCCTCTCGGCTTTGCATCCCCCACTGAATTGGCCATAGAATCAATTGTGTTGAGATGAATTTTGAATTTGACGCGTCGAGTGCGGAGTTTTTGACGTCGTCGCCATAGCCAATCTTGCGCGTGGTATTGTGCGCCATTTTTACAAAGTTTTCAGATTGCCTCCCGGCTTGCCTCCTCTACTGAATTAGCCATAGAATAAATTTTGTTGAGACGGATTTTGAATTTTACGCCTCGGTTGTGGAATTTTTTACGTCGTCGCCCATAGCCAAACTTGCGCGCATGCTTGTGCGCAGTTTTTACAATGTTTTAAGATTGCCACTTGGGTTTGCATCCCCCACTGAATTGGCCATAGAATCAATTTTGTTGAGACTGATTTTGAATTTGACGCCTCGGGTGCGGAGTTTTTTACGTCGTCGCCCATAGCCAAACTTGCGCGTGTGCTTGTGCGCCATTTTTACAAAGTTTTCAGATTTCCTCCCGGCTTTGCATCCCCCACTGAATTGGCCATAGAATCAATTGTGTTGAGATGAATTTTGAATTTGACGCCTCGGGTGCGGAGTTTTTGACGTTGTCGCCCATAGCCAAACTTGCGTGTGTGCTTGTGCGCCGTTTTTACAAAGTTTTCAGATTGCGTCTCGGGTTGCAACCCCCACTGAATTGGCCATAGAATCTATTTTGTTGAGACGAATTTTGAATTTAACGCCTCGGGTGCGGAGTTTTTGACATCGTCGCCCATAGCCAAACTTGCGCGCATGCTTGTGCGCCGTTTTTACGAAGTTTTCAGATTGCCTCCCGGGTATGCATCCCTACTGAATTGGCCATATAATCAATTGTGCTGAGACGGATTTTGAATTTGACGCCTCGGGTGCGGAGTTTTTGATGTCGTGGCCCGTAGCCAAACTTGTGCATATGCTTGTGCGCCATTTTTACAAAGTTTTCAGATTGCCCCCTGGGTTTGCATCCCCCACTGAATTGGCCATAGATCAATTGTGTCGAGACGGATTTTGAATTTGAGGCCTCGGGTGCAGTGTTTTTGACGTCGTGGTCCATAGCCAAATTGTGAGCATGCTTGTGCGCCATTTTTACAAAGTTTTTATATTGCCTCCCGGGTTTGCATCCCCCACTGAATTGGCAATAGGATCAATTGCGTCGAGACGGTTTTTGACGTCGTGGCCCATTGCCACACTTTCGCGCATGCTTATGCGCCGTTTTTACAAAGTTTTCAGATTACCTCTCGGGTTTGCACTCCCCACTGAATTGGCCATAGAATCAATTGTGCCGAAACGGATTTTGAATTTGAGGCCTTGGGTGCAGTGTTTTTAACGTCGTGGTCCATAGCCAAACTTCGGCCATGCTTGTGCGCCGTTTTTACAAAGTTTTCAGATTGCCTCCCAGAGTTGCATCCCCCACTAAATTGGCCATAGAATCAATTGTGTTGAGACGGATTTTGAATTTGACGCCTCGAGTGCGGAGTTTTTGACGTCGTCGCCCATAGCCAAACTTGCGCGTGTGCTTGTGCGCCATTTTTACAAAGTTTTCAGATTGCCTCCCGGCTTGCCTCCTCTACTGAATTGGCCATAGAATAAATTTTGTTGAGACGGATTTTGAATTTTACGCCTCGGTTGTGGAATTTTTTACGTCGTCGCCCATAGCCAAACTTGCGCGCATGCTTGTGCGCAGTTTTTACAATGTTTTCAGATTGCCTCTTGGGTTTGCATCCCCCACTGAATTGGCCATAGAATCAATTGTGTTGAGGCGGATTTTGAATTTGACGCCTTGGGTGCGGAGTTTTTTACGTCGTCGCCCATAGCCAAACTTGCGCGTATGCTTGTGCGCCGTTTTTACAAAGTTTTCAGATTGCCCCCTGGGTTTGCAACCCCCAGTGAATTGGCCATAGAATCAATTTTGTTGAGAATGATTTTGAATTTGACGCCTCGGGTGCGGAGTTATTGACGTCGTCGCCCGTAGCCAAACTTGCACGTGTGCTTGTGCGCCATTTTTACAAAGTTTTCAGATTGCCTCTCGGCTTTGCATCCCCCACTGAATTGGCCATAGAATCAATTGTGTTGAGATGAATTTTGAATTTGACTCGTCGAGTGCGGAGTTTTTAACGTCGTCGCCATAGCCAAACTTGCGCGTGTGATTGTGCGCCATTTTTACAAAGTTTTCAGATTGCCTCCCAGCTTGCCTCCTCTACTGAATTGGCCATAGAATAAATTTTGTTGAGACGGATTTTGAATTTTACGCCTCGGTTGTGGAATTTTTTACGTCGTCGCCCATAGCCAAACTTGCGCGCATGCTTGTGCGCAGTTTTTACAATGTTTTCAGATTGCCTCTTGGGTTTGCATCCCCCACTGAATTGGCCATAGAATCAATTTTGTTGAGACTGATTTTGAATTTGACGCCTCGGGTGCGGAGTTTTTTACGTCGTCGCCCATAGCCAAACTTGCGCGTGTGCTTGTGCGCCATTTTTACAAAGTTTTCAGATTGCCTCCCGGCTTTGCATCCCCCACTGAATTGGCCATAGAATGAATTGTGTTGAGATGAATTTTGAATTTGACGCCTCGGGTGCGAAGTTTTTGACGTTGTCGCCCATAGCCAAACTTGCGTGTGTGCTTGTGCGCCGTTTTTACAAAGTTTTCAGATTGCGTCTCGGGTTGCAACCCTCACTGAATTGGCCATAGAATCTATTTTGTTGAGACGAATTTTGAATTTAACGCCTCGGGTGCGGAGTTTTTGACATCGTCGCCCATAGCCAAACTCGCGCGCATGCTTGTGCGCCGTTTTTACGAAGTTTTCAGATTGCCTCCCGGGTATGCATCCCTACTGAATTGGCCATATAATCAATTGTGCTGAGACGGATTTTGAATTTGACGCCTCGGGTGCGGAGTTTTTGATGTCGTGGCCCGTAGCCAAACTTGTGCATATGCTTGTGCGCCATTTTTACAAAATTTTTCAGATTGCCCCCTGGGTTTGCATCCCCTACTGAATTGGCCATAGATCAATTGTGTCGAGACGGATTTTGAATTTGAGGCCTCGGGTGCAGTGTTTTTGACGTCGTGGTCCATAGCCAAATTGCGAGCATGCTTGTGCGCCATTTTTACAAAGTTTTTATATTGCCTCCCGGGTTTGCATCCCCCACTGAATTGGCAATAGGATCAATTGCGTCGAGACGGTTTTTGACGTCGTGGCCCATTGCCACACTTTCGCGCATGCTTATGCGCCGTTTTTACAAAGTTTTCAGATTACCTCTCGGGTTTGCACTCCCCACTGAATTGGCCATAGAATCAATTGTGCCGAAACGGATTTTGAATTTGAGGCCTCGGGTGCAGTGTTTTTAACGTCGTGGTCCATAGCCAAACTTCGGCCATGCTTGTGCGCCGTTTTTACAAAGTTTTCAGATTGCCTCCCAGAGTTGCATCCCCCACTAAATTGGCCATAGAATCAATTGTGTTGAGACGGATTTTGAATTTCACGCCTCGAGTGCGGAGTTTTTGACGTCGTCGCCCATAGCCAAACTTGCGCGTGTGCTTGTGCGCCATTTTTACAAAGTTTTCAGATTGCCTCCCGGCTTGCCTCCTCTACTGAATTGGCCATAGAATAAATTTTGTTGAGACGGATTTTGAATTTTACGCCTCGGTTGTGGAATTTTTTACGTCGTCGCCCATAGCCAAACTTGCGCGCATGCTTGTGCGCAGTTTTTACAATGTTTTCAGATTGCCTCTTGGGTTTGCATCCCCCACTGAATTGGCCATAGAATCAATTGTGTTGAGGCGGATTTTGAATTTGACGCCTTGGGTGCGGAGTTTTTTACGTCGTCGCCCATAGCCAAACTTGCGCGTATGCTTGTGCGCCGTTTTTACAAAGTTTTCAGATTGCCCCTGGGTTTGCAACCCCCACTGAATTGGCCATAGAATCAATTTTGTTGAGACAGATTTTGAATTTGACGCCTCGGGTGCGGAGTTTTTGACGTCGTCGCCATAGCCAAACTTGCACGTGTGCTTGTGCGCCATTTTTACAAAGTTTTCAGATTGCCTCCCGGCTTGCCTCCTCTACTGAATTGGCCATAGAATAAATTTTGTTGAGACGGATTTTGAATTTTACGCCTCGGTTGTGGAATTTTTTACGTCGTCGCCCATAGCCAAACTTGCGCGCATGCTTGTGCGCAGTTTTTACAATGTTTTCAGATTGCCTCTTGGGTTTGCATCCCCCACTGAATTGGCCATAGAATCAATTTTGTTGAGACTGATTTTGAATTTGACGCCTCGGGTGCGGAGTTTTTTACGTCGTCGCCCATAGCCAAACTTGCGCGTGTGCTTGTGCGCCGTTTTTACAAAGTTTTCAGATTGCCTCCTGGCTTTGCATCCCCCACTGAATTGGCCATAGAATCAATTATGTTGAGATGAATTTTGAATTTGACGCCTCGGGTGCGGAGTTTTTGACGTTGTCGCCCATAGCCAAACTTGCGTGTGTGCTTGTGCGCCGTTTTTACAAAGTTTTCAGATTGCGTCTCGGGTTGCAACCCTCACTGAATTGGCCATAGAATCTATTTTGTTGAGACGAATTTTGAATTTAACGCCTCGGGTGCGGAGTTTTTGACATCGTCGCCCATAGCCAAACTCGCGCGCATGCTTGTGCGCCGTTTTTACGAAGTTTTCAGATTGCCTCCCGGGTATGCATCCCTACTGAATTGGCCATATAATCAATTGTGCTGAGACGGATTTTGAATTTGACGCCTCGGGTGCGGAGTTTTTGATGTCGTGGCCCGTAGCCAAACTTGTGCATATGCTTGTGCGCCATTTTTACAAAATTTTTCAGATTGCCCCCTGGGTTTGCATCCCCTACTGAATTGGCCATAGATCAATTGTGTCGAGACGGATTTTGAATTTGAGGCCTCGGGTGCAGTGTTTTTGACGTCGTGGTCCATAGCCAAATTGCGAGCATGCTTGTGCGCCATTTTTACAAAGTTTTTATATTGCCTCCCGGGTTTGCATCCCCCACTGAATTGGCAATAGGATCAATTGCGTCGAGACGGTTTTTGACGTCGTGGCCCATTGCCACACTTTCGCGCATGCTTATGCGCCGTTTTTACAAAGTTTTCAGATTACCTCTCGGGTTTGCACTCCCCACTGAATTGGCCATAGAATCAATTGTGCCGAAACGGATTTTGAATTTGAGGCCTCGGGTGCAGTGTTTTTAACGTCGTGGTCCATAGCCAAACTTCGGCCATGCTTGTGCGCCGTTTTTACAAAGTTTTCAGATTGCCTCCCAGAGTTGCATCCCCCACTAAATTGGCCATAGAATCAATTGTGTTGAGACGGATTTTGAATTTCACGCCTCGAGTGCGGAGTTTTTAACGTCGTCGCCCATAGCCAAACTTGCGCGTGTGCTTGTGCGCCATTTTTACAAAGTTTTCAGATTGCCTCCCGGCTTGCCTCCTCTACTGAATTGGCCATAGAATAAATTTTGTTGAGACGGATTTTGAATTTTACGCCTCGGTTGTGGAATTTTTTACGTCGTCGCCCATAGCCAAACTTGCGCGCATGCTTGTGCGCAGTTTTTACAATGTTTTCAGATTGCCTCTTGGGTTTGCATCCCCCACTGAATTGGCCATAGAATCAATTGTGTTGAGGCGGATTTTGAATTTGACGCCTTGGGTGCGGAGTTTTTTACGTCGTCGCCCATAGCCAAACTTGCGCGTATGCTTGTGCGCCGTTTTTACAAAGTTTTCAGATTGCCCCTGGGTTTGCAACCCCCACTGAATTGGCCATAGAATCAATTTTGTTGAGACAGATTTTGAATTTGACGCCTCGGGTGCGGAGTTTTTGACGTCGTCGCCATAGCCAAACTTGCGCGTGTGCTTGTGCGCCATTTTTACAAAGTTTTCAGATTGCCTCCCGGCTTGCCTCCTCTACTGAATTGGCCATAGAATAAATTTTGTTGAGACGGATTTTGAATTTTACGCCTCGGTTGTGGAATTTTTTACGTCGTCGCCCATAGCCAAACTTGCGCGCATGCTTGTGCGCAGTTTTTACAATGTTTTCAGATTGCCTCTTGGGTTTGCATCCCCCACTGAATTGGCCATAGAATCAATTTTGTTGAGACTGATTTTGAATTTGACGCCTCGGGTGCGGAGTTTTTTACGTCGTCGCCCATAGCCAAACTTGCGCGTGTGCTTGTGCGCCGTTTTTACAAAGTTTTCAGATTGCCTCCCGGCTTTGCATCCCCCACTGAATTGGCCATAGAATCAATTATGTTGAGATGAATTTTGAATTTGACGCCTCGGGTGCGGTGTTTTTAATGTTGTCGCCCATAGCCAAACTTGCGTGTGTGCTTGTGCGCCGTTTTTACAAAGTTTTCAGATTGCCTCTCGGGTTGCAACCCCCACTGAATTGGCCATAGAATCTATTTTGTTGAGACGAATTTTGAATTTAACGCCTCGGGTGCAGAGTTTTTGACATCGTCGCCCATAGCCAAACTTGCGCGCATGCTTGTGCGCCGTTTTTACTAAGTTTTCAGATTGCCTCCCGGGTATGCATCCCTACTGAATTGGCCATATAATCAATTGTGCTGAGACGGATTTTGAATTTGACGCCTCGGGTGCGGAGTTTTTGATGTCGTCGCCCGTAGCCAAACTTGTGCATATGCTTGTGCGCCATTTTTACAAAGTTTTCAGATTGCCCCCTGGGTTTGCATCCCCCACTGAATTGGCCATAGATCAATTGTGTCGAGACGGATTTTGAATTTGAGGCCTCGGGTGCAGTGTTTTTGACGTCGTGGTCCATAGCCAAATTGCGAGCATGATTGTGCGCCATTTTTACAAAGTTTTTATATTGCCTCCCGGGTTTGCATCCCCCACTGAATTGGCAATAGGATCAATTGCGTCGAGACGGTTTTTGACGTCGTGGCCCATTGCCACACTTTCGCGCATGCTTATGCGCCGTTTTTACAAAGTTTTCGGATTACCTCTCGGGTTTGCACTCCCCACTGAATTGGCCATAGAATCAATTGTGCCGAAATGGATTTTGAATTTGAGGCCTCGGGTGCAGTGTTTTTAACGTCGTGGTCCATAGCCAAACTTCGGCCATGCTTGTGCGCCGGTTTTACAAAGTTTTCAGATTGGCTCCCAAAGTTGCATCCCCCACTAAATTGGCCATAGAATCAATTGTGTTGAGACGGATTTTGAATTTGACGCCTCGAGTGCGGAGTTTTTGACGTCGTCGCCCATAGCCAAACTTGTGCGTGTGCTTGTGCGCCATTTTTACAAAGTTTTCAGATTGCCTCCCGGCTTGCCTCCTCTACTGAATTGGCCATAGAATAAATTTTGTTGAGACGGATTTTGAATTTTACGCCTCGGTTGTGGAATTTTTTCCGTCGTCGCCCATAGCCAAACTTGCGCGCAGTTTTTACAATGTTTTCAGATTGCCTCTTGGGTTTGCATCCCCCACTGAATTGGCCATAGAATCAATTGTGTTGAGGCGGATTTTGAATTTGACGCCTTGGGTGCGGAGTTTTTTACGTCGTCGCCCATAGCCAAACTTGCGCGTATGCTTGTGCGCCGTTTTTACAAAGTTTTCAGATTGCCCCCTGGGTTTGCAACCCCCACTGAATTGGCCATAGAATCAATTTTGTTGAGACTGATTTTGAATTTGACGCCTCGGGTGCGGAGTTATTGACGTCGTCGCCCGTAGCCAAACTTGCGCGTGTGCTTGTGCGCCGTTTTTACAAAGTTTTCAGATTGCCTCTCGGCTTTGCATTCCCCACTGAATTGGCCATAGAATCAATTGTGTTGAGATGAATTTTGAATTTGACGCGTCGAGTGCGGAGTTTTTGACGTCGTCGCCATAGGCAAACTTGCGCGTGTGATTGTGCGCCATTTTTACAAAGTTTTCAGATTGCCTCCCGGCTTGCCTTCTCTACTGAATTGGCCATAGAATAAATTTTGTTGAGACGGATTTTGAATTTTACGCCTCGGTTGTGGAATTTTTTACGTCGTCGCCCATAGCCAAACTTGCGCGCATGCTTGTGCGCAGCTTTTACAATGTTTTCAGATTGCCTCTTGGGTTTGCATCCCCCACTGAATTGGCCATAGAATCAATTTTGTTGAGACTGGTTTTGAATTTGACGCCTCGGGTGCGGAGTTTTTTACGTCGTCGCCCATAGCCAAACTTGCGCGTGTGCTTGTGCACCGTTTTTACAAAGTTTTCAGATTGCCTCCCGGCTTTGCATCCCCCACTGAATTGGCCATAGAATCAATTATGTTGAGATGAATTTTGAATTTGACGCCTCGGGTGCGGAGTTTTTGACGTCGTCGCCATAGCCAAACTTGCGCGTGTGCTTGTGCGCCATTTTTACAAAGTTTTCAGATTGCCTCCCGGCTTGCCTCCTCTACTGAATTGGCCATAGAATAAATTTTGTTGAGACGGATTTTGAATTTTACGCCTCGGTTGTGGAATTTTTTACGTCGTCGCCCATAGACAAACTTGCGCGCATGCTTGTGCGCAGTTTTTACAATGTTTTCAGATTGCCTCTTGGGTTTGCATCCCCCACTGAATTGGCCATAGAATCAATTTTGTTGAGACTGATTTTGAATTTGACGCCTCGGGTGCGGAGTTTTTTACGTCGTCGCCCATAGCCAAACTTGCGCGTGTGCTTGTGCGCCGTTTTTACAAAGTTTTCAGATTGCCTCCCGGCTTTGCATCCCCCACTGAATTGCCCATAGAATCAATTATGTTGAGATGAATTTTGAATTTGACGCTTCGGGTGCGGAGTTTTTGACGTTGTCGCCCATAGCCAAACTTGCGTGTGTGCTTGTGCGCCGTTTTTACAAAGTTTTCAGATTGCGTCTCGGGTTGCAACCCTCACTGAATTGGCCATAGAATCTATTTTGTTGAGACGAATTTTGAATTTAACGCCTCGGGTGCGGAGTTTTTGACATCGTCGCCCATAGCCAAACTCGCGCGCATGCTTGTGCGCCATTTTTACGAAGTTTTCAGATTGCCTCCCGGGTATGCATCCCTACTGAATTGGCCATATAATCAATTGTGCTGAGACGGATTTTGAATTTGACGCCTCGGGTGCGGAGTTTTTGATGTCGTGGCCCGTAGCCAAACTTGTGCATATGCTTGTGCGCCATTTTTACAAAATTTTTCAGATTGCCCCCTGGGTTTGCATCCCCTACTGAATTGGCCATAGATCAATTGTGTCGAGACGGATTTTGAATTTGAGGCCTCGGGTGCAGTGTTTTTGACGTCGTGGTCCATAGCCAAATTGCGAGCATGCTTGTGCGCCATTTTTACAAAGTTTTTATATTGCCTCCCGGGTTTGCATCCCCCACTGAATTGGCAATAGGATCAATTGCGTCGAGACGGTTTTTGACGTCGTGGCCCATTGCCACACTTTCGCGCATGCTTATGCGCCGTTTTTACAAAGTTTTCAGATTACCTCTCGGGTTTGCACTCCCCACTGAATTGGCCATAGAATCAATTGTGCCGAAACGGATTTTGAATTTGAGGCCTCGGGTGCAGTGTTTTTAACGTCGTGGTCCATAGCCAAACTTCGGCCATGCTTGTGCGCCGTTTTTACAAAGTTTTCAGATTGCCTCCCAGAGTTGCATCCCCCACTAAATTGGCCATAGAATCAATTGTGTTGAGACGGATTTTGAATTTCACGCCTCGAGTGCGGAGTTTTTGACGTCGTCGCCCATAGCCAAACTTGCGCGTGTGCTTGTGCGCCATTTTTACAAAGTTTTCAGATTGCCTCCCGGCTTGCCTCCTCTACTGAATTGGCCATAGAATAAATTTTGTTGAGACGGATTTTGAATTTTACGCCTCGGTTGTGGAATTTTTTACGTCGTCGCCCATAGCCAAACTTGCGCGCATGCTTGTGCGCAGTTTTTACAATGTTTTCAGATTGCCTCTTGGGTTTGCATCCCCCACTGAATTGGCCATAGAATCAATTGTGTTGAGGCGGATTTTGAATTTGACGCCTTGGGTGCGGAGTTTTTTACGTCGTCGCCCATAGCCAAACTTGCGCGTATGCTTGTGCGCCGTTTTTACAAAGTTTTCACATTGCCCCTGGGTTTGCAACCCCCACTGAATTGGCCATAGAATCAATTTTGTTGAGACAGATTTTGAATTTGACGCCTCGGGTGCGGAGTTTTTGACGTCGTCGCCATAGCCAAACTTGCGCGTGTGCTTGTGCGCCATTTTTACAAAGTTTTCAGATTGCCTCTCGGCTTTGCATTCCCCACTGAATTGGCCATAGAATCAATTGTGTTGAGATGAATTTTGAATTTGACGCGTCGAGTGCGGATTTTTTGACGTCGTCGCCATAGCCAAACTTGCGCGTGTGATTGTGCGCCATTTTTACAAAGTTTTCAGATTGCCTCCCGGCTTGCCTTCTCTACTGAACTGGCCATAGAATAAATTTTGTTGAGACGGATTTTGAATTTTACGCCTCGGTTGTGGAATTTTTTACGTCGTCGCCCATAGCCAAACTTGCGCGCATGCTTGTGCGCAGCTTTTACAATGTTTTCAGATTGCCTCTTGGGTTTGCATCCCCCACTGAATTGGCCATAGAATCAATTTTGTTTAGACTGGTTTTGAATTTGACGCCTCGGGTGCGGAGTTTTTTACGTCGTCGCCCATAGCCAAACTTGCGCGTGTGCTTGTGCACCGTTTTTACAAAGTTTTCAGATTGCCTCCCGGCTTTGCATCCCCCACTGAATTGGCCATAGAATCAATTATGTTGAGATGAATTTTGAATTTGACGCCTCGGGTGCGGAGTTTTTGACGTTGTCGCCCATAGCCAAAGTTCCGTGTGTGCTTGTGCGCCGTTTTTACAAAGTTTTCAGATTGCCTCTCGGGTTGCAACCCTCACTGAATTGGCCATAGAATCTATTTTGTTGAGACGAATTTTGAATTTAACGCCTCGGGTGCAGAGTTTTTGACATCGTCGCCCATAGCCAAACTTGCGCGCATGCTTGTGCGCCGTTTTTACGAAGTTTTCAGATTGCCTCCCGGGTATGCATCCCTACTGAATTGGCCATATAATCAATTGTGCTGAGACGGATTTTGAATTTGACGCCTCGGGTGCGGAGTTTTTGATGTCGTCGCCCGTAGCCAAACTTGTGCATATGCTTGTGCGCCATTTTTACAAAAATTTTCAGATTGCCCCCTGGGTTTGCATCCCCCACTGAATTGGCCATAGATCAATTGTGTCGAGACGGATTTTGAATTTGAGGCCTCGGGTGCAGTGTTTTTGACGTCGTGGTCCATAGCCAAATTGCGAGCATGCTTGTGCGCCATTTTTACAAAGTTTTTATATTGCCTCCCGGGTTTGCATCCCCCACTGAATTGGCAATAGGATCAATTGCGTCGAGACGGTTTTTGACGTCGTGGCCCATTGCCACACTTTCGCGCATGCTTATGCGCCGTTTTTTAAAAAGTTTTCAGATTACCTCTCGGGTTTGCACTCCCCACTGAATTGGCCATAGAATCAATTGTGCCGAAACGGATTTTGAATTTGAGGCCTCGGGTGCAGTGTTTTTAACGTCGTGGTCCATAGCCAAACTTCGGCCATGCTTGTGCGCCGTTTTTACAAAGTTTTCAGATTGCCTCCCAGAGTTGCATCCCCCACTAAATTGGCCATAGAATCAATTGTGTTGAGACGGATTTGGAATTTGACGCCTCGAGTGCGGAGTTTTTGACGTCGTCGCCCATAGCCAAACTTGCGCGTGTGCTTGTGCGCCATTTTTACAAAGTTTTCAGATTACCTCCCGGCTTGCCTCCTCTACTGAATTGGCCATAGAATAAATTTTGTTTAGACGGATTTTAAATTTTACGCCTCGGTTGTGGAATTTTTTACGTCGTCGCTCATAGCCAAACTTGCGCGCATGCTTGTGCGCAGTTTTTACAATGTTTTCAGATTGCCTCTTGGGTTTGCATCCCCCACTGAATTGGCCATAGAATCAATTGTGTTGAGGCGGATTTTGAATTTGACGCCTTGGGTGCGGAGTTTTTTACGTCGTCGCCCATAGCCAAACTTGCGCGTATGCTTGTGCGCCGTTTTTACAAAGTTTTCAGATTGCCCCCTGGGTTTGCAACCCCCACTGAATTGGCCATAGAATCAATTTTGTTGAGACAGATTTTGAATTTGACGCCTCGGGTGCGGAGTTTTTGACGTCGTCGCCATAGCCAAACTTGCGCGTGTGCTTGTGCGCCATTTTTACAAAGTTTTCAGATTGCCTCCCGGCTTGCCTCCTCTACTGAATTGGCCATAGAATAAATTTTGTTGAGACGGATTTTGAATTTTACGCCTCGGTTGTGGAATTTTTTACGTCGTCGCCCATAGCCAAACTTGCGCGCATGCTTGTGCGCAGTTTTTACAATGTTTTCAGATTGCCTCTTGGGTTTGCATCCCCCACTGAATTGGCCATAGAATCAATTTTGTTGAGACTGATTTTGAATTTGACGCCTCGGGTGCGGAGTTTTTTACGTCGTCGCCCATAGCCAAACTTGCGCGTGTGCTTGTGCGCCGGTTTTTACAAAGTTTTCAGATTGCCTCCCGGCTTTGCATCCCCCACTGAATTGGCCATAGAATCAATTATGTTGAGATGAATTTTGAATTTGACGCCTCGGGTGCGGAGTTTTTGACGTTGTCGCCCATAGCCAAACTTGCGTGTGTGCTTGTGCGCCGTTTTTACAAAGTTTTCAGATTGCCTCTCGGGTTGCAACCCCCACTGAATTGGCCATAGAATCTATTTTGTTGAGACGAATTTTGAATTTAACGCCTCGGGTGCAGAGTTTTTGACATCGTCGCCCATAGCCAAACTTGCGCGCATGCTTGTGCGCCGTTTTTACTAAGTTTTCAGATTGCCTCCCGGGTATGCATCCCTACTGAATTGGCCATATAATCAATTGTGCTGAGACGGATTTTGAATTTGACGCCTCGGGTGCGGAGTTTTTGATGTCGTCGCCCGTAGCCAAACTTGTGCATATGCTTGTGCGCCATTTTTACAAAGTTTTCAGATTGCCCCCTGGGTTTGCATCCCCCACTGAATTGGCCATAGATCAATTGTGTCGAGACGGATTTTGAATTTGAGGCCTCGGGTGCAGTGTTTTTGACGTCGTGGTCCATAGCCAAATTGCGAGCATGATTGTGCGCCATTTTTACAAAGTTTTTATATTGCCTCCCGGGTTTGCATCCCCCACTGAATTGGCAATAGGCTCAATTGCGTCGAGACGGTTTTTGACGTCGTGGCCCATTGCCACACTTTCGCGCATGCTTATGCGCCGTTTTTACAAAGTTTTCGGATTACCTCTCGGGTTTGCACTCCCCACTGAATTGGCCATAGAATCAATTGTGCCGAAACGGATTTTGAATTTGAGGCCTCGGGTGCAGTGTTTTTAACGTCGTGGTCCATAGCCAAACTTCGGCCATGCTTGTGCGCCGGTTTTACAAAGTTTTCAGATTGGCTCCCAGAGTTGCATCCCCCACTAAATTGGCCATAGAATCAATTGTGTTGAGACGGATTTTGAATTTGACGCCTCGAGTGCGGAGTTTTTGACGTCGTCGCCCATAGCCAAACTTGTGCGTGTGCTTGTGCGCCATTTTTACAAAGTTTTCAGATTGCCTCCCGGCTTGCCTCCTCTACTGAATTGGCCATAGAATAAATTTTGTTGAGACAGATTTTGAATTTTACGCCTCGGTTGTGGAATTTTTTACGTCGTCGCCCATAGCCAAACTTGCGCGCAGTTTTTACAATGTTTTCAGATTGCCTCTTGGGTTTGCATCCCCCACTGAATTGGCCATAGAATCAATTGTGTTGAGGCGGATTTTGAATTTGACGCCTTGGGTGCGGAGTTTTTTACGTCGTCGCCCATAGCCAAACTTGCGCGTATGCTTGTGCGCCGTTTTTACAAAGTTTTCAGATTGCCCCCTGGGTTTGCAACCCCCACTGAATTGGCCATAGAATCAATTTTGTTGAGACTGATTTTGAATTTGACGCCTCGGGTGCGGAGTTATTGACGTCGTCGCCCGTAGCCAAACTTGCGCGTGTGCTTGTGCGCCGTTTTTACAAAGTTTTCAGAATGCCTCTCGGCTTTGCATTCCCCACTGAATTGGCCATAGAATCAATTGTGTTGAGATGAATTTTGAATTTGACGCGTCGAGTGCGGAGTTTTTGACGTCGTCGCCATAGCCAAACTTGCGCGTGTGATTGTGCGCCATTTTTACAAAGTTTTCAGATTGCCTCCCGGCTTGCCTCCTCTACTGAATTGGCCATAGAATAAATTTTTTTGAGACGGATTTTGAATTTTACGCCTCGGTTGTGGAATTTTTTACGTCGTCGCCCATAGCCAAACTTGCGCGCATGCTTGTGCGCAGCTTTTACAATGTTTTCAGATTGCCTCTTGGGTTTGCATCCCCCACTGAATTGGCCATAGAATCAATTTTGTTGAGACTGATTTTGAATTTGATGCCTCGGGTGCGGAGTTTTTTACGTCGTCGCCCATAGCCAAACTTGCGCGTGTGCTTGTGCACCGTTTTTACAAAGTTTTCAGATTGCCTCCCGGCTTTGCATCCCCCACTGAATTGGCCATAGAATCAATTATGTTGAGATGAATTTTGAATTTGACGCCTCGGGTGCGGAGTTTTTGACGTTGTCGCCCATAGCCAAACTTGCGTGTGTGCTTGTGCGCCGTTTTTACAAAGTTTTCAGATTGCCTCTCGGGTTGCAACCCTCACTGAATTGGCCATAGAATCTATTTTGTTGAGACGAATTTTGCATTTAACGCCTCGGGTGCAGAGTTTTTGACATCGTCGCCCATAGCCAAACTTGCGCGCATGCTTGTGCGCCGTTTTTACGAAGTTTTCAGATTGCCTCCCGGGTATGCATCCCTACTGAATTGGCCATATAATCAATTTTGCTGAGACGGATTTTGAATTTGACGCCTCGGGTGCGGAGTTTTTGATGTCGTCGCCCGTAGCCAAACTTGTGCATATGCTTGTGCGCCATTTTTACAAAGTTTTCAGATTGCCCCCTGGGTTTGCATCCCCCACTGAATTGGCCATAGATCAATTGTGTCGAGACGGATTTTGAATTTGAGGCCTCGGGTGCAGTGTTTTTGACGTCGTGGTCCATAGCCAAATTGCGAGCATGCTTGTGCGCCATTTTTACAAAGTTTTTATATTGCCTCCCGGGTTTGCATCCCCCACTGAATTGGCAATAGGATCAATTGCGTCGAGACGGTTTTTGACGTCGTGGCCCATTGCCACACTTTCGCGCATGCCTATGCGCCATTTTTACAAAGTTTTCGGATTACCTCTCGGGTTTGCACTCCCCACTGAATTGGCCATAGAATCAATTGTGCCGAAACGGATTTTGAATTTGAGGCCTCGGGTGTAGTGTTTTTAACGTCGTGGTCCATAGCCAAACTTCGGCCATGCTTGTGCGCCGTTTTTACAAAGTTTTCAGATTGCCTCCCAAAGTTGCATCCCCCACTAAATTGGCCATAGAATCAATTGTGTTGAGACGGATTTTGAATTTGACGCCACGAGTGCGGAGTTTTTGACGTCGTCGCCCATAGCCAAACTTGCGCGTGTGCTTGTGCGCCATTTTTACAAAGTTTTCAGATTGCCTCCCGGCTTGCCTCCTCTACTGAATTGGCCATAGAATAAATTTTGTTGAGACGGATTTTGAATTTTACGCCTCGGTTGTGGAATTTTTTACGTCGTCGCCCATAGCCAAACTTGCGCGCATGCTTGTGCGCCGTTTTTACAAAGTTTTCAGATTGGCTCCCAGAGTTGCATCCCCCACTAAATTGGCCATAGAATCAATTGTGTTGAGACGGATTTTGAATTTGACGCCTCGAGTGCGGAGTTTTTGACGTCGTCGCCCATAGCCAAACTTGTGCGTGTGCTTGTGCGCCATTTTTACAAAGTTTTCAGATTGCCTCCCGGCTTGCCTCCTCTACTGAATTGGCCATAGAATAAATTTTGTTGAGACGGATTTTGAATTTTACGCCTCGGTTGTGGAATTTTTTACGTCGTCGCCCATAGCCAAACTTGCGCGCAGTTTTTACAATGTTTTCAGATTGCCTCTTGGGTTTGCATCCCCCACTGAATTGGCCATAGAATCAATTGTGTTGAGGCGGATTTTGAATTTGACGCCTTGGGTGCGGAGTTTTTTACGTCGTCGCCCATAGCCAAACTTGCGCGTATGCTTGTGCGCCGTTTTTACAAAGTTTTCAGATTGCCCCCTGGGTTTGCAACCCCCACTGAATTGGCCATAGAATCAATTTTGTTGAGACTGATTTTGAATTTGACGCCTCGGGTGCGGAGTTATTGACGTCGTCGCCCGTAGCCAAACTTGCGCGTGTGCTTGTGCGCCGTTTTTACAAAGTTTTCAGATTGCGTCTCGGCTTTGCATTCCCCACTGAATTGGCCATAGAATCAATTGTGTTGAGATGAATTTTGAATTTGACGCGTCGAGTGCGGAGTTTTTGACGTCGTCGCCATAGCCAAACTTGCGCGTGTGATTGTGCGCCATTTTTACAAAGTTTTCAGATTGCCTCCCGGCTTGCCTCCTCTACTGAATTGGCCATAGAATAAATTTTGTTGAGACGGATTTTGAATTTTACGCCTCGGTTGTGGAATTTTTTACGTCGTCGCCCATAGCCAAACTTGCGCGCATGCTTGTGCGCAGCTTTTACAATGTTTTCAGATTGCCTCTTGGGTTTGCATCCCCCACTGAATTGGCCATAGAATCAATTTTGTTGAGACTGATTTTGAATTTGATGCCTCGGGTGCGGAGTTTTTTACGTCGTCGCCCATAGCCAAACTTGCGCGTGTGCTTGTGCACCGTTTTTACAAAGTTTTCAGATTGCCTCCCGGCTTTGCATCCCCCACTGAATTGGCCATAGAATCAATTATGTTGAGATGAATTTTGAATTTGACGCCTCGGGTGCGGAGTTTTTGACGTTGTCGCCCATAGCCAAACTTGCGCGTGTGATTGTGCGCCATTTTTACAAAGTTTTCAGATTGCCTCCCGGCTTGCCTCCTCTACTGAATTGGCCATAGAATAAATTTTTTTGAGACGGATTTTGAATTTTACGCCTCGGTTGTGGAATTTTTTACGTCGTCGCCCATAGCCAAACTTGCGCGCATGCTTGTGCGCAGCTTTTACAATGTTTTCAGATTGCCTCTTGGGTTTGCATCCCCCACTGAATTGGCCATAGAATCAATTTTGTTGAGACTGATTTTGAATTTGATGCCTCGGGTGCGGAGTTTTTTACGTCGTCGCCCATAGCCAAACTTGCGCGTGTGCTTGTGCACCGTTTTTACAAAGTTTTCAGATTGCCTCCCGGCTTTGCATCCCCCACTGAATTGGCCATAGAATCAATTATGTTGAGATGAATTTTGAATTTGACGCCTCGGGTGCGGAGTTTTTGACGTTGTCGCCCATAGCCAAACTTGCGTGTGTGCTTGTGCGCCGTTTTTACAAAGTTTTCAGATTGCCTCTCGGGTTGCAACCCTCACTGAATTGGCCATAGAATCTATTTTGTTGAGACGAATTTTGCATTTAACGCCTCGGGTGCAGAGTTTTTGACATCGTCGCCCATAGCCAAACTTGCGCGCATGCTTGTGCGCCGTTTTTACGAAGTTTTCAGATTGCCTCCCGGGTATGCATCCCTACTGAATTGGCCATATAATCAATTTTGCTGAGACGGATTTTGAATTTGACGCCTCGGGTGCGGAGTTTTTGATGTCGTCGCCCGTAGCCAAACTTGTGCATATGCTTGTGCGCCATTTTTACAAAGTTTTCAGATTGCCCCCTGGGTTTGCATCCCCCACTGAATTGGCCATAGATCAATTGTGTCGAGACGGATTTTGAATTTGAGGCCTCGGGTGCAGTGTTTTTGACGTCGTGGTCCATAGCCAAATTGCGAGCATGCTTGTGCGCCATTTTTACAAAGTTTTTATATTGCCTCCCGGGTTTGCATCCCCCACTGAATTGGCAATAGGATCAATTGCGTCGAGACGGTTTTTGACGTCGTGGCCCATTGCCACACTTTCGCGCATGCCTATGCGCCATTTTTACAAAGTTTTCGGATTACCTCTCGGGTTTGCACTCCCCACTGAATTGGCCATAGAATCAATTGTGCCGAAACGGATTTTGAATTTGAGGCCTCGGGTGTAGTGTTTTTAACGTCGTGGTCCATAGCCAAACTTCGGCCATGCTTGTGCGCCGTTTTTACAAAGTTTTCAGATTGCCTCCCAAAGTTGCATCCCCCACTAAATTGGCCATAGAATCAATTGTGTTGAGACGGATTTTGAATTTGACGCCACGAGTGCGGAGTTTTTGACGTCGTCGCCCATAGCCAAACTTGCGCGTGTGCTTGTGCGCCATTTTTACAAAGTTTTCAGATTGCCTCCCGGCTTGCCTCCTCTACTGAATTGGCCATAGAATAAATTTTGTTGAGACGGATTTTGAATTTTACGCCTCGGTTGTGGAATTTTTTACGTCGTCGCCCATAGCCAAACTTGCGCGCATGCTTGTGCGCCGTTTTTACAAAGTTTTCAGATTGGCTCCCAGAGTTGCATCCCCCACTAAATTGGCCATAGAATCAATTGTGTTGAGACGGATTTTGAATTTGACGCCTCGAGTGCGGAGTTTTTGACGTCGTCGCCCATAGCCAAACTTGTGCGTGTGCTTGTGCGCCATTTTTACAAAGTTTTCAGATTGCCTCCCGGCTTGCCTCCTCTACTGAATTGGCCATAGAATAAATTTTGTTGAGACGGATTTTGAATTTTACGCCTCGGTTGTGGAATTTTTTACGTCGTCGCCCATAGCCAAACTTGCGCGCAGTTTTTACAATGTTTTCAGATTGCCTCTTGGGTTTGCATCCCCCACTGAATTGGCCATAGAATCAATTGTGTTGAGGCGGATTTTGAATTTGACGCCTTGGGTGCGGAGTTTTTTACGTCGTCGCCCATAGCCAAACTTGCGCGTATGCTTGTGCGCCGTTTTTACAAAGTTTTCAGATTGCCCCCTGGGTTTGCAACCCCCACTGAATTGGCCATAGAATCAATTTTGTTGAGACTGATTTTGAATTTGACGCCTCGGGTGCGGAGTTATTGACGTCGTCGCCCGTAGCCAAACTTGCGCGTGTGCTTGTGCGCCGTTTTTACAAAGTTTTCAGATTGCGTCTCGGCTTTGCATTCCCCACTGAATTGGCCATAGAATCAATTGTGTTGAGATGAATTTTGAATTTGACGCGTCGAGTGCGGAGTTTTTGACGTCGTCGCCATAGCCAAACTTGCGCGTGTGATTGTGCGCCATTTTTACAAAGTTTTCAGATTGCCTCCCGGCTTGCCTCCTCTACTGAATTGGCCATAGAATAAATTTTGTTGAGACGGATTTTGAATTTTACGCCTCGGTTGTGGAATTTTTTACGTCGTCGCCCATAGCCAAACTTGCGCGCATGCTTGTGCGCAGCTTTTACAATGTTTTCAGATTGCCTCTTGGGTTTGCATCCCCCACTGAATTGGCCATAGAATCAATTTTGTTGAGACTGATTTTGAATTTGATGCCTCGGGTGCGGAGTTTTTTACGTCGTCGCCCATAGCCAAACTTGCGCGTGTGCTTGTGCACCGTTTTTACAAAGTTTTCAGATTGCCTCCCGGCTTTGCATCCCCCACTGAATTGGCCATAGAATCAATTATGTTGAGATGAATTTTGAATTTGACGCCTCGGGTGCGGAGTTTTTGACGTTGTCGCCCATAGCCAAACTTGCGTGTGTGCTTGTGCGCCGTTTTTACAAAGTTTTCAGATTGCGTCTCGGGTTGCAACCCTCACTGAATTGGCCATAGAATCTATTTTGTTGAGACGAATTTTGAATTTAACGCCTCGGGTGCGGAGTTTTTGACATCGTCGCCCATAGCCAAACTTGCGCGCATGCTTGTGCGCCGTTTTTACGAAGTTTTCAGATTTCCTCCCGGGTATGCATCCCTACTGAATTGGCCATATAATCAATTGTGCTGAGACGGATTTTGAATTTGACGCCTCGGGTGCGGAGTTTTTGATGTCGTGGCCCGTAGCCAAACTTGTGCATATGCTTGTGCGCCATTTTTACAAAGTTTTAAGATTGCCTCCTGGGTTTGCATCCCCCACTGAATTGGCCATAGATCAATTGTGTCGAGACGGATTTTGAATTTGAGGCCTCGGGTGCAGTGTTTTTGACGTCGTGGTCCATAGCCAAATTGCGAGCATGCTTGTGCGCCATTTTTACAAAGTTTTTATATTGCCTCCCGGGTTTGCATCCCCCACTGAATTGGCAATAGGATCAACTGCGTCGAGACGGTTTTTGACGTCGTGGCCCATTGCCACACTTTCGCGCATGCTTATGCGCCGTTTTTACAAAGTTTTCAGATTACCTCTCGGGTTTGCACTCCCCACTGAATTGGCCATAGAATCCATTGTGCCGAAACGGATTTTGAATTTGAGGCCTCGGGTGCAGTGTTTTTAACGTCGTGGTCCATAGCCAAACTTCAGCCATGCTTGTGCGCCGTTTTTACAAAGTTTTCAGATTGCCTCCCAGAGTTGCATCCCCCACTAAATTGGCCATAAAATCAATTGTGTTGAGACGGATTTTGAATTTGACGCCTCGAGTGCGGAGTTTTTGACGTCGTCGCCCATAGCCAAACTTGCGCGTGTGCTTGTGCGCCATTTTTACAAAGTTTTCAGATTGCCTCCCGGCTTGCCTCCTCTACTGAATTGGCCATAGAATAAATTTTGTTGAGACGGATTTTGAATTTTACGCCTCGGTTGTGGAATTTTTTACGTCGTCGCCCATAGCCAAACTTGCGCGCATGCTTGTGCGCAGTTTTTACAATGTTTTCAGATTGCCTCTTGGGTTTGCATCCCCCACTGAATTGGCCATAGAATCAATTGTGTTGAGGCGGATTTTGAATTTGACGCCTTGGGTGCGGAGTTTTTTACGTCGTCGCCCATAGCCAAACTTGCGTGTATGCTTGTGCGCCGTTTTTACAAAGTTTTCAGATTGCCCCCTGGGTTTGCAACCCCCACTGAATTGGCCATAGACTCAATTTTGTTGAGACTGATTTTGAATTTGACGCCTCGGGTGCGGAGTTAATGACGTCGTCGCCCGTAGCCAAACTTGCGCGTGTGCTTGTGCGCCGTTTTTACAAAGTTTTCAGATTGCCTCTCGGCTTTGCATCCCCCACTGAATTGGCCATAGAATCAATTGTGTTGAGATGAATTTTGAATTTGACGCGTCGAGTGCGGAGTTTTTGACGTCGTCGCCATAGCCAAACTTGCGCGTGTGCTTGTGCGCCATTTTTACAAAGTTTTCAGATTGCCTCCCGGCTTGCCTCCTCTACTGAATTGGCCATAGAATAAATTTTGTTGAGACGGATTTTGAATTTTACGCCTCGGTTGTGGAATTTTTTACGTCGTCGCCCATAGCCAAACTTGCGCGCATGCTTGTGCGCAGTTTTTACAATGTTTTAAGATTGCCACTTGGGTTTGCATCCCCCACTGAATTGGCCATAGAATCAATTTTGTTGAGACTGATTTTGAATTTGACGCCTCGGGTGCGGAGTTTTTGACGTCGTCTCCCATAGCCAAACTTGCGCGTGTGCTTGTGCGCCATTTTTACAAAGTTTTCAGATTGCCTCCCGGCTTTGCATCCCCCACTGAATTGGCCATAGAATCAATTGTGTTGAGATGAATTTTGAATTTGACGCCTCGGGTGCGGAGTTTTTGACGTTGTCGCCCATAGCCAAACTTGCGTGTGTGCTTGTGCGCCGTTTTTACAAAGTTTTCAGATTGCGTCTCGGGTTGCAACCCCCACTGAATTGGCCATAGAATCTATTTTGGTGAGACGAATTTTGAATTTAACGCCTCGGGTGCGGAGTTTTTGACATCGTCGCCCATAGCCAAACTTGCGCGCATGCTTGTGCGCAGTTTTTACAATGTTTTAAGATTGCCACTTGGGTTTGCATCCCCCACTGAATTGGCCATAGAATCAATTGTGTCGAGACGGATTTTGAATTTGACGCCTTGGGTGCGGAGTTTTTGACGTCGTGGTCCATAGCCAAATTGCGCGGATGCTTGTGCGCCGTTTTTACAAAGTTTTCAGATTGCCTCCCGGGTTTGCATCCCCCACTGAATTGGCAATAGGATCAATTGCGTCGAGACGGTTTTTGACGTCGTGGCCCATTGCCACACTTTCGCGCATGCTTATGCGCCGTTTTTACAAAGTTTTCAGATTACCTCTCGGGTTTGCACTCCCCACTGAATTGGCCATAGAATCAATTGTGCAGAAACGGATTTTGAATTTGAGGCCTCGGGTGCAGTGTTTTTAACGTCGTGGTCCATAGCCAAACTTCGGCCATGCTTGTGCGCCGTTTTTACAAAGTTTTCAGATTGCCTCCCAGAGTTGCATCCCCCACTAAATTGGCCATAGAATCAATTGTGTTGAGACGGATTTTGAATTTGACGCCTCGAGTGCGGAGTTTTTGACGTCGTCGCCCATAGCCAAACTTGCGCGTGTGCTTGTGCGCCATTTTTACAAAGTTTTCAGATTGCCTCCCGGCTTGCCTCCTCTACTGAATTGGCCATAGAATAAATTTTGTTGAGACGGATTTTGAATTTTACGCCTCGGTTGTGGAATTTTTTACGTCGTCGCCCATAGCCAAACTTGCGCGCATGCTTGTGCGCAGTTTTTACAATGTTTTCAGATTGCCTCTTGGGTTTGCATCCCCCACTGAATTGGCCATAAAATCAATTGTGTTGAGGCGGATTTTGAATTTGACGCCTTGGGTGCGGAGTTTTTTACGTCGTCGCCCATAGCCAAACTTGCGCGTATGCTTGTGCGCCGTTTTTACAAAGTTTTCAGATTGCCCCCTGGGTTTGCAACCCCCAGTGAACGCCTCGGGTGCGGAGTTATTGACGTCGTCGCCCGTAGCCAAACTTGCGCGTGTGCTTGTGCGCCGTTTTTACAAAGTTTTCAGATTGCCTCTCGGCTTTGCATCCCCCACTGAATTGGCCATAGAATCAATTGTGTTGAGATGAATTTTGAATTTGACGCGTCGAGTGCGGAGTTTTTGACGTCGTCGCCATAGCCAAACTTGCGCGTGTGATTGTGCGCCATTTTTACAAAGTTTTCAGATTGCCTCCTGGCTTGCCTCCTCTACTGAATTGGCCATAGAATAAATTTTGTTGAGACGGATTTTGAATTTTACGCCTCGGTTGTGGAATTTTTTACGTCGTCGCCCATAGCCAAACTTGCGCGCATGCTTGTGCGCAGTTTTTACAATGTTTTCAGATTGCCTCTTGGGTTTGCATCCCCCACTGAATTGGCCATAGAATCAATTTTGTTGAGACTGATTTTGAATTTGACGCCTCGGGTGCGGAGTTTTTTACGTCGTCGCCCATAGCCAAACTTGCGCGTGTGCTTGTGCGCCATTTTTACAAAGTTTTCAGATTGCCTCCCGGCTTTGCATCCCCCACTGAATTGGCCATAGAATGAATTGTGTTGAGATGAATTTTGAATTTGACGCCTCGGGTGCGAAGTTTTTGACGTTGTCGCCCATAGCCAAACTTGCGTGTGTGCTTGTGCGCCGTTTTTACAAAGTTTTCAGATTGCGTCTCGGGTTGCAACCCTCACTGAATTGGCCATAGAATCTATTTTGTTGAGACAAATTTTGAATTTAACGCCTCGGGTGCGGAGTTTTTGACATCGTCGCCCATAGCCAAACTTGCGCGCATGCTTGTGCGCCGTTTTTACGAAGTTTTCAGATTGCCTCCCGGGTATGCATCCCTACTGAATTGGCCATATAATCAATTGTGCTGAGACGGATTTTGAATTTGACGCCTCGGGTGCGGAGTTTTTGATGTCGTGGCCCGTAGCCAAACTTGTGCATATGCTTCTGCGCCATTTTTACAAAATTTTTCAGATTGCCCCCTGGGTTTGCATCCCCCACTGAATTGGCCATAGATCAATTGTGTCGAGACGGATTTTGAATTTGAGGCCTCGGGTGCAGTGTTTTTGACGTCGTGGTCCATAGCCAAATTGCGAGCATGCTTGTGCGCCATTTTTACAAAGTTTTTATATTGCCTCCCGGGTTTGCATCCCCCACTGAATTGGCAATAGGATCAATTGCGTCGAGACGGTTTTTGACGTCGTGGCCCATTGCCACACTTTCGCGCATGCTTATGCGCCGTTTTTACAAAGTTTTCAGATTACCTCTCGGGTTTGCACTCCCCACTGAATTGGCCATAGAATCAATTGTGCCGAAACGGATTTTGAATTTGAGGCCTCGGGTGCAGTGTTTTTAACGTCGTGGTCCATAGCCAAACTTCGGCCATGCTTGTGCGCCGTTTTTACAAAGTTTTCAGATTGCCTCCCAGAGTTGCATCCCCCACTAAATTGGCCATAGAATCAATTGTGTTGAGACGGATTTTGAATTTGACGCCTCGAGTGCGGAGTTTTTGACGTCGTCGCCCATAGCCAAACTTGCGCGTGTGCTTGTGCGCCATTTTTACAAAGTTTTCAGATTACCTCCCGGCTTGCCTCCTCTACTGAATTGGCCTTAGAATAAATTTTGTTGAGACGGATTTTGAATTTTACGCCTCGGTTGTGGAATTTTTTACGTCGTCGCCCATAGCCAAACTTGCGCGCAGTTTTTACAATGTTTTCAGATTGCCTCTTGGGTTTGCATCCCCCACTGAATTGGCCATAGAATCAATTGTGTTGAGGCGGATTTTGAATTTGACGCCTTGGGTGCGGAGTTTTTTACGTCGTCGCTCATAGCCAAACTTGCGCGTATGCTTGTGCGCCGTTTTTACAAAGTTTTCAGATTGCCCCCTGGGTTTGCAACCCCCACTGAATTGGCCATAGAATCAATTTTGTTGAGACAGCTTTTGAATTTGACGCCTCGGGTGCGGAGTTTTTGACGTCGTCGCCATAGCCAAACTTGCGCGTGTGCTTGTGCGCCATTTTTACAAAGTTTTCAGATTGCCTCCCGGCTTGCCTCCTCTACTGAATTGGCCATAGAATAAATTTTGTTGAGACGGATTTTGAATTTTACGCCTCGGTTGTGGAATTTTTTACGTCGTCGCCCATAGCCAAACTTGCGCGCATGCTTGTGCGCAGTTTTTACAATGTTTTCAGATTGCCTCTTGGGTTTGCATCCCCCACTGAATTGGCCATAGAATCAATTTTGTTGAGACTGATTTTGAATTTGACGCCTCGGGTGCGGAGTTTTTTACGTCGTCGCCCATAGCCAAACTTGCGCGTGTGCTTGTGCGCCGTTTTTACAAAGTTTTCAGATTGCCTCCCGACTTTGCATCCCCCACTGAATTGGCCATAGAATCAATTATGTTGAGATGAATTTTGAATTTGACGCCTCGGGTGCGGAGTTTTTGACGTTGTCGCCCATAGCCAAACTTGCGTGTGTGCTTGTGCGCCGTTTTTACAAAGTTTTCAGATTGCCTCTCGGGTTGCAACCCCCACTGAATTGGCCATAGAATCTATTTTGTTGAGACGAATTTTGAATTTAACGCCTCGGGTGCAGAGTTTTTGACATCGTCGCCCATAGCCAAACTTGCGCGCATGCTTGTGCGCCGTTTTTACTAAGTTTTCAGATTACCTCCCGGGTATGCATCCCTACTGAATTGGCCATATAATCAATTGTGCTGAGACGGATTTTGAATTTGACGCCTCGGGTGCGGAGTTTTTGATGTCGTCGCCCGTAGCCAAACTTGTGCATATGCTTGTGCGCCATTTTTACAAAGTTTTCAGATTGCCCCCTGGGTTTACATCCCCCACTGAATTGGCCATAGATCAATTGTGTCGAGACGGATTTTGAATTTGAGGCCTCGGGTGCAGTGTTTTTGACGTCGTGGTCCATAGCCAAATTGCGAGCATGATTGTGCGCCATTTTTACAAAGTTTTTATATTGCCTCCCGGGTTTGCATCCCCCACTGAATTGGCAATAGGCTCAATTGCGTCGAGACGGTTTTTGACGTCGTGGCCCATTGCCACACTTTCGCGCATGCTTATGCGCCGTTTTTACAAAGTTTTCGGATTACCTCTCGGGTTTGCACTCCCCACTGAATTGGCCATAGAATCAATTGTGCCGAAACGGATTTTGAATTTGAGGCCTCGGGTGCAGTGTTTTTAACGTCGTGGTCCATAGCCAAACTTCGGCCATGCTTGTGCGCCGGTTTTACAAAGTTTTCAGATTGGCTCCCAGAGTTGCATCCCCCACTAAATTGGCCATAGAATCAATTGTGTTGAGACGGATTTTGAATTTGACGCCTCGAGTGCGGAGTTTTTGACGTCGTCGCCCATAGCCAAACTTGTGCGTGTGCTTGTGCGCCATTTTTACAAAGTTTTCAGATTGCCTCCCGGCTTGCCTCCTCTACTGAATTGGCCATAGAATAAATTTTGTTGAGACGGATTTTGAATTTTACGCCTCGGTTGTGGAATTTTTTACGTCGTCGCCCATAGCCAAACTTGCGCACAGTTTTTACAATGTTTTCAGATTGCCTCTTGGGTTTGCATCCCCCACTGAATTGGCCATAGAATCAATTGTGTTGAGGCGGATTTTGAATTTGACGCCTTGGGTGCGGAGTTTTTTACGTCGTCGCCCATAGCCAAACTTGCGCGTGTGCTTGTGCGCCATTTTTACAAAGTTTTCAGATTGCCTCCCGGCTTTGCATCCCCCACTGAATTGGCTATAGAATGAATTGTGTTGAGATGAATTTTGAATTTGACGCCTCGGGTGCGAAGTTTTTGACGTTGTCGCCCGTAGCCAAACTTGCGCGTGTGCTTGTGCGCCGTTTTTACAAAGTTTTCAGATTGCGTCTCGGGTTGCAACCCTCACTGAATTGGCCATAGAATCTATTTTGTTGAGACAAATTTTGAATTTAACGCCTCGGGTGCGGAGTTTTTGACATCGTCGCCCATAGCCAAACTTGCGCGCATGCTTGTGCGCCGTTTTTACGAAGTTTTCAGATTGCCTCCCGGGTATGCATCCCTACTGAATTGGCCATATAATCAATTGTGCTGAGACGGATTTTGAATTTGACGCCTCGGGTGCGGAGTTTTTGATGTCGTGGCCCGTAGCCAAACTTGTGCATATGCTTCTGCGCCATTTTTACAAAATTTTTCAGATTGCCCCCTGGGTTTGCATCCCCCACTGAATTGGCCATAGATCAATTGTGTCGAGACGGATTTTGAATTTGAGGCCTCGGGTGCAGTGTTTTTGACGTCGTGGTCCATAGCCAAATTGCGAGCATGCTTGTGCGCCATTTTTACAAAGTTTTTATATTGCCTCCCGGGTTTGCATCCCCCACTGAATTGGCAATAGGATCAATTGCGTCGAGACGGTTTTTGACGTCGTGGCCCATTGCCACACTTTCGCGCATGCTTATGCGCCGTTTTTACAAAGTTTTCAGATTACCTCTCGGGTTTGCACTCCCCACTGAATTGGCCATAGAATCAATTGTGCCGAAACGGATTTTGAATTTGAGGCCTCGGGTGCAGTGTTTTTAACGTCGTGGTCCATAGCCAAACTTCGGCCATGCTTGTGCGCCGTTTTTACAAAGTTTTCAGATTGCCTCCCAGAGTTGCATCCCCCACTAAATTGGCCATAGAATCAATTGTGTTGAGACGGATTTTGAATTTGACGCCTCGAGTGTGGAGTTTTTGACGTCGTCGCCCATAGCCAAACTTGCGCGTGTGCTTGTGCGCCATTTTTACAAAGTTTTCAGATTGCCTCCCGGCTTGCCTCCTCTACTGAATTGGCCATAGAATAAATTTTGTTGAGACGGATTTTGAATTTTACGCCTCACTTGTGGAATTTTTTACGTCGTCGCCCATAGCCAAACTTGCGCGCATGCTTGTGCGCAGTTTTTACAATGTTTTCAGATTGCCTCTTGGGTTTGCATCCCCCACTGAATTGGCCATAGAATCAATTGTGTTGAGGCGGATTTTGAATTTGACGCCTTGGGTGCGGAGTTTTTTACGTCGTCGCTCATAGCCAAACTTGCGCGTATGCTTGTGCGCCGTTTTTACAAAGTTTTCAGATTGCCCCCTGGGTTTGCAACCCCCACTGAATTGGCCATAGAATCAATTTTGTTGAGACAGCTTTTGAATTTGACGCCTCGGGTGCGGAGTTTTTGACGTCGTCGCCATAGCCAAACTTGCGCGTGTGCTTGTGCGCCATTTTTACAAAGTTTTCAGATTGCCTCCCGGCTTGCCTCCTCTACTGAATTGGCCATAGAATAAATTTTGTTGAGACGGATTTTGAATTTTACGCCTCGGTTGTGGAATTTTTTACGTCGTCGCCCATAGCCAAACTTGCGCGCATGCTTGTGCGCAGTTTTTACAATGTTTTCAGATTGCCTCTTGGGTTTGCATCCCCCACTGAATTGGCCATAGAATCAATTTTGTTGAGACTGATTTTGAATTTGACGCCTCGGGTGCGGAGTTTTTTACGTCGTCGCCCATAGCCAAACTTGCGCGTGTGCTTGTGCGCCGTTTTTACAAAGTTTTCAGATTGCCTCCCGGCTTTGCATCCCCCACTGAATTGGCCATAGAATCAATTATGTTGAGATGAATTTTGAATTTGACGCCTCGGGTGCGGAGTTTTTGACGTTGTCGCCCATAGCCAAACTTGCGCGTGTGCTTGTGCGCCGTTTTTACAAAGTTTTCAGATTGCCTCTCGGGTTGCAACCCCCACTGAATTGGCCATAGAATCTATTTTGTTGAGACGAATTTTGAATTTAACGCCTCGGGTGCAGAGTTTTTGACATCGTCGCCCATAGCCAAACTTGCGCGCATGCTTGTGCGCCGTTTTTACTAAGTTTTCAGATTACCTCCCGGGTATGCATCCCTACTGAATTGGCCATATAATCAATTGTGCTGAGACGGATTTTGAATTTGACGCCTCGGGTGCGGAGTTTTTGATGTCGTCGCCCGTAGCCAAACTTGTGCATATGCTTGTGCGCCATTTTTACAAAGTTTTCAGATTGCCCCCTGGGTTTACATCCCCCACTGAATTGGCCATAGATCAATTGTGTCGAGACGGATTTTGAATTTGAGGCCTCGGGTGCAGTGTTTTTGACGTCGTGGTCCATAGCCAAATTGCGAGCATGATTGTGCGCCATTTTTACAAAGTTTTTATATTGCCTCCCGGGTTTGCATCCCCCACTGAATTGGCAATAGGCTCAATTGCGTCGAGACGGTTTTTGACGTCGTGGCCCATTGCCACACTTTCGCGCATGCTTATGCGCCGTTTTTACAAAGTTTTCGGATTACCTCTCGGGTTTGCACTCCCCACTGAATTGGCCATAGAATCAATTGTGCCGAAACGGATTTTGAATTTGAGGCCTCGGGTGCAGTGTTTTTAACGTCGTGGTCCATAGCCAAACTTCGGCCATGCTTGTGCGCCGGTTTTACAAAGTTTTCAGATTGGCTCCCAGAGTTGCATCCCCCACTAAATTGGCCATAGAATCAATTGTGTTGAGACGGATTTTGAATTTGACGCCTCGAGTGTGGAGTTTTTGACGTCGTCGCCCATAGCCAAACTTGTGCGTGTGCTTGTGCGCCATTTTTACAAAGTTTTCAGATTGCCTCCCGGCTTGCCTCCTCTACTGAATTGGCCATAGAATAAATTTTGTTGAGAACGGATTTTGAATTTTACGCCTCGGTTGTGGAATTTTTTACGTCGTCGCCCATAGCCAAACTTGCGCGCAGTTTTTACAATGTTTTCAGATTGCCTCTTGGGTTTGCATCCCCCACTGAATTGGCCATAGAATCAATTGTGTTGAGGCGGATTTTGAATTTGACGCCTTGGGTGCGGAGTTTTTTACGTCGTCGCCCATAACCAAACTTGCGCGTATGCTTGTGCGCCGTTTTTACAAAGTTTTCAGATTGCCCCCTGGGTTTGCAACCCCCACTGAATTGGCCATAGAATCAATTTTGTTGAGACTGATTTTGAATTTGACGCCTCGGGTGCGGAGTTATTGACGTCGTCGCCCGTAGCCAAACTTGCGCGTGTGCTTGTGCGCCGTTTTTACAAAGTTTTCAGATTGCCTCTCGGCTTTGCATTCCCCACTGAATTGGCCATAGAATCAATTGTGTTGAGATGAATTTTGAATTTGACGCGTCGAGTGCGGAGTTTTTGACGTCGTCGCCATAGCCAAACTTGCGCGTGTGATTGTGCGCCATTTTTACAAAGTTTTCAGATTGCCTCCCGGCTTGCCTCCTCTACTGAATTGGCCATAGAATAAATTTTGTTGAGACGGATTTTGAATTTTACGCCTCGGTTGTGGAATTTTTTACGTCGTCGCCCATAGCCAAACTTGCGCGCATGCTTGTGCGCAGCTTTTACAATGTTTTCAGATTGCCTCTTGGGTTTGCATCCCCCACTGAATTGGCCATAGAATCAATTTTGTTGAGACTGATTTTGAATTTGATGCCTCGGGTGCGGAGTTTTTTACGTCGTCGCCCATAGCCAAACTTGCGCGTGTGCTTGTGCACCGTTTTTACAAAGTTTTCAGATTGCCTCCCGGCTTTGCATCCCCCACTGAATTGGCCATAGAATCAATTATGTTGAGATGAATTTTGAATTTGATGCCTCGGGTGCGGAGTTTTTGACGTTGTCGCCCATAGCCAAACTTGCGTGTGTGCTTGTGCGCCGTTTTTACAAAGTTTTCAGATTGCCTCTCGGGTTGCAACCCTCACTGAATTGGCCATAGAATCTATTTTGTTGAGACGAATTTTGAATTTAACGCCTCGGGTGTAGAGTTTTTGACATCGTCGCCCATAGCCAAACTTGCGCGCATGCTTGTGCGCCGTTTTTACGAAGTTTTCAGATTGCCTCCCGGGTATGCATCCCTACTGAATTGGCCATATAATCAATTGTGCTGAGACGGATTTTGAATTTGACGCCTCGGGTGCGGAGTTTTTGATGTCGTCGCCCGTAGCCAAACTTGTGCATATGCTTGTGCGCCATTTTTACAAAGTTTTCAGATTGCCCCCTGGGTTTGCATCCCCCACTGAATTGGCCATAGATCAATTGTGTCGAGACGGATTTTGAATTTGAGGCCTCGGGTGCAGTGTTTTTGACGTCGTGGTCCATAGCCAAATTGCGAGCATGCTTGTGCGCCATTTTTACAAAGTTTTTATATTGCCTCCCGGGTTTGCATCCCCCACTGAATTGGCAATAGGATCAATTGCGTCGAGACGGTTTTTGACGTCGTGGCCCATTGCCACACTTTCGCGCATGCTTATGCGCCGTTTTTACAAAGTTTTCGGATTACCTCTCGGGTTTGCACTCCCCACTGAATTGGCCATAGAATCAATTGTGCCGAAACGGATTTTGAATTTGAGGCCTCGGGTGCAGTGTTTTTAACGTCGTGGTCCATAGCCAAACTTCGGCCATGCTTGTGCGCCGTTTTTACAAAGTTTTCAAATTGCCTCCCAGAGTTGCATCCCCCACTAAATTGGCCATAGAATCAATTGTGTTGAGACGGATTTTGAATTTGACGCCTCGAGTGCGGAGTTTTTGACGTCGTCGCCCATAGCCAAACTTGCGCGTGTGCTTGTGCGCCATTTTTACAAAGTTTTCAGATTGCCTCCCGGCTTGCCTCCCGGCTTGCCTCCTCTACTGAATTGGCCATAGAATAAATTTTGTTGAGACGGATTTTGAATTTTACGCCTCGGTTGTGGAATTTTTTACGTCGTCGCCCATAGCCAAACTTGCGCGCATGCTTGTGCGCAGTTTTTACAATGTTTTCAGATTGCCTCTTGGGTTTGCATCCCCCACTGAATTGGCCATAGAATCAATTGTGTTGAGGCGGATTTTGAATTTGACGCCTTGGGTGCGGAGTTTTTTACGTCGTCGCCCATAGCCAAACTTGCGCGTATGCTTGTGCGCCGTTTTTACAAAGTTTTCAGATTGCCCCCTGGGTTTGCAACCCCCACTGAATTGGCCATAGAATCAATTTTGTTGAGACTGATTTTGAATTTGACGCCTCGGGGCGGAGTTTTTGACGTCGTCGCCATAGCCAAACTTGCGCGTGTGCTTGTGCGCCATTTTTACAAAGTTTTCAGATTGCCTCCCGGCTTGCCTCCTCTACTGAATTGGCCATAGAATAAATTTTGTTGAGACGGATTTTGAATTTTACGCCTCGGTTGTGGAATTTTTTACGTCGTCGCCCATAGCCAAACTTGCGCGCATGCTTGTGCGCAGTTTTTACAATGTTTTCAGATTGCCCCTTGGGTTTGCATCCCCCACTGAATTGGCCATAGAATCAATTGTGTTGAGGCGGATTTTGAATTTGACGCCTTGGGTGCGGAGTTTTTTACGTCGTCGCCCATAGCCAAACTTGCGCGTATGCTTGTGCGCCGTTTTTACAAAGTTTTCAGATTGGCTCCCAGAGTTGCATCCCCCACTAAATTGGCCATAGAATCAATTGTGTTGAGACGGATTTTGAATTTGACGCCTCGAGTGCGGAGTTTTTGACGTCGTCGCCCATAGCCTAACTTGTGCGTGTGCTTGTGCGCCATTTTTACAAAGTTTTCAGATTGCCTCCCGGCTTGCCTCCTCTACTGAATTGGCCATAGAATAAATTTTGTTGAGACGGATTTTGAATTTTACGCCTCGGTTGTGGAATTTTTTACGTCGTCGCCCATAGCCAAACTTGCGCGCAGTTTTTATAATGTTTTCAGATTGCCTCTTGGGTTTGCATCCCCCACTGAATTGGCCATAGAATCAATTGTGTTGAGGCGGATTTTGAATTTGACGCCTTGGGTGCGGAGTTTTTTACGTCGTCGCCCATAGCCAAACTTGCGCGTATGCTTGTGCGCCGTTTTTACAAAGTTTTCAGATTGCCCCCTGGGTTTGCAACCCCCACTGAATTGGCCATAGAATCAATTTTGTTGAGACTGATTTTGAATTTGACGCCTCGGGTGCGGAGTTATTGACGTCGTCGCCCGTAGCCAAACTTGCGCGTGTGCTTGTGCGCCGTTTTTACAAAGTTTTCAGATTACCTCTCGGCTTTGCATTCCCCACTGAATTGGCCATAGAATCAATTGTGTTGAGATGAATTTTGAATTTGACGCGTCGAGTGCGGAGTTTTTGACGTCGTCGCCATAGCCAAACTTGCGCGTGTGATTGTGCGCCATTTTTACAAAGTTTTCAGATTGCCTCCCGGCTTGCCTCCTCTACTGAATTGGCCATAGAATAAATTTTGTTGAGACGGATTTTGAATTTTACGCCTCGGTTGTGGAATTTTTTACGTCGTCGCCCATAGCCAAACTTGCGCGCATGCTTGTGCGCAGCTTTTACAATGTTTTCAGATTGCCTCTTGGGTTTGCATCCCCCACTGAATTGGCCATAGAATCAATTTTGTTGAGACTGATTTTGAATTTGATGCCTCGGGTGTGGAGTTTTTTACGTCGTCGCCCATAGCCAAACTTGCGCGTGTGCTTGTGCACCGTTTTTACAAAGTTTTCAGATTGCCTCCCGGCTTTGCATCCCCCACTGAATTGGCCATAGAATCAATTATGTTGAGATGAATTTTGAATTTGATGCCTCGGGTGCGGAGTTTTTGACGTTGTCGCCCATAGCCAAACTTGCGTGTGTGCTTGTGCGCCGTTTTTACAAAGTTTTCAGATTGCCTCTCGGGTTGCAACCCTCACTGAATTGGCCATAGAATCTATTTTGTTGAGACGAATTTTGAATTTAACGCCTCGGGTGCAGATTTTTTGACATCGTCGCCCATAGCCAAACTTGCGCGCATGCTTGTGCGCCGTTTTTACGAAGTTTTCAGATTGCCTCCCAGGTATGCATCCCTACTGAATTGGCCATATAATCAATTGTGCTGAGACGGATTTTGAATTTGACGCCTCGGGTGCGGAGTTTTTGATGTCGTCGCCCGTAGCCAAACTTGTGCATATGCTTGTGCGCCATTTTTACAAAGTTTTCAGATTGCCCCCTGGGTTTGCATCCCCCACTGAATTGGCCATAGATCAATTGTGTCGAGACGGATTTTGAATTTGAGGCCTCGGGTGCAGTGTTTTTGACGTCGTGGTCCATAGCCAAATTGCGAGCATGCTTGTGCGCCATTTTTACAAAGTTTTTATATTGCCTCCCGGGTTTGCATCCCCCACTGAATTGGCAATAGGATCAATTGCGTCGAGACGGTTTTTGACGTCGTGGCCCATTGCCACACTTTCGCGCATGCTTATGCGCCGTTTTTACAAAGTTTTCGGATTACCTCTCGGGTTTGCACTCCCCACTGAATTGGCCATAGAATCAATTGTGCCGAAACGGATTTTGAATTTGAGGCCTCGGGTGCAGTGTTTTTAACGTCGTGGTCCATAGCCAAACTTCGGCCATGCTTGTGCGCCGTTTTTACAAAGTTTTCAGATTGCCTCCCAGAGTTGCATCCCCCACTAAATTGGCCATAGAATCAATTGTGTTGAGACGGATTTTGAATTTGACGCCTCGAGTGCGGAGTTTTTGACGTCGTCGCCCATAGCCAAACTTGCGCGTGTGCTTGTGCGCCATTTTTACAAAGTTTTCAGATTGCCTCCCGGCTTGCCTCCTCTACTGAATTGGCCATAGAATAAATTTTGTTGAGACGGATTTTGAATTTTACGCCTCGGTTGTGGAATTTTTTACGTCGTCGCCCATAGCCAAACTTGCGCGCATGCTTGTGCGCAGTTTTTACAATGTTTTCAGATTGCCTCTTGGGTTTGCATCCCCCACTGAATTGGCCATAGAATCAATTGTGTTGAGGCGGATTTTGAATTTGACGCCTTGGGTGCGGAGTTTTTTACGTCGTCGCCCATAGCCAAACTTGCGCGTATGCTTGTGCGCCGTTTTTACAAAGTTTTCAGATTGCCCCCTGGGTTTGCAACCCCCACTGAATTGGCCATAGAATCAATTTTGTTGAGACTGATTTTGAATTTGATGCCTCGGGGCGGAGTTTTTGACGTCGTCGCCATAGCCAAACTTGCGCGTGTGCTTGTGCGCCATTTTTACAAAGTTTTCAGATTGCCTCCCGGCTTGTCTCCTCTACTGAATTGGCCATAGAATAAATTTTGTTGAGACGGATTTTGAATTTTACGCCTCGGTTGTGGAATTTTTTACGTCGTCGCCCATAGCCAAACTTGCGCGCATGCTTGTGCGCAGTTTTTACAATGTTTTCAGATTGCCCCTTGGGTTTGCATCCCCCACTGAATTGGCCATAGAATCAATTGTGTTGAGGCGGATTTTGAATTTGACGCCTTGGGTGCGGAGTTTTTTACGTCGTCGCCCATAGCCAAACTTGCGCGTATGCTTGTGCGCCGTTTTTACAAAGTTTTCAGATTGGCTCCCAGAGTTGCATCCCCCACTAAATTGGCCATAGAATCAATTGTGTTGAGACGGGTTTTGAATTTGACGCCTCGAGTGCGGAGTTTTTGACGTCGTCGCCCATAGCCTAACTTGTGCGTGTGCTTGTGCGCCATTTTTACAAAGTTTTCAGATTGCCTCCCGGCTTGCCTCCTCTACTGAATTGGCCATAGAATAAATTTTGTTGAGACGGATTTTGAATTTTACGCCTCGGTTGTGGAATTTTTTACGTCGTCGCCCATAGCCAAACTTGCGCGCAGTTTTTACAATGTTTTCAGATTGCCTCTTGGGTTTGCATCCCCCACTGAATTGGCCATAGAATCAATTGTGTTGAGGCGGATTTTGAATTTGACGCCTTGGGTGCGGAGTTTTTTACGTCGTCGCACATAGCCAAACTTGCGCGTATGCTTGTGCGCCGTTTTTACAAAGTTTTCAGATTGCCCCCTGGGTTTGCAACCCCCACTGAATTGGCCATAGAATCAATTTTGTTGAGACTGATTTTGAATTTGACGCCTCGGGTGCGGAGTTATTGACGTCGTCGCCCGTAGCCAAACTTGCGCGTGTGCTTGTGCGCCGTTTTTACAAAGTTTTCAGATTGCCTCTCGGCTTTGCATTCCCCACTGAATTGGCCATAGAATCAATTGTGTTGAGATGAATTTTGAATTTGACGCATCGAGTGCGGAGTTTTTGACGTCGTCGCCATAGCCAAACTTGCGCGTGTGATTGTGCGCCATTTTTACAAAGTTTTCAGATTGCCTCCCGGCTTGCCTCCTCTACTGAATTGGCCATAGAATAAATTTTGTTGAGACGGATTTTGAATTTTACGCCTCGGTTGTGGAATTTTTTACGTCGTCGCCCATAGCCAAACTTGCGCGCATGCTTGTGCGCAGCTTTTACAATGTTTTCAGATTGCCTCTTGGGTTTGCATCCCCCACTGAATTGGCCATAGAATCAATTTTGTTGAGACTGATTTTGAATTTGATGCCTCGGGTGCGGAGTTTTTTACGTCGTCGCCCATAGCCAAACTTGCGCGTGTGCTTGTGCACCGTTTTTACAAAGTTTTCAGATTGCCTCCCGGCTTTGCATCCCCCACTGAATTGGCCATAGAATCAATTATGTTGAGATGAATTTTGAATTCGACGCCTCGGGTGCAGAGTTTTTGACGTTGTCGCCCATAGCCAAACTTGCGTGTGTGCTTGTGCGCCGTTTTTACAAAGTTTTCAGATTGCCTCTCGGGTTGCAACCCTCACTGAATTGGCCATAGAATCTATTTTGTTGAGACGAATTTTGAATTTAACGCCTCGGGTGCAGAGTTTTTGACATCGTCGCCCATAGCCAAACTTGCGCGCATGCTTGTGCGCTGTTTTTACGAAGTTTTCAGATTGCCTCCCGGGTATGCATCCCTACTGAATTGGCCATATAATCAATTGTGCTGAGACGGATTTTGAATTTGACGCCTCGGGTGCGGAGTTTTTGATGTCGTCGCCCGTAGCCAAACTTGTGCATATGCTTGTGCGCCATTTTTACAAAGTTTTCAGATTGCCCCCTGGGTTTGCATTCCCCACTGAATTGGCCATAGATCAATTGTGTCGAGACGGATTTTGAATTTGAGGCCTCGGGTGTAGTGTTTTTGACGTCGTGGTCCATAGCCAAATTGCGAGCATGCTTGTGCGCCATTTTTACAAAGTTTTTATATTGCCTCCCGGGTTTGCATCCCCCACTGAATTGGCAATAGGATCAATTGCGTCGAGACGGTTTTTGACGTCGTGGCCCATTGCCACACTTTCGCGCATGCTTATGCGCCGTTTTTATAATGTTTTCGGATTACCTCTCGGGTTTGCACTCCCCACTGAATTGGCCATAGAATCAATTGTGCCGAAACGGATTTTGAATTTGAGGCCTCGGGTGCAGTGTTTTTAACGTCGTGGTCCATAGCCAAACTTCGGCCATGCTTGTGCGCCGTTTTTACAAAGTTTTCAGATTGCCTCCCAGAGTTGCATCCCCCACTAAATTGGCCATAGAATCAATTGTGTTGAGACGGATTTTGAATTTGACGCCTCGAGTGCGGAGTTTTTGACGTCGTCGCCCATAGCCAAACTTGCGCGTGTGCTTGTGCGCCATTTTTACAAAGTTTTCAGATTGCCTCCCGGCTTGCCTCCTCTACTGAATTGGCCATAGAATAAATTTTGTTGAGACGGATTTTGAATTTTACGCCTCGGTTGTGGAATTTTTTACGTCGTCGCCCATAGCCAAACTTGCGCGCATGCTTGTGCGCAGTTTTTACAATGTTTTCAGATTGCCTCTTGGGTTTGCATCCCCCACTGAATTGGCCATAGAATCAATTGTGTTGAGGCGGATTTTGAATTTGACGCCTTGGGTGCGGAGTTTTTTACGTCGTCGCCCATAGCCAAACTTGCGCGTATGCTTGTGCGCCGTTTTTACAAAGTTTTCAGATTGCCCCCTGGGTTTGCAACCCCCACTGAATTGGCCATAGAATCAATTTTGTTGAGACTGATTTTGAATTTGACGCCTCGGGGCGGAGTTTTTGACGTCGTCGCCATAGCCAAACTTGCGCGTGTGCTTGTGCGCCATTTTTACAAAGTTTTCAGATTGCCTCCCGGCTTGCCTCCTCTACTGAATTGGCCATAGAATAAATTTTGTTGAGACGGATTTTGAATTTTACGCCTCAGTTGTGGAATTTTTTACGTCGTCGCCCATAGCCAAACTTGTGCGCAGTTTTTACAATGTTTTCAGATTGCCTCTTGGGTTTGCATCCCCCACTGAATTGGCCATAGAATCAATTGTGTTGAGGCGGATTTTGAATTTGACGCCTTGGGTGCGGAGTTTTTTACGTCGTCGCCCATAGCCAAACTTGCGCGTATGCTTGTGCGCCGTTTTTACAAAGTTTTCAGATTGGCTCCCAGAGTTGCATCCCCCACTAAATTGGCCATAGAATCAATTGTGTTGAGACGGATTTTGAATTTGACGCCTCGAGTGCGGAGTTTTTGACGTCGTCGCCCATAGCCAAACTTGTGCCTGTGCTTGTGCGCCATTTTTACAAAGTTTTCAGATTGCCTCCCGGCTTGCCTCCTCTACTGAATTGGCCATAGAATAAATTTTGTTGAGACGGATTTTGAATTTTACGCCTCAGTTGTGGAATTTTTTACGTCGTCGCCCATAGCCAAACTTGCGCGCAGTTTTTACAATGTTTTCAGATTGCCTCTTGGGTTTGCATCCCCCACTGAATTGGCCATAGAATCAATTGTGTTGAGGCGGATTTTGAATTTGACGCCTTGGGTGCGGAGTTTTTTACGTCGTCGCCCATAGCCAAACTTGCGCGTATGCTTGTGCGCCGTTTTTACAAAGTTTTCAGATTGCCCCCTGGGTTTGCAACCCCCACTGAATTGGCCATAGAATCAATTTTGTTGAGACTGATTTTGAATTTGACGCCTCGGGTGCGGAGTTATTGACGTCGTCGCCCGTAGCCAAACTTGCGCGTGTGCTTGTGCGCCGTTTTTACAAAGTTTTCAGATTGCCTCTCGGCTTTGCATTCCCCACTGAATTGGCCATAGAATCAATTGTGTTGAGATGAATTTTGAATTTGACGCGTCGAGTGCGGAGTTTTTGACGTCGTCGCCATAGCCAAACTTGCGCGTGTGATTGTGCGCCATTTTTACAAAGTTTTCAGATTGCCTCCCGGCTTGCCTCCCCTACTGAATTGGCCATAGAATAAATTTTGTTGAGACGGATTTTGAATTTTACGCCTCGGTTGTGGAATTTTTTACGTCGTCGCCCATAGCCAAACTTGCGCGCATGCTTGTGCGCAGCTTTTACAATGTTTTCAGATTGCCTCTTGGGTTTGCATCCCCCACTGAATTGGCCATAGAATCAATTTTGTTGAGACTGATTTTGAATTTGATGCCTCGGGTGCGGAGTTTTTTACGTCGTCGCCCATAGCCAAACTTGCGCGTGTGCTTGTGCACCGTTTTTACAAAGTTTTCAGATTGCCTCCCGGCTTTGCATCCCCCACTGAATTGGCCATAGAATCAATTATGTTGAGATGAATTTTGAATTTGACGCCTCGGGTGCGGAGTTTTTGACGTTGTCGCCCATAGCCAAACTTGCGTGTGTGCTTGTGCGCCGTTTTTACAAAGTTTTCAGATTGCCTCTCGGGTTGCAACCCTCACTGAATTGGCCATAGAATCTATTTTGTTGAGACGAATTTTGAATTTAACGCCTCGGGTGCAGAGTTTTTGACATCGTCGCCCATAGCCAAACTTGCGCGCATGCTTGTGCGCTGTTTTTACGAAGTTTTCAGATTGCCTCCCGGGTATGCATCCCTACTGAATTGGCCATATAATCAATTGTGCTGAGACGGATTTTGAATTTGACGCCTCGGGTGCGGAGTTTTTGATGTCGTCGCCCGTAGCCAAACTTGTGCATATGCTTGTGCGCCATTTTTACAAAGTTTTCAGATTGCCCCCTGGGTTTGCATTCCCCACTGAATTGGCCATAGATCAATTGTGTCGAGACGGATTTTGAATTTGAGGCCTCGGGTGTAGTGTTTTTGACGTCGTGGTCCATAGCCAAATTGCGAGCATGCTTGTGCGCCATTTTTACAAAGTTTTTATATTGCCTCCCGGGTTTGCATCCCCCACTGAATTGGCAATAGGATCAATTGCGTCGAGACGGTTTTTGACGTCGTGGCCCATTGCCACACTTTCGCGCATGCTTATGCGCCGTTTTTATAATGTTTTCGGATTACCTCTCGGGTTTGCACTCCCCACTGAATTGGCCATAGAATCAATTGTGCCGAAACGGATTTTGAATTTGAGGCCTCGGGTGCAGTGTTTTTAACGTCGTGGTCCATAGCCAAACTTCGGCCATGCTTGTGCGCCGTTTTTACAAAGTTTTCAGATTGCCTCCCAGAGTTGCATCCCCCACTAAATTGGCCATAGAATCAATTGTGTTGAGACGGATTTTGAATTTGACGCCTCGAGTGCGGAGTTTTTGACGTCGTCGCCCATAGCCAAACTTGCGCGTGTGCTTGTGCGCCATTTTTACAAAGTTTTCAGATTGCCTCCCGGCTTGCCTCCTCTACTGAATTGGCCATAGAATAAATTTTGTTGAGACGGATTTTGAATTTTACGCCTCGGTTGTGGAATTTTTTACGTCGTCGCCCATAGCCAAACTTGCGCGCATGCTTGTGCGCAGTTTTTACAATGTTTTCAGATTGCCTCTTGGGTTTGAATCCCCCACTGAATTGGCCATAGAATCAATTGTGTTGAGGCGGATTTTGAATTTGACGCCTTGGGTGCGGAGTTTTTTACGTCGTCGCCCATAGCCAAACTTGCGCGTATGCTTGTGCGCCGTTTTTACAAAGTTTTCAGATTGCCCCCTGGGTTTGCAACCCCCACTGAATTGGCCATAGAATCAATTTTGTTGAGACTGATTTTGAATTTGACGCCTCGGGGCGGAGTTTTTGACGTCGTCGCCATAGCCAAACTTGCGCGTGTGCTTGTGCGCCATTTTTACAAAGTTTTCAGATTGCCTCCCGGCTTGCCTCCTCTACTGAATTGGCCATAGAATAAATTTTGTTGAGACGGATTTTGAATTTTACGCCTCGGTTGTGGAATTTTTTACGTCGTCGCCCATAGCCAAACTTGCGCGCAGTTTTTACAATGTTTTCAGATTGCCTCTTGGGTTTGCATCCCCCACTGAATTGGCCATAGAATCAATTGTGTTGAGGCGGATTTTGAATTTGACGCCTTGGGTGCGGAGTTTTTTACGTCGTCGCCCATAGCCAAACTTGCGCGTATGCTTGTGCGCCGTTTTTACAAAGTTTTCAGATTGGCTCCCAGAGTTGCATCCCCCACTAAATTGGCCATAGAATCAATTGTGTTGAGACGGATTTTGAATTTGACGCCTCGAGTGCGGAGTTTTTGACGTCGTCGCCCATAGCCAAACTTGTGCGTGTGCTTGTGCGCCATTTTTACAAAGTTTTCAGATTGCCTCCCGGCTTGCCTCCTCTACTGAATTGGCCATAGAATAAATTTTGTTGAGACGGATTTTGAATTTTACGCCTCAGTTGTGGAATTTTTTACGTCGTCGCCCATAGCCAAACTTGCGCGCAGTTTTTACAATGTTTTCAGATTGCCTCTTGGGTTTGCATCCCCCACTGAATTGGCCATAGAATCAATTGTGTTGAGGCGGATTTTGAATTTGACGCCTTGGGTGCGGAGTTTTTTACGTCGTCGCCCATAGCCAAACTTGCGCGTATGCTTGTGCGCCGTTTTTACAAAGTTTTCAGATTGCCCCCTGGGTTTGCAACCCCCACTGAATTGGCCATAGAATCAATTTTGTTGAGACTGATTTTGAATTTGACGCCTCGGGTGCGGAGTTATTGACGTCGTCGCCCGTAGCCAAACTTGCGCGTGTGCTTGTGCGCCGTTTTTACAAAGTTTTCAGATTGCCTCTCGGCTTTGCATTCCCCACTGAATTGGCCATAGAATCAATTGTGTTGAGATGAATTTTGAATTTGACGCGTCGAGTGCGGAGTTTTTGACGTCGTCGCCATAGCCAAACTTGCGCGTGTGATTGTGCGCCATTTTTACAAAGTTTTCAGATTGCCTCCCGGCTTGCCTCCCCTACTGAATTGGCCATAGAATAAATTTTGTTGAGACGGATTTTGAATTTTACGCCTCGGTTGTGGAATTTTTTACGTCGTCGCCCATAGCCAAACTTGCGCGCATGCTTGTGCGCAGCTTTTACAATGTTTTCAGATTGCCTCTTGGGTTTGCATCCCCCACTGAATTGGCCATAGAATCAATTTTGTTGAGACTGATTTTGAATTTGATGCCTCGGGTGCGGAGTTTTTTACGTCGTCGCCCATAGCCAAACTTGCGCGTGTGCTTGTGCACCGTTTTTACAAAGTTTTCAGATTGCCTCCCGGCTTTGCATCCCCCACTGAATTGGCCATAGAATCAATTATGTTGAGATGAATTTTGAATTTGACGCCTCGGGTGCGGAGTTTTTGACGTTGTCGCCCATAGCCAAACTTGCGTGTGTGCTTGTGCGCCGTTTTTACAAAGTTTTCAGATTTCCTCTCGGGTTGCAACCCTCACTGAATTGGCCATAGAATCTATTTTGTTGAGACGAATTTTGAATTTAACGCCTCGGGTGCAGAGTTTTTGACATCGTCGCCCATAGCCAAACTTGCGCGCATGCTTGTGCGCTGTTTTTACGAAGTTTTCAGATTGCCTCCCGGGTATGCATCCCTACTGAATTGGCCATATAATCAATTGTGCTGAGACGGATTTTGAATTTGACGCCTCGGGTGCGGAGTTTTTGATGTCGTCGCCCGTAGCCAAACTTGTGCATATGCTTGTGCGCCATTTTTACAAAGTTTTCAGATTGCCCCCTGGGTTTGCATTCCCCACTGAATTGGCCATAGATCAATTGTGTCGAGACGGATTTTGAATTTGAGGCCTCGGGTGTAGTGTTTTTGACGTCGTGGTCCATAGCCAAATTGCGAGCATGCTTGTGCGCCATTTTTACAAAGTTTTTATATTGCCTCCCGGGTTTGCATCCCCCACTGAATTGGCAATAGGATCAATTGCGTCGAGACGGTTTTTGACGTCGTGGCCCATTGCCACACTTTCGCGCATGCTTATGCGCCGTTTTTACAAAGTTTTCGGATTACCTCTCGGGTTTGCACTCCCCACTGAATTGGCCATAGAATCAATTGTGCCGAAACGGATTTTGAATTTGAGGCCTCGGGTGCAGTGTTTTTAACGTCGTGGTCCATAGCCAAACTTCGGCCATGCTTGTGCGCCGTTTTTACAAAGTTTTCAGATTGCCTCCCAGAGTTGCATCCCCCACTAAATTGGCCATAGAATCAATTGTGTTGAGACGGATTTTGAATTTGACGCCTCGAGTGCGGAGTTTTTGACGTCGTCGCCCATAGCCAAACTTGCGCGTGTGCTTGTGCGCCATTTTTACAAAGTTTTCAGATTGCCTCCCGGCTTGCCTCCTCTACTGAATTGGCCATAGAATAAATTTTGTTGAGACGGATTTTGAATTTTACGCCTCGGTTGTGGAATTTTTTACGTCGTCGCCCATAGCCAAACTTGCGCGCATGCTTGTGCGCAGTTTTTACAATGTTTTCAGATTGCCTCTTGGGTTTGAATCCCCCACTGAATTGGCCATAGAATCAATTGTGTTGAGGCGGATTTTGAATTTGACGCCTTGGGTGCGGAGTTTTTTACGTCGTCGCCCATAGCCAAACTTGCGCGTATGCTTGTGCGCCGTTTTTACAAAGTTTTCAGATTGCCCCCTGGGTTTGCAACCCCCACTGAATTGGCCATAGAATCAATTTTGTTGAGACTGATTTTGAATTTGACGCCTCGGGGCGGAGTTTTTGACGTCGTCGCCATAGCCAAACTTGCGCGTGTGCTTGTGCGCCATTTTTACAAAGTTTTCAGATTGCCTCCCGGCTTGCCTCCTCTACTGAATTGGCCATAGAATAAATTTTGTTGAGACGGATTTTGAATTTTACGCCTCGGTTGTGGAATTTTTTACGTCGTCGCCCATAGCCAAACTTGCGCGCAGTTTTTACAATGTTTTCAGATTGCCTCTTGGGTTTGCATCCCCCACTGAATTGGCCATAGAATCAATTGTGTTGAGGCGGATTTTGAATTTGACGCCTTGGGTGCGGAGTTTTTTACGTCGTCGCCCATAGCCAAACTTGCGCGTATGCTTGTGCGCCGTTTTTACAAAGTTTTCAGATTGGCTCCCAGAGTTGCATCCCCCACTAAATTGGCCATAGAATCAATTGTGTTGAGACGGATTTTGAATTTGACGCCTCGAGTGCGGAGTTTTTGACGTCGTCGCCCATAGCCAAACTTGTGCGTGTGCTTGTGCGCCATTTTTACAAAGTTTTCAGATTGCCTCCCGGCTTGCCTCCTCTACTGAATTGGCCATAGAATAAATTTTGTTGAGACGGATTTTGAATTTTACGCCTCAGTTGTGGAATTTTTTACGTCGTCGCCCATAGCCAAACTTGCGCGCAGTTTTTACAATGTTTTCAGATTGCCTCTTGGGTTTGCATCCCCCACTGAATTGGCCATAGAATCAATTGTGTTGAGGCGGATTTTGAATTTGACGCCTTGGGTGCGGAGTTTTTTACGTCGTCGCCCATAGCCAAACTTGCGCGTATGCTTGTGCGCCGTTTTTACAAAGTTTTCAGATTGCCCCCTGGGTTTGCAACCCCCACTGAATTGGCCATAGAATCAATTTTGTTGAGACTGATTTTGAATTTGACGCCTCGGGTGCGGAGTTATTGACGTCGTCGCCCGTAGCCAAACTTGCGCGTGTGCTTGTGCGCCGTTTTTACAAAGTTTTCAGATTGCCTCTCGGCTTTGCATTCCCCACTGAATTGGCCATAGAATCAATTGTGTTGAGATGAATTTTGAATTTGACGCGTCGAGTGCGGAGTTTTTGACGTCGTCGCCATAGCCAAACTTGCGCGTGTGATTGTGCGCCATTTTTACAAAGTTTTCAGATTGCCTCCCGGCTTGCCTCCCCTACTGAATTGGCCATAGAATAAATTTTGTTGAGACGGATTTTGAATTTTACGCCTCGGTTGTGGAATTTTTTACGTCGTCGCCCATAGCCAAACTTGCGCGCATGCTTGTGCGCAGCTTTTACAATGTTTTCAGATTGCCTCTTGGGTTTGCATCCCCCACTGAATTGGCCATAGAATCAATTTTGTTGAGACTGATTTTGAATTTGATGCCTCGGGTGCGGAGTTTTTTACGTCGTCGCCCATAGCCAAACTTGCGCGTGTGCTTGTGCACCGTTTTTACAAAGTTTTCAGATTGCCTCCCGGCTTTGCATCCCCCACTGAATTGGCCATAGAATCAATTATGTTGAGATGAATTTTGAATTTGACGCCTCGGGTGCAGTGTTTTTGACGTTGTCGCCCATAGCCAAACTTGCGTGTGTGCTTGTGCGCCGTTTTTACAAAGTTTTCAGATTGCCTCTCGGGTTGCAACCCTCACTGAATTGGCCATAGAATCTATTTTGTTGAGACGAATTTTGAATTTAACGCCTCGGGTGCAGAGTTTTTGACATCGTCGCCCATAGCCAAACTTGCGCGCATGCTTGTGCGCTGTTTTTACGAAGTTTTCAGATTGCCTCCCGGGTATGCATCCCTACTGAATTGGCCATATAATGAATTGTGCTGAGACGGATTTTAAATTTGACGCCTCGGGTGCGGAGTTTTTGATGTCGTCGCCCGTAGCCAAACTTGTGCATATGCTTGTGCGCCATTTTTACAAAGTTTTCAGATTGCCCCCTGGGTTTGCATTCCCCACTGAATTGGCCATAGATCAATTGTGTCGAGACGGATTTTGAATTTGAGGCCTCGGGTGTAGTGTTTTTGACGTCGTGGTCCATAGCCAAATTGCGAGCATGCTTGTGCGCCATTTTTACAAAGTTTTTATATTGCCTCCCGGGTTTGCATCCCCCACTGAATTGGCAATAGGATCAATTGCGTCGAGACGGTTTTTGACGTCGTGGCCCATTGCCACACTTTCGCGCATGCTTATGCGCCGTTTTTACAAAGTTTTCGGATTACCTCTCGGGTTTGCACTCCCCACTGAATTGGCCATAGAATCAATTGTGCCGAAACGGATTTTGAATTTGAGGCCTCGGGTGCAGTGTTTTTAACGTCGTGGTCCATAGCCAAACTTCGGCCATGCTTGTGCGCCGTTTTTACAAAGTTTTCAGATTGCCTCCCAGAGTTGCATCCCCCACTAAATTGGCCATAGAATCAATTGTGTTGAGACGGATTTTGAATTTGACGCCTCGAGTGCGGAGTTTTTGACGTCGTCGCCCATAGCCAAACTTGCGCGTGTGCTTGTGCGCCATTTTTACAAAGTTTTCAGATTGCCTCCCGGCTTGCCTCCTCTACTGAATTGGCCATAGAATAAATTTTGTTGAGACGGATTTTGAATTTTACGCCTCGGTTGTGGAATTTTTTACGTCGTCGCCCATAGCCAAACTTGCGCGCATGCTTGTGCGCAGTTTTTACAATGTTTTCAGATTGCCTCTTGGGTTTGAATCCCCCACTGAATTGGCCATAGAATCAATTGTGTTGAGGCGGATTTTGAATTTGACGCCTTGGGTGCGGAGTTTTTTACGTCGTCGCCCATAGCCAAACTTGCGCGTATGCTTGTGCGCCGTTTTTACAAAGTTTTCAGATTGCCCCCTGGGTTTGCAACCCCCACTGAATTGGCCATAGAATCAATTTTGTTGAGACTGATTTTGAATTTGACGCCTCGGGGCGGAGTTTTTGACGTCGTCGCCATAGCCAAACTTGCGCGTGTGCTTGTGCGCCATTTTTACAAAGTTTTCAGATTGCCTCCCGGCTTGCCTCCTCTACTGAATTGGCCATAGAATAAATTTTGTTGAGACGGATTTTGAATTTTACGCCTCGGTTGTGGAATTTTTTACGTCGTCGCCCATAGCCAAACTTGCGCGCAGTTTTTACAATGTTTTCAGATTGCCTCTTGGGTTTGCATCCCCCACTGAATTGGCCATAGAATCAATTGTGTTGAGGCGGATTTTGAATTTGACGCCTTGGGTGCGGAGTTTTTTACGTCGTCGCCCATAGCCAAACTTGCGCGTATGCTTGTGCGCCGTTTTTACAAAGTTTTCAGATTGGCTCCCAGAGTTGCATCCCCCACTAAATTGGCCATAGAATCAATTGTGTTGAGACGGATTTTGAATTTGACGCCTCGAGTGCGGAGTTTTTGACGTCGTCGCCCATAGCCAAACTTGTGCGTGTGCTTGTGCGCCATTTTTACAAAGTTTTCAGATTGCCTCCCGGCTTGCCTCCTCTACTGAATTGGCCATAGAATAAATTTTGTTGAGACGGATTTTGAATTTTACGCCTCAGTTGTGGAATTTTTTACGTCGTCGCCCATAGCCAAACTTGCGCGCAGTTTTTACAATGTTTTCAGATTGCCTCTTGGGTTTGCATCCCCCACTGAATTGGCCATAGAATCAATTGTGTTGAGGCGGATTTTGAATTTGACGCCTTGGGTGCGGAGTTTTTTACGTCGTCGCCCATAGCCAAACTTGCGCGTATGCTTGTGCGCCGTTTTTACAAAGTTTTCAGATTGCCCCCTGGGTTTGCAACCCCCACTGAATTGGCCATAGAATCAATTTTGTTGAGACTGATTTTGAATTTGACGCCTCGGGTGCGGAGTTATTGACGTCGTCGCCCGTAGCCAAACTTGCGCGTGTGCTTGTGCGCCGTTTTTACAAAGTTTTCAGATTGCCTCTCGGCTTTGCATTCCCCACTGAATTGGCCATAGAATCAATTGTGTTGAGATGAATTTTGAATTTGACGCGTCGAGTGCGGAGTTTTTGACGTCGTCGCCATAGCCAAACTTGCGCGTGTGATTGTGCGCCATTTTTACAAAGTTTTCAGATTGCCTCCCGGCTTGCCTCCCCTACTGAATTGGCCATAGAATAAATTTTGTTGAGACGGATTTTGAATTTTACGCCTCGGTTGTGGAATTTTTTACGTCGTCGCCCATAGCCAAACTTGCGCGCATGCTTGTGCGCAGCTTTTACAATGTTTTCAGATTGCCTCTTGGGTTTGCATCCCCCACTGAATTGGCCATAGAATCAATTTTGTTGAGACTGATTTTGAATTTGATGCCTCGGGTGCGGAGTTTTTTACGTCGTCGCCCATAGCCAAACTTGCGCGTGTGCTTGTGCACCGTTTTTACAAAGTTTTCAGATTGCCTCCCGGCTTTGCATCCCCCACTGAATTGGCCATAGAATCAATTATGTTGAGATGAATTTTGAATTTGACGCCTCGGGTGCGGAGTGTTTGACGTTGTCGCCCATAGCCAAACTTGCGTGTGTGCTTGTGCGCCGTTTTTACAAAGTTTTCAGATTGCCTCTCGGGTTGCAACCCTCACTGAATTGGCCATAGAATCTATTTTGTTGAGACGAATTTTGAATTTAACGCCTCGGGTGCAGAGTTTTTGACATCGTCGCCCATAGCCAAACTTGCGCGCATGCTTGTGCGCTGTTTTTACGAAGTTTTCAGATTGCCTCCCGGGTATGCATCCCTACTGAATTGGCCATATAATCAATTGTGCTGAGACGGATTTTGAATTTGACGCCTCGGGTGCGGAGTTTTTGATGTCGTCGCCCGTAGCCAAACTTGTGCATATGCTTGTGCGCCATTTTTACAAAGTTTTCAGATTGCCCCCTGGGTTTGCATTCCCCACTGAATTGGCCATAGATCAATTGTGTCGAGACGGATTTTGAATTTGAGGCCTCGGGTGTAGTGTTTTTGACGTCGTGGTCCATAGCCAAATTGCGAGCATGCTTGTGCGCCATTTTTACAAAGTTTTTATATTGCCTCCCGGGTTTGCATCCCCCACTGAATTGGCAATAGGATCAATTGCGTCGAGACGGTTTTTGACGTCGTGGCCCATTGCCACACTTTCGCGCATGCTTATGCGCCGTTTTTACAAAGTTTTCGGATTACCTCTCGGGTTTGCACTCCCCACTGAATTGGCCATAGAATCAATTGTGCCGAAACGGATTTTGAATTTGAGGCCTCGGGTGTAGTGTTTTTAACGTCGTGGTCCATAGCCAAACTTCGGCCATGCTTGTGCGCCGTTTTTACAAAGTTTTCAGATTGCCTCCCAGAGTTGCATCCCCCACTAAATTGGCCATAGAATCAATTGTGTTGAGACGGATTTTGAATTTGACGCCTCGAGTGCGGAGTTTTTGACGTCGTCGCCCATAGCCAAACTTGCGCGTGTGCTTGTGCGCCATTTTTACAAAGTTTTCAGATTGCCTCCCGGCTTGCCTCCTCTACTGAATTGGCCATAGAATAAATTTTGTTGAGACGGATTTTGAATTTTACGCCTCGGTTGTGGAATTTTTTACGTCGTCGCCCATAGCCAAACTTGCGCGCATGCTTGTGCGCAGTTTTTACAATGTTTTCAGATTGCCTCTTGGGTTTGCATCCCCCACTGAATTGGCCATATAATCAATTGTGTTGAGGCGGATTTTGAATTTGACGCCTTGGGTGCGGAGTTTTTTACGTCGTCGCCCATAGCCAAACTTGCGCGTATGCTTGTGCGCCGTTTTTACAAAGTTTTCAGATTGCCCCCTGGGTTTGCAACCCCCACTGAATTGGCCATAGAATCAATTTTGTTGAGACTGATTTTGAATTTGACGCCTCGGGGCGGAGTTTTTGACGTCGTCGCCATAGCCAAACTTGCGCGTGTGCTTGTGCGCCATTTTTACAAAGTTTTCAGATTGCCTCCCGGCTTGCCTCCTCTACTGAATTGGCCATAGAATAAATTTTGTTGAGACGGATTTTGAATTTTACGCCTCGGTTGTGGAATTTTTTACGTCGTCGCCCATAGCCAAACTTGCGCGCAGTTTTTACAATGTTTTCAGATTGCCTCTTGGGTTTGCATCCCCCACTGAATTGGCCATAGAATCAATTGTGTTGAGGCGGATTTTGAATTTGACGCCTTGGGTGCGGAGTTTTTTACGTCGTCGCCCATAGCCAAACTTGCGCGTATGCTTGTGCGCCGTTTTTACAAAGTTTTCAGATTGGCTCCCAGAGTTGCATCCCCCACTAAATTGGCCATAGAATCAATTGTGTTGAGACGGATTTTGAATTTGACGCCTCGAGTGCGGAGTTTTTGACGTCGTCGCCCATAGCCAAACTTGTGCGTGTGCTTGTGCGCCATTTTTACAAAGTTTTCAGATTGCCTCCCGGCTTGCCTCCTCTACTGAATTGGCCATAGAATAAATTTTGTTGAGACGGATTTTGAATTTTACGCCTCAGTTGTGGAATTTTTTACGTCGTCGCCCATAGCCAAACTTGCGCGCAGTTTTTACAATGTTTTCAGATTGCCTCTTGGGTTTGCATCCCCCACTGAATTGGCCATAGAATCAATTGTGTTGAGGCGGATTTTGAATTTGACGCCTTGGGTGCGGAGTTTTTTACGTCGTCGCCCATAGCCAAACTTGCGCGTATGCTTGTGCGCCGTTTTTACAAAGTTTTCAGATTGCCCCCTGGGTTTGCAACCCCCACTGAATTGGCCATAGAATCAATTTTGTTGAGACTGATTTTGAATTTGACGCCTCGGGTGCGGAGTTATTGACGTCGTCGCCCGTAGCCAAACTTGCGCGTGTGCTTGTGCGCCGTTTTTACAAAGTTTTCAGATTGTCTCTCGGCTTTGCATTCCCCACTGAATTGGCCATAGAATCAATTGTGTTGAGATGAATTTTGAATTTGACGCGTCGAGTGCGGAGTTTTTGACGTCGTCGCCATAGCCAAACTTGCGCGTGTGATTGTGCGCCATTTTTACAAAGTTTTCAGATTGCCTCCCGGCTTGCCTCCCCTACTGAATTGGCCATAGAATAAATTTTGTTGAGACGGATTTTGAATTTTACGCCTCGGTTGTGGAATTTTTTACGTCGTCGCCCATAGCCAAACTTGCGCGCATGCTTGTGCGCAGCTTTTACAATGTTTTCAGATTGCCTCTTGGGTTTGCATCCCCCACTGAATTGGCCATAGAATCAATTTTGTTGAGACTGATTTTGAATTTGATGCCTCGGGTGCGGAGTTTTTTACGTCGTCGCCCATAGCCAAACTTGCGCGTGTGCTTGTGCACCGTTTTTACAAAGTTTTCAGATTACCTCCCGGCTTTGCATCCCCCACTGAATTGGCCATAGAATCAATTATGTTGAGATGAATTTTGAATTTGACGCCTCGGGTGCGGAGTTTTTGACGTTGTCGCCCATAGCCAAACTTGCGTGTGTGCTTGTGCGCCGTTTTTACAAAGTTTTCAGATTGCCTCTCGGGTTGCAACCCTCACTGAATTGGCCATAGAATCTATTTTGTTGAGACGAATTTTGAATTTAACGCCTCGGGTGCAGAGTTTTTGACATCGTCGCCCATAGCCAAACTTGCGCGCATGCTTGTGCGCTGTTTTTACGAAGTTTTCAGATTGCCTCCCGGGTATGCATCCCTACTGAATTGGCCATATAATCAATTGTGCTGAGACGGATTTTGAATTTGACGCCTCGGGTGCGGAGTTTTTGATGTCGTCGCCCGTAGCCAAACTTGTGCATATGCTTGTGCGCCATTTTTACAAAGTTTTCAGATTGCCCCCTGGGTTTGCATTCCCCACTGAATTGGCCATAGATCAATTGTGTCGAGACGGATTTTGAATTTGAGGCCTCGGGTGTAGTGTTTTTGACGTCGTGGTCCATAGCCAAATTGCGAGCATGCTTGTGCGCCATTTTTACAAAGTTTTTATATTGCCTCCCGGGTTTGCATCCCCCACTGAATTGGCAATAGGATCAATTGCGTCGAGACGGTTTTTGACGTCGTGGCCCATTGCCACACTTTCGCGCATGCTTATGCGCCGTTTTTACAAAGTTTTCGGATTACCTCTCGGGTTTGCACTCCCCACTGAATTGGCCATAGAATCAATTGTGCCGAAACGGATTTTGAATTTGAGGCCTCGGGTGTAGTGTTTTTAACGTCGTGGTCCATAGCCAAACTTCGGCCATGCTTGTGCGCCGTTTTTACAAAGTTTTCAGATTGCCTCCCAGAGTTGTATCCCCCACTAAATTGGCCATAGAATCAATTGTGTTGAGACGGATTTTGAATTTGACGCCTCGAGTGCGGAGTTTTTGACGTCGTCGCCCATAGCCAAACTTGCGCGTGTGCTTGTGCGCCATTTTTACAAAGTTTTCAGATTGCCTCCCGGCTTGCCTCCTCTACTGAATTGGCCATAGAATAAATTTTGTTGAGACGGATTTTGGATTTTACGCCTCGGTTGTGGAATTTTTTACGTCGTCGCCCATAGCCAAACTTGCGCGCATGCTTGTGCGCAGTTTTTACAATGTTTTCAGATTGCCTCTTGGGTTTGCATCCCCCACTGAATTGGCCATAGAATCAATTGTGTTGAGGCGGATTTTGAATTTGACGCCTTGGGTGCGGAGTTTTTTACGTCGTCGCCCATAGCCAAACTTGCGCGTATGCTTGTGCGCCGTTTTTACAAAGTTTTCAGATTGCCCCCTGGGTTTGCAACCCCCACTGAATTGGCCATAGAATCAATTTTGTTGAGACTGATTTTGAATTTGACGCCTCGGGGCGGAGTTTTTGACGTCGTCGCCATAGCCAAACTTGCGCGTGTGCTTGTGCGCCATTTTTACAAAGTTTTCAGATTGCCTCCCGGCTTGCCTCCTCTACTGAATTGGCCATAGAATAAATTTTGTTGAGACGGATTTTGAATTTTACGCCTCGGTTGTGGAATTTTTTACGTCGTCGCCCATAGCCAAACTTGCGCGCAGTTTTTACAATGTTTTCAGATTGCCTCTTGGGTTTGCATCCCCCACTGAATTGGCCATAGAATCAATTGTGTTGAGGCGGATTTTGAATTTGACGCCTTGGGTGCGGAGTTTTTTACGTCGTCGCCCATAGCCAAACTTGCGCGTATGCTTGTGCGCCGTTTTTACAAAGTTTTCAGATTGCCTCCCAGAGTTGCATCCCCCACTAAATTGGCCATAGAATCAATTGTGTTGAGATGGATTTTGAATTTGACGCCTCGAGTGCGGAGTTTTTGACGTCGTCGCCCATAGCCAAACTTGTGCGTGTGCTTGTGCGCCATTTTTACAAAGTTTTCAGATTGCCTCCCGGCTTGCCTCCTCTACTGAATTGGCCATAGAATAAATTTTGTTGAGACGGATTTTGAATTTTACGCCTCAGTTGTGGAATTTTTTACGTCGTCGCCCATAGCCAAACTTGCGCGCAGTTTTTACAATGTTTTCAGATTGCCTCTTGGGTTTGCATCCCCCACTGAATTGGCCATAGAATCAATTGTGTTGAGGCGGATTTTGAATTTGACGCCTTGGGTGCGGAGTTTTTTACGTCGTCGCCCATAGCCAAACTTGCGCGTATGCTTGTGCGCCGTTTTTACAAAGTTTTTAGATTGCCCCCTGGGTTTGCAACCCCCACTGAATTGGCCATAGAATCAATTTTGTTGAGACTGATTTTGAATTTGACGCCTCGGGTGCGGAGTTATTGACGTCGTCGCCCGTAGCCAAACTTGCGCGTGTGCTTGTGCGCCGTTTTTACAAAGTTTTCAGATTGCCTCTCGGCTTTGCATTCCCCACTGAATTGGCCATAGAATCAATTGTGTTGAGATGAATTTTGAATTTGACGCGTCGAGTGCGGAGTTTTTGACGTCGTCGCCATAGCCAAACTTGCGCGTGTGATTGTGCGCCATTTTTACAAAGTTTTCAGATTGCCTCCCGGCTTGCCTCCCCTACTGAATTGGCCATAGAATAAATTTTGTTGAGACGGATTTTGAATTTTACGCCTCGGTTGTGGAATTTTTTACGTCGTCGCCCATAGCCAAACTTGCGCGCATGCTTGTGCGCAGCTTTTACAATGTTTTCAGATTGCCTCTTGGGTTTGCATCCCCCACTGAATTGGCCATAGAATCAATTTTGTTGAGACTGATTTTGAATTTGATGCCTCGGGTGCGGAGTTTTTTACGTCGTCGCCCATAGCCAAACTTGCGCGTGTGCTTGTGCACCGTTTTTACAAAGTTTTCAGATTGCCTCCCGGCTTTGCATCCCCCACTGAATTGGCCATAGAATCAATTATGTTGAGATGAATTTTGAATTTGACGCCTCGGGTGCGGAGTTTTTGACGTTGTCGCCCATAGCCAAACTTGCGTGTGTGCTTGTGCGCCGTTTTTACAAAGTTTTCAGATTGCCTCTCGGGTTGCAACCCTCACTGAATTGGCCATAGAATCTATTTTGTTGAGACGAATTTTGAATTTAAAGCCTCGGGTGCAGAGTTTTTGACATCGTCGCCCATAGCCAAACTTGCGCGCATGCTTGTGCGCCGTTTTTACGAAGTTTTCAGATTGCCTCCCGGGTATGCATCCCTACTGAATTGGCCATATAATCAATTGTGCTGAGACGGATTTTGAATTTGACGCCTCGGGTGCGGAGTTTTTGATGTCGTCGCCCGTAGCCAAACTTGTGCATATGCTTGTGCGCCATTTTTACAAAGTTTTCAGATTCCCCCTGGGTTTGCATCCCCCACTGAATTGGCCATAGATCAATTGTGTCGAGACGGATTTTGAATTTGAGGCCTCGGGTGCAGTGTTTTTGACGTCGTGGTCCATAGCCAAATTGCGAGCATGCTTGTGCGCCATTTTTACAAAGTTTTTATATTGCCTCCCGGGTTTGCATCCCCCACTGAATTGGCAATAGGATCAATTGCGTCGAGACGGTTTTTGACGTCGTGGCCCATTGCCACACTTTCGCGCATGCTTATGCGCCGTTTTTACAAAGTTTTTGGATTACCTCTCGGGTTTGCACTCCCCACTGAATTAGCCATAGAATCAATTGTGCCGAAACGGATTTTGAATTTGAGGCCTCGGGTGCAGTGTTTTTAACGTCGTGGTCCATAGCCAAACTTCGGCCATGCTTGTGCGCCGTTTTTACAAAGTTTTCAGATTGCCTCCCAGAGTTGCATCCCCCACTAAATTGGCCATAGAATCAATTGTGTTGAGATGGATTTTGAATTTGACGCCTCGAGTGCGGAGTTTTTGACGTCGTCGCCCATAGCCAAACTTGCGCGTGTGCTTGTGCGCAGTTTTTACAATGTTTTCAGATTGCCTCTTGGGTTTGCATCCCCCACTGAATTGGCCATAGAATAAATTGTGTTGAGGCGGATTTTGAATTTGACGCCTTGGGTGCGGAGTTTTTTACGTCGTCGCCCATAGCCAAACTTGCGCGTATGCTTGTGCGCCGTTTTTACAAAGTTTTCAGATTGCCCCCTGGGTTTGCAACCCCCACTGAATTGGCCATAGAATCAATTTTGTTGAGACTGATTTTGAATTTGACGCCTCGGGGCGGAGTTTTTGACGTCGTCGCCATAGCCAAACTTGCGCGTGTGCTTGTGCGCCATTTTTACAAAGTTTTCAGATTGCCTCCCGGCTTGCCTCCTCTACTGAATTGGCCATAGAATAAATTTTGTTGAGACGGATTTTGAATTTTACGCCTCGGTTGTGGAATTTTTTACGTCGTCGCCCATAGCCAAACTTGCGCGCATGCTTGTGCGCAGTTTTTACAATGTTTTCAGATTGCCTCTTGGGTTTGCACCCCCCACTGAATTGGCCATAGAATCAATTTTGTTGAGACTGATTTTGAATTTGACGCCTCGGGTGCGGAGTTTTTTACGTCGTCGCCCATAGCCAAACTTGCGCGTGTGCTTGTGCGCCGTTTTTACAAAGTTTTCAGATTGCCTCCCGGCTTTGCATCCCCCACTGAATTGGCCATAGAATCAATTATGTTGAGATGAATTTTGAATTTGACGCCTCGGGTGCGGAGTTTTTGACGTTGTCGCCCATAGCCAAACTTGCGTGTGTGCTTGTGCGCCGTTTTTACAAAGTTTTCAGATTGCCTCTCGGGTTGCAACCCTCACTGAATTGGCCATAGAATCTATTTTGTTGAGACGAATTTTGAATTTAACGCCTCGGGTGCGGAGTTTTTGACATCGTCGCCCATAGCCAAACTTGCGCGCATGCTTGTGCGCCGTTTTTACGAAGTTTTCAGATTGCCTCCCGGGTATGCATCCCTACTGAATTGGCCATATAATCAATTGTGCTGAGACGGATTTTGAATTTGACGCCTCGGGTGCGGAGTTTTTGATGTCGTCGCCCGTAGCCAAACTTCTGCATATGCTTGTGCGCCATTTTTACAAAGTTTTCAGATTGCCCCCTGGGTTTGCATCCCCCACTGAATTGGCCATAGATCAATTGTATCGAGACGGATTTTGAATTTGAGGCCTCGGGTGCAGTGTTTTTGACGTCGTGGTCCATAGCCAAATTGCGAGCATGCTTGTGCGCCATTTTTACAAAGTTTTTATATTGCCTCCCGGGTTTGCATCCCCCACTGAATTGGCAATAGGATCAATTGCGTCGAGACGGTTTTTGACGTCCACTACAAGAAATTTGAGAAATCGTGACGAAAAAAATCGTCATAAAAACCCCATTTTTCGTCACGAAAGTTGTTCGGCGACGAAATTTTTCGTCACAAAGAATGTCACCAAATGTGCGTGGCGGTAGGTAAAATGCGACGTTGTTTTGATTCGTCACTAATAGTCATCATTTGATGACGATAAAGGTCATCGTCACTATATCATTCATCTATGGTGACATATAAATCGTCACATCTGGTGTTAAAATTTCGTCCCTTAATATGATATTTCGTCACTAAAGGTTAGAATTTTCACGACGATTTAATTTATTGTCACTAAAAATGATTTTTTTTGTGACGATTGTCCATCTATTACTAACCTCATCAAATTTTAGTGACATTATTTTTTGTTACAATTAGACTAACTATTTGTCATATTTTGTATATTTCGTCACGATATATTTATTCTTTTGGGACAAGATGTTGTTCATTGTTATATGTGTGTATATATAATGATGACAAAATTTGTCACTAAAAAGTATGATTTAGTGACAAAATTTCTACTGTCACTAAATGATGTGGAAATTGTGACAACTTTTTTTTGTCATTATAATGTACTATTTAGTGACGAAAACGGTGGCCGTCACTAAAAGTTTAGTAACTGTGACAACATATTTTTTGTCGTATTTCAAATCTTTCGTCATGAAAGGATTACACTATAGTGACTAAAATTTGCTTGTCATTATATATTTAGATATAATGACAATACATTTCGCCATCTTTAGTGACAAAATGCTCAATGTCATTAAAAGATGTGAGAATGGTGACAAAATATTTTTTGTTATAATAAAATATTTTTCAATGACGAAAATGATAATTGTCCCATATATTTTTAAAATTTTGCATTAATATAAAAAAATTACATTATTTAGTGACATTTTTTTTGTCACTATAATGTACTATTTAATTCCATAAAGATAAAAAACAATTTTGCATTAATATAAAAAATAGGTTTGCATTAATAAAAAAATACTTCAAACATTTAGAAAACTTAATAACTAACAAGAAATATTGTTCCATTACTTCATGAAACTAAAAAAAAAAACATTCAAAAAAGTCATTAGTTAACTATCTTGTGCAACCATCTTTACATCTTGCGCAACCATATTTGCATTCAAAACAGTCAACTGCGTTTTGAGTTCTTCTACCTGAGCTTCAGACTCTTGCAGCTTTTCTTTCGCGTCTTTTACTTCCTCTTGTAATTGATTAGAAGAATCGTGCAATGTGTTGCGTCTGCTTGGAGCTAGGCTTTGGACCATAACCAAGACCTTTTACATATCGAGTTCCATGACCCAACACCTCCAATACTATCTCATTTGCACTCTTTTCAATACCAACCCAATATATTCTTATCGTTTTTTTTTCATCATCTCCTAACAATTTAGCATAAGAAGTAAATTGCCATCAATTTTAATAATAAAAGTAAATCTCATAAATAATTATCCTGATTTTTTTAAGTGATACCAATAAAGAGCAAAAAAGAATTGAACTCTAATTAAGCAAGTAAATATAATTGAAGACTCTTGCATAGTAATTTTAACAAGGAGAAAAAATATGTTTCAATATCGCAAAAAAAAACACCATTTAATTATTAACAACATATATCACCATTTTCTTTGTTAAGAAGATCTTTAATACCTGTTCTAGCAATGAAACTACATTCTTGTTTCAGGTTCTTTGGACCTCCGGGAGCCATATCAAAAACCTGGAAGAAAACAATCACATCAAAAAATAAAATGATTTATTAGCAAAATTGAATATTGTGGAAATAATGGTAATTGATAATTGGGCTGGCATATTGAAGGGGATATATATACCGGAATTAAATACGTGTTTAAATGTATGAATAAGGAGGACTTCAAACAAAAGGAAACATTCAAATTGTAAACCATAATAACATTCAAGAAAATATGACATCAAGCATTTTTCTATACAGATCTATAAATTAAGACACGCTCTTCATTTCTTCATTAATTCTGCAGATTTCCACGCACACACATGCATGTATAATTATATATCGGTCTGTAGACTAGAATGCATCGATTATCGTCGCACTCGTCTACTCGATCATCAGACAAGTTCTTGGTGAACTTGTAGTCCCCATCTACAGCAGCTTTGAATGATACTTGCAACAGTGATATTGCTATCATTTCTGATGATCATATCTCAAAGAAGAATAGTTTTTCATGAAACCTAATTCATTAGGTGACAAATTTGTTCATCTATGCATTAATCCCATTTGTCTTGCTCCTCTGTGCCTTTGTTCTTTTGTGGTTCTCAAATCCAGTTACACTCAAACTGCATTAATGATCATCATATTTAGCAAAAATTGTATTTTCATGGTAGAATTTGCACAATTTTGAAATTTGAATTGTCTTTCTTTTTTTAAATGATGAGTCTATATTCTTGTTGGTTTTTCTAAATCCAAAATGTTTGTTACAGAATGACAATAATTTCGGTACCCAATCCATTTGAAATATGTATGTCAACAAACATAAATGGGTATGACACTTTGAAAATATCATAAGCTCTAAAAGCAGATCCAACTAAAAATAAAAAATAATTAAACCTACTCAAGCTGAACTAAAGATTCACAAAATTGAAAATTATCTCAGGGATGTAGGAAACGAGAAACCCCTCATTTTAAAATATAACTCCTATAGCAACAAACAGATAACCAATAAATCTGAACAACTAAAAATTCAACCATGAATACCAAAATTGACTGAAAAATGAAACAAATTTCAAGTCCATCTAATACTGCAAATGAAACATAAATTTAAAGTTAACACATATAGTTATCCCAAATCTCTGAAGATCCTATTTCAATTGGATTTTAAAAACCAAGGCAAAAAATTTAATTTCACCAAGTCAAAAAGCACAAGCACGTCCATAAACACCAATATTATACTCAATTACCTAAAGATCAACCTTTATCCCAATATTTTGAATTAAGAAATTCATGAGACAGTAGTAAGCAAGACAAGAATTCATGGTTGCGTGCACTAATTAATGACTTCTGAATATTATATCAAGTAAACAAAAACCATAACTCATAGGAAATATACAGTGCAACTAACGATTTCAAAAAATAATGAATGTGTATGTGGTTTTCGGGAGAATTAAACCAGAACGAATGGATAGCTTCTTGAGCGTTTGCGTACCTAACGAGGCGGTAGAGTTCTCGAATCAATTGATCGACAATCGTTGAAGAGGCGATAGAGTTCTCGAGTCAATTGATCGTCAATCGCTAAAGAGGCGGAACGACGTCTTGGACGGTAATTGATCGACAATCACTGAAGAGGCGGAGCGACGTCTTGGCCGGTATCATACTGCAGCGCAGAAAGAAACTTTTTGAAGATTGAGATAACATCGTCCCTTTATTCTTTTAAAAAATCAAATCCAATTAAATCTGTGAGAAGAAATAGAGGCGTGTCTATTTAATGAAGGTGGAGTAAATTAAATTAAAATTACCTTAATGATATTTAGGGTTTCCCGTTTCTGTAATCAAAATTAAATTTTTGGCATAATTTACCGCCTTTACAAATGCAAAGACCGCCAAACGAAATTTTTTTCACTTTTTCTAAATGTATGGTTAATTATTAATTAATAAAATAAATCATTTTAATTGTTCATTAATTTTTTTGGGAATAAAATTATGTTTAAGCAAGAATATATCATTATATTTAGCGCAAATAGTTATATCTTATATCATATATCCAAAAAAATATCAAACATGATAAATATTACTTCCTCCCTCCCGGGTTTGATCGACACACTTTTTAAGAAAATGAAATTTAGCTATGGGTGATGTAAGATAAATGATGGGTATTTTAAGTGATTTGGTGAGATGTAATGTAAAATTATGTAAAAAAAGAGTAACAATTTTGAAAATAAAATGATGTAGAGAGGATATTAATTTTGTGAGGTATTTTCATATTAAGAGTGTGCAAGCAATCTTGAGACGTCCTTAAAAAAAAAAGTGTGCAAATAATCATTGGACAAATAGAGTATTCTTTTTTGCTAATTAATCCGACATTGACAGGTGTGAATTAACTAGTTACACAGTCATCCAAATTAGGAGAGGTGAATTAGGCAAAATATTCTTAACATGTAGTACTTGGGTAGACTGAGAGGTGAAAGTGTTTAGCCTTTTACAATGAAGTTACTAAAATGAGCTAACAAGTGTTTTGAAAGTGACTAATAAGTCCTGGCAAGATCAACATCATAAGCTATTGAAATAAAGGATAAGATAGTTGAACAGTGGCAAATCTGGCGAGCAGAGACTAGTAGACAAACAAACATTAGGGAAGTAACTACCTGGTGCTGGATGTAGATTGACTAATAGGTGTGGGTAGACCCATCATGAGTTGTTAATGATTTGGAGCACTGCGGATTGACAAACATAGTCAATTAGGTTGTTACGAAAATACTTAATTTGACAACTGCATGCTCGAGTACCGGCTACTCAAGTGATGAGCTGACGAGGTGGCATGTGTCAAGGTTGACTAGTCAACTACGGTACCATCTGCCCCATGGTTTGGACATGTAGGATGGGTTGTGGAGCCATCCTCAACAATTTTCTTGAGTACATAATTTGTGTTACTGTACGGAGAAATATGTGTTACTGTAAGGATAAGTAAGCCATAATTTACTTTTTAGTAATACATATTTGTCCTTAAAGTAACACATGTAAGATATTGAAAATTTTGTTACTATATAAACACAAGTGTATTACTCTGTAGAGAAAGATATGTTACTGTATGAATAAAATGTCATTATTGCGTGAATGAAATACTCAGTTCATCCCCAAAATAAAAAAATATAGATTTAGATTCACGCATCTTGAATAGTCCATCCCTGAAATTACAAAATACATAATAATCAACTGTTAATAAAAATAGATCCACATATAATTTTATCTTATTCCATTATTAATTTTATGTTTTTATATTTTTAGTAAATTAAAAAAGTTAAAAATATGTCAAATGCTTTAAACATTAGAAAAATGGTTCTAATCTAAAAGACGGTTCTTCTGACTTATAAAATAGGGGGAAATAACCGTGACCATCTAATATAAAGAGCCGGCTCAGATTTATTTATTTTAAAAAAAAAAAAGGAGGGGTGAACTCATAAAATATGGATGGTGCACATAAATTGAATATGGTGTGTCAAATCCAGATAGTTATTTGGACATATTTCTCAATAAGAATATTGCAAAATATTGTATATAAGTTTTTTCCGTATTAATTTATAACCTAATAATACAAGTTAGAAAAAAAATTATAATTTTTTAATGAATAATACTCATTTAGTTCAATTTTATAATTCACATTTGGATTGTACACTGATTTTAAGAAAAAATACTCGTAATTATTTATGTAAAAGTGAAAGATGGGATAGAGATAAAATAATAAAGTAGTGGTTATAATACTATATATTTTTTTTTAGAAATGAGAATTATTAAATTAGATGTATTTTATAATTTAAAAAAAAAAAATCCTACAAGCTAGATATAAATCCACACTATATAAAATTAAAGTTACTAAAAATAAGTTTGGAGCCAAAAACACTATAGGATGACGGTCTTCTATTTTTATTTATTTTTTGGCGGTTTTTCTTTTTTGTCAATCTTTTCGTTTTCAAAGTTACAGCTTAAGTTAAAAGTTTAGATTAGGAAAATACCTATAAATAAAATTTTGACTATCCCTAAATTGCTCCATTCTCTCTAGATTTCAACCCGCCCGCCCCTACCCGTATTGAGATGGGCGGGTCCAGGTATTATCCTTGATCCATAACTCGAATCAGTGACCCATTTTTATATTTATTTTTTTATATATATTATACATATAAATATAATATAATATATCTTCAATATTTTGCATGTAACATTTTTATTAATACATATAACATAGTACTTCCTCCATCCATGAAAAGTAGTCACATGGGAGTGGGGCACGTGTTTTAAGAAAAAAGTAGATAAAGTAAGGGTATTATAGGGTATTGTGGGGCCCATTGTGAATAAAGTGATTGTTTGTGAATAAAGTTGATGGCAATTTGAGTAATTAAGTGATGGTTGAAGGGTGATAGTTTACATAAAGGGTATGTGACTACATTTTGTGGACAAAAAATATAGGGCAAATGAGACTACTTTTCATGGACGGAGGGAGTATATAACAATAATTCACCTTCAAATATATTTTTTAGATTAATATAAATCGATAAAACATAATATCAAATAGTTCATCTAAAAATTTATATCAATATTAATCTCTTTATAATGTGAAAATAAGTTTATAAAGGTGCTTTTAAGAGTATTTTATTTATTATTCAATACAAATCTAATTTTTTTGTTATATATTTTTTAAAAATATAGAGTATTTATTAATTTTTTAAAAATATTTTTAAAAATTTGTAATGGGTTGCCCCGATTTGACCCGCCCCACCCCTGACCCGAACGGATTGACCTGACCCAGACCCGTATTGAAATGGACTGGATCCGAGTATCTAGGTACCCGGTCCATTGCCATCCCTAATTCTCTCTCTTAAAAAAAAAATCTAAAAATTCGCTCCACTCTCTCAACCATCACAAAACAACCTACTTTTAATTACATGAAATTTTAATCCAAAATAGACGATTTTTTGTGTAATTAGCGCCAAGTGAAATTAATAGGCGCCAAATCGAAAATTTCTTCTTCCTCCCCAATCTGAAACCCGCTGCCCTAAGTCCTTAATTAAGGTGAAAATTGGATTATTAAAACCTCTTAATTCCTTCCAATTGACATATTGCCACAGATTGCAGATTAATCTTTTTGAGGTGGACCAAGCATAATTTTTGCCCTCTGATCTGGTCTTTTGACGGTGAGAGATTGACACAGGCGTCCGTTTTAAGGTAAATCGCTCCACTCTATTATCTCAATTTCTTCTCACAAAATTCAATTAATTTGATTTCTTGAAGAAAAAAGGACGTTGTTATCAATCTTTTCTTCTCTGTGCCGCCATCTGATACCGGCCAAGACGCCGCCTATGCTCTGCCTCCACTGCGGTTGTCGATCAATTGACTCAAAAACTATATCGCCTTGTACGGTATGCGTACTATTTAGAAGTCTTTAGTATATAGCAATCATGAATTTCTGTGTTTCTTAGTGCCTCATGGATTTCTGGTTTTGAAATACGTAGATTTGAAATACTTAGATTGGACAAAAAAGCTTCTAATAATTGTATTTTTGGATGTGTTTGAGATTCTTGATTTGTTGAAATTAAAAAATTTCCCTTAGTTTTTTTAAATCCAATTGAGAGAATTTTGGGAGATTTGGGATAAAAGATTTTTTTAAAAGGAATTCTTATTGCACACTCAAAATAGGGTACAAGATATACCCTTCAATGTTCCATACAATACATATTAGTAAAAGGAAACTGAATTGTTGGTTGAGGATTAAACAATCATTCCCAACATTTGGTGAGGGCAATTAAATGGAGATAGTTAGTTGTGATAGGTGAAGGAAAAAATGTAGGCAGTTTGAATAATGAGAAAGAGTGTATTGTGTGCCATTATTCGAGAGGAGAGGAGAGGGAGAGGAAATGGTACAAGGGGTGGTGCCCATATTATTATTATTTTTTTGACAAAAAGGTAAAAATTTATTGATAAAAAAAACACCTACTCCCTAAGGAGAAACGCCACCAAAGTGCATCGTTTAAATGCACAATGTTCGTTTACAATTACATCATATTGGCCTAATTTTTTGCCAACCTTATTCTCTATCATTTTTCCTCACCACTCACTCAACTATAAAAAAATTTATATGTGAAAAAAACTGCACTACAAAACCAGTAAATGCAGCCCCTAAACTCCTCAGTTTTGGTCTTCGGAGCTACCTCCTTCATCCATGGCATCAACCTCCTCTTTGCAATCTTCATGCTCCGTATTAGCCTTCGAACACTCTCCATTTTCATATACCTCTTCACCCTTTTCAGTGGCCACAAGCAGCTGGAATTTATCCGGCCCTTGCTTTACCTTGGGCTGTTTCCTCAAGCCTTTCCTATCCACGTAAAGTTGATGATTTTTCCCAGCAGTTTCCAATTTATTCTGTACGACAATGAGTTTGCCCCCTCGTATGCAGGCTCGTCTCCTCAGCGTCCTCATCCAAGTCATACAGCTGCTGGAATCTTCCTCCCGAGATTTCAATTGCAGCAGTGTTCTGTCCAGTTTTGTTCAAGTTCTTTCGTCTACCCACTTGTGCAAAACCCTCTTCGTCCACCTTCGACTTCTCCTTAGGTTGGACCTTCTTCTTTGCCTCTCCACTTTTCTGTCAAAGCCATTCTCCCTCCGTGTTTCTATAGGTGGGCAGCAATCTGTTTGGTGACCAAATTTCTTGCATTTAAATGCAATATGTTGGTTCGAATTCATACTCATTCTTTGCAGCCACTCACTGTCCCCTAGTTGTACAGCCACTTCCCTTACCAAGGGAAGGGCTGCATCCACTTCGACTAGTACCCTAACATAAGAAATCCTCTCTTTTGTGTTTGACAACCTGTCTGTATACAATGGCTTGCCAACAAAAGACGATATCATCTCGATTACTTTGTTATTCCAGCAACAAAGCGGCAAATTCCTAAGTTTTATCCAAATGGGCATCATAGAAATTTCATAATCGTCAAATTTAAATGCTTTAGGCATTTTTTTGAGCATCAATGTCCTCTCCCATATTCTGTACGGACCCCATTTAAGACTTTGTCAACATCTTCCTCCCTTTCTAATTTGAAGATGATCCAAACACTGTCATGAGACTTGATCTCATGTTTAACCCCCACGATTTGCAGATATCCCCAGCGCCTGTAGCCCTGAAACCTTCCTACTAAAAAGTATCCAATCAGGGGGTAATCCCATTCCGTAGACACAATCTCCATAGGAATGACCAATTTATTCGTCTTGGAGGAACATATTGCAGTCGATACTTAGTCTTAGGTAGTCTATTACCTTTGATAAACCCCGGTGTCTCCCCTTTCTTCCATGCCTTAGGCTGCAATGTTGATGGCCTTTCTTCTTCCACCTTCTCAACACTGGTTTTACAGGCTGCATCTTCCATGGATATATCAGCAATTGTACCTTCATTTTCCCCCTCCTTCAATCCCTTTTCAATCCCAACATCGCTGGACCTGTTCTCAATGATCGATCCATCCTTTCGCCCAATCCCATTGTGTCTACCTTCTTCTTTCCTCCCAGAATTTCAAATGCAGTCCCAGAATTTTCAATTACAGTCCCAGAAATTTCAATTGCAATCCCAGAAACTTCTATATCCGCCTTCTTACCATTTCCAGAATTTTTCAGAAATCCACGGTTCAAGAAGTTGACTCCCCATTCGCCATTTTTTTCAGCGCCATTATTGGCAGATTGTTTAGAGTTCGTAAGCAACCTTCACTGGCCGCAAATTAGGGCCAATTCAGCCTCGTTTGTAACAGTTTCATCATCGTCTTCAGTCAAGAACATGACAGTTACATCGCGATCCATTCTGCGTTCCTCTTCAGAATCACAATCATCATCGCTTTGATTAATTTCACCTGCATTGGAAACGATCCGGGCCAACTCCCTCTCTTCTTGCGTTGGTTCTGGGCATATTGCAGCCATCATCTCCCCCATCAACGTTTTTGGGGATTTTTGCTTTCTCTTCCTCCTATTTTTAGTCGCTTTTGCAGATTTAGGTGACTCAGGTAACACCACTTTCTCTTCAAATTTTTGCCTTTTCATTGGCGTTGTTGGCACCAATGTAGCCGATGTCGTAACAGCCTCTACGATCGCCTTCTTCCCTTTAAGCCGCTGGGATTTTCCCATAAATTCTGGCCGCTGCCTTCAAGAAGCTGCCCTACAACCACCAGTAACCGCCCAAACTGCTGCCTTCCCACCTCAATTTCAGAGTGAAATTAAGTGGGAATGATGAACACTTTGATCGCTGCACCTTGTGGTTCCAGATTTGTTAAAACACCTAATGATTATGAAGAATTCCCCATAAAAATCTAACAAATTTCGCAAGTCAAGTGTATATATATCCTCCATGCTAAATTTTGAAACACTCATGGCAAATACTCAAACCGAATTATACCCTTGATGTAAGAAGATTTCAAAGATATCATTTATTATCCAATTTCTCCATTTAAAACTGTATAACAAGTTGAGTAATAGAGCTGTAGATATGATGTTGAGTTTGATGAAGTCGGCTTTTCCTTATAGTGAGACACTTCCACGCTCTTGCTACGAAGCTAAAAAGTATTTACGTGATCTGGGATTAGGATATGAGTGTTTCCATGCCTGTAAGTATGATTGTGCTTTATTTTGGAAGAAGTGAACATAGATAATTACAACGAGGATGAGCTAGATGACACCTTACTTGATTATTGTAGCAGTGAAGAAGACTCACAGCAAAATAGTATTTCCGACGATGATTGTGATGATGACAATTCACAAGGTTGAGGGATATTGTAGTATAAATAATTTGTTATTCTCTCTTACAAATTTAAGCTAATTATGATAGATAGTGCATTTCTTTTCTGTGAGCTTCATGTATTTATATTGTGATGATTTCTCTTTCAGATGGCAGCCAACACCTTGAATTGGCAACAATGTTTCTGTTGTCCAGATCCTTAATTGCTACTTAGCTTTCGTTCACTGTAAGTTTGTTGTCTCCTCAAACATCTTAGTTAACTTGTAATTTTATTCTGAATCAAAATTCAGGGATTGGTTTTGTTTCCCCATGAGAGAGTTGGGGTTTCATTCTATAGAACTAGTAGTTTATTTAATACACATATGTTTCTTATTTGTAGATACATATCTTGAGTGTTATACATTTCTCTTGATCTTGCTATTCAATTTGCTAATTTTATGATATGCATATTAACTGCTAGAAATAATGGAGAAATGGAACTACACTAATGAAGACAACGGTTGGGTGCAATGAGGATTGTAGTACTCATGGTGGCGATACGAGCTGCAATATTTTGAATTTGGATATTGAAAGGAGCTAGGGATTTTGTGCATTATATTCATCACTTTCATGATTGTATATGTTTTTTTTTAGGTTTTGAGGGTTGCTTGGGTAGTGAAATAAAACGAATGCTGGAATTCATTATATGTAGATTCTAATTTATAATTTGAGGATAAAACTATAGACTTTATATGTATTCACACCAATCTTGTCATTTATTTCTTCAATTTTAATCATCATTCTAAGATTTAGATATAAAAATTTGCAGTGTGGTTTGAGCCTTGAGGCCTATTGAGGTGTTTGAATTTTGATTCTAATATATCATGTGTGTATGGTGCAGATAGATCAAATTGATTATTTTAGGTGAATTGGCTGGGGAAAATTTAGATATAATAGTTTTTACAATACTTGTTGGCTCTACTCTTGCTACACTATATGTAGAATTGGGATTAATTTGACATGCTGTCTTTGTTGGAGAAATTTAAAAGAGTTTTTTCGATTCAATGCCTAAAATATTGGTCAACTATCGATTTTAAGGCCTAAAAGAAAATTTCTATTAATATAACGCTCAATTCATGTAGAACTATCAATTGAAGGCTTAAGATTTTAACACCATTACAATCTATTTAATGGAAACTAACGAAGCAATTAGGCGTTAAATAATATTTCCATGTGGCATATCCGCATATGTAATTTCAATTTATATTAAAAAAAAATTGTACGTATCAATTTTTTTATTAATAATGACAAAAAATAGTCACAAAGAGAAATGTTTTTGTGACGAAATTCATGCGTCGCAAAAAAGTTCATTATATAATTAATGACTCCTCTTTGTGAAAAGAGACAAATCATTAACAATCGTCACTATATATATGTATTGGTGACGAAATAAAATGTCACTAATTAATCTGATTAAATAATGACGAAACATAAAATCGTCATGAAATTAAAATATTATATGACGAATATGATTGTCACTAATTACAATGAATAGCGTCACCAAATAATATTGTGACGAAATAATTATGTCACTAATTATTTTGATTAATTAATGACAAAACATAGCATCGTCATGAAAAAATTATTTTTCATGACCTTGAATATCGTCACCAATTATTATGAATGTCGTCACCAAAGTTTTTTTGTGACAATTTTATTATTGTCGTCATGATATTTTCAAATTAGTGACGAAAATAGTTATTTTTAGTGACAAAATAAAAATTTGTCACGAATAAAATAAGTATTGGTGACAAATTTTTATTTTGTCACGAATTATGTTTGTTAAGTGACGAAAATTAATTTTGTCACCTTTGAATGACAAATTGTGACAAATTTTGTGTCGTCACGAAAAAATTTGTCATGTAAAGTATGATTTCCTGTAGTGGTTGTGGCCCATTGCCACACTTTCGCGCATGCTTATGCGCCGTTTTTACAAAGTTTTCGGATTACCTCTCGGGTTTGCACTCCCCACTGAATTGGCCATAGAATCAATTGTGCCGAAACGGATTTTGAATTTGAGGCCTCGGGTGCAGTGTTTTTAACGTCGTGGTCCATAGCCAAACTTCGGCCATGCTTGTGCGCCGTTTTTACAAAGTTTTCAGATTGCCTCCCAGAGTTGCATCCCCCACTAAATTGGCCATAGAATCAATTGTGTTGAGACGGATTTTGAATTTGACGCCTCGAGTGCGGAGTTTTTGACGTCGTCGCCCATAGCCAAACTTGCGCGTGTGCTTGTGCGCCATTTTTACAAAGTTTTCAGATTGCCTCCCGGCTTGCCTCCTCTAGTGAATTGGCCATAGAATAAATTTTGTTGAGACGGATTTTGAATTTTACGCCTCGGTTGTGGAATTTTTTACGTCGTCGCCCATAGCCAAACTTGCGCGCATGCTTGTGCGCAGTTTTTACAATGTTTTCAGATTGCCTATTGGGTTTGCATCCCCCACTGAATTGGCCATAGAATCAATTGTGTTGAGGCGGATTTTGAATTTGACGCCTTGGGTGCGGAGTTTTTTACGTCGTCGCCCATAGCCAAACTTGCGCGTATGCTTGTGCGCCGTTTTTACAAAGTTTTCAGATTGCCCCCTGGGTTTGCAACCCCCACTGAATTGGCCATAGAATCAATTTTGTTGAGACTGATTTTGAATTTGACGCCTCGGGTGCGGAGTTTTTGACGTCGTCGCCATAGCCAAACTTGCGCGTGTGCTTGTGCGCCATTTTTACAAAGTTTTCAGATTGCCTCCCGGCTTGCCTCCTCTACTGAATTGGCCATAGAATAAATTTTGTTGAGACGGATTTTGAATTTTACGCCTCGGTTGTGGATTTTTTTACGTCGTCGCCCATAGCCAAACTTGCGCGCATGCTTGTGCGCAGTTTTTACAATGTTTTCAGATTGCCTCTTGGGTTTGCATCCCCCACTGAATTGGCCATAGAATCAATTTTGTTGAGACTGATTTTGAATTTGACGCCTCGGGTGCGGAGTTTTTTACGTCGTCGCCCATAGCCAAACTTGCGCGTGTGCTTGTGCGCCGTTTTTACAAAGTTTTCAGATTGCCTCCCGGCTTTGCATCCCCCACTGAATTGGCCATAGAATCAATTATGTTGAGATGAATTTTGAATTTGACGCCTCGGGTGCGGAGTTTTTGACATTGTCGCCCATAGCCAAACTTGCGTGTGTGCTTGTGCGCCGTTTTTACAAAGTTTTCAGATTGCCTCTCGGTTGCAACCCCCACTGAATTGGCCATAGAATCTATTTTGTTGAGACGAATTTTGAATTTAACGCCTCGGGTGCGGAGTTTTTGACATCGTCGCCCATAGCCAAACTTGCGCGCATGCTTGTGCGCCGTTTTTACTAAGTTTTCAGATTGCCTCCCGGGTATGCATCCCTACTGAATTGGCTATATAATCAATTGTGCTGAGACGGATTTTGAATTTGACGCCTCGGGTGCGGAGTTTTTGATGTCGTCGCCCGTAGCCAAACTTGTGCATATGCTTGTGCGCCATTTTTACAAAGTTTTCAGATTGCCCCCTGGGTTTGCATCCCCCACTGAATTGGCCATAGATCAATTGTGTCGAGACGGATTTTGAATTTGAGGCCTCGGGTGCAGTGTTTTTGACGTCGTGGTCCATAGCCAAATTGCGAGCATGATTGTGCGCCATTTTTACAAAGTTTTTATATTGCCTCCCGGGTTTGCATCCCCCACTGAATTGGCAATAGGATCAATTGCGTCGAGACGGTTTTTGACGTCGTGGCCCATTGCCACACTTTCGCGCAAGCTTATGCGCCGTTTTTACAAAGTTTTCGGATTACCTCTCGGGTTTGCACTCCCCACTGAATTGGCCATAGAATCAATTGTGCCGAAACGGATTTTGAATTTGAGGCCTCGGGTGCAGTGTTTTTAACGTCGTGGTCCATAGCCAAACTTCGGCCATGCTTGTGCGCCGTTTTTACAAAGTTTTCAGATTGGCTCCCAGAGTTGCATCCCCCACTAAATTGGCCATAGAATCAATTGTGTTGAGACGGATTTTGAATTTGACGCCTCGAGTGCGGAGTTTTTTACGTCGTCGCCCATAGCCAAACTTGCGCGTGTGCTTGTGCGCCATTTTTACAATGTTTTCAGATTGCCTCCCGGCTTGCCTCCTCTACTGAATTGGCCATAGAATAAATTTTGTTGAGACGGATTTTGAATTTTACGCCTCGGTTGTGGAATTTTTTACGTCGTCACCCATAGCCAAACTTGCGCGTGTGCTTGTGCGCCATTTTTACAAAGTTTTCAGATTGCCTCCCGGCTTGCCTCCTCTAGTGAATTGGCCATAGAATAAATTTTGTTGAGACGGATTTTGAATTTTACGCCTCGGTTGTGGAATTTTTTACGTCGTCGCCCATAGCCAAACTTGCGCGCATGCTTGTGCGCAGTTTTTACAATGTTTTCAGATTGCCTATTGGGTTTGCATCCCCCACTGAATTGGCCATATAATCAATTGTGTTGAGGCGGATTTTGAATTTGACGCCTTGGGTGCGGAGTTTTTTACGTCGTCGCCCATAGCCAAACTTGCGCGTATGCTTGTGCGCCGTTTTTACAAAGTTTTCAGATTGCCCCCTGGGTTTGCAACCCCCACTGAATTGGCCATAGAATCAATTTTGTTGAGACTGATTTTGAATTTGACGCCTCGGGTGCGGAGTTTTTGACGTCGTCGCCATAGCCAAACTTGCGCGTGTGCTTGTGCGCCATTTTTACAAAGTTTTCAGATTGCCTCCCGGCTTGCCTCCTCTACTGAATTGGCCATAGAATAAATTTTGTTGAGACGGATTTTGAATTTTACGCCTCGGTTGTGGATTTTTTTACGTCGTCGCCCATAGCCAAACTTGCGCGCATGCTTGTGCGCAGTTTTTACAATGTTTTCAGATTGCCTCTTGGGTTTGCATCCCCCACTGAATTGGCCATAGAATCAATTTTGTTGAGACTGATTTTGAATTTGACGCCTCGGGTGCGGAGTTTTTTACGTCGTCGCCCATAGCCAAACTTGCGCGTGTGCTTGTGCGCCGTTTTTACAAAGTTTTCAGATTGCCTCCCGGCTTTGCATCCCCCACTGAATTGGCCATAGAATCAATTATGTTGAGATGAATTTTGAATTTGACGCCTCGGGTGCGGAGTTTTTGACATTGTCGCCCATAGCCAAACTTGCGTGTGTGCTTGTGCGCCGTTTTTACAAAGTTTTCAGATTGCCTCTCGGTTGCAACCCCCACTGAATTGGCCATAGAATCTATTTTGTTGAGACGAATTTTGAATTTAACGCCTCGGGTGCGGAGTTTTTGACATCGTCGCCCATAGCCAAACTTGCGCGCATGCTTGTGCGCCGTTTTTACTAAGTTTTCAGATTGCCTCCCGGGTATGCATCCCTACTGAATTGGCTATATAATCAATTGTGCTGAGACGGATTTTGAATTTGACGCCTCGGGTGCGGAGTTTTTGATGTCGTCGCCCGTAGCCAAACTTGTGCATATGCTTGTGCGCCATTTTTACAAAGTTTTCAGATTGCCCCCTGGGTTTGCATCCCCCACTGAATTGGCCATAGATCAATTGTGTCGAGACGGATTTTGAATTTGAGGCCTCGGGTGCAGTGTTTTTGACGTCGTGGTCCATAGCCAAATTGCGAGCATGATTGTGCGCCATTTTTACAAAGTTTTTATATTGCCTCCCGGGTTTGCATCCCCCACTGAATTGGCAATAGGATCAATTGCGTCGAGACGGTTTTTGACGTCGTGGCCCATTGCCACACTTTCGCGCAAGCTTATGCGCCGTTTTTACAAAGTTTTCGGATTACCTCTCGGGTTTGCACTCCCCACTGAATTGGCCATAGAATCAATTGTGCCGAAACGGATTTTGAATTTGAGGCCTCGGGTGCAGTGTTTTTAACGTCGTGGTCCATAGCCAAACTTCGGCCATGCTTGTGCGCCGTTTTTACAAAGTTTTCAGATTGGCTCCCAGAGTTGCATCCCCCACTAAATTGGCCATAGAATCAATTGTGTTGAGACGGATTTTGAATTTGACGCCTCGAGTGCGGAGTTTTTTACGTCGTCGCCCATAGCCAAACTTGCGCGTGTGCTTGTGCGCCATTTTTACAATGTTTTCAGATTGCCTCCCGGCTTGCCTCCTCTACTGAATTGGCCATAGAATAAATTTTGTTGAGACGGATTTTGAATTTTACGCCTCGGTTGTGGAATTTTTTACGTCGTCACCCATAGCCAAACTTGCGCGCATGCTTGTGCGCAGTTTTTACAATGTTTTCAGATTGCCTCTTGGGTTTGCATCCCCCACTGAATTGGCCATAGAATCAATTGTGTTGAGGCGGATTTTGAATTTGACGCCTTGGGTGCGGAGTTTTTTACGTCGTCGCCCATAGCCAAACTTGCGCGTATGCTTGTGCGCCGTTTTTACAAAGTTTTCAGATTGCCTCTCGGCTTTGCATCCCCCACTGAATTGGCCATAGAATCAATTGTGTTGAGATGAATTTTGAATTTGACGCGTCGAGTGCGGAGTTTTTGACGTCGTCGCCATAGCCAAACTTGCGCGTGTGTTTGTGCGCCATTTTTACAAAGTTTTCAGATTGCCTCCCGGCTTGCCTCCTCTACTGAATTGGCCATAGAATAAATTTTGTTGAGACGGATTTTGAATTTTACGCCTCGGTTGTGGAATTTTTTACGTCGTCGCCCATAGCCAAACTTGCGCGCATGCTTGTGCGCAGTTTTTACAATGTTTTCAGATTGCCTCTTGGGTTTGCATCCCCCACTGAATTGGCCATAGAATCAATTTTGTTGAGACTGATTTTGAATTTGACGCCTCGGGTGCGGAGTTTTTTACGTCGTCGCCCATAGCCAAACTTGCGAGTGTGCTTGTGCGCCGTTTTTACAAAGTTTTCAGATTGCCTCCCGGGTATGCATCCCCCACTGAATTGGCCATATAATCAATTGTGTTGAGACGGATTTTGAATTTGACGCCTCGGGTGCGGAGTTTTTGATGTCGTCGCCCGTAGCCAAACTTGCGCGCATGCTTGTGCGCCGTTTTTACTAAGTTTTCAGATTGCCTCCCGGGTATGCAACCCTACTGAATTGGCCATATAATCAATTGTGCTGAGACGGATTTTGAATTTGACGCCTCGGGTGCGGAGTTTTTGATGTCGTCGCCCGTAGCCAAACTTGTGCATATGCTTGTGCGCCATTTTTACAAAGTTTTCAGATTGCCACCTGGGTTTGCATCCCCCACTGAATTGGCCATAGATCAATTGTGTCGAGACGGATTTTGAATTTGAGGCCTCGGGTGCAGTGTTTTTGACGTCGTGGTCCATAGCCAAATTGCGAGCATGATTGTGCGCCATTTTTACAAAGTTTTTATATTGCCTCCCGGGTTTGCATCCCCCACTGAATTGGCAATAGGATCAATTGCGTCGAGACGGTTTTTGACGTCGTGGCCCATTGCCACACTTTCGCGCATGCTTATGCGCCGTTTTTACAAAGTTTTCGGATTACCTCTCGGGTTTGCACTCCCCACTGAATTGGCCATAGAATCAATTGTGCCGAAACGGATTTTGAATTTGAGGCCTCGGGTGCAGTGTTTTTAACGTCGTGGTCCATAGCCAAACTTCGGCCATGCTTGTGCGCCGTTTTTACAAAGTTTTCAGATTGGCTCCCAGAGTTGCATCCCCCACTAAATTGGCCATAGAATCAATTATGTTGAGACGGATTTTGAATTTGACGCCTCGAGTGCGGAGTTTTTTACGTCGTCGCCCATAGCCAAACTTGCGCGTGTGCTTGTGCGCCATTTTTACAATGTTTTCAGATTGCCTCCCGGCTTGCCTCCTCTACTGAATTGGCCATAGAATAAATTTTGTTGAGACGGATTTTGAATTTTACGCCTCGGTTGTGGAATTTTTTACGTCGTCACCCATAGCCAAACTTGCGCGCATGCTTGTGCGCAGTTTTTACAATGTTTTCAGATTGCCTCTTGGGTTTGCATCCCCCACTGAATTGGCCATAGAATCAATTGTGTTGAGGCGGATTTTGAATTTGACGCCTTGGGTGCGGAGTTTTTTACGTCGTCGCCCATAGCCAAACTTGCGCGTATGCTTGTGCGCCGTTTTTACAAAGTTTTCAGATTGCCTCTCGGCTTTGCATCCCCCACTGAATTGGCCATAGAATCAATTGTGTTGAGATGAATTTTGAATTTGACGCGTCGAGTGCGGAGTTTTTGACGTCGTCGCCATAGCCAAACTTGCGCGTGTGTTTGTGCGCCATTTTTACAAAGTTTTCAGATTGCCTCCCGGCTTGCCTCCTCTACTGAATTGGCCATAGAATAAATTTTGTTGAGACGGATTTTGAATTTTACGCCTCGGTTGTGGAATTTTTTACGTCGTCGCCCATAGCCAAACTTGCGCGCATGCTTGTGCGCAGTTTTTACAATGTTTTCAGATTGCCTCTTGGGTTTGCATCCCCCACTGAATTGGCCATAGAATCAATTTTGTTGAGACTGATTTTGAATTTGACGCCTCGGGTGCGGAGTTTTTTACGTCGTCGCCCATAGCCAAACTTGCGAGTGTGCTTGTGCGCCGTTTTTACAAAGTTTTCAGATTGCCTCCCGGGTATGCATCCCTACTGAATTGGCCATATAATCAATTGTGTTGAGACGGATTTTGAATTTGACGCCTCGGGTGCGGAGTTTTTGATGTCGTCGCCCGTAGCCAAACTTGTGCATATGCTTGTGCGCCATTTTTATAAAGTATTCAGATTGCCCCCTGGGTTTGCATCCCCCACTGAATTGGCCATAGATCAATTGTGTCGAGACGGATTTTGAATTTGAGGCCTCGGGTGTAGTGTTTTTGACGTCGTGGTCCATAGCCAAATTGCGAGCATGCTTGTGCGCCATTTTTACAAAGTTTTTATATTGCCTCCCGGGTTTGCATCCCCCACTGAATTGGCAATAGGATCAATTGCGTCGAGACGGTTTTTAACGTCGTGGCCCATTGCCACACTTTCGCGCATGCTTATGCGCCGTTTTTACAAAGTTTTCGGATTACCTCCCTGGTTTGCACTCCCCACTGAATTGGCCATAGAATCAATTGTGCCGAAACGGATTTTGAATTTGAGGCCTCGGGTGCAGTGTTTTTAACGTCGTGGTCCATAGCCAAACTTCGGCCATGCTTGTGCGCCGTTTTTACAAAGTTTTCAGATTGCCTCCCAGAGTTGCACCCCCCACTAAATTGGCCATAGAATCAATTGTGTTGAGACGGATTTTGAATTTGACGCCTCGAGTGCGGAGTTTTTGACGTCGTCGCCCATAGCCAAACTTGCGCGTGTGCTTGTGCGCCATTTTTACAAAGTTTTCAGATTGCCTCCCGGCTTGCCTCCTCTACTGAATTGGCCATAGAATAAATTTTGTTGAGATGGATTTTGAATTTTACGCCTCGGTTGTGGAATTTTTTACGTCGTCGCCCATAGCCAAACTTGCGCGCATGCTTGTGCGCAGTTTTTACAATGTTTTCAGATTGCCTCTTGGGTTTGCACCCCCCACTGAATTGGCCATAGAATCAATTGTGTTGAGGCGGATTTTGAATTTGACGCCTTGTGTGCGGTGTTTTTTACGTCGTCGCCCATAGCCAAACTTGCGCGTATGCTTGTGCGCCGTTTTTACAAAGTTTTCAGATTGCCCCCTGGGTTTGCAACCCCCACTGAATTGGCCATAGAATCAATTTTGTTGATACTGATTTTGAATTTGACGCCTCGGGTGCGGAGTTTTTGACGTCGTCGCCCATAGCCAAACTTGCGCGTGTGCTTGTGCGCCGTTTTTACAATGTTTTCAGATTGCCTCTCGGCTTTGCATCCCCCACTGAATTGGCCATAGAATCAATTATGTTGAGATGAATTTTGAATTTGACGCCTCGAGTGCGGAGTTTTTGACGTCGTCGACATAGCCAAACTTGCGCGTGTGCTTGTGCGCCATTTTTACAAAGTTTTCAGATTGCCTCCGGGGTTGTATCCCCCACTGAATTGGACATAGAATCAATTGTGTTGAGACGGATTTTGAATTTGACGCCTCGGGTGCGGAGTTTTTTACGTCGTCGCCCATAGCCAAACTTGCGCGTGTGCTTGTGTGCCGTTTTTACAAAGTTTTCAGATACCCTCCCGGGTTGCCTCCCCCACTGAATTGGCCATATAATCAATTTTGTTGAGACGTATTTTTAATTTGACGCCTCGGGTGCGGAGTTTTTGACGTCGTCGCCCATAGCCAAACTTGCGCGCATGCTTGTGCGCTGTTTTTACAAAGTTTTCAGATTGCCTCCCGGGTATGCATCCCTACTGAATTGGCCATATAATCAATTGTGCTGAGACGGATTTTGAATTTGACGCCTCGAGGGCGGAATTTTTGATGTCGTCGCCCGTAGCCAAACTTGTGCATATGCTTGTGCGCCATTTTTACAAAGTTTTCAGATTGCCCCCTGGGTTTGCATCCCCCACTGAATTGGCCATAGATCAATTGTGTCGAGACGGATTTTGAATTTGAGGCCTCGGGTGCAGTGTTTTTGACGTCGTGGTCCATAGCCAAATTGCGAGCATGATTGTGCGCCATTTTTACAAAGTTTTTATATTACCTCCCGGGTTTGCATCCCCCACTGAATTGGCAATAGGATCAATTGCGTCGAGACGGTTTTTGACGTCGTGGCCCATTGCCACACTTTCGCGCATGCTTATGCGCCGTTTTTACAAAGTTTTCGGATTACCTCTCGGGTTTGCACTCCCCACTGAATTGGCCATAGAATCAATTGTGCCGAAACGGATTTTGAATTTGAGGCCTCGGGTGTAGTGTTTTTAACGTCGTGGTCCATAGCCAAACTTCGGCCATGCTTGTGCGCCGTTTTTACAAAGTTTTCAGATTGGCTCCCAGAGTTGCATCCCCCACTAAATTGGCCATAGAATCAATTGTGTTGAGACGGATTTTGAATTTGACGCCTCGAGTGCGGAGTTTTTTACGTCGTCGCCCATAGCCAAACTTGCGCGTGTGCTTGTGCGCCATTTTTACAATGTTTTCAGATTGCCTCCCGGCTTGCCTCCTCTACTGAATTGGCCATAGAATAAATTTTGTTGAGACGGATTTTGAATTTTACGCCTCGGTTGTGGAATTTTTTACGTCGTCACCCATAGCCAAACTTGCGCGCATGCTTGTGCGCAGTTTTTACAATGTTTTCAGATTGCCTCTTGGGTTTGCATCCCCCACTGAATTGGCCATAGAATCAATTGTGTTGAGGCGGATTTTGAATTTGACGCCTTGGGTGCGGAGTTTTTTACGTCGTCGCCCATAGCCAAACTTGCGCGTATGCTTGTGCGCCGTTTTTACAAAGTTTTCAGATTGCCTCTCGGCTTTGCATCCCCCACTGAATTGGCCATAGAATCAATTGTGTTGAGATGAATTTTGAATTTGACGCGTCGAGTGCGGAGTTTTTGACGTCGTCGCCATAGCCAAACTTGCGCGTGTGCTTGTGCGCCATTTTTACAAAGTTTTCAGATTGCCTCCCGGCTTGCCTCCTCTACTGAATTGGCCATAGAATAAATTTTGTTGAGACGGATTTTGAATTTTACGCCTCGGTTGTGGAATTTTTTACGTCGTCGCCCATAGCCAAACTTGCGCGCATGCTTGTGCGCAGTTTTTACAATGTTTTCAGATTGCCTCTTGGGTTTGCATCCCCCACTGAATTGGCCATAGAATCAATTTTGTTGAGACTGATTTTGAATTTGACGCCTCGGGTGCGGAGTTTTTTACGTCGTCGCCCATAGCCAAACTTGCGCGTGTGCTTGTGCGCCGTTTTTACAAAGTTTTCAGATTGCCTCCCGGGTATGCATCCCTACTGAATTGGCCATATAATCAATTGTGTTGAGACGGATTTTGAATTTGACGCCTCGGGTGCGGAGTTTTTGATGTCGTCGCCCGTAGCCAAACTTGTGCATATGCTTGTGCGCCATTTTTATAAAGTTTTCAGATTGCCCCCTGGGTTTGCATCCCCCACTGAATTGGCCATAGATCAATTGTGTCGAGACGGATTTTGAATTTGAGGCCTCGGGTGTAGTGTTTTTGACGTCGTGGTCCATAGCCAAATTGCGAGCATGCTTGTGCGCCATTTTTACAAAGTTTTTATATTGCCTCCCGGGTTTGCATCCCCCACTGAATTGGCAATAGGATCAATTGCGTCGAGACGGTTTTTGACGTCGTGGCCCATTGCCACACTTTCGCGCATGCTTATGCGCCGTTTTTACAAAGTTTTCGGATTACCTCTCTGGTTTGCACTCCCCACTGAATTGGCCATAGAATCAATTGTGCCGAAACGGATTTTGAATTTGAGGCCTCGGGTGCAGTGTTTTTAACGTCGTGGTCCATAGCCAAACTTCGGCCATGCTTGTGCGCCGTTTTTACAAAGTTTTCAGATTGCCTCCCAGAGTTGCACCCCCCACTAAATTGGCCATAGAATCAATTGTGTTGAGACGGATTTTGAATTTGACGCCTCGAGTGCGGAGTTTTTGACGTCGTCGCCCATAGCCAAACTTGCGCGTGTGCTTGTGCGCCATTTTTACAAAGTTTTCAGATTGCCTCCCGGCTTGCCTCCTCTACTGAATTGGCCATAGAATAAATTTTGTTGAGATGGATTTTGAATTTTACGCCTCGGTTGTGGAATTTTTTACGTCGTCGCCCATAGCCAAACTTGCGCGCATGCTTGTGCGCAGTTTTTACAATGTTTTCAGATTGCCTCTTGGGTTTGCACCCCCACTGAATTGGCCATAGAATCAATTGTGTTGAGGCGGATTTTGAATTTGACGCCTTGTGTGCGGTGTTTTTTACGTCGTCGCCCATAGCCAAACTTGCGCGTATGCTTGTGCGCCATTTTTACAAAGTTTTCAGATTGCCTCCGGGGTTGTATCCCCCACTGAATTGGACATAGAATCAATTGTGTTGAGACGGATTTTGAATTTGACGCCTCGGGTGCGGAGTTTTTTACGTCGTCGCCCATAGCCAAACTTGCGCGTGTGCTTGTGTGCCGTTTTTACAAAGTTTTCAGATTCCCTCCCGGGTTGCCTCCCCCACTGAATTGGCCATATAATCAATTTTGTTGAGACGTATTTTGAATTTGACGCCTCGGGTGCGGAGTTTTTGACGTCGTCGCCCATAGCCAAACTTGCGCGCATGCTTGTGCGCTGTTTTTACAAAGTTTTCAGATTGCCTCCTTGGTTTGCATCCCCCACTGAATTGGCCATAGAATCAATTGTGTTGGGACGGATTTTCAATTTGGCGCCTTGGGTGCGCAGTTTTTTACGTCGTCGCCCATAGCCAAACTTGCGCGTATGCTTGTGCTCCATTTTTACAAAGATTTCAGATTGCCTCACTGGTTTGCATCCCCCACTGAATTGTCAATAGAAACAATTGCGTCGAGACGGTGTTTGAATTTGAGGCCTCTGGTGTAGAGTTTTTGACGTCGTGGCCCATTGCCACACTTGCGCGTATGCTTATGCGCCGTTTTTACAAAGTTTTCGGATTACCTCTCGGGTTTGCACTCCCCACTGAATTGGCCATAGAATCAATTGTTGCGAGACGGATTTTGAATTTGACGCCTTGAGTTTTTTGAAGTTGTCGCCCATAGCCAAACGTGCGCGCATGCTTGTGCGCCGTTTTTACAAAGTTTTCAGATTGCCTCCCGGGTATGCATCCCTACTGAATTAGCCATAGAATCAATTGTGTTGAAACGGATTTTGAATTTGACGCCTCGGGTGTGGAGATTTTGACGTTGTCGCCCATAGCCAAACTTGCGCGTATACTTGTGCTCCGTTTTTATAAAGTTTTCAGATTGCCTCCCGGGTTTGCATCCTCCACTGAATTGCCAATAGAATCCATTGCGTCGAGACGGTTTTTGAATTTGAGGCCTCGGGTGCAGTGTTTTTGACGTCGTGGTCCATAGCCAAACTTCTGGCATACTTGTGCGCCGTTTTTACAAAGTTTTTAGATTGCCTCCCGGGTTTGCATCCCCCACTAAATTAACCATATAATCAATTGTGTTGAGACGAATTTTGAATTTGACGCCTCGGGTGCGGAGTTTTTGACGTCGTCGCCCATAGCCAAACTTACGCGTGTGCTTGTGCGCCGTTTTTACAAAGTTTTCAGATTGCCTCCCGGGTTTTCATCCCCCACTGAATTGGCCATAAAATCAATTGTGTTGAGATGAATTTTGAATTTGACGCCTCGGGTGCGGAGCTTTTGACGTTGTCGCCCATAACCAAACTTGAGCGTGTGCTTGTGCGCCATTTTTACAATGTTTTCAGATTACCTCTCAGGTTGCAACCCCCACTGAATTGGCCATAGAATCAATTTTGTTGAGACGGATTTTGAATTTGACGCCTCGGGTTCGGAGTTTTTGACGTCGTCGCCCATAGCCAAACTTGCGCGTGTGCTTGTGCGCCGTTTTTACAAAGTTTTCAGATTGCCTCCCGGGTTGCATCCCCCACTGAATTGGCCATAGAATCAATTTTGTTGAGACGGATTTTGAATTTGACGCCTTGGGTGCGCAGTTTTTTACGTCGTCGCCCATAGCCAAACTTGCGCGTATGCTTGTGCGCCGTTTTTACAAAGTTTTCAGATTGGCCCTTGGGTTTTCATCCCCCACTGAATTGGTCATAAAATCAATTTTGTTGAGACGGATTTTGAATTTGACGCCTCGGGTGCGGAGTTTTTGAAGTCGTCGCCCATAGCCAAACTTGCGCGTGTGCTTGTGCGTCGTTTTTACAAAGTTTTCAGATTGCCTCCCGGGTTGTATCCCCCACTGAATTAGACATATAATCAATTGTGTTGAGACGGATTTTGAATTTGACGCCTCGAGTGCGGAGTTTTTGACGTCGTCGCCCATAGCCAAACTTGCGCGTGTGCTTGTGCGCCATTTTTACAAAGTTTTCAGATTGCCTCCCGGCTTGCCTCCTCTACTGAATTGGCCATAGAATAAATTTTGTTGAGATGGATTTTGAATTTTACGCCTCGGTTGTGGAATTTTTTACGTCGTCGCCCATAGCCAAACTTGCGCGCATGCTTGTGCGCAGTTTTTACAATGTTTTCAGATTTTGTCTTGGGTTTGCACCCCCCACTGAATTGGCCATAGAATCAATTGTGTTGAGGCGGATTTTGAATTTGACGCCTTGTGGGCGGTGTTTTTTACGTCGTCGCCCATAGCCAAACTTGCGCGTATGCTTGTGCGCCGTTTTTACAAAGTTTTCAGATTGCCCCCTGGGTTTGCAACCCCCACTGAATTGGCCATAGAATCAATTTTGTTGATACTGATTTTGAATTTGACGCCTCGGGTGCGGAGTTTTTGACGTCGTCGCCCATAGCCAAACTTGCGCGTGTGCTTGTGCGCCGTTTTTACAATGTTTTCAGATTGCCTCTCGGCTTTGCATCCCCCACTGAATTGGCCATAGAATCAATTATGTTGAGATGAATTTTAAATTTGACGCCTCGAGTGCGGAGTTTTTGACGTCGTCGACATAGCCAAACTTGCGCGTGTGCTTGTGCGCCATTTTTACAAAGTTTTCAGATTGCCTCCGGGGTTGTATCCCCCACTGAATTGGACATAGAATCAATTGTGTTGAGACGGATTTTGAATTTGACGCCTCGGGTGCGGAGTTTTTTACGTCGTCGCCCATAGCCAAACTTGCGCGTGTGCTTGTGTGCCGTTTTTACAAAGTTTTCAGATTCCCTCCCGGGTTGCCTCCCCCACTGAATTGGCCATATAATCAATTTTGTTGAGACGTATTTTGAATTTGACGCCTCGGGTGCGGAGTTTTTGACGTCGTCGCCCATAGCCAAACTTGCGCGCATGCTTGTGCGCTGTTTTTACAAAGTTTTCAGATTGCCTCCTTGGTTTGCATCCCCCACTGAATTGGCCATAGAATCAATTGTGTTGGGACGGATTTTCAATTTGGCGCCTTGGGTGCGCAGTTTTTTACGTCGTCGCCCATAGCCAAACTTGCGCGTACAAAGATTTCAGATTGCCTCACGGGTTTGCATCCCCCACTGAATTGTCAATAGAAACCATTGCGTCGAGACGGTGTTTGAATTTGAGGCCTCTGGTGTAGAGTTTTTGACGTCGTGGCCCATTGCCACACTTGCGCGCATGCTTATGCGCCGTTTTTACAACGTTTTTGGATTACCTCTCGGGTTTGCACTCCCCACTGAATTGGCAATAGAATCAATTGTTGCGAGACGGATTTTGAATTTGAGGCGTCTGGTGCAGTGTTTTTGACGTCGTGGTCCATAGCCAAACTTCTGGCATACTTGTGCGCCGTTTTTACAAAGTTTTCAGATTGCCTCCTGGGTTTGCATCCCCCACTGAATTGGCCATAGAATCAATTGTGTCGAGACGGATTTTGAATTTGGCGCCTTGGGTGCGCAGTTTCTGAAGTTGTCGCCTACAGCCAAACTTGCGCGTGTGCTTGTGCGCCGTTTTTACAAAGTTTTCAGATTGCCTCTCGGGTTGCAACCCCCACTGAATTGGCCATATAATCAATTGTGTTGAGACGGATTTTGAATTTGACGCCTAGGGTGCGCAATTTTTTACGTCGTCGCCCATAGCCAAACTTGCGCGTATGCTTGTGCGCCGTTTTTACAAAGTTTTCAGATTGCCCCATGGATTTGCATCCCCCACTAAATTGGCCATAGAATCAATTTTGTTGAGACAAATTTTGAATTTGACGCCTCGGGTGCGGAGTTTTTGACGTCGTCGCCCATAACCAAACTTGCGCGTGTGCTTGTGCGCCGTTTTTACAAAGTTTTCAGATTGCCTCTCGGGTTTGCAACCCTCACTGAATTGGCTATAGAATCAATTGTGTTGAGATGAATTTCGAATTTGACGCCTCGGGTGCGGAGTTTTTGAAGTTGTCGCCCATAGCCAAACGTGCGCGCATGCTTGTGCGCCGTTTTTACAAAGTTTTCAGATTGCCTCCCGGGTATGCATCCCTACTGAATTAGCCATAGAATCAATTGTGTTGAAACGGATTTTCAATTTGACGCCTCGGGTGTGGAGATTTTGACGTTGTCGCCCGTAGCCAAACTTGCACGTATACTTGTGCTCCGTTTTTATAAAGTTTTCAGATTGCCTCCCGTGTCTGCATCCTCCACTGAATTGCCAATAGAATCCATTGCGTCGAGACGGTTTTTGAATTTGAGGCCTCGGGTGCAGTGTTTTTGACGTCGTGGTCCATAGCCAAACTTCTGGCATACTTGTGCGCCGTTTTTACAAAGTTTTTAGATTGCCTCCCGGGTTTGCATCCCCCACTAAATTAACCATATAATCAATTGTGTTGAGACGAATTTTGAATTTGACGCCTCGGGTGCGGAGTTTTTGACGTCGTCGCCGTAGCCAAACTTGCGCGTGTGCTTGTGCGCCGTTTTTACAAAGTTTTCAGATTGCCTCCCGGGTTTTCATCCCCCACTGAATTGGCCATAAAATCAATTGTGTTGAGATGAATTTTGAATTTGACGCCTCGGGTGCGGAGCTTTTGACGTTGTCGCCCATAACCAAACTTGAGCGTGTGCTTGTGCGCCGTTTTTACAATGTTTTCAGATTACCTCTCAGGTTGCAACCCCCACTGAATTGGCCATAGAATCAATTTTGTTGAGACGGATTTTGAATTTGACGCCTCGGGTTCGGAGTTTTTGACGTCGTCGCCCATAGCCAAACTTGCGCGTGTGCTTGTGCGCCGTTTTTACAAAGTTTTCAGATTGCCTCCCGGGTTGCATCCCCCACTGAATTGGCCATAAAATCAATTTTGTTGAGACGGATTTTGAATTTGACGCCTTGGGTGCGCAGTTTTTTACGTCGTCGCCCATAGCCAAACTTGCGCGTATGTTTGTGCGCCGTTTTTACAAAGTTTTCAGACTGCCTCCCGGGTTTGCATCCCCCACTGAATTGCCAATAGAATCCATTGCGTCTAGACGGTTTTTGAATTTGTGGCCTCGGGTGCAGTGTTTTTGACGTCGTGGTCCATAGCCAAACTTCTTGCATACTTGTGCGCCGTTTTTACAAAGTTTTTAGATTGCCTCCTGGGTTTGCCTCCCCCACTGAATTAGCCATATAATCAATTGTGTTGAGACGGATTTTGAATTTGACACCTCGGGTGCGGAGTTTTTGACGTCGTCGCCAATAGCCAAACTTGCGCGTGTGCTTGTGCGCCGTTTTTACAAAGTTTTGAGATTGCCTCCCGGGTTTGCATCCCCCACTGAATTGGCCATAGAATCAATTGTGTTGAGATGAATTTTGAATTTGACGCCTCGGATGCGGAGTTTTTGACGTTGTCGCCCATAACCAAACTTGAGCGTGTGCTTGTGCGCCGCTTTTACAATATTTTCAGATTACCTCTCAGGTTGCAACCCCACTGAATTGGCCATAGAATCAATTTTGCTGAGACGGATTTTGAATTTGACGCCTCGGGTTCGGAGTTTTTTACGTCGTCGCCCATAGCCAAACTTGCGCGTGTGCTTGTGCGCCGTTTTTACAAAGTTTTCAGATTGCCTCCCGGGCTGCATCCCCCACTGAATTGGCCATAGAATCAATTTTGTTGAGACGGATTTTGAATTTGACGCCTCGGGTGTGGAGTTTTTTGACGTCGTCGCCCATAGCTAAACTTGCGCGTATACTTGTGCTCCGTTTTTACAAAGTTTTCAGATTGCCTCTTGGGTTTGCATCCCCCACTGAATTGGCCATAGAATCAATTGTGTTGAGACGGATTTTGAATTTGACGCCTTGGGTGCGCAGTTTTTTACGTCGTCGCCCATAGCCAAACTTGCGCGTATGCTTGTGCGCCGTTTTTACAAAGTTTTCAGACTGGTCCCTGGGTTTGCATCCCCCACTGAATTGGTCATAAAATCAATTTTGTTGAGACGGATTTTGAATTTGACGCCTCGGGTGCGGAGTTTTTGAAGTCGTCGACCATAGCCAAACTTGCGCGTGTGCTTGTGCGCCGTTTTTACAAAGTTTTCAGATTGCCTCCCGGGTTGTATCCCCCACTGAATTGGACATAGAATCAATTGTGTTGAGACGGATTTTGAATTTGACGCCTCGGGTGCGGAATATTTTACGTGGTCGCCCATAGCCAAACTTGCGCGTGTGCTTGTGTGCCGTTTTTACAAAGTTTTCAGATTCCCTCCCGGGTTGCAACCCCCACTGAATTGGCCATAGATTCAATTTTGTTGAGACGGATTTTGAATTTTACACCTCGGGTGCGGAGTTTTTGACGTCGTCGCCCATAGCCAAACTTGCGCGCATGCTTGTGCGCTGTTTTTACAAAGTTTTCAGATTGCCTCCTTGGTTTGCATCCCCCACTGAATTGGCCATAGAATCAATTGTGTTGGGACGGATTTTCAATTTGGCGCCTTGGGTGCGCAGTTTTTTACGTCGTCGCCCATAGCCAAACTTGCGCGTACAAAGATTTCAGATTGCCTCACGGGTTTGCATCCCCCACTGAATTGTCAATAGAAACCATTGCGTCGAGACGGTGTTTGAATTTGAGGCCTCTGGTGTAGAGTTTTTGACGTCGTGGCCCATTGCCACACTTGCGCGCATGCTTATGCGCCGTTTTTACAACGTTTTTGGATTACCTCTCGGGTTTGCAATCCCCACTGAATTGGCAATAGAATCAATTGTTGCGAGACGGATTTTGAATTTGAGGCGTCTGGTGCAGTGTTTTTGACGTCGTGGTCCATAGCCAAACTTCTGGCATACTTGTGCGCCGTTTTTACAAAGTTTTCAGATTGCCTCCTGGGTTTGCATCCCCCACTGAATTGGCCATAGAATCAATTGTGTCGAGACGGATTTTGAATTTGGCGCCTTGGGTGCGCAGTTTCTGAAGTTGTCGCCTACAGCCAAACTTGCGCGTGTGCTTGTGCGCCGTTTTTACAAAGTTTTCAGATTGCCTCTCGGGTTGCAACCCCCACTGAATTGGCCATATAATCAATTGTGTTGAGACGGATTTTGAATTTGACGCCTAGGGTGCGCAATTTTTTACGTCGTCGCCCATAGCCAAACTTGCGCGTATGCTTGTGCGCCGTTTTTACAAAGTTTTCAGATTGCCCCATGGATTTGCATCCCCCACTAAATTGGCCATAGAATCAATTTTGTTGAGACAAATTTTGAATTTGACGCCTCGGGTGCGGAGTTTTTGACGTCGTCGCCCATAACCAAACTTGCGCGTGTGCTTGTGCGCCGTTTTTACAAAGTTTTCAGATTGCCTCTCGGGTTTGCAACCCTCACTGAATTGGCTATAGAATCAATTGTGTTGAGATGAATTTCGAATTTGACGCCTCGGGTGCGGAGTTTTTGAAGTTGTCGCCCATAGCCAAACGTGCGCGCATGCTTGTGCGCCGTTTTTACAAAGTTTTCAGATTGCCTCCCGGGTATGCATCCCTACTGAATTAGCCATAGAATCAATTGTGTTGAAACGGATTTTCAATTTGACGCCTCGGGTGTGGAGATTTTGACGTTGTCGCCCGTAGCCAAACTTGCACGTATACTTGTGCTCCGTTTTTATAAAGTTTTCAGATTGCCTCCCGTGTCTGCATCCTCCACTGAATTGCCAATAGAATCCATTGCGTCGAGACGGTTTTTGAATTTGAGGCCTCGGGTGCAGTGTTTTTGACGTCGTGGTCCATAGCCAAACTTCTGGCATACTTGTGCGCCGTTTTTACAAAGTTTTTAGATTGCCTCCCGGGTTTGCATCCCCCACTAAATTAACCATATAATCAATTGTGTTGAGACGAATTTTGAATTTGACGCCTCGGGTGCGGAGTTTTTGACGTCGTCGCCCATAGCCAAACTTGCGCGTGTGCTTGTGCGCCGTTTTTACAAAGTTTTCAGATTGCCTCCCGGGTTTTCATCCCCCACTGAATTGGCCATAAAATCAATTGTGTTGAGATGAATTTTGAATTTGACGCCTCGGGTGCGGAGCTTTTGACGTTGTCGCCCATAACCAAACTTGAGCGTGTGCTTGTGCGCCGTTTTTACAATGTTTTCAGATTACCTCTCAGGTTGCAACCCCCACTGAATTGGCCATAGAATCAATTTTGTTGAGACGGATTTTGAATTTGACGCCTCGGGTTCGGAGTTTTTGACGTCGTCGCCCATAGCCAAACTTGCGCGTGTGCTTGTGCGCCGTTTTTACAAAGTTTTCAGATTGCCTCCCGGGTTGCATCCCCCACTGAATTGGCCATAAAATCAATTTTGTTGAGACGGATTTTGAATTTGACGCCTTGGGTGCGCAGTTTTTTACGTCGTCGCCCATAGCCAAACTTGCGCGTATGCTTGTGCGCCGTTTTTACAAAGTTTTCAGACTGCCTCCCGGGTTTGCATCCCCCACTGAATTGCCAATAGAATCCATTGCGTCTAGACGGTTTTTGAATTTGTGGCCTCGGGTGCAGTGTTTTTGACGTCGTGGTCCATAGCCAAACTTCTGGCATACTTGTGCGCCGTTTTTACAAAGTTTTTAGATTGCCTCCTGGGTTTGCCTCCCCCACTGAATTAGCCATATAATCAATTGTGTTGAGACGGATTTTGAATTTGACACCTCGGGTGCGGAGTTTTTGACGTCGTCGCCAATAGCCAAACTTGCGCGTGTGATTGTGCGCCGTTTTTACAAAGTTTTGAGATTGCCTCCCGGGTTTGCATCCCCCACTGAATTGGCCATAGAATCAATTGTGTTGAGATGAATTTTGAATTTGACGCCTCGGATGCGGAGTTTTTGACGTTGTCGCCCATAACCAAACTTGAGCGTGTGCTTGTGCGCCGCTTTTACAATATTTTCAGATTACCTCTCAGGTTGCAACCCCACTGAATTGGCCATAGAATCAATTTTGCTGAGACGGATTTTGAATTTGACGCCTCGGGTTCGGAGTTTTTTACGTCGTCGCCCATAGCCAAACTTGCGCGTGTGCTTGTGCGCCGTTTTTACAAAGTTTTCAGATTGCCTCCCGGGCTGCATCCCCCACTGAATTGGCCATAGAATCAATTTTGTTGAGACGGATTTTGAATTTGACGCCTCGGGTGTGGAGTTTTTTGACGTCGTCGCCCATAGCTAAACTTGCGCGTATACTTGTGCTCCGTTTTTACAAAGTTTTCAGATTGCCTCTTGGGTTTGCATCCCCCACTGAATTGGCCATAGAATCAATTGTGTTGAGACGGATTTTGAATTTGACGCCTTGGGTGCGCAGTTTTTTACGTCGTCGCCCATAGCCAAACTTGCGCGTATGCTTGTGCGCCGTTTTTACAAAGTTTTCAGACTGGTCCCTGGGTTTGCATCCCCCACTGAATTGGTCATAAAATCAATTTTGTTGAGACGGATTTTGAATTTGACGCCTCGGGTGCGGAGTTTTTGAAGTCGTCGACCATAGCCAAACTTGCGCGTGTGCTTGTGCGCCGTTTTTACAAAGTTTTCAGATTGCCTCCCGGGTTGTATCCCCCACTGAATTGGACATAGAATCAATTGTGTTGAGACGGATTTTGAATTTGACGCCTCGGGTGCGGAATATTTTACGTGGTCGCCCATAGCCAAACTTGCGCGTGTGCTTGTGTGCCGTTTTTACAAAGTTTTCAGATTCCCTCCCGGGTTGCAACCCCCACTGAATTGGCCATAGATTCAATTTTGTTGAGACGGATTTTGAATTTTACACCTCGGGTGCGGAGTTTTTGACGTCGTCGCCCATAGCCAAACTTGCGCGCATGCTTGTGCGCCGTTTTTACAAAATTTTCAGATTGCCTCCCGGGTTTGCATCCCCCACTGAATTGGCCATAAAATCAATTGTGTTGAGACGGATTTTGAATTTGAAGCCTCGGGTGTGGAGTTTTTTACGTCGTCGCCCATAGCCAAACTTGCGCGTATGCTTGTGCTCCATTTTTACAAAGTTTTCAGATTGCCTCACGGGTTTGCATCCCCCACTGAATTGGCAATAGAATCCGTTGCGTCGAGACGGTTTTTAAATTTGAGGTCTCGGGTGTAGAGTTTTTTACGTCGTGGCCCATTGCCACACTTGCGCGTATGCTAATGCGCCGTTTTTACAAAGTTTTCGGATTACCTCTCGGGTTTGCACTACCCACTGAATTGGCCATAAAATCAATTGTTCCGAGACGGATTTTGAATTTGAGGCCTCGGGTGCAGTGTTTTTGACGTCGTGGTCAATAGCCAAACTTTTGGCATACTTGTGCGCCGTTTTTACAATGTTTTTAGATTGCCTCCCAGGTTTGCATCCCCCACTGAATTGGCCATAGAATCAATTGTGTGGAGACGGATTTTGAATTTGATGCCTCGGGTGCGGAGTTTTTGAAGTTGTCGCCTATAGCCAAACTTGCGCGTGTGCTTGTGCGCCTTTTTTACAAAGTGTTCAGATTGCCTCTCGGGTTGCAACCCCCACTGAATTGGCCATATAATCAATTGTGTTGAGACGGATTTTGAATTTGACGCCTTGGGTGCGCAATTTTTTACGTCGTCGCCCATAGCCAAACTAGCGCGTATGCTGGTGCGCCGTTTTTACAAAGTTTTCAGATTGCCCCCTGGATTTGCATCCCCCACTGAATTGGCCATAGAATCAATATTATTGAAACAAATTTTGAATTTGACGCCTCGGGTGCGGAGTTTTTGACGTCGTCGCCCATAACCAAACTTGCGCGTGTGCTTGTGCGCCGTTTTTACAATGTTTTCAGATTACCTCTCAGGTTGCAACCCCCACTGAATTGGCCATAGAATCAATTTTGTTGAGACGGATTTTGAATTTGACGCCTCGGGTTCGGAGTTTTTGACGTCGTCGCCCATAGCCAAACTTGCGCGTGTGCTTGTGCGCCGTTTTTACAAAGTTTTCAGATTGCCTCCCGGGTTGCATCCCCCACTGAATTGGCCATAGAATCAATTTTGTTGAGACGGATTTTGAATTTGACGCCTTGGGTGCGCAGTTTTTTACGTCGTCGCCCATAGCCAAACTTGCGCGTATGCTTGTGCGCCGTTTTTACAAAGTTTTCAGATTGGCCCCTGGGTTTTCATCCCCCACTGAATTGGTCATAAAATCAATTTTGTTGAGACGGATTTTGAATTTGACGCCTCGGGTGCGGAGTTTTTGAAGTCGTCGCCCATAGCCAAACTTGCGCGTGTGCTTGTGCGTCGTTTTTACAAAGTTTTCAGATTGCCTCCCGGGTTGTATCCCCCACTGAATTAGACATATAATCAATTGTGTTGAGACGGATTTTGAATTTGACGCCTCGAGTGCGGAGTTTTTGACGTCGTCGCCCATAGCCAAACTTGCGCGTGTGCTTGTGCGCCATTTTTACAAAGTTTTCAGATTGCCTCCCGGCTTGCCTCCTCTACTGAATTGGCCATAGAATAAATTTTGTTGAGATGGATTTTGAATTTTACGCCTCGGTTGTGGAATTTTTTACGTCGTCGCCCATAGCCAAACTTGCGCGCATGCTTGTGCGCAGTTTTTACAATGTTTTCAGATTTTGTCTTGGGTTTGCACCCCCCACTGAATTGGACATAGAATCAATTGTGTTGAGACGGATTTTGAATTTGACGCCTCGGGTGCGGAGTTTTTTACGTCGTCGCCCATAGCCAAACTTGCGCGTGTGCTTGTGTGCCGTTTTTACAAAGTTTTCAGATTCCCTCCCGGGTTGCCTCCCCCACTGAATTGGCCATATAATCAATTTTGTTGAGACGTATTTTGAATTTGACACCTCGGGTGCGGAGTTTTTGACGTCGTCGCCCATAGCCAAACTTGCGCGCATGCTTGTGCGCTGTTTTTACAAAGTTTTCAGATTGCCTCCTTGGTTTGCATCCCCCACTGAATTGGCCATAGAATCAATTGTGTTGGGACGGATTTTCAATTTGGCGCCTTGGGTGCGCAGTTTTTTACGTCGTCGCCCATAGCCAAACTTGCGCGTACAAAGATTTCAGATTGCCTCACGGGTTTGCATCCCCCACTGAATTGTCAATAGAAACCATTGCGTCGAGACGGTGTTTGAATTTGAGGCCTCTGGTGTAGAGTTTTTGACGTCGTGGCCCATTGCCACACTTGCGCGCATGCTTATGCGCCGTTTTTACAACGTTTTTGGATTACCTCTCGGGTTTGCACTCCCCACTGAATTGGCCATAGAATCAATTGTTGCGAGACGGATTTTGAATTTGAGGCGTCTGGTGCAGTGTTTTTGACGTCGTGGTCCATAGCCAAACTTCTGGCATACTTGTGCGCCGTTTTTACAAAGTTTTCAGATTGCCTCCTGGGTTTGCATCCCCCACTGAATTGGCCATAGAATCAATTGTGTCGAGACGGATTTTGAATTTGGCGCCTTGGGTGCGCAGTTTCTGAAGTTGTCGCCTACAGCCAAACTTGCGCGTGTGCTTGTGCGCCGTTTTTACAAAGTTTTCAGATTGCCTCTCGGGTTGCAACCCCCACTGAATTGGCCATATAATCAATTGTGTTGAGACGGATTTTGAATTTGACGCCTAGGGTGCGCAATTTTTTACGTCGTCGCCCATAGCCAAACTTGCGCGTATGCTTGTGCGCCGTTTTTACAAAGTTTTCAGATTGCCCCATGGATTTGCATCCCCCACTAAATTGGCCATAGAATCAATTTTGTTGAGACAAATTTTGAATTTGACGCCTCGGGTGCGGAGTTTTTGACGTCGTCGCCCATAACCAAACTTGCGCGTGTGCTTGTGCGCCGTTTTTACAAAGTTTTCAGATTGCCTCTCGGGTTTGCAACCCTCACTGAATTGGCTATAGAATCAATTGTGTTGAGATGAATTTCGAATTTGACGCCTCGGGTGCGGAGTTTTTGAAGTTGTCGCCCATAGCCAAACGTGCGCGCATGCTTGTGCGCCGTTTTTACAAAGTTTTCAGATTGCCTCCCGGGTATGCATCCCTACTGAATTAGCCATAGAATCAATTGTGTTGAAACGGATTTTCAATTTGACGCCTCGGGTGTGGAGATTTTGACGTTGTCGCCCATAGCCAAACTTGCACGTATACTTGTGCTCCGTTTTTATAAAGTTTTCAGATTGCCTCCCGTGTCTGCATCCTCCACTGAATTGCCAATAGAATCCATTGCGTCGAGACGGTTTTTGAATTTGAGGCCTCGGGTGCAGTGTTTTTGACGTCGTGGTCCATAGCCAAACTTCTGGCATACTTGTGCGCCGTTTTTACAAAGTTTTTAGATTGCCTCCCGGGTTTGCATCCCCCACTAAATTAACCATATAATCAATTGTGTTGAGACGAATTTTGAATTTGACGCCTCGGGTGCGGAGTTTTTGACGTCGTCGCCCATAGCCAAACTTGCGCGTGTGCTTGTGCGCCGTTTTTACAAAGTTTTCAGATTGCCTCCCGGGTTTTCATCCCCCACTGAATTGGCCATAAAATCAATTGTGTTGAGATGAATTTTGAATTTGACGCCTCGGGTGCGGAGCTTTTGACGTTGTCGCCCATAACCAAACTTGAGCGTGTGCTTGTGCGCCGTTTTTACAATGTTTTCAGATTACCTCTCAGGTTGCAACCCCCACTGAATTGGCCATAGAATCAATTTTGTTGAGACGGATTTTGAATTTGACGCCTCGGGTTCGGAGTTTTTGACGTCGTCGCCCATAGCCAAACTTGCGCGTGTGCTTGTGCGCCGTTTTTACAAAGTTTTCAGATTGCCTCCCGGGTTGCATCCCCCACTGAATTGGCCATAAAATCAATTTTGTTGAGACGGATTTTGAATTTGACGCCTTGGGTGCGCAGTTTTTTACGTCGTCGCCCATAGCCAAACTTGCGCGTATGCTTGTGCGCCGTTTTTACAAAGTTTTCAGACTGCCTCCCGGGTTTGCATCCCCCACTGAATTGCCAATAGAATCCATTGCGTCTAGACGGTTTTTGAATTTGTGGCCTTGGGTGCAGTGTTTTTGACGTCGTGGTCCATAGCCAAACTTCTGGCATACTTGTGCGCCATTTTTACAAAGTTTTTAGATTGCCTCCTGGGTTTGCCTCCCCCACTGAATTAGCCATATAATCAATTGTGTTGAGACGGATTTTGAATTTGACACCTCGGGTGCGGAGTTTTTGACGTCGTCGCCCATAGCCAAACTTGCGCGTGTGCTTGTGCGCCGTTTTTACAAAGTTTTGAGATTGCCTCCCGGGTTTGCATCCCCCACTGAATTGGCCATAGAATCAATTGTGTTGAGATGAATTTTGAATTTGACGCCTCGGATGCGGAGTTTTTGACGTTGTCGCCCATAACCAAACTTGAGCGTGTGCTTGTGCGCCGCTTTTACAATATTTTCAGATTACCTCTCAGGTTGCAACCCCACTGAATTGGCCATAGAATCAATTTTGCTGAGACGGATTTTGAATTTGACGCCTCGGGTTCGGAGTTTTTTACGTCGTCGCCCATAGCCAAACTTGCGCGTGTGCTTGTGCGCCGTTTTTACAAAGTTTTCAGATTGCCTCCCGGGCTGCATCCCCCACTGAATTGGCCATAGAATCAATTTTGTTGAGACGGATTTTGAATTTGACGCCTCGGGTGTGGAGTTTTTTGACGTCGTCGCCCATAGCTAAACTTGCGCGTATACTGGTGCTCCGTTTTTACAAAGTTTTCAGATTGCCTCTTGGGTTTTCATCCCCCACTGAATTGGCCATAGAATCAATTGTGTTGAGACGGATTTTGAATTTGACGCCTTGGGTGCGCAGTTTTTTACGTCGTCGCCCATAGCCAAACTTGCGCGTATGCTTGTGCGCCGTTTTTACAAAGTTTTCAGACTGGTCCCTGGGTTTGCATCCCCCACTGAATTGGTCATAAAATCAATTTTGTTGAGACGGATTTTGAATTTGACGCCTCGGGTGCGGAGTTTTTGAAGTCGTCGACCATAGCCAAACTTGCGCGTGTGCTTGTGCGCCGTTTTTACAAAGTTTTCAGATTGCCTCCCGGGTTGTATCCCCCACTGAATTGGACATAGAATCAATTGTGTTGAGACGGATTTTGAATTTGACGCCTCGGGTGCGGAATATTTTACGTGGTCGCCCATAGCCAAACTTGCGCGTGTGCTTGTGTGCCGTTTTTACAAAGTTTTCAGATTCCCTCCCGGGTTGCAACCCCCACTGAATTGGCCATAGATTCAATTTTGTTGAGACGGATTTTGAATTTTACACCTCGGGTGCGGAGTTTTTGACGTCGTCGCCCATAGCCAAACTTGCGCGCATGCTTGTGCGCCGTTTTTACAAAATTTTCAGATTGCCTCCCGGGTTTGCATCCCCCACTGAATTGGCCATAAAATCAATTGTGTTGAGACGGATTTTGAATTTGAAGCCTCGGGTGTGGAGTTTTTTACGTCGTCGCCCATAGCCAAACTTGCGCGTATGCTTGTGCTCCATTTTTACAAAGTTTTCAGATTGCCTCACGGGTTTGCATCCCCCACTGAATTGGCAATAGAATCCGTTGCGTCGAGACGGTTTTTGAATTTGAGGTCTCGGGTGTAGAGTTTTTTACGTCGTGGCCCATTGCCACACTTGCGCGTATGCTAATGCGCCGTTTTTACAAAGTTTTCGGATTACCTCTCGGGTTTGCACTACCCACTGAATTGGCCATAAAATCAATTGTTCCGAGACGGATTTTGAATTTGAGGCCTCGGGTGCAGTGTTTTTGACGTCGTGGTCCATAGCCAAACTTTTGGCATACTTGTGCGCCGTTTTTACAATGTTTTTAGATTGCCTCCCAGGTTTGCATCCCCCACTGAATTGGCCATAGAATCAATTGTGTGGAGACGGATTTTGAATTTGATGCCTCGGGTGCGGAGTTTTTGAAGTTGTCGCCTATAGCCAAACTTGCGCGTGTGCTTGTGCGCCTTTTTTACAAAGTGTTCAGATTGCCTCTCGGGTTGCAACCCACACTGAATTGGCCATATAATCAATTGTGTTGAGACGGATTTTGAATTTGACGCCTTGGGTGCGCAATTTTTTACGTCGTCGCCCATAGCCAAACTAGCGCGTATGCTGGTGCGCCGTTTTTACAAAGTTTTCAGATTGCCCCCTGGATTTGCATCCCCCACTGAATTGGCCATAGAATCAATATTATTGAAACAAATTTTGAATTTGACGCCTCGGGTGCGGAGTTTTTGACGTCGTCGCCCATAACCAAACTTGCGCGTGTGCTTGTGCGCCGTTTTTACAAAGTTTTCAGATTGCCTCCCGGGTTTGCAACCCCCACTGAATTGGCCATAGAATCAATTGTGTTGAGATGAATTTCGAATTTGACGCCTCGGGTGCGGAGTTTTTGAAATTGTCGCCCATAGCCAAACTTGCGCTTGTGCTTGTGCGCCGTTATTACAAAGTTTTCAGATTGCCTCTCAGGTTGCAACCCCCACTGAATTGGCCATAAAATCAATTTTCTTGAGACGGATTTTGAATTTGACGCCTCGGGTGCGGAGGTTTTGACGTCGTCGCCTATAGCCAAACTTGCTCGCTTGCTTGTGCGCCGTTTTTACAAAGTTTTCAGATTGCCTCCCGGGTATGCATCCCTACTGAATTGGCCATAGAATCAATTATGTTGAAACGGATTTTGAATTTGACGCCTCGGGTTTGGAGATTTTGACGTCGTCGCCCATAGCCAAACTTGCGCGTATACTTGTGGTCCGTTTTTACAAAGTTTTCAGACTGCCTCCCGGGTTTGCATCCCCCACTGAATTGCCAATAGAATCCATTGCGTCTAGACGGTTTTTGAATTTGTGGCCTCGGGTGCAGTGTTTTTGACGTCGTGGTCCATAGCCAAACTTCTGGCATACTTGTGCGCCGTTTTTACAAAGTTTTTAGATTGCCTCCTGGGTTTGCCTCCCCCACTGAATTAGCCATATAATCAATTGTGTTGAGACGGATTTTGAATTTGACACCTCGGGTGCGGAGTTTTTGACGTCGTCGCCCATAGCCAAACTTACGCGTGTGCTTGTGCGCCGTTTTTACAAAGTTTTCAGATTGCCTCCCGGGTTTGCATCCCCCACTGAATTGGCCATAGAATCAATTTTGTTGAGATGAATTTTGAATTTGACGCCTCGGATGCGGAGTTTTTGACGTTGTCGCCCATAACCAAACTTGAGCGTGTGCTTGTGCGCCGTTTTTACAATATTTTCAGATTACCTCTCAGGTTGCAACCCCACTGAATTGGCCATAGAATCAATTTTGCTGAGACGGATTTTGAATTTGACGCCTCGGGTTCGGAGTTTTTTACGTCGTCGCCCATAGCCAAACTTGCGCGTGTGCTTGTGCGCCGTTTTTACAAAGTTTTCAGATTGCCTCCCATGTCTGCATCCTCCACTGAATTGCCAATAGAATCCATTGCGTCGAGACGGTTTTTGAATTTGAGGCCTCGGGTGCAGTGTTTTTAACGTCGTGGTCCATAGCCAAACTTCTGGCATACTTGTGCGCCGTTTTTACAAAGTTTTTAGATTGCCTCCCGGGTTTGCATCCCCCACTAAATTAACCATATAATCAATTGTGTTGAGACGAATTTTGAATTTGACGCCTCGGGTGCGGAGTTTTTGACGTCGTCGCCCATAGCCAAACTTGCGCGTGTGCTTGTGCGCCGTTTTTACAAAGTTTTCAGATTGCCTCCCGGGTTTTCATCCCCCACTGAATTGGCCATAAAATCAATTGTGTTGAGATGAATTTTGAATTTGACGCCTCGGGTGCGGAGCTTTTGACGTTGTCGCCCATAACCAAACTTGAGCGTGTGCTTGTGCGCCGTTTTTACAATGTTTTCAGATTACCTCTCAGGTTGCAACCCCCACTGAATTGGCCATAGAATCAATTTTGTTGAGACGGATTTTGAATTTGACGCCTCGGGTTCGGAGTTTTTGACGTCGTCGCCCATAGCCAAACTTGCGCGTGTGCTTGTGCGCCGTTTTTACAAAGTTTTCAGATTGCCTCCCGGGTTGCATCCCCCACTGAATTGGCCATAAAATCAATTTTGTTGAGACGGATTTTGAATTTGACGCCTTGGGTGCGCAGTTTTTTACGTCGTCGCCCATAGCCAAACTTGCGCGTATGCTTGTGCGCCGTTTTTACAAAGTTTTCAGACTGCCTCCCGGGTTTGCATCCCCCACTGAATTGCCAATAGAATCCATTGCGTCTAGACGGTTTTTGAATTTGTGGCCTCGGGTGCAGTGTTTTTGACGTCGTGGTCCATAGCCAAACTTCTGGCATACTTGTGCGCCGTTTTTACAAAGTTTTTAGATTGCCTCCTGGGTTTGCCTCCCCCACTGAATTAGCCATATAATCAATTGTGTTGAGACGGATTTTGAATTTGACACCTCGGGTGCGGAGTTTTTGACGTCGTCGCCCATAGCCAAACTTGCGCGTGTGCTTGTGCGCCGTTTTTACAAAGTTTTGAGATTGCCTCCCGGGTTTGCATCCCCCACTGAATTGGCCATAGAATCAATTGTGTTGAGATGAATTTTGAATTTGACGCCTCGGATGCGGAGTTTTTGACGTTGTCGCCCATAACCAAACTTGAGCGTGTGCTTGTGCGCCGCTTTTACAATATTTTCAGATTACCTCTCAGGTTGCAACCCCACTGAATTGGCCATAGAATCAATTTTGCTGAGACGGATTTTGAATTTGACGCCTCGGGTTCGGAGTTTTTTACGTCGTCGCCCATAGCCAAACTTGCGCGTGTGCTTGTGCGCCGTTTTTACAAAGTTTTCAGATTGCCTCCCGGGCTGCATCCCCCACTGAATTGGCCATAGAATCAATTTTGTTGAGACGGATTTTGAATTTGACGCCTCGGGTGTGGAGTTTTTTGACGTCGTCGCCCATAGCTAAACTTGCGCGTATACTTGTGCTCCGTTTTTACAAAGTTTTCAGATTGCCTCTTGGGTTTGCATCCCCCACTGAATTGGCCATAGAATCAATTGTGTTGAGACGGATTTTGAATTTGACGCCTTGGGTGCGCAGTTTTTTACGTCGTCGCCCATAGCCAAACTTGTGCGTATGCTTGTGCGCCGTTTTTACAAAGTTTTCAGACTGGTCCCTGGGTTTGCATCCCCCACTGAATTGGTCATAAAATCAATTTTGTTGAGACGGATTTTGAATTTGACGCCTCGGGTGCGGAGTTTTTGAAGTCGTCGACCATAGCCAAACTTGCGCGTGTGCTTGTGCGCCGTTTTTACAAAGTTTTCAGATTGCCTCCCGGGTTGTATCCCCCACTGAATTGGACATAGAATCAATTGTGTTGAGACGGATTTTGAATTTGACGCCTCGGGTGCGGAATATTTTACGTGGTCGCCCATAGCCAAACTTGCGCGTGTGCTCGTGTGCCGTTTTTACAAAGTTTTCAGATTCCCTCCCGGGTTGCAACCCCCACTGAATTGGCCATAGATTCAATTTTGTTGAGACGGATTTTGAATTTTACACCTCGGGTGCGGAGTTTTTGACGTCGTCGCCCATAGCCAAACTTGCGCGTGTGCTTGTGCGCCGTTTTTACAAAGTTTTCAGATTGCCTCCCGGGTTGCATCCCCCACTGAATTGGCCATAAAATCAATTTTGTTGAGACGGATTTTGAATTTGACGCCTTGGGTGCGCAGTTTTTTACGTCGTCGCCCATAGCCAAACTTGCGCGTATGCTTGTGCGCCGTTTTTACAAAGTTTTCAGACTGCCTCCCGGGTTTGCATCCCCCACTGAATTGCCAATAGAATCCATTGCGTCTAGACGGTTTTTGAATTTGTGGCCTCGGGTGCAGTGTTTTTGACGTCGTGGTCCATAGCCAAACTTCTGGCATACTTGTGCGCCGTTTTTACAAAGTTTTTAGATTGCCTCCTGGGTTTGCCTCCCCCACTGAATTAGCCATATAATCAATTGTGTTGAGACGGATTTTGAATTTGACACCTCGGGTGCGGAGTTTTTGACGTCGTCGCCCATAGCCAAACTTGCGCGTGTGCTTGTGCGCCGTTTTTACAAAGTTTTGAGATTGCCTCCCGGGTTTGCATCCCCCACTGAATTGGCCATAGAATCAATTGTGTTGAGATGAATTTTGAATTTGACGCCTCGGATGCGGAGTTTTTGACGTTGTCGCCCATAACCAAACTTGAGCGTGTGCTTGTGCGCCGCTTTTACAATATTTTCAGATTACCTCTCAGGTTGCAACCCCACTGAATTGGCCATAGAATCAATTTTGCTGAGACGGATTTTGAATTTGACGCCTCGGGTTCGGAGTTTTTTACGTCGTCGCCCATAGCCAAACTTGCGCGTGTGCTTGTGCGCCGTTTTTACAAAGTTTTCAGATTGCCTCCCGGGCTGCATCCCCCACTGAATTGGCCATAGAATCAATTTTGTTGAGACGGATTTTAAATTTGACGCCTCGGGTGTGGAGTTTTTTGACGTCGTCGCCCATAGCTAAACTTGCGCGTATACTTGTGCTCCGTTTTTACAAAGTTTTCAGATTGCCTCTTGGGTTTGCATCCCCCACTGAATTGGCCATAGAATCAATTGTGTTGAGACGGATTTTGAATTTGACGCCTTGGGTGCGCAGTTTTTTACGTCGTCGCCCATAGCCAAACTTGCGCGTATGCTTGTGCGCCGTTTTTACAAAGTTTTCAGACTGGTCCCTGGGTTTGCATCCCCCACTGAATTGGTCATAAAATCAATTTTGTTGAGACGGATTTTGAATTTGACGCCTCGGGTGCGGAGTTTTTGAAGTCGTCGACCATAGCCAAACTTGCGCGTGTGCTTGTGCGCCGTTTTTACAAAGTTTTCAGATTGCCTCCCGGGTTGTATCCCCCACTGAATTGGACATAGAATCAATTGTGTTGAGACGGATTTTGAATTTGACGCCTCGGGTGCGGAATATTTTACGTGGTCGCCCATAGCCAAACTTGCGCGTGTGCTTGTGTGCCGTTTTTACAAAGTTTTCAGATTCCCTCCCGGGTTGCAACCCCCACTGAATTGGCCATAGATTCAATTTTGTTGAGACGGATTTTGAATTTTACACCTCGGGTGCGGAGTTTTTGACGTCGTCGCCCATAGCCAAACTTGCGCGCATGCTTGTGCGCCGTTTTTACAAAATTTTCAGATTGCCTCCCGGGTTTGCATCCCCCACTGAATTGGCCATAAAATCAATTGTGTTGAGACGGATTTTGAATTTGAAGCCTCGGGTGTGGAGTTTTTTACGTCGTCGCCCATAGCCAAACTTGCGCGTATGCTTGTGCTCCATTTTTACAAAGTTTTCAGATTGCCTCACGGGTTTGCATCCCCCACTGAATTGGCAATAGAATCCGTTGCGTCGAGACGGTTTTTGAATTTGAGGTCTCGGGTGTAGAGTTTTTTACGTCGTGGCCCATTGCCACACTTGCACGTATGCTAATGCGCCGTTTTTACAAAGTTTTCGGATTACCTCTCGGGTTTGCACTACCCACTGAATTGGCCATAAAATCAATTGTTCCGAGACGGATTTTGAATTTGAGGCCTCGGGTGCAGTGTTTTTGACGTCGTGGTCCATAGCCAAACTTTTGGCATACTTGTGCGCCGTTTTTACAATGTTTTTAGATTGCCTCCCAGGTTTGCATCCCCCACTGAATTGGCCATAGAATCAATTGTGTGGAGACGGATTTTGAATTTGATGCCTCGGGTGCGGAGTTTTTGAAGTTGTCGCCTATAGCCAAACTTGCGCGTGTGCTTGTGCGCCTTTTTTACAAAGTGTTCAGATTGCCTCTCGGGTTGCAACCCCCACTGAATTGGCCATATAATCAATTGTGTTGAGACGGATTTTGAATTTGACGCCTTGGGTGCGCAATTTTTTACGTCGTCGCCCATAGCCAAACTAGCGCGTATGCTGGTGCGCCGTTTTTACAAAGTTTTCAGATTGCCCCCTGGATTTGCATCCCCCACTGAATTGGCCATAGAATCAATATTATTGAAACAAATTTTGAATTTGACGCCTCGGGTGCGGAGTTTTTGACGTCGTCGCCCATAACCAAACTTGCGCGTGTGCTTGTGCGCCGTTTTTACAAAGTTTCAGATTGCCTCCCGGGTTTGCAACCCCCACTGAATTGGCCATAGAATCAATTGTGTTGAGATGAATTTCGAATTTGACGCCTCGGGTGCGGAGTTTTTGAAATTGTCGCCCATAGCCAAACTTGCGCTTGTGCTTGTGCGCCGTTATTACAAAGTTTTCAGATTGCCTCTCAGGTTGCAACCCCCACTGAATTGGCCATAAAATCAATTTTCTTGAGACGGATTTTGAATTTGACGCCTCGGGTGCGGAGGTTTTGACGTCGTCGCCTATAGCCAAACTTGCTCGCTTGCTTGTGCGCCGTTTTTACAAAGTTTTCAGATTGCCTCCCGGGTATGCATCCCTACTGAATTGGCCATAGAATCAATTATGTTGAAACGGATTTTGAATTTGACGCCTCGGGTGTGGAGATTTTGACGTCGTCGCCCATAGCCAAACTTGCGCGTATACTTGTGTTCCGTTTTTACAAAGTTTTCAGACTGCCTCCCGGGTTTGCATCCCCCACTGAATTGCCAATAGAATCCATTGCGTCTAGACGGTTTTTGAATTTGTGGCCTCGGGTGCAGTGTTTTTGACGTCGTGGTCCATAGCCAAACTTCTGGCATACTTGTGCGCCGTTTTTACAAAGTTTTTAGATTGCCTCCTGGGTTTGCCTCCCCCACTGAATTAGCCATATAATCAATTGTGTTGAGACGGATTTTGAATTTGACACCTCGGGTGCGGAGTTTTTGACGTCGTCGCCCATAGCCAAACTTACGCGTGTGCTTGTGCGCCGTTTTTACAAAGTTTTCAGATTGCCTCCCGGGTTGCATCCCCCACTGAATTGGCCATAAAATCAATTTTGTTGAGACGGATTTTGAATTTGACGCCTTGGGTGCGCAGTTTTTTACGTCGTCGCCCATAGCCAAACTTGCGCGTATGCTTGTGCGCCGTTTTTACAAAGTTTTCAGACTGCCTCCCGGGTTTGCATCCCCCACTGAATTGCCAATAGAATCCATTGCGTCTAGACGGTTTTTGAATTTGTGGCCTCGGGTGCAGTGTTTTTGACGTCGTGGTCCATAGCCAAACTTCTGGCATACTTGTGCGCCGTTTTTACAAAGTTTTTAGATTGCCTCCTGGGTTTGCCTCCCCCACTGAATTAGCCATATAATCAATTGTGTTGAGACGGATTTTGAATTTGACACCTCGGGTGCGGAGTTTTTGACGTCGTCGCCCATAGCCAAACTTGCGCGTGTGCTTGTGCGCCGTTTTTACAAAGTTTTGAGATTGCCTCCCGGGTTTGCATCCCCCACTGAATTGGCCATAGAATCAATTGTGTTGAGATGAATTTTGAATTTGACGCCTCGGATGCGGAGTTTTTGACGTTGTCGCCCATAACCAAACTTGAGCGTGTGCTTGTGCGCCGCTTTTACAATATTTTCAGATTACCTCTCAGGTTGCAACCCCACTGAATTGGCCATAGAATCAATTTTGCTGAGACGGATTTTGAATTTGACGCCTCGGGTTCGGAGTTTTTTACGTCGTCGCCCATAGCCAAACTTGCGCGTGTGCTTGTGCGCCGTTTTTACAAAGTTTTCAGATTGCCTCCCGGGCTGCATCCCCCACTGAATTGGCCATAGAATCAATTTTGTTGAGACGGATTTTGAATTTGACGCCTCGGGTGTGGAGTTTTTTGACGTCGTCGCCCATAGCTAAACTTGCGCGTATACTTGTGCTCCGTTTTTACAAAGTTTTCAGATTGCCTCTTGGGTTTGCATCCCCCACTGAATTGGCCATAGAATCAATTGTGTTGAGACGGATTTTGAATTTGACGCCTTGGGTGCGCAGTTTTTTACGTCGTCGCCCATAGCCAAACTTGTGCGTATGCTTGTGCGCTGTTTTTACAAAGTTTTCAGACTGGTCCCTGGGTTTGCATCCCCCACTGAATTGGTCATAAAATCAATTTTGTTGAGACGGATTTTGAATTTGACGCCTCGGGTGCGGAGTTTTTGAAGTCGTCGACCATAGCCAAACTTGCGCGTGTGCTTGTGCGCCGTTTTTACAAAGTTTTCAGATTGCCTCCCGGGTTGTATCCCCCACTGAATTGGACATAGAATCAATTGTGTTGAGACGGATTTTGAATTTGACGCCTCGGGTGCGGAATATTTTACGTGGTCGCCCATAGCCAAACTTGCGCGTGTGCTTGTGTGCCGTTTTTACAAAGTTTTCAGATTCCCTCCCGGGTTGCAACCCCCACTGAATTGGCCATAGATTCAATTTTGTTGAGACGGATTTTGAATTTTACACCTCGGGTGCGGAGTTTTTGACGTCGTCGCCCATAGCCAAACTTGCGCGCATGCTTGTGCGCCGTTTTTACAAAATTTTCAGATTGCCTCCCGGGTTTGCATCCCCCACTGAATTGGCCATAAAATCAATTGTGTTGAGACGGATTTTGAATTTGAAGCCTCGGGTGTGGAGTTTTTTACGTCGTCGCCCATAGCCAAACTTGCGCGTATGCTTGTGCTCCATTTTTACAAAGTTTTCAGATTGCCTCACGGGTTTGCATCCCCCACTGAATTGGCAATAGAATCCGTTGCGTCGAGACGGTTTTTGAATTTGAGGTCTCGGGTGTAGAGTTTTTTACGTCGTGGCCCATTGCCACACTTGCGCGTATGCTAATGCGCCGTTTTTACAAAGTTTTCGGATTACCTCTCGGGTTTGCACTACCCACTGAATTGGCCATAAAATCAATTGTTCCGAGACGGATTTTGAATTTGAGGCCTCGGGTGCAGTGTTTTTGACGTCGTGGTCCATAGCCAAACTTTTGGCATACTTGTGCGCCGTTTTTACAATGTTTTTAGATTGCCTCCCAGGTTTGCATCCCCCACTGAATTGGCCATAGAATCAATTGTGTGGAGACGGATTTTGAATTTGATGCCTCGGGTGCGGAGTTTTTGAAGTTGTCGCCTATAGCCAAACTTGCGCGTGTGCTTGTGCGCCTTTTTTACAAAGTGTTCAGATTGCCTCTCGGGTTGCAACCCCCACTGAATTGGCCATATAATCAATTGTGTTGAGACGGATTTTGAATTTGACGCCTTGGGTGCGCAATTTTTTACGTCGTCGCCCATAGCCAAACTAGCGCGTATGCTTGTGCGCCGTTTTTACAAAGTTTTCAGATTGCCCCCTGGATTTGCATCCCCCACTGAATTGGCCATAGAATCAATATTATTGAAACAAATTTTGAATTTGACGCCTCGGGTGCGGAGTTTTTGACGTCGTCGCCCATAACCAAACTTGCGCGTGTGCTTGTGCGCCGTTTTTACAAAGTTTTCAGATTGCCTCCCGGGTTTGCAACCCCCACTGAATTGGCCATAGAATCAATTGTGTTGAGATGAATTTCGAATTTGACGCCTCGGGTGCGGAGTTTTTGAAATTGTCGCCCATAGCCAAACTTGCGCTTGTGCTTGTGCGCCGTTATTACAAAGTTTTCAGATTGCCTCTCAGGTTGCAACCCCCACTGAATTGGCCATAAAATCAATTTTCTTGAGACGGATTTTGAATTTAACGCCTCGGGTGCGGAGGTTTTGACGTCGTCGCCTATAGCCAAACTTGCTCGCTTGCTTGTGCGCCGTTTTTACAAAGTTTTCAGATTGCCTCCCGGGTATGCATCCCTACTGAATTGGCCATAGAATCAATTATGTTGAAACGGATTTTGAATTTGACGCCTCGGGTGTGGAGATTTTGACGTCGTCGCCCATAGCCAAACTTGCGCGTATACTTGTGGTCCGTTTTTACAAAGTTTTCAGACTGCCTCCCGGGTTTGCATCCCCCACTGAATTGCCAATAGAATCCATTGCGTCTAGACGGTTTTTGAATTTGTGGCCTCGGGTGCAGTGTTTTTGACGTCGTGGTCCATAGCCAAACTTCTGGCATACTTGTGCGCCGTTTTTACAAAGTTTTTAGATTGCCTCCTGGGTTTGCCTCCCCCACTGAATTAGCCATATAATCAATTGTGTTGAGACGGATTTTGAATTTGACACCTCGGGTGCGGAGTTTTTGACGTCGTCGCCCATAACCAAACTTGCGCGTGTGCTTGTGCGCCGTTTTTACAAAGTTTTCAGATTGCCTCCCGGGTTTGCATCCCCCACTGAATTGGCCATAGAATCAATTGTGTTGAGATGAATTTTGAATTTGACGCCTCGGATGCGGAGTTTTTGACGTTGTCGCCCATAACCAAACTTGAGCGTGTGCTTGTGCGCCGTTTTTACAATATTTTCAGATTACCTCTCAGGTTGCAACCCCACTGAATTGGCCATAGAATCAATTTTGCTGAGACGGATTTTGAATTTGACGCCTCGGGTTCGGAGTTTTTTACGTCGTCGCCCATAGCCAAACTTGCGCGTGTGCTTGTGCGTCGTTTTTACAAAGTTTTCAGATTGCCTCCCGGGCTGCATCCCCCACTGAATTGGCCATAGAATCAATTTTGTTGAGACGGATGAATTTGACGCCTCGGGTGTGGAGTTTTTTGACGTCGTCGCCCATAACTAAACTTGCGCGTATACTTGTGCTCCGTTTTTACAAAGTTTTCAGATTGCCTATTGGGTTTGCATCCCCCACTGAATTGGCCATAGAATCAATTGTGTTGAGACGGATTTTGAATTTGACGCCTTGGGTGCGCAGTTTTTTACGTCGTCGCCCATAGCCAAACTTGCACGTATGCTTGTGCGCCGTTTTTACAAAGTTTTCAGACTGGTCCCTGGGTTTGCATCCCCAACTGAATTGGTCATAAAATCAATTTTGTTGAGACGGATTTTGAATTTGACGCCTCGGGTGCGGAGTTTTTGAAGTCGTCGACCATAGCCAAACTTGCGCGTGTGCTTGTGCGCCGTTTTTACAAAGTTTTCAGATTGCCTCCCGGATTGTATCCCCCACTGAATTGGACATAGAATCAATTGTGTTGAGACGGATTTTGAATTTGACGCCTCGGGTGAGGAATATTTTACGTGGTCGCCCATAGCCAAACTTGCGCGTGTGCTTGTGTGCCGTTTTTACAAAGTTTTCAGATTCCCTACCGGGTGGCAACCCCCACTGAATTGGCCATAGATTCAATTTTGTTGAGACGGATTTTGAATTTTACACCTCGGGTGCGGAGTTTTTGACGTCGTCGCCCATAGCCAAACTTGCGCGCATGCTTGTGCGCCGTTTTTACAAAGTTTTCAGATTGCCTCCCGGGTTTGCATCCCCCACTGAATTGGCCATAAAATCAATTGTGTTGAGACGGATTTTGAATTTGAAGCCTCGGGTGTGGAGTTTTTTACGTCGTCGCCCATAGCCAAACTTGCGCGTATGCTTGTGCTCCATTTTTACAAAGTTTTCAGATTGCCTCACGGGTTTGCATCCCCCACTGAATTGGCAATAGAATCCGTTGCGTCGAGACGGTTTTTGAATTTGAGGTCTCGGGTGTAGAGTTTTTGACGTCGTGGCCCATTGCCACACTTGCGCGCATGCTTATGCGCCGTTTTTACAAAGTTTTCGGATTACCTCTCGGGTTCGCACTACCCACTGAATTGGCCATAAAATCAATTGTTCCGAGACGGATTTTGAATTTGAGGCCTCGGGTGCAGTGTTTTTGACGTCGTGGTCCATAGCCAAACTTCTGGCATACTTGTGCGCCGTTTTTACAATGTTTTTAGATTGCCTCCCAGGTTTGCATCCCCCACTGAATTGGCCATATAATCAATTGTGTGGAGACGGATTTTGAATTTGACGCCTCGGGTGCGGAGTTTTTGAAGTTGTCGCCTATAGCCAAACTTGCGCGTGTGCTTGTGCGCCTTTTTTACAAAGTTTTCAGATTTCCTCTCGGGTTGCAACCCCCACTGAATTGGCCATATAATCAATTGTGTTGAGATAGATTTTGAATTTGACGCCTTGGGTGCGCAATTTTTTACGTCGTCGCCCATAGCCAAACTAGCGCGTATGCTTGTGCGCCGTTTTTACAGAGTTTTCAGATTGCCCCCTGGATTTGCATCCCCCACTGAATTGGCCATAGAATCAATATTATTGAGACAAATTTTGAATTTGACGCCTCGGGTGCGGAGTTTTTGACGTCGTCGCCCATAACCAAACTTGCGCGTGTGCTTGTGCGCCTTTTTTACAAAGTTTTCAGATTGCCTCTCGGGTTGCAACCCCCACTGAATTGGCCATATAATCAATTGTGTTGAGACGGATTTTGAATTTGACGCCTTGGGTGCGCAATTTTTTACGTCGTCGCCCATAGTCAAACTAGCGCGTATGCTTGTGCGCCGTTTTTACAAAGTTTTCAGATTGCCCCCTGGATTTGCATCCCCCACTGAATTGGCCATAGAATCAATATTATTGAGACAAATTTTGAATTTGACGCCTCGGGTGCGGAGTTTTTTACGTCGTCGCCCATAACCAAACTTGCGCGTGTGCTTGTGCGCCGTTTTTACAAATTTTCAGATTGCCTCCCGGGTTTGCAACCCCCACTGAATTGGCCATAGAATCAATTGTGTTGAGATGAATTTCGAATTTGACGCCTCGGTTGCGGAGTTTTTGAAATTGTCGCCCATAGCCAAACTTGCGCGTGTGCTTGTGCGCCATTTTTACAAAGTTTTCAGATTGCCTCTCAGGTTGCAACCCCCACTGAATTGGCCATAAAATCAATTTTCTTGAGACGGATTTTGAATTTGACGCCTCGGGTGCGGAGGTTTTGACGTCGTCGCCTATAGCCAAACTTGCTCGCTTGCTTGTGCGCCGTTTTTACAAAGTTTTCAGATTGCGTCCCGGGTATGCATCCCTACTGAATTGGCCATAGAATCAATTATGTTGAAACGGATTTTGAATTTGACGCCTCGGGTGTGGAGATTTTGACGTCGTCGCCCATAGCCAAACTTGCGCGTATACTTGTGCTCCGTTTTTACAAAGTTTTTAGATTGCCTCCCGGGTTTGCATCCCCCACTGAATTGCCAATAGAATCCATTGCGTCTAGACGATTTTTGAATTTGAGGCCTCGGGTGCAGTGTTTTTGACGTCGTGGTCCATAGCCAAACTTCTGGCATACTTGTGCGCCGTTTTTACAAAGTTTTTAGATTGCCTCCTGGGTTTGCATCCCCCACTGAATTAGCCATATAATCAATTGTGTTGAGACGGATTTTGAATTTAACGCCTCGGGTGCGCAATTTTTTACGTCGTCGCCCATAGCCAAACTAGCGCGTATGCTTGTGCGCCGTTTTTACAAAGTTTTCAGATTGCCCCCTGGATTTGCATCCCCCACTGAATTGGCCATAGAATCAATATTATTGAGACAAATTTTGAATTTGACGCCTCGGGTTCAGAGTTTTTTACGTCGTCGCCCATAACCAAACTTGCGCGTGTGCTTGTGCGCCGTTTTTACAAAGTTTTCAGATTGCCTCCCGGGTTTGCAACCCCCACTGAATTGGCCATAGAATCAATTGTGTTGAGATGAATTTCGAATTTGACGCCTCGGTTGCGGAGTTTTTGAAATTGTCGCCCATAGCCAAACTTGCGCGTGTGCTTGTGCGCCATTTTTACAAAGTTTTCAGATTGCCTCTCAGGTTGCAACCCCCACTGAATTGGCCATAAAATCAATTTTCTTGAGACGGATTTTGAATTTGACGCCTCCGGTGCGGAGGTTTTGACGTCGTCGCCTATAGCCAAACTTGCTCGCTTGCTTGTGCGCCGTTTTTACAAAGTTTTCAGATTGCGTCCCGGGTATGCATCCCTACTGAATTGGCCATAGAATCAATTATGTTGAAACGGATTTTGAATTTGACGCCTCGGGTGTGGAGATTTTGACGTCGTCGCCCATAGCCAAACTTGCGCGTATACTTGTGCTCCGTTTTTACAAAGTTTTCAGATTGCCTCCCGGGTTTGCATCCCCCACTGAATTGCCAATAGAATCCATTGCGTCTAGACGGTTTTTGAATTTGAGGCCTCGGGTGCAGTGTTTTTGACGTCGTGGTCCAAAGCCAAACTTCTGGCATACTTGTGCGCCGTTTTTACAAAGTTTTTAGATTGCCTCCTGGGTTTGCATCCCCCACTGAATTGGCCGTAGAATCAATTGTGTTGAGATGAATTTTGAATTTGACGCCTCGGATGCGGAGTTTTTGACGTTGTCGCCCATAACCAAACTTGAGCGTGTGCTTGTGCGACGTTTTTACAATTTTTTCAGATTACCCCTCAGGTTGCAACCCCCATTGAATTGGCCATAGAATCAATTTTGCTGAGACGGATTTTGAATTTGACGCCTCGGGTTCGGAGTTTTTTACGTCGTCGCCCATAGCCAAACTTGCGCGTGTGCTTGTGCGCCGTTTTTACAAAGTTTTCAGATTGCCTCCCGGGTTGCATCCCCCACTGAATTGGCCAAACAATCAATTTTGTTGAGACGGATTTTGAATTTGACGCATCGGGTGTGGAGTTTTTTGACGTCGTCGCCCATAGCTAAACTTGCGCGTATACTTGTGCTCCGTTTTTACAAAGTTTTCAGATTGCCTCTTGGGTTTGCATCCCCCACTGAATTGGCCATAGAATCAATTTTGTTGAGACGGATTTTGAATTTGACGCCTCGGGTGTGGAGTTTTTTGACGTCGTCGCCCATAGCTAAACTTGCGCGTATACTTGTGATCCGCTTTTACAAAGTTTTCAGATTGCCTCTTGGGTTTGCATCCCCCACTGAATTGGCCATAGAATCAATTGTGTTGAGACGGATTTTGAATTTGACGCCTTGGGTGCGCAGTTTTTTACGTCGTCGCCCATAGCCAAACTTGCGAGTACGCTTGTGCGCCGTTTTTACAAAGTTTTCAGATGGGCCCCTGGGTTTTCATCCCCCACTGAATTGGTCATAAAATCAATATTGTTGAGACGGATTTTGAATTTGACACCTCAGGTGCGGAGTTTTTTAAGTCGTCGCCCATAGCCAAACTTGCGCGTGTGCTTGTGCGTCGTTTTTACAAAGTTTTCAGATTGCCTCCCGGGTTGTACCCCCCACTGAATTAGACATATAATCAATTGTGTTGAGACAGATTTTGAATTTGACGCCTTGGGTGCGGAGTTTTTGACGTCGTCGTCCATAGCCAAACTTGCGCGTCTGCTTGTGCGCCGTTTTTACAAAGTTTTCAGATTACCTCTCGGGTTGCAACCCCCACTGAATTGGCCATAGATTCAATTTTGTTGAGACGGATTTTGAATTTGACACCTCGGGTGCGGAGTTTTTGACGTCGTCGCCCATAGCCAAACTTGCGCGCATGCTTGTGCGCCGTTTTTACAAAGTTTTCAGATTGCCTCCCGGGTTTGCATCCCCCACTGAATTGGCCATAAAATCAATTGTGTTGAGACGGATTTTGAATTTGAAGCCTCGGGTGTGGAGTTTTTTACGTCGTCGCCCATAGCCAAACTTGCGCGTATGCTTGTGCTCCATTTTTACAAAGTTTTCAGATTGCCTCACGGGTTTGTATCCCCCACTGAATTGGCAATAGAATCCGTTGCGTCGAGACGGTTTTTGAATTTGAGGTCTCGGGTGTAGAGTTTTTGACGTCGTGGCCCATTGCCACACTTGCGCGCATGCTGATGCGCCGTTTTTACAAAGTTTTCGGATTACCTCTCGGGTTCGCACTACCCACTGAATTGGCCATAAAATTAATTGTTCCGAGACGGATTTTGAATTTGAGGCCTCGGGTGCAGTGTTTTTGACGTCGTGGTCCATAGCCAAACTTCTGGCATACTTGTGCGCCGTTTTTACAATGTTTTTAGATTGCCTCCCAGGTTTGCATCCCCCACTGAATTGGCCATATAATCAATTGTGTGGAGACGGATTTTGAATTTGACGCCTCGGGTGCGGGGTTTTTGAAGTTGTCGCCTATAGCCAAACTTGCGCGTGTGCTTGTGCGCCTTTTTTACAAAGTTTTCAGATTGCCTCTCGGGTTGCAACCCCCACTGAATTGGCCATATAATCAATTGTGTTGAGATGGATTTTGAATTTGACGCCTTGGGTGTGCAATTTTTTACGTCGTCGCCCATAGCCAAACTAGCGCGTATGCTTGTGCGCCGTTTTTACAAAGTTTTCAGATTGCCCGCTGGATTTGCATCCCCCACTGAATTGGCCATAGAATCAATATTATTGAGACAAATTTTGAATTTGACGCCTCGGGTGCGGTGTTTTTGACGTCGTCGCCCATAACCAAACTTGCGCGTGTGCTTGTGCGCCTTTTTTACAAAGTTTTCAGATTGCCTCTCGGGTTGCAACCCCCACTGAATTGGCCATATAATCAATTGTGTTGAGACGGATTTTGAATTTGACGCCTTGGGTGCGCAATTTTTTACGTCGTCGCCCATAGTCAAACTAGCGCGTATGCTTGTGCGCCGTTTTTACAAAGTTTTCAGATTGCCCCCTGGATTTGCATCCCCCACTGAATTGGCCATAGAATCAATATTATTGAGACAAATTTTGAATTTGACGCCTCGGGTGCGGAGTTTTTTACGTCGTCGCCCATAACCAAACTTGCGCGTGTGCTTGTGCGCCTTTTTTACAAAGTTTTCAGATTGCCTCTCGGGTTGCAACCCCCACTGAATTGGCCATATAATCAATTGTGTTGAGATGAATTTCGAATTTGACGCCTCGGTTGCGGAGTTTTTGAAATTGTCGCCCATAGCCAAACTTGCGCGTGTGCTTGTGCGCCATTTTTACAAAGTTTTCAGATTGCCTCTCAGGTTGCACCCCCACTGAATTGGCCATAAAATCAATTTTCTTGAGACGGATTTTGAATTTGACGCCTCGGGTGCGGAGGTTTTGACGTCGTCGCCTATAGCCAAACTTGCTCGCTTGCTTGTGCGCCGTTTTTACAAAGTTTTCAGATTGCGTCCCGGGTATGCATCCCTACTGAATTGGCCATAGAATCAATTATGTTGAAACGGATTTTGAATTTGACGCCTCGGGTGTGGAGATTTTGACGTCGTCGCCCATAGCCAAACTTGCGCGTATACTTGTGCTCCGTTTTTACAAAGTTTTCAGATTGCCTCCCGGGTTTGCATCCCCCACTGAATTGCCAATAGAATCCATTGCGTCTAGACGGTTTTTGAATTTGAGGCCTCGGGTGCAGTGTTTTTGACGTCGTGGTCCATAGCCAAACTTCTGGCATACTTGTGCGCCGTTTTTACAAAGTTTTTAGATTACCTCCTGGGTTTGCATCCCCCACTGAATTAGCCATATAATCAATTGTGTTGAGACGGATTTTGAATTTGACGCCTCGGGTGCGCAATTTTTTACGTCGTCGCCCATAGCCATACTAGCGCGTATGCTTGTGCGCCGTTTTTACAAAGTTTTCAGATTGCCCCCTAGATTTGCATCCCCCACTGAATTGGCCATAGAATCAATATTATTGAGACAAATTTTGAATTTGACGCCTCGGGTGCGGAGTTTTTGACGTCGTCGCCCATAACCAAACTTGCGAGTGTGCTTGTGCGCCGTTTTTACAAAGTTTTCAGATTGCCTCCCGGGTTGTATCCCCCACTGAATCAATTGTGTTGAGACGGATTTTGAATTTGACGCCTCGGGTGTGGAGTTTTTTGACGTCGTCGCCCATAGCTAAACTTGCGCGTATACTTGTGCTCCGTTTTTACAAAGTTTTCAGATTGCCTCTTGGGTTTGCATCCCCCACTGAATTGGCCATAGAATCAATTGTGTTGAGACGGATTTTGAATTTGACGCCTCGGGTGCGGAATTTTTTACGTCGTCTCCCATAGCCAAACTTGCGCGTGTGCTTGTGTGCCATTTTTACAAAGTTTTCAGATTCCCTCCCGGGTTGCCTCCCCAACTGAATTGGCCATATAATCAATTTTGTTGAGACGTATTTTGAATTTGACGCCTCGGGAGCGGAGTTTTTGACGTTGTCGCCCATAACCAAACTTGCGCGTGTGCTTGTGCGCCGTTTTTACAAAGTTTTCAGATTGCCTCCCGGGTTTGCATCCCCCACTGGATTGGCCATATAATCAATTGTGCTGAGTTGAATTTTGAATTTAACGCCTCGGGTGCGGAGTTTTTGACGTTGTCGCCCATAACCAAACTTGAGCGTGTGCTTTTGCGCCGTTTTTACAATGTTTTCAGATTACCTCTCAGGTTGCAACCCCCACTGAATTGGCCATATAATCAATTTTGTTGAGACGGATTTTGAATTTGACGCCTCGGGTTCGGAGTTTTTGACGTCGTCGCCCATAGCCAAACTTGCGCGTGTGCTTGTGCGCCGTTTTTACAAAGTTTTCAGATTGCCTCCCGGGTTGCATCCCCCACTGAATTGGACATAGAATCAATTGCGTTGAGACGGATTTTGAATTTGACGCCTCGGGTGCGGAGTTTTTTACGTCGTCGCCCATAGCCAAACTTGCGCGTGTGCTTGTGTGCCGTTTTTACAAAGTTTTCAGATTCCCTCCCGGGTTGCCTCCCCCACTGAATTGGCCATATAATCAATTTTGTTGAGATGTATTTTGAATTTGACGCCTCGGGTGCGGAGTTTTTGACGTTGTCGCCCATAACCAAACTTGAGCGTGTGCTTGTGCGCCATTTTTACAATGTTTTCAGATTACCTCTCAGGTTGAAACCCCCACTGAATTGGCCATAGAATCAATTTTGCTGAGACGGATTTTGAATTTGATGCCTCGGGTTCGGAGATTTTGACGTCGTCGCCCGTAGCCAAACTTGCGCGTGTGCTTGTGCGCCGTTTTTACAAAGTTTTCAGATTACCTCCCGGGTTGCATCCCCCACTGAATTGGCCATAAAAAATCAATTTTGTTGAGACGGATTTTGAATTTGACGCCTCGGGTGTGGAGTTTTTTGACGTCGTCGCCCATAGCTAAACTTGCGCGTATACTTGTGCTCCGTTTTTACAAAGTTTTCAGATTGCCTCTTGGGTTTGCATCCCCCACTGAATTGGCCATAGAATCAATTGTGTTGAGACGGATTTTGAATTTGACGCCTCGGGTGCGGAATTTTTTACGTCGTCTCCCATAGCCAAACTTGCGCGTGTGCTTGTGTGCCATTTTTACAAAGTTTTCAGATTCCCTCCCGGGTTACCTCCCCCACTGAATTGGCCATATAATCAATTTTGTTGAGACGTATTTTGAATTTGACGCCTCAGGAGCGGAGTTTTTGACGTTGTCGCCCATAACCAAACTTGCGCGTGTGCTTGTGCGCCGTTTTTACAAAGTTTTCAGATTGCCTCCCGGGTTTGCATCCCCCACTGGATTGGCCATATAATCAATTGTGCTGAGTTGAATTTTGAATTTAACGCCTCGGGTGCGGAGTTTTTGACGTTGTCGCCCATAACCAAACTTGAGCGTGTGCTTTTGCGCCGTTTTTACAATGTTTTCAGATTACCTCTCAGGTTGCAACCCCCACTGAATTGGCCATATAATCAATTTTGTTGAGACGGATTTTGAATTTGACGCCTCGGGTTCGGAGTTTTTGACGTCGTCGCCCATAGCCAAACTTGCGCGTGTGCTTGTGCGCCGTTTTTACAAAGTTTTCAGATTGCCTCCCGGGTTGCATCCCCCACTGAATTGGACATAGAATCAATTGCGTTGAGACGGATTTTGAATTTGACGCCTCGGGTGCGGAGTTTTTTACGTCGTCGCCCATAGCCAAACTTGCGCGTGTGCTTGTGTGCCGTTTTTACAAAGTTTTCAGATTCCCTCCCGGGTTGCCTCCCCCACTGAATTGTCCATATAATCAATTTTGTTGAGACGTATTTTGAATTTGACGCCTCGGGTGCGGAGTTTTTTACGTTGTCGCCCATAGCCAAACTTGCGCGTGTGCTTGTGCGCCGTTTTTACAAAGTTTTCAGATTGCCTCCCGGGTTTGCATCCCCCACTGAATTGGCCATAGAATCAATTGTGTTGAGATGAATTTTGAATTTGACGCCTCGGGTGCGGAGTTTTTGACGTTGTCGCCAATAACCAAACTTGACCGTGTGCTTGTGCGCCGTTTTTACAATGTTTTTAGATTACCTCTCAGGTTGCAACCCCCACTGAATTGGCCATAGAATCAATTTTGTTGAGACGGATTTTGAATTTGACGCCTCGGGTTCGGAGTTTTTGACGTCGTCGCCCATAGCCAAACTTGCGCGTGTGCTTGTGCGGCATTTTTACAAAGTTTTCAGATTGCCTCCCGGGTTGCATCCCCCACTGAATTGGCCATAGAATCAATTTTGTTGAGACGGATTTTGAATTTGACGCCTCGGGTGTGGAGTTTTTTGACGTCGTCGCCCATAGCTAAACTTGCGCGTATACTTGTGCTCCGTTTTTACAAATTTTTCAGATTGCCTCTTGGGTTTGAATCCCCCACTGAATTGGCCATAGAATCAATTGTTTTGAGACGGATTTTGAATTTGACGCCTCGGGTGCGGAGTTTTTGACGTTGTCGCCCATAACCAAACTTGAGCGTGTGCTTGTGCGCCATTTTTACAATGTTTTCAGATTACCTCTCAGGTTGAAACCCCCACTGAATTGGCCATAGAATCAATTTTGTTGAGACGGATTTTGAATTTGATGCCTCGGGTTCGGAGATTTTGACGTCGTCGCCCGTAGCCAAACTTGCGCGTGTGCTTGTGCGCCGTTTTTACAAAGTTTTCAGATTACCTCCCGGGTTGCATCCCCCACTGAATTGGCCATAGAATCAATTTTGTTGAGAAGGATTTTGAATTTGACGCCTCGGGTGTGGAGTTTTTTGACGTCGTCGCCCATAGCTAAACTTGCGCGTATACTTGTGCTCCGTTTTTACAAAGTTTTCAGATTGCCTCTTGGGTTTGCATCCCCCACTGAATTGGCCATAGAATCAATTGTGTTGAGACGGATTTTGAATTTGACGCCTCGGGTGCGGAATTTTTTACGTCGTCTTCCATAGCCAAACTTGCGCGTGTGCTTGTGTGCCATTTTTACAAAGTTTTCAGATTCCCTCCCGGGTTGCCTCCCCCACTGAATTGGCCATATAATCAATTTTGTTGAGACGTATTTTGAATTTGACGCCTCGGGAGCGGAGTTTTTGACGTTGTCGCCCATAACCAAACTTGCGCGTGTGCTTGTGCGCCGTTTTTACAAAGTTTTCAGATTGCCTCCCGGGTTTGCATCCCCCACTGGATTGGCCATATAATCAATTGTGCTGAGTTGAATTTTGAATTTAACGCCTCGGGTGCGGAGTTTTTGACGTTGTCGCCCATAACCAAACTTGAGCGTGTGCTTTTGCGCCGTTTTTACAATGTTTTCAGATTACCTCTCAGGTTGCAACCCCCACTGAATTGGCCATATAATCAATTTTGTTGAGACGGATTTTGAATTTGACGCCTCGGGTTCGGAGTTTTTGACGTCGTCGCCCATAGCCAAACTTGCGCGTGTGCTTGTGCGCCGTTTTTACAAAGTTTTCAGATTGTCTCCCGGGTTTGCATCCCCCACTGAATTGGCCATAGAATCAATTGTGTTGAGACGGATTTTGAATTTGACGCCTCGGGTGCGGAATTTTTTACGTCGTCTCCCATAGCCAAACTTGCGCGTGTGCTTGTGTGCCATTTTTACAAAGTTTTCAGATTCCCTCCCGGGTTGCAACCCCCATTGAATTGGCCATAGAATCAATTTTGTTGAGACGGATTTTGAATTTGACGCCTCGGGTTCAGAGTTTTTGACGTCGTCGCCCATAGCCAAACTTGCGCGTGTGCTTGTGCGGCATTTTTACAAAGTTTTTAGATTACCTCCCGGGTTGCATCCCCCACTGAATTGGCCATAGAATCAATTTTGTTGAGACGGATTTTGAATTTGACGCCTCGGGTGTGGAGTTTTTTGACGTCGTCGCCCATAGCTAAACTTGCGCGTATACTTGTGCTCCGTTTTTACAAAGTTTTCAGATTGCCTCTTGGGTTTGCATCCCCCACTGAATTGGCCATAGAATCAATTGTGTTGAGACGGATTTTGAATTTGACGCCTCGGGTGCGGAATTTTTTACGTCGTCTCCCATAGCCAAACTTGCGCGTGTGCTTGTGTGCCATTTTTACAAAGTTTTCAGATTCCCTCCTGGGTTGCCTCCCCCACTGAATTGGCCATATAATCAATTTTGTTGAGATGTATTTTGAATTTGACGCCTCGGGAGCGGAGTTTTTGACGTTGTCGCCCATAACCAAACTTGCGCGTGTGCTTGTGCGCCGTTTTTACAAAGTTTTCAGATTGCCTCCCGGGTTTGCATCCCCCACTGGATTGGCCATATAATCAATTGTGCTGAGTTCAATTTTGAATTTAACGCCTCGGGTGCGGAGTTTTTGACGTTGTCGCCCATAACCAAACTTGAGCGTGTGCTTTTGCGCCGTTTTTACAATGTTTTCAGATTACCTCTCAGGTTGCAACCCCCACTGAATTGGCCATATAATCAATTTTGTTGAGACGGATTTTGAATTTGACGCCTCGGGTTCGGAGTTTTTGACGTCGTCGCCCATAGCCAAACTTGCGCGTGTGCTTGTGCGCCGTTTTTACAAAGTTTTCAGATTGCCTCCCGGGTTGCATCCCCCACTGAATTGGACATAGAATCAATTGCGTTGAGACGGATTTTGAATTTGACGCCTCGGGTGCAGAGTTTTTTACGTCGTCGCCCATAGCCAAACTTGCGCGTGTGCTTGTGTGCCGTTTTTACAAAGTTTTCAGATTCCCTCCCGGGTTGCCTCCCCCACTGAATTGGCCATATAATCAATTTTGTTGAGACGTATTTTGAATTTGACGCCTCGGGTGCGGAGTTTTTGACGTTGTCGCCCATAACCAAACTTGAGCGTGTGCTTGTGCGCCATTTTTACAATGTTTTCAGATTACCTCTCAGGTTGAAACCCCCACTGAATTGGCCATAGAATCAATTTTGTTGAGACGGATTTTGAATTTGATACCTCGGGTTCGGAGATTTTGACGTCGTCGCCCGTAGCCAAACTTGCGCGTGTGCTTGTGCGCCGTTTTTACAAAGTTTTCAGATTACCTCCCGGGTTGCATCCCCCACTGAATTGGCCATAGAATCAATTTTGTTGAGACGTATTTTGAATTTGACGCCTCGGGTGCGGAGTTTTTGACGTTGTCGCCCATAGCCAAACTTGCGCGTATACTTGTGCTCCGTTTTTACAAAGTTTTCAGATTGCCTCTTGGGTTTGCATCCCCCACTGAATTGGCCATAGAATCAATTGTGTTGAGACGGATTTTGAATTTGACGCCTCGGGTGCGGAATTTTTTACGTCGTCTCCCATAGCCAAACTTGCGCGTGTGCTTGTGTGCCATTTTTACAAAGTTTTCAGATTCCCTCCCGGGTTGCAACCCCCATTGAATTGGCCATAGAATCAATTTTGTTGAGACGGATTTTGAATTTGACGCCTCGGGTTCAGAGTTTTTGACGTCGTCGCCCATAGCCAAACTTGCGCGTGTGCTTGTGCGGCATTTTTACAAAGTTTTCAGATTACCTCCCGGGTTGCATCCCCTACTGAATTGGCCATATAATCAATTTTGTTGAGACGGATTTTGAATTTGACGCCTCAGGTGTGGAGTTTTTTGACGTCGTCGCCCATAGCTAAACTTGCGCGTGTACTTGTGCTCCGTTTTTACAAAGTTTTCAGATTGCCTCCTGGGTTTGCATCCCCCACTGAATTGGCCATAGAATCAATTGTGTTGAGACGGATTTTGAATTTGACGCCTCGGGTGCGGAGTTTTTTACGTCGTAGCCCATAGCCAAACTTGCGCGTGTGCTTGTGCGCCGTTTTTACAAAGTTTTCAGATTGTCTCCCGGGTTTGCATCCCCCACTGAATTGGCCATAGAATCAATTGTGTTGAGATGAATTTTGAATTTGACGCCTCGGGTGCGGAGTTTTTGACGTTGTCGCCCATAACCAAACTTGAGCGTGTGCTTGTGCGCCGTTTTTACAATGTTTTCAGATTACCTCTCAGGTTGCAACCCCCACTGAATTGGCCATAGAATCAATTTTGTTGAGACGGATTTTGAATTTGACGCCTCGGGTGCGGAGTTTTTGACGTTGTTGCCAATAACCAAACTTGACCGTGTGCTTGTGCGCCGTTTTTACAATGTTTTTAGATTACCTCTCAGGTTGCAACCCCCACTGAATTGGCCATAGAATCAATTTTGTTGAGACGGATTTTGAATTTGACGCCTCGGGTTCGGAGTTTTTGACGTCGTCGCCCATAGCCAAACTTGCGCGTGTGCTTGTGTGGTGTTTTTACAAAGTTTTCAGATTACCTCCCGGGTTGCATCCCCCACTGAATTGGCCATAAAATCAATTTTGTTGAGACGGATTTTGAATTTGACGCCTCGGGTGTGGAGTTTTTTGACGTCGTCGCCCATAGCTAAACTTGCGCGTATACTTGTGCTCCGTTTTTACAAAGTTTTCAGATTGCCTCGTGGGTTTGAATCCCCCACTGAATTGGCCATAGAATCAATTGTTTTGAGACGGATTTTGAATTTGACGCCTCGGGTGCGGAGTTTTTTACGTCGTCGCCCATAGCCAAACTTGCGCGTGTGCTTGTGTGCCGTTTTTACAAAGTTTTCAGATTCCCTCCCGGGTTGCCTCCCCCACTGAATTGGCCATATAATCAATTTTGTTGAGACGTATTTTGAATTTGACGCCTCGGGTGCGGAGTTTTTGACGTTGTCGCCCATAGCCAAACTTGCGCGTGTGCTTGTGCGCCGTTTTTACAAAGTTTTCAGATTGCCTCCCGGGTTTGCATCCCCCACTGAATTGGCCATAGAATCAATTGTGTTGAGATGAATTTTGAATTTGACGCCTCGGGTGCGGAGTTTTTTACGTTGTCGCCCATAACAAAACTTGAGCGTATGCTTGTGCGCCGTTTTTACAATGTTTTCAGATTACCTCTCAGGTTGCAACCCCCACTGAATTGGCCATATAATCAATTTTGTTGAGACGGATTTTGAATTTGACGCCTCGGGTTCGGAGTTTTTGACGTCGTCGCCCATAGCCAAACTTGCGCGTGTGCTTGTGCGCCGTTTTTACAAAGTTTTCAGATTGCCTCCCGGGTTGCATCCCCCACTGAATTGGACATAGAATCAATTGCGTTGAGACGGATTTTGAATTTGACGCCTCGGGTGCGGAGTTTTTTACGTCGTCGCCCATAGCCAAACTTGCGCGTGTGCTTGTGTGCCGTTTTTACAAAGTTTTCAGATTCCCTCCCGGGTTGCCTCCCCCACTGAATTGGCCATATAATCAATTTTGTTAAGACGTATTTTGAATTTGATGCCTCGGGTGCGGAGTTTTTTACGTTGTCGCCCATAGCCAAACTTGCGCGTGTGCTTGTGCGCCGTTTTTACAAAGTTTTCAGATTGCCTCCCGGGTTTGCATCCCCCACTAAATTGGCCATAGAATCAATTGTGTTGAGATGAATTTTGAATTTGACGCCTCGGGTGCGGAGTTTTTGACGTTGTCGCCCATAACCAAACTTGAGCGTATGCTTGTGCGCCGTTTTTACAATGTTTTCAGATTACCTCTCAGGTTGCAACCCCCACTGAATTGGCCATAGAATCAATTTTGTTGAGACGGATTTTGAATTTGACGCCTCGGGTTTGGAGTTTTTGACATCGTCGCCCATAGCCAAACTTGCGCGTGTGCTTGTGCGCCGTTTTTACAAAGTTTTCAGATTGCCTCCCGGGTTGCATCCCCCACTGAATTGGACATAGAATCAATTGTGTTGAGACGGATTTTGAATTTGACGCCTCGGGTGCGGAGTTTTTTACGTCGTCGCCCATAGCCAAACTTGCGCGTGTGCTTGTGTGCCGTTTTTACAAAGTTTTCAGATTCCCTCCCGGTTGCCTCCCCCACTGAATTGGCCATATAATCAATTTTGTTGAAACGTATTTTGAATTTGACGCCTCGGGTGCGGAGTTTTTTACGTTGTCGCCCATAGCCAAACTTGCGCGTGTGTTTGTGCGCCGTTTTTACAAAGTTTTCAGATTGCCTCCCGGGTTTGCATCCCCCACAGAATTGGCCATAGAATCAATTGTGTTGAGATGAATTTTGAATTTGACGCCTCGGGTGCGGAGTTTTTGACGTTGTCGCCCATAACCAAACTTGAGTGTGTGCTTGTGCGCCGTTTTTACAATGTTTTCAGATTACCTCTCAGGTTGCAACCGCCACTGAATTGGCCATAGAATCAATTTTGTTGAGACGGATTTTGAATTTGAAGCCTCGGGTTCGGAGTTTTTGACGTCGTCGCCCATAGCCAAACTTGCGCATGTGCTTGTGCGGCGTTTTTACAAAGTTTTCAGATTACCTCCCGGGTTGCATCCCCTACTGAATTGGCCATATAATCAATTTTGTTGAGACGGATTTTGAATTTGACGCCTCGGGTGTGGAGTTTTCTGACATCGTCGCCCATAGCTAAACTTGCGCGTTTACTTGTGCTCCGTTTTTACAAAGTTTTCAGATTGCCTCTTGGGTTTGAATCCCCCACTGAATTGGCCATAGAATCAATTGTGTTGAGACGGATTTTGAATTTGACGCCTCGGGTGCGGAGTTTTTTACGTCGTCGCCCATAGCCAAACTTGCGCGTGTGCTTGTGTGCCGTTTTTACATAGTTTTCAGATTCCCTCCCGGGTTGCCTCCCCCACTGAATTGGCCATATAATAAATTTTGTTGAGACGTATTTTGAATTTGACGCCTCGGGTGCGGAGTTTTTTACGTTGTCGCCCATAGCCAAACTTGCGCGTGTGCTTGTGCGCCGTTTTTACAAAATTTTCAGATTGCCTCCCGGGTTTGCATCCCCTACTGAATTGGCCATAGAATCAATTGTGTTGAGATGAATTTTGAATTTGACGCCTCGGGTGCGGAGTTTTTGACGTTGTCGCCCATAACCAAACTTGAGCGTGTGCTTGTGCGCCGTTTTTACAATGTTTTCAGATTACCTCTCAGGTTGCAACCCCCACTTAATTGGCCATAGAATCAATTTTGTTGAGACGGATTTTGAATTTGACGCCTCGGGTTCGGAGTTTTTTACGTCGTCGCCCGTAGCCAAACTTGCGCGTGTGCTTGTGCGCCGTTTTTACAAAGTTTTCAGATTGCCTCCCGGGTTGCATCGCCCACTGAATTGGACATAGAATCAATTGTGTTGAGACGGATTTTGAATTTGACGCCTCGGGTGCGGAGTTTTTTACGTCGTCGCCCATAGCCAAACTTGCGCGTGTGCTTGTGTGCCGTTTTTACAAAGTTTTCAGATTCCCTCCCGGGTTGCCTCCCCCACTGAATTGGCCATATAATCAATTTTGTTGAGACGTATTTTGAATTTGACGCCTCGGGTGCGGAGTTTTTTACGTTGTCGCCCATAGCCAAACTTGCGCGTGTGCTTGTGCGCCGTTTTTACAAAGTTTTCAGATTGCCTCCCGGGTTTGCATCCCCCACTGAATTGGCCATATAATCAATTGTGTTGAGATGAATTTTGAATTTGACGCCTCGGGTGCGGAGTTTTTGACGTTGTCGCCCATAACCAAACTTGAGCGTGTGCTTGTGCGCCGTTTTTACAATGTTTTCAGATTACCTCTCAGGTTGCAACCCCCACTGAATTGACCATAGAATCAATTTTGTTGAGACGGATTTTGAATTTGACGCCTCGGGTTCGGAGTTTTTGACGTCGTCGCCCATAGCCAAACTTGCGCGTGTGCTTGTGCGCCGTTTTTACAAAGTTTTCAGATTGCCTCCCGGGTTGCATCGCCCACTGAATTGGACATAGAATCAATTGTGTTGAGACGTATTTTGAATTTGACGCCTCGGGTGCGGAGTTTTTTACGTTGTCGCCCATAGCCAAACTTGCGCGTGTGCTTGTGCGCCGTTTTTACAAAGTTTTCAGATTGCCTCCCGGGTTGCATCGCCCACTGAATTGGACATAGAATCAATTGTGTTGAGACGGATTTTGAATTTGACGCGTCGGGTGCGGTGTTTTTTACGTCGTCGCCCATAGCCAAACTTGCGCGTGTGCTTGTGTGCCGTTTTTACAAAGTTTTCAGATTCCCTCACGGGTTACCTCCCCCACTGAATTGGCCATATAATCAATTTTGTTGAGACGTATTTTGAATTTGACGCCTCGGGTGCGGAGTTTTTTACGTTGTCGCCCATAGCCAAACTTGCGCGTGTGCTTGTGCGCCGTTTTTACAAAGTTTTCAGATTGCCTCCCGGGTTTGCATCCCCCACTGAATTGGCCATGGAATCAATTGTGTTGAGATGAATTTTGAATTTGACGCCTCGGGTGCGGAGTTTTTTACGTTGTCGCCCATAACCAAACTTGAGCGTGTGCTTGTGCGCCGTTTTTACAATGTTTTCAGATTACCTCTCAGGTTGCAACCCCCACTGAATTGGCCATAGAATCAATTTTGTTGAGTCGGAATTTGAATTTGACGCCTCGGGTTCGGAGTTTTTGACATCGTCGCCCATAGCCAAACTTGCGCGTGTGCTTGTGCGACATTTTTACAAAGTTTTCAGATTACCTCCCGGGTTGCATCCCCTACTGAATTGGCCATATAATCAATTTTGTTGAGACGGATTTTGAATTTGACACCTCGGGTGTGGAGTTTTTTGACGTCGTCGCCCATAGCTAAACTTGCGCGCATACTTGTGCTCCGTTTTTACAAAGTTTTCAGATTGCCTCTTGGGTTTGCATCCCCCACTGAATTGGCCATAGAATCAATTGTGTTGAGACGGATTTTGAATTTGACGCCTCGGGTGCGGAGTTTTTTACGTCGTCGCCCATAGCCAAACTTGTGCGTGTGCTTGTGTGCCGTTTTTACAAAGTTTTCAGATTCCCTCCCGGGTTGCCTCCCCCACTGAATTTGCCATATAATCAATTTTGTTGAGACGTATTTTGAATTTGACGCCTCGGGTGCGGAGTTTTTGACGTTGTCGCCCATAGCCAAACTTGCGCGTGTGCTTGTGCGCCATTTTTACAAAGTTTTCAGATTCCCTCCCGGGTTGCCTCCCCCACTGAATTGGCCATATAATCAATTTTTTTGAGACGTATTTTGAATTTGACGCCTCGGGTGCGGAGTTTTTGACGTTGTCGCCCATAACCAAACTTGAGCGTGTGCTTGTGCGCCGTTTTTACAATGTTTTCAGATTACCTCTCAGGTTGCAACCCCCACTGAATTGGCCATAGAATCAATTTTGTTGAGACGGATTTTGAATTTGACGCCTCGGGTTCGGAGTTTTTGACGTCGTCTCCCATAGCCAAACTTGCGCGTGTGCTTGTGCGGCGTTTTTACAAAGTTTTCAGATTACCTCCCGGGTTGCATCCCCTACTGAATTGGCCATAGAATCAATTTTGTTGAGACGGATTTTGAATTTGACGCCTCGGGTGTGGAGTTTTTTGACGTCGTCGCCCATAGCTAAACTTGCGCGTATACTTGTGCTCCGTTTTTTCAAAGTTTTCAGATTGCCTCTTGGGTTTGCATCCCCCACTGAATTGGCCATAGAATCAATTGTGTTGAGACGGATTTTGAATTTGACGCCTCGGGTGCAGAGTTTTTTACGTCGTCGCCCATAGCCAAACTTGCGCGTGTGCTTGTGTGCCGTTTTTACAAAGTTTTCAGATTCCCTCCCGGGTTGCCTCCCCCACTGAATTGGCCATATAATCAATTTTGTTGAGACGTATTTTGAATTTGACGCCTCGGGTGCGGAGTTTTTGACGTTGTCACCCATAGCCAAACTTGCGCGTGTGCTTGTGCGCCGTTTTTACAAAGTTTTCAGATTCCCTCCCGGGTTGCCTCCCCCACTGAATTGGCTATATAATCAATTTTGTTGAGACGTATTTTGAATTTGACGCCTCGGGTGCGGAGTTTTTGACGTTGTCGCCCATAGCCAAACTTGCGCGTGTGCTTGTGCGCCGTTTTTACAAAGTTTTCAGATTGCCTCCCGGGTTTGCATCCCCCACTGAATTGGCCATAGAATCAATTGTGTTGAGATGAATTTTGAATTTGACGCCTCGGGTGCGGAGTTTTTGACGTTGTCGCCCATAACCAAACTTGAGCGTGTGCTTGTGCGTCGTTTTTACAGTGTTTTCAGATTACCTCTCAGGTTGCAACCCCCACTGAATTGGCAATAGAATCAGTTTTGTTGAGACGGATTTTGAATTTGACGCCTCGGGTTCGGAGTTTTTGACGTCGTCGCCCATAGCCAAACTTGCGCGTGTGCTTGTGCGGCGTTTTTACAAAGTTTTCAGATTACCTCCCGGGTTGCACCCCTTACTGAATTGGCCATAGAATCAATTTTGTTGAGACGGATTTTGAATTTGACGCCTCGGGTTCGGAGTTTTTGACGTCGTCGCCCGTAGCCAAACTTGCGCGTGTGCTTGTGCGCCGTTTTTACAAAGTTTTCAGATTGCCTCCCGGGTTGCATCGCCCACTGAATTGGACATAGAATCAATTGTGTTGAGACGGATTTTGAATTTGACGCCTCGGGTGCGGAGTTTTTTACGTCGTCGCCCATAGCCAAACTTGCGCGTGTGCTTGTGTGCCGTTTTTACAAAGTTTTCAGATTCCCTCCCGGGTTGCCTCCCCCACTGAATTGGCCATATAATCAATTTTGTTGAGACGTATTTTGAATTTGACGCCTCGGGTGCGGAGTTTTTTACGTTGTCGCCCATAGCCAAACTTGCGCGTGTGCTTGTGCGCCGTTTTTACAAAGTTTTCAGATTGCCTCCCGGGTTTGCATCCCCCACTGAATTGGCCATATAATCAATTGTGTTGAGATGAATTTTGAATTTGACGCCTCGGGTGCTGAGTTTTTGACGTTGTCGCCCATAACCAAACTTGAGTGTGTGCTTGTGCGCCGTTTTTACAATATTTTCAGATTACCTCTCAGGTTGCAACCGCCACTGAATTGGCCATAGAATCCATTTTGTTGAGACGGATTTTGAATTTGACGCCTCGGGTTCGGAGTTTTTGACGTCGTCGCCCATAGCCAAACTTGCGCATGTGCTTGTGCGGCGTTTTTACAAAGTTTTCAGATTAGCTCCCGGGTTGCATCCCCTACTGAATTGGCCATATAATCAATTTTGTTGAGATGGATTTTGAATTTGACGCCTCGGGTGTGGAGTTTTTTGACATCGTCGCCCATAGCTAAACTTGCGCGTTTACTTGTGCTCCGTTTTTACAAAGTTTTCAGATTGCCTCTTGGGTTTGAATCCCCCACTGAATTGGCCATAGAATCAATTGTGTTGAGACGGATTTTGAATTTGACGCCTCGGGTGCGGAGTTTTTTACGTCGTAGCCCATAGCCAAACTTGCGCGTGTGCTTGTGTGCCGTTTTTACAAAGTTTTCAGATTCCCTCCCGGGTTGCCTCCCCCACTGAATTTGCCATATAATCAATTTTGTTGAGACGTATTTTGAATTTGACGCCTCGGGTGCGGAGTTTTTGACGTTGTCGCCCAAAGCCAAACTTGCGCGTGTGCTTGTGCGCCGTTTTTACAAAGTTTTCAGATTCCCTCACGGGTTGCCTCCCCCACTGAATTGGCTATATAATCAATTTTGTTGAGACGTATTTTGAATTTGACGCTTCGGGTGCGGAGTTTTTGACGTTGTCGCCCATAGCCAAACTTGCGCGTGTGCTTGTGCGCCGTTTTTACAAAGTTTTCAGATTGCCTCCCGGGTTTGCATCCCCCACTGAATTGGCCATAGAATCAATTGTGTTGAGATGAATTTTGAATTTGACGCCTCGGGTGCGGAGTTTTTGACGTTGTCGCCCATAACCAAACTTGAGCGTGTGCTTGTGCGTCGTTTTTACAATGTTTTCAGATTACCTCTCAGGTTGCAACCCCCACTGAATTGGCAATAGAATCAATTTTGTTGAGACGGATTTTGAATTTGACGCCTCGGGTTCGGAGTTTTTGACGTCGTCGCCCATAGCCAAACTTGCGCGTGTGCTTGTGCAGCGTTTTTACAAAGTTTTCAGATTACCTCCCGGGTTGCACCCCTTACTGAATTGGCCATAGAATCAATTTTGTTGAGACGGATTTTGAATTTGACGCCTCGGGTGCGGAGTTTTTGACGTTGTCGCCCATAACCAAACTTGAGCGTGTGCTTGTGCGCCGTTTTTATAATGTTTTCAGATTACCTCTCAGGTTGCAACCCCCACTGAATTGGCCATAGAATCAATTTTGTTGAGACGGATTTTGAATTTGACGCCTCGGGTTCGGAGTTTTTGACGTCGTCGCCCATAGCCAAACTTGCGCGTGTGCTTGTGCGGCGTTTTTACAAAGTTTTCAGATTACCTCCCGGGTTGCATCCCCTACTGAATTGGCCATAGAATCAATTTTGTTGAGACGGATTTTGAATTTGACGCCTCGGGTGTGGAGTTTTTGACGTCGTCGCCCATAGCTAAACTTGCGCGTATACTTGTGCTCCGTTTTTTCAAAGTTTTCAGATTGCCTCTTGGGTTTGCATCCCCCACTGAATTGGCCATAGAATCAATTGTGTTGAGACGGATTTTGAATTTGATGCCTCGGGTGCGGAGTTTTTTACGTCGTCGCCCATAGCCAAACTTGCGCGTGTGCTTGTGTGCCGTTTTTACAAAGTTTTCAGATTCCCTCCCGGGTTGCCTCCCCCACTGAATTGGCCATATAATCAATTTTGTTGAGACGTATTTTGAATTTGACGCCTCGGGTGCGGAGTTTTTGACGTTGTCGCCCATAGCCAAACTTGCGCGTGTGCTTGTGCGCCGTTTTTACAATGTTTTCAGATTACCTCTCAGGTTGCAACCCCCACTGAATTGGCCATAGAATCAATTTTGTTGAGACGGATTTTGAATTTGACGCCTCGGGTTTAGAGTTTTTGACGTCGTCGCCCATAGCCAAACTTGCGCGTGTGCTTGTGCGCCGTTTTTACAAAGTTTTCAGATTGCCTCCCGGGTTTGCATCCCCCACTGAATTGGCCATAGAATCAATTGTGTTGAGATGAATTTTGAATTTGACGCCTCGGGTGCGGAGTTTTTGACGTTGTCGCCCATAACCAAACTTGAGCGTGTGCTTGTGCGCCGTTTTTACAATGTTTTCAGATTACCTCTCAGGTTGCAACCCCCACTGAATTGGCCATAGAATCAATTTTGTTGAGACGGATTTTGAATTTGACGCCTCGGGTTCAGAGTTTTTGACGTCGTCGCCCATAGCCAAACTTGCGCGTGTGCTTGTGCGGCATTTTTACAAAGTTTTCAGATTACCTCCCGGGTTGCATCCCCTACTGAATTGGCCATATAATCAATTTTGTTGAGACGGATTTTGAATTTGACGCCTCGGGTGTGGAGTTTTTTGACGTCGTCGCCCATAGCTAAACTTGCGCGTGTACTTGTGCTCCGTTTTTACAAAGTTTTCAGATTGCCTCTTGGGTTTGCATCCCCCACTGAATTGGCCATAGAATCAATTGTGTTGAGACGGATTTTGAATTTGACGCCTCGGGTGCGGAGTTTTTTACGTCGTAGCCCATAGCCAAACTTGCGCGTGTGCTTGTGTGCCGTTTTTACAAAGTTTTCAGATTCCCTCCCGGGTTGCCTCCCCCACTGAATTTGCCATATAATCAATTTTGTTGAGACGTATTTTGAATTTGACGCCTCGGGTGCGGAGTTTTTGACGTTGTCGCCCATAGCCAAACTTGCGCGTGTGCTTGTGCGCCGTTTTTACAAAGTTTTCAGATTCCCTCCCGGGTTGCCTCCCCCACTGAATTGGCTATATAATCAATTTTGTTGAGACGTATTTTGAATTTGACGCCTCGGGTGCGGAGTTTTTGACGTTGTCGCCCATAGCCAAACTTGCGCGTGTGCTTGTGCGCCGTTTTTACAAAGTTTTCAGATTGCTTCCCGGGTTTGCATCCCCCACTGAATTGGCCATAGAATCAATTGTGTTGAGATGAATTTTGAATTTGACGCCTCGGGTGCGGAGTTTTTGACGTTGTCGCCCATAACCAAACTTGAGCGTGTGCTTGTGCGTCGTTTTTACAATGTTTTCAGATTACCTCTCAGGTTGCAACCCCCACTGAATTGGCCATAGAATCAATTTTGTTGAGACGGATTTTGAATTTGACGCCTCGGGTGCGGAGTTTTTGACGTTGTCGCCCATAGCCAAACTTGCGCGTGTGCTTGTGCGCCGTTTTTACAAAGTTTTCAAATTGCCTCCCGGGTTTGCATCCCCCACTGAATTGGCCATAGAATCAATTGTGTTGAGATGAATTTTGAATTTGACGCCTCGGGTGCGGAGTTTTTGACGTTGTCGCCCATAACCAAACTTGAGCGTGTGCTTGTGCGTCGTTTTTACAATGTTTTCAGATTACCTCTCAGGTTGCAACCCCCACTGAATTGGCCATAGAATCAATTTTGTTGAGACGGATTTTGAATTTGACGCCTCGGGTTCAGAGTTTTTGACGTCGTCGCCCATAGCCAAACTTGCGCGTGTGCTTGTGCGCCGTTTTTACAAAGTTTTCAGATTGCCTCCCGGGTTGCATCGCCCACTGAATTGGACATAGAATCAATTGTGTTGAGACGGATTTTGAATTTGACGCCTCGAGTGCGGAGTTTTTTACGTTGTCGCCCATAGCCAAACTTGCGCGTGTGCTTGTGTGCCGTTTTTACAAAGTTTTCAGATTCCCTCCCGGGTTGCCTCCCCCACTGAATTGGCCATATAATCAATTTTGTTGAGACGTATTTTGAATTAGACGCCTCGGGTGCGGAGTTTTTTACGTTGTCGCCCATAGCCAAACTTGCGCGTGTGCTTGTGCGCCGTTTTTACAAAGTTTTCAGATTGCCTCCCGGGTTTGCATCCCCCACTGAATTGGCCATAGAATCAATTGTGTTGAGATGAATTTTGAATTTGACGCCTCGGGTGCGGAGTTTTTGACGTTGTCGCCCATAACCAAACTTGAGCGTGTGCTTGTGCGCCGTTTTTACAATGTTTTCAGATTACCTCTCAGGTTGCAACCCCCACTGAATTGGCCATAGAATCAATTTTGTTGAGACGGATTTTGAATTTGACGCCTCGGGTTCGGAGTTTTTGACGTCGTCGCCCATAGCCAAACTTGCGCGTGTGCTTGTGCGGCATTTTTACAAAGTTTTCAGATTACCTCCCGGGTTGCATCCCCTACTGAATTGGCCATAGAATCAATTTTGTTGAGACGGATTTTGAATTTGACGCCTCGGGTGTGGAGTTTTTTGACGTCGTCGCCCATAGCTAAACTTGCGCGTATACTTGTGCTCCGTTTTTACAAAGTTTTCAGATTGCCTCTTGGGTTGCATACCCCACTGAATTGGCCATAGAATCAATTGTGTTGAGACGGATTTTGAATTTGACGCCTCGGGTGCGGAGTTTTTTACGTCGTCGCCCATAGCCAAACTTGCGCGTGTCCTTGTGTGCCATTTTTACAAAGTTTTCATATTCCCTCCCGGGTTGCCTCCCCACTGAATTGGCCATATAATCAGTTTTGTTGAGACGTATTTTGAATTTGACGCCTCGGGTGCGGAGTTTTTGATGTTGTCGCCCATAGCCAAACTTGCGCGTGTGCTTGTGCGCCGTTTTTACAAAGTTTTCAGATTGCCTCCCGGGTTTGCATCCCCCACTGAATTGGCCATAAAATCAATTGTGTTGAGATGAATTTTGAATTTGACGCCTCGGGTGCGGAGTTTTTGACGTTGTCGCCCATAACCAAACTTGAGCGTGTGCTTGTGCGCCGTTTTTACAATGTTTTCAAATTACCTCTCAGGTTGCAACCCCCACTGAATTAGCCATAGAATCAATTTTGTTGAGACGGATTTTGAATTTGACGCCTCGGGTTCAGAGTTTTTGACGTCGTCGCCCATAGCCAAACTTGCGCGTGTGCTTGTGCGCCATTTTTACAAAGTTTTCAGATTGCCTCCCGGGTTGCATCGCCCACTGAATTGGACATAGAATCAATTGTGTTGAGACGGATTTTGAATTTAACGCCTCGGGTGCGGAGTTTTTTACGTCGTCGCCCATAGCCAAACTTGCGCGTGTGCTTATGTGCCGTTTTTACAAAGTTTTCAGATTCCCTCCGGGTTGCCTCCCCCACTGAATTGGCCATATAATCAATTTTGTTGAGACGTATTTTGAATTAGACGCCTCGGGTGCGGAGTTTTTTACGTTGTCGCCCATAGCCAAACTTGCGCGTGTGCTTGTGCGCCGTTTTTACAAAGTTTTCAGATTGCCTCCCGGGTTTGCATCCCCCACTGAATTGGCCATAGAATCAATTGTGTTGAGATGAATTTTGAATTTGACGCCTTGGGTGCGGAGTTTTTGACGTTGTCGCCCATAACCAAACTTGAGCGTGTGCTTGTGCGCCGTTTTTACAATGTTTTCAGATTACCTCTCAGGTTTCAACCCCCACTGAATTGGCCATAGAATCAATTTTGTTGAGACGGATTTTGAATTTGACGCCTCGGGTTCGGAGTTTTTGACGTCGTCGCCCATAGCCAAACTTGCGTGTGTGCTTGTGCGGCGTTTTTACAAAGTTTTCAGATTACCTCCCGGGTTGCATCCCCTACTGAATTGGCCATAGAATCAATTTTGTTGAGACGGATTTTGAATTTGACGCCTCGGGTGTGGAGTTTTTTGACGTCGTCGCCCATAGCTAAACTTGCGCGTATACTTGTGCTCCGTTTTTACAAAGTTTTCAGATTGCCTCTTGGGTTTGCATCCCCCACTGAATTGGCCATAGAATCAATTGTGTTGAGACGGATTTTGAATTTGACGCCTCGGGTGCGGAGTTTTTTACGTCGTCGCCCATAGCCAAACTTGCGCGTGTGCTTATGTGCCGTTTTTACAAAGTTTTCAGATTCCCTCCGGGTTGCCTCCCCCACTGAATTGGCCATATAATCAATTTTGTTGAGACGTATTTTGAATTAGACGCCTCGGGTGCGGAGTTTTTTACGTTGTCGCCCATAGCCAAACTTGCGCGTGTGCTTGTGCGCCGTTTTTACAAAGTTTTCAGATTGCCTCCCGGGTTTGCATCCCCCACTGAATTGGCCATAGAATCAATTGTGTTGAGATGAATTTTGAATTTGACGCCTTGGGTGCGGAGTTTTTGACGTTGTCGCCCATAACCAAACTTGAGCGTGTGCTTGTGCGCCGTTTTTACAATGTTTTCAGATTACCTCTCAGGTTTCAACCCCCACTGAATTGGCCATAGAATCAATTTTGTTGAGACGGATTTTGAATTTGACGCCTCGGGTTCGGAGTTTTTGACGTCGTCGCCCATAGCCAAACTTGCGTGTGTGCTTGTGCGGCGTTTTTACAAAGTTTTCAGATTACCTCCCGGGTTGCATCCCCTACTGAATTGGCCATAGAATCAATTTTGTTGAGACGGATTTTGAATTTGACGCCTCGGGTGTGGAGTTTTTTGACGTCGTCGCCCATAGCTAAACTTGCGCGTATACTTGTGCTCCGTTTTTACAAAGTTTTCAGATTGCCTCTTGGGTTTGCATCCCCCACTGAATTGGCCATAGAATCAATTGTGTTGAGACGGATTTTGAATTTGACGCCTCGGGTGCGGAGTTTTTTACGTCGTCGCCCATAGCCAAACTTGCGCGTGTGCTTGTGTGCCGTTTTTACAAAGTTTTCAGATTCCCTCCCGGGTTGCCTCCCCCACTGAATTGGCCATATAATCAATTTTGTTGAGACGTATTTTGAATTTGACGCCTCGGGTGCGGAGTTTTTTACGTTGTCGCCCATAGCCAAACTTGCGCGTGTGCTTGTGCGCCGTTTTTACAAAGTTTTCAGATTGCCTCCCGAGTTTGCATCCCCCACTGAATTGGCCATAGAATCAATTGTGTTGAGATGAATTTTGAATTTGACGCCTCGGGTGCGGAGTTTTTGACATTGTCGCCCATAACCAAACTTGAGCGTGTGCTTGTGCGCCGTTTTTACAATGTTTTCAGATAACCTCTCAGGTTGCAACCCCCACTGAATTGGCCATAGTATCAATTTTGTTGAGACGGATTTTGAATTTGACGCCTCGGGTTCGGAGTTTTTGACGTCGTCGCCCATAGCCAAACTTGCGCGTGTGCTTGTGCGGCGTTTTTACAACGTTTTCAGATTACCTCCCGGGTTGCATCCCCAACTGAATTGGCCATAGAATCAATTTTGTTGAGACGGATTTTGAATTTGACGCCTCGGGTGTGGAGTTTTTTGACGTCGTCGCCCATAGCTAAACTTGCGCGTATACTTGTGCTCCGTTTTTACAAAGTTTTCAGATTGCCTCTTGGGTTTGCATCCCCCACTGAATTGGCCGTAGAATCAATTGTGTTGAGACGGATTTTGAATTTGACGCCTCGGGTGCGGAGTTTTTTACGTCGTCGCCCATAGCCAAACTTGCGCGTGTGCTTGTGTGCCGTTTTTACAAAGTTTTCAGATTCCCTCCCGGGTTGCCTCCCCCACTGAATTGGCCATATAATCAATTTTGTTGAGACGTATTTTGAATTTGACGCCTCGGGTGCGGAGTTTTTGACGTTGTCGCCCATAGCCAAACTTGCGCGTGTGCTTGTGCGCCGTTTTTACAAAGTTTTCAGATTGTCTCCCGGGTTTGCATCCCCCACTGAATTGGCCATAGAATCAATTGTGTTGAGATGAATTTTGAATTTGACGCCTCGGGTGCGGAGTTTTTGACGTTGTCGCCCATAACCAAACTTGAGCGTTTGCTTGTGCGCCGTTTTTACAATGTTTTCAGATTACCTCTCAGGTTGCAACCCCCACTGAATTGGCCATAGAATCAATTTTGTTGAGACGGATTTTGAATTTGACGCCTCGGGTTCGGAGTTTTTGACGTCGTCGCCCATAGCCAAACTTGCGCGTGTGCTTGTGCGGCGTTTTTACAAAGTTTTCAGATTACCTCCCGGGTTGCATCCCCTACTGAATTGGCCATAGAATCAATTTTGTTGAGACGGATTTTGAATTTGACGCCTCGGGTGTGGAGTTTTTTGAAGTCGTCGCCCATAGCTAAACTTGCGCGTATACTTGTGCTCCGTTTTTACAAACTTTTTAGATTGCCTCTTGGGTTTGCATCCCCCACTGAATTGGCCATAGAATTAATTGTGTTGAGACGGATTTTGAATTTGACGCCTCGGGTGCGGAGTTTTTTACGTCGTCGCCCATAGCCAAACTTGCGCGTGTGCTTGTGTGCCGTTTTTACAAAGTTTTCAGATTCCCTCCCGGGTTGCCTCCCCCACTGAATTGGCCATATAATCAATTTTGTTGAGACGTATTTTGAATTTGACGCCTCGGGTGCGGAGTTTTTGACGTTGTCGCCCATAGCCAAACTTGCGCGTGTGCTTGTGCGCCGTTTTTACAAAGTTTTCAGATTGCCTCCCGGGTTTGCATCCCCCACTGAATTGGCCATAGAATCAATTGTGTTGAGATGAATTTTGAATTTGACGCCTCGGGTGCGGAGTTTTTGACGTTGTCGCCCATAACCAAACTTGAGCGTGTGCTTGTGCGCCGTTTTTACAATGTTTTCAGATTACCTCTCAGGTTGCAACCCCCACTGAATTGGCCATAGAATCAATTTTGTTGAGACGGATTTTGAATTTGACGCCTCGGGTTCAGAGTTTTTGACGTCGTCGCCCATAGCCAAACTTGCGCGTGTGCTTGTGCGCCGTTTTTACAAAGTTTTCAGATTGCCTCCCGGGTTGCATCGCCCACTGAATTGGACATAGAATCAATTGTGTTGAGACGGATTTTGAATTTGACGCCTCGAGTGCGGAGTTTTTTACGTCGTCGCCCATAGCCAAACTTGCGCGTGTGCTTGTGTGCCGTTTTTACAAAGTTTTCAGATTCCCTCCCGGGTTGCCTCCCCCACTGAATTGGCCATATAATCAATTTTGTTGAGACGTATTTTGAATTAGACGCCTCGGGTGCGGAGTTTTTTACGTTGTCGCCCATAGCCAAACTTGCGCGTGTGCTTGTGCGCCGTTTTTACAAAGTTTTCAGATTGCCTCCCGGGTTTGCATCCCCCACTGAATTGGCCATAGAATCAATTGTGTTGAGATGAATTTTGAATTTGACGCCTCGGGTGCGGAGTTTTTGACGTTGTCGCCCATAACCAAACTTGAGCGTGTGCTTGTGCGCCGTTTTTACAATGTTTTCAGATTACCTCTCAGGTTGCAACCCCCACTGAATTGGCCATAGAATCAATTTTGTTGAGACGGATTTTGAATTTGACGCCTCGGGTTTGGAGTTTTTGACGTCGTCGCCAATAGCCAAACTTGCGCGTGTGCTTGTGCGGCGTTTTTACAAAGTTTTCAGATTACCTCCCGGGTTGCATCCCCCACTGAATTGGCCATAGAATCAATTTTGTTGAGACGGATTTTGAATTTGACGCCTCGGGTGTGGAGTTTTTTGACGTCGTCGCCCATAGCTAAACTTGCGCGTATACTTGTGCTCCGTTTTTACAAAGTTTTCAGATTGCCTCTTGGGTTTGCATCCCCCACTGAATTGGCCATAGAATCAATTGTGTTGAGACGGATTTTGAATTTGACGCCTCGGGTGCGGAGTTTTTTACGTCGTCGCCCATAGCCAAACTTGCGCGTGTGCTTGTGTGCCGTTTTTACAAAGTTTTCAGATTCCCTCCCGGGTTGCCTCCCCCACTGAATTGGCCATATAATCAATTTTGTTGAGACGTATTTTGAATTTGACGCCTCGAGTGCGGAGTTTTTGACGTTGTCGCCCATAGCCAAACTTGCGCGTGTGCTTGTGCGCCGTTTTTACAAAGTTTTCAGATTGCCTCCCGGGTTTGCATCCCCCACTATATTGGCCATAGAATCAATTATGTTGAGATGAATTTTGAATTTGACGCCTCGGGTGCGGAGTTTTTGACGTTGTCGCCCATAACCAAACATTAGCGTGTGCTTGTGCGCCGTTTTTACAATGTTTTCAGATTACCTCTCAGGTTGCAACCCCCACTGAATTGGCCATAGAATCAATTTTGTTGAGAAGGATTTTGAATTTGACGCCTCGGGTGCGGAGTTTTTTACGTCGTCGCCCATAGCCAAACTTGCGCGTGTGCTTGTGTGCCGTTTTTACAAAGTTTTCAGATTCCCTCCCGGGTTGCCTCCCCCACTGAATTGGCCATATAATCAATTTTTTTGAGACGTATTTTGAATTTGACGCCTCGGGTGCAGAGTTTTTTACGTTGTCGCCCATAGAAAAACTTGCGCGTGTTCTTGTGCGCCGTTTTTACAAAGTTTTCAGATTGCCTCCCGGGTTTGCATCCCCCACTGAATTGGCCATAGAATCAATTGTGTTGAGATGAATTTTGAATTTGACGCCTCGGGTGCGGAGTTTTTGACGTTGTCGCCCATAACCAAACTTGAGCGTGTGCTTGTGCGCCGTTTTTACAATGTTTTCAGATTACCTCTCAGGTTGCAACCCCCACTGAATTGGCCATAGAATCAATTTTGTTGAGACGGATTTTGAATTTGACGCCTCGGGTTCGGAGTTTTTGACGTCGTCGCCCATAGCCAAACTTGCGCGTGTGCTTGTGCGGCATTTTTACAAAGTTTTCAGATTACCTCCCGGGTTGCATCCCCTACTGAATTGGCCATAGAATCAATTTTGTTGAGACGGATTTTGAATTTGACGCCTCGGGTGTGGAGTTTTTTGAAGTCGTCGCCCATAGCTAAACTTGCGCGTATACTTGTGCTCCGTTTTTACAAACTTTTTAGATTGCCTCTTGGGTTTGCATCCCCCACTGAATTGGCCATAGAATTAATTGTGTTGAGACGGATTTTGAATTTGACGCCTCGGGTGCGGAGTTTTTTACGTCGTCGCCCATAGCCAAACTTGCGCGTGTGCTTGTGTGCCGTTTTTACAAAGTTTTCAGATTCCCTCCCGGGTTGCCTCCCCCACTGAATTGGCCATATAATCAATTTTGTTGAGACGTATTTTGAATTTGACGCCTCGGGTGCGGAGTTTTTGACGTTGTCGCCCATAGCCAAACTTGCGCGTGTGCTTGTGCGCCGTTTTTACAAAGTTTTCAGATTGCCTCCCGGGTTTGCATCCCCCACTGAATTGGCCATATAATCAATTGTGTTGAGATGAATTTTGAATTTGACGCCTCGGGTGCGGAGTTTTTGACGTTGTCGCCCATAACCAAACTTGAGCGTGTGCTTGTGCGCCGTTTTTACAATGTTTTCAGATTACCTCTCAGGTTGCAACCCCCACTGAATTGGCCATAGAATCAATTTTGTTGAGACGGATTTTGAATTTGACGCCTCGGGTTCAGAGTTTTTGACGTCGTCGCCCATAGCCAAACTTGCGCGTGTGCTTGTGCGCCGTTTTTACAAAGTTTTCAGATTGCCTCCCGGGTTGCATCGCCCACTGAATTGGACATAGAATCAATTGTGTTGAGACGGATTTTGAATTTGACGCCTCGAGTGCGGAATTTTTTACGTCGTCGCCCATAGCCAAACTTGCGCGTGTGCTTGTGTGCCGTTTTTACAAAGTTTTCAGATTCCCTCCCGGGTTGCCTCCCCCACTGAATTGGCCATATAATCAATTTTGTTGAGACGTATTTTGAATTAGACGCCTCGGGTGCGGAGTTTTTTACGTTGTCGCCCATAGCCAAACTTGCGCGTGTGCTTGTGCGCCGTTTTTACAAAGTTTTCAGATTGCCTCCCGGGTTTGCATCCCCCACTGAATTGGCCATAGAATCAATTGTGTTGAGATGAATTTTGAATTTGACGCCTCGGGTGCGGAGTTTTTGACGTTGTCGCCCATAACCAAACTTGAGCGTGTGCTTGTGCGCCATTTTTACAATGTTTTCAGATTACCTCTCAGGTTGCAACCCCCACTGAATTGGCCATAGAATCAATTTTGTTGAGACGGATTTTGAATTTGACGCCTCGGGTTTGGAGTTTTTGACGTCGTCGCCCATAGCCAAACTTGCGCGTGTGCTTGTGCGGCGTTTTTACAAAGTTTTCAGATTACCTCCCGGGTTGCATCCCCTACTGAATTGGCCATAGAATCAATTTTGTTGAGACGGATTTTGAATTTGACGCCTCGGGTGTGGAGTTTTTTGACGTCGTCGCCCATAGCTAAACTTGCGCGTATACTTGTGCTCCGTTTTTACAAAGTTTTCAGATTGCCTCTTGGGTTTGCATCCCCCACTGAATTGACCATAGAATCAATTGTGTTGAGACGGATTTTGAATTTGACGCCTCGGGTGCGGAGTTTTTTACGTCGTCGCCCATAGCCAAACTTGCGCGTGTGCTTGTGTGCCGTTTTTACAAAGTTTTCAGATTCCCTCCCGGGTTGCCTCCCCCACTGAATTGGCCATATAATCAATTTTGTTGAGACGTATTTTGAATTTGACGCCTCGGGTGCGGAGTTTTTGACGTTGTCGCCCATAGCCAAACTTGCGCGTGTGCTTGTGCGCCGTTTTTACAAAGTTTTCAGATTGCCTCCCGGGTTTGCATCCCCCACTGAATTGGCCATAGAATCAATTATGTTGAGATGAATTTTGAATTTGACGCCTCGGGTGCGGAGTTTTTGACGTTGTCGCCCATAACCAAACATTAGCGTGTGCTTGTGCGCCGTTTTTACAATGTTTTCAGATTACCTCTCAGGTTGCAACCCCCACTGAATTGGCCATAGAATCAATTTTGTTGAGAAGGATTTTGAATTTGACGCCTCGGGTGCGGAGTTTTTTACGTCGTCACCCATAGCCAAACTTGCGCGTGTGCTTGTGTGCCGTTTTTACAAAGTTTTCAGATTCCCTCCCGGGTTGCCTCCCCCACTGAATTGGCCATATAATCAATTTTTTTGAGACGTATTTTGAATTTGACGCCTCGGGTGCAGAGTTTTTTACGTTGTCGCCCATAGAAAAACTTGCGCGTGTTCTTGTGCGCCGTTTTTACAAAGTTTTCAGATTGCCTCCCGGGTTTGCATCCCCCACTGAATTGGCCATAGAATCAATTGTGTTGAGATGAATTTTGAATTTGACGCCTCGGGTGCGGAGTTTTTGACGTTGTCGCCCATAACCAAACTTGAGCGTGTGCTTGTGCGCCGTTTTTACAATGTTTTCAGATTACCTCTCAGGTTGCAACCCCCACTGAATTGGCCATAGAATCAATTTTGTTGAGACGGATTTTGAATTTGACGCCTCGGGTTCGGAGTTTTTGACGTCGTCGCCCATAGCCAAACTTGCGCGTGTGCTTGTGCGGCGTTTTTACAAAGTTTTCAGATTACCTCCCGGGTTGCATCCCCTACTGAATTGGCCATAGAATCAATTTTGTTGAGACGGATTTTGAATTTGACGCCTCGGGTGTGGAGTTTTTTGACGTCGTCGCCCATAGCTAAACTTGCGCGTATACTTGTGCTCCGTTTTTACAAAGTTTTCAGATTGCCTCTTGGGTTTGCATCCCCCACTAAATTGGCATAGAATCAATTGTGTTGAGACGGATTTTGAATTTGACGCCTCGGGTGCGGAGTTTTTTACGTTGTCGCCCATAGCCAAACTTGCACGTGTGCTTGTGTGCCGTTTTTACAAAGTTTTCAGATTCCCTCCCGGGTTGCCTCCCCCACTGAATTGGCCATATAATCAATTTTGTTGAGACGTATTTTGAATTAGACGCCTCGGGTGCGGAGTTTTTTACGTTGTCGCCCATAGCCAAACTTGCGCGTGTGCTTGTGCGCCGTTTTTACAAAGTTTTCAGATTGCCTCCCGGGTTTGCATCCCCCACTGAATTGGCCATAGAATCAATTGTGTTGAGATGAATTTTGAATTTGACGCCTCGGGTGCGGAGTTTTTCACGTTGTCGCCCATAACCAAACTTGAGCGTGTGCTTGTGCGCCGTTTTTACAATGTTTTCAGATTACCTCTCAGGTTGCAACCCCCACTGAATTGGCCATAGAATCAATTTTGTTGAGACGGATTTTGAATTTGACGCCTCGGGTTTGGAGTTTTTGACGTCGTCGCCCATAGCCAAACTTGCGCGTGTGCTTGTGCGGCGTTTTTACAAAGTTTTCAGATTACCTCCCGGGTTGCATCCCCTACTGAATTGGCCATAGAATCAATTTTGTTGAGACGGATTTTGAATTTGACGCCTCGGGTGTGGAGTTTTTTGACGTCGTCGCCCATAGCTAAACTTGCGCGTATACTTGTGCTCCGTTTTTACAAAGTTTTCAGATTGCCTCTTGGGTTTGCATCCCCCACTGAATTGGCCATAGAATCAATTGTGTTGAGACGGATTTTGAATTTGACGCCTCGGGTGCGGAGTTTTTTACGTCGTCGCCCATAGCCAAACTTGCGCGTGTGCTTGTGTGCCGTTTTTACAAAGTTTTCAGATTCCCTCCCGGGTTGCCTCCCCCACTGAATTGGCCATATAATCAATTTTGTTGAGACGTATTTTGAATTTGACGCCTCGGGTGCGGAGTTTTTGACGTTGTCGCCCATAGCCAAACTTGCGCGTGTGCTTGTGCGCCGTTTTTACAAAGTTTTCAGATTGCCTCCCGGGTTTGCATCCCCCACTGAATTGGCCATAGAATCAATTATGTTGAGATGAATTTTGAATTTGACGCCTCGGGTGCGGAGTTTTTGACGTTGTCGCCCATAACCAAACATTAGCGTGTGCTTGTGCGCCGTTTTTACAATGTTTTCAGATTACCTCTCAGGTTGCAACCCCCACTGAATTGGCCATAGAATCAATTTTGTAGAGAAGGATTTTGAATTTGACGCCTCGGGTGCGGAGTTTTTTACGTCGTCGCCCATAGCCAAACTTGCGCGTGTGCTTGTGTGCCGTTTTTACAAAGTTTTCAGATTCCCTCCCGGGTTGCCTCCCCCACTGAATTGGCCATATAATCAATTTTTTTGAGACGTATTTTGAATTTGACGCCTCGGGTGCAGAGTTTTTTACGTTGTCGCCCATAGAAAAACTTGCGCGTGTTCTTGTGCGCCGTTTTTACAAAGTTTTCAGATTGCCTCCCGGGTTTGCATCCCCCACTGAATTGGCCATAGAATCAATTGTGTTGAGATGAATTTTGAATTTGACGCCTCGGGTGCGGAGTTTTTGACGTTGTCGCCCATAACCAAACTTGAGCGTGTGCTTGTGCGCCGTTTTTACAATGTTTTCAGATTACCTCTCAGGTTGCAACCCCCACTGAATTGGCCATAGAATCAATTTTGTTGAGACGGATTTTGAATTTGACGCCTCGGGTTCGGAGTTTTTGACGTCGTCGCCCATAGCCAAACTTGCGCGTGTGCTTGTGCGGCGTTTTTACAAAGTTTTCAGATTACCTCCCGGGTTGCATCCCCTACTGAATTGGCCATAGAATCAATTTTGTTGAGACGGATTTTGAATTTGACGCCTCGGGTGTGGAGTTTTTTGACGTCGTCGCCCATAGCTAAACTTGCGCGTATACTTGTGCTCCGTTTTTACAAAGTTTTCAGATTGCCTCTTGGGTTTGCATCCCCCACTGAATTGGCATAGAATCAATTGTGTTGAGACGGATTTTGAATTTGACGCCTCGGGTGCGGAGTTTTTTACGTTGTCGCCCATAGCCAAACTTGCGCGTGTGCTTGTGTGCCGTTTTTACAAAGTTTTCAGATTCCCTCCCGGGTTGCCTCCCCCACTGAATTGGCCATATAATCAATTTTGTTGAGACGTATTTTGAATTAGACGCCTCGGGTGCGGAGTTTTTTACGTTGTCGCCCATAGCCAAACTTGCGCGTGTGCTTGTGCGCCGTTTTTACAAAGTTTTCAGATTGCCTCCCGGGTTTGCATTCCCCACTGAATTGGCCATAGAATCAATTGTGTTGAGATGAATTTTGAATTTGACGCCTCGGGTGCGGAGTTTTTGACGTTGTCGCCCATAACCAAACTTGAGCGTGTGCTTGTGCGCCGTTTTTACAATGTTTTCAGATTACCTCTCAGGTTGCAACCCCCACTGAATTGGCCATAGAATCAATTTTGTTGAGACGGATTTTGAATTTGACGCCTCGGGTTCGGAGTTTTTGACGTCGTCGCCCATAGCCAAACTTGCGCGTGTGCTTGTGCGGCGTTTTTACAAAGTTTTCAGATTACCTCCCGGGTTGCATCCCCTACTGAATTGGCCATAGAATCAATTTTGTTGAGACGGATTTTGAATTTGACGCCTCGGGTGTGGAGTTTTTTGACGTCGTCGCCCATAGCTAAACTTGCGCGTATACTTGTGCTCCGTTTTTACAAAGTTTTCAGATTGCCTCTTGGGTTTGCATCCCCCACTGAATTGGCCATAGAATCAATTGTGTTGAGATGGATTTTGAATTTGACGCCTCGGGTGCGGAGTTTTTTACGTCGTCGCCCATAGCCAAACTTGCGCGTGTGCTTGTGTGCCGTTTTTACAAAGTTTTCAGATTCCATCCCGGGTTGCCTCCCCCACTGAATTGGCCATATAATCAATTTTGTTGAGACGTATTTTGAATTTGACGCCTCGGGTGCGGAGTTTTTGACGTTGTCGCCCATAGCCAAACTTGCGCGTGTGCTTGTGCGCCGTTTTTACAAAGTTTTCAGATTGCCTCCCGGGTTTGCATCCCCCACTGAATTGGCCATAGAATCAATTGTGTTGAGATGAATTTTGAATTTGACGCCTCGGGTGCGGAGTTTTTGACGTTGTCGCCCATAACCAAACTTGAGCGTGTGCTTGTGCGCCGTTTTTACAATGTTTTCAGATTACCTCTCAGGTTGCAACCCCCACTGAATTGGCCATAGAATCAATTTTGTTGAGACGGATTTTGAATTTGACGCCTCGGGTGCGGAGTTTTTTACGTCGTCGCCCATAGCCAAACTTGCGCGTGTGCTTGTGTGCCGTTTTTACAAAGTTTTCAGATTCCCTCCCGGGTTGCCTCCCCCACTGAATTGGCCATATAATCAATTTTTTTGAGACGTATTTTGAATTTGACGCCTCGGGTGCAGAGTTTTTTACGTTGTCGCCCATAGCAAAACTAGCGCGTGTTCTTGTGCGCCGTTTTTACAAAGTTTTCAGATTGCCTCCCGGGTTTGCATCCCCCAGTGAATTGGCCATAGAATCAATTGTGTTGAGATGAATTTTGAATTTGACGCCTCGGGTGCGGAGTTTTTGACGTTGTCGCCCATAACCAAACTTGAGCGTGTGCTTGTGCGCCGTTTTTACAATGTTTTCAGATTACCTCTCAGGTTGCAACCCCCACTGAATTGGCCATAGAATCAATTTTGTTGAGACGGATTTTGAATTTGACGCCTCGGGTTCGGAGTTTTTGACGTCGTCGCCCATAGCCAAACTTGCGCGTGTGCTTGTGCGGCGTTTTTACAAAGTTTTCAGATTACCTCCCGGGTTGCATCCCCTACTGAATTGGCCATAGAATCAATTTTGTTGAGACGGATTTTGAATTTGACGCCTCGGGTGTGGAGTTTTTTGACGTCGTCGCCCATAGCTAAACTTGCGCGTATACTTGTGCTCCGTTTTTACAAAGTTTTCAGATTGCCTCTTGGGTTTGCATCCCCCACTGAATTGGCATAGAATCAATTGTGTTGAGACGGATTTTGAATTTGACGCCTCGGGTGCGGAGTTTTTTACGTCGTCGCCCATAGCCAAACTTGCGCGTGTGCTTGTGTGCCGTTTTTACAAAGTTTTCAGATTCCCTCCCGGGTTGCCTCCCCCACTGAATTGGCCATATAATCAATTTTGTTGAGACGTATTTTGAATTTGACGCCTCGGGTGCGGAGTTTTTGACGTTGTCGCCCATAGCCAAACTTGCGCGTGTGCTTGTGCGCCGTTTTTACAAAGTTTTCAGATTGCCTCCCGGGTTTGCATCCCCCACTGAATTGGCCATAGAATCAATTGTGTTGAGATGAATTTTGAATTTGACGCCTCGGGTGCGGAGTTTTTGACGTTATCGCCCATAACAAAACTTGAGCGTGTGCTTGTGCGCCGTTTTTACAATGTTTTCAGATTACCTCTCAGGTTGCAACCCCCACTGAATTGGCCATAGAATCAATTTTGTTGAGACGTATTTTGAATTTGACGCCTCGGGTTCGGAGTTTTTAACGTCGTCGCCCATAGCCAAACTTGCGCGTCTGCTTGTGCGCCGTTTTTACAAAGTTTTCAGATTGCCTCCCGGGTTGCATCCCCCACTGAATTGGCCATAGATTCAATTTTGTTGAGACGGATTTTGAATTTGATGCCTCGGGTATGGAGTTTTTTGACGTCGTCGCCCATAGCTAAACTTGCGCGTATACTTGTGCTCCGTTTTTACAAAGTTTTTCAGATTGCCTCTTTGGTTTGCATCCCCCACTGAATTGGCCATAGAATCAATTGTGTTGAGACAGATTTTGAATTTGACGCCTTGGGTGCGTAGTTTTTTACATCGTCGCCCATAGCCAAACTTGCGCGTATGCTTGTGCGCCGTTTTTACAAAGTTTTCAGATTGCCTCTTTGGTTTGCATCCCCCACTGAATTGGCCATAGAATCAATTGTGTTGAGACAGATTTTGAATTTGACGCCTTGGGTGCGTAGTTTTTTACATCGTCGCCCATAGCCAAACTTGCGCGTATGCTTGTGCGCCGTTTTTACAAAGTTTTCAGATTGGCCCCTGGGTTTGCATCCCCCACTGAATTGGTCATAGAATCAATTTTGTTGAGACGGATTTTGAATTTGATGCCTCGCGTGCGGAGTTTTTGAAGTCGTCGCCCATAGCCAAACTTGCGCGTGTGCTTCTGCGCCGTTTTTACAAAGTTTTCAGATTGCCTCCCGGGTTGCATCCCCCACTGAATTGGACATAGAATCAATTGTGTTGAGACGGATTTTGAATTTGACGCCTCGGGTGAGGAGTTTTTTACGTCGTCGCCCATAGCCAAACTTGCGCGTGTGCTTGTGTGCCATTTTTACAAAGTTTTCAGATTGTCTCTCAGGTTGCAACCCCCACTGAATTGGCCATAGAATCAATTTTGTTAAGACGGATTTTGAATTTGACGCCTCGGGTGCGGAGTTTTTGACGTCGTCGCCCATAGACAAACTTGCTCGCTTGCATGTGCGCCGTTTTTACAAAGTTTTCAGATTGCCTCCCGGGTATGCATCCCTACTGAATTGTACATAGAATCAATTGTGTTGAGACGGATTTTGAATTTGACGCCTCGGGTGCGGAGTTTTTTACGTCGTCGCCCATAGCCAAACTTGCGCGTGTGCTTGTGTGCCATTTTTACAAAGTTTTCAGATTCCCTCCCGGGTTGCCTCCCCCAATGAATTGGCCATATAATCAATTTTGTTGAGACGTATTTTGAATTTGACGCCTCGGGTGCAGAGTTTTTGACGTCGTCGCCCATAGCCAAACTTGCGCGCATGCTTGTGCGCCGTTTTTACATAGTTTTCAGATTGCCTCCCGGGTTTGCATCCCCCACTGAATTGGCCATAAAATCAATTGTGTTGAGACGGATTTTGAATTTGACACCTCGGGTGTGGAGTTTTTGACGTCGTCGCCCATAGCCAAACTTGCGCGTATGCTTGTGCTCCGTTTTTACAAAGTTTTCAGATTGCCTCACGGGTTTGCATCCCCCACTGAATTGGCAATAGAATCCATTGCATCGAGACGGTTTTTGAATTTGAGGCCTCGGGTGTAGAGTTTTTGACGTCGTGGCCCATTGCCACACTTGCGCGCATGCTTATGCGCCATTTTTACAAAGTTTTCGGATTACCTCTCGGGTTTGCACTCCCCACTGAATTGGCCATAGAATCAATTGTTCTGAGACGGATTTTGAATTTGAGGCCTCGGGTGAAGTGGTTTTGACGTCGTGGTCCATAGCCAAACTTCTAGCATACTTGTGCGCCGTTTTTACAAAGTTTTTAGATTGCCTCCCGGGTTTGCATCCCCCACTGAATTGGCCATAGAATCAATTGTGTGGAGACGGATTTTGAATTTGACACCTCGGGTGCGGAGTTTTTGAAGTTGTCGCCTATAGCCAAACTTGCGCGTGTGCTTGTACGCCGTTTTTACAAAGTTTTCAGATTGCCTCTCGGGTTGCAACCCCCACTGAATTGGCCATATAATCAATTGTGTTGAGATGGATTTTGAAATTGACGCCTTGGGTTTGCAATTTTTTACGTCGTCGCCCATAGCCAAACTTGCGCGTATGCTTGTGCGCCGTTTTTACAAAGTTTTCAGATTGCCCGCTGGATTTGCATCCCCCACTGAATTGGCCATATAATCAATTTTGTTGAGACAAATTTTGAATTTGACGCCTTGGGTGCGGAGTTTTTGACGTCGTCGCCCATAACCAAACTTGCGCGTGTGCTTGTGCGCCGTTTTTACAAAGTTTTCAGATCGCCTCCCGGGTTTGCAACCCCCACTGAATTGGCCATATAATCAATTTTGTTGAGATGAATTTCGAATTTGACGCCTCGGGTGCGGAGTTTTGAAGTTGTCGCCCATAGCCAAACTTGCGCGTGTGCTTGTGCGCCGTTTTTACAAAGTTTTCATATTGCCTCTCAGGTTGCAACCCCCACTGAATTGGCCATAGAATCAATTTTGTTGAGACGGATTTTGAATTTGACGCCTCGGGTGCGGAGTTTTTGACGTCGTCGCCCATAGACAAACTTGCTCGCTTGCATGTGCGCCGTTTTTACAAAGTTTTCAGATTGCCTCCCGGGTATGCATCCCTATTGAATTGTACATAGAATCAATTGTGTTGAGACGGATTTTGAATTTGACGCCTCGGGTGTGGAGTTTTTTACGTCGTCGCCCATAGCCAAACTTGCGCGTGTGCTTGTGTGCCGTTTTTACAAAGTTTTCAGATTCCCTCCCGGGTTGCCTCCCCCACTGAATTGGCCATATAATCAATTTTGTTGAGACGTATTTTGAATTTGACGCCTCGGGTGCGGAGTTTTTAACGTCGTCGCCCATAGCCAAACTTGCGCGCATGCTTGTGCGCCGTTTTTACAAAGTTTTCATATTGCCTCCTTGGTTTGCATCCCCCACTGAATTGGCCATAGAATCAATTGTGTCGAGACGGATTTTGAATTTGGCGCCTTGGGTGCGCAGTTTTTTACGTCGTCGCCCATAGCCAAACTTGCGCGTTTGCTTGTGCTTCGTTTTTACAAAGTTTTCAGATTGCCTCACGGGTTTGCATCCCCCACTGAATTGGCAATAGAATCCATTGCGTCGAGACGGTTTTTGAATTTGAGGCCTCGGGTGTAGAGTTTTTGACGTCGTGGCCCATTGCCACACTTGCGCGTATGCTTATGCCCCGTTTTTACAAAGTTTTCGGATTACCTCTCGGGTTTGCACTCCCCACTGAATTGGCCATAGAATCAATTGTTCCGAGACGGATTTTGAATTTGAGGCCTCGGGTGCAATGTTTTTGACGTCGTGGTCCATAGCCAAACTTCTAGCATACTTGTGCGCCGTTTTTACAAACTTTTTAGATTCCCTCCCGGGTTACCTCCCCCACTGAATTGGCCATAAAATCAATTGTGTTGGGACGGATTTTGAATTTGACGCCTCGGGTGTAGAGTTTTTGACGTCGTGGTCCATAGCCAAACTTCTGGCATACTTGTGCGCCGTTTTTACAAAGTTTTCAGATTGCCATAGAATCAATTGTGTCGAGACGGATTTTGAATTTGGCGCCTTGGGTGCGCAGTTTTTTACGTCGTCGCCCATAGCCAAACTTGCGCGTATGCTTGTGCGCCGTTTTTAAAAAGTTTTCAGATTGGCCCCTGGGTTTGCATCCCCCACTGAATTGGTCATAGAATCAATTTTGTTGAGAAGGATTTTGAATTTGACGCCTCGGGTGCGGAGTTTTAGAAGTCGTCGCCCATAGCCAAACTTGCGCGTGTGCTTGTGCGCCGTTTTTCCAAAGTTTTCAGATTGCCTCCCGGGTTGCATCGCCCACTGAATTGGCCATAGAATCAATTTTGTTGAGACGGATTTTGAATTTGACACTTCGGGTGCGGAGTTTTTGACGTCGTCGCCCATAGCCAAACTTGCGTGCATGCTTGTGCGCCGTTTTTACAAAGTTTTCAGATTACCTCCTTGGTTTGCATCCCCCACTGAATTGGCCATATAATCAATTGTGTCGAGACGGATTTTGAATTTGACGCCTCGGGTGCGGAGTTTTTGACGTCGTCGCCCATAGACAAACCTGCTCGCTTGCATGTGCGCCGTTTTTACAAAGTTTTCAGATTACCTCTCGGGTTGCAACCCCCATTGAATTGGCCATAGAATCAATTTTGTTGAGACGGATTTTGAATTTGACACCTCGGGTGCGGAATTTTTGACGTCGTCGCCCATAGCCAAACTTGCGCGCATGCTTGTGCGCCGTTTTTACAAAGTTTTCAGATTGCCTCCCGGGTTTGCATCCCCCACTGAATTGGCCATACAATCAATTGTGTTGAGACGGATTTTGAATTTGACGCCTCGGGTGTGTAGTTTTTGACGTCGTCGCCCATAGCCAAACTTGCGCGTATGCTTGTGCTCCGTTTTTACAAAGTTTTCAGATTGCCTCACGGGTTTGCATCCCCCACTGAATTGGCAATAGAATCCATTGCGTCGAGACGGTTTTTGAATTTGGGGCCTCGGGTGTAGAGTTTTTGACGTCGTGGCCCATTGCCACACTTGCACGCATGCTTATGCGCCGTTTTTACAAAGTTTTCGGATTACCTCTCGGGTTTGCACTCCCCACTGAATTGGCCATAGAATCAATTGTTCCGAGACGGATTTTGAATTTGAGGCCTCGGGTGCAGTGTTTTTGACGTCGTGGTCCATAGCCAAACTTCTAGCATACTTGTGCGCCGTTTTTACAAAGTTTTTAGATTCCCTCCCGGGTTACCTCCCCCACTGAATTGGCCATAAAATCAATTGTGTTGAGACGGATTTTGAATTTGATGCCTCGGGTGTGGAGTTTTTGACGTCGTCGCCCATATCCAAACTTGCGCGTATGCTTGTGCTCCGTTTTTACAAAGTTTTCAGATTGCCTCACGGGTTTGCATCCCCTACTGAATTGGCCATAGAATCAATTGTGTTGAGATGAATTTTGAATTTGACGCCTCGGGTGCGGAGTTTTTGACGTTGTCGCCCATAACCAAACTTGAGGGTGTGCTTGTGCGCCGTTTTTACAATGTTTTCAGATTACCTCTCAGGTTGCAACCCCCACTAAATTGGCCATAGAATCAATTTTGTTGAGACGGATTTTGAATTTGACGCCTCGGGTTCGGAGTTTTTGACGTCGTCGCCCATAGCCAAACTTGCGCGTGTGCTTGTGCGGCATTTTTACAAAGTTTTCAGATTACCTCCCGGGTTGCATCCCCTACTGAATTGGCCATAGAATCAATTTTGTTGAGACGGATTTTGAATTTGACGCCTCGGGTGTGGAGTTTTTTGACGTCGTCGCCCATAGCTAAACTTGCGCGTATACTTGTGCTCCGTTTTTACAAAGTTTTTAGATTGCCTCTTGGGTTTGCATCCCCCACTGAATTGGCCATAGAATTAATTGTGTTGAGACGGATTTTGAATTTGACGCCTCGGGTGCGGAGTTTTTTACGTCGTCGCCCATAGCCAAACTTGCGCGTGTGCTTGTGTGTCGTTTTTACAAAGTTTTCAGATTCCCTCCCGGGTTGCCTCCCCCACTGAATTGGCCATATAATCAATTTTGTTGAGACGTATTTTGAATTTGACGCCTCGGGTGCGGAGTTTTTGACGTTGTCGCCCATAGCCAAACTTGCGCGTGTGCTTGTGCGCCGTTTTTACAAATTTTCAGATTGCCTCCCGGGTTTGCATGCCCCACTGAATTGGCCATAGAATCAATTGTGTTGAGATGAATTTTGAATTTGACGCCTCGGGTGCGGAGTTTTTGACGTTGTCGCCCATAACCAAACTTGAGGGTGTGCTTGTGCGCCGTTTTTACAATGTTTTCAGATTACCTCTCACGTTGCAACCCCCACTGAATTGGCCATATAATCAATTTTGTTGAGACGGATTTTGAATTTGACGCCTCGGGTTCGGAGTTTTTGACGTCGTCGCCCATAGCCAAACTTGCGCGTGTGCTTGTGCGCCGTTTTTCCAAAGTTTTCAGATTGCCTCCCGGGTTGCATCGCCCACTGAATTGGCCATAGAATCAATTTTGTTGAGACGGATTTTGAATTTGACACTTCGGGTGCGGAGTTTTTGACGTCGTCGCCCATAGCCAAACTTGCGTGCATGCTTGTGCGCCGTTTTTACAAAGTTTTCAGATTACCTCCTTGGTTTGCATCCCCCACTGAATTGGCCATATAATCAATTGTGTCGAGACGGATTTTGAATTTGACGCCTCGGGTGCGGAGTTTTTGACGTCGTCGCCCATAGACAAACCTGCTCGCTTGCATGTGCGCCGTTTTTACAAAGTTTTCAGATTACCTCTCGGGTTGCAACCCCCATTGAATTGGCCATAGAATCAATTTTGTTGAGACGGATTTTGAATTTGACACCTCGGGTGCGGAATTTTTGACGTCGTCGCCCATAGCCAAACTTGCGCGCATGCTTGTGCGCCGTTTTTACAAAGTTTTCAGATTGCCTCCCGGGTTTGCATCCCCCACTGAATTGGCCATACAATCAATTGTGTTGAGACGGATTTTGAATTTGACGCCTCGGGTGTGTAGTTTTTGACGTCGTCGCCCATAGCCAAACTTGGTCATAGAATCAATTTTGTTGAGACGGATTTTGAATTTGACGCCTCGGGTGTGGAGTTTTTTGACGTCGTCGCCCATAGCTAAACTTGCGCGTATACTTGTGCTCCGTTTTTACAAAGTTTTAGATTGCCTCTTGGGTGTGCATCCCCCACTGAATTGGCCATAGAATTAATTGTGTTGAGACGGATTTTGAATTTGACGCCTCGGGTGCGGAGTTTTTTACGTCGTCACCCATAGCCAAACTTGCGCATGTGCTTGTGTGTCGTTTTTACAAAGTTTTCAGATTCCCTCCCGGGTTGCCTCTCCCACTGAATTGGCCATATAATCAATTTTGTTGAGACGTATTTTGAATTTGACACCTCGGGTGCGGAGTTTTTGACGTTGTCGCCCATAGCCAAACTTGCGCGTGTGCTTGTGCGCCGTTTTTACAAAGTTTTCAGATTACCTCCCGGGTTGCATCCCCAACTGAATTGGCCATAGAATCAATTGTGTTGAGATGAATTTTAAATTTGACGCCTCGGGTGCGGAGTTTTTGACGTTGTCGCCCATAACCAAACTTGAGCGTGTGCTTGTGCGCCGTTTTTACAATGTTTTCAGATTACCTCTCAGGTTGCAACCCCCACTGAATTGGCCATAGAATCAATTTTGTTGAGACGGATTTTGAATTTGACGCCTCGGGTTCAGAGTTTTTGACGTCGTCGCCCATAGCCAAACTTGCGCGTGTGCTTGTGCGCCGTTTTTACAAAGTTTTCAGATTGCCTCTCGGGTTGCATCGCCCACTGAATTGGACATAGAATCAATTGTGTTGAGACGGATTTTGAATTTGACGCCTCGAGTGCGGAGTTTTTTACGTCGTCGCCCATAGCCAAACTTGCGCGTGTGCTTGTGTGCCGTTTTTACAAAGTTTTCAGATTCCCTCCCGGGTTGCCTCCCCCACTGAATTGACCATATAATCAATTTTGTTGAGACGTATTTTGAATTAGACGCCTCGGGTGCGGAGTTTTTTACGTTGTCGCCCATAGCCAAACTTGCGCGTGTGCTTGTGCGCCGTTTTTACAAAGTTTTCAGATTGCCTCCCGGGTTTGCATCCCCCACTGAATTGGCCATAGAATCAATTGTGTTGAGATGAATTTTGAATTTGACGCCTCGGGTGCGGTGTTTTTGACGTTGTTGCCCATAACCAAACTTGAGCGTGTGCTTGTGCGCCGTTTTTACAATGTTTTCAGATTACCTCTCAGGTTGCAACCCCCACTGAATTGGCCATAGAATCAATTTTGTTGAGTCGGATTTTGAATTTGACGCCTCGGGTTCAGAGTTTTTGACGTCGTCGCCCATAGCCAAACTTGCGCGTGTGCTTGTGCGGCGTTTTTACAAAGTTTTCAGATTACCTCCCGGGTTGCATCCCCTACTGAATTGGCCATAGAATCAATTTTGTTGAGACGGATTTTGAATTTGACGCCTCGGGTGTGGAGTTTTTTGACGTCGTCGCCCATAGCTAAACTTGCGCGTATACTTGTGCTCCGTTTTTACAAAGTTTTCAGATTGCCTCTTGGGTTTGCATCCCCCACTGAATTGGCCATAGAATCAATTGTGTTGAGACGGATTTTGAATTTGACGCCTCGGGTGCGGAGTTTTTTACGTCGTCGCCCATAGCCAAACTTGCGCGTGTGCTTGTGTGGCGTTTTTACAAAGTTTTCAGATTCCCTCCCGGGTTGCCTCCCCCACTGAATTGTCCATATAATCAATTTTCTTGAGACGTATTTTGAATTTGACGCCTCGGGTGCGTAGTTTTTGACGTTGTCGCCCATAGCCAAACTTGCGCGTGTGCTTGTGCGCCGTTTTTACAAAGTTTTCAGATTGCCTCCCGGGTTTGCATCCCCCACTGAATTGGCCATAGAATCAATTGTGTTGAGATGAATTTTGAATTTGACGCCTCGGGTGCGGAGTTTTTGACGTTGTCGCCCATAACCAAACTTGAGCGTGTGCTTGTGCGCCGTTTTTACAATGTTTTCAGATTACCTCTCAGGTTGCAACCCCCACTGAATTGGCCATAGAATCAATTTTGTTGAGACGGATTTTGAATTTGACGACTCGGGTGCGGAGTTTTTTACGTCGTCGCCCATAGCCAAACTTGCGCGTGTGCTTGTGTGCCGTTTTTACAAAGTTTTCAGATTCCCTCCCGGGTTGCCTCCCCCACTGAATTGGCCATATAATCAATTTTTTTGAGACGTATTTTGAATTTGACGCCTCGGGTGCAGAGTTTTTTACGTTGTCGCCCATAGCCAAACTTGCGCGTGTTCTTGTGCGCCGTTTTTACAAAGTTTTCAGATTGCCTCCCGGGTTTGCATCCCCCACTGAATTGGCCATAGAATCAATTGTGTTGAGATGAATTTTGAATTTGAAGCCTCGGGTGCGGAGTTTTTGACGTTGTCGCCCATAACCAAACTTGAGCGTGTGCTTGTGCGCCGTTTTTACAATGTTTTCAGATTACCTCTCAGGTTGCAACCCCCACTGAATTGGCCATAGAATCAATTTTGTTGAGACGGATTTTGAATTTGACGCCTCGGGTTCGGAGTTTTTGACGTCGTCGCCCATAGCCAAACCTGCGCGTGTGCTTGTGCGGCGTTTTTACAAAGTTTTCAGATTACCTCCCGGGTTGCATCCCCTACTGAATTGGCCATAGAATCAATTTTGTTGAGACGGATTTTGAATTTGACGCCTCGGGTGTGGAGTTTTTTAACGTCGTCGCCCATAGCTAAACTTGCGCGTATACTTGTGCTCCGTTTTTACAAAGTTTTCAGATTGCCTCTTGGGTTTGCATCCCCCACTGAATTGGCATAGAATCAATTGTGTTGAGACGGATTTTGACTTTGACGCCTCGGGTGCGGAGTTTTTTACGTCGTCGCCCATAGCCAAACTTGCGCGTGTGCTTGTGTGCCGTTTTTACAAAGTTTTCAGATTCCCTCCCGGGTTGCCTCTCCCACTGAATTGGCCATATAATCAATTTTGTTGAGACGTATTTTGAATTTGACACCTCGGGTGCGGAGTTTTTGACGTTGTCGCCCATAGCCAAACTTGCGCGTGTGCTTGTGCGCCGTTTTTACAAAGTTTTCAGATTACCTCCCGGGTTGCATCCCCAACTGAATTGGCCATAGAATCAATTGTGTTGAGATGAATTTTAAATTTGACGCCTCGGGTGCGGAGTTTTTGACGTTGTCGCCCATAACCAAACTTGAGCGTGTGCTTGTGCGCCGTTTTTACAATGTTTTCAGATTACCTCTCAGGTTGCAACCCCCACTGAATTGGCCATAGAATCAATTTTGTTGAGACGGATTTTGAATTTGACGCCTCGGGTTCGGAGTTTTTGACGTAGTCGCCCATAGCCAAACTTGCGCGTGTGCTTGTGCGCCGTTTTTACAAAGTTTTCAGATTGCCTCTCGGGTTGCATCGCCCACTGAATTGGACATAGAATCAATTGTGTTGAGACGGATTTTGAATTTGACGCCTCGAGTGCGGAGTTTTTTACGTCGTCGCCCATAGCCAAACTTGCGCGTGTGCTTGTGTGCCGTTTTTACAAAGTTTTCAGATTCCCTCCCGGGTTGCCTCCCCCACTGAATTGACCATATAATCAATTTTGTTGAGACGTATTTTGAATTAGACGCCTCGGGTGCGGAGTTTTTTACGTTGTCGCCCATAGCCAAACTTGCGCGTGTGCTTGTGCGCCGTTTTTACAAAGTTTTCAGATTGCCTCCCGGGTTTGCATCCCCCACTGAATTGGCCATAGAATCAATTGTGTTGAGATGAATTTTGAATTTGACGCCTCGGGTGCGGTGTTTTTGACGTTGTTGCCCATAACCAAACTTGAGCGTGTGCTTGTGCGCCGTTTTTACAATGTTTTCAGATTACCTCTCAGGTTGCAACCCCCACTGAATTGGCCATAGAATCAATTTTGTTGAGACGGATTTTGAATTTGACGCCTCGGGTTCAGAGTTTTTGACGTCGTCGCCCATAGCCAAACTTGCGCGTGTGCTTGTGCGGCGTTTTTACAAAGTTTTCAGATTACCTCCCGGGTTGCATCCCCTACTGAATTGGCCATAGAATCAATTTTGTTGAGACGGATTTTGAATTTGACGCCTCGGGTGTGGAGTTTTTTGACGTCGTCGCCCATAGCTAAACTTGCGCGTATACTTGTGCTCCGTTTTTACAAAGTTTTCAGATTGCCTCTTGGGTTTGCATCCCCCACTGAATTGGCCATAGAATCAATTGTGTTGAGACGGATTTTGAATTTGACGCCTCGGGTGCGGAGTTTTTTACGTCGTCGCCCATAGCCAAACTTGCGCGTGTGCTTGTGTGGCATTTTTACAAAGTTTTCAGATTCCCTCCCGGGTTGCCTCCCCCACTGAATTGTCCATATAATCAATTTTCTTGAGACGTATTTTGAATTTGACGCCTCGGGTGCGTAGTTTTTGACGTTGTCGCCCATAGCCAAACTTGCGCGTGTGCTTGTGCGCCGTTTTTACAAAGTTTTCAGATTGCCTCCCGGGTTTGCATCCCCCACTGAATTGGCCATAGAATCAATTGTGTTGAGATGAATTTTGAATTTGACGCCTCGGGTGCGGAGTTTTTGACGTTGTCGCCCATAACCAAACTTGAGCGTGTGCTTGTGCGCCGTTTTTACAATGTTTTCAGATTACCTCTCAGGTTGCAACCCCCACTGAATTGGCCATAGAATCAATTTTGTTGAGACGGATTTTGAATTTGACGACTCGGGTGCGGAGTTTTTTACGTCGTCGCCCATAGCCAAACTTGCGCGTGTGCTTGTGTGGCGTTTTTACAAAGTTTTCAGATTCCCTCCCGGGTTGCCTCCCCCACTGAATTGGCCATATAATCAATTTTTTTGAGACGTATTTTGAATTTGACGCCTCGGGTGCAGAGTTTTTTACGTTGTCGCCCATAGCCAAACTTGCGCGTGTTCTTGTGCGCCGTTTTTACAAAGTTTTCAGATTGCCTCCCGGGTTTGCATCCCCCACTGAATTGGCCATAGAATCAATTGTGTTGAGATGAATTTTGAATTTGACGCCTCGGGTGCGGAGTTTTTGACGTTGTCGCCCATAACCAAACTTGAGCGTGTGCTTGTGCGCCGTTTTTACAATGTTTTCAGATTACCTCTCAGGTTGCAACCCCCACTGAATTGGCCATAGAATCAATTTTGTTGAGACGGATTTTGAATTTGACGCCTCGGGTTCGGAGTTTTTGACGTCGTCGCCCATAGCCAAACCTGCGCGTGTGCTTGTGCGGCGTTTTTACAAAGTTTTCAGATTACCTCCCGGGTTGCATCCCCTACTGAATTGGCCATAGAATCAATTTTGTTGAGACGGATTTTGAATTTGACGCCTCGGGTGTGGAGTTTTTTGACGTCGTCGCCCATAGCTAAACTTGCGCGTATACTTGTGCTCCGTTTTTACAAAGTTTTCAGATTGCCTCTTGGGTTTGCATCCCCCACTGAATTGGCATAGAATCAATTGTGTTGAGACGGATTTTGACTTTGACGCCTCGGGTGCGGAGTTTTTTACGTCGTCGCCCATAGCCAAACTTGCGCGTGTGCTTGTGTGCCGTTTTTACAAAGTTTTCAGATTCCCTCCCGGGTTGCCTCTCCCACTGAATTGGCCATATAATCAATTTTGTTGAGACGTATTTTGAATTTGACACCTCGGGTGCGGAGTTTTTGACGTTGTCGCCCATAGCCAAACTTGCGCGTGTGCTTGTGCGCCGTTTTTACAAAGTTTTCAGATTACCTCCCGGGTTGCATCCCCAACTGAATTGGCCATAGAATCAATTGTGTTGAGATGAATTTTAAATTTGACGCCTCGGGTGCGGAGTTTTTGACGTTGTCGCCCATAACCAAACTTGAGCGTGTGCTTGTGCGCCGTTTTTACAATGTTTTCAGATTACCTCTCAGGTTGCAACCCCCACTGAATTGGCCATAGAATCAATTTTGTTGAGACTGATTTTGAATTTGACGCCTCGGGTTCGGAGTTTTTGACGTAGTCGCCCATAGCCAAACTTGCGCGTGTGCTTGTGCGCCGTTTTTACAAAGTTTTCAGATTGCCTCTCGGGTTGCATCGCCCACTGAATTGGACATAGAATCAATTGTGTTGAGACGGATTTTGAATTTGACGCCTCGAGTGCGGAGTTTTTTACGTCGTCGCCCATAGCCAAACTTGCGCGTGTGCTTGTGTGCCGTTTTTACAAAGTTTTCAGATTCCCTCCCGGGTTGCCTCCCCCACTGAATTGACCATATAATCAATTTTGTTGAGACGTATTTTGAATTAGACGCCTCGGGTGCGGAGTTTTTTACGTTGTCGCCCATAGCCAAACTTGCGCGTGTGCTTGTGCGCCGTTTTTACAAAGTTTTCAGATTGCCTCCCGGGTTTGCATCCCCCACTGAATTGGCCATAGAATCAATTGTGTTGAGATGAATTTTGAATTTGACGCCTCGGGTGCGGTGTTTTTGACGTTGTTGCCCATAACCAAACTTGAGCGTGTGCTTGTGCGCCGTTTTTACAATGTTTTCAGATTACCTCTCAGGTTGCAACCCCCACTGAATTGGCCATAGAATCAATTTTGTTGAGACGGATTTTGAATTTGACGCCTCGGGTTCAGAGTTTTTGACGTCGTCGCCCATAGCCAAACTTGCGCGTGTGCTTGTGCGGCGTTTTTACAAAGTTTTCAGATTACCTCCCGGGTTGCATCCCCTACTGAATTGGCCATAGAATCAATTTTGTTGAGACGGATTTTGAATTTGACGCCTCGGGTGTGGAGTTTTTTGACGTCGTCGCCCATAGCTAAACTTGCGCGTATACTTGTGCTCCGTTTTTACAAAGTTTTCAGATTGCCTCTTGGGTTTGCATCCCCCACTGAATTGGCCATAGAATCAATTGTGTTGAGACGGATTTTGAATTTGACACCTCGGGTGCGGAGTTTTTTACGTCGTCGCCCATAGCCAAACTTGCGCGTGTGCTTGTGTGGCGTTTTTACAAAGTTTTCAGATTCCCTCCCGGGTTGCCTCCCCCACTGAATTGTCCATATAATCAATTTTCTTGAGACGTATTTTGAATTTGACGCCTCGGGTGCGTAGTTTTTGACGTTGTCGCCCATAGCCAAACTTGCGCGTGTGCTTGTGCGCCGTTTTTACAAAGTTTTCAGATTGCCTCCCGGGTTTGCATCCCCCGCTGAATTGGCCATAGAATCAATTGTGTTGAGATGAATTTTGAATTTGACGCCTCGGGTGCGGAGTTTTTGACGTTGTCGCCCATAACCAAACTTGAGCGTGTGCTTGTGCGCCGTTTTTACAATGTTTTCAGATTACCTCTCAGGTTGCAACCCCCACTGAATTGGCCATAGAATCAATTTTGTTGAGACGGATTTTGAATTTGACGACTCGGGTGCGGAGTTTTTTACGTCGTCGCCCATAGCCAAACTTGCGCGTGTGCTTGTGTGCCGTTTTTACAAAGTTTTCAGATTCCCTCCCGGGTTGCCTCCCCCACTGAATTGGCCATATAATCAATTTTTTTGAGACGTATTTTGAATTTGACGCCTCGGGTGCAGAGTTTTTTACGTTGTCGCCCATAGCCAAACTTGCGCGTGTTCTTGTGCGCCGTTTTTACAAAGTTTTCAGATTGCCTCCCGGGTTTGCATCCCCCACTGAATTGGCCATAGAATCAATTGTGTTGAGATGAATTTTGAATTTGACGCCTCGGGTGCGGAGTTTTTGACGTTGTCGCCCATAACCAAACTTGAGCGTGTGCTTGTGCGCCGTTTTTACAATGTTTTCAGATTACCTCTCAGGTTGCAACCCCCACTGAATTGGCCATAGAATCAATTTTGTTGAGACGGATTTTGAATTTGACGCCTCGGGTTCGGAGTTTTTGACGTCGTCGCCCATAGCCAAACCTGCGCGTGTGCTTGTGCGGCGTTTTTACAAAGTTTTCAGATTACCTCCCGGGTTGCATCCCCTACTGAATTGGCCATAGAATCAATTTTGTTGAGACGGATTTTGAATTTGACGCCTCGGGTGTGGAGTTTTTTGACGTCGTCGCCCATAGCTAAACTTGCGCGTATACTTGTGCTCCGTTTTTACAAAGTTTTCAGATTGCCTCTTGGGTTTGCATCCCCCACTGAATTGGCATAGAATCAATTGTGTTGAGACGGATTTTGACTTTGACGCCTCGGGTGCGGAGTTTTTTACGTCGTCGCCCATAGCCAAACTTGCGCGTGTGCTTGTGTGCCGTTTTTACAAAGTTTTCAGATTCCCTCCCGGGTTGCCTCCCCCACTGAATTGGCCATATAATCAATTTTGTTGAGACGTATTTTGAATTTGACGCCTCAGGTGCGGAGTTTTTGACGTTGTCGCCCATAGCCAAACTTGCGCGTGTGCTTGTGCGCCGTTTTTACAAAGTTTTCAGATTGCCTCCCGGGTTTGCATCCCCCACTGAATTGGCCATAGAATCAATTGTGTTGAGATGAATTTTGAATTTGACTCCTCGGGTGCGGAGTTTTTGACGTTGTCGCCCATAACCAAACTTGAGCGTGTGCTTGTGCGCCGTTTTTACAATGTTTTCAGATTACCTCTCAGGTTGCAACCCCCACTGAATTGGCCATAGAATCAATTTTGTTGAGATGAATTTTGAATTTGACGCCTCGGGTGCGGAGTTTTTGACGTTGTCGCCCATAACCAAACTTGAGCGTGTGCTTGTGCGCCGTTTTTACAATGTTTTCAGATTACCTCTCAGGTTGCAACCCCCACTGAATTGGCCATAGAATCAATTTTGTTGAGACGGATTTTGAATTTGGCGCCTTGGGTGCGCAGTTTTTTACGTCGTCGCCCATAGCCAAACTTGCGCGTATGCTTGTGCGCCGTTTTTAAAAAGTTTTCAGATTGGCCCCTGGGTTTGCATCCCCCACTGAATTGGTCATAGAATCAATTTTGTTGAGAAGGATTTTGAATTTGACGCCTCGGGTGCGGAGTTTTAGAAGTCGTCGCCCATAGCCAAACTTGCGCGTGTGCTTGTGCGCCGTTTTTACAAAGTTTTCAGATTGCCTCCCGGGTTTGCATCCCCCACTGAATTGGCCATAAAATCAATTGTGTTGAGACGGATTTTGAATTTGACGCCTCGGGTGTGGAGTTTTTGACGTCGTCGCCCATAGCCAAACTTGCGCGTATGCTTGTGCTCCGTTTTTACAAAGTTTTCAGATTGCCTCACGGGTTTGCATCCCCCATTGAATTGGCAATAGAATCCATTGCATCGAGACGGTTTTTGAATTTGAGGCCTCGGGTGTAGAGTTTTTGACGTCGTGGCCCATTGCCACACTTGCGCGCATGCTTATGCGCCGTTTTTACAAAGTTTTCGGATTACCTCTCGGGTTTGCACTCCCCACTGAATTGGCCATAGAATCAATTGTTCCGAGACGGATTTTGAATTTGACGCCTCGGGTGCGGAGTTTTTGAAGTTGTCGCCTATAGCCAAACTTGCGCGTGTGCTTGTGCGCCGTTTTTACAAAGTTTTCAGATTGCCTCTCGGGTTGCAACCCCCACTGAATTGGCCATATAATCAATTGTGTTGAGACGGATTTTGAATTTGACGCCTTGGGTGCGCAATTTTTTACGTCGTCGCCCATAGCCAAACTTGCGCGTATGCTTGTGCGCCGTTTTTACAAAGTTTTCAGATTGCCCGATGGATTTGCATCCCCCACTGAATTGGCCATAGAATCAATTTTTTTTAGACAAATTTTGAATTTGACGCCTCGGGTGCGGAGTTTTTGACGTCGTCGCCCATAACCAAACTTGCGTGTGTGCTTGTGCGCCGTTTTTACAAAGTTTTCAAATTGCCTCCCGGGTTTGCAACCCCCACTGAATTGGCCATATAATCAATTTTATTGAGATGAATTTCGAATTTGACGCCTCGGGTGCGGAGTTTTGAAGTTGTCGCCCTTAGCCAAACTTGCGCGTGTGCTTGTGCGCCGTTTTTACAAAGTTTTCAGATTGCCTCTCAGGTTGCAAGCCCCACTGAATTGGCCATATAATCAATTTTGTTGAGACGGATTTTGAATTTGACGCCTCGGGTGCGGAGTTTTTGACGTCGTCGCCCATAGACAAACTTGCTCGCTTGCATGTGCGCCGTTTTTACAAAGTTTCCAGATTGCCTCCCGGGTATGCATCCCTACTGAATCGTACATAGAATCAATTGTGTTGAGACGGATTTTGAATTTGACGCCTCGGGTGCGGAGTTTTTTACGTCGTCGCCCATAGCCAAACTTGCGCGTGTGCTTGTGTGCCGTTTTTACAAAGTTTTCAGATTCCCTCCCGGGTTGCCTCCCCCACTGAATTGGCCATATAATCAATTTTGTTGAGACGTATTTTGAATTTGACGCCTCGGGTGCGGAGTTTTTGACGTCGTCGCCCATAGCCAAACTTGCGCGCATGCTTGTGCGCCGTTTTTACAAAGTTTTCAGATTGCCTCCTTGGTTTGCACCCCCCACTGAATTGGCCATAGAATCAATTGTGTCGAGACGGATTTTGAATTTGGCGCCTTGGGTGCGCAGTTTTTTACGTCGTCTCCCATAGCCAAACTTGCGCGTTTGCTTGTGCTTCGTTTTTACAAAGCTTTCAGATTGCCTCACGGGTTTGCATCCCCCACTGAATTGGCAATAGAATCCATTGCGTCGAGACGATTTTTGAATTTGAGGCCTCGGGTGTAGAGTTTTTGACGTCGTGGCCCATTGCCACACTTGCGCGTATGCTTATGCGCCGTTTTTACAAAGTTTTCGGATTACCTCTCGGGTTTGCACTCCCCACTGAATTGGCCATAGAATCAATTGTTCTGAGAGGGATTTTGAATTTGAGGCCTCGGGTGCAGAGTTTTTGACGTCGTGGTCCATAGCCAAACTTCTGGCATACTTGTGCGCCGTTTTTACAAAGTTTTCAGATTGCCATAGAATCAATTGTGTCGAGACGGATTTTGAATTTGGCGCCTTGGGTGCGCAGTTTTTTACGTCGTCGCCCATAGCCAAACTTGCGCGTATGCTTGTGCGCCGTTTTTAAAAAGTTTTCAGATTGGCCCCTGGGTTTGCATCCCCCACTGAATTGGTCATAGAATCAATTTTGTTGAGAAGGATTTTGAATTTGACGCCTCGAGTGCGGAGTTTTAGATGTCGTCGCCCATAGCCAAACTTGCGCGTGTGCTTGTGCGCCGTTTTTACAAAGTTTTCAGATTGCCTCCCGGGTTGCATCCCCCACTGAATTGGCCATAAAATCAATTGTGTTGAGATGGATTTTAAATTTGACGCCTCGGGTGTGGAGTTTTTGACGTCGTCGCCCATAGCCAAACTTGCGTGTATGCTTGTGCTCCGTTTTTACAAAGTTTTCAGATTGCCTCACGGGTTTGCATCCCCCACTGAATTGGCAATAGAATACATTGCGTCGAGACGGTTTTTGAATTTGAGGCCTCGGGTGTAGTGTTTTTAACGTCGTGGCCCATTGCCACACTTGCACTCTCTACTGAATTGGCCAAAGAATCAATTGTTCCGAGACGGATTTTGAATTTGAGGCCTCGGGTGCAGTGTTTTTGACGTCGTGGTCCATAGCCAAACTTCTGGCATACTTGTGCGCCGTTTTTACAAAGTTTTTAGATTGCCTCCCGGGTTTGCATCCCCCACTGAATTGGCCATAGAATCAATTGTGTGGAGATGGATTTTGAATTTGACGCCTCGGGTGCGCAATTTTTTATGTCGTCGCCCATAGCCAAACTTGCGCGTATGCTTGTGCGCCGTTTTTACAAAGTTTTCAAATTGCCCCCTGGATTTGCATCCCCCACTGAATTGGCCATAGATTCAATTTTGTTGAGACAAATTTTGAATTTGACGCCTCGGGTGCGGAGTTTTTGACGTCGTCGACCAAAACCAAACTTGCGCGTGTGCTTGTGCGCCTTTTTTACAAAGTTTTCAGATTGCCTCCCGGGTTTGCAACCCCCACTAAATTGGCCATAGAATCAATTGTGTTGAGATGAATTTCGAATTTGACGCCTCGGGTGCGGAGTTTTTGAAGTTGTCGCCCATAGCCAAACTTGCGCGTGTGCTTGTGCGCCGTTTTTACAAAGTTTTCAGATTGCCTCTCAGGTTGCAACCCCCACTGAATTGGCCATAGAATCAATTTTGTTGAGACGGATTTTGAATTTGACGCCTCGGGTGCGGAGTTTTTGACGTCGTCGCCCATAGACAAACTTGCTCGCTTGCTTGTGCGCCGTTTTTACAAAGTTTTCAGATTGCCTCCCGGGTATGCCTCCCTACTGAATTGGCCATAAAATCAATTGTGTTGAAACGGATTTTGAATTTGACGCCTCGGGTGTGGAGATTTTGACGTCGTCGCCCATAGCCAAACTTGCGCGTATACTTGTGCTCCGTTTTTACAAAGTTTTCAGATTGCCTCCCGGGTTTGCATCCCCCACTGAATTGCCAATAGAATCCATTGCGTCGAGATGGTTTTTGAATTTGAGGCCTCGGGTGCAGTGTTTTTGACGTCGTGGTCCATAGCCAAACTTCTGGCATACCTGTGCGCCGTTTTTACAAAGTTTTTAGATTGCCTCCCGGGTTTGCATCCCCCACTGAATTGGCCTTATAATCAATAGTGTTGCGACGGATTTTGCATTTGACGCCTCGGGTGCGGAGTTTTTGACGTCGTCGCCCATAGCCAAACTTGCGCGTGTGCTTGTGCGCCGTTTTTACAAAGTTTTCAGATTGCCTCCCGGGTTTGCATCCCCCACTGAATTGGCCATAGAATCAATTGTGTTGAGATGAATTTTGAATTTGACGCCTCGGGTGCGGAGTTTTTGACGTTGTCGCCCATAACCAAACTTGAGTGTGTGCTTTTGCGCCGTTTTTACAATGTTTTCAGATTACTTCTCAGGTTGCAACCCCCACTGAATTGGCCATATAATCAAGTTTGTTGAGACGGATTTTGAATTTGACGCCTCGGGTTCGGAGTTTTTGACGTCGTCGCCCATAGCCAAACTTGCGCGTGTGCTTGTGCGCCGTTTTTACAAAGTTTTCAGATTACCTCCCGGGTTGCATCCCCCACTGAATTGGCCATATAATCAATTTTGTTGAGACGGATTTTGAATTTGACGCCTCGGGTGTGGAGTTTTTTGAAGTCGTCGCCCATAGCTAAACTTGCGCGTATACTTGTGCTCCGTTTTTACAAAGTTTTCAGATTGCCTCTTGGGTTTGCATCCACCACTGAATTGGCCATAGAATCAATTGTGTCGAGACAGATTTTGAATTTGACGCCTTGGGTGCGCAGTTTTTTACGTCGTCGCCCATAGCCAAACTTGCGCGTATGGTTGTGCGCGGTTTTTACAAAGTTTTCAGATTGGCCCCTGGGTTTGCATCCCCCACTGAATTGGTCATAAAATCAATTTTGTTGAGACGGATTTTGAATTTGACGCCTCGGGTGCGGAGTTTTAGAAGTCGTCGCCCATAGCCAAACTTGCGCGTGTGCTTGTGCGCCGTTTTTACAAAGTTTTCAGATTGCCTCCCGGGTTGCATCCCCGACTGAATTGGCCATAGAATCAATTTTGTTGAGACGGATTTTAAATTGGACGCCTCGGGTGCGGAGTTTTTTACGTAGTCGCCCATAGCCAAACTTGCGCGCATGCTTGTGTGCCGTTATTACAAAGTTTTCAGATTGCCTTCCGGGTTTGCACTCCCCACTGAATTGGACATAGAATCAATTGTGTTGAGACGGATTTTGAATTTGACGTCTCGGGTGCGGAGTTTTTGACGTCGTCGCCCATAGCCAAACTTGCACGTGTGCTTGTGCGCCGTTTTTACAAAGTTTTCAGATTCCCTCCCGGGTTGCCTCCCCCACTAAATTGGCCATATAATCAATTTTGTTGATACGGATTTTGAATTTGACGCCTCGGGTGCGGAGTTTTTGACGTCGTCGCCCATAGCCAAACTTGCGCGCATGCTTGTGCGCCGTTTTTACAAAGTTTTCAGATTACCTCCCGGGTTTGCATCCCCACTGAATTGGCCATAGAATCAATTGTGTTGAGACGAATTTTGAATTTGACGCCTCGGGTGCGGACTTTTTGACGTTGTCGCCCATAGCCAAACTTGAGCGTGTGCTTCTGCGCCGTTTTTACAAAGTTTTCAGATTACCTCTCGGGTTGCAACCCCCACTGAATTGGCTATAGAATCAATTTTGTTGAGACGGATTTTGAATTTGACGCCTCGGGTGCGGAGTTTTTGACGTCGTCGCCCATAACCAAACTTGCTTGTCTGCTTGTGCGTCGTTTTTACAAAGTTTTCAGATTCCCTCCCGGGTTGCCTCCCCCACTGAATTGGTCATAGAATCAATTTTGTTGAGACGGATTTTGAATTTGACGCCTCGGGTTCGGAGTTTTTGACGTTGTCGCCCATAGCCAAACTTGCGCGTGTGCTTGTGCGCCGTTTTTACAAAGTTTTCAGATTGCCCCCTGGGTTTGCAACCCCCATTGAATTGGCCATAGAATCAATTTTGTTGAGACGGATTTTAAATTGGACGCCTCGGGTGCGGAGTTTTTTACGTCGTCGCCCATAGCCAAACTTGCGCGCATGCTTGTGTGCCGTTATTACAAAGTTTTCAGATTGCCTTCCGGGTTTGCACTCCCCACTGAATTGGACATAGAATCAATTGTGTTGAGACGGATTTTGAATTTGACGCCTCGGGTGCGGCGTTTTTGACGTTGTCGCCCATAGCCAAACTTGAGCGTGTGCTTGTGCGCCGTTTTTACAAAGTTTTTAGATTACCTCTCGGGTTGCAACCCCTACTGAATTGGCTATAGAATCAATTTTGTTGAGACGGATTTTGAATTTGACGCCTCGGGTGCGGAGTTTTTGATGTCGTCGCCCATAGCCAAACTTGCGCGTCGTATTTACAAAGTTTTCAAATTGCCTCCCGGGTTGCATCCCCCACTAAATTGGCCATAGAATCAATTTTGTTGAGACGGATTTTGAATTTGACGCCTCGTGTGCGGAGTTTGTGACGTCGTCGCCCATAGCCAAACTTGTGCGTCTGCTTGTGCGCCGTTTTTACAAATTTTCATATTACCTCTTCGGTTGCAACCCCCACTGAATTGGCCATAGAATCAATTTTGTTGAGACGGATTTTGAATTTGACACCTCGGGTGCGGAGTTTTTGACGTCGTCGTCCATAGCCAAACTTGCGCGTCTGCTTGTGCACCATTTTTACAAAGTTTTCAGATTACCTCTCGGGTTGCAACCCCCACTAAATTGGCCATAGAATCAATTTTGTTGAGACGGATTTTGAATTTGACACCTCGGGTGCGGAGTTTTTGACGTCGTCGCCCATAGCCAAACTTGCGCGCATGCTTGTGCGCCGTTTTTACAAAGTTTTCATATTGCCTCCCGGGTTTGCATCCCCCACTGAATTGGCCATAAAATCAATTGTGTTGAGACGGATTTTGAATTTGACGCCTCGGGTGTGGAGTTTTTGACGTCGTCGCCCATTGCCAAACTTGCGCGTATGCTTTTGCTCCGTTTTTACAAAGTTTTCAGATTGCCTCACGGGTTTGCATCCCCCACTGAATTGGCAATAGAATCCATTGCGTCGAGACGGTTTTTGAATTTGAGGCCTCGGGTGTAGAGTTTTTAACGTCGTGGCCCATTGCCACACTTGCGCGCATGCTTATGCGCCATTTTTACAAAGTTTTAGGATTACCTCTCGGGTTTGCACTCCCCACTGAATTGGCCAAAGAATCAATTGTTCCGAGACGGATTTTGAATTTGAGGCCTCGGGTGCAGTGTTTTTGACGTCTTGGTCCATAGCCAAACTTCTGGCATACTTGTGCGCCGTTTTTACAAAGTTTTTAGATTGCCTCCCGGGTTTGCATCCCCCACTGAATTGGCCATATAATCAATTGTGTGGAGACGGATTTTGAATTTGACGCCTCGGGTGCGGAGTTTTTGAAGTTGTCGCCTATAGCCAAACTTGCACGTGTGCTTGTGCGCCGTTTTTACAAAGTTTTCAGATTGCCTCTCGGGCTGCAACCCCCACCGAATTGGTCATATAATCATTTGTGTTGAGACGGATTTTGAATTTGACGCCTTGGGTGCGCAATTTTTTACGTCGTCGCCCATAGCCAAACTTGCGCGTATGCTTGTGCGCCGTTTTTACAAAGTTTTCAGATTGCCCCCTGGATTTGCATCCCCCACTGAATTGGCCATAGAATCAATTTTGTTGATACAAATTTTGAATTTGACGCCTCGGGTGCGGAGTTTTTAACGTCGTCGCCCATAACCAAACTTGCGCGTGTGCTTGTGCGCCATTTTTACAAAGTTTTCAGATTGCCTCCCGGGTTTGCAACCCCCACTGAATTGGCCATAGAATCAATTGTGTTGAGATGAATTTCGAATTTGACGCCTCGGGTGCGGAGTTTTTGAAGTTGTCGCCCATAGCCAAACTTGCGCGTGTGCTTGTGCGCCGTTTTTACAAAGTTTTCAGATTGCCTCTATGGTTGCAACCCCCACTGAATTGGCCATAGAATCAATTTTGTTGAGACGGATTTTGAATTTGACGCCTCGGGTGCGGAGTTTTTGACGTCGTCGCCCATAGACAAACTTGCTCGCTTGCTTGTGCGCCGTTTTTACAAAGTTTCCAGATTGCCTCCCGGGTATGCATCCCTACTGAATTGTACATAGAATCAATTGTGTTGAGACGGATTTTGAATTTGACGCCTCGGGTGCGGAGTTTTTTACGTCGTCGCCCATAGCCAAACTTGCGCGTGTGCTTGTGTGCCGTTTTTACAAAGTTTTCAGATTCCCTCCCGGGTTGCCTCCCCCACTGAATTGGCCATATAATCAATTTTGTGGAGACGTATTTTGAATTTGACGCCTCGGGTGCGGAGTTTTTGACGTCGTCGCCCATAGCCAAACTTGCGCGCATGCTTGTGCGCCGTTTTTACAAAGTTTTCAGATTGCCTCCCGGGTTTGCAACCCCCACTGAATTGGCCATACAATCAATTGTGTTGAGACGGATTTTGAATTTGACGCCTCGGGTGTGGAGTTTTTGACGTCGTCGCCCATAGCCAAACTTGCGCGTGTGCTTGTGCGCCATTTTTACAAAGTTTTCAGATTGCCTCCCGGGTTTGCATCCCCCACTGAATTGGCCATAGAATCAATTGTGTTGAGATGAATTTTGAATTTGACGCCTCGGGTGCGGAGTTTTTGACGGTGTCGCCCATAACCAAACTTGAGTGTGTGCTTGTGCGCCGTTTTTACAATGTTTTCAGATTACCTCTCAGGTTGCAACCCCCTCTGAATTGGCTATAAAATCAATTTTGTTGAGTCGGATTTTGAATTTGACGCCTCGGGTGCAGAGTTTTTGAAGTCGTCGCCCATAGCCAAACTTGCGCGTGTGCTTGTGAGTCGTTTTTACAAAGTTTTCAGATTGTCTCCCGGGTTGTATCCCCCACTGAATTGGACATAGAATCAATTGTGTTGAGACGGATTTTGAATTTGACGCCTCGGGTGCGGAGTATTTTACGTCGTCGCCCGTAGCCAAACTTGCGCGTGTGCTTGTGTGCCGTTTTTACAAAGTTTTCAGATTCCCTCCCGGGTTGCCTCCCCCACTGAATTGGCCATAAAATCAATTTTGTTGAGACGGATTTTGAATTTGACGCCTCGGGTTCGGAATTTTTGACGTTGTCGCCCATAGCCAAACTTGCGCGTGTGCTTGTGCGCCGTTTTTACAAAGTTTTCAGATTACCTACCGGGTTGCATCCCCCACTGAATTGGCCATAGAATCAATTTTGTTGAGACGGATTTTAAATTTGACGTCTCGGGTGTGGAGTTTTTTGACGTCGTCGCCCATAGCTAAACTTGCGCGTATACTTGTGCTCCGTTTTTACAAAGTTTTCAGATTGCCTCTTGGGTTTGCATCCCCCACTGAATTGGCCATAGAATCAATTGTGTTGAGACAGATTTTGAATTTGACGCCTTGGGTGCGCAGTTTTTTACGTCGTCGCCCATAGCCAAACTTGCGCGTATGCTTGTGCGCCGTTTTTACAAAGTTTTCAGATTGGCCCCTGGGTTTGCATCCCCCACTGAATTGGTCATAAAATCAATTTTGTTGAGACGGATTTTGAATTTGACGCCTCGGGTGCGGAGTTTTAGAAGTCGTCGCCCATAGCCAAACTTGCGCGTGTGCTTGTGCGCCGTTTTTACAAAGTTTTCAGATTGCTTCCCGGGTTGCATCCCTCACTGAATTGGCCATAGAATCAATTTTGTTGAGACGGATTTTAAATTGGACGCCTCGGGTGCGGAGTTTTTTACGTCGTCGCCCATAGCCAAACTTGCGCGCATGCTTGTGTGCCGTTATTACAAAGTTTTCAGATTGCCTTCCGGGTTTGCACTCCCCACTGAATTGGACATAGAATCAATTGTGTTGAGACGGATTTTGAATTTGACGCCTCGGGTGCGGAGTTTTTGACGTCGTCGCCCATAGCCAAACTTGCACGTGTGCTTGTGCGCCGTTTTTACAAAGTTTTCAGATTCCCTCCCGGGTTGCCTCCCCCACTGAATTGGCCATATAATCAATTTTTTTGAGACGGATTTTGAATTTGACGCCTCGGGTGCGGAGTTTTTGACGTCGTCGTCCATAGCCAAACTTGCGCGCATGCTTGTGCACCGTTTTTACAAAGTTTTCAGATTGCCTCCTGGATTTACATCCCCCACTGAATTGGCCATAGAATCAATTGTGTCGAGACGGATTTTGAATTTGACGCCTTGGGTGCGCAGTTTTTTACGTCGTCGCCCATAGCTAAACTTTGCGCGTATGCTTATGCGACGTTTTTACAAAGTTTTCAGATTGCCTCCCGGGTTTGCATCCCCACTGAATTGGCCATAGAATCAATTGTGTTGAGACGAATTTTGAATTTGACGCCTCGGGTGCGGAGTTTTTGACGTCGTCGCCCATAGCCAAACTTGCGCGTCTGCTTGTGCGTCGTTTTTACAAAGTTTTCAGATTCCCTCCCGGGTTGCCTCCCCCACTGAATTGGTCATAGAATCAATTTTGTTGAGACGGATTTTGAATTTGACGCCTCGGGTGCGGAGTTTTTGACGTCGTCCCCCATAGCCAAACTTGCGCGTGTGCTTGTGAGCCATTTTTACAAAGTTTTCAGATTGTCTCCCGGGTTGTATCCCCCACTGAATTGGACATAGAATCAATTTTGTTGAGACGGATTTTGAATTTGACGCCTCGGGTGCGGAGTATTTTACGTCTTCGCCCATAGCCAAACTTGCGCGTGTGCTTGTGTGCCGTTTTTACAAAGTTTTCAGATTCCCTCCCGGGTTGCCTCCCCCACTGAATTGGCCATAAAATCAATTTTGTTGAGACGGATTTTGAATTTGACACCTCGGGTTCGGAGTTTTTGACGTTGTCGCCCATAGCCAAACTTGCGCGTGTGCTTGTGCGCCATTTTTACAAAGTTTTCAAATTACCTCCCGGGTTGCATCCCCCACTGAAGTGGCCATATAATCAATTTTGTTGAGACGGATTTTGAATTTGACACCTCAGGTGTAGAGTTTTTTGACGTCGTCGCCCATAGCTAAACTTGCGCGTATACTTGTGCTCCGTTTTTACAAAGTTTTCAGATTGCCTCTTGGGTTTGCATCCCCCACTGAATTGGCCATAGAATCAATTGTGTTGAGACAAATTTTGAATTTGAAGCCTTGGGTGCGCAGTTTTTTACGTCGTCGCCCATAGCCAAACTTGCGCGTATGCTTGTGCGCCATTTTTACAAAGTTTTCAGATTGGCCCCTGGGTTTGCATCCCCCACTGAATTGGTCATAAAATCAATTTTGTTGAGACGGATTTTGAATTTGACGCCTCGGGTGCGGAGTTTTTTGAAGTCGTCGCCCATAGCCAAACTTGCGAGTGTGCTTGTGCGCCGTTTTTACAAAGTTTTCAGATTGCCTCCGGGGTTGTATCCCCCACTGAATTGGACATAGAATCAATTATGTTGAGACGGATTTTGAATTTGACGCCTCGGGTGCGGAGTTTTTTACGTCGTCGCCCATAGCCAAACTTGCGCGTGTGCTTGTGTGCCGTTTTTACAAAGTTTTCAGATTCCCTCCCGGGTTGCCTCCCCCACTGAATTGGCCATATAATCAATTTTGTTGAGACGTATTTTGAATTTGACGCCTCGGGTGCGGAGTTTTTGACTTCGTCGCCCATAGCCAAACTTGCGCGCATGCTTGTGCGCCGTTTTTACAAAGTTTTCAGATTGCCTCCTTGGTTTGCATCCCCCACTGAATTGGCCATAGAATCAATTGTGTTGAGACGGATTTTCAATTTGGCGCCTTGGGTGCGCAGTTTTTTTTGTCGTCGTCCATAGCCAAACTTGCGCGTATGCTTGTGCTCCATTTTTACAAAGATTTCAGATTGCCTCACGGGTTTGCATCCCCCACTGAATTGTCAATAGAAACCATTGCGTCGAGACGGTGTTTGAATTTGAGGCCTCGGGTGTAGAGTTTTTGACGTCGTGGACTATTGCCACACTTGCGCGCATGCTTATGCGCCGTTTTTACAAAGTTTTCGGATTACCTCTCAGGTTTGCACTCCCCACTGAATTGGCCATAGAATCAATTGTTGCGAGACGGATTTTGAATTTGAGGCCTCTGGTGCAGTGTTTTTGACGTCGTGGTCCATAGCCAAACTTCTGGCATACTTGTGCGCCGTTTTTACAAAGTTTTCAGATTGCCTCCTGGGTTTGCATCCCCCACTGAATTGGCCATATAATCAATTGTGTTGAGACGGATTTTGAATTTGACGCCTTGGGTGCGCAATTTTGTACGTCGTCGCCCATAGCCAAACTTGCGCGTATGCTTGTGCGCCGTTTTTACAAAGTTTTCAGATTGCCCCCTGGATTTGCATCCCCCACTGAATCGGCCATAAAATCAATTTTGTTGAGACAAATTTTGAATTTGACGCCTCGGGTGCGGCGTTTTTGACGTCGTCGCCCATAACCAAACTTGCGCGTGTGCTTGTGCGCCGTTTTTACAAAGTTTTCAGATTGCCTCCCGGGTTTGCAACCCTCACTAAATTGGCTATAGAATCAATTGTGTTGAGATGAATTTCGAATTTGACGCCCCGGGTGCGGAGTTTTTGAAGTTGTCGCCCATAGCCAAACTTACGCGTGTGCTTGTGCGCCATTTTTACAAAGTTTTCAGATTGCCTCTCAGGTTGCAACCCCCACTGAATTGGCCATAGAATCAATTTTGTTGAGACGGATTTTCAATTTGACGCCTCGGGTGCGGAGGTTTTGACGTCGTCGCCCATAGCCAAACTTGCTCGCTTGCTTGTGCGCCAATTTTACAAAGTTTTCAGATTGCCTCCCGGGTATGCATCCCTACTGAATTAGCCATAGAATCAATTTTGTTGAAACGGATTTTGAATTTGACGCCTCGGGTGTGGAGATTTTGACGTCGTCGCCCATAGCCAAACTTGCGCGTATACTTGTGCTCCGTTTTTACAAAGTTTTCAGATTGCCTCCCGGGTTTGCATCCCCCACTGAATTGCCAATAGAATCCATTGCGTCGAGACGGTTTTTCAATTTGAGGCCTCGGGTGCAGTGTTTTTGACGTCGTGGTCCATAGCCAAACTTCTGGCATACTTGTGCGCCGTTTTTACAAAGTTTTTAGATTGCCTCCCGGGTTTGCATCCCCCACTAAATTAACCATGTAATCAATTGTGTTGAGACGGATTTTGAATTTGACGCCTCGGGTGCGGAGTTTTTGACGTCGTCGCCCATAGCCAAACTTGCGCGTGTGCTTGTGCGCCGTTTTAACAAAGTTTTCAGATTGCCTCCTTGGTTTGCATCCCCCACTGAATTGGCCATAAAATCAATTGTGTTGAGGCGGATTTTCAATTTGGCGCCTTGGGTGCGCAGTTTTTTATGTCGTCGCCCATAGCCAAACTTGCGCGTATGCTTGTGCTCCATTTTTACAAAGATTTCAGATTACCTCACGGGTTTGCATCCCCCACTGAATTGTTAATAGAAACCATTGCGTCGAGACGGTGTTTGAATTTGAGGCCTCTGGTGTAGAGTTTTTGACGTCGTGGCCCATTGCCACACTTGCGCGCATGCTTATGCGCCATTTTTACAAAGTTTTCGGATTACCTCTCGGGTTTGCACTCCCCACTGAATTGGCCATAGAATCAATTGTTGCGAGACGGATTTTGAATTTGAGGCCTCTGGTGCAGTGTTTTTGACGTCGTGGTCCATAGCCAAACTTCTGGCATACTTGTGCGCCGTTTTTACAAAGTTTTCAGATTGCCTCCTGGGTTTGCATCCCCCACTGAATTGGCCATATAATCAATTGTGTTGAGACGGATTTTGAATTTGACGCCTTGGGTGCGCAATTTTTTACGTCGTCGCCCATAGCCAAACTTGCGCGTATGCTTGTGCGCCGTTTTTACAAAGTTTTCAGATTGCCCCCTGGATTTGCATCCCCAACTGAATTGGCCATAAAATCAATTTTGTTGAGACAAATTTTGAATTTGACGCCTCGGGTGCGGAGTTTTTGACGTCGTCGCCCATAACCAAACTTGCGCGTGTGCTTGTGCGCCGTTTTTACAAAGTTTTCAGATTGCCTCCCGGGTTTGCAACCCTCACTAAATTGGCTATAGAATCAATTGTGTTGAGATGAATTTCGAATTTGACGCCTCGGGTGCGGAGTTTTTGAAGTTGTCGCCCATAGCCAAACTTACGTGTGTGCTTGTGCGCCATTTTTACAAAGTTTTCAGACTGCCTCTCAGGTTGCAACCCCCACTGAATTGGCCATAGAATCAATTTTGTTGAGACGGATTTTCAATTTGACGCCTCGGGTGCGGAGGTTTTGACGTCGTCGCCCATAGCCAAACTTGCTCGCTTGCTTGTGCGCCAATTTTACAAAGTTTTCAGATTGCCTCCCGGGTATGCATCCCTACTGAATTAGCCATGGAATCAATTTTGTTGAAACGGATTTTGAATTTGACGCCTCGGGTGTGGAGATTTTGACGTCGTCGCCCATAGCCAAACTTGCGCGTATACTTGTGCTCAATTTTTACAAAGTTTTCAGATTGCCTCCCGGGTTTGCATCCCCTACTGAATTGCCAATAGAATCCATTGCGTCGAGACGGTTTTTCAATTTGAGGCCTCGGGTGCAGTGTTTTTGACGTCGTGGTCCATAACCAAACTTCTGGCATACTTGTGCGCCGTTTTTACAAAGTTTTCAGATTGCCTCCTGGGTTTGCATCCCCCACTGAATTGGCCATATAATCAATTGTGTTGAGACGGATTTTGAATTTGACGCCTTGGGTGCGCAATTTTGTACGTCGTCGCCCATAGCCAAACTTGCGCGTATGCTTGTGCGCCGTTTTTACAAAGTTTTCAGATTGCCCCCTGGATTTGCATCCCCCACTGAATTGGCCATAAAATCAATTTTGTTGAGACAAATTTTGAATTTGACGCCTCGGGTGCGGAGTTTTTGACGTCGTCGCCCATAACCAAACTTGCGCGTGTGCTTGTGCGCCGTTTTTACAAAGTTTTCAGATCGCCTCCCGGGTTTGCAACCCTCACTAAATTGGCTATAGAATCAATTGTGTTGAGATGAATTTCGAATTTGACGCCCCGGGTGCGGAGTTTTTGAAGTTGTCGCCCATAGCCAAACTTACGCGTGTGCTTGTGCGCCATTTTTACAAAGTTTTCAGATTGCCTCTCATGTTGCAACCCCCACTGAATTGGCCATAGAATCAATTTTGTTGAGACGGATTTTCAATTTGACGCCTCGGGTGCGGAGGTTTTGACGTCGTCGCCCATAGCCAAACTTGCTCGCTTGCTTGTGCGCCAATTTTACAAAGTTTTCAGATTGCCTCCCGGGTATGCATCCCTACTGAATTAGCCATAGAATCAATTTCGTTGAAATGGATTTTGAATTTGACGCCTCGGGTGTGGAGATTTTGACGTCGTCGCCCATAGCCAAACTTGCGCGTATACTTGTGCTTCGTTTTTACAAAGTTTTCAGATTGCCTCCCGGGTTTGCATCCCCCACTGAATTGCCAATAGAATCCATTGCGTCGAGACGGTTTTTCAATTTGAGGCCTCGGGTGCAGTGTTTTTGACGTCGTGGTCCATAGCCAAACTTCTGGCATACTTGTGCGCCGTTTTTACAAAGTTTTTAGATTGCCTCCCGGGTTTGCATCCCCCACTAAATTAACCATGTAATCAATTGTGTTGAGACAGATTTTGAATTTGACGCCTCGGGTGCGGAGTTTTTGACGTCGTCGCCCATAGTCAAACTTGCGCGTGTGCTTGTGCGCCGTTTTTACAAAGTTTTCAAATTGCCTCCTTGGTTTGCATCCCCCACTGAATTGGCCATAGAATCAATTGTGTTGAGACGGATTTTCAATTTGGCACCTTGGGTGCGCAGTTTTTTATGTCGTCGCCCATAGCCAAACTTGCGCGTATGCTTGTGCTCCATTTTTACAAAGATTTCAGATTGCCTCACGGGTTTGCATCCCCCACTGAATTGTCAATAGAAACCATTGCGTCGAGACGGTGTTTGAATTTGAGGCCTCTGGTGTAGAGTTTTTGACGTCGTGGCCCATTGCCACACTTGCGCGCATGCTTATGCGCCGTTTTTACAAAGTTTTCGGATTACCTCTCGGGTTTGCACTCCCCACTGAATTGGCCATAGAATCAATTGTTGCGAGACGGATTTTGAATTTGAGGCCTCTGGTGCAGTGTTTTTGACGTCGTGGTCCATAGCCAAACTTCTGGCATACTTGTGCGCCGTTTTTACAAAGTTTTCAGATTGCCTCCTGGGTTTGCATCCCCCACTGAATTGGCCATATAATCAATTGTGTTGAGACGGATTTTGAATTTGACGCCTTGGGTGCGCAATTTTTTACGTCGTCGCCCATAGCCAAACTTGCGCGTATGCTTGTGCGCCGTTTTTACAAAGTTTTCAGATTGCCCCCTGGATTTGCATCCCCCACTGAATTTGCCATAAAATCAATTTTGTTGAGACAAATTTTGAATTTGACGCCTCGGGTGCGGAGTTTTTGACGTCGTCGCCCATAACCAAACTTGCGCGTGTGCTTGTGCGCCGTTTTTACAAAGTTTTCAGATTGCCTCCCGGGTTTGCAACCCCCACTGAATTGGCCATAGAATCAATTTTTTTGAGACGGATTTTGAATTTGACGCCTCGGGTGCGGAGTTTTTGACGTCGTCGCCCATAACCAAACTTGCGCCTGTGCTTGTGCGCCGTTTTTACAAAGTTTTCAGATTGCCTCCCGGGTTTGCAACCCTCACTAAATTGGCTATAGAATCAATTGTGTTGAGATGAATTTCGAATTTGACGCCCCGGGTGCGGAGTTTTTGAAGTTGTCGCCCATAGCCAAACTTACGCGTGTGCTTGTGCGCCATTTTTACAAAGTTTTCAGATTGCCTCTCAGGTTGCAACCCCCACTGAATTGGCCATAGAATCAATTTTGTTGAGTCGGATTTTCAATTTGACGCCTCGGGTGCGGAGGTTTTGACGTCGTCGCCCATAGCCAAACTTGCTCGCTTGCTTGTGCGCCAATTTTACAAAGTTTTCAGATTGCCTCCCGGGTATGCATCCCTACTGAATTAGCCATAAAATCAATTTTGTTGAAACGGATTTTGAATTTGAAGCCTCGGGTGTGGAGATTTTGACGTCGTCGCCCATAGCCAAACTTGCGCGTATACTTGTGCTCCGTTTTTACAAAGTTTTCAGATTGCCTCCCGGGTTTGCATCCCCCACTGAATTGCCAATAGAATCCATTGCGTCGACGATTTTTCAATTTGAGGCCTCGGGTGCAGTGTTTTTGACGTCGTGGTCCATAGCCAAACTTCTGGCATACTTGTGCGCCGTTTTTACAAAGTTTTTAGATTGCCTCCCGGGTTTGCATCCCCCACTAAATTAACCATGTAATCAATTGTGTTGAGATGGATTTTGAATTTGACGCCTCGGGTGCGGAGTTTTTGACGTCGTCGCCCATAGCCAAACTTGCGCGTGTGCTTGTGCGCCATTTTTACAAAGTTTTCAGATTGCCTCCTTGGTTTGCATCCCCCACTGAATTGGCCATAGAATCAATTGTGTTGAGACGGATTTTCAATTTGGCGCCTTGGGTGCGCAGTTTTTTATGTCGTCGCCCATAGCCAAACTTGCGCGTATGCTTGTGCTCCATTTTTACAAAGATTTCAGATTGCCTCACGGGTTTGCATCCCCCACTGAATTGTTAATAGAAACCATTGCGTCGAGACGGTGTTTGAATTTGAGGCCTCTGGTGTAGAGTTTTTGACGTCGTGGCCCATTGCCACACTTGCGCGCATGCTTATGCGCCGTTTTTACAAAGTTTTCGGATTACCTCTCGGGTTTGCACTCCCCACTGAATTGGCCATAGAATCAATTGTTGCGAGACGGATTTTGAATTTGAGGCCTCTGGTGCAGTGTTTTTGACGTCGTGGTCCATAGCCAAACTTCTGGCATACTTGTGCGCCGTTTTTACAAAGTTTTCAGATTGCCTCCTGGGTTCGCATCCCCCACTGAATTGGCCATATAATCAATTGTGTTGAGACAGATTTTGAATTTGACGCCTTGGGTGCGCAATTTTTTACGTCGTCGCCCATAGCCAAACTTGCGCGTATGCTTGTGCGCCGTTTTTACAAAGTTTTCAGATTGCCCCCTGGATTTGCATCCCCCACTGAATTGGCCATAAAATCAATTTTGTTGAGACAAATTTTGAATTTGACGCCTCGGGTGCGGAGTTTTTTACGTCGTCGCCCATAACCAAACTTGCGCGTGTGCTCGTGCGCCGTTTTTACAAAGTTTTCAGATTGCCTCCTGGGTTTGCAACCCTCACTAAATTGGCTATAGAATCAATTGTGTTGAGATGAATTTCGAATTTGACGCCTCGGGTGCGGAGTTTTTGAAGTTGTCGCCCATAGCCAAACTTACGCGTGTGCTTGTGCGCCATTTTTACAAAGTTTTCAGATTGCCTCTCAGGTTGCAACCCCCACTGAATTGGCCATATAATCAATTTTGTTGAGACGGATTTTCAATTTGACGCCTCGGGTGCGGAGGTTTTGACGTCGTCGCCCATAGCCAAACTTGCTCGCTTGCTTGTGCGCCAATTTTACAAAGTTTTCAGATTGCCTCCCGGGTATACATCCCTACTGAATTAGCCATAGAATCAATTTTGTTGAAACGGATTTTGAATTTGACGCCTCGGGTGTGGAGATTTTGACGTCGTCGCCCATAGCCAAACTTGCGCGTATACTTGTGCTCCGTTTTTACAAAGTTTTCAGATTGCCTCCCGGGTTTGCATCCCCTACTGAATTGCCAATAGAATCCATTGCGTCGAGACGGTTTTTCAATTTGAGGCCTCGGGTGCAGTGTTTTTGACGTCGTGGTCCATAGCCAAACTTCTGGCATACTTGTGCGCCGTTTTTACAAAGTTTTTAGATTGCCTCCCGGGTTTGCATCCCCCACTAAATTAACCATGTAATCAATTGTGTTGAGACGGATTTTGAATTTGACGCCTCGGGTGCGGAGTTTTTGACGTCGTCGCCCATAGCCAAACTTGCGCGTGTGCTTGTGCGCCGTTTTTACAAAGTTTTCAGATTGCCTCCCGGGTTTTCATCCCCCACTGAATTGGCCATAGAATCAATTGTGTTGAGATGAATTTTGAATTTGACGCCTCGGTTGCGGAGCTTTTGACGTTGTCGCCCATAACCAAACTTGAGCGTGTGCTTGTGCGCCGTTTTTACAATGTTTTCAGATTACCTCTCAGGTTGCAACCCCCACTGAATTGGCCATAGAATCAATTTTGTTGAGGCGGATTTTGAATTTGACGCCTCGGGTTCGGAGTTTTTGACGTCGTCGCCCATAGCCAAACTTGCGCGTGTGCTTGTGCGCCGTTTTTACAAAGTTTTCAGATTACCTCCCGGGTTGCAACCCCCACTGAATTGGCCATAGAATCAATTTTATTGAGACGGATTTTGAATTTGACGCCTCGGGTGTGGAGTTTTTTGACGTCGTCGCCCATAGCTAAATTTGCGCGTATACTTGTGCTCCGTTTTTACAAAGTTTTCAGATTGCCTCTTGGGTTTGCATCCCCCACTGAATTGGCCATAGAATCAATTGTGTTGAGACAAATTTTGAATTTGACGCCTTGGGTGCGCAGTTTTTTACGTCGTCGCCCATAGCCAAACATGCGCGTATGCTTGTGCGCCGTTTTTACATATAGTTTTCAGATTGGCCCCTGGGTTTTCATCCCCCACTGAATTGGTCATAAAATCAATTTTGTTGAGACGGATTTTGAATTTGACGCCTCGGGTGCGGTGTTTTTGAAGTCGTCGCCCATAGCCAAACTTGTGCGTGTGCTTGTGCGCCGTTTTTACAAAGTTTTCAGATTGCCTCCCGGGTTGCAACCCCCACTGAATTGGCCATAGAATCAATTTTATTGAGACGGATTTTGAATTTGACGCCTCGGGTGTGGAGTTTTTTGACGTCGTCGCCCATAGCTAAATTTGCGCGTATACTTGTGCTCCGTTTTTACAAAGTTTTCAGATTGCCTCTTGGGTTTGCATCCACCACTAAATTGGCCATAGAATCAATTGTGTTGAGACGGATTTTGAATTTGACGCCTTGGGTGCGCAGTTTTTTACGTCGTCGCCCATAGCCAAACTTGCGCGTATGCTTGTGCGCCGTTTTTACAAAGTTTTTAGATTGGCCCCTGGGTTTTGATCCCCCACTGAATTGGTCATAAAATCAATTTTGTTGAGACGGATTTTGAATTTGACGCCTCGGGTGCGGAGTTTTTGAAGTCGTCGCCCATAGCCAAACTTGCGCGTGTGCTTGTGCGTCGTTTTTACAAAGTTTTCAGATTGCCTCCCGGGTTGTATCCCCCACTGAATTAGACATATAATCAATTGTGTTGAGACGGATTTTGAATTTGACGCCTCGGGTGCGGAGTTTTTTGACGTCGTCGTCCATAGCCAAACTTGCGCGTCTGCTTGTGCGCCGTTTTTACAAAGTTTTCAGATTACCTCTCGGGTTGCAACCCCCACTGAATTGGCCATAAAATCAATTTTGTTGAGACGGATTTTGAATTTGACACCTCGGGTGCGAAGTTTTTGACGTCGTAGCCCATAGCCAAACTTGCGCGCATGCTTGTGCGCCGTTTTTACAAAGTTTTCAGATTGCCTCCCGGGTTTGCATCCCCCACTGAATTGGCCATAAAATCAATTGTGTTGAGACGGATTTTGAATTTGAAGCCTCGGGTGTGGAGTTTTTTACGTCGTGGCCCATAGCCAAACTTGGGCGTATGCTTGTGCTCAATTTTTACAAAGTTTTCAGATTGCCTCACGGGTTTGCATCCCCCACTGAATAGGTAATAGAATCCGTTGCGTCGAGACGGTTTTTGAATTAGAGGTCTCGGGTGTAGAGTTTTTGACGTCGTGGCCCATTGCCACACTTGCGCGCATGCTTATGCGCCGTTTTTACAAAGTTTTCGGATTACCTCTCGGGTTTGCCCTACCTACTGAATTGGCCATAAAATCAATTGTTCTGAGACGGATTTTGAATTTGAGGCCTCGGGTGCAGTGTTTTTTACGTCGTGGTCCATAGCCAAACTTCTGGCATACTTGTGCGCCGTTTTTACAATGTTTTTATATTGCCTCCCAGGTTTGCATCCCCCACTGAATTGGCCATAGAATCAATTGTGTGGAGACGGATTTTGAATTTGACGCCTCGGGTGCGGAGTTTTTGAAGTTGTCGCCTATAGCAAAACTTGCGCGTGTGTTTGTGCGCTTTTTTTACAAAGTTTTCAGATTGCCTCTCGGGTTGCAACCCCCACTAAATTGGCTATATAATCAATTGTGTTGAGACGGATTTTGAATTTGACGCCTTGGGTGCGCAATTTTTTACGTCGTCGCCCATAGCCAAACTAGCGCGTATGCTTGTGCGCCGTTTTTACAAAGTTTTCAGATTGCCCCCTGGATTTGCATCCCCCACTGAATTGGCCATAGAATCAATATTATTGAGACATATTTTGAATTTGACGCCTCGGGTGCGGAGTTTTTTACGTCGTCGCCCATAACCAAACTTGCGCGTGTGCTTGTGCGCCGTTTTTACAAAGTTTTCAGATTGCCTCCCGGGCTTGCAACCCCCACTGAATTGGCCATAGAATCAATTGTGTTGAGATGAATTTCGAATTTGACGCCTCGGGTGCGGAGTTTTTGAAGTTGTCGCCCATAGCCAAACTTGCGCGTGTGCTTGTGCGCCGTTTTTACAAATTTTTCAGATCGCCTCTATGGTTGCAACCCCCACTAAATTGGCCATAGAATCAATTTTGTTGAGACGGATTTTGAATTTGACGCCTCGGGTGCGGAGTTTTTGACGTCGTCGCCCATAGACAAACTTGCTCGCTTGCTTGTGCGCCATTTTTACAAAGTTTTCAGATTGCCTCCCGGGTATGCATCCCTACTGAATTGGCCATAGAATCAATTATGTTGAAATGGATTTTGAATTTGACGCCTCGGGTGTGGAGATTTTGACGTCGTCGCCCATAGCCAAACTTGCGCGTATACTTGTGCTCCGTTTTTACAAAGTTTTCAGATTGCCTCCCGGGTTTGCATCCCCCACTGAATTGCCAATAGAATCCATTGCGTCGAGACGGTTTTTGAAATTGAGGCCTCGGGTGCAGTGTTTTTGACGTCGTGGTCCATAGCCAAACTTCTGGCATACTTGTGCGCCGTTTTTACAAAGTTTTTAGATTGCCTCCCAGGTTTGCATCCCCCACTGAATTGGCCATATAATCAATTGTGTTGAGACGGATTTTGAATTTGACGCCTCGGGTGTGGAGTTTTTGACGTCATCGCCCATAGCCAAACTTGCGCGTGTGCTTGTGCGCTGTTTTTACAAAGTTTTCAGATTGCCTCCCGGGTTTGCATCCCCCACTGAATTGGCCATAGAATCAATTGTGTTGAGATGAATTTTGAATTTGATGCCTCGGGTGCGGAGTTTTTGACGTTGTCGCCCATAACCAAACTTGAGTGTGTGCTTGTGCGCCGTTTTTACAATGTTTTCAGATTACCTCTCAGGTTGCAACCCCCTCTGAATTGGCCATAAAATCAATTATGTTGAAATGGATTTTGAATTTGACGCCTCGGGTGTGGAGATTTTGACGTCGTCGCCCATAGCCAAACTTGCGCGTATACTTGTGCTCCGTTTTTACAAAGTTTTCAGATTGCCTCCCGGGTTTGCATCCCCCACTGAATTGCCAATAGAATCCATTGCGTCGAGACGGTTTTTGAAATTGAGGCCTCGGGTGCAGTGTTTTTGACGTCGTGGTCCATAGCCAAACTTCTGGCATACTTGTGCGCCGTTTTTACAAAGTTTTTAGATTGCCTCCCAGGTTTGCATCCCCCACTGAATTGGCCATATAATCAATTGTGTTGAGACGGATTTTGAATTTGACGCCTCGGGTGTGGAGTTTTTGACGTCATCGCCCATAGCCAAACTTGCGCGTGTGCTTGTGCGCTGTTTTTACAAAGTTTTCAGATTGCCTCCCGGGTTTGCATCCCCCACTGAATTGGCCATAGAATCAATTGTGTTGAGATGAATTTTGAATTTGATGCCTCGGGTGCGGAGTTTTTGACGTTGTCGCCCATAACCAAACTTGAGTGTGTGCTTGTGCGCCGTTTTTACAATGTTTTCAGATTACCTCTCAGGTTGCAACCCCCTCTGAATTGGCCATAAAATCAATTTTGTTGAGACGGATTTTGAATTTGACGCCTCGGGTGCGGAGTTTTTGAAGTCGTCGCCCATAGCCAAACTTGCGCGTGTGCTTGTGAGCCATTTTTACAAAGTTTTCAGATTGTCTCCCGGGTTGTATCCCCCACTGAATTGGACATAGAATCAATTGTGTTGAGACGGATTTTGAATTTGACGCCTCGGGTGCGGAGTATTTTACGTCGTCGCCCATAGCCAAACTTGCGCGTGTGCTTGTGTGCCGTTTTTACATAGTTTTCAGATTCCCTCCCGGGTTGCCTCCCCCACTGAATTGGCCATAAAATCAATTTTGTTGAGACGGATTTTGAATTTGATGCCTCGGGTTCGGAGTTTTTGACGTTGTCGCCCATAGCCAAACTTGCGCGTGTGCTTGTGCGCCGTTTTTACAAAGTTTTCAGATTACCTCCCGGGTTGCATCCCCCACTGAATTGGCCATAGAATCAATTTTGTTGAGACGGATTTTGAATTTGACGCCTCGGGTGCGGAGTTTTTGACGTCGTCGCCCATAGACAAACTTGCTCGCTTGCTTGTGCGCCATTTTTACAAAGTTTTCAGATTGCCTCCCGGGTATACATCCCTACTGAATTGGCCATAGAATCAATTGTGTTGAAACGGATTTTGAATTTGACGCCTCGGGTGTGGAGATTTTGACGTCGTCGCCCATAGCCAAACTTGCGCGTATACTTGTGCTCCGTTTTTACAAAGTTTTCAGATTGCCTCTCGGGTTTGCATCCCCCACTGAATTGCCAATAGAATCCATTGCGTCGAGACGGTTTTTGAAATTGAGGCCTCGGGTGCAGTGTTTTTGACGTCGTGGTCCATAGCCAAACTTCTGGCATACTTGTGCGCCGTTTTTACAAAGTTTTTAGATTGCCTCCCGGGTTTGCTTCCCCCACTGAATTGGCCATATAATCAATTGTGTTGAGACGGATTTTGAATTTGACGCCTCGGGTGTGGAGTTTTTGACGTCGTCGCCCATAGCCAAACTTGTGCGTGTGCTTGTGCGCTGTTTTTACAAAGTTTTCAGATTGCCTCCCGGATTTGCATCCCCCACTGAATTGGCCATAGAATCAATTGTGTTGAGATGAATTTTGAATTTGATGCCTCGGGTGCGGAGGTTTTGACGTTGTCGCCCATAACCAAACTTGAGTGTGTGCTTGTGCGCCGTTTTTACAATGTTTTCAGATTACCTCTCAGGTTGCAACCCCCTCTGAATTGGCCATAAAATCAATTTTGTTGAGACGGATTTTGAATTTGACGACTCGGGTGCGGAGTTTTTGAAGTCGTCGCCCATAGCCAAACTTGCGCGTGTGCTTGTGATCCATTTTTACAAAGTTTTCAGATTGTCTCCCGGGTTGTATCCCCCACTGAATTGGACATAGAATCAATTGTGTTGAGACGGATTTTGAATTTGACGCCTCGGGTGCTGAGTTTTTGAAGTCGTCGCCCATAGCCAAACTTGCGCGTGTGCTTGTGCGCCATTTTTACAAAGTTTTCAGATTGCCTCCCGGGTTGCATCCCTCACTGAATTGGCCATAAAATCAATTTTGTTGAGACGGATTTTGAATTTGACGCCTCGGGTTCGGAGTTTTTGACGTTGTCGCCCATAGCCAAACTTGCGCGTGTGCTTGTGCGCCGTTTTTACAAAGTTTTCAGATTACCTCCCGGGTTGCATCCCCCACTGAATTGGCCATAGAATCAATTTTGTTGAGACGGATTTTGAATTTGACGCCTCGGGTGTGGAGTTTTTTGACGTCGTCGCCCATAGCTAAACTTGCGCGTATACTTGTGCTCCGTTTTTACAAAGTTTTCAGATTGCCTCTTGGGTTTGCATCCCCCACTGAATTGGCCATAGAATCAATTGTGTTGAGACAGATTTTGAATTTGACGCCTTGGGTGCGCAGTTTTTTACGTCGTCGCCCATAGCCAAACTTGCGCGTATGCTTGTGCTCCATTTTTACAAAGATTTCAGATTGCCTCACTGGTTTGCATCCCCCACTGAATTGTCAATAGAAACCATTGCGTCGAGACGGTGTTTGAATTTGAGGCCTCGGGTGTAGAGTTTTTGACGTCGTGGCCCATTGCCACACTTGCGCGCATGCTTATGCGCCGTTTTTACGAAGTTTTCGGATTACCTCTCGGGTTTGCACTCCCCACTGAATTGGCCATAGAATCAATTGTTGCGAGACGGATTTTGAATTTGAGGCCTCTGGTGTAGTGTTTTTGACGTCGTGGTCCATAGCCAAACTTCTGGCATACTTGTGCGCCGTTTTTACAAAGTTTTCAGATTGCCTCCTGGGTTTGCATCCCCCACTGAATTGGCCATAGAATCAATTGTGTCGAGACGGATTTTGAATTTGGCGCCTTGGGTGCGCAGTTTTTGAAGTTGTCGCCTACAGCCAAACTTGCGCGTGTGCTTGTGCGCCGTTTTCACAAAGTTTTCAGATTGCCTCTCGGGTTGCAACCCCCACTGAATTGGCCATATAATCAATTGTGTTGAGACGGATTTTGAATTTGACGCCTTGGGTGCGCAATTTTTTACGTCGTCGCCCATAGCCAAACTTGCGCGTATGCTTGTGCGCCGTTTTTACAAAGTTTTCAGATTGCCCCCTGGATTTGCATCCCCCACTGAATTGGCCATAGAATCAATTTTGTTGAGACAAATTTTGAATTTGACGCCTCGGGTGCGGAGTTTTTGACGTCGTCGCCCATAACCAAACTTGCGAGTGTGCTTGTGCGCCGTTTTTACAAAGTTTTCAGATTGCCTCCCGGGTTTGCAACCCTCACTGAATTGGCTATAGAATCAATTGTGCTAAGATGAATTTCGAATTTGACGCCTCGGGTGCGGAGTTTTTGAAGTTGTCGCCCATAGCCAAACTTACGTGTGTGCTTGTGCGCCATTTTTACAAAGTTTTCAGATTGCCTCTCAGGTTGCAACCCCCACTGAATTGGCCATAGAATCAATTTTGTTGAGACGGATTTTGAATTTGACGCCTTGGGTGCGCAGTTTTTTACGTCGTCGCCCATAGCCAAACTTGCGCGTATGCTTGTGCGCCCTTTTTACAAAGTTTTCAGATTGGCCCCTGGGTTTGCATCCCCCACTGAATTGGTCATAGAATCAATTTTTTTGAGACGGATTTTGAATTTGACGCCTCGGGTGCTGAGTTTTTGAAGTCGTCGCCCATAGCCAAACTTGCGCGTGTGCTTGTGCGCCATTTTTACAAAGTTTTCAGATTGCCTCCCGGGTTGCATCCCTCACTGAATTGGCCATAGAATCAATTTTGTTGAGACGGATTTTAAATTTGATGCCTCGGGTGTGGAGTATTTTACGTCGTCGCCCATAGCCAAACTTGCGCGCATGCTTGTGTGCCGTTATTACAAAGTTTTCAGATTGCCTTCCGGGTTTGCACTCCCCACTGAATTGGACATAAAATCAATTGTGTTGAGACGGATTTTGAATTTGACGCCTCGGGTGCGGAGTTTTTGACGTCGTCGCCCATAGCCAAACTTGCGCGTGTGCTTGTGCGCCGTTTTTACAAAGTTTTCAGATTACCTACCGGGTTGCCTCCCCCACTGAATTGGCCATATAATCAATTTTTTTGAGACGGATTTTGAATTTGACGCCTCGGGTGCGGAGTTTTTGACGTTGTCGCCCATAGCCAAACTTGCGCGTGTGCTTGTGCGCCGTTTTTACAAAGTTTTCAGATTGCCTCCCGGGTTTGCATCCCCCACTGAATTGGCCATAGAATCAATTGTGTTGAGATGAATTTTGAATTTGACGCCTCGGGTGCGGAGTTTTTGACGTTGTCGTCCATAACCAAACTTGAGCGTGTGCTTGTGGGCCGTTTTTACAATGTTTTCAGATTACCTCTCAGGTTGCAACCCCCATTGAATTGGCCATATAGTCAATTTTGTTTAGACGGATTTTGAATTTGACGCCTGGGGTTCGGAGTTTTTGACGTCGTCGCCCATAGCCAAACTTGCGCGTGTGCTTGTACGCTGTTTTTACAAAGTTTCAGATTGCCTCTCGGGTTGCATGCCCCACTGAATTGGCCATAGAATCAATTTTGTTGAGATAGATTTTGAATTTGACGCCTCGGGTGTAGAATTTTTTGACGTCGTCGCCCATAGCTAAACTTGCGCGTATACTTGTGCTCCGTTTTTACAAAGTTTTCAGATTGCCTCTTGGGTTTGCATCCCCCACTGAATTGGACATAGAATCAATTGTGTTGAGACAGATTTTGAATTTGACGCCTTGGGTGCGCAGTTTTTTACGTCGTCGCCCATAGCCAAACTTGCGCGTATGCTTGTGCGCCGTTTTTACAAAGTTTTCAGATTGCCCCCTGGATTTGCATCCCCCACTAAATTGGCCATAGAATATATTTTTTTGAGACAAATTTTGAATTTGACGCCTCGGGTGCGGAGTTTTTGACGTCGTCGCCCATAACCAAACTTGCGCGTGTGCTTGTGCGCCGTTTTTACAAAGTTTTTAGATTGCCTCCCGGGAGTGCAACCCCCACTGAATTGGTCATAGAATCAATTGTGTTGAGACGAATTTTGAATTTTACGCCTCGGGTGCGGAGTTTTTGAAGTTGTCGCCCAGAGCCAAACTTGCGCGTGTGCTTGTGCGCCGTTTTTACAAAGTTTTCAGATTGCCTCTCAGGTTGCAACCCCCACTGAATTGGCCATAGAATCAATTTTGTTGAGACGGATTTTGAATTTGACGCCTCGGGTGCGGAGTTTTTGACGTCGTCGCCCATAGCCAAACTTGCTCGCTTGCTTGTGCCCCGTTTTTACAAAGTTTTCAGATTGCCTCCCGGGTATGCATCCCTACTGATTTGGCCATAGAATCAATTGTGTTGAAATGGATTTTGAATTTGACGCCTCGTGTGTGGAGTTTTTGACGTCGTCGCCAATAGCCAAACTTGCGCGTATACTTGTGCTCCGTTTTTACAAAGTTTTCAGATTGCCTCCCAGGTTTGCATCCCCCACTGAATTGCCAATAGAATCCATTGCGTCGAGACGGTTTTTTGAATTTGAGGCCTCGGGTGCAGTGTTTTTGACGTCGTCGCCTATAGCCAAACTTGCGCGTGTGCTTGTGCGCCGTTTTTACAAAGTTTCAGATTGCCTCCCGGGTTTGCATCCCCCACTGAATTGGCCATAGAATCAATTGTGGTGAGATGAATTTTGAATTTGACGCCTCGGGTGCGGAGTTTTTGACGTTGTCGCCCATAACCAATCTTGAGCGTGTGCTTGTGCGCCGTTTTTACAATGTTTTCAGATTACCTCTCAGGTTGCAACCCCCACTGAATTACCCATAGAATCAATTTTGTTGAGACGGATTTTGAATTTGACGCCTCGGGTTCGGAGTTTTTGACGTCGTCGCCCATAGCCAAACTTGCGCATGTGCTTATGCGCCATTTTTACAAAGTTTTCAGATTGCTTCTCGGGTTGCAACCCCCACTGAATTGGCCATAGAATGAATTTTGTTGTGACGGATTTTGAATTTGACGCCTCGGGTGCGGAGATTTTGACGTCGTCGCCCATAACCAAACTTGCGCGCATGCTTGTGCGCCGTTTTTGCAAAGTTTTCAGATTGCCTCCCGGGTATGCACCCCTACTGAATTGGCCATAGAATCAATTGTGTTGAGACGGATTTTGAATTTGACGCCTCGGGTGTGGAGTTTTTTACGTCGTCGCCCATAGCCAAACTTGCGCGTATACTTGTGCTCCGTTTTTACAAAGTTCTCAGATTGCCTCCCGGGTTTGCATCCCCCACTGAATTGGCAATAGAATCCATTTTGTCGAGATGGTTTTTGAATTTGACGCCTCGGGTGCGGAGTTTTTGACGTCGTCGCCCATAGCCAAACTTGCGCGCATGCTTGTGCGCCGTTTTTACAAAGTTTTCAGATTGGCCCCTGGGTTTGCATCCCCCACTGAATTGGTCATAGAATCAATTTTTTTGAGACGGATTTTGAATTTGACGCCTCGGGTGCTGAGTTTTTGAAGTCGTCGCCCATAGCCAAACTTGCGCGTGTGCTTGTGCGCCATTTTTACAAAGTTTTCAGATTGCCTCCCGGGTTGCATCCCTCACTGAATTGGCCATAGAATCAATTTTGTTGAGACGGATTTTAAATTTGATGCCTCGGGTGTGGAGTATTTTACGTCGTCGCCCATAGCCAAACTTGCGCGCATGCTTGTGTGCCGTTATTACAAAGTTTTCAGATTGCCTTCCGGGTTTGCACTCCCCACTGAATTGGACATAAAATCAATTGTGTTGAGACGGATTTTGAATTTGACGCCTCGGGTGCGGAGTTTTTGACGTCGTCGCCCATAGCCAAACTTGCGCGTGTGCTTGTGCGCCGTTTTTACAAAGTTTTCAGATTACCTACCGGGTTGCCTCCCCCACTGAATTGGCCATATAATCAATTTTTTTGAGACGGATTTTGAATTTGACGCCTCGGGTGCGGAGTTTTTGACGTTGTCGCCCATAGCCAAACTTGCGCGTGTGCTTGTGCGCCGTTTTTACAAAGTTTTCAGATTGCCTCCCGGGTTTGCATCCCCCACTGAATTGGCCATAGAATCAATTGTGTTGAGATGAATTTTGAATTTGACGCCTCGGGTGCGGAGTTTTTGACGTTGTCGCCCATAACCAAACTTGAGCGTGTGCTTGTGCGCCGTTTTTACAATGTTTTCAGATTACCTCTCAGGTTGCAACCCCCATTGAATTGGCCATATAGTCAATTTTGTTTAGACGGATTTTGAATTTGACGCCTGGGGTTCGGAGTTTTTGACGTCGTCGCCCATAGCCAAACTTGCGCGTGTGCTTGTACGCTGTTTTTACAAAGTTTCAGATTGCCTCTCGGGTTGCATGCCCCACTGAATTGGCCATAGAATCAATTTTGTTGAGATAGATTTTGAATTTGACGCCTCGGGTGTAGAATTTTTTGACGTCGTCGCCCATAGCTAAACTTGCGCGTATACTTGTGCTCCGTTTTTACAAAGTTTTCAGATTGCCTCTTGGGTTTGCATCCCCCACTGAATTGGACATAGAATCAATTGTGTTGAGACAGATTTTGAATTTGACGCCTTGGGTGCGCAGTTTTTTACGTCGTCGCCCATAGCCAAACTTGCGCGTATGCTTGTGCGCCGTTTTTACAAAGTTTTCAGATTGCCCCCTGGATTTGCATCCCCCACTAAATTGGCCATAGAATATATTTTTTTGAGACAAATTTTGAATTTGACGCCTCGGGTGCGGAGTTTTTGACGTCGTCGCCCATAACCAAACTTGCGCGTGTGCTTGTGCGCCGTTTTTACAAAGTTTTTAGATTGCCTCCCGGGAGTGCAACCCCCACTGAATTGGTCATAGAATCAATTGTGTTGAGACGAATTTTGAATTTTACGCCTCGGGTGCGGAGTTTTTGAAGTTGTCGCCCAGAGCCAAACTTGCGCGTGTGCTTGTGCGCCGTTTTTACAAAGTTTTCAGATTGCCTCTCAGGTTGCAACCCCCACTGAATTGGCCATAGAATCAATTTTGTTGAGACGGATTTTGAATTTGACGCCTCGGGTGCGGAGTTTTTGACGTCGTCGCCCATAGCCAAACTTGCTCGCTTGCTTGTGCCCCGTTTTTACAAAGTTTTCAGATTGCCTCCCGGGTATGCATCCCTACTGATTTGGCCATAGAATCAATTGTGTTGAAATGGATTTTGAATTTGACGCCTCGGGTGTGGAGTTTTTGACGTCGTCGCCAATAGCCAAACTTGCGCTCATACTTGTGCTCCGTTTTTACAAAGTTTTCAGATTGCCTCCCAGGTTTGCATCCCCCACTGAATTGCCAATAGAATCCATTGCGTCGAGACGGTTTTTTGAATTTGAGGCCTCGGGTGCAGTGTTTTTGACGTCGTCGCCTATAGCCAAACTTGCGCGTGTGCTTGTGCGCCGTTTTTACAAAGTTTTCAGATTGCCTCCCGGGTTTGCATCCCCCACTGAATTGGCCATAGAATCAATTGTGGTGAGATGAATTTTGAATTTGACCCCTCGGGTGCGGAGTTTTTGACGTTGTCGCCCATAACCAATCTTGAGCGTGTGCTTGTGCGCCGTTTTTACAATGTTTTCAGATTACCTCTCAGGTTGCAACCCCCACTGAATTACCCATAGAATCAATTTTGTTGAGACGGATTTTGAATTTGACGCCTCGGGTTCGGAGTTTTTGACGTCGTCGCCCATAGCCAAACTTGCGCATGTGCTTATGCGCCATTTTTACAAAGTTTTCAGATTGCTTCTCGGGTTGCAACCCCCACTGAATTGGCCATAGAATGAATTTTGTTGTGACGGATTTTGAATTTGACGCCTCGGGTGCGGAGATTTTGACGTCGTCGCCCATAACCAAACTTGCGCGCATGCTTGTGCGCCGTTTTTGCAAAGTTTTTAGATTGCCTCCCGGGTATGCACCCCTACTGAATTGGCCATAGAATCAATTGTGTTGAGATGAATTTCGAATTTGACGCCTCGGGTGCGGAGTTTTTGACGTCGTCGCCCATAGCCAAACTTGCGCGCATGCTTGTGCGCCGTTTTTACAAAGTTTTCAGATTGCCTACAGGGTTTGCATCCCCCACTGAATTGGCCATAGAATCAATTGTATTGAGACGGATTTTGGATTTGACGCCTCGGGTGCGGAGTTTTTGACGTCGTCGCCCATAGCCAAACTTGCGCATATGCTTGTGCACCGTTTTTACAAAGTTTTTCAGATTGCCTCCCGAGTTTGCATCCCCCACTGAATTGGCCATAGAATCAATTTTGTTGAGACGGATTTTTAATTTGACACCTCGGGTGCAGAGTTTTTGACGTCGTCGTCCATAGCCAAACTTGCGTGTGTGTTTGTGCGCCGTTTTTACAAAGTTTTCAGATTGCCTCCCGGGTTGCAACCCCCACTGAATTGGCCATAGAATCAATTTTGTTGAGACGGATTTTGAATTTGACGCCTCGGGTTTGGAGTTTTTGACGTCGTCGCCCATAGCCAAACTTGCGCGCATGCTTGTGCGCCGTTTTTACAAAGTTTTCAGATTACCTCCCGAGTTTGCACTCCCCAATGAATTGGTCATAGAATCAATTGTGTTGAGACGGATTTTGAATTTGACGCCTCGGGTGCGGAGTTTTTGACATTGTCGCCCATAGCCAAACTTGCGCGTATGCTTGTGCGCCGTTTTTACAAAGTTTTCAGATTGCCTCCCGAGTTTGCACTCCCCACTGAATTGGCCATAGAATCAATTGTGTTGAGACAGATTTTGAATTTGATGCCTCGGGTGCGGAGTTTTTGACATCGTCGCCCATAGCCAAACTTGCGCGCATGCTTGTGCGCCGTTTTGACAAAGTTTTCAGATTGCCTACCGGGTATGCATCCCTACTGAATTTGCCATAGAATCAATTGTGTTGAGACGGATTTTGAATTTGACGCCTCGGGTGCGGAGTTTTTGACATCGTCGCCCATAGCCAAACTTGCGCGTATGCTTGTGCGCCGTTTTTACAAAGTTTTCAGATTGGCCCCTGGGTTTGCATCCCCCACTGAATTGGCCATATAATCAATTTTGTTGAGACGGATTTTGAATTTGACGCCTCGGGTGCGGGGTTTTTGACGTCGTCGCCCATAGCCTAACTTGCGCATGTGCTTATGCGCTGTTTTTACAAAGTTTTCAGATTGCTTCTCAGGTTGCAACCCCCACTGAATTGGCCATAGAATCAATTTTGTTGTGACGGATTTTGAATTTGACGCCTCGGGTGCGGAGATTTTGACGTCGTCGCCCATAACCAAACTTGCGCGCATGCTTGTGCGCCGTTTTTACAAAGTTTTCAGATTGCCTCCCGGGTATGTACCCCTACTGAATTGGCCATAGAATCAATTGTGTTGAGACGGATTTTGAATTTGACGCCTCGGGTGTGGAGTTTTTGACGTCGTCGCCCATAGCCAAACCTGCGCGTATACTTGTGCTCCGTTTTTACAAAGTTCTCAGATTGCCTCCCGGGTTTGCATCCCCCACTGAATTGGCAATAGAATCCATTATGTCGAGATGGTTTTTGAATTTGACGCCTCGGGTGCGGAGTTTTTTACGTCGTCGCCCATAGCCAAACTTGCGCGTATACTTGTGCTCCGTTTTTACAAAGTTTTCAGATTGCCTCCCAGGTTTGCATCCCCCACTGAATTGCCAATAGAATCCATTGCGTCGAGACGGTTTTTTGAATTTGAGGCCTCGGGTGTAGTGTTTTTGACGTCGTCGCCTATAGCCAATCTTGCGCGTGTGCTTGTGCGCCGTTTTTACAAAGTTTTCAGATTGCCTCCCGGGTTTGCATCCCCCACTGAATTGGCCATAGAATCAATTGTGTTGAGATGAATTTTGAATTTGACGCCTCGGGTGCGGAGTTTTTGACGTTGTCGCCCATAACCAATCTTGAGCGTGTGCTTGTGCGCCATTTTTACAAAGTTTTCAGATTACCTCTCAGGTTGCAACCCCCACTGAATTACCCATAGAATCAATTTTGTTGAGACGGATTTTGAATTTGACGCCTCGGGTTCGGAGTTTTTGATGTCGTCGCCCATAGCCAAACTTGCGCATGTGCTTATGCGCCGTTTTTACAAAGTTTTCAGATTGCTTCTCGGGTTGCAACCCCCACTGAATTGGCCATAGAATCAATTTTGTTATGACGGATTTTGAATTTGATGCCTCGGGTGCGGAGATTTTGACGTCGTCGCCCATAACCAAACTTGCGCGCATGCTTGTGCGCCGTTTTTACAAAGTTTTCAGATTGCCTCCCGGGTATGCACCCCTACTGAATTGGCCATAGAATCAATTGTGTTGAGACGGATTTTGAATTTGACGCCTCGGGTGTGGAGTTTTTGACGTCGTCGCCCATAGCCAAACTTGCGCGTATACTTGTGCTCCGTTTTTACAAAGTTCTCAGATTGCCTCCCGGGTTTGCATCCCCCACTGAATTGGCAATAGAATCCATTTTGTCGAGATGGTTTTTGAATTTGACGCCTCGGGTGCGGAGTTTTTGACGTCGTCGCCCATAGCCAAACTTGCGCGCATGCTTGTGCGCCGTTTTTACAAAGTTTTCAGATTGCCTACAGGGTTTGCATCCCCCACTGAATTGGCCATAGAATCAATTGTATTGAGACGGATTTTGGATTTGACGCCTCGGGTGCGGAGTTTTTGACGTCGTCACCCATAGCCAAACTTGCGCATATGCTTGTGCACCGTTTTTACAAAGTTTTTCAGATTGCCTCCCGAGTTTGCATCCCCCACTGAATTGGCCATAGAATCAATTTTGTTGAGACGGATTTTTAATTTGACACCTCGGGTGCAGAGTTTTTGACGTCGTCGTCCATAGCCAAACTTGCGTGTGTGTTTGTGCGCCGTTTTTACAAAGTTTTCAGATTGCCTCCCGGGTTGCAACCCCCACTGAATTGGCCATATAATCAATTTTGTTGAGACGGATTTTGAATTTGACGCCTCGGGTTTGGAGTTTTTGACGTCGTCGCCCATAGCCAAACTTGCGCGCATGCTTGTGCGCCGTTTTGACAAAGTTTTCAGATTACCTCCCGAGTTTGCACTCCCCAATGAATTGGCCATAGAATCAATTGTGTTGAGACGGATTTTGAATTTGACGCCTCGGGTGCGGAGTTTTTGACATCGTCGCCCATAGCCAAACTTGTGCGTATGCTTGTGCGCCGTTTTTACAAAGTTTTCAGATTGCCTCCCGAGTTTGCACTCCCCACTGAATTGGCCATAGAATCAATTGTGTTGAGACAGATTTTGAATTTGATGCCTCGGGTGCGGAGTTTTTGACATCGTCGCCCATAGCCAAACTTGCGCGTATGCTTGTGCGCCATTTTGACAAAGTTTTCAGATTGCCTCCCGGGTATGCATCCCTACTGAATTTGCCATATAATCAATTGTGTTGAGACGGATTTTGAATTTGACGCCTCGGGTGTGGAGTTTTTGACATCGTCGCCCATAGCCAAACTTGCGCGTATGCTTGTGCGCCGTTTTTACAAAGTTTTCAGATTGGCCCCTGGGTTTGCATCCCCCACTGAATTGGCCATAGAATCAATTTTGTTGAGACAGATTTTGAATTTGACGCCTCGGGTGCGGAGTTTTTGACGTCGTCGCCCATAGCCTAACTTGTGCATGTGCTTATGCGCAATTTTTACAAAGTTTTCAGATTGCTTCTCGGGTTGCAACCCCCACTGAATCAATTTTGTTGAGACGGATTTTGAATTTGACGCCTCGGGTGCGGAGATTTTGACGTCGTCGCCCATAACCAAACTTGTGTGCATGCTTGTGCGCCGTTTTTACAAAGTTTTCAGATTGCCTCCCGGGTATGCATCCCCACTAAATTGGCCATAGAATCAATTGTGTTGAGACGGATTTTGAATTTGACGCCTCGGGTGTGGAGTTTTTGACGTCGTCGCCCATAGCCAAACTTGCGCGTATACTTGTGCTCCATTTTTATAAAGTTCTCAGATTGCCTCCCGGGTTTGCATCCCCCACTGAATTAGTAATAGAATCCATTATGTCGAGATGGTTTTTGAATTTGAGGCCATAAAATCAATAGAATCCATTGCGCGCATGCTTGTGCGCCGTTTTGACAAAGTTTTCAGATTACCTCCCGGGTATGCATCCCTACTGAATTGGCCATAGAATCAATTGTGGTGAGACGGATTTTGAATTTGACACCTCGGGTGCGGAGTTTTTGACATCGTCGCCCATAGCCAAACTTGCGCGTATGCTTGTGCGCCGTTTTTACAAAGTTTTCAGATTGCCTCCCGAGTTTGCACTCCCCACTGAATTGGCCATAGAATCAATTGTGTTGAGACAGATTTTGAATTTGATGCCTCGGGTGCGGAGTTTTTGACATCGTCGCCCATAGCCAAACTTGCGCGTATGCTTGTGCGCCGTTTTGACAAAGTTTTCAGATTGCCTCCCGGGTATGCATCCCTACTGAATTTGCCATATAATCAATTGTGTTGAGACGGATTTTGAATTTGACGCCTCGGGTGTGGAGTTTTTGACATCGTCGCCCATAGCCAAACTTGCGCGTATGCTTGTGCGCCGTTTTTACAAAGTTTTCAGATTGGCCCCTGGGTTTGCATCCCCCACTGAATTGGCCATAGAATCAATTTTGTTGAGACAGATTTTGAATTTGACGCCTCGGGTGCGGAGTTTTTGACGTCGTCGCCCATAGCCTAACTTGCGCATGTGCTTATGCGCCATTTTTACAAAGTTTTCAGATTGCTTCTCGGGTTGCAACCCCCACTGAATCAATTTTGTTGAGACGGATTTTGAATTTGACGCCTCGGGTGCGGAGATTTTGACGTCGTCGCCCATAACCAAACTTGTGTGCATGCTTGTGCGCCGTTTTTACAAAGTTTTCAGATTGCCTCCCGGGTATGCATCCCCACTAAATTGGCCATAGAATCAATTGTGTTGAGACGGATTTTGAATTTGACGCCTCGGGTGTGGAGTTTTTGACGTCGTCGCCCATAGCCAAACTTGCGCGTATACTTGTGCTCCATTTTTATAAAGTTCTCAGATTGCCTCCCGGGTTTGCATCCCCCACTGAATTAGTAATAGAATCCATTATGTCGAGATGGTTTTTGAATTTGAGGCCATAAAACCAATAGAATCCATTGCGCGCATGCTTGTGCGCCGTTTTGACAAAGTTTTCAGATTACCTCCCGGGTATGCATCCCTACTGAATTGGCCATAGAATCAATTGTGGTGAGACGGATTTTGAATTTGACACCTCGGGTGCGGAGTTTTTGACATCGTCGCCCATAGCCAAACTTGCGCGTATGCTTGTGCGCCGTTTTTACAAAGTTTTCAGATTGGCCCCTGGGTTTGCATCCCCCACTGAATTGGCCATAGAATCAATTTTGTTGAGACGGATTTTGAATTTGACGCCTCGGGTGCGGAGTTTTTGACGTCGTCGCCCATAACCAAACTTGTGCATGTGCTTATGCGCCATTTTTACAAAGTTTTCAGATTGCCTCTCGGGTTGCAACCCCCACTGAATTGGCCATAGAATCAATTTTGTTGAGACGGATTTTGAATTTGACGCCTCGGGTGTGGAGTTTTTGACGTCGTCGCCCATAGCCAAACTTGCGCGTATACTTGTGCTCTATTTTTACAAAGTTTTCAGATTGCCTCAAGGGTTTGCATCCCCCACTGAATTGGCAATAGAATCCATTGCGTCGAGATGGTTTTGGAATTTGAGGTCATAGAATCAATAGAATCCATTGCGCGCATGCTTGTGCGCCGTTTTTACAGAGTTTTCAGATTGCCTCCCGGGTATGCATCCCTACTGAATTGGCCATATAATCAATTGTGTTGAGACGGATTTTGAATTTGACGCCTCGGGTGCGGAGTTTTTAACGTCGTTGCCCATAGCCAAACTTGTGCATATGCTTGTGCGCCATTTTTACAAAGTTTTCAGATTGCCCCTGGGTTTGCATCCCCCACTGAATTGGCCATAGAATCTATTGTGTCGAGACGGATTTTGAATTTGAGGCCTCGGGTGCAGTGTTTTTGACGTCGTGGTCCATAGCCAAATTGTGGGCATGCTTGTGCGCCGTTTTTACATAGTTTTTAGATTGCCTACCGGGTTTGCACTCCCCACTGAATTAGACATAGAATCAATTGTGTCGAGACGGATTTTGAATTTGACGCCTCGGGTGCGGAGTTTTTGACGTCGTAGCCCATAGCCAACCTTGCGCGCATGCTTGTACGCCGATTTACAAAGTTTTCAGATTGCCTCCCAGGTTTGCATCCCTCAATGAATTGGCCATAGAATCAATTGTTTCGAGACGGTTTTTGAATTTGACGCCTCTTGTGCGGAGTTTTTTACGTCGTCGCCCATAACCAAACTTGCGCGCATGCTTGTGCGCCGTTTTTACAAAGTTTTCAGATTGCCTACCGGGTTTGCATCCCCCACTGAATTGGCCATAGAATCAATTGTGTTGAGACGGATTTTGAATTTGACGCCTCGGGTGCGGAGTTTTTTACGTCGTCGCCCATAGCCAAACTTGCGAGTATGCTTGTGCGCCGTTTTTACAATGTTTTTCAGATTGCCTTCCGAGTTTGCATCCCCCACTGAATTGGCCATAGAATCAATTGTGTTGAGACGGATTTTGAATTAAACGCCTCGTGTGCAGAGTTTTTGACGTCATCGCCCATAGCCAAACTAGCGCACATGCTTGTGCGCCGTTTTTACAAAATTTTCAGATTGCCCACTGGGTTTGCATCCCCCATTGAATTGGCCATAGAATCAATTGTGTCGAGACGGATTTTGAATTTGAGGCCTCGGGTTCAGTGTTTTTGACGTCGTGGTCCATAGCCAAATTGTGGGCATGCTTGTGCGCAATTTTTACAAAGTTTTCAGATTGCCTCCTGGGTTTGCATCCCCTACTGATTTGGCCATATAATCAATTGTGTTGAGACGGATTTTGAATTTGACGCCTTGGGTGCACAGTTTTTTACGTCGTCGCCCATAGCCAAACTTGCGCGTATGCTTGTGCTCCGTTTTTACAAAGTTTTCAGATTGGCCCCTGGGTTTGCACCCCCCACTGAATTGGCCATAGAATCAATTGTATTGAGACAGATTTTGAATTTGACGCCTCGGGTGCGGAGTTTTTGACGTCGTCGCCCATAGCCAAACTTGCGCATATGCTTGTGCACCGTTTTTACAAAGTTTTTCAGATTGCCTCCAGTGTTTGAATCCCCCACTGAATTGGCCATAGAATCAATTTTGTTAAGACGGATTTTGAATTTGACGCCTCGGGTGTGGAGTTTTTGTCGTCGTCGCCCATAGCCAAACTTGCGCGTGTGCTTGTGCGTCGTTTTTACAAAGTTTTCACATTGCCTCCCGGGTTGCAACCCCCACTGAATTGGCCATAGAATCAATTTTGTTAAGACAGATTTTTAATTTGACGCCTCGGGTGCAGAGTTTTTGACATCGTCGTCCATAGCCAAACTTGCGTGTGTGTTTGTGCGCCATTTTTACAAAGTTTTCAGATTACCTCCCGGGTTGCAACCCCCACTGAATTGGCCATAGAATCAATTTTGTTGAGACGGATTTTGAATTTGACGCCTCGGGTTTGGAGTTTTTAACGTCGTCGCCTATAGCCAAACTTGCGTGCATGCTTGTGCGCCGTTTTTACAAAATTTTCAGATTGCCTCCCGAGTTTGCACTCCCCAATGAATTGGCCATAGAATCAATTGTGTTGAGACGGATTTTGAATTTGATGCCTCGGGTGCGGAGTTTTTGACATCGTCGCCCATAGCCAAACTTGCGCGTATGCTCGCAGAGTTCAAGTTTAGAAAGTTCAAGCCAGAAGACAAGTGAAGAAATCGAAGAAGGCTACTACTGGACTAAGAGAAGTTTTATTTTACAGTTTTGTTCAAGTTGTTAGTTACTTGTAAAATAGCTAGTTAGATCGAAGATACACTTGGAAGTGTAGTCGAGAAGATCAAAGTCTTATTTCTTGGGACTCTAAGCCACAAGAACACACTACTCGATTGGAAGAGTAATAATAATTTCACAACTGGGTTTGTGAGAGTGGATGTAGACAAGTTGTCGAACCACTTTAAATCGTTGTGTTGTTTACGTTTCTGTTCTATTTATGTTTGATTGATTAACTGTTTAATTGATTAATTGACATCTAGAATAGACAAGATCAGTGTTCATCGAATTAGTTGAGTATAAACTTGTTGGGCTCATTGTTAATCTGATAAATTTCGCACTGTGTATTCTGATATATTTAAAGATTTTGAAAAGTCTATTCACCCCCTCTAGACATTTTCTTAGCTTACTCAATATTATAAAACTCAACTAGGGACCTACAAGTGGTATCAGAGCAGTAGTTTTCGAACTGCTATTTCTTGATAACATCTTAAAGACTTTGTGTGAAGTCTTGGTTCTTGATTGTTCGTGTTCGTATCACAATTCTAGAAATACTTGTATCTTTGAAGTTCTTGCTATATTTTGATACTAATCTTCTTATAAACTATGGCAATGGAAATTAGTGTTAATAAACTTCCCAAGTTCTCTGTTCAGGACTACGACTACTGGAGGTTGAGAATGGAAGCCATTTTCAGCTCAACGCATGATTTGATGGTGTCCGTGATTAAAGATGGACCAGTCTAAAGCTGTCAGCGTGCTTGTCCCCAAACCCAGGTCTAAACTCACTTCTGAAGAAATGAGGCAGAACAACTTGGACAGTTTAGCCAAGAACTATATTTTACACACCCTTCCCAATGAGTATCTTGGGAAAGTGTTAAAATGTAAGACTGCCAAAGAAATGTGGGATCTTTCATTCTGATGTGTCGTTCTACGGTTATTTGGAGGGCGATATGGGGCAAGCTCCCTACTTCTGATTGGCTGGTCTCATTTGGAATTCACGGTCCTTCGATGTGTATGCTCTGTCGTAGAGACTCTGAGTCTTTAGACCACTTATTAGCTCACTGTCCATTCACTCTGGAGGTTCTTCAGCATCTGACCCAACTTTTTGGAGTCACGATCCACACGGGGATCAGCTTTCTTGATATCTTCCTCCAGGCTACTCGAGTTCGGTTGGGTCCGCAGTCCTTGGAGTTATGGAGAGCGGCATTTGTCACTACAGTTTGGGCTATTTGGGCTCTACGGAACATGGTGGTCTTTGATGGGGTCTCCCCTTCTATCAGACGATGTATGGCGCAGATCGTTGCTAGTATTAGGGAAGCCAATAGTATCTCTTGGGGTTATGCTGACGGTTCAGTTCGGGATCTCTTGATTACCAGGTCTCTTGGAGTTTTGGGCAGGCACAAGCTGACTCGACAAGGTTCGTCTGTTAGATGGATCCCCCCGGATTCGGATTGGTACAAGATCAACATAAACGGCAGTGCAACATCCTCTCCAGGTAGTTTGCATGCAGGGGCGGTGTTTAGGAACTTCAGGGGGTTCTTTGTTGCGGCTATTGCCCAAGAGGTTGGTTGGGGTATTCCTTTTGAGGCAGAGTTAGCAGCGACACTCATTGCTATTCAGTATGCTCATGCCCAAGGGTGGCGGTTCTTATGGATCGAGTCGGACTCGAGTCTGACAATTATCACTTTGATGAGCTCTACTCCTTCTGTCCCTTGGCGTCTGCAGGGTCTCTAGAGTCGGGTTCATCCACTTACTACAGAAATGCACATTTGGTATTCTCACACTTTTAGAGAGGCCAGCTAGGCGGTTGACGCAGTGGCCAAGACGAAGATCAACTGCATTTGGAGGGGCTATCCCCCTGATTTCTTACTTTCTTTCTTGCATAAAGATTTGTATACCGTCTTCTACAGATATTGATTGTTAGAGGAGTTTACCTTTTTCCTTCGCCTGGGTTTTGTCCCTAAGGAGGGTTTTCCTAGGCAAGGTTTTAATGCCACTCCGGCCTCTAGCTCGACTTGTGAGCTTATGGTTTTAAGTTTTCTTCTTTTTTCTTTTATATTCCATACCTTTTTATTGGCCAAAGAAATGTGGGATTGACTTGCTGTAATTTGTGAAGGAACTACCCTGATCAAAGAGACTAAGCTTTCCACAACTGTTCAGAGGTTCGAATCATTTAAGATGAAGACTGGTGAAAATATAGACCAGTTAGATACTCGTTTCACACGTGTTATGAATGATTTGGAAGTGCTTGGTAAATCATATACTAATCGTGAAATTAACTTGAGAATTCTTAAGAGTCTTGATGCTAGATGGAAGATGGTCAAGATGATCATCAAGAATACTCAGGACATCAATGAATGGTCTGCTGAAACGATGTTCCAAACTCTTAAGGCGCATGAGTTTGATCTAGATAAGGATGATCATATAGCCAGTAGTGATAGGGAGAATGCTGTGTCGAAAAATGTTGCTTTTAAGTCTACTTCGTCTAAGCGCTCTAGAGTAGACAGGTCTAAGTCTAAGACTAAGTCTGCTAGCGTAAAAGACGAGTTAGATAAGTCTGATCTCAGTCTGAAAGATCAGATGAACCTTATGGTTAGGAAGTTCGACAGGCTGAACAAGCGCTATGGTAGATATAAGAAGTTCTACAAAGACTATAGAGGTTCTGGTAACAAGGACTCGTCCGAGACTAGACGAGACCGAAACTCGTCCGAAAGGAGAGACGAAGTCTCAAAAAGTAACAGACGAGATAGAGAGTCTAACGATAGGAAGATTAAGCGTTCTGTTAGACGAGATAAGAGAAGGGACATATCTCCTGATAAAAAGTCTACTAACGATCCTTTATGCTATAATTGTGAGAAACTAGGTCATTACATCTACGAATGTCCGGACCTGAGCACCGATGATCGTGAAGAACGTAAAGCAAGGCGTGAGCGAAGATACAACAGGGGTAAGAAGGCAATGATGGCTAATGAGGACTCTGAAACGGAATCAGACGAGTTACCATCGTCTTCGTCCAGTTACCCGTCCGATCATGATAAAGTAGAAGAATTCATAGTGGATGATGGCCTATGCTGCATGGCGAAAACTGAGCAAGAGGTATCATCTGCAACTTCATTTCAATCTTGTGATGAATCAGAATCTGATGAAAGTGATACTGCCGATAGTGGAGTAGGGAGTAGTCTTCATCACTCGATCTACTGGTGTGACTGAAGAAGACCTACTTGCTAATAAGGCATTCATTAAAGTCAGCGACGAGAACATCATCTTAAAACAAGAAATCATTGATCTTAAGGAAGCCCAGTCTAAAGTAGATCCTAATATAACAGTCTTAAATGAACGTTTGACAGAAGAGTTAAGACAACTCAAAGATAAGTGTGCGTCAACAGACAAGTTATATCAAGACCTACTTAAAACACATGCTACTGAAACAAATGAATTCAATGTTTTAAAGAGCAAGTGCAAAAAGCTTGAAGAACGCAATAAGTTCTTAGAGACTGAGGTCATAAATCTGGACCTTAAACTTTCTGACTTGGTTAAATCCTCAGTGATTAATCAAAAACTGTCAGATAGGTATAGGGCTCCAGATGACAAGACAGGGTTGGGTGCATATACTCCTGACTCGCCTACTCAAGCCATTGAGAACCCTATTGAGGTTAGTTCAAGCTCTTTGACACATGATAAAGGTAAAAGACCAATGGAATACGATACTAGAACGACATCCAAAGGCACTGTACAGAAACAGACTAGAGTTAACACTCCAATTGCCAAAGGTGGTAAAAGGAATGTTGACAACTGTAGGTCCCCAAGTTGAGTTTAATAACGAGTAAGCTAGTGAAAATGTCTAGAGGGGGTGAATAGACTTTTCAAAAATCTTTCGATATATCAAAGTACAATGCGGAAATCAGAATATAACAATGAGCCCAATTCTAGTTTATACTCAACTTATTTCGAGAACTCTATTCTATGTATACTCAACTAGTCTTGTTCAGATATATAATTCAATTAATCAAACAGTTAATCAATTAAACAACAAACAAAACGGTAAAGTAAATCAAACACGAGATTTATAGTGGTTCGACAACTTGTCTACATCCACTCTCACAAACCCAGTTGTGATGTTCTTATTAACTCGTCCAATGGAGTAATGTGTTCTTGTAGCTTTGAGTCCCAAGAAATAAGACTTAGATCTTCTCGATTGTATCACCAGATATATCTTCGATCTAACTAGAGATTTACAAGTATCTAGCAACTTGATAACAGTAAAAATAAAACTTCTCTATTCAGTAGTAGTCTTCTTTGATCTTCACTTGTCTTGCAGACTTGCTTCCTGAACTTCAAAACTCTAAGAGTGATTTCTTCTTTGAATCTTCAATAACGCTTCAGTATCCAGTAGTATCAGTAGTCTTCAATTGATCAGTACCTTGTGGTATTTATAGACTTCTGAATTCAAGAACTTGTCACTTGTAACCAACTTTTCTTGAAAACTAACTTCTAACGTCTTCAGCTTATCCATCCACGCGTTTATGGTTAATTAGTTATTTCTAAATAACTCTTCAATCCTTATCTTCATACGTGCTTTGAATAACTAACTTCATGTTGAATTGTCTTGTTGAGTCTTGTGGTCGCACCTGTCTTTAACAGTAGACTTCATCCTTCTTATTCTTGTGCTTCCTTCTTCAATAGTAGACTTAGCACTTAACTAATCTAATCCTAACAAGACTATTACATTACTTTAAGCTTTATAACACAGCTTAGTCAACTTAAGAATTTATACATCAATATACAATTACATATGAAAACAATGAGCTTCTATACAATGATTAATATAGCTCAATAACAATCTAATCAATTAATATGAACAGTACTTATACTTCGTACTTTGTCTTTTGTTTTATACTTAACAATTCTTGTGTGAACTCTACTGGTCTGTACAAGATGACTTCTCTTAACTAGACTAGATCAGTCAACACTTAGAAAATATTCAATCTACTTTTGGCTTATCAAAACTTCATCATTATCTTTTATCATTAATTAGGACTTGTTCTAGGATTCATATCCCAACAATTTCCCCATTTTTGATGAAGCCAAAACTACTTGAATCTTTTCTCATAAGACGACTAGTTAAGTAGTTATCTTGTCTTAATCATCAAAAGTACTTATCTTTCATTCATTCGAATAAGATCAGTATATATTACACAAACTAAAGAAAAAAAACTAAGTATAAAAAAAAACTTAATCTGAGAGTGTACCTCCTTCTGGATTTGGAACACAGAATGCATCTAGGAGTCTTTTGTGTATCACTCTGATATGGTCTTCATCATCAATCTTCTCCTTGTCCAGCAGCTCTTCTTCATACTTCTTAATTTGATTAAAATCAACTCTTTTTCCTGAGCTGGTCATAGGAGTCTTCCACTTAGGAAAGATCGGCACTAGAATGTTAAAGTTTGCAGCAGCCGATATCCTCATGATCAAGTTCCAAAGCAACTTGGTCTGGCCTTCCATGAACTTATCAAACATTGAGTAAAGTTCATCAGAACTATCAGGATCACCAAACTTCCTGATAATCCAATGATCAAGTTCCCATTGTCTCTTCACTTTCATCCAGTCAGCTCGATGCTCTTTGTTAATGAAGTAATCAATGAACTGATCGTCCATTTCATCTTCATCAGCCTTCAACTTTTGCAGCCTTTCAATATGCTTACCAATCTTTTTATGGCTTGCATAATGACTTTCATCATCAGGATCAATCACCTTCTGCTTCTTCACAATCTCAGTAGGTTCTTCAACTTCTTCCATAGCTAACTTCCTTTTTGTTTTTCTTTTCGTCTGAACCTCAGTTTCTGGAGATGCAACACCTTTGCCTTTCTCCAATCTCTTCTGCTCATCTGCTCTGGCTTGCTCTAGATCAGCAGTCTTAACCAACTTGCCTCGCTTAGATCTCCTTAGCTCTTCTATCGCAGTAGCAGCAGCCTTCATTTCAGGTTCAGCACTGGATTTATCTTTTTCAAGATCAGCAATTTTCGCAACTATACTTGTCTCTTCCCCCTTTTTGGCTTCATCAGATGCCTTGAGAGTGAAAAGACTAGTAAAATGAGTCATTTCCTCCTTAACATCTTCCTTCATAGCTTCAGCAGCTAGCTCTATCTGCTTCTAATGCGTCTTGTCGTGACTCATCTTGTCAAGACGATTTGTAGCTAACTCCAGCTTCCTTGAGTTTGAAACTAGTTCATCTTTGAAATACGTAGCTGTCTGTCGAAGGAGTCTGTTTTGCTCTATTAAATCAGTCAAAACAGCTCGAGAACGCACCAACTGATATTGTACTTCTCTTCTTTGTTCATCCGCAATCTCAATCTTCACTCTGTAGAGTCTCTCCATCTTGCTTGACTCTTCAGCTAAAGATCTTGCAAACGAAATAGATCTCTTTTCTGAGAAATCAACTTGCTTCTTCAAGAAATTCTCAATTTCAGCATACATTTCTTCTCGGAAAGATGAGTCCATCTTGTTGACCTCACCAACAATTAATTCTCTTGAATTGTCAACAAGTAACCGATTCTGTTCAACTAGCACATCCTTCAGCTTTGAGTTTAAGAACTCATCTACAGCAGACTTGACAACATCCTTCAAGTCAATCTTCAGCTCGTCTAGATAACCTTCAGGAAATGCTTGAGTAGACGACTGAGCTTCAGCAACAACATCTTTTTGAACTTTCTCAATCAACTCATCTTCATCAAACATGATGGCTTCAACAAACTCAACATCTTCTTCACCGAGTTCGATAAAATCGACTTCTTCTTCAGCACTTTCAGCCTCTTCTTCAAAGTCCAATAGAGGTTCTGACGTCTGAATTGCAGCATCAGCAAGTTCTGCTTTCGACTCTTCTTCCAGTAGATCAGTTTGAGTTCCAACATCAATTGAGAACTCTTCACACAAAATACCATCTGGAATGCTTAACATTCTTTTCACGAGATCAGTTAAAGCTCGACGAGGGAATAGCTCAGAGTGGTCTCGAACACCACTGTTTTCTTTCTACTCCATCTCCCAATCCATGAAATTGGAGATCCCTCCCATGCCTAAAATGACTTCGAAAAGATCATTTGTTGGGGACTTCTTCAATGCAACCCATGTGCATATCCTAAGAAGCTTTTCAAACTGCTCTGACGAGTAGTCTACTTCGATAGATAAGAACTTTTTCTTAAAATTTTTTATCATCTTCGAACGAATCCTCTTCTCCCTTAAACTAATCGGATAATAAACTAGCGATTCGAATCTAACTTCAGAAGGGGTCTGAGCAGGTGGGGTCCCTGTCTCAGTTGTTGCAGTGGCAACTGGAGTTTTTTCTGAAGTAGATGGGTTAAGAAGTTCAACATATTCTGTTGAGGGTAAGGACAGAGTTTGGTCTATGGTTTTGGGGGCTGTAATGCAGCTTCGTTTGGTGTGACAACTGTAGGAGTATCAGTTGTATCAATTATAGTAGTGTCTTTGGTTATGTTGGCTCTCAGCGGTTGTGCTGCCAACACTTGTGAGGATGAGGGTGTAGGTTTGGCACAAGATCGATGTGATCTTGCCTTGGTTCGAACTGGAGGGAGAGGGAGAGGAAATAGATTGAGAAGAGACACCAACCGACACTCTTACAAGACGATAGACTTGAGGAACATCAGGGCCTATCTCCTCAACTTTCTCAGAATCTTCATCGAATTGAGTCTCCTCCGAGTCACCTCCACTAGATCCACTTTGTGCAACCTCTTCGAATTCTTCATCATCCGACTCATCTTCTGAAGAACTAGATGAGGCAGCATATGGCATTGCATCCATTGGATTAATCTGAACTTGCCTGGGTGTAGACGGCCTAGCAGCCACTTGCTTCTTCAACGCCTCTTTCTTCAAATAAAATTTCAAAGGGTGAAATGGCTTCCCTTTGCTCCATTCCGTCTTTGTAGGCATCAAAATAGGTAGAAGAATGGATAATTTATTTCCAAAGCCAACAACATTTGACACCACCCAATTAGCCGTGTCGGTGTCAACGCGAACACTTCTCTCAAAATACATGAGACGATCTTCGAACAACTTGAACCAGTTCCCTTCAGTAATTCCATTATATATTGCAGCCATCACTCTTGCCTTCTGCAAGGTGACTGAGTCATAGGAACCAGTGACACATAGTAGCATCTTGCTAGCTATGTCGAGTAGAATTCTGTATTTCTCAAGAAGTTCCTTCTTCTTCACAGCAGGGAGTTTTCCATCCGGATTCAATCTAATATTCTTACCACAGAAGATACTTAGATATCTGGCTTCATGACCAAGAGTATAATTTTCCACATCAATCGATCCGATGGGCAGCTTCAAATTTTCGAACACAGCTTCACGAGTAATTTCCACTAGACTGCCTCCAACAAAAGATCTTATGGAGTCGCCTATTCTGGTGGCGTTGGCAAAGAATTCTAACACCTCCTCCTCCAAGACGACTTGAGGAAACGCCTCCAAATATGGTTTTAAACCACATTCCCCCTTAAATGTTTATTCCCTTAATATTACCCTCATCTTTACCAGCTTCCTCATCGGGTTGTTTGGTCATCCTGTCTGACCTTGTATACCTGTCTGTTGGGTAAGTAGACGAGTGCTATGTTCCAGTGATCTTGTCTCCTTAGTTATTTGACTTACCTGTCTGGTTAGTACATAGCTATAGGCAAGTAGGGTCTAGATCAATTAGTCCTAGACTAATGCATAACTCACGAAAACGAGCCCCAGCCAATGGTTTTGTGAAAATATCAGCTCTTTGAAAATCAGTATGAATCTTTTCCATGCGAATATCCTTCTTTTCTACATGATCACGTATGAAATGATGCTTCACATCAACATGCTTACAACGTGTGTGCAAAACAGGATTTTGTGTAATGGCAATTGCACTATTACTATCACAGAAAATAGGAACATTTGATTCATATATGTTGTAATATCTAAGCTGTTGCATGAGCCAAAGTAGTTGACTACAGCAGCTACCAGGAGCCATGTACTCGGCTTCGGTAGTAGAGGTAGCCACACTAGTTTGCTTTTTCGAAAACCATGAAATGAGTTTTGTGCCTAAGAATTGACAAGAACCAGATGTAGATTTCCTATCTATTCTATAGCCTCCAAAATCAGAATCTAAGTAGCCACTTAGAGATAAATCATCATTTGAAGGATACCATATACCACGATTGATGGTTCCTTTCAAATATTTCAATATCCTTTTGGCGGTTTCCATATGACTCTCTTTTGGATTAGCTTGAAAACGAGCACATACGCCAACAGAGAATGCAATGTCAGGTCTACTAGCAGTCAAGTACAGTAATGAACCAATAAGACCACGATAATATGTTTGATCAGCACATTTACCTTGTTCGTCTGGATCCATCCTGTATGTAGGTAGCATAGGTACGCCAGTAGACTTGCATGTCTTAATACCATACTTATCTTGTAGATTTCTAGTATATTTTGCTTGATTTATGAAAATCCCTTATGGGGTTTGTTTTACTTGAAGTCCAAGAAAGTAATTCATTTCACCCATCATAGACATCTCAAATTTACTTTGCATGAGTGTTGAGAAACTTTCACTCAGCTTTTTGTTAGGTGAACTAAAGATGATGTCATCTACGTAAATTTGGACGAGTAAAATGTCTTTCCCTTCTTGTCTTCTGAACAAGGTTCTATCGACCTTGCCCTTAGTAAAACCATTTTCTAATAGAAAGAGAGAGAGAGTATCATACCATGCTTTGGGAGCTTGCTTTAGTCCGTATAAGGCTTTCTTTAATCTGTACACCTGGTTACCTTTGACTTCGAAACCTGGGGGTTGTTCAACATACACTTCTTCCGCGAGAATACCGTTAAGAAATGCACTTTTAACATCCATTTGATATACGGTAAATTTCATATAAGCAGCATATGCAAGGAACAATCGAATGGCTTCTAGTCTAGCAACAGGAGCATATGTTTCATCATAGTCTATGCCTTCAGCTTGTGAATAGCCTTGGGCTACTAGTCTAGCCTTATTCCTAACGACTACATCATTCTCATCTTTCTTGTTTTTGAAAATCCATCGAGTGCCAACTACATTATGATGTAAGCCTATCGACAAGTTCCCAGACGTCATTTCGAACAAACTGGTTCAACTCGTCTTGCATAGCGATGATCCAATTACTATCAGCCAATGCCTCTTTAATGGTTTTAGGCTCGATAGATGAGAGGAAACAACACCAGCAAAACAAAGATGGACTAGGTTGTTCTTGTGACTCAAAGAGTTGACGTCTAGTCTTCACATCGACAATAGAGTCACCAATGATGTTTTCAGTATCATGCGCAAATTTCCATGTTTTTCTATTCTTTATAGTAGCACTATCATCATCTATATCATGTACAACATCATGCATATCAACATCATTTGTATCATCGACAGTTTTATTAGGAGTAGATGAGTCAACTAGAGCAGGCATATCAATTGGTCTAGAAGACTTACCTTGAGCACTTACCTTCTCTTTGTCATTAGACTCGAGAGCTTTCAGAAATGGATTGTAGGCTTGAACGGATTCATATACTTCTGATTCTTTGTCAGATTCGATTGATAGATCAGTCACCTTCTTACTGATTTGGTCGGCAGACGAGTCCTGTAGGGATTCATCGAAAACTACATGTGGTGTTTCTTCCACACATAGGGTAGAGTAGTTGAATACTCTGAATGCTTTGCTAGTTGAGGAGTATCCTAAGAATATCCCCTCGTCTGCTTTAGCATCGAATGCATTCAACTTGCTTTTCCCATTGTTATGGATAAAACACTTACAGCCAAATATATGGAAATATGAAACTCTGGGTTTTCGACCTTTCCATACCTCATAGGGCGTCTTACCTAGTGCTTTATTGATAGCACTTCTGTTTTGGGAATGGCATGCAGTATTGATTGCTTCTGCCCAGAACTTCTGAGGAGTGTTGTACTCTGTCAACATAGTTCTGCAGGCCTCCTTAAGGGTTTTGTTCCTACGTTCTGCTACTCCATTTTGTTGCGGTGTCGTAGCTGCACTAGTAAGGTGCTGGATACCACGTTTAGAACAAAAGTCTTTGATATAGCAGTTAATGAATTCAGTACCCTTGTCACTACGGATCTTGACAATTGATTGATTCTTCTCAACTTGAATCTTCTTCAACAGATCAGGTAGGAGTGTTTGTGTATCACTCTTCTTGTGTAAGAAGACTACCCAAGTGAACTTAGAATAGTCGTCTACCACAACAAGTGTGTACCTTATACCGTTCAAGGTTGGAGGAGTAATTGGGCCATGTAAGTCCATATGTAGAAGTTCAAGAACTCTACTCGTTGAGAGGGTTGGAATAGATTTAAAGGAACCCTTTACCTGTTTACCTTTCTGACAGGCATCGCATACATGTGATTTGAAATAGATTTCGTTGGGTATACCTTCAACAAGGTAATATCTTGCAATCTTATTAATCACCTTAAAGTTCATGTGGCAAAGGCGTCTATGCCAAAGCCAACTGATCTCTTTGGGTGTCTTAGTAAGAAGACAAGTATCCCGCGGACAACTATTCCAATTCACGATATATACACTACCTTGTCTTATGCCGACAAGTAGTACGGTATGAGTCCTCTTGTCTATGACTTCGCACTTTTGGCTTTTGAACTACACTTTGTAACCTCGATCACAAAACTGTGAAACAGATAATAGATTATATTTCAAACCTTCTACGTAAGATACATCTTGTATCTCTACGTCGCCATTTCGGATATAACCAAAGCCTTTTGTGATTGCTGTAGAGCTATCACCGAATATAACCTTTGGTCCTTCTTGCTCATAGTAGCTTGACAGAAGTGCCTTGGTACCAGTCATGTGGTGCGAACAACCACTGTCTATGTACCAAGTTTCTCCTATTGAGCCACCCTTCTTGTATAGATCGAGTCGACCCTGCATTAGATGATATTCCATAATTTAGGTACCCTCCTTGTCTATTGGGGTCCTGGGGGGTTAGTCGAGTTCAATGGAATCCAAATATACATTGGAGTCCTGAACAAGTTTGATCTTCTAAGTTTTCGACCATATTTGTTGCAAAATAAGACCCTGTTGTCCTTGTCTGGCCTATCATCAGTCCTTGGGTCTACTCGTCTGAGGTAGCCTTTTGACTTGACCTCTACTTGAGTAGGCACAGGCCTGTGATAGTCAGAGTAGGGCTTGTATGCATTGGGGCCATACGGTTTATAGACATGTTTAGGTCTTTCTACTCCTTCGATATCATACGATTCAGGCGGAGGATATAAGACGGGTTGAATACGATATTTTGGAGCCACATTCCTAGGCCTAGACGAGTAGAGCTGAGACTGCCTTATGAAAGGAGGTCTAGGCTCTTTCCATCTAGTTTGTACTTGTCTCCTCAGGATACCAATCCTCGTATCTGACCTGATTAGGTCGTCCACGATTTTTAGTCCTTTGTTGACTCGTCTTAAACGGAACAGCCTTGTTGTTAACATTCTTTTTACCTCCCTTAGTAATTGGAATGTTAACTTGAGTCTATTTGGGTATAGTGCCTTCAGATGGAGTTCCAATATCGTATATCATTGGTCCTTTTCCTTTATCATTAGTCAAAGAGCTTGAGATGAAAATATAAGGGTTCTTAGGGACTCGAGTAGACGAGCTAGGTGATTCATCACCTATGCCTGTCTTGTCAGCAGGAGCCCTATACCTATCTGACAATTCAAGGTTAGCCTTAGAGGAGTTAACCAGGTCAGTAAGTTTAAGGTCTAGAGTGACAACCTCGGTTTCTAAGAACTTATTACGTTCTTCAAGCTTTTTGCACTTATTTTTTAAAACATTGAATTCATTTTTCTCAGTTGCATGTGTCTTAAGTAGGTCTTGATATAACCTGTCTGTCAATGCACACTTTTCTTTGAGTTGTCTTAACTCTTCAGTCAAGCGTTCATTTAGGACTGTTACATTAGGATCTACTTTAGACTGAGCTTCCTTAAGATCAATGATTTCCTGTTTTAATGCAATGTTCTCGTCGCTGACTTCAATGAATACCTGGTTAGCAAGTAGGAGGTCGTCTTCAACTGCACTAGTAGAGTGCTGAAGGCTACTCCCTACTTTGCTACTGGCAGTATCACTTTCATCAGAATCCGATTCATTACAAGATTGAAAAGAAGTAGCAGATGATACCTCTTGGTCAATTTTAGCCATGCAGCATAGACCATCATCTACTATGAAAGCTTCATCGTGATCTGGATCAGACGGGTAGCTAGATGAGGACGATGGCAACTCGTCTGAATCAGAATCAGAGTCATCATTGGCCATCATTGCCTTCTTGCCACGGTTGTATCTTCTTTCCCTTCGTGCTTTGCGTTCTTCTCGATCATCAGTGCTCAGGTCTGGACATTCATATATGTAGTGACCTGGTTTCTCACAGTTATAGCACAAGAGATCATTAGTAGCCTTTTTAATAGGAGAGTTATTCCTTCGTTTATCACGTCTATCAGAACGAGTAATCTTCCTACCGTCAGACTCTCTATCTTGTCCGTTACCTTTCGAGACTTCGTCTCTCCTTTCGGATGAGTTTCTGTCTCGTCTAGTGTCAGACGAGTTCTTAGAAGCAGACCCTCTATGATCTCTATAGAACTTCTTATATCTTCCGAAACGTTTATTCAGCCTATCAAACTTTCTAACCATGAGGCTTACCTGATCCTTCAGACTAAGATCAGTATCTAACTCGTCTTTCACAGAAGCAGACCTAGTCTTAGACTTCGACCTGTCTACCTTAGAGGACTTAAGCGAACTAGACTTAAAGATAACATTCTTTGATACAACATGTTCTCTGTCACTACTTGCTATGGGTTCATCTTCGTCTAAATCAAACTCATGAGCCTTTAGAGTTTGAAACATGGTCTCTGCAGTCCACACGTCTATATCTTGGGTATTCTTAACAAGCATTTTTACCATTTTCCATCGACTATCAAGGCTTTTGAGAATCCTAATATTAATTTCACGCGGAGTATATTATTTACCAAGGATTTCCAAGTCATTCATGATTTTGGTAAAACGAGTATCCAGATGGTCGATAGTTTCACCAGCTTTCATATGAAATGATTCAAATCTTTGGACCGCTGTGGAAAGCTTGCTTTCTTTGATTAAGGATGTCCCTTCACAAATGATAGCTAAGCGATCCCACATTTCTTTAAGATGTAATTCTTGGCCAAGCTATCCAAATTATTCTGCCTCATTTCTTCTGAGGTTAGCTCTGACCTGGGTTTCTTGACGAGAGTACCCACGGGTTTGTCCTTGTCGAGGGCAGCAGTATTGGGGATCATGGTCACGATTGGACCTTCAGTGACGACAGAGATCATTTAGTCGTGAGTGGAACTAAAGATGGCTTCCATCCTCAGCTTCCAATAGTCATAGTCCTGAACCTGGAACTTCGGTAACTTGTTAGCACTAATTTCGAGCGACATGATTCAAGAAGATACGTAAAGCACAGTATTGTATTAAGAGACATATATTTTTAAGAACAGCGATAAAGAACACGTAAGAGCACGTACAGTCACGGACCAAGACTTCACCCAAGTCTTCAGTCGGTTATCAAGAAACAGCAGTTCGTAAACTACTGCTCTGATACCACTTGAGGGTCCCCAAGTTGAGTTTAATAACGAGTAAGCTAGTGAAAATGTCTAGAGGGGGGTGAATAGACTTTTCAAAAATCTTTCGATATATCAAAGTACAATGCGGAAATCAGAATATAACAATGAGAACTCTTTTCTATGTATACTCAACTAGTCTTGTTCAGATATGTAATTCAATTAATCAAACAGTTAATCAATTAAACAACAAACAAAACGGTAAAGTAAATCAAACACGAGATTTATAGTGGTTCGACAACTTGTCTACATCCACTCTCACAAACCCATTTGTGATGTTCTTATTAACTCGTCCAATGGAGTAATGTGTTCTTGTAGCTTTGAGTCCCATTAAATAAAACTTAGATCTTCTCGATTATATCACCAGATATATCTTCGATCTAACTAGAGATTTACAAGTATCTAGCAACTTGATAACAGTAAAAATAAAACTTCTCTATTTAGTAGCAGTCTTCTTTGATCTTCACTTGTCTTGCAGACTTGCTTTCTGAACTTCAAAACTCTGAGAGTGATTTCTTCTTTGAATCTTCAATAACGCTTCAGTATCCAGTAGTGTCAGTTGTAACCAATTTTTCTTGAAAACTAACTTCTAACTTCTTCAGCTTATCCATCCACGTGTTTATTGTTAATTAGTTATTTCTAACTAACTCTTCAATCCTTATCTTCATACGCGCTTTGAATAACTAACTTCATGTTGACTTGTCTTGTTGAGTCTTGTGGTCGCACCTGTCTTCAACAGTAGACTTCATCCTTCTTATTCTTTTGCTTCCTTCTTCAATAGTAGACTTAGCACTTAGCTAATCTAATCCTAACAAGACTATTACATTACTCTAAGCTTTATAACACAGCTTAGTCAACTTAAGAATTTATACATCAATATACAATTACATATGAAAACAATGAGCTTCTATACAACAATTAATATAGCTCAATAACAATCTAATCAATTAATATGAACAGTACTTATACTTCGTACTTTGTCTTTTGTTTCATACTTAACAATTCTTGTGTGAACTCTACTGGTCTGTACAAGATAACTTCTCTTAACTAGACTAGATCAGTCAACACTTAGAAAATATTCAATCTACTTTTGGCTTATCAAAACTTCATCATTATCTTTTATCATTAATTAGGACTTGTTCTAGGATTTATATCCCAACAACAACAGACTTGTTCCGCTTAGAACAAGTCGAAAGAGGACCACTAGTCATGGACGACCAAATCAGGTCAGATACGAGGATTAGTATCCTGAAGAGACAAGTTCTAGACAAGTACAGACTAGATGGAAAGAGCCTAGACCTCCCTTCATAAGGCAGTCTCAGCTCTACTCGTCTAGGCCTAGGAATGTTGCTCCCAAGTATCGTACTCAACCAGTCTTGTATCCTCCACCTGAATCTTATGATATCAAAGGAGAGGAAAGACTTAAACATGTCTATAAACCGTATGGCCCCAATGCATACAAGCCCTACTCTGACTATCAAAGGCCCATGCCTACTCAAGTAGAGGTTAAGTCGAAAGGCTACCTCAGACGAGTAGACCCAAGGACTGATGATAGGCCAGACAAGGACAACATGGTCTTATTTTGCAACAAGCATGGTAGAAAGCTTAAGAGATCAAACTTGTTCAGGACTCCTATGTACATTTAGATTTCTTTGAACTCGACTAACCCCCCAGGACCCCAATAGACAAGAAGGGTACCTAAATTATTAAATATCATCAATGTAGGGTCGACTCGACTTGTACAAGTGGCTCAATAGGAGAAACTTGGTACATAGACAGTGGTTGTTCACACCACATGACTGGTACTAAGGCTCTTCTACCAAGCTACTGTGAGCAAGAAGGACCCAGGGTTATATTCGGTGATAGTTCTATGGCCATTACAAAAGGCTTTGGATATATCTGAAATGGAGATGTAGAGATACAAGATGTATCCTACGTAGAAGGTTTGAAATACAATCTATTATATGTTTCTCAATTTTATGATCGAGGTTATAAAGTGCAGTTTAAAAGCCGAAAGTGCGAGATCATAGACAAGAGGACTCATACCGTACTGCTCGTCGGCATAAGACAAGGCAGTGTATATATTGTGAATTGGAATAGTTGTCTGCGGGATACTTGCCTTCTTAGCAAAAATCCTAAAGACATCAGTTGGCTTTGGCATAGACACCTTTGTCACATGAACTTTAAGGTGATTAATAAGATTGCAAGAGATTACCTTGTTGAAGGTATACCCAACGGCATCTATTACAAGTCACATGTATGCGATACCTGTCAGAAAGGTAAACAGGTAAAAGTTTCCTTTAAATCTATTCTAACTCTCTCAACAAGTAGAGTTCTTGAACTTCTACATATGGACCTACATGGCCCAATTACTCCTCCAACCTTGAACGGTAGAAGGTACACACTTGTTGTGGTAGACGACTATTCTAAGTTCACTTGGGTAGTCTTCTTACACAAGAAGAGTGATACACAAATACTCCTACCTGATCTGTTGAAGAAGATTCAAGTTGAGAAGAATCAGTCCATTGTCAAGATCCGTAGTGACAAGGGTACTAAATTCATTAACTGCTATATCAAAGATTTTTGCTCTAAACGTGGTATCCAGCACTTTACTAGTGCAGCAAGGACACCGCAACAAAACGGAGTAGCAGAACGAAGGATTAGAACTCTGAAGGAGGCCTGCAGGACCATGTTGACTGAGTATAATACTCCTAGAAGTTTTAGGCAGAGGTGATCAATACTGCATGCCACTCCCAGAACAGAAGTGTTATCAATAAGGCACTAGGTAAGACGCCCTATGAGGTATGGAAATGTCGAAAACCAAGAATTTCATATTTCCATATATTTGGTTGTAAGTATTTCATCCATAACAATGGGAAAAGTAAGTTGAATGCATTCGATGCTAAAGCAGACGAGGGAATATTCTTAGGATACTCCTCGACTAGCAAAGCATTTAGAGTATTCAACTACTCTACTCTATGTGTGGAAGAAACACCACATGTTGTTTTCGATGAATCTCGACAAGACTCGTCTGCCGACCCGATCAATAAGAAAGTAAGCGATCTATCAATAGAAACTGATAAAGAATCAGATGTTTCTGAATCTGTTCAAGCTTATAATCCATTTATGAAAGCCCTTGAGACAGATAACAAGGAGAAAGTAAAAGCTCAAGGTAAGTCTACTAGACCAGTTGACATGCCTGCGCTAGTCGACTCGTCTATTCCTGTTAAATCTCCTGATACAAACGATGTTGAAATGCATGACACTTGGGATCGAATCCTTCCTAAATTTCCACTGTAGCAGGGTTCTTTCCCTCCGACCGCCGGCGCGAACACAGTGGTCTCTAACAAGGCAAGTGACTACTTCCAAGACAAGTCTTTCTTCATTTTTAGAGGCTGTAGTTGATTTGGATGATGATAGTATGCGTGCTAAGACTAGAAAAACATGGAAATATGCTCATGATACTGAAAATATCATTGGTGACTCTACTGTTGGTGTGAAGACTAGACGACAACTCTTTGAGTCGCAAGAACAACCTAGTCCATCTTTGTTTTGCTGGTGTTGTTTCCTCTCATCTATCGAGCCTAAGACCGTTAATGAGGCATTGGCTGATAGTAATTGGATCATCAATATGCAAGACGAGTTGAACAAGTTTGTTCGAAACGACGTCTGGGAACTTGTCGATAGGCCTACACATCATAATGTAGTTGGCACACGATGGATTTTCAAAAATAAGAAAGATGAGAATGATTTAGTCATTAGAAATAAGGCTAGACTAGTAGCCCAAGGCTATTCTCAAGCTGAAGGCATAGATTATGATGAGACTTATGCACCTGTTGCTAGACTAGAAGCCATTAGATTGTTCCTTGCATATGCTGCTTATATGAAGTTTGCTGTATATCAAATGGATGTTAAAAGTGCATTTCTTAACTGGTATTCTTGTGGAAGAAGTGTATGTTGAACAACCTCCAGGTTTATAAGTGAAAGGCAACCAAGTGTACAAGTTGAAGAAAGCCTTATACGGACTGAAACAAGCTCCAAGAGCATGGTACGATACTCTTTCTCTATTTCTATTAGAAAATGGTTTTACCAAGGGCAAGCTCGATAGAACCTTGTTCAGAAGACAAGAAGGTAAGGATATCCTACTTGTTCAAATTTACGTGGATGATATTATTTTCGGATCACCCAACAAAAAGCTGAGTGAAAGTTTTTCAACACTCATACAAAGTAAGTTTGAAATGTCAATGATGGGAGAAATGACTTATTTTCTTGGATTTAAAGTAAAACAAACTCCCGATGGGATTTTCATAAATCAAGCCAAGTATAGTGTTGGTGTGCAAGTCTCGGATACTAATCTTGCTCTTGTCAAAGGGATGCTGAATATTTCTAATGATATTCTGCCATCAGAAGCAAAGTCAAGTGTTGGTGTGCAAGTCTCGGATACTAATCTTGCTCAAGATGAGGTGATGCAAGAAGTTGAGCCAGTAGATGAGGTGTAGTCTACTGATCCGATCATTGATTTGGATAATTGCTCTGATCAATTGCGTGGAATTGTATTTGAATTTCAAGTGAAGCACGCACATGGCCCTCGATGCAATGTTGGTCAAATCACCAGACAGTTCGAGAAATATTTTCCGTCTGAGACGTGTGCTTACACAGTTTAAAAGCTATAGCAGGAAGGGTCGTTCCAGATGTTGAAGCAGTAGAAGACGAGGTCTTGTCTACTGATCCGGAAGACGACTTGGTTGAAGTTCAAGTGTTCGATGATGATGAAATCATGGAAGAAGCTGTTCATATTGAAGTTGCTCAGTCGACTCAAGTGATTTCAACTAATTTTTTAGATGAGTTGAAGATGGATTTAAAGCAAGTAATTCAGTCATCTATTGATGAATTCTTGAAGTCAGATGTGAAGCAAGTTCTAGAAGAACAGAACCAATCTCTTGTTAATAGTTCTAAGGAACTGATCATTGGTGAAGTTAATCAGATGGATGCCACCTTCAGACAAGAGATGTATACTCAACTAGAAGATTTCTTGCAAAGACAGATTAATTATTCGGAGAAGTGTTCTATTGATTTTGCAAGATCATTGGCTGAAGAATCTAAAAAGATGGAAAGACTCTATCGTGTAAAAATTGAGATAGCTGACGCACAAAGAAGAGAAGCTCAAGATCAATTGGTGCAAGCAAGAGCTCTCATGACTGCAATGACAAAACAGAACAGAACAGACTACTTCATAACACTGCTAATCATTTTAAAAATGAACTGAACTTGTCTACTATGAAGTTGGATTTGGTTGCTACTCAACTGGACAAGTTAATGCAACCTAAAAGTCAACATAAAGATATTGATAGAGCTGCTGAGATGATGAAGCGAGCTGTACAAGAAGAGATGACTCTATTCACTTCACTCTTTACTCTTAAGGCAAGTGATGAAGCCAAAAAGGGGGAAGAGACTGAAGAAGTGAAAGCTGTTGCAACTAATCTTATTGTTCAAGAGACTAGTAAGCCAAAGAGAACAGGCAGGCTAGTGAAGAAAGCGGATCTGGAACAGATCAGTGCAACTGCTGAAGAACAGAAGAGGTTTTTGATAAAAGGAAAGTCTGTTGCTATTGAAGATGTTCAACAAAGAACAAGACAAGTCAATAGGAAACTTGATCTTGAAAAGAAGAACGAAGTATTAGGTGAAATACTTGCTGGAATTGATGATGAAGATGTTGAAGCGATTCATAAGAAGCAGAAACTGGAAGATGATCGTTATGCTAACAAGAAGGTGTTAGGCAAACACATCCACAGACTGCAAAAGATGAAAGCTAATCCAGATGTGATTGAAGATGCCCATATTGATAAGTTCATAGACAATGAGCATAGAGATTCTTGGATTGTTGTCAAGAAGAAATGGGAATTAGATCATTGGATTATTCGTAAGTATGGTGACCCAGACAGCAAAGAAGAGTTATATGTTGTGTTTGATAAGTTTATGGAAGCAGAAGATGAGAATCTTTGGAAAATGATTATGCGCATTGCATCTGCTGTTGGTTACAACATATTGGTTCCTGATTTTCCAAAGTGGGAAACACCACTACTTGGTTCTAGAAAGCGGATCGATTTCAACAAAGTGAAGAAATTCGAAGAAGAGTTGCTCGAGAAGGAGAAGATAGACAACGAAGATCATATCTCTGACATTCACAGAAGAGTTCTCGATGCATCTAGTATTCCGAATCCAGATGCTGATAACATCAGTGACTAATTGTAAGTACTTTACTTAGTTTCTATTTCGTTTTGTCTAAGTAATTGTAATCTATCTGATCTTATGAATTTGAATGAAAAAGATAACACATTTTGAGAAGATAACTACTTAACTAGTCTAGTAACGTGAAATATTTCAAGTAGTTTTGGCTTCATCAAAAAGGGAGAAATTGTTGGGATATGAATCCTAATATAAGTCCTAATTGATGATGAGATGAGTTTTGATAAGCCAAAAAGTAGACTTGAATATTTCGAAGTGTTGACTGATCTAGTTATGGAAGTCGTCTTGTGAAGATCAGTAGAGTACAAAGTATGAAAGAAAGTTTAAGTATAAAAGAAAAGACAAGTAAGATTTATAATTACTATGTTAGGTTTTTATAATGAGCATTTAATCATTGTATAGAAGCTCATAGTTCATATGTTTTGTTTGTTATTATTGTTGTATAGATTTAAGATGAGTAAGCTGTATTATAAAGCTTAATGTAATGTAATACAGTAGTCTTGTTAGGATTATGTGATAGGACTAATATAGATTAGTTCGTCATGGAAGTCTACTATAGAAGTCTACTGAAGAAGTCCACTGAAGATAAGAAGACTCGCAAGACAAGACAAGTAAGGAAGAAGACTGAAGATTTGTCTAAGTATCGAAGACTAGACAAGTGCGCATAAAGAAGGAAGATTGTTAAGTCAGAAACGCGTAAGAAGATATATATTGAAGAGTTAGTTAAGGAATAACTAATTAAACTAAAGAAACGCGTGGATGGATAAGAAGAAACAGTTTCAAGAGTTAGTTATCAAGAAAGTTAGTTGGATAACAAACTATTCTTGAAGGTTGAGAAGTCTATAAATACTTTAAGGTATTCAACGATTCAAGACTACTGAAACTTTGAAATTTACTGAAGATATTCGAAGCAAAGAAGAAACTCGCGGAGTTAGAATTCAGAAAGTTAAAGCCAGAAGACAAGTCAAATTCAAGAAGACTACTAATGAATTAAAGAGAAGTTTTACTTTTATAGTTTTTTGTTCAAGTTGCTAGTTGCTTGTAAAATAGTTAGTTAGATCGAAGATACAATTGGAAGTGTTATCGAGAAGATCAAAGTCTTATTTCTTGGGACTCTAAGCCACAAGAACACATTACTCGAAGAGAAGAGTTAATGGAAATTTCGCAACTGGAGTTGTGAGAGTGGATGTAGACAAGTTGTCAAACTACTATAAATCTTGTTTGTTGTTTACTTTACTGTTTTATTTGTTGTTTGATTGATTACTTGTTTAATTGATTAAAACTGCATATAGAATAGACAAGTTAAGTGTTCTTATAGAAGTTCAATTCGAAATTAGTTGAGTATAAATTGTTGGGCTCATTGTTAATCTGATAAATTCCGCATTGTGTATTCTGATATACTAAAAGATTTTGAAAAGTCTATTCACCCCCCTCTAGACATTTTCCTAGCTTACTCAATATTATTAACTCAACTAGGGACCTACAGACCTTCATATCGAGAACATATATTTTGGTGGAGAAATCAAATGGATTTCATAATTTCTAAATGTCGGGTACATGGTGTATTTATAGGTACAAAAATAAAGCATTAATTTAATATAATAATGGACAATCTTGAAAGTCATTTTGAATACATGAACTATAAATTAATTCAATGTTGACTACATGAACCAAATTAATTCTATAATCAAAAGACACAATTAAAAAAAAAATTCCTACATATATATATAATTACATTCAAATTAAAGTATTTAATATATTGTTTGAGGAGTTTGTGGTTTACGGTGTGATGCAGCGGAATATATGATAATAGCAAGAACACAAGAAGCTACCGGACGTTAATGCCAAAAGGATACCGTTAAGATAGAATAAAGGGAGAATTTTCAAAGTTTAATTACCAAAGGCCAAAACTATCTTCAAAGCACAACTGCAACCTCTATTTAAACTATCATTCTCTAAACGAATTCCACGTACGAAGAAAGAAGAAAGGTAGATTCTACGTATATATGAAGTCCCACAAAGATGTGAACGACTAGGTCCTTCATCAGTTGGAACATGATCAGATCCTCTACGAGTTAAGTTGTTATAGTTATCTCGAGCCATAATGAACTTCTCAGTGGATCGTCTATAGTCCTTGTTCCCAACGACAATACATTCACTAATCTCTGCTTGCTCCAATTACTTCTCAGCCAATATATAATTGCTGAACCCAAGCATTTTAGAAAACTAGACGCGGCCTCAATTCAAATATTTGTTAAAATTATTTCATTCAACAAGAGTTTGTGTTAAAAAAAAAAACACTAATAAACACAAAATATAGTAATTAAACCTTGTAACTGTTCTATTTCATGCTGGATTTTTAATTGTGTAAGGTGTAGTCTCTCCAACTCCTTACTGCAATTACTCATCCCAAATGCAGTTGATACGAGATCATCCTCCACCTCCTACGTGGAAAAAATTTGTCGTAAGAAAACGCACGATATCTAAGTTGTGTGAATTTCACGATTGTGATCGAGCTTACCCTTAGGTAAATGTCATTTTCTACCTCAAATTGTGGAGTCTCTACAGTTTGCAATGGCTGCAAAAGAAGTTCAGACAACATTCTTAACTTGATCAAAATTTAAAAAACCGAATGGAAGTACATAATCGCGAAATAACTAGACCATCACATCGAGAACATATATTTTGGTGGAGAACTCAAATGGATTTCATAATTTCTAAATGCCAAGTACATGGGTATTTATAGGTACAAAAATACAGCATTAATCTAATCTAATAATGGAGAATATTTAAAGTCAGTTTGAATATATGAACTAGAAATTAATTCAATGTTGACTACAAGAACCAAGTTAATTCTAAAATCAAAAGACACAATTTAAAAAAAATAAAAAATTCCAGCATATGTATATATATAACTGCATTCAAGTTAAAGTATTTAATGTTTTGTTTCAGGAGATTTTGGCTTACGGTGTGATGTAGCATAATATATGATAAGAGAAAGAACACAAGAAGCTATCGGACGTTGATGCCAAAAGGATACTGTCGAAATAGAATAAAGGGAGAATTCCCAAAGCTTAATTCAAAAATGCCAAAACCGTCTTCAAAGCAGAACTGCAACCTCTATTTATACAACCATTCGCTAAATGAATTCTGCGTACGAAGAAAGATGAAAGGCAGAATCTAGATATATATGAAATCCCCAAAAGATATCTCATTGTGAACAACTAGGTCCTTCATCAGTTGGAACATGATCAGATCGATCCTCTCTAAGTTAAGTTGTTATACTTATCTCGAGCCATAATGAACTTCTTAGTGGCTCGTCTATAGTCCTCGTTCCCAACGACAAGAAATTCACCAATCTCTGCTTGCTCCAATTTCTTCTCAACCAATATATAATTGCTGAACCCAGGCATTTTAGAAAATAGCCGCGACCACAGTTCAAATATTTGTTAAATTTATTTCATTCAACAAGAGTTTGGGTTAAAAAAAAACACTAATTAATACAAAATATAGTAATTAAACCTTGTAACTGTTCTATTTCATGCTGGATTTTTAATTGTGTAATGTGTAGTCTCTCCAACTCGCTACTGCAATCACTCATCTCAAATGCAGTTGATACGAGATCATCATCCACCTCCTACGTGGAAAAAATTTTGTAGTAAGAAAATGCACGATATCTAAGTTGTGTGAATTTCATGATTATCATCGAGCTTACCCTTAGGTAAAGGTCATTTTCTACCTCCAACTGTGGAGTCTCTACACTTTGTAATGACTGCAAAAGAAAAGTTCAGACAACATTCTTAGCTTGATCAAAATTTAAAAAATCGAATGGAAGTACATAATCGCAAAATAACTAGACCTTCATATCGAGAACATATATTTTGGTCGAGAAATCAAATGGATTTCATAATTTCTAAATGTCGGGTACATTGTGTATTTATATGTACAAAAATACAGCATTAATGTAATATAATAATGGAGAATCTTGAAAGTCAGTTTGAATACATGAACTATAAATTAATTATAGAATCAAAAGACACAATTAAAAAAAAATTACAATATATATATATATATATATAATTGCATTTAAATTAAAGTATTTAATTAATATATTGTTTGAGGAGTTTGTGGCTTACGGTGTGATGGAGCAGAATATATAATTAGAGCAAGAACACAAGAAGCAATCGAACGTTGATGCCAAAAGGATACCGTCGAGATAGAATAAAGGGAGAATTCCCAAAGCTTAATTCATAAATGCCAAAACCGTCTTCAAAGCAGAACTGCAGCCTCTATTTATACAACCATTCGCTAAACGAATTCTGCGTACGAAGAAAGATGAAAGGCAGATTCTAGGTATATATGAAATTCCCAAAAGATATATCATTGTGAACAACTAGGTCCTTCATCAATTGGAACATGATCTGATCGATCCTTTCTGAGTTAAGTTGTTATACTTATCTCGAGCCATAATGAACTTCTCAGTGGCTCGTCTATAATACTCGATCCCAACGACAGGACATTCACCAATCTCTGCTTGCTCCAATTTCTTCTATGCCAATATATAATTGCTGAACCCAGGCATTTTAGAAAACTAGCCGCGGCCACAGTTCAAATATTTGTTAAAATTATTTCATTCAACAAGAGTTTGTGTTAAAAAAAAAACACTAATTAACACAAAATATAGTAATTAAACCTTGTAACTGTTCTATTTCATGCTGGATTTTTAATTGTGTAAGGTGTAGTCTCTCCAACTCCTTACTGCAATTACTCATCCCAAATGCAGTTGATACGAGATCATCCTCCACCTCCTACGTGGAAAAAATTTGTCGTAAGAAAACGCACGATATCTAAGTTGTGTGAATTTCACGATTGTGATCGAGCTTACCCTTAGGTAAATGTCATTTTCTACCTCCAATTGTGGAGTCTCTACAGTTTGCAATGGCTGCAAAAGAAGTTCAGACAACATTCTTAGCTTGATCAAAATTTAAAAAACCGAATGGAAGTACATAATCGCGAAATAACTAGACCTTCACATCGAGAACATATATTTTGGTGGAGAACTCAAATGGATTTTATAATTTCTAAATGCCAAGTACATGGGTATTTATAGGTACAAAAATACAGCATTAATCTAATCTAATAATGGAGAATATTTAAAGTCAGTTTGAATATATGAACTAGAAATTAATTCAATGTTGACTACATGAACCAAGTTAATTCTAAAATCAAAAGACACAATATATATATATAACTGCATTCAAGTTAAAGTATTTAATGTTTTGTTTCAGGAGATTTTGGCTTACGGTGTGATGTAGCATAATATATGATAAGAGAAAGAACACAAGAAGCTATCGGACGTTGATGCCAAAAGGATACTGTCGAAATAGAATAAAGGGAGAACTCCCAAAGCTTAATTCAAAAATGCCAAAACCGTCTTCAAAGCAGAACTGCAACCTCTGATTTTGAATTTGACGCCTCGGGTGCGGAGTTTTTGACGTCGTCGCCCATAGCCAAACTTGCGCGTGTGCTTGTGCGCCGTTTTTACAAAGTTTTCAGATTGCCTCCCGGCTTGCCTCCTCTACTGAATTGGCCATAGAATCAATTTTGTTGAGACGGATTTTGAATTTGACGCCTCGGGTGCGGAGTTTTTGACGTTGTCGCCCATAGCCAAACTTGCGCGCATGCTTGTGCGCCATTTTTACAAAGTTTTCAGATTGCCCCCTGGGTTTGCATCCCCCACTGAATTGACCATAGAATCAATTGTGTCGAGACGGATTTTGAATTTGAGGCCTCGGGTGCAGTGTTTTTGACGTCGTGGTCCATAGCCAAATTGCGAGCATGCTTGTGCGCCATTTTTACAAAGTTTTTATATTGCCTCCCGGGTTTGCATCCCCCACTGAATTGGCAATATGATCAATTGCGTCGAGACGGTTTTTGACGTCGTGGCCCATTGCCACACTTTCGCGCATGCTTATGCGCCGTTTTTACAAAGTTTTCGAATTACCTCTCGGGTTTGCACTCCCCACTGAATTGGCCATAGAATCAATTATGCCGACACGGATTTTGAATTTGAGGCCTCGGGTGCAGTGTTTTTAACGTCGTGGTCCATTGCCAAACTTCGGCCACGCTTGTGCGCCGTTTTTACAAAGTTTTCAGATTACCTCCCGGATTTGCATCCCCCACTGAATTGGCCATAGAATCAATTGTGTTGAGACGGATTTTGATTTTGACGCCTCGAGTGCGGAGTTTTTAACGTCGTCGCCCATAGCCAAACTTGCGCGTGTGCTTGTGCGCCATTTTTACAAAGTGTTTAGATTGCCTCCCGACTTGCCTCCTCTACTGAATTGGCCATAGAATCAATTTTGTTGAGACGGATTTTGAATTTTACGCCTCAAGTGTGGAATTTTTTACGTCGTCGCCCATAGCCAAACTTGTGCGCATGCTTGTGCGCAGTTTTTACAAAGTTTTCAGATTGCCTCCTGGGTTTGCATCCCCCACTGAATTGGCCATAGAATCAATTGTGTTCAAGCGGATTTTGAATTTGACGCCTTGGGTGCGGAGTTTTTGATGTCGTCTCCAGTAGCCAAACTTGCGCGTATGCTTGTGCGCCGTTTTTACAAAGTTTTTAGATTGCCCCCTGGGTTTGCAACCCCCACTGAATTGGCTATAGAATCAATTTTGTTGAGACTGATTTTTAATTTGACGCCTCGGGTGCGGAGTTTTTGACGTCGTCGCCCATAGCCAAACTTGCGCGTGTGCTTGTGCGTCGTTTTTACAAAGTTTTCAGATTGCCTCCCGGGTTTGCATCCCCCACTAAATTGGCCATAGAATCAATTGTGTTGAGACGAGTTTTGAATTTGACGCCTCGGGTGTGGAGTTTTTGACGTCGTCGCCAATAGCCAAACTTGCGCGTGTCCTTGTGCGCCGTTTTTACAAAGTTTTCAAATTGCCTCACGGGTATGCATCCCTACTAAATTGGCCATAGAATCAATTGTGTTGAGACGGATTTTGAATTTGACGCCTCGGGTGCGGAGTTTTTGATGTCGTGGCCCATAGCCAAACTTGTGCATATGCTTGTGCGCCATTTTTACAAAGTTTTCAGATTGCCCCCTGGTTTTGCATCCCCCACTGAATTGGCCATAGAATCAATTGTGTTGAGGCGGATTTTGAACTTGAGGCCTCGGGTGCAGTGTTTTTGACGTCGTGGTCCATAGCCAAATTGCGAGCATGCTTGTGCGCCATTTTTACAAAGTTTTTATATTGCCTCCCGGGTTTGCATCCCCCACAGAATTGGCAATAGGATCAATTGCGTCGAGACGGTTTTTGACGTCGTGGCCCATTGCCACACTTTCGCGCATGCGTATGCGCCGTTTTTACAAAGTTTTCGGATTACCTCTCGGGTTTGCACTCCCCACTGAATTGGCCATAGAATCTATTGTGTCGACAGGGATTTTGAATTTGAGGCCTCGGGTGCAGTGTTTTTAACGTCGTGGTCCATAGCCAAACTTCGGCCATGCTTGTGCGCCGTTTTTACAAAGTTTTCATATTGCCTCCCGGGTTTGCATCCCCCACTGAATTGGCCATAGAATCAATTGTGTTGAGACGGATTTTGAATTTGACGCCTCGAGTGCGGAGTTTTTGACGTCGTCGCTCATAGCCAAACTTGCGCGTGTGCTTGTGCGCCATTTTTACAAATTTTTCAGATTGCCTCCCGGCTTGCCTCCTCTACTGAATTGGCCATAGAATCAATTGTGTTGAGACGGATTTTGAATTTGACGCCACGGGTGCGGAGTTTTTGATGTCGTCGCCCATAGCCAAACTTGTGCATATGCTTGTGCGCCATTTTTACAAAGTTTTCAAATTGCCCCCTGGTTTTGCATCCCCCACTGAATTGGCCATAGAATCAATTGTGTCGAGACGGATTTTGAATTTGAGGCCTCGGGTGCAGTGTTTTTGACGTCGTGGTCCATAGCCAAATTGCGAGCATGCTTGTGCGCCATTTTTACAAAGTTTTTATATTGCCTCCCGGGTTTGCATCCCCCACTGAATTGGCAATAGGATCAATTGCGTTGAGACGGTTTTTGACGTCGTGGCCCATTGCCACACTTTCGCGCATGCTTATGCACCGTTTTTACAAAGTTTTCAGATTACCTCTCGGGTTTGCACTCCCCACTGAATTGGCCATAGAATCAATTGTGCCGACACGGATTTTGAATTTGAGGCCTCGGGTGCTGTGTTTTTAACGTCGTGGTCCATAGCTAAACTTCGGCCATGCTTGTGCGTCGTTTTTACAAAGTTTTCAGATTGCCTCCCGGTTTGCATCCCCCACTGAATTGGCCATAGAATCAATTGTGTTGAGACGGATTTTGAATTTGACGCCTCAAGTGCGGATTTTTGACGTCGTCGCCCATAGCCAAACTTGCGCGTGTGCTTGTGCGCCGTTTTTACAAAGTTTTCAGATTGCCTCCCGGGTTGCCTCCTCTGCTGAATTGGCCATAGAATCAATTTTTTTGAGACGAATTTTGAATTTTACGCCTCGGGTGTGGAATTTTTGACGTCGTCGCTTATAACCAAACTTGCGCGCATGATTGTGCGCCGTTTTTACAAAGTTTTCAGATTGCCTCCTGGGATTGCATCCCCCACTGAATTGGCCATAAAATCAATTGTGTTGAGGCGGATTTTGAATTTGACGCCTTGGGTGCGGAGTTTTTGACGTCGTCGCCCATAGCCAAACTTGCGCGTATGCTTGTGCGCTGTTTTTACACAGTTTTCAGATTGCCCCCTGGGTTTGCAACCCCCATTGAATTGGCCATAGAATCAATTTTATTGAGACTAATTTTGAATTTGACGCCTCGGGTGCGGAGTTTTTGACATCGTCGCCCATAGCCAAACCTGCGCGTATGCTTGTGCGCCATTTTTACAAAGTTTTCAGATTGCCCCTGGTTTTGCATCCCCCACTGAATTGGCCATAGAATCAATTGTGTTGAGACGGATTTTGAACTTGAGGCCTCGGGTGCAGTGTTTTTGACGTCGTGGTCCATAGCCAAATTGCGAGCATGCTTGTGCGCCATTTTTACAAAGTTTTTATATTGCCTCCCGGGTTTGCATCCCCCACAGAATTGGCAATATGATCAATTGCGTCGAGACGGTTTTTGACGTCGTGGCCCATTGCCATACTTTCGCGCATGCTTATGCGCCGTTTATACAAAGTTTTCGGATTACCTCTCGGGTTTGCACTCCCCACTGAATTGGCCATAGAATCTATTGTGCCGACACGGATTTTGAATTTGAGGCCTCGGGTGCAGTGTTTTTAACGTCGTGGTCCATAGCCAAACTTCGGCCATGCTTGTGCGCCGTTTTTACAAAGTTTTCATATTGCCTCCCGGGTTTGCATCCCCCACTGAATTGGCCATAGAATCAATTGTGTTGAGACGGATTTTGAATTTGATGCCTCGAGTGCGGAGTTTTTGACGTCGTCGCTCATAGCCAAACTTGCGCGTGTGCTTGTGCGCCATTTTTACAAATTTTTCAGATTGCCTCCCGGCTTGCCTCCTCTACTGAATTGGCCATATAATCAATTGTGTTGAGACGGATTTTGAATTTGACGCCACGGGTGCGGAGTTTTTGATGTCGTCGCCCATAGCCAAACTTGTGCATATGCTCGTGCGCCATTTTTACAAAGTTTTCAAATTGCCCCCTGGTTTTGCATCCCCCACTGAATTGGCCATAGAATCAATTGTGTCGAGACGGATTTTGAATTTGAGGCCTCGGGTGCAGTGTTTTTGACGTCGTGGTCCATAACCAAATTGCGAGCATGCTTGTGCGCCATTTTTACAAAGTTTTTATATTGCCTCCCGGGTTTGCATCCCCCACTGAATTGGCAGTAGGATCAATTGCGTTAGGACGGTTTTTGACGTCGTGGCCCAATGCCACACTTTCGCGCATGCTTATGCACCGTTTTTACAAAGTTTTCGGATTACCTCTCGGGTTTGCACTCCCCACTGAATTGGCCATAGAATCAATTGTGCCGACACGGATTTTGAATTTGAGGCCTCGGGTGCAGTGTTTTTAACGTCGTGGTCCATAGCCAAACTTCGGCCATGCTTGTGCGTCGTTTTTACATAGTTTTCAGATTGCCTCCCGGGTTTGCATCCCCCACTGAATTGGCCATAGAATCAATTGTGTTGAGACGGATTTTGAATTTGACGCCTCAAGTGCGGATTTTTGACGTCGTCGCCCATAGCCAAACTTGCGCGTGTGCTTGTGCGCCGTTTTTACAAAGTTTTCAGATTGCCTCCCGGGTTGCCTCCTCTGCTGAATTGGCCATAGAATCAATTTTTTTGAGACGAATTTTGAATTTTACGCCTCGGGTGTGGAATTTTTGACGTCGTCGCCCATAACCAAACTTGCGCGCATGCTTGTGCGCCGTTTTTACAAAGTTTTCAGATTGCCTCCTGGGATTGCATCCCCCACTGAATTGGCCATAAAATCAATTGTGTTGAGGCGGATTTTGAATTTGACGCCTTGGGTGCGGAGTTTTTGACGTCGTCGCCCATAGCTAAACTTGCGCGTATGCTTGTGCGCTGTTTTTACACAGTTTTCAGATTGCCCCCTGGGTTTGCAACCCCCATTGAATTGGCCATAGAATCAATTTTGTTGAGACTGATTTTGAATTTGACGCCTCGGGTGCGGAGTTTTTGACGTCGTCGCCCATAGCCAAACTTGCGCGTATGCTTGTGCGCCATTTTTACAAAGTTTTCAGATTGCCCCCTGGTTTTGCATCCCCCACTGAATTGGCCATATAATCAATTGTGTTGAGACGGATTTTGAACTTGAGGCCTCGGGTGTAGTGTTTTTGACGTCGTGGTCCATAGCCAAATTGCGAGCATGCTTGTGCGCCATTTTTAAAAAGTTTTTATATTGCCTCCCGGGTTTGCATCCCCCACAGAATTGGCAATAGGATCAATTGCGTCGAGACGGTTTTTGACTTCGTGGCCCATTGCCACACTTTCACGCATGCTTATGCGCCGTTTTTACAAAGTTTTCGGATTACCTCTCGGGTTTGTACTCCCCACTGAATTGGCCATAGAATCTATTGTGCCGACACGGATTTTGAATTTGAGGCCTCGGGTGCAGTGTTTTTAACGTCGTGGTCCATAGCCAAACTTCGGCCATGCTTGTGCGCCGTTTTTACAAAGTCTTCAGATTGCCTCCCGGGTTTGCATCCCCCACTGAATTGGCCATAGAATCAATTGTGTTGAGACGGATTTTGAATTTGACGCCTCGAGTGCGGAGTTTTTGACGTCGTCGCCCATAGCCAAACTTGCGCGTGTGCTTGTGCGCCATGTTTACAAAGTGTTCAGATTGCCTCCCGGCTTGCCTCCTCTACTGAATTGGCCATAGAATCAATTTTGTTGAGACGGATTTTGAATTTTACGCCTCGGGTGTGGAATTTTTTACGTCGTCGCCCATAGCCAAACTTGCGCGCATGCTTGTGGGCAGTTTTTACAAAGTTTTCAGATTGCCTCCTGGGTTGGCATCCCCTACTGAATTGGCCATAGAATCAATTGTGTTGAGGCGGATTTTGAATTTGACGCCTTGGGTTCGGAGTTTTTGACGTCGTCGCCCATAGCCAAACTTGCGCGTATGCTTGTGCGCCGTTTTTACAAAGTTTTCAGATTGCCCCCTGGGTTTGCAACCCCCACTGAATTGGCCATATAATCAATTTTGTTGAGACTGATTTTGAATTTGACGCCTCGGGTGCGGAGTTTTTGACGTCGTCGCCCATAGCCAAACTTGCGCGTGTGCTTGTGCGCCGTTTTTACAAAGTTTTCAGATTGCCTCCCGGGTTTGCATCCCCCACTGAATTGGCCATATAATCAATTGTGTTGAGATGAATTTTGAATTTGACGCTTCGGGTGCAGAGTTTTTGATGTCGTCGCCCATAGCCAAACTTGTGCATATGCTTGCGCGCCATTTTTACAAAGTTTTCAGATTGCCCCCTGGGTTTGCATCCCCCACTGAATTGGCCATAGAATCAATTGTGTCGAGACAGATTTTGAATTTGAGGCCTCGGGTGCAGTGTTTTTTACGTCGTGGTCCATAGCCAAATTGCGAGCATGCTTGTGCGCCATTTTTACAAAGTTTTTATATTGCCTCCCGGGTTTGCATCCCCCACTGAATTGGCAATAGGATCAATTGCATCGAGACGGTTTTTGACGTCGTGGCCCATAGCCACACTTTCGCGCATGCTTATACGCCGTTTTTACAAAGTTTTCGGATTACCTCTCGGGTTTGCACTCCCCACTAAATTGGCCATAGAATCAATTGTGCCGAAACGGATTTTGAATTTGAGGCCTCGGGTGCAGTGTTTTTAACGTCGTGGTCCATAGCCAAACTTCGGCCATGCTTGTGCGCCGTTTTTACAAAGTTTTCAGATTGCCTCCCGGATTTGCATCCCCCACTGAATTGGCCATAGAATCAATTGTGTTGAGACGGATTTTGAATTTGACGCCTCGAGTGCGGAGTTTTTTACGTCGTCGCCCATAGCCAAACTTGCGCGTGTGTTTGTGCGCCATTTTTACAAAGTTTTCAGATTGCCTCCCGGCTTGCCTCCTCTACTGAATTCGCCATAGAATAAATTTTGTTGAGACGGATTTTGAATTTTACGCCTCGGTTGTGGAATTTTTTACGTCGTCGCCCATAGCCAAACTTGCGCATATGCTTGTGCGCCGTTTTTACAAAGTTTTCAGATTGCCCCCTGGGTTTGCAACCCCCACTGAATTGGCCATAGAATCAATTTTGTTGAGACTGATTTTGAATTTGACGCCTCGGGTGCGGAGTTTTTGACGTCGTCGCCCATAGCCAAACTTGCGCGTGAGCTTGTGCGCCGTTTTTACAAAGTTTTCAGATTGCCTCCCGGGTTTTCACCCCCCACTAAATTGGCCATAGAATCAATTGTGTTGAGACAAGTTTTGAATTTGACGCGTCGGGTGTGGAGTTTTTTACGTCGTCGCCAATAGCCCAACTTGCGCGTGTGCTTGTGCGCCGTTTTTACAAAGTTTTCAGATTGCCTCACGGGTATGCATCCCTACTGAATTGGCCATAGAATCAATTGTGTTGAGACGGATTTTGAATTTGACGCCTCGGGTGCGGAGTTTTTGATGTCGTCGCCCATAGCCAAACTTGTGCATATGCTTGTGCGCCATTTTTACAAAGTTTTCAGATTGCCCCTTGGGTTTGCATCCCCCACTGAATTGGCCATAGAATCAATTGTGTTGAGACGGATTTTGAACTTGAGGCCTCGGGTGCAGTGTTTTTGACGACGGTCCATAGCCAAATTGCGAGCATGCTTGTGCGCCATTTTTACAAAGTTTTTATATTGCCTCCCACGTTTGCATCCCCCACTGAATTGTCAATAGGATCAATCGCGTCGAGACGGTTTTTGACGTCGTGGCCCATTGCCAAACTTACGCGCATGCTTATGCGCCGTTTTTACAAAGTTTTCGGATTACCTCTCGGGTTTGCACTCCCCACTGAATTGGCCATAGAATCAATTGTGTTGAGACGAGTTTTGAATTTGACGCGTCGGGTGTGGAGTTTTTTACGTCGTCGCCAATAGCCCAACTTGCGCGTGTGCTTGTGCGCCGTTTTTACAAAGTTTTCAGATTGCCTCACGGGTATGCATCCCTACTGAATTGGCCATAGAATCAATTGTATTGAGACGGATTTTGAATTTGACGCCTCGGGTGCGGAGTTTTTGATGTCGTCGCCCATAGCCAAACTTGTGCATATGCTTGTGCGCCATTTTTACAAAGTTTTCAGATTGCCCCTTGGGTTTGCATCCCCCACTGAATTGGCCATAGAATCAATTGTGTTGAGACGGATTTTGAACTTGAGGCCTCGGGTGCAGTGTTTTTGACGTCGTGGTCCATAGCCAAATTGCGAGCATGCTTGTGCGCCATTTTTACAAAGTTTTTATATTGCCTCCCACGTTTGCATCCCCCACTGAATTGTCAATAGGATCAATCGCGTCGAGACGGTTTTTGACGTCGTGGCCCATTGCCAAACTTACGCGCATGCTTATGCGCCGTTTTTACAAAGTTTTCGGATTACCTCTCGGGTTTGCACTCCCCACTGAATTGGCCATAGAATCAATTGTGCCGACACGGATTTTGAATTTGAGGCCTCGGGTGCAGTGTTTTTAACGTCGTGGTCCATAGCCAAACTTCGGCCATGCTTGTGCGCCGTTTTTACAAAGTTTTCAGATTGCCTCCCGGGTTTGCATCCCCCACTGAATTGGCCATAGAATCAATTGTGTTGATACGGATTTTGAATTTGACGCCTCAAGTGCGGATTTTTGACGTCGTCGCCCATAACCAAACTTGCGCGCATGCTTGTGCGCCGTATTTACAAAGTTTTCAGATTGCCTCCTGGGATTGCAACCCCCACTGAATTGGCCATAAAATCAATTGTGTTGAGGCGGATTTTGAATTTGACGCATTGGGTGGGGAGTTTTTGACGTCGTCGCCCATAGCCAAACTTGCGCGTATGCTTGTGCGCCGTATTTACAAAGTTTTCAGATTGCCCCCTTGGTTTGCAACCCCCACTGAATTGGCCATAGAATCAATTTTGTTGAGACAGATTTTGAATTTGACGCCTTGGGTGCGGAGTTTTTGACGTCGTCGCCCATAGCCAACTTGCGCGTGTGCTTGTGCGCCATTTTTACAAAGTTTTCAGATTGCCCCTGGTTTTGCATCCCCCATTGAATTGGCCATAGAATCAATTGTGTCGAGACGGATTTTGAATTTGAGGCCTCGGGTGCAGTGTTTTTGACGTCGTGGTCCATAGCCAAATTGCGAGCATGCTTGTGCGCCATTTTTACAAAGTTTTTATATTGCCTCCCGGGTTTGCATCCCCCACTGAATTGGCAATAGGATCAATTGCGTCGAGACGGTTTTTGACGTCGTGGCCCATTGCCACACTTTCGCGCATGCTTATGCGCCGTTTTTACAAAGTTTTCGGATTACCTCTCGGGTTTGCACTCCCCATTGAATTGGCCATAGAATCTATTGTGTCGACACGGATTTTGAATTTGAGGCCTCGGGTGTAGTATTTTTAACGTCGTGGTCCATAGCCAAACTTCGGCCATGCTTGTGCGCCGTTTTTACAAAGTTTTCAGATTGCCTCCCGGGTTTGCATCCCCCACTGAATTGGCCATAGAATCAATTGTGTTGAGGCGGATTTTGAATTTGACGCCTCGAGTGCGGAGTTTTTGACGTCGTCGCCCATAGCCAAACTTGCGCGTGTGCTTGTGCGCCATTTTTACAAATTTTTCAGATTGCCTCCCGGCTTGCCTCCTCTACTGAATTGGCCATAGAATCAATTTTGTTGAGACGGATTTTGAATTTTATGCCTCGGGTGTGGAATTTTTTACGTCGTCGCCCACAGCCAAACTTGCGCGCATGCTTGTGCGCAGTTTTTACAAAGTTTTCAGATTGCCTCCTGGGTTTGCATCCCCTACTGAATTGGCCATAGAATCAATTGTGTTGAGGCGGATTTTGAATTTGACGCCTTGGGTGCGGAGTTTTTGACGTCGTCGCCCATAGCCAAACTTGCGCGTATGCTTGTGCGCCGCTTTTACAAAGTTTTCAGATTGCCCCCTGGGTTTGCAACCCCCACTGAATTGGCCATAGAATCAATTTTGTTGAGACTGATTTTGAATTTGACGCCTCGAGTGCGGAGTTTTTTACGTCCTCGCCCATAGCCAAACTTGCGCGTGTGCTTGTGCGCCGTTTTTACAAAGTTTTCAGATTGCCTCCCGGGTTTGCATCCCCCACTGAATTGGCCATAGAATCAATTGTGTCGAGACGGATTTTGAATTTGAGGCCTCGGGTGCAGTGTTTTTGACGTCGTGGTCCATAGCCAAATTGCGAGCATGCTTGTGCGCCATTTTTACAAAGTTTTTATATTGCCTCCCAGGTTTGCATCCCCCACTGAATTGTCAATAGGATCAATTGCGTCGAGACGGTTTTTGACGTCGTGGCCCATTGCCACACTTACGCGCATGCTTATGCGCCGTTTTTAAAAAGTTTTTGGATTACCTCTCGGGTTTGCACTCCCCACTGAATTGGCCATAGAATCAATTGTGCCGAGACGGATTTTGAATTTGAGGCCTCGGGTGCAGTGTTTTTAACGTCGTGGTCTATAGCCAAACTTCGGCCATGCTTGTGCGCCGTTTTTACAAAGTTTTCTGATTGCCTCCCGGGTTTGCATCCCCCACTGAATTGGCCATAAAATCAATTGTGTTGATACGGATTTTGAATTTGACGCCTCAAGTGTGGATTTTTGACGTCGTCGCCCATAACCAAACTTGCGCGCATGCTTGTGCGCCGTTTTTACAAAGTTTTCAGATTGCCTCCTGGGATTGCAACTCCCACTGAATTGGCCAAAAAATCAATTATGTTGAGGCGGATTTTGAATTTGACGCCTTGGGTGGGGATTTTTTGACGTCGTCGCCCATAGCCAAACTTGCGCGTTTGCTTGTGCGCCGTTTTTACAAAGTTTTCAGATTGCCCCCTGGGTTTGCAACCCCCACTGAATTGGCCATAGAATCAATTTTGTTGAGACTGATTTTGAATTTGACGCCTTGGGTGCGGAGTTTGTGACGTCGTCGCCCATAGCCAACTTGCGCGTGTGCTTGTGCGCCATTTTTACAAATTTTCAGATTGCCCCCTGGTTTTGCATCCCCCACTGAATTGGCCATAGAATCAATTGTGTCGAGACGGATTTTGAATTTGAGGCCTCGGGTGCAGTGTTTTTGACGTTGTGGCCCATAGCCAAACTTCGGCCATGCTTGTGCGCCGTATTTACAAAGTTTTCAGATTGCCTCCCGGGTTTGCACCCCCCACTGAATTGGCCATAGAATCAATTGTGTTGAGGCGGATTTTGAATTTGACGCCTCGAGTGCGGAGTTTTTGACGTCGTCGCCCATAGCCAAACTTGCGCGTGTGCTTGTGCGCCATTTTTACAAATTTTTCAGATTGCCTCCCGGCTTGCCTCCTCTACTGAATTGGCCATAGAATCAATTTTGTTGAGACGGATTTTGAATTTTACGCCTCGGGTGTGGAATTTTTTATGTCGTCGCCCATAGCCAAACTTGCGCGCATGCTTGTGCGCTGTTTTTACAAAGTTTTCAGATTGCCTCCTGGGTTTGCATCCCCTACTGAATTGGCCATAGAATCAATTGTGTTGAGGCGGATTTTGAATTTCACGCCTTGGGTGCGGAGTTTTTGACGTCGTCGCCCATAGCCAAACTTGCGCGTATGCTTGTGCGCCGCTTTTACAAAGTTTTCAGATTGCCCCCTGGGTTTGCAACCCCCACTGAATTGGCCATAGAATCAATTTTGTTGAGACTGATTTTGAATTGGACGCCTCGGGTGCGGAGTTTTTGACGTCGTCGCCCATAGCCAAACTTGCGCGTGTGCTTGTGCGCCGTTTTTACAAAGTTTTCAGATTGCATCCCGGGTTTGCAAGCCCCACTGAATTGGCCATAGAATCAATTGTGTCGAGACAGATTTTGAATTTGAGGCCTCGGGTGCAGTGTTTTTGACGTCGTGGTCCATAGCCAAATTGCGAGCATGCTTGTGCGCCATTTTTACAAAGTTTTTATATTGCCTCCCAGGTTTGCATCCCCCACTGAATTGGCAATAAGATCAATTGCGTCGAGACGGTTTTTGACGTCGTGGCCCATTGCCACACTTTCGCGCATGCTTATGCGCCGTTTTTACAAAGTTTTCGGATTACCTCTCGGGTTTGCACTCCCCACTGAATTGGCCATAGAATCTATTGTGTCGACACGGATTTTGAATTTGAGGCCTCGGGTGTAGTGTTTTTAACGTCGTGGTCCATAGCCAAACTTCGGCCATGCTTGTGCGCCGTTTTTACAAAGTTTTCAGATTGCCTCCCGGGTTTGCATCCCCCACTGAATTGGCCATAGAATCAATTGTGTTGAGACGGATTTTGAATTTGACGCCTCGAGTGCGGAGTTTTTGACGTCGTCGCCCATAGCCAAACTTGCGCGTGTGCTTGTGCGCCATTTTTACAAATTTTTCAGATTGCCTCCCGGCTTGCCTCCTCTACTGAATTGGCCATAGAATCAATTTTGTTGAGACGGATTTTGAATTTTACGCCTCGGGTGTGGAATTTTTTACGTCGTCGCCCACAGCCAAACTTGCGCGCATGCTTGTGCGCAGTTTTTACAAAGTTTTCAGATTGCCTCCTGGGTTTGCATCCCCTACTGAATTGGCCATATAATCAATTGTGTTGAGGCGGATTTTGAATTTCACGCCTTGGGTGCGGAGTTTTTGACGTCGTCGCCCATAGCCAAACTTGCGCGTATGCTTGTGCGCCGCTTTTACAAAGTTTTCAGATTGCCCCCTGGGTTTGCAACCCCCACTGAATTGGCCATAGAATCAATTTTGTTGAGACTGATTTTGAATTGGACGCCTCGGGTGCGGAGTTTTTGACGTCGTCGCCCATAGCCAAACTTGCGCGTGTGCTTGTGCGCCGTTTTTACAAAGTTTTCAGATTGCATCCCGGGTTTGCAAGCCCCACTGAATTGGCCATAGAATCAATTGTGTCGAGACAGATTTTGAATTTGAGGCCTCGGGTGCAGTGTTTTTGACGTCGTGGTCCATAGCCAAATTGCGAGCATGCTTGTGCGCCATTTTTACAAAGTTTTTATATTGCCTCCCAGGTTTGCATCCCCCACTGAATTGGCAATAAGATCAATTGCGTCGAGACGGTTTTTGACGTCGTGGCCCATTGCCACACTTTCGCGCATGCTTATGCGCCGTTTTTACAAAGTTTTCGGATTACCTCTCGGGTTTGCACTCCCCACTGAATTGGCCATAGAATCTATTGTGTCGATACGGATTTTGAATTTGAGGCCTCGGGTGTAGTGTTTTTAACGTCGTGGTCCATAGCCAAACTTCGGCCATGCTTGTGCGCCGTTTTTACAAAGTTTTCAGATTGCCTCCCGGGTTTGCATCCCCCACTGAATTGGCCATAGAATCAATTGTGTTGAGACGGATTTTGAATTTGACGCCTCGAGTGCGGAGTTTTTGACGTCGTCGCCCATAGCCAAACTTGCGCGTGTGCTTGTGCGCCATTTTTACAAATTTTTCAGATTGCCTCCCGGCTTGCCTCCTCTACTGAATTGGCCATAGAATCAATTTTGTTGAGACGGATTTTGAATTTTACGCCTCGGGTGTGGAATTTTTTACGTCGTCGCCCACAGCCAAACTTGCGCGCATGCTTGTGCGCAGTTTTTACAAAGTTTTCAGATTGCCTCCTGGGTTTGCATCCCCTACTGAATTGGCCATAAAATCAATTGTGTTGAGGCGGATTTTGAATTTGACGCCTTGGGTGCGGAGTTTTTGACGTCGTCGCCCATAGCCAAACTTGCGCGTATGCTTGTGCGCCGCTTTTACAAAGTTTTCAGATTGCCCCCTGGGTTTGCAACCCCCACTGAATTGGCCATAGAATCAATTTTGTTGAGACTGATTTTGAATTTGACGCCTCGGGTGCGGAGTTTTTTACGTCCTCGCCCATAGCCAAACTTGCGCGTGTGCTTGTGCGCCGTTTTTACAAAGTTTTCAGATTGCCTCCCGGGTTTGCATCCCCCACTGAATTGGCCATAGAATCAATTGTGTCGAGACGGATTTTGAATTTGAGGCCTCGGGTGCAGTGTTTTTAACGTCGTGGTCTATAGCCAAACTTCGGCCATGCTTGTGCGCCGTTTTTACAAAGTTTTCTGATTGCCTCCCGGGTTTGCATCCCCCACTGAATTGGCCATAGAATCAATTGTGTTGATACGGATTTTGAATTTGACGCCTCAAGTGTGGATTTTTGACGTCGTCGCCCATAACCAAACTTGCGCGCATGCTTGTGCGCCGTTTTTACAAAGTTTTCAGATTGCCTCCTGGGATTGCAACTCCCACTGAATTGGCCAAAAAATCAATTATGTTGAGGCGGATTTTGAATTTGACGCCTTGGGTGGGGAGTTTTTGACGTCGTCGCCCATAGCCAAACTTGCGCGTTTGCTTGTGCGCCGTTTTTACAAAGTTTTCAGATTACCCCCTGGGTTTGCAACCCCCACTGAATTGGCCATAGAATCAATTTTGTTGAGACTGATTTTGAATTTGACGCCTTGGGTGCGGAGTTTTTGACGTCGTCGCCCATACCCAACTTGCGCGTGTGCGTGTGCGCCATTTTTACAAATTTTCAGATTGCCCCCTGGTTTTGCATCCCCCACTGAATTGGCCATAGAATCAATTGTGTCGAGACGGATTTTGAATTTGAGGCCTCGGGTGCAGTGATTTTGACGTTGTGGCCCATAGCCAAATTGCGAGCATGCTTGTGCGCCATTTTTACAAAGTTTTTATATTGCCTCCCGGGTTTGCATCCCCCACTGAATTGGCAATAGGATCAATTGCGTCGAGACGGTTTTTGACGTCGTGGCCCATTGCCACACTTTCGCGCATGCTTATGCGCCGTTTTTACAAAGTTTTCGGATTACCTCTCGGGTTTGCACTCCCCACTGAATTGGCCATAGAATCTATTGTGCCGACACGGATTTTGAATTTGAGGCCTCGGGTGCAGTGTTTTTAACGTCGTGGTCCATAGCCAAACTTCGGCCATGCTTGTGCGCCGTATTTACAAAGTTTTCAGATTGCCTCCCGGGTTTGCACCCCCCACTGAATTGGCCATAGAATCAATTGTGTTGAGGCGGATTTTGAATTTGACGCCTCGAGTGCGGAGTTTTTGACGTCGTCGCCCATAGCCAAACTTGCGCGTGTGCTTTTGCGCCATTTTTACAAATTTTTCAGATTGCCTCCCGGCTTGCCTCCTCTACTGAATTGGCCATAGAATCAATTTTGTTGAGACGGATTTTGAATTTTACGCCTCGGGTGTGGAATTTTTTACGTCGTCGCCCATAGCCAAACTTGCGCGCATGCTTGTGCGCAGTTTTTACAAAGTTTTCAGATTGCCTCCTGGGTTTGCATCCCCTACTGAATTGGCCATAGAATCAATTGTGTTGAGGCGGATTTTGAATTTCACGCCTTGGGTGCGGAGTTTTTGACGTCGTCGCCCATAGCCAAACTTGCGCGTATGCTTGTGCGCCGCTTTTACAAAGTTTTCAGATTGCCCCCTGGGTTTGCAACACCCACTGAATTGGCCATAGAATCAATTTTGTTGAGACTGATTTTGAATTTGACGCCTCGGGTGCGGAGTTTTTGACGTCGTCGCCCATAGCCAAACTTGCGCGTGTGCTTGTGCGCCGTTTTTACAAAGTTTTCAGATTGCATCCCGGGTTTGCAACCCCCACTGAATTGGCCATAGAATCAATTGTGTCGAGACAGATTTTGAATTTGAGGCCTCGGGTGCAGTGTTTTTGACGTCGTGGTCCATAGCCAAATTGCGAGCATGCTTGTGCGCCATTTTTACAAAGTTTTTATATTGCCTCCCAGGTTTGCATCCCCCACTGAATTGTCAATAGGATCAATTGCGTCGAGACGGTTTTTGACGTCGTGGCCCATTGCCACACTTACGCGCATGCTTATGCGCCGTTTTTACAAAGTTTTCGGATTACCTCTCAGGTTTGCACTCCCCACTGAATTGGCCATAGAATCAATTGTGCCGAGACGGATTTTGAATTTGAGGCCTCGGGTGCAGTGTTTTTAACGTCGTGGTCCATAGCCAAACATCGGCCATGCTTGTGCGCCGTTTTTACAAAGTTTTCAGATTGCCTCCCGGGTTTGCATCCCCCACTGAATTGGCCATAGAATCAATTGTGTTGAGACGGATTTTGAATTTGACGCCTCGAGTGCGGAGTTTTTGACGTCGTCGCCCATAGCCAAACTTGCGCGTGTGCTTGTGCACCGTTTTTACAAAGTTTTCAGATTGCCTCCCGGGTTTGCATCCCCCACTGAATTGGCCATAGAATCAATTGTGTCGAGACGAATTTTGAATTTGAGGCCTCGGGTGCAGTGTTTTTGACGTCGTGGTCCATAGCCAAATTGCGAGCATGCTTGTGCGCCATTTTTACAGAGTTTTTATATTGCCTCCCAGGTTTGCATCCCCCACTGAATTGTCAATAGGATCAACTGCGGCGAGACAGTTTTTGACGTCGTGGCCCATTGCCACACTTACGCGCATGCTTATGCGCCGTTTTTACAAAGTTTTTGGATTACCTCTCGGGTTTGCACTCCCCACTGAATTGGCCATTGAATCAATTGTGCCGAGACGGATTTTGAATTTGAGGCCTCGGGTGCAGTGTTTTTAACGTCGTGGTCTATAGCCAAACTTCGGCCATGCTTGTGCGCCGTTTTTACAAAGTTTTCAGATTGCCTCCCGGGTTTGCATCCCCCACTGAATTGGCCATAGAATCAATTGTGTTGATACGGATTTTGAATTTGACGCCTCAAGTGCGGATTTTTGACGTCGTCGCCTATAACCAAACTTGCGCACGTGCTTGTGCGCCGTTTTTACAAAGTTTTCAGATTGCCTCCTGGGATTGCAACCCCCACTGAATTGGCCATAAAATCAATTGTGTTGAGGCGGATATTGAATTTGACGCCTTGGGTGGGGAGTTTTTGACGTCGTCGCCCATAGCCACACTTGCGCGTATGCTTGTGCGCCATTTTTACAAAGTTTTCAGATTGCCCCCTGGGTTTGCAACCCCCACTGAATTGGCCATTGAATCAATTTTGTTGAGACTGACTTTGAATTTGACGCCTTGGGTGCGGAGTTTTTGACGTCGTCGCCCATAGCCAACTTGCGCGTGTGCTTGTGCGCCATTTTTACAAATTTTCAGATTGCCCCCTGGTTTTGCATCCCCCACTGAATTGGCCATAGAATCGATTGTGTCGAGACGGATTTTGAATTTGAGGCCTCGGGTGCAGTGTTTTTGACGTCGTGGTCCATAGCCAAATTGCGAGCATGCTTGTGCGCCATTTTTACAAAGTTTTTATATTGCCTCCCGGGTTTGCATCCCCCACTGAATTGGCAATAGGATCAATTGCGTCGAGACGGTTTTTGACGTCGTGGCCCATTGCCACACTTTCGCGCATGCTTATGCGCCGTTTTTACAAAGTTTTCGGATTACCTCTCGGGTTTGCACTCCCCACTGAATAGGCCATAGAATCTATTGTGCCGACAAGGATTTTGAATTTGAGGCCTCGGGTGCAGTGTTTTTAACGTCGTGGTCCATAGCCAAACTTCGGCCATGCTTGTGCGCCGTATTTACAAAGTTTTCAGATTGCCTCCCGGGTTTGCATCCCCCACTGAATTGGCCATAGAATCAATTGTGTTGAGACGGATTTTGAATTTAACGCCTCGAGTGCGGAGTTTTTGACGTCGTCGCCCATAGCCAAACTTGCGCGTGTGCTTGTGCGCCATTTTTACAAATTTTTCAGATTGCCTCCCGGCTTGCCTCCTCTACTGAATTGGCCATAGAATCAATTTTGTTGAGACGGATTTTGAATTTTACGCCTCGGGTGTGGAATTTTTTACGTCGTCGCCCATAGCCAAACTTGCGCGCATGCTTGTGCGCAGTTTTTACAAAGTTTTCAGATTGCCTCCTGAGTTTGCATCCCCTACTGAATTGGCCATAGAATCAATTGTGTTGAGGCGGATTTTGAATTTCACGCCTTGGGTGCAGAGTTTTTGACGTCGTCGCCCATAGCCAAACTTGCGCGTATGCTTGTGCGCCGCTTTTACAAAGTTTTCAGATTGCCCCCTGGGTTTGCAACCACCACTGAATTGGCCATAGAATCAATTTTGTTGAGACTGATTTTGAATTTGACGCCTCGGGTGCGGAGTTTTAATTTGACGCCTCGGGTGCGGAGTTTTTGACGTCGTCGCCCATAGCCAAACTTGCGCGTGTGCTTGTGCGCCGTTTTTACAAAGTTTTCAGATTGCATCCCGGGTTTGCAACCCCCACTGAATTGGCCATAGAATCAATTGTGTCGAGACAGATTTTGAATTTGAGGCCTCGGGTGCAGTGTTTTTGACGTCGTGGTCCATAGCCAAATTGCGAGCATGCTTGTGCGCCATTTTTACAAAGTTTTTATATTGCCTCCCAGGTTTGCATCCCCCACTGAATTGTCAATAGGATCAATTGCGTCGAGACGGTTTTTGACGTCGTGGCCCATTGCCACACTTACGCGCATGCTTATGCGCCGTTTTTACAAAGTTTTCGGATTACCTCTCAGGTTTGCACTCCCCACTGAATTGGCCATAGAATCAATTGTGCCGAGACGGATTTTGAATTTGAGGCCTCGGGTGCAGTGTTTTTAACGTCGTGGTCCATAGCCAAACATCGGCCATGCTTGTGCGCCGTTTTTACAAAGTTTTCAGATTGCCTCCCGGGTTTGCATCCCCCACTGAATTGGCCATAGAATCAATTGTGTTGAGACGGATTTTGAATTTGACGCCTCGAGTGCGGAGTTTTTGACGTCGTCGCCCATAGCCAAACTTGCGCGTGTGCTTGTGCTCCATTTTTACAAATTTTTCAGATTGCCTCCCGGCTTGCCTCCTTTACCGAATTGGCCATAGAATCAATTTTGTTGAGACGGATTTTGAATTTTACGCCTCGGGTGTGGAATTTTTTACGTCGTCGCCCATAGCCAAACTTGCGCGCATGCTTGTGCGCAGTTTTTACAAAGTTTTCAGATTGCCTCCTGGGTTTGCATCCCCTACTGAATTGGCCATAGAATCAATTGTGTTGACGCGGATTTTGAATTTGACGCCTTGGGTGCGGAGTTTTTGACGTCGTCGCCCATAGCCAAACTTGCGCGTATGCTTGTGCGCCGCTTTTACAAAGTTTTCAGATTGCCCACTGGGTTTGCAACCCCCACTGAATTGGCCATATAATCAATTTTGTTGAGACTGATTTTGAATTTGACGCCTCGGGTGCGGAGTTTTTGACGTCGTCGCCCATAGCCAAACTTGCGCGTGTGCTTGTGCGCCGTTTTTACAAAGTTTTCAGATTGCCTCCCGGGTTTGCATCCCCCACTGAATTGGCCATAGAATCAATTGTGTCGAGACGAATTTTGAATTTGAGGCCTCGGGTGCAGTGTTTTTGACGTCGTGGTCCATAGCCAAATTGCGAGCATGCTTGTGCGCCATTTTTACAGAGTTTTTATATTGCCTCCCAGGTTTGCATCCCCCACTGAATTGTCAATAGGATCAACTGCGGCGAGACAATTTTTGACGTCGTGGCCCATTGCCACACTTACGGGCATGCTTATGCGCCGTTTTTACAAAGTTTTTGGATTACCTCTCGGGTTTGCACTCCCCACTGAATTGGCCATTGAATCAATTGTGCCGAGACGGATTTTGAATTTGAGGCCTCGGGTGCAGTGTTTTTAACGTCGTGGTCTATAGCCAAACTTCGGCCATGCTTGTGCGCCGTTTTTACAAAGTTTTCAGATTGCCTCCCGGGTTTGCATCCCCCACTGAATTGGCCATAGAATCAATTGTGTTGATACGGATTTTGAATTTGACGCCTCAAGTGCGGATTTTTGACGTCGTCGCCTATAACCAAACTTGCGCGCGTGCTTGTGCGCCGTTTTTACAAAGTTTTCAGATTGCCTCCTGGGATTGCAACCCCCACTGAATTGGCCATAAAATCAATTGTGTTGAGGCGGATATTGAATTTGACGCCTTGGGTGGGGAGTTTTTGACGTCGTCGCCCATAGCCAAACTTGCGCGTATGCTTGTGCGCCGTTTTTACAAAGTTTTCAGATTGCCCCCTGGGTTTGCAACCCCCACTGAATTGGCCATTGAATCAATTTTGTTGAGACTGACTTTGAATTTGACGCCTTGGGTGCGGAGTTTTTGACGTCGTCGCCCATAGCCAACTTGCGCGTGTGCTTGTGCGCCATTTTTACAAATTTTCAGATTGCCCCCTGGTTTTGCATCCCCCACTGAATTGGCCATAGAATCGATTGTGTCGAGACGGATTTTGAATTTGAGGCCTCGGGTGCAGTGTTTTTGACGTCGTGGTCCATAGCCAAATTGCGAGCATGCTTGTGCGCCATTTTTACAAAGTTTTTATATTGCCTCCCGGGTTTGCATCCCCCACTGAATTGGCAATAGGATCAATTGCGTCGAGACGTTTTTTGACATCGTGGCCCATTGCCACACTTTCGCGCATGCTTATGCGCCGTTTTTACAAAGTTTTCGGATTACCTCTCGGGTTTGCACTCCCCACTGAATTGGCCATAGAATCTATTGTGCCGACACGGATTTTGAATTTGACGCCTCGAGTGCGGAGTTTTTGACGTCGTCGCCCATAGCCAAACTTGCGCGTGTGCTTGTGCGCCATTTTTACAAATTTTTCAGATTGCCTCCCGGCTTGCCTCCTCTACTGAATTGGCCATAGAATCAATTTTGTTGAGACGGATTTTGAATTTTACGCCTCGGGTGTGGAATTTTTTACGTCGTCGCCCATAGCCAAACTTGCGCGCATGCTTGTGCGCAGTTTTTACAAAGTTTTCAGATTGCCTCCTGAGTTTGCATCCCCTACTGAATTGGCCATAGAATCAATTGTGTTGAGGCGGATTTTGAATTTCACGCCTTGGGTGCGGAGTTTTTGACGTCGTCGCCCATAGCCAAACTTGCGCGTATGCTTGTGCGCCGCTTTTACAAAGTTTTCAGATTGCCCCCTGGGTTTGCAACCCCTACTGAATTGGCCATAGAATCAATTTTGTTGAGACTGATTTTGAATTTGACGCCTCGGGTGCGGAGTTTTAATTTGACGCCTCGGGTGCGGAGTTTTTGACGTCGTCGCCCATAGCCAAACTTGCGCGTGTGCTTGTGCGCCGTTTTTACAAAGTTTTCAGATTGCATCTCGGGTTTGCAACCCCCACTGAATTGGCCATAGAATCAATTTTGTTGAGACTGATTTTGAATTTGACGCCTTGGGTGCGGAGTTTTTGACGTCGTCGCCCATAGCCAACTTGCGCGTGTGCTTGTGCGCCATTTTTACAAAGTTTTCAGATTACCCGGGTTTTGCATCCCCCACTGAATTGGCCATAGAATCAATTGTGTAGAGACGGATTTTGAATTTGAGGCCTCGGGTGCAGTGTTTTTGACGTCGTGGTCCATAGCCAAATTGCGAGCATGCTTGTGCGCCATTTTTACAAAGTTTTTATATTGCCTCCCGGGTTTGCATCCCCCACTGAATTGGCAATAGGATCAATTGCGTCGAGACGTTTTTTGACATTGTGGCCCATTGCCACACTTTCGCGCATGCTTATGCGCCGTTTTTACAAAGTTTTCGGATTACCTCTCGGGTTTGCACTCCCCACTGAATTGGCCATAGAATCTATTGTGCCGACACGGATTTTGAATTTGAGGCCTCGGGTGCAATGTTTTTAACGTCGTGGTCCATAGCCAAACTTCGGCCATGCTTGTGCGCCGTTTTTACAAAGTTTTCAGATTGCCTCCCGGGTTTGCATCCCCCACTGAATTGGCAATAGGATCAATTGCGTCGAGACGGTATTTGACGTCGTGGCCCATTGCCACACTTTCGCGCATGCTTATGCGCCGTTTTTACAAAGTTTTCGGATTACCTCTCGGGTTTGCACTCCCCACTGAATTGGCCATAGAATCTATTGTGCCGACACGGATTTTGAATTTGAGGCCTCGGGTGCAGTGTTTTTAACGTCGTGGTCCATAGCCAAACTTCGGCCATGCTTGTGCGCCGTATTTACAAAGTTTTCAGATTGCCTCCCGGGTTTGCACCCCCCACTGAATTGGCCATAGAATCAATTGTGTTGAGGCGGATTTTGAATTTGACGCCTCGAGTGCGGAGTTTTTGACGTCGTCGCCCATAGCCAAACTTGCGCGTGTGCTTGTGCGCCATTTTTACAAATTTTTCAGATTGCCTCCCGGCTTGCCTCCTCTACTGAATTTGCCATAGAATCAATTTTGTTGAGACGGATTTTGAATTTTACGCCTCGGGTGTGGAATTTTTTACGTCGTCGCCCATAGCCAAACTTGCGCGCATGCTTGTGCGCAGTTTTTACAAAGTTTTCAGATTGCCTCCTGGGTTTGCATCCCCTACTGAATTGGCCATAGAATCAATTGTGTTGAGGCGGATTTTGAATTTCACGCCTTGGGTGCGGAGTTTTTGACGTCGTCGCCCATAGCCAAACTTGCGCGTATGCTTGTGCGCCGCTTTTACAAAGTTTTCAGATTGCCCCCTGGGTTTGCAACCCCCACTGAATTGGCCATAGAATCAATTTTGTTGAGACTGATTTTGAATTGGACGCCTCGGGTGCGGAGTTTTTGACGTCGTCGCCCATAGCCAAACTTGCGCGTGTGCTTGTGCGCCGTTTTTACAAAGTTTTCAGATTGCATCCCGGGTTTGCAAGCCCCACTGAATTGGCCATAGAATCAATTGTGTCGAGACAGATTTTGAATTTGAGGCCTCGGGTGCAGTGTTTTTGACGTCGTGGTCCATAGCCAAATTGCGAGCATGCTTGTGCGCCATTTTTACAAAGTTTTTATGTTGCCTCCCAGGTTTGCATCCCCCACTGAATTGGCAATAAGATCAATTGCGTCGAGACGGTTTTTGACGTCGTGGCCCATTGCCACACTTTCGCGCATGCTTATGCGCCGTTTTTACAAAGTTTTCGGATTACCTCTCGGGTTTGCACTCCCCACTGAATTGGCCATAGAATCTATTGTGTCGACACGGATTTTGAATTTGAGGCCTCGGGTGTAGTGTTTTTAACGTCGTGGTCCATAGCCAAACTTCGGCCATGCTTGTGCGCCGTTTTTACAAAGTTTTCAGATTGCCTCCCGGGTTTGCATCCCCCACTGAATTGGCCATAGAATCAATTGTGTTGAGACGGATTTTGAATTTGACGCCTCGAGTGCGGAGTTTTTGACGTCGTCGCCCATAGCCAAACTTGCGCGTGTGCTTGTGCGCCATTTTTACAAATTTTTCAGATTGCCTCCCGGCTTGCCTCCTCTACTGAATTGGCCATAGAATCAATTTTGTTGAGACGGATTTTGAATTTTACGCCTCGGGTGTGGAATTTTTTACGTCGTCGCCCACAGCCAAACTTGCGCGCATGCTTGTGCGCAGTTTTTACAAAGTTTTCAGATTGCCTCCTGGGTTTGCATCCCCTACTGAATTGGCCATAGAATCAATTGTGTTGAGGCGGATTTTGAATTTGACGCCTTGGGTGCGGAGTTTTTGACGTCGTCGCCCATAGCCAAACTTGCGCGTATGCTTGTGCGCCGCTTTTACAAAGTTTTCAGATTGCCCCCTGGGTTTGCAACCCCCACTGAATTGGCCATAGAATCAATTTTGTTGAGACTGATTTTGAATTTGACGCCTCGGGTGCGGAGTTTTTTACGTCCTCGCCCATAGCCAAACTTGCGCGTGTGCTTGTGCGCCGTTTTTACAAAGTTTTCAGATTGCCTCCCGGGTTTGCATCCCCCACTGAATTGGCCATAGAATCAATTGTGTCGAGACGGATTTTGAATTTGAGGCCTCGGGTGCAGTCTTTTTGACGTCGTGGTCCATAGCCAAATTGCGAGCATGCTTGTGCGCCATTTTTACAAAGTTTTTATATTGCCTCCCAGGTTTGCATCCCCCACTGAATTGTCAATAGGATCAATTGCGTCGAGACGGTTTTTGACGTCGTGGCCCATTGCCACACTTACGCGCATGCTTATGCGCCGTTTTTAAAAAGTTTTTGGATTACCTCTCGGGTTTGCACTCCCCACTGAATTGGCCATAGAATCAATTGTGCCGAGACGGATTTTGAATTTGAGGCCTCGGGTGCAGTGTTTTTAACGTCGTGGTCTATAGCCAAACTTCGGCCATGCTTGTGCGCCGTTTTTACAAAGTTTTCTGATTGCCTCCCGGGTTTGCATCCCCCACTGAATTGGCCATAGAATCAATTGTGTTGATACGGATTTTGAATTTGACGCCTCAAGTGTGGATTTTTGACGTCGTCGCCCATAACCAAACTTGCGCGCATGCTTGTGCGCCGTTTTTACAAAGTTTTCAGATTGCCTCCTGGGATTGCAACTCCCACTGAATTGGCCAAAAAATCAATTATGTTGAGGCGGATTTTGAATTTGACGCCTTGGGTGGGGAGTTTTTGACGTCGTCGCCCATAGCCAAACTTGCGCGTTTGCTTGTGCGCCGTTTTTACAAAGTTTTCAGATTGCCCCCTGGGTTTGCAACCCCCACTGAATTGGCCATAGAATCAATTTTGTTGAGACTGATTTTGAATTTGACGCCTTGGGTGCGGAGTTTTTGACGTCGTCGCCCATAGCCAACTTGCGCGTGTGCGTGTGCGCCATTTTTACAAATTTTCAGATTGCCCCCTGGTTTTGCATCCCCCACTGAATTGGCCATAGAATCAATTGTGTCGAGACGGATTTTGAATTTGAGGCCTCGGGTGCAGTGTTTTTGACGTTGTGGCCCATAGCCAAATTGCGAGCATGCTTGTGCGCCATTTTTACAAAGTTTTTATATTGCCTCCCGGGTTTGCATCCCCCACTGAATTGGCAATAGGATCAATTGCGTCGAGACGGTTTTTGACGTCGTGGTCCATAGCCAAACTTCGGCCATGCTTGTGCGCCGTATTTACAAAGTTTTCAGATTGCCTCCCGGGTTTGCACCCCCCACTGAATTGGCCATAGAATCAATTGTGTTGAGGCGGATTTTGAATTTGACGCCTCGAGTGCGGAGTTTTTGACGTCGTCGCCCATAGCCAAACTTGCGCGTGTGCTTGTGCGCCATTTTTACAAATTTTTCAGATTGCCTCCCGGCTTGCCTCCTCTACTGAATTGGCCATAGAATCAATTTTGTTGAGACGGATTTTGAATTTTACGCCTCGGGTGTGGAATTTTTTACGTCGTCGCCCATAGCCAAACTTGCGCGCATGCTTGTGCGCAGTTTTTACAAAGTTTTCAGATTGCCTCCTGGGTTTGCATCCCCTACTGAATTGGCCATAGAATCAATTGTGTTGAGGCGGATTTTGAATTTCACGCCTTGGGTGCGGAGTTTTTGACGTCGTCGCCCATAGCCAAACTTGCGCGTATGCTTGTGCGCCGCTTTTACAAAGTTTTCAGATTGCCCCCTGGGTTTGCAACCCCCACTGAATTGGCCATAGAATCAATTTTGTTGAGACTGATTTTGAATTGGACGCCTCGGGTGCAGAGTTTTTGACGTCGTCGCCCATAGCCAAACTTGCGCGTGTGCTTGTGCGCCGTTTTTACAAAGTTTTCAGATTGCATCCCGGGTTTGCAAGCCCCACTGAATTGGCCATAGAATCAATTGTGTCGAGACAGATTTTGAATTTGAGGCCTCGGGTGCAGTGTTTTTGACGTCGTGGTCCATAGCCAAATTGCGAGCATGCTTGTGCGCCATTTTTACAAAGTTTTTATGTTGCCTCCCAGGTTTGCATCCCCCACTGAATTGGCAATAAGATCAATTGCGTCGAGACGGTTTTTGACGTCGTGGCCCATTGCCACACTTTCGCGCATGCTTATGCGCCGTTTTTACAAAGTTTTCGGATTACCTCTCGGGTTTGCACTCCCCACTGAATTGGCCATAGAATCTATTGTGTCGACACGGATTTTGAATTTGAGGCCTCGGGTGTAGTGTTTTTAACGTCGTGGTCCATAGCCAAACTTCGGCCATGCTTGTGCGCCGTTTTTACAAAGTTTTCAGATTGCCTCCCGGGTTTGCATCCCCCACTGAATTGGCCATAGAATCAATTGTGTTGAGACGGATTTTGAATTTGACGCCTCGAGTGCGGAGTTTTTGACGTCGTCGCCCATAGCCAAACTTGCGCGTGTGCTTGTGCGCCATTTTTACAAATTTTTCAGATTGCCTCCCGGCTTGCCTCCTCTACTGAATTGGCCATAGAATCAATTTTGTTGAGACGGATTTTGAATTTTACGCCTCGGGTGTGGAATTTTTTACGTCGTCGCCCACAGCCAAACTTGCGCGCATGCTTGTGCGCAGTTTTTACAAAGTTTTCAGATTGCCTCCTGGGTTTGCATCCCCTACTGAATTGGCCATAGAATCAATTGTGTTGAGGCGGATTTTGAATTTGACGCCTTGGGTGCGGAGTTTTTGACGTCGTCGCCCATAGCCAAACTTGCGCGTATGCTTGTGCGCCATTTTTACAAATTTTTCAGATTGCCTCCCGGCTTGCCTCCTCTACTGAATTGGCCATAGAATCAATTTTGTTGAGACGGATTTTGAATTTTACGCCTCGGGTGTGGAATTTTTTACGTCGTCGCCCACAGCCAAACTTGCGCGCATGCTTGTGCGCAGTTTTTACAAAGTTTTCAGATTGCCTCCTGGGTTTGCATCCCCTACTGAATTGGCCATAGAATCAATTGTGTTGAGGCGGATTTTGAATTTGACGCCTTGGGTGCGGAGTTTTTGACGTCGTCGCCCATAGCCAAACTTGCGCGTATGCTTGTGCGCCGCTTTTACAAAGTTTTCAGATTGCCCCCTGGGTTTGCAACCCCCACTGAATTGGCCATAGAATCAATTGTGTTGAGACGGATTTTGAATTTGACGCCTCGAGTGCGGAGTTTTTGACGTCGTCGCCCATAGCCAAACTTGCGCGTGTGCTTGTGCGCCATTTTTACAAATTTTTCAGATTGCCTCCCGGCTTGCCTCCTCTACTGAATTGGCCATAGAATCAATTTTGTTGAGACGGATTTTGAATTTTACGCCTCGGGTGTGGAATTTTTTACGTCGTCGCCCACAGCCAAACTTGCGCGCATGCTTGTGCGCAGTTTTTACAAAGTTTTCAGATTGCCTCCTGGGTTTGCATCCCCTACTGAATTGGCCATAGAATCAATTGTGTTGAGGCGGATTTTGAATTTGACGCCTTGGGTGCGGAGTTTTTGACGTCGTCGCCCATAGCCAAACTTGCGCGTATGCTTGTGCGCCGCTTTTACAAAGTTTTCAGATTGCCCCCTGGGTTTGCAACCCCCACTGAATTGGCCATAGAATCAATTTTGTTGAGACTGATTTTGAATTTGACGCCTTGGGTGCGGAGTTTTTGACGTCGTCGCCCATAGCCAACTTGCGCGTGTGCGTGTGCGCCATTTTTACAAATTTTCAGATTGCCCCCTGGTTTTGCATCCCCCACTGAATTGGCCATAGAATCAATTGTGTCGAGACGGATTTTGAATTTGAGGCCTCGGGTGCAGTGTTTTTGACGTTGTGGCCCATAGCCAAATTGCGAGCATGCTTGTGCGCCATTTTTACAAAGTTTTTATATTGCCTCCCGGGTTTGCATCCCCCACTGAATTGGCAATAGGATCAATTGCGTCGAGACGGTTTTTGACGTCGTGGTCCATAGCCAAACTTCGGCCATGCTTGTGCGCCGTATTTACAAAGTTTTCAGATTGCCTCCCGGGTTTGCACCCCCCACTGAATTGGCCATAGAATCAATTGTGTTGAGGCGGATTTTGAATTTGACGCCTCGAGTGCGGAGTTTTTGACGTCGTCGCCCATAGCCAACTTGCGCGTGTGCGTGTGCGCCATTTTTACAAATTTTCAGATTGCCCCCTGGTTTTGCATCCCCCACTGAATTGGCCATAGAATCAATTGTGTCGAGACGGATTTTGAATTTGAGGCCTCGGGTGCAGTGTTTTTGACGTTGTGGCCCATAGCCAAATTTCGAGCATGCTTGTGCGCCATTTTTACAAAGTTTTTATATTGCCTCCCGGGTTTGCATCCCCCACTGAATTGGCAATAGGATCAATTGCGTCGAGACGGTTTTTGACGTCGTGGTCCATAGCCAAACTTCGGCCATGCTTGTGCGCCGTATTTACAAAGTTTTCAGATTGCCTCCCGGGTTTGCACCCCCCACTGAATTGGCCATAGAATCAATTGTGTTGAGGCGGATTTTGAATTTGACGCCTCGAGTGCGGAGTTTTTGACGTCGTCGCCCATAGCCAAACTTGCGCGTGTGCTTGTGCGCCATTTTTACAAATTTTTCAGATTGCCTCCCGGCTTGCCTCCTCTACTGAATTGGCCATAGAATCAATTTTGTTGAGACGGATTTTGAATTTTACGCCTCGGGTGTGGAATTTTTTACGTCGTCGCCCATAGCCAAACTTGCGCGCATGCTTGTGCGCAGTTTTTACAAAGTTTTCAGATTGCCTCCTGGGTTTGCATCCCCTACTGAATTGGCCATAGAATCAATTGTGTTGAGGCGGATTTTGAATTTCACGCCTTGGGTGCGGAGTTTTTGACGTCGTCGCCCATAGCCAAACTTGCGCGTATGCTTGTGCGCCGCTTTTACAAAGTTTTCAGATTGCCCCCTGGGTTTGCAACCCCCACTGAATTGGCCATAGAATCAATTTTGTTGAGACTGATTTTGAATTTGACGCCTCGGGTGCGGAGTTTTTGACGTCGTCGCCCATAGCCAAACTTGCGCGTGTGCTTGTGCGCCGTTTTTACAAAGTTTTCAGATTGCATCCCGGGTTTGCAACCCCCACTGAATTGGCCATAGAATCAATTGTGTCGAGACAGATTTTGAATTTGAGGCCTCAGGTGCAGTGTTTTTGACGTCGTGGTCCATAGCCAAATTGCGAGCATGCTTGTGCGCCATTTTTACAAAGTTTTTATATTGCCTCACAGGTTTGCATCCCCCACTGAATTGTCAATAGGATCAATTGCGTCGAGACGGTTTTTGACGTCGTGGCCCATTGCCACACTTACGCGCATGCTTATGCGCCGTTTTTACAAAGTTTTCGGATTACCTCTCAGGTTTGCACTCCCCACTGAATTGGCCATAGAATCAATTGTGCCAAGACGGATTTTGAATTTGAGGCCTCGGGTGTAGTGTTTTTAACGTCGTGGTCCATAGCCAAACATCGGCCATGCTTGTGCGCCGTTTTTACAAAGTTTTCAGATTGCCTCCCGGGTTTGCATCCCCCACTGAATTGGCCATAGAATCAATTGTGTTGAGACGGATTTTGAATTTGACGCCTCGAGTGCGGAGTTTTTGACGTCGTCGCCCATAGCCAAACTTGCGCGTGTGCTTGTGCTCCATTTTTACAAATTTTTCAGATTGCCTCCCGGCTTGCCTCCTCTACCGAATTGGCCATAGAATCAATTTTGTTGAGACGGATTTTGAATTTTACGCCTCGGGTGTGGAATTTTTTACGTCGTCGCCCATAGCCAAACTTGCGCGCATGCTTGTGCGCAGTTTTTACAAAGTTTTCAGATTGCCTCCTGGGTTTGCATCCCCTACTGAATTGGCCATAGAATCAATTGTGTTGACGCGGATTTTGAATTTGACGCCTTGGGTGCGGAGTTTTTGACGTCGTCGCCCATAGCCAAACTTGCGCGTATGCTTGTGCGCCGCTTTTACAAAGTTTTCAGATTGCCCACTGGGTTTGCAACCCCCACTGAATTGGCCATATAATCAATTTTGTTGAGACTGATTTTGAATTTGACGCCTCGGGTGCGGAGTTTTTGACGTCGTCGCCCATAGCCAAACTTGCGCGTGTGCTTGTGCGCCGTTTTTACAAAGTTTTCAGATTGCCTCCCGGGTTTGCATCCCCCACTGAATTGGCCATAGAATCAATTGTGTCGAGACGAATTTTGAATTTGAGGCCTCGGGTGCAGTGTTTTTGACGTCGTGGTCCATAGCCAAATTGCGAGCATGCTTGTGCGCCATTTTTACAGAGTTTTTATATTGCCTCCCAGGTTTGCATCCCCCACTGAATAGTCAATAGGATCAACTGCGGCGAGACAGTTTTTGACGTGGTGGCCCATTGCCACACTTACGCGCATGCTTATGCGCCGTTTTTACAAAGTTTTTGGATTACCTCTCGGGTTTGCACTCCCCACTGAATTGGCCATTGAATCAATTGTGCCGAGACGGATTTTGAATTTGAGGCCTCGGGTGCAGTGTTTTTAACGTCGTGGTCTATAGCCAAACTTCGGGCATGCTTGTGCGCCGTTTTTACAAAGTTTTCAGATTGCCTCCCGGGTTTGCATCCCCCACTGAATTGGCCATAGAATCAATTGTGTTGATACGGATTTTGAATTTGACGCCTCAAGTGCGGATTTTTGACGTCGTCGCCTATAACCAAACTTGCGCGCGTGCTTGTGCGCCGTTTTTACAAAGTTTTCAGATTGCCTCCTGGGATTGCAACCCCCACTGAATTGGCCATAAAATCAATTGTGTTGAGGCGGATATTGAATTTGACGCCTTGGGTGGGGAGTTTTTGACGTCGTCGCCCATAGCCAAACTTGCGCGTATGCTTGTGCGCCGTTTTTACAAAGTTTTCAGATTGCCCCCTGGGTTTGCAACCCCCACTGAATTGGCCATTGAATCAATTTTGTTGAGACTGACTTTGAATTTGACGCCTTGGGTGCGGAGTTTTTGACGTCGTCGCCCATAGCCAACTTGCGCGTGTGCTTGTGCGCCATTTTTACAAATTTTCAGATTGCCCCCTGGTTTTGCATCCCCCACTGAATTGGCCATAGAATCGATTGTGTCGAGACGGATTTTGAATTTGAGGCCTCGGGTGCAGTGTTTTTGACGTCGTGGTCCATAGCCAAATTGCGAGCATGCTTGTGCGCCATTTTTACAAAGTTTTTATATTGCCTCCCGGGTTTGCATCCCCCACTGAATTGGCAATAGGATCAATTGCGTCGAGACGGTTTTTGACGTCGTGGCCCATTGCCACACTTTCGCGCATGCTTATGCGCCGTTTTTACAAAGTTTTCGTATTACCTCTCGGGTTTGCACTCCCCACTGAATTGGCCATAGAATCTATTGTGCCGACACGGATTTTGAATTTGAGGCCTCGGGTGCAGTGTTTTTAACGTCGTGGTCCATAGCCAAACTTCGGCCATGCTTGTGCGCCGTATTTACAAAGTTTTCAGATTGCCTCCCGGGTTTGCATCCCCCACTGAATTGGCCATAGAATCAATTGTGTTGAGACGGATTTTGAATTTAACGCCTCGAGTGCGGAGTTTTTGACGTCGTCGCCCATAGCCAAACTTGCGCGTGTGCTTGTGCGCCATTTTTACAAATTTTTCAGATTGCCTCCCGGCTTGCCTCCTCTACTGAATTGGCCATAGAATCAATTTTGTTGAGACGGATTTTGAATTTTACGCCTCGGGTGTGGAATTTTTTACGTCGTCGCCCATAGCCAAACTTGCGCGCATGCTTGTGCGCAGTTTTTACAAAGTTTTCAGATTGCCTCCTGAGTTTGCATCCCCTACTGAATTGGCCATAGAATCAATTGTGTTGAGGCGGATTTTGAATTTCACGCCTTGGGTGCGGAGTTTTTGACGTCGTCGCCCATAGCCAAACTTGCGCGTATGCTTGTGCGCCGCTTTTACAAAGTTTTCAGATTGCCCCCTGGGTTTGCAACCCCCACTGAATTGGCCATAGAATCAATTTTGTTGAGACTGATTTTGAATTTGACGCCTCGGGTGCGGAGTTTTAATTTGACGCCTCGGGTGCGGAGTTTTTGACGTCGTCGCCCATAGCCAAACTTGCGCGTGTGCTTGTGCGCCGTTTTTACAAAGTTTTCAGATTGCATCCCGGGTTTGCAACCCCCACTGAATTGGCCATAGAATCAATTGTGTCGAGACGGATTTTGAATTTGAGGCCTCGGGTGCAGTGTTTTTGACGTCGTGGTCCATAGCCAAATTGCAAGCATGCTCGTGCGTCATTTTTACAAAGTTTTTATATTGCCTCCCAGGTTTGCATCCCCCACTGAATTGTCAATAGGATCAATTGCGTCGAGACAGTTTTTGACGTCGTGGCCCATTGCCACACTTACGCGCATGCTTATGCGCCGGTTTTTACAAAGTTTTCGGATTACCTCTCAGGTTTGCACTCCCCACTGAATTGGCCATAGAATCAATTGTGCCGAGACGGATTTTGAATTTGAGGCCTCGGGTGCAGCGTTTTTAACGTCGTGGTCCATAGCCAAACTTCGGCCATGCTTGTGCGCCGTTTTTACAAAGTTTTCAGATTGCCTCCCGGGTTTGCATCCCCCACTGAATTGGCCATAGAATCAATTGTGTTGATACGGATTTCGAATTTGACGCCTCAAGTGCGGATTTTTGACGTCGTCGCCCATAACCAAACTTGCGCGCATGCTTGTGCGCTATTTTTACAAAGTTTTCAGATTGCCTCCTGGGATTGCAACCCCCACTGAATTGGCCATAAAATCAATTGTGTTGAGGCGGATTTTGAATTTGACGCCTTGGGTGGGGAGTTTTTGACGTCGTCGCCCATAGCCAAACTTGCGCGTATGCTTGTGCGCCGTTTTTACAAAGTTTTCAGATTGCCCACTGGGTTTGCAACCCCCACTGAATTGGCCATAGAATAAATTTTGTTGAGATTGATTTTGAATTTGACGCCTTGGGTGCGGAGTTTTTAACGTCGTCGCCCATAGCCAACTTGCGCGTGTGCTTGTGCGCCATTTTTACAAAGTTTTCAGATTACCCGGGTTTTGCATCCCCCACTGAATTGGCCATAGAATCAATTGTGTCGAGATGGATTTTGAATTTGAGGCCTCGGGTGCAGTGTTTTTGACGTCGTGGTCCATAGCCAAATTGCGAGCATGCTTGTGCGCCATTTTTACAAAGTTTTTATATTGCCTCCCGGGTTTGCATCCCCCACTGAATTGGCAATAGGATCAATTGCGTCGAGACGTTTTTTGACATCGTGGCCCATTGCCACACTTTCGCGCATGCTTATGCGCCGTTTTACAAAGTTTTCGGATTACCTCTCGGGTTTGCACTCCCCACTGAATTGGCCATAGAATCTATTGTGCCGACACGGATTTTGAATTTGAGGCCTCGGGTGCAATGTTTTTAACGTCGTGGTCCATAGCCAAACTTCGGCCATGCTTGTGCGCCGTTTTTACAAAGTTTTCATATTGCCTCCCGGGTTTGCATCCCCCACTGAATTGGCAATAGGATCAATTGCGTCGAGACGGTATTTGACGTCGTGGCCCATTGCCACACTTTCGCGCATGCTTATGCGCCGTTTTTACAAAGTTTTCGGATTACCTCTCGGGTTTGCACTCCCCACTGAATTGGCCATAGAATCTATTGTGCCGACACGGATTTTGAATTTGAGGCCTCGGGTGCAATGTTTTTAACGTCGTGGTCCATAGCCAAACTTCGGCCATGCTTGTGCGCCGTTTTTACAAAGTTTTCAGATTGCCTCCCGGGTTTGCATCCCCCACTGAATTGGCCATAGAATCAATTGTGTTGATATGGATTTTGAATTTGACGCCTCAAGTGCGGATTTTTGACGTCGTCGCCTATAACCAAACCTGCGCGCGTGCTTGTGCGCCGTTTTTACAAAGTTTTCAGATTGCCTCCTGGGATTGCAACCCCCACTGAATTGGCCATAAAATCAATTGTGTTGAGGCGGATATTGAATTTGACGCCTTGGGTGGGGAGTTTTTGACGTCGTCGCCCATAGCCAAACTTGCGCGTATGCTTGTGCGCCGTTTTTACAAAGTTTTCAGATTGCCCCCTGGGTTTGATACCCCCACTGAATTGGCCATATAATCAATTTTGTTGAGACTGACTTTGAATTTGACGCCTTGGGTGCGGAGTTTTTGACGTCGTCGCCCATAGCCAACTTGCGCGTGTGCTTGTGCGCCATTTTTACAAATTTTCAGATTGCCCCCTGGTTTTGCATCCCCCACTGAATTGGCCATAGAATCAATTGTGTCGAGACGGATTTTGAATTTGAGGCCTCGGGTGTAGTGTTTTTAACGTCGTGGTCCATAGCCAAACATCGGCCATGCTTGTGCGCCGTTTTTACAAAGTTTTCAGATTGCCTCCCGGGTTTGCATCCCCCACTGAATTGGCCATAGAATCAATTGTGTTGAGACGGATTTTGAATTTGACGCCTCGAGTGCGGAGTTTTTGACGTCGTCGCCCATAGCCAAACTTGCGCGTGTGCTTGTGCTCCATTTTTACAAATTTTTCAGATTTCCTCCCGGCTTGCCTCCTCTACTGAATTGGCCATAGAATCAATTTTGTTGAGACGGATTTTGAATTTTACGCCTTGGGTGTTGAATTTTTTACGTCGTCGCCCATAGCCAAACTTGCGCGCATGCTTGTGCGCAGTTTTTACAAAGTTTTCAGATTGCCTCGTGGGTTTGCATCCCCTACTGAATTGGCCATAGAATCAATTGTGTTGACGCGGATTTTGAATTTGACGCCTTGGGTGCGGAGTTTTTGACGTCGTCGCCCATAGCCAAACTTGCGCGTATGCTTGTGCGCCGCTTTTACAAAGTTTTCAGATTGCCCACTGGGTTTGCAACCCCCACTGAATTTGCCATATAATCAATTTTGTTGAGACTGATTTTGAATTTGACGCCTCGGGTGCGGAGTTTTTGACGTCGTCGCCCATAGCCAAACTTGCGCGTGTGCTTGTGCGCCGTTTTTACAAAGATTTCAGATTGCCTCCCGGGTTTGCATCCCCCACTGAATTGGCCATAGAATCAATTGTGTCGAGACGAATTTTGAATTTGAGGCCTCGGGTGCAGTGTTTTTGACGTCGTGGTCCATAGCCAAATTGCGAGCATGCTTGTGCGCCATTTTTACAGAGTTTTTATATTGCCTCCCAGGTTTGCATCCCCCACTGAATTGTCAATAGGATCAACTGCGGCGAGACAGTTTTTGACGTCGTGGCCCATTGCCACACTTACGCGCATGCTTATGCGCCGTTTTTACAAAGTTTTTGGATTACCTCTCGGGTTTGCACTCCCCACTGAATTGGCCATTGAATCAATTGTGCCGAGACGGATTTCGAATTTGAGGCCTCGGGTGCAGTGTTTTTAACGTCGTGGTCTATAGCCAAACTTCGGCCATGCTTGTGCGCCGTTTTTACAAAGTTTTCAGATTGCTTCCCGGGTTTGCATCCCCCACTGAATTGGCCATAGAATCAATTGTGTTGATACGGATTTTGAATTTGACGCCTCAAGTGCGGATTTTTGACGTCGTCGCCTATAACCAAACTTGCGCGCGTGCTTGTGCGCCGTTTTTACAAAGTTTTCAGATTGCCTCCTGGGATTGCAACCCCCACTGAATTGGCCATAAAATCAATTGTGTTGAGGCGGATATTGAATTTGACGCCTTGGGTGGGGAGTTTTTGACGTCGTCGCCCATAGCCAAACTTGCGCGTATGCTTGTGCGCCATTTTTACAAAGTTTTCAGATTGCCCCCTGGGTTTGCAACCCCCACTGAATTGGCCATTGAATCAATTTTGTTGAGACTGACTTTGAATTTGACGCCTTGGGTGCGGAGTTTTTGACGTCGTCGCCCATAGCCAACTTGCGCGTGTGCTTGTGCGCCATTTTTACAAATTTTCAGATTGCCCCCTGGTTTTGCATCCCCCACTGAATTGGCCATAGAATCGATTGTGTCGAGACGGATTTTGAATTTGAGGCCTCGGGTGCAGTGTTTTTGACGTCGTGGTCCATCGCCAAATTGCGAGCATGCTTGTGCGCCATTTTTACAAAGTTTTTATATTGCCTCCCGGGTTTGCATCCCCCACTGAATTGGCAATAGGATCAATTGCGTCGAGACGGTTTTTGACGTCGTGGCCCATTGCCACACTTTCGCGCATGCTTATGCGCCGTTTTTACAAAGTTTTCGGATTACCTCTCGGGTTTGCACTCCCCACTGAATTGGCCATAGAATCTATTGTGCCGACACGGATTTTGAATTTGAGGCCTCGGGTGCAGTGTTTTTAACGTCGTGGTCCATAGCCAAACTTCGGCCATGCTTGTGCGCCGTATTTACAAAGTTTTCAGATTGCCTCCCGGGTTTGCATCCCCCACTGAATTGGCCATAGAATCAATTGTGTTGAGACGGATTTTGAATTTAACGCCTCGAGTGCGGAGTTTTTGACGTCGTCGCCCATAGCCAAACTTGCGCGTGTGCTTGTGCGCCATTTTTACAAATTTTTCAGATTGCCTCCCGGCTTGCCTCCTCTACTGAATTGGCCATAGAATCAATTTTGTTGAGACGGATTTTGAATTTTACGCCTCGGGTGTGGAATTTTTTACGTCGTCGCCCATAGCCAAACTTGCGCGCATGCTTGTGCGCAGTTTTTACAAAGTTTTCAGATTGCCTCCTGAGTTTGCATCCCCTACTGAATTGGCCATAGAATCAATTGTGTTGAGGCGGATTTTGAATTTCACGCCTTGGGTGCGGAGTTTTTGACGTCGTCGCCCATAGCCAAACTTGCGCGTATGCTTGTGCGCCGCTTTTACAAAGTTTTCAGATTGCCCCCTGGGTTTGCAACCCCCACTGAATTGGCCATAGAATCAATTTTGTTGAGACTGATTTTGAATTTGACGCCTCGGGTGCGGAGTTTTAATTTGACGCCTCGGGTGCGGAGTTTTTGACGTCGTCGCCCATAGCCAAACTTGCGCGTGTGCTTGTGCGCCGTTTTTACAAAGTTTTCAGATTGCATCCCGGGTTTGCAACCCCCACTGAATTGGCCATAGAATCAATTGTGTCGAGACGGATTTTGAATTTGAGGCCTCGGGTGCAGTGTTTTTGACGTCGTGGTCCATAGCCAAATTGCAAGCATGCTTGTGCGCCATTTTTACAAAGTTTTTATATTGCCTCCCAGGTTTGCATCCCCCACTGAATTGTCAATAGGATCAATTGCGTCGAGACGGTTTTTGACGTCGTGGCCCATTGCCACACTTACGCGCATGCTTATGCGCCGGTTTTTACAAAGTTTTCGGATTACCTCTCAGGTTTGCACTCCCCACTGAATTGGCCATAGAATCAATTGTGCCGAGACGGATTTTGAATTTGAGGCCTCGGGTGCAGCGTTTTTAACGTCGTGGTCCATAGCCAAACTTCGGCCATGCTTGTGCGCCGTTTTTACAAAGTTTTCAGATTGCCTCCCGGGTTTGCATCCCCCACTGAATTGGCCATAGAATCAATTGTGTTGATACGGATTTCGAATTTGACGCCTCAAGTGCGGATTTTTGACGTCGTCGCCCATAACCAAACTTGCGCGCATGCTTGTGCGCTATTTTTACAAAGTTTTCAGATTGCCTCCTGGGATTGCAACCCCCACTGAATTGGCCATAAAATCAATTGTGTTGAGGCGGATTTTGAATTTGACGCCTTGGGTGGGGAGTTTTTGACGTCGTCGCCCATAGCCAAACTTGCGCGTATGCTTGTGCGCCGTTTTTACAAAGTTTTCAGATTGCCCACTGGGTTTGCAACCCCCACTGAATTGGCCATAGAATAAATTTTGTTGAGACTGATTTTGAATTTGACGCCTTGGGTGCGGAGTTTTTAACGTCGTCGCCCATAGCCAACTTGCGCGTGTGCTTGTGCGCCATTTTTACAAAGTTTTCAGATTACCCGGGTTTTGCATCCCCCACTGAATTGGCCATAGAATCAATTGTGTCGAGACGGATTTTGAATTTGAGGCCTCGGGTGCAGTGTTTTTGACGTCGTGGTCCATAGCCAAATTGCGAGCATGCTTGTGCGCCATTTTTACAAAGTTTTTATATTGCCTCCCGGGTTTGCATCCCCCACTGAATTGGCAATAGGATCAATTGCGTCGAGACGTTTTTTGACATCGTGGCCCATTGCCACACTTTCGCGCATGCTTATGCGCCGTTTTTACAAAGTTTTCGGATTACCTCTCGGGTTTGCACTCCCCACTGAATTGGCCATAGAATCTATTGTGCCGACACGGATTTTGAATTTGAGGCCTCGGGTGCAATGTTTTTAACGTCGTGGTCCATAGCCAAACTTCGGCCATGCTTGTGCGCCGTTTTTACAAAGTTTTCAGATTGCCTCCCGGGTTTGCATCCCCCACTGAATTGGCAATAGGATCAATTGCGTCGAGACGGTATTTGACGTCGTGGCCCATTGCCACACTTTCGCGCATGCTTATGCGCCGTTTTTACAAAGTTTTCGGATTACCTCTCGGGTTTGCACTCCCCACTGAATTGGCCATAGAATCTATTGTGCCGACACGGATTTTGAATTTGAGGCCTCGGGTGCAATGTTTTTAACGTCGTGGTCCATAGCCAAACTTCGGCCATGCTTGTGCGCCGTTTTTACAAAGTTTTCAGATTGCCTCTCGGGTTTGCATCCCCCACTGAATTGGCCATAGAATCAATTGTGTTGATATGGATTTTGAATTTGACGCCTCAAGTGCGGATTTTTGACGTCGTCGCCTATAACCAAACCTGCGCGCGTGCTTGTGCGCCGTTTTTACAAAGTTTTCAGATTGCCTCCTGGGATTGCAACCCCCACTGAATTGGCCATAAAATCAATTGTGTTGAGGCGGATATTGAATTTGACGCCTTGGGTGGGGAGTTTTTGACGTCGTCGCCCATAGCCAAACTTGCGCGTATGCTTGTGCGCCGTTTTTACAAAGTTTTCAGATTGCCCCCTGGGTTTGATACCCCCACTGAATTGGCCATATAATCAATTTTGTTGAGACTGACTTTGAATTTGACGCCTTGGGTGCGGAGTTTTTGACGTCGTCGCCCATAGCCAACTTGCGCGTGTGCTTGTGCGCCATTTTTACAAATTTTCAGATTGCCCCCTGGTTTTGCATCCCCCACTGAATTGGCCATAGAATCAATTGTGTCGAGACGGATTTTGAATTTGAGGCCTCGGGTGCAGTGTTTTTGACGTCGTGGTCCATAGCCAAATTGCGAGCATGCTTGTGCGCCATTTTTACAAAGTTTTTATATTGCCTCCCGGGTTTGCATCCCCCACTGAATTGGCAATAGGATCAATTTCGTCGAGACGGTTTTTGACGTCGTGGCCCATTGCCACACTTTCGCGCATGCTTATGCACCATTTTTACAAAGTTTTCGGATTACCTCTCGGGTTTGCACTCCCCACTGAATTGGCCATAGAATCTATTGTGCCGACACGGATTTTGAATTTGAGGCCTCGGGTGCAATGTTTTTAACGTCGTGGTCCATAGCCAAACTTCGGCCATGCTTGTGCGCCGTTTTTACAAAGTTTTCAGATTGCCTCCCGGGTTTGCATCCCCCACTGAATTGGCAATAGGATCAATTGCGTCGAGACGGTTTTTGACGTCGTGGCCCATTGCCACACTTTCGCGCATGCTTATGCGCCGTTTTTACAAAGTTTTCGGATTACCTCTCGGGTTTGCACTCCCCACTGAATTGGCCATAGAATATATTGTGCCGACACGGATTTTGAATTTGAGGCCTCGGGTGCAATGTTTTTAACGTCGTGGTCCATAGCCAAACTTCGGCCATGCTTGTGCGCCATTTTTATAAAGTTTTCAGATTGCCTCCCGGGTTTGCATCCCCCACTGAATTGGCCATATAATCAATTGTGTTGATACGGATTTTGAATTTGACGCCTCAAGTGCGGATTTTTGACGTCGTCGCCTATAACCAAACTTGCGCGCGTGCTTGTGCGCCGTTTTTACAAAGTTTTCAGATTGCCTCCTGGGATTGCAACCCCCACTGAATTGGCCATAAAATCAATTGTGTTGAGGCGGATATTGAATTTGACGCCTTGGGTGGGGAGTTTTTGACGTCGTCGCCCATAGCCAAAGTTGCGCGTCTGCTTGTGCGCCGTTTTTACAAAGTTTTCAGATTGCCCCCTGGGTTTGCAACCCCCACTGAATTGGCCATAGAATCAATTTTGTTGAGACTGACTTTGAATTTGACGCCTTGGGTGCGGAGTTTTTGACGTCGTCGCCCATAGCCAACTTGCGCGTGTGCTTGTGCGCCATTTTTACAAATTTTCAGATTTCCCCCTGGTTTTGTATCCCCCACTGAATTGGCCATAGAATCAATTGCGTCGAGACGGATTTTTAATTTGAGGCCTCGGGTGCAGTGTTTTTGACGTCGTGGTCCATGGCCAAATTGCGAGCATGCTTGTGCGCCATTTTTACAAAGTTTTTATATTGCCTCCCGGGTTTGCATCCCCCACTGAATTGGCAATAGGATCAATGGCGTCGAGACGGTTTTTGACGTCGTGGCCCATTGCCACACTTTCGCGCATGCTTATGCGCCGTTTATACAAAGTTTTCAGATTACCTCTCGGGTTTGCACTCCCCACTGAATTGGCCATAGAATCTATTGTGCCGACACGGATTTTGAATTTGAGGCCTCGGGTGCAGTGTTTTTAACGTCGTGGTCCTTAGCCAAACTTCGGCCATGCTTGTGCGCCGTATTTACAAAGTTTTCAGATTGCCTCCCGGGTTTGCATCCCCCACTGAATTGGCCATAGAATCAATTGTGTTGAGACGGATTTTGAATTTAACGCCTCGAGTGCGGAGTTTTTGACGTCGTCGCCCATAGCCAAACTTGCGCGTGTGCTTGTGCGCCATTTTTACAAAGTTTTCAGATTGCCTCCCGGCTTGCCTCCTCTACTGAATTCGCCATAGAATAAATTTTGTTGAGACGGATTTTGAATTTTACGCCTCGGTTGTGGAATTTTTTACGTCGTCGCCCATAGCCAAACTTGCGCATATGCTTGTGCGCCGTTTTTACAAAGTTTTCAGATTGCCCCCTGGGTTTGCAACCCCCGCTGAATTGGCCATAGAATCAATTTTGTTGAGACTGATTTTGAATTTGACGCCTCGGGTGCGGAGTTTTTGACGTCATCGCCCATAGCCAAACTTGCGCGTGAGCTTGTGCGCCGTTTTTACAAAGTTTTCAGATTGCCTCCCGGGTTTTCACACCCCACTAAATTGGCCATAGAATCAATTGTGTTGAGACGAGTTTTGAATTTGACGCCTCGGGTGTGGAGTTTTTGACGTCGTCGCCAATAGCCAAACTTGCGCGTGTGCTTGTGCGCCGTTTTTACAAAGTTTTCAGATTGCCTCACGGGTATGCATCCCTACTGAATTGGCCATAGAATCAATTGTGTTGAGACGGATTTTGAATTTGACGCCTCGGGTGCGGAGTTTTTGATGTCGTCGCCCATAGCCAAACTTGTGCATATGCTTGTGCCCCATTTTTACAAAGTTTTCAGATTGCCCCTTGGGTTTGCATCCCCCACTGAATTGGCCATAGAATCAATTGTGTCGAGACGAATTTTGAATTTGAGGCCTCGGGTGCAGTGTTTTTGACGTCGTGGTCCATAGCCAAATTGCGAGCATGCTTGTGCGCCATTTTTACAAAGTTTTTATATTGCCTCCCACGTTTGCATCCACCACTGAATTTTCAATAGGATCAATCGCGTCGAGACGGTTTTTGACGTCGTGGCCCATTGCCAAACTTACGCGCATGCTTACGCCCCGTTTTTACAAAGTTTTCGGATTACCTCTCGGGTTTGCACTCCCCACTGAATTGGCCATAGAATCAATTGTGCCGACACGGATTTTGAATTTGAGGCCTCGGGTGCAGTGTTTTTAACGTCGTGGTCCATAGCCAAACTTCGGCCATGCTTGTGCGCCGTTTTTACAAAGTTTTCAGATTGCCTCCCGGGTTTGCATCCCCCACTGAATTGGCCATAGAATCAATTGTGTTGATACGGATTTTGAATTTGACGCCTCAAGCGCGGATTTTTGACGTCGTCGCCCATAACCAAACTTGCGCGCATGCTTGTGCGCCGTATTTACAAAGTTTTCAGATTGCCTCCTGGGTTTGCATCCCCCACTGAATTGGCCATAGAATCAATTTTGTTGAGACTGATTTTGAATTTGACGCCTTGGGTGCGGAGTTTTTGACGTCGTCGCCCATAGCCAACTTGCGCGTGTGCTTGTGCGCCATTTTTACAAAGTTTTAAGATTGCCCCTGGTTTTGCATCCCCCACTGAATTGGCCATAGAATCAATTGTGTCGAGACGGATTTTGAATTTGAGGCCTCGGGTGCAGTGTTTTTGACGTCGTCGCCCATAGCCAAACTTACGCGTGTGCTTGTGCGCCATTTTTACAAATTTTTCAGATTGCCTCCCGGCTTGCCTCCTCTACTGAATTGGCCATAGAATCAATTTTGTTGAGACGGATTTTGAATTTTACGCCTCGGGTGTGGAATTTTTTACGTCGTCGCCCATAGCCAAACTTGCGCGCATGCTTGTGCGCAGTTTTTACAAAGTTTTCAGATTACCTCCTGGGTTTGCATCCCCTACTGAATTGGCCATAGAATCAATTGTGTTGACGCGGATTTTGAATTTGACGCCTTGGGTGCGGAGTTTTTGACGTCGTCACCCATAGCCAAACTTGCGCGTATGCTTGTGCGCCGCTTTTACAAAGTTTTCAGATTGCCCACTGGGTTTGCAACCCCCACTGAATTGGCCATAGAATCAAATTTGTTGAGACTGATTTTGAATTTGACGCCTCGGGTGCGGAGTTTTTGACGTCGTCGCCCATAGCCAAACTTGCGCGTGTGCTTGTGCGCCGTTTTTACAAAGTTTTCAGATTGCCTCCCGGGTTTGCATCCCCCACTGAATTGGCCATAGAATCAATTGTGTCGAGACGAATTTTGAATTTGAGGCCTCGGGTGCAGTGTTTTTGACGTCGTGGTTCATAGCCAAATTGCGAGCATGCTTGTGCGCCATTTTTACAAAGTTTTTATATTGCCTCCCAGGTTTGCATCCCCCACTGAATTGTCAATAGGATCAACTGCGTCGAGACAGTTTTTGACGTCGTGGCCCATTGCCACACTTACGCGCATGCTTATGCGCCGTTTTTACAAAGTTTTTGGATTACCTCTCGGGTTTGCACTCCCCACTGAATTGGCCATAGAATCAATTGTGCTGAGACGGATTTTGAATTTGAGGCCTCGGGTGCAGTGTTTTTAACGTCGTGGTCTATAGCCAAACTTCGGCCATGCTTGTGCGCCGTTTTTACAAAGTTTTCAGATTGCCTCCCGGGTTTGCATCCCCCACTGAATTGGCCATAGAATCATTTGTGTTGATACGGATTTTGAATTTGACGCCTCAAGTGCGGATTTTTGACGTCGTCGCCTATAACCAAACTTGCGCGCGTGCTTGTGCGCCGCTTTTACAAAGTTTTCAGATTGCCCCCTGGGTTTGCAACCCCCACTGAATTGGCCATAGAATCAATTTTGTTGAGACTGATTTTGAATTTGACGCCTCGGGTGCGGAGTTTTTGACGTCGTCGCCCATAGCCAAACTTGCGCGTGTGCTTGTGCGCCGTTTTTACAAACTTTTCAGATTGCATCCCGGGTTTGCAACCCCCACTGAATTGGCCATAGAATCAATTGTGTCGAGACGGATTTTGAATTTGAGGCCTCGGGTGCAGTGTTTTTGACGTCGTGGTCCATAGCCAAATTGCGAGCATGCTTGTGCGCCGCTTTTACAAAGTTTTCAGATTGCCTCTTGGGATTCCAACCCCCACTGAATTGGCCATAAAATCAATTGTGTTGAGGCGGATATTGAATTTGACGCCTTGGGTGGGGAGTTTTTGACGTCGTCGCCCAAAACCAAACTTGCGCGTATGCTTGTGCGCCGTTTTTACAAAGTTTTCAGATTGCCCCCTGGGTTTGCAACCCCCACTGAATTGGCCATTGAATCAATTTTGTTGAGACTGACTTTGAATTTGACGCCTTGGGTGCGGAGTTTTTGACGTCGTCGCCCATAGCCAACTTGCGCGTGTGCTTGTGCGCCATTTTTACAAATTTTCAGATTGCCCCCTGGTTTTGCATCCCCCACTGAATTGGCAATAGAATCAATTGTGTTGAGACGGATTTTGAATTTGAGGCCTCGGGTGCAGTGTTTTTGACGTCGTGGTCCATAGCCAAATTGCGAGCATGCTTGTGCGCCATTTTTACAAAGTTTTTATATTGCCTCCCGGGTTTGCATCCCCCACTGAATTGGCCATAGAATCAATTGTGTTGAGACGGATTTTGAATTTAACGCCTCGAGTGCGGAGTTTTTGACGTCGTCGCCCATAGCCAAACTTGCGCGTGTGCTTGTGCGCCATTTTTACAAATTTTTCAGATTGCCTCCCGGCTTGCCTCCTCTACTGAATTGGCCATAGCATCAATTTTGTTGAGACGGATTTTGAATTTTACGCCTCGGGTGTGGAATTTTTTACGTCGTCGCCCATAGCCAAACTTGCGCGCATGCTTGTGCGCAGTTTTTACAAAGTTTTCAGATTGCCTCCTGGGTTGGCATCCCCTACTGAATTGGCCATAGAATCAATTGTGTTGAGGCGGATTTTGAATTTGACGCCTTGGGTTCGGAGTTTTTGATGTCGTCGCCCATAGCCAAACTTGCGCGTATGCTTGTGCGCCGTTTTTACAAAGTTTTCAGATTGCCCCCTGGGTTTGCAACCCCCACTGAATTGGCCATAGAATCAATTGTGTCGAGACGAATTTTGAATTTGAGGCCTCGGGTGCAGTGTTTTTGACGTCGTGGTCCATAGCCAAATTGCGAGCATGCTTGTGCGCCATTTTTACAAAGTTTTTATATTGCCTCCCACGTTTGCATCCACCACTGAATTTTCAATAGGATCAATCGCGTCGAGACGGTTTTTGACGTCGTGGCCCATTGCCAAACTTACGCGCATGCTTACGCCCCGTTTTTACAAAGTTTTCGGATTACCTCTCGGGTTTGCACTCCCCACTGAATTGGCCATAGAATCAATTGTGCCGACACGGATTTTGAATTTGAGGCCTCGGGTGCAGTGTTTTTAACGTCGTGGTCCATAGCCAAACTTCGGCCATGCTTGTGCGCCGTTTTTACAAAGTTTTCAGATTGCCTCCCGGGTTTGCATCCCCCACTGAATTGGCCATAGAATCAATTGTGTTGATACGGATTTTGAATTTGACGCCTCAAGCGCGGATTTTTGACGTCGTCGCCCATAACCAAACTTGCGCGCATGCTTGTGCGCCGTATTTACAAAGTTTTCAGATTGCCTCCTGGGTTTGCATCCCCCACTGAATTGGCCATAGAATCAATTTTGTTGAGACTGATTTTGAATTTGACGCCTTGGGTGCGGAGTTTTTGACGTCGTCGCCCATAGCCAACTTGCGCGTGTGCTTGTGCGCCATTTTTACAAAGTTTTAAGATTGCCCCTGGTTTTGCATCCCCCACTGAATTGGCCATAGAATCAATTGTGTCGAGACGGATTTTGAATTTGAGGCCTCGGGTGCAGTGTTTTTGACGTCGTCGCCCATAGCCAAACTTACGCGTGTGCTTGTGCGCCATTTTTACAAATTTTTCAGATTGCCTCCCGGCTTGCCTCCTCTACTGAATTGGCCATAGAATCAATTTTGTTGAGACGGATTTTGAATTTTACGCCTCGGGTGTGGAATTTTTTACGTCGTCGCCCATAGCCAAACTTGCGCGCATGCTTGTGCGCAGTTTTTACAAAGTTTTCAGATTACCTCCTGGGTTTGCATCCCCTACTGAATTGGCCATAGAATCAATTGTGTTGACGCGGATTTTGAATTTGACGCCTTGGGTGCGGAGTTTTTGACGTCGTCGCCCATAGCCAAACTTGCGCGTATGCTTGTGCGCCGCTTTTACAAAGTTTTCAGATTGCCCACTGGGTTTGCAACCCCCACTGAATTGGCCATAGAATCAAATTTGTTGAGACTGATTTTGAATTTGACGCCTCGGGTGCGGAGTTTTTGACGTCGTCGCCCATAGCCAAACTTGCGCGTGTGCTTGTGCGCCGTTTTTACAAAGTTTTCAGATTGCCTCCCGGGTTTGCATCCCCCACTGAATTGGCCATAGAATCAATTGTGTCGAGACGAATTTTGAATTTGAGGCCTCGGGTGCAGTGTTTTTGACGTCGTGGTTCATAGCCAAATTGCGAGCATGCTTGTGCGCCATTTTTACAAAGTTTTTATATTGCCTCCCAGGTTTGCATCCCCCACTGAATTGTCAATAGGATCAACTGCGTCGAGACAGTTTTTGACGTCGTGGCCCATTGCCACACTTACGCGCATGCTTATGCGCCGTTTTTACAAAGTTTTTGGATTACCTCTCGGGTTTGCACTCCCCACTGAATTGGCCATAGAATCAATTGTGCTGAGACGGATTTTGAATTTGAGGCCTCGGGTGCAGTGTTTTTAACGTCGTGGTCTATAGCCAAACTTCGGCCATGCTTGTGCGCCGTTTTTACAAAGTTTTCAGATTGCCTCCCGGGTTTGCATCCCCCACTGAATTGGCCATAGAATCATTTGTGTTGATACGGATTTTGAATTTGACGCCTCAAGTGCGGATTTTTGACGTCGTCGCCTATAACCAAACTTGCGCGCGTGCTTGTGCGCCGCTTTTACAAAGTTTTCAGATTGCCCCCTGGGTTTGCAACCCCCACTGAATTGGCCATAGAATCAATTTTGTTGAGACTGATTTTGAATTTGACGCCTCGGGTGCGGAGTTTTTGACGTCGTCGCCCATAGCCAAACTTGCGCGTGTGCTTGTGCGCCGTTTTTACAAACTTTTCAGATTGCATCCCGGGTTTGCAACCCCCACTGAATTGGCCATAGAATCAATTGTGTCGAGACGGATTTTGAATTTGAGGCCTCGGGTGCAGTGTTTTTGACGTCGTGGTCCATAGCCAAATTGCGAGCATGCTTGTGCGCCGCTTTTACAAAGTTTTCAGATTGCCTCTTGGGATTCCAACCCCCACTGAATTGGCCATAAAATCAATTGTGTTGAGGCGGATATTGAATTTGACGCCTTGGGTGGGGAGTTTTTGACGTCGTCGCCCAAAACCAAACTTGCGCGTATGCTTGTGCGCCGTTTTTACAAAGTTTTCAGATTGCCCCCTGGGTTTGCAACCCCCACTGAATTGGCCATTGAATCAATTTTGTTGAGACTGACTTTGAATTTGACGCCTTGGGTGCGGAGTTTTTGACGTCGTCGCCCATAGCCAACTTGCGCGTGTGCTTGTGCGCCATTTTTACAAATTTTCAGATTGCCCCCTGGTTTTGCATCCCCCACTGAATTGGCAATAGAATAAATTGTGTTGAGACGGATTTTGAATTTGAGGCCTCGGGTGCAGTGTTTTTGACGTCGTGGTCCATAGCCAAATTGCGAGCATGCTTGTGCGCCATTTTTACAAAGTTTTTATATTGCCTCCCGGGTTTGCATCCCCCACTGAATTGGCCATAGAATCAATTGTGTTGAGACGGATTTTGAAATTAACGCCTCGAGTGCGGAGTTTTTGACGTCGTCGCCCATAGCCAAACTTGCGCGTGTGCTTGTGCGCCATTTTTACAAATTTTTCAGATTGCCTCCCGGCTTGCCTCCTCTACTGAATTGGCCATAGCATCAATTTTGTTGAGACGGATTTTGAATTTTACGCCTCGGGTGTGGAATTTTTTACGTCGTCGCCCATAGCCAAACTTGCGCGCATGCTTGTGCGCAGTTTTTACAAAGTTTTCAGATTGCCTCCTGGGTTGGCATCCCCTACTGAATTGGCCATAGAATCAATTGTGTTGAGGCGGATTTTGAATTTGACGCCTTGGGTTCGGAGTTTTTGATGTCGTCGCCCATAGCCAAACTTGCGCGTATGCTTGTGCGCCGTTTTTACAAAGTTTTCAGATTGCCCCCTGGGTTTGCAACCCCCACTGAATTGGCCATAGAATCTATTGTGCCGACACGGATTTTGAATTTGAGGCCTCGGGTGCAGTGTTTTTAACGTCGTGGTCCATAGCCAAACTTCGGCCATGCTTGTGCGCCGTGTTTACAAAGTTTTCAGATTGCCTCCCGGGTTTGCATCCCCCACTGAATTGGCCATAGAATCAATTGTGTTGAGACGGATTTTGAATTTAACGCCTCGAGTGCGGAGTTTTTGACGTCGTCGCCCATAGCCAAACTTGCGCGTGTGCTTGTGCGCCATTTTTACAAATTTTTCAGATTGCCTCCCGGCTTGCCTCCTCTACTGAATTGGCCATAGCATCAATTTTGTTGAGACGGATTTTGAATTTTACGCCTCGGGTGTGGAATTTTTTACGTCGTCGCCCATAGCCAAACTTGCGCGCATGCTTGTGCGCAGTTTTTACAAAGTTTTCAGATTGCCTCCTGGGTTGGCATCCCCTACTGAATTGGCCATAGAATCAATTGTGTTGAGGCGGATTTTGAATTTGACGCCTTGGGTTCGGAGTTTTTGATGTCGTCGCCCATAGCCAAACTTGCGCGTATGCTTGTGCGCCGTTTTTACAAAGTTTTCAGATTGCCCCCTGGGTTTGCAACCCCCACTGAATTGGCCATATAATCAATTTTGTTGAGACTGATTTTGAATTTGACGCCTCGGGTGCGGAGTTTTTGACGTCGTCGCCCATAGCCAAACTTGCGCGTGTGCTTGTGCGCCGTTTTTACAAAGTTTTCAGATTGCCTCCCGGGTTTGCATCCCCCACTGAATTGGCCATATAATCAATTGTGTTGAGATGAATTTTGAATTTGACGCTTCGGGTGCAGAGTTTTTGATGTCGTCGCCCATAGACAAACTTGTGCATATGCTTGCGCGCCATTTTTACAAAGTTTTCAGATTGCCCCTGGGTTTGCATCCCCCACTGAATTGGCCATAGAATCAATTGTGTCGAGACGGATTTTGAATTTGAGGCCTCGGGTGCAGTGTTTTTTACGTCGTGGTCCATAGCCAAATTGCGAGCATGCTTGTGCGCCATTTTTACAAAGTTTTTATATTGCCTCCCGGATTTGCATCCCCCACTGAATTGGCCATAGAATCAATTGTGTTGAGACGGATTTTGAATTTGACGCCTCGAGTGCGGAGTTTTTGACGTCGTCGCCCATAGCCAAACTTGCGCGTGTGCTTGTGCGCCGTTTTTACAAAGTTTTCAGATTGCCTCCCGGCTTGCCTCCTCTACTGAATTCGCCATAGAATAAATTTTGTTGAGACGGATTTTGAATTTTACGCCTCGATGGTGGAATTTTTTACGTCGTCGCCCATAGCCAAACTTGCGCATATGCTTGTGCGCCGTTTTTACAAAGTTTTCAGATTGCCCCCTGGGTTTGCAACCCCCGCTGAATTGGCCATAGAATCAATTTTGTTGAGACTGATTTTGAATTTGACGCCTCGGGTGCGGAGTTTTTGACGTCATCGCCCATAGCCAAACTTGCGCGTGAGCTTGTGCGCCGTTTTTACAAAGTTTTCAGATTGCCTCCCGGGTTTTCACACCCCACTAAATTGGCCATAGAATCAATTGTGTTGAGACGAGTTTTGAATTTGACGCCTCGGGTGTGGAGTTTTTGACGTCGTCGCCAATAGCCAAACTTGCGCGTGTGCTTGTGCGCCGTTTTTACAAAGTTTTCAGATTGCCTCACGGGTATGCATCCCTACTGAATTGGCCATAGAATCAATTGTGTTGAGACGGATTTTGAATTTGACGCCTCGGGTGCGGAGTTTTTGATGTCGTCGCCCATAGCCAAACATGTGCATATGCTTGTGCGCCATTTTTACAAAGTTTTCAGATTGCCCCTTGGGTTTGCATCCCCCACTGAATTGGCCATAGAATCAATTGTGTCGAGACGGATTTTGAATTTGAGGCCTCGGGTGCAGTGTTTTTGACGTCGTGGTCCATAGCCAAATTGCGAGCATGCTTGTGCGCCATTTTTACAAAGTTTTTATATTGCCTCCCACGTTTGCATCCCCCACTGAATTTTCAATAGGATCAATCGCGTCGAGACGGTTTTTGACGTCGTGGCCCATTGCCAAACTTACGCGCATGCTTACGCCCCGTTTTTATAAAGTTTTCGGATTACCTCTCGGGTTTGCACTCCCCACTGAATTGGCCATAGAATCAATTGTGCCGACACGAATTTTGAATTTGAGGCCTCGGGTGCAGTGTTTTTAACGTCGTGGTCCATAGCCAAACTTCGGCCATGCTTGTGCGCCGTTTTTACAAAGTTTTCAGATTGCCTCCCGGGTTTGCATCCCCCACTGAATTGGCCATAGAATCAATTGTGTTGATACGGATTTTGAATTTGACGCCTCAAGCGCGGATTTTTGACGTCGTCGCCCATAACCAAACTTGCGCGCATGCTTGTGCGCCGTATTTACAAAGTTTTCAGATTGCCTCCTGGGTTTGCATCCCCCACTGAATTGGCCATAGAATCAATTTTGTTGAGACTGATTTTGAATTTGACGCCTTGGGTGCGGATTTTGAATTTGACGCCTCAAGCGCGGATTTTTGACGTCGTCGCCCATAGCCAACTTGCGCGTGTGCTTGTGCGCCATTTTTACAAAGTTTTAAGATTGCCCCTGGTTTTGCATCCCCCACTGAATTGGCCATAGAATCAATTGTGTCGAGACGGATTTTGAATTTGAGGCCTCGGGTGCAGTGTTTTTGACGTCGTCGCCCATAGCCAAACTTGCGCGTGTGCTTGTGCGCCATTTTTACAAATTTTTCAGATTGCCCCTGGTTTTGCATCCCCCACTGAATTGGCCATAGAATCAATTGTGTCGAGACGGATTTTGAATTTGAGGCCTCGGGTGCAGTGTTTTTGACGTCGTGGTCCATAGCCAAATTGCGAGCATGCTTGTGCGCCATTTTTACAAAGTTTTTATATTGCCTCCCGGGTTTGCATCCCCCACTGAATTGGCAATAGGATCAATTGCGTCGAGACGGTTTTTGACGTCGTGGCGCATTGCCACACTTTCGCGCATGCTTATGCGCCGTTTTTTCAAAGTTTTCGGATTACCTCTCGGGTTTGCACTCCCCACTGAATTGGCCATAGAATCTATTGTGTCGACACGGATTTTGAATTTGAGGCCTCGGGTGTGGTGTTTTTAACGTCGTGGTCCATAGCCAAACTTCGGCCATGCTTGTGCACCGTTTTTACAAAGTTTTCAGATTGCCTCCCGGGTTTGCATCCCCCACTGAATTGGCCATATAATCAATTGTGTTGAGACGGATTTTGAATTTGACGCCTCGAGTGCGGAGTTTTTGACGTCGTCGCGCATAGCCAAACTTGCGCGTGTGCTTGTGCGCCATTTTTACAAATTTTTCAGATTGCCTCCCGGCTTGCCTCCTCTACTGAATTGGCCATAGAATCAATTTTGTTGAGACGGATTTTGAATTTTACGCCTCGGGTGTGGAATTTTTTACGTCGTCGCCCACAGCCAAACTTGCGCGCATGCTTGTGCGCAGTTTTTACAAAGTTTTCAGATTGCCTCCTGGGTTTGCATCCCCTACTGAATTGGCCATAGAATCAATTGTGTTGAGGCGGATTTTGAATTTGACGCCTTGGGTGCGGAGTTTTTGACGTCGTCGCCCATAGCCAAACTTGCGCGTATGCTTGTGCGCCGCTTTCACAAAGTTTTCAGATTGCCCCCTGGGTTTGCAACCCCCACTGAATTGGCCATAGAATCAATTTTGTTGAGACTGATTTTGAATTTGACGCCTCGGGTGTGGAGTTTTTTACGTCGTCGCCCATAGCCAAACTTGCGCGTGTGCTTGTGCGCCGTTTTTACAAAGTTTTCAGATTGCCTCCCGGGTTTGCATCCCCCACTGAATTGGCCATAGAATCAATTGTGTCGAGACGGATTTTGAATTTGAGGCCTCGGGTGCAGTGTTTTTGACCTCGTGGTCCATAGCCAAATTGCGAGCATGCTTGTGCGCCATTTTTACAAAGTTTTTATATTGCCTCCCAGGTTTGCATCCCCCACTGAATTGTCAATAGGATCAATTGCGTCGAGACGGTTTTTGACGTCGTGGCCCATAGCCACACTTTCGCGCATGCTTATACGCCGTTTTTACAAAGTTTTCGGATTACCTCTCGGGTTTGCACTCCCCACTAAATTGGCCATAGAATCAATTGTGCCGAAACGGATTTTGAATTTGAGGCCTCGGGTGCAGTGTTTTTAACGTCGTGGTCCATAGCCAAACTTCGGCCATGCTTGTGCGCCGTTTTTACAAAGTTTTCAGATTGCCTCCCGGATTTGCATCCCCCACTGAATTGGCCATAGAATCAATTGTGTTGAGACGGATTTTGAATTTGACGCCTCGAGTGCGGAGTTTTTGACGTCGTCGCCCATAGCCAAACTTGCGCGTGTGCTTGTGCGCCATTTTTAGAAAGTTTTCAGATTGCCTCTCGGCTTGCCTCCTCTACTGAATTCGCAATAAAATAAATTTTGTTGAGACGGATTTTGAATTTTACGCCTCGGTTGTGGAATTTTTTAAGTCGTCGCCCATAGCCAAACTTGCGCATATGCTTGTGCGCCGTTTTTACAAAGTTTTCAGATTGCCCCCTGGGTTTGCAACCCCCACTGAATTGGCCATAGAATCAATTTTGTTGAGACTGATTTTGAATTTGACGCCTCGGGTGCGGAGTTTTTGACGTCGTCGCCCATAGCCAAACTTGCGCGTGAGCTTGTGCGCCGTTTTTACAAAGTTTTCAGATTGCCTCCCGGGTTTTCACCCCCCACTAAATTGGCCATAGAATCAATTGTGTTGAGACGAGTTTTGAATTTGACGCCTCGGGTGTGAAGTTTTTGACGTCGTCGCCAATAGCCAAACTTGCGCGTGTGCTTGTGCGCCGTTTTTACAAAGTTTTCAGATTGCCTCACGGGTATGCATCCCTACTGAATTGGCCATAGAATCAATTGTGTTGAGACGGATTTTGAATTTGATGCCTCGGGTGCGGAGTTTTTGATGTCGTCGCCCATAGCCAAACTTGTGCATATGCTTGTGCGCCATTTTTACAAAGTTTTCAGATGCCCCTTGGGTTTGCATCCCCCACTGAATTGGCCATAGAATCAATTGTGTCGAGACGGATTTTGAATTTGAGGCCTCGGGTGTAGTGTTTTTGACGTCGTGGTCCATAGCCAAATTGCGAGCATGCTTGTGCGCCATTTTTACAAAGTTTTTATATTGCCTCCCACGTTTGCATCCCCCACTGAATTGTCAATAGGATCAATCGCGTCGAGACGGTTTTTGACGTCGTGCCCATTGCCAAACTTACGCGCATGCTTATGCGCCGTTTTCACAAAGTTTTCGGATTACCTCTCGGGTTTGCACTCCCCACTGAATTGGCCATAGAATCAATTGTGCCGACACGGATTTTGAATTTGAGGCCTCGGGTGCAGTGTTTTTAACGTCGTGGTCCATAGCCAAACTTCGGCCATGCTTGTGCGCCGTTTTTACAAAGTTTTCAGATTGCCTCCCGGGTTTGCATCCCCCACTGAATTGGCCATAGAATCAATAGTGTTGATACGGATTTTGAATTTGACGCCTCAAGTGCGGATTTTTGACGTCGTCGCCCATAACCAAACTTGCGCGCATGCTTGTGCGCCGTATTTACAAAGTTTTCAGATTGCCTCCTGGGATTGCAACCCCCACTGAATTGGTCATAAAATCAATTGTGTTGAGGCGGATTTTGAATTTGACGCATTGGGTGGGGAATTTTTGACGTCGTCGCCCATAGCCAAACTTGCGCGTATGCTTGTGCGCCGTTTTTACAAAGTTTTCAGATTGCCCCCTTGGTTTGCAACCCCCACTGAATTGGCCATAGAATCAATTTTGTTGAGACTGATTTTGAATTTGACGCCTTGGGTGCGGAGTTTTTGACGTCGTCGCCCATAGCCAACTTGCGCGTGTGCTTGTGCGCCATTTTTACAAAGTTTTCAGATTGCCCCTGGTTTTGCATCCCCCACTGAATTGGCCATAGAATCAATTGTGTCGAGACGGATTTTGAATTTGAGGCCTCGGGTGCAGTGTTTTTGACGTCGTGGTCCATAGCCAAATTGCGAGCATGCTTGTGCGCCATTTTTACAAAGTTTTTATATTGCCTCCCGGGTTTGCATCCCCCACTGAATTGGCAATAGGATCAATTGCGTCGAGACGGTTTTTGACGTCGTGGCCCATTGCCACACTTTCGCGCATGCTTATGCGCCGTTTTTACAAAGTTTTCGGATTACCTCTCGGGTTTGCACTCCCCACTGAATTGGCCATAGAATCTATTGTGTCGACACGGATTTTGAATTTGAGGCCTCGGGTGTGGTGTTTTTAACGTCGTGGTCCATAGCCAAACTTCGGCCATGCTTGTGTACCGTTTTTACAAAGTTTTCAGATTGCCTCCCGGGTTTGCATCCCCCACTGAATTGGCCATAGAATCAATTGTGTTGAGACGGATTTTGAATTTGACGCCTCGAGTGCGGAGTTTTTGACGTCGTCGCCCATAGCCAAACTTGCGCGTGTGCTTGTGCGCCATTTTTACAAATTTTTCAGATTGCCTCCCGGCTTGCCTCCTCTACTGAATTGGCCATAGAATCAATTTTGTTGAGACGGATTTTGAATTTTACGCCTCGGGTGTGGAATTTTTTACGTCGTCGCCCACAGCCAAACTTGCGCGCATGCTTGTGCGCAGTTTTTACAAAGTTTTCAGATTGCCTCTTGGGTTTGCATCCCCTACTGAATTGGCCATAGAATCAATTGTGTTGAGGCGGATTTTGAATTTGACGCCTTGGGTGCGGAGTTTTTTACGTCGTCGCCCATAGCCAAACTTGCGCGTATGCTTGTGCGCCGCTTTCACAAAGTTTTCAGATTGCCCCCTGGGTTTGCAACCCCCACTGAATTGGCCATAGAATCAATTTTGTTGAGACTGATTTTGAATTTGACGCCTCGGGTGCGGAGTTTTTTACGTCGTCGCCCATAGCCAAACTTGCGCGTGTGCTTGTGCGCCGTTTTTACAAAGTTTTCAGATTGCCTCCCGGGTTTGCATCCCCCACTGAATTGGCCATAGAATCAATTGTGTCGAGACGGATTTTGAATTTGAGGCCTCGGGTGCAGTGTTTTTGACGTCGTGGTCCATAGCCAAATTGCGAGCATGCTTGTGCGCCATTTTTACAAAGTTTTTATATTGCCTCCCAGGTTTGCATCCCCCACTGAATTGTCAATAGGATCAATTGCGTCGAGACGGTTTTTGACGTCGTGGCCCATTGCCACACTTACGCGCATGCTTATGCGCCGTTTTTAAAAAGTTTTTGGATTACCTCTCGGGTTTGCACTCCCCACTGAATTGGTCATAGAATCAATTGTGCCGAGACGGATTTTGAATTTGAGGCCTCGGGTGCAGTGTTTTTAACGTCGTGGTCTATAGCCAAACTTCGGCCATGCTTGTGCGCCGTTTTTACAAAGTTTTCTGATTGCCTCCCGGGTTTGCATCCCCCACTGAATTGGCCATAGAATCAATTGTGTTGATACGGATTTTGAATTTGACGCCTCAAGTGCGGATTTTTGAAGTCGTCGCCCATAACCAAACTTGCGTGCATGCTTGTGCGCCGTTTTTACAAAGTTTTCAGATTGCCTCCTGGGATTGCAACCCCCACTGAATTGGCCAAAAAATCAATTATGTTGAGGCGGATTTTGAATTTGACGCCTTGGGTGGGGAGTTTTTGACGTCGTCGCCCATAGCCAAACTTGCGCGTTTGCTTGTGCGCCGTTTTTACAAAGTTTTCAGATTGCCCCCTGGGTTTGCAACCCCCACTGAATTGGCCATAGAATCAATTTTGTTGAGACTGATTTTGAATTTGACGCCTTGGGTGCGGAGTTTTTGACGTCGTCGCCCATAGCCAACTTGCGCGTGTGCTTGTGCGCCATTTTTACAAATTTTCAGATTGCCCCCTGGTTTTGCATCCCCCACTGAATTGGCCATAGAATCAATTGTGTCGAGACGGATTTTGAATTTGAGGCCTCGGGTGCAGTGTTTTTGACGTCGTGGTCCATAGCCAAATTGCGAGCATGCTTGTGCGCCATTTTTACAAAGTTTTTATATTGCCTCCCGGGTTTGCATCCCCCACTGAATTGGCAATAGGATCAATTGCGTCGAGACGGTTTTTGACGTCGTGGCCCATTGCCACACTTTCGCGCATGCTTATGCGCCGTTTTTACAAAGTTTTCGGATTACCTCTCGGGTTTGCACTCCCCACTGAATTGGCCATAGAATCTATTGTGTCGACACGGATTTTGAATTTGAGGCCTCGGGTGTGGTGTTTTTAACGTCGTGGTCCATAGCCAAACTTCGGCCATGCTTGTGTACCGTTTTTACAAAGTTTTCAGATTGCCTCCCGGGTTTGCATCCCCCACTGAATTGGCCATAGAATCAATTGTGTTGAGACGGATTTTGAATTTGACGCCTCGAGTGCGGAGTTTTTGACGTCGTCGCCCATAGCCAAACTTGCGCGTATGCTTGTGCGCCATTTTTACAAATTTTTCAGATTGCCTCCCGGCTTGCCTCCTCTACTGAATTGGCCATAGAATCAATTTTGTTGAGACGGATTTTGAATTTTACGCCTCGGGTGTGGAATTTTTTACGTCGTCGCCCACAGCCAAACTTGCGCGCATGCTTGTGCGCAGTTTTTACAAAGTTTTCAGATTGCCTCTTGGGTTTGCATCCCCTACTGAATTGGCCATAGAATCAATTGTGTTGAGGCGGATTTTGAATTTGACGCCTTGGGTGCGGAGTTTTTTACGTCGTCGCCCATAGCCAAACTTGCGCGTATGCTTGTGCGCCGCTTTCACAAAGTTTTCAGATTGCCCCCTGGGTTTGCAACCCCCACTGAATTGGCCATAGAATCAATTTTGTTGAGACTGATTTTGAATTTGACGCCTCGGGTGCGGAGTTTTTTACGTCGTCGCCCATAGCCAAACTTGCGCGTGTGCTTGTGCGCCGTTTTTACAAAGTTTTCAGATTGCCTCCCGGGTTTGCATCCCCCACTGAATTGGCCATAGAATCAATTGTGTCGAGACGGATTTTGAATTTGAGGCCTCGGGTGCAGTGTTTTTGACGTCGTGGTCCATAGCCAAATTGCGAGCATGCTTGTGCGCCATTTTTACAAAGTTTTTATATTGCCTCCCAGGTTTGCATCCCCCACTGAATTGTCAATAGGATCAATTGCGTCGAGACGGTTTTTGACGTCGTGGCCCATTGCCACACTTACGCGCATGCTTATGCGCCGTTTTTAAAAAGTTTTTGGATTACCTCTCGGGTTTGCACTCCCCACTGAATTGGCCATAGAATCAATTGTGCCGAGACGGATTTTGAATTTGAGGCCTCGGGTGTAGTGTTTTTAACGTCGTGGTCTATAGCCAAACTTCGGCCATGCTTGTGCGCCGTTTTTACAAAGTTTTCTGATTGCCTCCCGGGTTTGCATCCCCCACTGAATTGGCCATAGAATCAATTGTGTTGATACGGATTTTGAATTTGACGCCTCAAGTGCGGATTTTTGAAGTCGTCGCCCATAACCAAACTTGCGTGCATGCTTGTGCGCCGTTTTTACAAAGTTTTCAGATTGCCTCCTGGGATTGCAACCCCCACTGAATTGGCCAAAAAATCAATTATGTTGAGGCGGATTTTGAATTTGACGCCTTGGGTGGGGAGTTTTTGACGTCGTCGCCCATAGCCAAACTTGCGCGTTTGCTTGTGCGCCGTTTTTACAAAGTTTTCAGATTGCCCCCTGGGTTTGCAACCCCCACTGAATTGGCCATAGAATCAATTTTGTTGAGACTGATTTTGAATTTGACGCCTTGGGTGCGGAGTTTTTGACGTCGTCGCCCATAGCCAACTTGCGCGTGTGCTTGTGCGCCATTTTTACAAATTTTCAGATTGCCCCCTGGTTTTGCATCCCCCACTGAATTGGCCATAGAATCAATTGTGTCGAGACGGATTTTGAATTTGAGGCCTCGGGTGCAGTGTTTTTGACGTCGTGGTCCATAGCCAAATTGCGAGCATGCTTGTGCGCCATTTTTACAAAGTTTTTATATTGCCTCCCGGGTTTGCATCCCCCACTGAATTGGCAATAGGATCAATTGCGTCGAGACGGTTTTTGACGTCGTGGCCCATTGCCACACTTTCGCGCATGCTTATGCGCCGTTTTTACAAAGTTTTCGGATTACCTCTCGGGTTTGCACTCCCCACTGAATTGGCCATAGAATCTATTGTGCCGACACGAATTTTGAATTTGACGCCTCGGGTGCAGTGTTTTTAACGTCGTGGTCCATATCCAAACTTCGGCCATGCTTGTGCGCCGTATTTACAAAGTTTTCAGATTGCCTCCCGGGTTTGCACCCCCCACTGAATTGGCCATAGAATCAATTGTGTTGAGACGGATTTTGAATTTGACGCCTCGAGTGCGGAGTTTTTGACGTCGTCGCCCATAGCCAAACTTGCGCGTGTGCTTGTGCGCCATTTTTACAAATTTTTCAGATTGCCTCCCGGCTTGCCTCCTCTACTGAATTGGCCATAGAATCAATTTTGTTGAGACGGATTTTGAATTTTACGCCTCGGGTGTGGAATTTTTTACGTCGTCGCCCATAGCCAAACTTGCGCGCATGCTTGTGCGCAGTTTTTACAAAGTGTTCAGATTGCCTACTGGGTTTGCATCCCCTACTGAATTGGCCATAGAATCAATTGTGTTGAGGCGGATTTTGAATTTCACGCCTTGGGTGCGGAGTTTTTGACGTCGTCGCCCATAGCCAAACTTGTGCGTATGCTTGTGCGCCGCTTTTACAAAGTTTTCAGATTGCCCCCTGGGTTTGCAACCCCCACTGAATTGGCCATAGAATCAATTTTGTTGAGACTGATTTTGAATTTGACGCCTCGGGTGCGGAGTTTTTGACGTCGTCGCCCATAGCCAAACTTGCGCGTGTGCTTGTGCGCCGTTTTTACAAAGTTTTTAGATTGCATCCCGGGTTTGCAACCCCCACTGAATTGGCCATAGAATCAATTGTGTTGAGACGGATTTTGAATTTGAGGCCTCGGGTGCAGTGTTTTTGACGTCGTGGTCCATAGCCAAATTGCGAGCATGCTTGTGCGCCATTTTTACAAAGTTTTTATATTGCCTCCCAGGTTTGCATCCCCCACTGAATTGTCAATAGGATCAATTGCGTCGAGACGGTTTTTGCCGTCGTGGCCCATTGCCACACTTACGCGCATGCTTATGCGCCGTTTTTACAAAGTTTTCGGATTACCTCTCAGGTTTGCACTCCCCACTGAATTGGCCATAAAATCAATTGTGCCGAGACGGATTTTGAATTTGAGGCCTCGGGTGCAGTGTTTTTAACGTCGTGGTCCATAGCCAAACTTCGGCCATGCTTGTGCGCCGTTTTTACAAAGTTTTCAGATTGCCTCCCGGGTTTGCATCCCCCACTGAATTGGCCATAGAATCAATTGTGTTGAGACGGATTTTGAATTTGACGCCTCGAGTGCGGAGTTTTTGACGTCGTCGCCCATAGCCAAACTTGCGCGTGTGCTTGTGCACCATTTTTACAAATTTTTCAGATTGCCTCCCGGCTTGCCTCCTCTACTGAATTGGCCATAGAATTATTTTGTTGAGACGGATTTTGAATTTTACGCCTCGGGTGTGGAATTTTTTACGTCGTCGCCCATAGCCAAACTTGTGCGTATGCTTGTGCGCCGCTTTTACAAAGTTTTCAGATTGCCCCCTGGGTTTGCAACCCCCACTGAATTGGCCATAGAATCAATTTTGTTGAGACTGATTTTGAATTTGACGCCTTGGGTGCGGAGTTTTTGACGTCGTCGCCCATAGCCAACTTGCGCGTGTGCTTGTGCGCCATTTTTACAAATTTTTAGATTGCCCCCTGGTTTTGCATCCCCCACTGAATTGGCCATAGAATCAATTGTGTCGAGACGGATTTTGAATTTGAGGCCTCGGGTGCAGTGTTTTTGACGTCGTGGTCCATAGCCAAATTGCGAGCATGCTTGTGCGCCATTTTTACAAAGTTTTTATATTGCTTCCCGGGTTTGCATCCCCCACTGAATTGGCAATAGGATCAATTGCGTCGAGACGGTTTTTGACGTCGTGGCCCATTGCCACACTTTCGCGCATGCTTATGCGCCGTTTTTACAAAGTTTTCGGATTACCTCTCGGGTTTGCACTCCCCACTGAATTGGCCATAGAATCTATTGTGCCGACACGGATTTTGAATTTGAGGCCTCGGGTGCAGTGTTTTTAACGTCGTGGTCCATAGCCAAACTTCGGCCATGCTTGTGCGCCGTATTTACAAAGTTTTCAGATTGCCTCCCGGGTTTGCATCCCCCACTGAATTGGCCATAGAATCAATTGTGTTGAGACGGATTTTGAATTTAACGCCTCGAGTGCGGAGTTTTTGACGTCGTCGCCCATAGCCAAACTTGCGCGTGTGCTTGTGCGCCATTTTTACAAATTTTTCAGATTGCCTCCCGGCTTGCCTCCTCTACTGAATTGGCCATAGAATCAATTTTGTTGAGACGGATTTTGAATTTTACGCCTCGGGTGTGGAATTTTTTACGTCGTCGCCCATAGCCAAACTTGCGCGCATGCTTGTGCGCAGTTTTTACAAAGTTTTCAGATTGCCTCCTGGGTTTGCATCCCCTACTGAATTGGCCATAGAATCAATTGTGTTGAGGCGGATTTTGAATTTCACGCCTTGGGTGCGGAGTTTTTGACGTCGTCGCCCATAGCCAAACTTGCGCGTATGCTTGTGCGCTGCTTTTACAAAGTTTTCAGATTGCCCCCTGGGTTTGCAACCCCCATTGAATTGGCCATAGAATCAATTTTGTTGAGACTGATTTTGAATTTGACGCCTCGGGTGCGGAGTTTTTGACGTCGTCGCCCATAGCCAAACTTGCGCGTGTGCTTGTGCGCCGTTTTTACAAAGTTTTCAGATTGCATCCCGGGTTTGCAACCCCCACTGAATTGGCCATAGAATCAATTGTGTCGAGACGGATTTTGAATTTGAGGCCTCGGGTGAAGTGTTTTTGACGTCGTGGTCCATAGCCAAATTGCGAGCATGCTTGTGCGCCATTTTTACAAAGTTTTTATATTGCCTCCCAAGTTTGCATCCCCCACTGAATTGTCAATAGGATCAATTGCGTCGAGACGGTTTTTGACGTCGTGGCCCATTGCCACACTTACGCGCATGCTTATGCGCCGGTTTTTACAAAGTTTTCGGATTACCTCTCAGGTTTGCACTCCCCACTGAATTGGCCATAGAATCAATTGTGCCGAGACGGATTTTGAATTTGAGGCCTCGGGTGCAGCGTTTTTAACGTCGTGGTCCATAGCCAAACTTCGGCCATGCTTGTGCGCCGTTTTTACAAAGTTTTCAGATTGCCTCCCGGGTTTGCATCCCCCACTGAATTTGCCATAGAATCAATTGTGTTGATACGGATTTCGAATTTGACGCCTCAAGTGCGGATTTTTGACGTCGTCGCCCATAACCAAACTTGCGCGCATGCTTGTGCGCCATTTTTACAAAGTTTTCAGATTGCCTCCTGGGATTGCAACCCCCACTGAATTGGCCATAAAATCAATTGTGTTGAGGCGGATTTTGAATTTGACGCCTTGGGTGGGGAGTTTTTGACGTCGTCGCCCATAGCCAAACTTGCGCGTATGCTTGTGCGCCGTTTTTACAAAGTTTTCAGATTGCCCACTGGGTTTGCAACCCCCACTGAATTGGCCATAGAATCAATTTTGTTGAGACTGATTTTGAATTTGACGCCTTGGGTGCGGAGTTTTTGACGTCGTCGCCCATAGCCAACTTGCGCGTGTGCTTGTGCGCCATTTTTACAAAGTTTTCAGATTACCCGGGTTTTGCATCCCCCACTGAATTGGCCATAGAATCAATTGTGTCGAGACGGATTTTGAATTTGAGGCCTCTGGTGCAGTGTTTTTGACGTCGTGGTCCATAGCCAAATTGCGAGCATGCTTGTGCGCCATTTTTACAAAGTTTTTATATTGCCTCCCGGGTTTGCATCCCCCACTGAATTGGCAATAGGATCAATTGCGTCGAGACAGTTTTTGACGTCGTGGCCCATTGCCACACTTTCGCGCATGCTTATGCGCCGTTTTTACAAAGTTTTCGGATTACCTCTCGGGTTTGCACTCCCCACTGAATTGGCCATAGAATCTATTGTGCCGACACGGATTTTGAATTTGAGGCCTCGGGTGCAATGTTTTTAACATCGTGGTCCATAGCCAAACTTCGGCCATGCTTGTGCGCCGTTTTTACAAAGTTTTCAGATTGCCTCCCGGGTTTGCATCCCCCACTGAATTGGCAATAGGATCAATTGCGTCGAGACGGTTTTTGACGTCGTGGCCCATTGCCACACTTTCGCGCATGCTTATGCGCCGTTTTTACAAAGTTTTCGGATTACCTCTCGGGTTTGCACTCCCCACTGAATTCGCCATAGAATCTATTGTGCCGACATGGATTTTGAATTTGAGGCCTCGGGTGCAATGTTTTTAACGTCGTGGTCCATAGCCAAACTTCGGCCATGCTTGTGCGCCGTTTTTACAAAGTTTTCAGATTGCCTCCCGGGTTTGCATCCTGTTGGTCCTGAAAGGAGTATATGACAAGTGTATGGGGGGGGGGAATACACTTGTATGCAATTCTTTTGCTAATTTGATCAAACCAGAGTTTCAGCAAGGTTGTCTTGGACAATTCTACTGAAGAAGATTAACTCTTCTAAGATAATCAAACTACTAAGTACTATTGAGTACTTAGTTGAACAACTATCTAGGGGAGTTATATGTGCGGAATAGTGGTTGGCCCTTTAAGTTTTAGACTCCTTTAATTTCTGAAATCACTTAGTCAATGTAACACAGTCCAGTTAAGCTTCAGGGAAGTTGTCCAAAACAGTTTTGCACAGTCTTTGAATGTTTATCCTTGAAAGATCAGTTTTGTGTGCAGTGTTGAGTGAATGTAAGTATTTGTAAAGTAAATCAACACAAGAGTTTATAGTGGTTCAGAGACTCAAGCTCCTACATCCACTTTCCCTGATTTAACAGGATAATTCCTTCACTCTTGGAATTAACTTGTTTTATAGTGCCAAGGTGCACTTGATCAAGAACACCACTCCTTGGTGAATTGATCCCTAGGATGTCTAGAGTCCTAGTACCCTCTTCTCAACTCAGAACTGAACTGTTCTTCTCTCAACAGTCAGCTCCTACCACTTCTACTACTACAACCTTCTCACTTTCACTCTTGAAAGGTGTAAGGGTTGAAGTAAGGTTCCAACTAATGAGATATCCTTTACAGTGAAGATCAGTGTATAAGGATAGGATATCTCTCTAAGCTTGTGTATGGATATACAATTGGGTTCAGCTTAGAAGAAGTGTATAAAGACTAAGATAGTCTCTTTGAAAGCTTGAGAGCACTTGTCAACTTGTAGGATAGTTGGATATTCTTGTCAAGGTTGAGGTGCTTTTTGGATTGTGTTGAGGTGCTTTCAAATGGTCTTCACACTTCTGTATTTATAGACAAAATGGAGGATTTGCCCGTTGGAGAGGCAGCCCCAAATTGCTATAAATGTCTTCCTTGAGTTCTTCAAACTGGAAGACAGATTCTTGATAGTGACATGTCCTCATTTGGGTAATAAACGGCTGTAACAGTTTTGTCTTCATTCTGCAGCACTTTTCCCAATGTTTGACTTCTTGTTAGGACTTGGACATGGCTTCTGAAGGTTGATCCAATGATAGGACAACATTCCTTATCATCTGGACAACTCTCCTTATCACTATCAGCAGTTTTGCTTTTCAGCATGGTTGGCTTGCTCTTCTTCAGATGACTTGGCTCTTTCCCTTTATTTCTCTTGAGGATGGTCTTAGCTTATTTCTTTGAGGACCTTTAGGGACTGGTTGTCTCAAACTCTTCAGCATAGTTGATCTCAGGCTTTCAGAGCACTTGATCTTGATCAATTTAGCTGAGACAACTCCTCTAGACAACTCTCCTGATCAGTATATTTAATCTTTTTGCATCAGAGCACTTTATGCATAGAGTTGACTTCTCTGGACAACTCTCCTGATAAAAACCTTTGAGTAGTCTTGTCCTTTTGAGCTAGGTAAGCTTGTTCTTGCATATGGCTAGCTTCTTTGGACAACTCTCCTGATCAGAGCATATGGATATTTTCTCTGGACAACTCTCCTGATCAGAGCATCTTCATTGGACTTGTCCTTTTGAGCTTTACAATCTTGTTCTTGCATAAGAGCATCTTCTCTGGACAACTCTCCTGATAAGAGCATCTTAGATTTCATAGAGTGTCCTTGCTCTTAAGTGATTGTTCCAGAATTTGAGCCTTGAGGGGACTTGATCTTGATCATCTTCAAAGCATAGGTTCCCCCTCAAATTGTGCATCTAATTGTCTAAGAGCTACCTAACATTTCAGCTTCTCATCTAGCCTATAATCTATATGTTCTAACATTCTTAGAACATATTTATATTGACTTAGGCATGTCTCAGGGGGTTTTGGTATTAGATCAAAACATATCTCATTTTATTCCCAACAATTTCCCCCTTTTTGATGATGCCAAAACCTACACAATCTAAGCAAAAGTGACTTGTCTACATCTATTACATGTATCTTCAGAAGACATGACTAAGGTCAATATTCCTGAAAAGATAATGTGTTAGTGTATTCACTATTTTTGTTGCAAGTAGGTTTCAAGGATAGTCATAGAGAGATTTGTGTTTCTTGATTCAAAATAAGTTCAACTATCATTCATTCAAAAATCATTACAGGCATGTTGATAGTTGAAATTAACATATCAGAGCATGAATCAATACATCAGAGCAATTCATTACAATAATTCAAAATAATATTTTCAGCATCAGAGCACAGAACTTGTATCAGAGCAATTCATAACAAACCAGAGCAAACAGATTAACACATCAGCAATCTTGACCATATTTCAGCATAGTTGATCATTCAAGTAAGGTCAGAAGACTTAGCCATTTCAAAGATCATCCTCAGGAGGTGGCAGCATTCCATACTGTGCCCACACTCTTCTTTTCAGTGCCATGGCTTCTTGGTTGGTTCCCTTAGGTCCAAGAACCATCTTGTTCAGCTTAAGGATCTCAGTGAATTCCCTCAGAATTCTTGCTTGGTCAATCCATCCTTCAAGCTTTGGAGGCATGTATATGATTGGCTTGGGAGCTGTGAGTTCAAATCTTGCAATGTCAGCAGCTGCAAGTAGTTGTTGATACAACTCTCTGTAGTATTCTAGCATGAACTCAGTGAAGGCAGAGTTTGCATCTCCTCCATTCCATCTGTCAATGACATAATAGTCATAGACAAACTCCCTTTTGGCTTCTTCCCATGTGTCATTCAGTTGAATTGGCACCCATTTATCCAAGTGTGGATATTTGGTGTCCATTGGGATTAGAAGCTGAGGCTTCATCTTGCTGTAAGTTGCTCTCCTCCTTCTTGGTTTCTGAAAGTTTGCTCTCCTTTCATCTCTTGCTCTGTTGGCTTCTTCCATCAGATCCATTTTTTCATGGGCCCTCATCATGGCCAGTTTCTGTTGTGTTTCAGGGTCTTTACCATACCCTTCATGAAACAGTTTTGATGGATCATGGGCTTGGACAGTTGTCTTCTTCTTAGGTTCAGATCCAAATCCTTCAGCAAATAACTCTTCAGTGTCTTCAGAGGACTTGGTTCCTTCAGCAGTTTTGCCAGATTCAGAAGATTTGTCCTTTTCAGCAGCTTTGGCTTTCTTTGATGTAGGCTCATCTTCATCAATTCTGAATTCAGGTGGAAGATCAAGGCTGCTAGGAAAGTCAGTGAATTTCTCAACTTGTCTCTTTTTTCCTTGGGCCTTCTTGATCTTTCCTCTGGTTTGGACACCTTCAGCATCTTTGTCCAAACCTGACACTTCACCACCTGGTCTTTGTTGTAGCCTTACTCTTTCCTCTTGAGCTGAGGCCATTGAGTTTTTCAATGCCAATGCTAACTGCTCCTCTTCATCCAATTCTTCCAAATTCAGCATTTCTGGCTCTTTTCCCTTTCCTTCAGGGACTTTGTCCTTCCCTTTCACTGGACTCCCAATTACTAAGGCACCTTTTGCCCTTGCTCTTTCCCTTTCCCCCTTTTTGGCAGCATCAAAACACTGGGGCTTGAGGTCACTCATTGTTGAGGCCATCAGGGATTGGGCCTGGTTTAGGGACTTCATCTCCTCCAACAAATATACATTCTCATCATGTATATTCTGCATTCTATCACTGCTCAAGCTAAGGAAAGCTAGATCAGGCTTCATCTTTTGTTGGACAACCTCTTCCATGGCTGTTTTCAGAGATGCATCCAGTTGGGCTTTTAAGAGCTCAGTGAGGTTGGCCACTGCACCTTCAGCAATGTTGGCCAACACTTCTTGGGAAAATTTTTCTGAGGCAGCTTTGACCATAGCTAGCCTTTGCTCTTCAGCTCTTCTCTTTTGCAGTGCAGTCTTCTTTCCAATAGCTTGTTTGACAGTTAGCCTGAGAGCTTTGACATTAGCATTGTGATTGTCTCTCAGCAGCTTTTGTTCTTTCTTGACCTCCTCTGAGATGGCTTCCATGGTTGATTTGGCACTTTGAACTTCAGTGGAGATGGTTTGGAGACCAGATTCCACACCACTGATTCTTGCCTCAAGAGTTGGTAGCACAACATCTTCAGAGCCAGTGAGCCTCATTTCTACAGATGCTAGAGTCCTTCCTTGCTCATTCAATGCTCCTGAAGTTTCAGCATGAGCAGATTGGACTTGATGAGCCAAGGAGTCCAACTTCTCTGATTGCATTCCAAGTAGGGCCTGAGCTGAGCCTGTATCAACTTGGATAGGTGCATCTGTGAGGAACTCATCTGCAAAAATTTGGTCAAGAGAAATACCTGCAACATCAGATAAATCAAACAAGTTAGGAAATAAGCACTCATCACCCTCAATTTCTTTTGCATAAGACTCTGATACATGAGCAGTCTTCTTCTCATTTTCAACTTGTTCTTTTCTCCCTTCATAATTGATGTTCTCACTCAAGGAATCAGGCCTCCTCTCATCAAGGGATTCTTGAAGTTCAGATTTGACTTCAAGAATAACCTGTCCTTCCTCACTTATTTCACCCTCATATGTTGGTACACTCACTATCTTAGTGATGACTACCTCTCTTTCATCCACAACTCCCTCTGATTTTTCAACTAATCTCTCCTTTTCAACTCCTTCTCCTAATCCTGCAGCATCTCCACCTTCAACAAGGTTCAAAGATGGCAGTTGTGGGGAGATCACAGTGCTTATATCAGCAGCCACTGAGTCATCCTGAATGATTAAGGGCTGATCAATGTCCAACACCTCTGACACTGAATAGGCCTTAATCAAACTAGCCTCTAGTACAGGAACCTCAACATCTTTAGGCTGTGCCTTGGGTTCAGAAGAACCTTCATTGGCAGATGTGTCTTTGGTTGTGTTACCACCCTTGGTCAACACCTCTGAAGTTACAGAGCCTTTCCTATGATAGGTTTTAGGAGGATTGGAAAGTCTATCTGCTACAGAAGACTTGGGTTGAAGGGGTTCTGGGAGGTTGGCTTGAGGGGTTTCAGGAGGGTTGGGATTTGAAGGGTTTGAGGGATCATCAGGGGAATCATCATCATTAGAGCCACTGTCAGGGTGTTTGATTCCCTTGGCTTTTCTTTCTTTCTCCTCTTCAATCTTATCGGCTACCAACTTTGCAAAAATCTCCTCATCAATGAGGAATCTTGTCTTTGAAACTCCAGCAAAGTGTAGCAATCTGTTTTCCTCTATTTGCCACCAGTTTGCACCTTTATCTTGGATGACTTGTGATATCTCCATCATAGATTTATCTTTCACATCAACAAGCATCCTCAAATCATGAAAGGCCTTCTGAATTCTTGGAAATTCAGCAAGTTGTGGATACAAACTGTCCACAGTAGCCTTGGCTCCTCCTCTGAGCATACTTTCATAAGTATACTCCTCCTCATCTCCACTTAAATGGGGACTTTGGGTTATAGGGGAGTTGGCTCTGGGTTCTCCTAACATGGCTTCAGGCAAATTGATTTCAGGGATAATGGTCTCAGAAGGGTTGGGTGCAGTAGAAGGATCTTCAGTTGCTTTTGAGAGCAATGGGTCTGAAGGGGCTTTACTCAGAGGGGTTGGCTCATTGAGTGCATGCTCTAAGAGCTTTGAGTAATTCAGCATGGATGAGTCAAGGGGAGACAGGAGTCTTGTCTCATCTACTGCTAAGTCAGCAAGCACATCAATGCCACTTCTTTGCTCATTCCCTTCTGGAGAATACCTCTTAGTGAGATTTACAGGGGTAATGGGTTGGTTGGAAGGGGTGACATTGGTTTCAGGGGAGTTGGGCTCAAGGTACTGAATTTCAGGGAGATTGGCCTCTATAGGTTGACCTTCAGGGACTTTGGATTCTGGAGTTCTAGAACCAGATGAATTAGTCCTTGACATGGATTTGGCCCTGCTTTCAGCTCTGCTCTCCCTTAGAGCCAATTGAAGAGACCTTTCTTCTTGAAACTCCAACACCTTCTCAGTAGGTTTGGCCCTTCTCTTGCTTGCCCTACTGCTTCCACTTCCTTCCTTCTCAGGGACAATTTCCCTGATTCTCTTATCACCCTTCTTCTTTTGCCTAGTCTCATTGTACTTTCTCCTCAACTCTTCTGAGTGGTCAGAAGGCACACTCACTCCCTCTTCTGCCACTGCATCAACTTCAGCTGATGCTCCTGAGGCTTCTTTTGAAGACAATTGAGACATCTTTCTTGTTTTGACAGCCCTGGCCTTTGTTCTCTTTTTCATTTTAGGCTTCTCTTCCTCCTGTTCTTCAGCAGGCTTGGCCAGTAACATCCTTCTTTTCTCAGTTTTCTTGCTGAGCTTTCTGAATAGGATCTTTTGGGCTGGGAGGGGTTTTGCAAAGGTTTGCATCTGGGAATAGTGGGAAAACCTCTCAATCAACAAGCTTGCCCTGGTGCAATACTTGATTTTCCCTTCTAGCACCACTTTATTGTGGGCTTTCACCTTAAATTTAGCCTTCTCCTTCATCATTTCAGACATAATGAAGGTCCTCCAATCAAACTTGATGCCCTTATCACTGGCATCAATAATGGCAGCCATGATTCTGATCCTAGGATGGCTGACCTGCTCTAAGCTTCCAGTGTTGCTTAAGAGGCTCTTAGCAACTACCTCAAAAAGATTGAGAAACTCTGGCTTGAGAGTTTTCTTGTTTTGAGTTGAGGAGAGAGGGCCTGGAACTAATAACCATTCTTGGGCTATTTCCTCTTCATGTCCAGTACCATAGACTTCTGGATTCCTTCCCTCATAAGGCAATCCAAAGGCTCCTTCCAGATCCTCTGAGGAGAATTTCACTCTGTGGAATCTCTCCTCCTCCTCTCCTTCTGCAGTGTAAGCTAACCTGGTTAATACTTCTCCATCTTCAGGTTTGCCTCTCCACTTTAGGAAGGCAAAGAATTCTGCCATGTAACTCTCCAAGCAAGAGCTTGGTCTTTCTTCCAAGAACTTTTGGAGACCAGCCCTTCTCAACCACCTTAGGGTTGGAGTAATCTCAGGATCTTCACTTTCAAAGGAAATTATGGGCTCAAAGTGAAGATTGTTTTTGTTGCTAAGATAGGCAAAATCTAGGTCTAGATCCTTGTTGGAGAAATCAACAAGCATCTCAGGTCTAACCTTGGGGGCCATTGAAAGTTGCAGAGAAAATTTTGATGAAGAATGAGAGAGTTTGAAGAACTTTTGAGTTAGGGTTTCGAATACTTGGGGAAGAAGTGTTTGTGGGTATCTTAAGACTTGTGAATATTCTAAAAAGAATGTTTGTCAATGAGTTGGTAAGGTCTTGAGACAATTCAAAGGTGAACAAAAATGGAAATCCAAAATGGACGGCTAGGATTGATTTCAGGGGAGTTGTCCATTTTTGATCCAATGGTCAAAAACCAATGTAACAGTGAAATAACTGTTTTATTCAAAACGTGGGTGGTTTTTAATGTTTGTTTAAGGCTGGGGATTTTTCGAGATAGATCATGTCCCAAAAAGTTTAATGCAAACAAGAGTTAAATCTTGGCATTTAATGCATGGAAAGTGACCTTTTGGTGGGAGACAAATTAAATCCCAAAAAGGTGAAAACTGTATTTCAATGGGACAGATTTCGAAATAGGTATTGATCACCAAAAATAGGTGCTTATCATACCAAGATTTGGTTTGATAGCTGGGACAACTTATCTGACCCTACATGGACAAGTGTCCTGAAAGACTGTGGACAAGTGTCCTGAAGAAGTAAGGTCATGTTTCTGAGTTTCAGTAGACTTGACCAAGTCTGCTGAAGTTTGAGTTTGTTTCCCCCTTAATCAATGAACTTCTTTGGATTCATTTGTCCAACTTCCCTGGATCAAGAAGTCCCAACTCTGCTGATAATTCCAGGAACCTTGCCTCTGCAAGTGGCTTAGTTAGTATATCAGCTTTTTGATGGTCTGTGTGTATTTTCACTAGCTTGATATCCTTCTTCTCCACATGATCTCTAATGAAGTGATGCTTGATGTCCACATGTTTGCATCTTGTGTGCAAGACAGGATTTTGTGATATAGCAATGGCACTATTGTTATCACAGAAAATTGGCACTTCAGTAGAGTTGACTTTGTAGTCTCTGAGTTGTTGTCTTAGCCAAAGTATTTGAGCACAACAACTTCCAGCAGCAACATATTCAGCTTCAGTGGTGGAGGTGGCTACTGTATTTTGTTTCTTGGAGAACCAAGATATGAGTTTATTGCCCAAGAATTGACAAGTCCCTGAGGTGGACTTTCTGTCAATTCTACATCCTCCATAATCAGCATCTGAGTAGCCAGTTAGCTCAATATTGTCATCAGCAGGGTACCAAAGGCCTAGATTCTCAGTGCCTTTGAGATACCTCAAAATCCTCTTTGCAGCCTCAAGGTGGCTTTTCTTAGGAATTGCTTGAAACCTTGCACAAACACCTACTGCAAAGGTGATATCAGGTCTGCTGGCAGTGAGATAGAGGAGTGAACCAATTATTCCTCTATACTCAGTAGAGTTGGTTGGCACACCACTCTCATCAGGATCCATCTTCCAATTGGTGTTCATAGGGATCCTTACTGGCTTGCTAGTTGTACACCCAAACTTTTTGATCATTTCTCTGGTGTACTTAGCTTGGTTGATGAAGATTCCTTCTTTAGATTGCTTGACTTGTAGACCCAAAAAGAAGTTCATCAACCCCATCATGGACATCTCAAACTTGCTTTGCATGAGCTTGGAGAATTTTTCACACAGCTTCTCATTAGGGGATCCAAAAATTATGTCATCCACATAAATTTGGACAAGCAAGATGTCCTCTCCTTCAGAGATTCTGAAGAGAGTTCTGTCCACAGTTCCCTTGGTGAATCCATGATCCAAGAGGAATTGTGACAGTGTATCATACCAAGCCCTAGGGGCTTGTTTGAGTCCATATAGAGCTTTCTTGAGTCTGTAAACTTGGTTTCCAATTTCAAAACCTGGTGGTTGCTCCACATAGACTTCTTCTTTCAAGACTCCATTCAGGAAGGCACTCTTGACATCCATTTGGTACACTTTGAACCTCTTGTGGGCTGCATAGGCTAAAAAGAGTCTTATTGCTTCTAGCCTTGCCACAGGTGCAAATGTCTCATCATAGTCAATGCCTTCATGTTGACAATACCCTTTTGCCACTAGTCTTGCTTTGTTTCTGACAATCACATCATTTTCATTCTTCTTGTTCTTGAACACCCACTTTGTTCCAATAACATCTTGATGTGAAGGTCTATCCACCAGCTCCCATACTTCATTTCTGGTGAATTGGTTCAGTTCTTCCTGCATGGCTGTGATCCAATTGGCATCTTGAAGTGCTTCCTCAACATTACTTGGTTCTTGCTCTGACAAGAAACAACAGAAAAGAGCACTTTCACCATGGAATCTTCTTGTTTTGACTCCAATACTTGGGTCACCAAGTATTAGATCAGTAGGATGGTCAGACAACCAAGTCCTTCTTTTTCTGATCTCTTCAGTAGAGTTGTCCTCTACTGAAGGTGAGTCATTTTGATCATAGAATTCAGGATAATTTAATGCAGGATCTAATTCAGGATCATAATCAGGGATGTTGTCCTCAATGTCAGGGACATTGGCATTTTCAACATTTTGAGTTCCCCCTTGATTATTTGACCCATTAACTACCTCAGCAGGAACTGCTTCTTCATTGGTAGTTGTTACCTGGATGTGAACTGGGATTGGATCATTCAGTTCACCATTTCCATCAGTGGGATTTGTCTCAGGAAGGTTGCCTTCAGGATTGTTGTCCAATGTGGATTTTTCAGGCAGATTGGCTTGAACAACATCTATGAATTCAGTGTCTTTGTCTGTTAGGCTTAATCTGGTTGTCCTTTGTGTGATTTCTTCAGGTTCTAAATGATCATTCCTGATCTCAAAGATAGATTCATCAAACACAACATGAGGTGTTTCTTCCACTATAAGGGTTTTCTTGTTGTAGACTCTGAAAGCTCTACTGATTTGAGAGTATCCAAGAAATACTCCCTCATCAGCTTTGCTGTCAAAAGCTTTCAACTGTTCTTTCCCATTATTGTGAATGAAACATTTACAACCAAATATATGAAAGTATGACACTTTAGGCATTCTTCCTTTCCAGAGTTCATAGGGGGTTTTGCCTTGCCCCTTAGTGATCAAACATCTATTTTGAGTATGGCATGCAGTGTTTATAGCTTCAGCCCAAAACCTCTTAGGTAAATTTGAGTCAGCAATTAGAGTTCTAGCAGCTTCTTTTAAAGTTCTATTCCTTCTTTCTGCAACTCCATTTTGTTGGGGAGTTCTAGCTGCTGAAGTTTCATGAGCTATTCCATTTGATGTGCAGTACTCATTGATGTATGAATTAATGAACTCAGTGCCTTTATCAGATCTTATCTTGATAATGCTAAGGCTTTTCTCATTTGACAATCTCTTGAGAAGTTCAGGTAGTTTGACTTGTGTTTCCTTCTTATTAAGGAGAAATACTACCCATGTGAACCTAGAGAAGTCATCTACTACCACTAATGTGTATTTTCTACCATTAATGCTTGAAGGGGTAATTGGTCCAAACAGATCCATATGTAGAAGTTCAAGTACCCTTTCAGTGGAGATGACTGGTTTTCCTTTGAATGAGGCTTTAATCTGTTTTCCTTCTTTACATGGCTTACACACATGTTCTTTAATGAAAACCTCATTAGGTAGTCCTTTAACTAATGCATTTCTAGCAAGTTTATTCATAGATTTGAAGTTCAGGTGGTTTAGCCTCTTGTGCCATAGCCAACTTTGTTCACTAGAACTTTTAGCAATAAAACATGCAACATCAGTAGACTTGTCCCAGTCTGCAAAATACACATTTCCCTTCCTAGTTCCAGTCAATAGAGTTTGTTGAGTCTTATCCTTGATTAGACATTTTCCACTTGAGAACTCAACATTAAAATCTTTATCACAGAATTGACTGATACTCAGGAGGTTATATTTGAGACCAGCTACATAAGATACATTGGTTACTTTGATGTTACCAATCATCAAAGTACCATAACCTTTTGTTGTTGCTTGTGAGCTGTCTCCAAAGGTGACATTTGGGCCTTCTTTTTCAATAAAATCAGAGAGGAGTTCCTTGTTTCCAGTCATGTGCCTTGAGCATCCACTGTCAAGGTACCATGCTGTCTTTTTGTTCATGCTCCTCTTCTTGTGGCCCATTGGTACCTGCAATTAGATAGGTTTAGGTACCCTTTGAGTTTTGGGTCCTGAGAGGTTAGCTGTACCTTTGGGAACCCAAACTTGCCTAATAACCCTGATTGATTCAAGGTGGCTAAGTTGATTTCCTAGTGTATCAACATACACTGTCTTTCCCTTAAATGCCTTTGGGAAAATATGTGTGATTGTGTTAACTCTGTAAGTTTCAGGGGAGTTGACCACTTTCCTGAACTTATGAGTTCTTTGTGCAGCTTGATGAAGTCTTTGAGGAAAGGCATTTTTATGACCATTACCCTTTGGCATGAAGGGTTTTGGTTGTCTCATTTTATTCTGCCTTTGAGGATAGTTGTCCTTAGGTCTATTCAGCTGAGGCTTTCTCAGATGAGTTGGCCTAGGCTGATTATACCTTGGATAGTTCCTCTGAACATTGTTCAGGAGAGTTGCCCTTCCATTGGGTCTACTCTGCTGACCAATATTCCTCTTGTGCTCAGGAGCTTTGGCCATTTCCTTAGGTTTTGGCCTATTCTCCTGAATCACTTGAGTAGGCATTTCATTCAATTTGCCCTTTCCTTTGTTCAGTGGCTGAATTACTTCATTTTCAGCTTGTTGTGCCACTGACTTAACAAAGATTCTCTTAGTGTTACTTGTGGATGCAACACTAAGACATGGTGAAGATTCAAATGGATCAAAACCCAATCCACTTCTTTGAGCCATAGGTCTTTGATAACTTTGAATTTCCTCTATTGCTCTAGAGGATTTGTTCAAAGCAGACATCTTTAATTTCAGGCTCTCTTCACTTGATTTAAGAATATCATACTCATGTGAGAGATTTTCAAATTTGGCATTTAGAATTTTAAGTTCAAATTCTTTTCTCTTCTGAGAGAGAAGTTGATCATCAATCTCCTTTTGTTGGTCAACTATCCTGAGATTTGCTTCCTCAAGCTTTCTCAAGACTTGTTGATACAACTTAGTAGACTTGATATCAACAGTTACCTCAGAGTTCTTGGTGAGTTCAGTAGCCAATCTTTCATTTTCTCTCACACAATTGTCATGAAATTCTTGTAATCTAGTGAAATCTTCCATCAACTTTCCCAAGGAAAGTTTCAGGTTAACCTCACTAGTGTTTTGTGAGATGAATGATGGTGAACTAGAAGTAGAGGATACCTCATCATCCTCAAGAGCCATGTTGCAAACATCATCATCATCATCACTGTTGGAGAATAGTCCATCAGAAGAGTTGAAGCTTTCAGCACTATCAGATTCTTCACCAGCCATCATGGCCTTTCTATTGGTGAACTTTCTGTCTCTTTTAGCTTGTCTCTCTCTTCTTTCTTTAGAGCTCAATTCAGGGCAGTCATACTGGAAGTGCCCTTTCTTTTTGCAGTTATAGCACAGGTCTTCATCATCATCCTTCTTGGATTCTTCTCTTCTCTTAGATGAAGAAGGATCAGCTCTACTGGATCTTCTCCTATCAGAGGACTTGTCCTCTGATCTTTTCTCTTCAGGCTTTTTGTCCTCAGCCTGATCTTCAGGGGAATTGTATCTTCTCCTGAATTTGTTGTCTTGGTAGAATTTCTTGTATCTACCAAACCTTGTGTTGAGCTTGTCAAACCTTCTAGCCATCAAGGCTAGTTCTTCCTTCATTTCAGTCTTGGAGACTGTCTTTGATGATCTGGGAGTGGGTTGCATTTCTGGCTCAGCAACTTTGGCCTTGAATGCCACTCCCTTAGTAGGATTTGAAGGTTCCTCAACAGGCTTTCTTCTATTGAGGTCAAACTCATAGGCTTTAAGTTCTGAGAATATTTGTTGCATGGGCATGGTGGAGAGATCTTTGGTTTTCTGCATCATCACAGCATAGACATCCCACTTTTGAGTGAGACTCCTTAGGATTTTCAGTCCAACCTCTCTCTTGGTGTAGACCTTGCCCAATGAGTTAATCTCATTCATCACATCAGTGAATCTACCAGCAAATTTGTCAATGGACTCATCAGACTCCATTGAGAATTGTTCAAACTTCTGCACAGCAACTTGGAGCTTGTTCTCCTTGATTTTTTCAGTGCCCTCACACATTTCAGCAAGGGTATCCCAAATTTCTTTAGCTGTGGTGCAGTGGTAGACTCTACCCATAACTGCATCTGGAATTGTTTGATAGAGGGTGTTCATGGCAAGATAATTCAAATTATCTTTCCTCTTTTCATCAGCAGTGAAGTCATCCTCATCTTTGGGAATCAGTTCCCTTATATCTGCTCTTTGCTCATCTGTCAATCTGGGGTTAGTTTGAGTAAACACAAAAGGTCCTCTTGTGATTACTCTAAGCATATCAGTATGAAGAGATGCAAGATGAGCCCTCATTCTAATTTTCCAGAAATCATAATTGTCTATAGAAAACATGGGCAGTTTGTGATGAGAAATGTGATTGACTGGATTTGTGGCCATGTTGTCTAATCCTTGAACAGCAGGTGGAGGAACAGCATTGTTGTTGGCCATATCTCACAAATAATCAGTTAGTCAACAAATGATGGATTTCAGAAAGAGATCAGTTCAGTGACCACACAAATATGAGAGTTTTGAAAATCAAGATGGATTTTCAGAAGCAGTGGTCTATGAACCCCTGCTCTGATACCACTTGTTGGTCCTGAAAGGAGTATATGACAAGTGTATGGGGGCGGGGAATACACTTGTATGCAATTCTTTTGCTAATTTGATCAAACCAGAGTTTCAGCAAGGTTGTCTTGGACAATTCTACTTAAGAAGATTAACTCTTCTAAGATAATCAAACTACTAAGTACTATTGAGTACTTAGTTGAACAACTATCTAGGGGAGTTATATGTGCGGAATAGTGGTTGGCCCTTTAAGTTTTAGACTCCTTTAATTTCTGAAATCACTTAGTCAATGTAACACAGTCCAGTTAAGCTTCAGGGAAGTTGTCCAAAACAGTTTTGCACAGTCTTTGAATGTTTATCCTTGAAAGATCAGTTTTGTGTGCAGTGTTGAGTGAATGTAAGTATTTGTAAAGTAAATCAACACAAGAGTTTATAGTGGTTCAGAGACTCAAGCTCCTACATCCACTTTCCCTGATTTAACAGGATAATTCCTTCACTCTTGGAATTAACTTGTTTTATAGTGCCAAGGTGCACTTGATCAAGAACACCACTCCTTGGTGAATTGATCCCTAGGATGTCTAGAGTCCTAGTACCCTCTTCTCAACTCAGAACTGAACTGTTCTTCTCTCAACAGTCAGCTCCTACCACTTCTACTACTACAACCTTCTCACTTTCACTCTTGAAAGGTGTAAGGGTTGAAGTAAGGTTCCAACTAATGAGATATCCTTTACAGTGAAGATCAGTGTATAAGGATAGGATATCTCTCTAAGCTTGTGTATGGATATACAATTGGGTTCAGCTTAGAAGAAGTGTATAAAGACTAAGATAGTCTCTTTGAAAGCTTGAGAGCACTTGTCAACTTGTAGGATAGTTGGATATTCTTGTCAAGGTTGAGGTGCTTTTTGGATTGTGTTGAGGTGCTTTCAAATGGTCTTCACACTTCTGTATTTATAGACAAAATGGAGGATTTGCCCGTTGGAGAGGCAGCCCCAAATTGCTATAAATGTCTTCCTTGAGTTCTTCAAACTGGAAGACAGATTCTTGATAGTGACATGTCCTCATTTGGGTAATAAACGGCTGTAACAGTTTTGTCTTCATTCTGCAGCACTTTTCCCAATGTTTGACTTCTTGTTAGGACTTGGACATGGCTTCTGAAGGTTGATCCAATGATAGGACAACATTCCTTATCATCTGGACAACTCTCCTTATCACTATCAGCAGTTTTGCTTTTCAGCATGGTTGGCTTGCTCTTCTTCAGATGACTTGGCTCTTTCCCTTTATTTCTCTTGAGGATGGTCTTAGCTTATTTCTTTGAGGACCTTTAGGGACTGGTTGTCTCAAACTCTTCAGCATAGTTGATCTCAGGCTTTCAGAGCACTTGATCTTGATCAATTTAGCTGAGACAACTCCTCTGGACAACTCTCCTGATCAGTATATTTAATCTTTTTGCATCAGAGCACTTTATGCATAGAGTTGACTTCTCTGGACAACTCTCCTGATAAAAACCTTTGAGTAGTCTTGTCCTTTTGAGCTAGGTAAGCTTGTTCTTGCATATGGCTAGCTTCTTTGGACAACTCTCCTGATCAGAGCATATGGATATTTTCTCTAGACAACTCTCCTGATCAGAGCATCTTCATTGGACTTGTCATTTTGAGCTTTACAATCTTGTTCTTGCATAAGAGCATCTTCTCTGGACAACTCTCCTGATAAGAGCATCTTAGATTTCATAGAGTGTCCTTGCTCTTAAGTGATTGTTCCAGAATTTGAGCCTTGAGGGGACTTGATCTTGATCATCTTCAAAGCATAGGTTCCCCCTCAAATTGTGCATCTAATTGTCTAAGAGCTACCTAACATTTCAGCTTCTCATCTAGCCTATAATCTATATGTTCTAACATTCTTAGAACATATTTATATTGACTTAGGCATGTCTCAGGGGGTTTTGGTATTAGATCAAAACATATCTCATTTTATTCCCAACACATCCCCCACTGAATTGGCCATAGAATCAATTGTGTTGATACGGATTTTGAATTTGACGCCTCAAGTGCGGATTTTTGACGTCGTCGCCTATAACCAAACTTGCGCGCGTGCTTGTGCGCCGTTTTTACAAAGTTTTCAGATTGCCTCCTGGGATTGCAACCCCCACTGAATTGGCCATAAAATCAATTGTGTTGAGGCGGATATTGAATTTGACGCCTTGGGTGGGGAGTTTTTGACGTCGTCGCCCATAGCCAAACTTGCGCGTATGCTTGTGCGCCGTTTTTACAAAGTTTTCAGATTGCCCCCTGGGTTTGCAACCCCCACTGAATTGGCCATAGAATCAATTTTGTTGACACTGACTTTGAATTTGACGCCTTGGGTGCGGAGTTTTTGACGTCGTCGCCCATAGCCAACTTGCGCGTGTGCTTGTGCGCCATTTTTACAAATTTTCAGATTGCCCACTGGTTTTGCATCCCCCACTGAATTGGCCATAGAATCAATTGTGTCGAGACGGATTTTGAATTTGAGGCCTCGGGTGCAGTGTTTTTGACGTCGTGGTCCATAGCCAAATTGCGAGCATGCTTGTGCGCCATTTTTACAAAGTTTTTATATTGCCTCCCGGGTTTGCATCCCCCACTGAATTGGCAATAGGATCAATTGCGTCGAGACGGTTTTTGACGTCGTGGCCCATTGCCACACTTTCGCGCATGCTTATGCGCCGTTTATACAAAGTTTTCAGATTACCTCTCGGGTTTGCACTCCCCACTGAATTGGCCATAGAATCTATTGTGCCGACACGGATTTTGAATTTGAGGCCTCGGGTGCAGTGTTTTTAACGTCGTGGTCCATAGCCAAACTTCGGCCATGCTTGTGCGCCGTATTTACAAAGTTTTCAGATTGCCTCCCGGGTTTGCATCCCCCACTGAATTGGCCATAGAATCAATTGTGTTTAGACGGATTTTGAATTTAACGCCTCGAGTGCGGAGTTTTTGACGTCGTCGCCCATAGCCAAACTTGCGCGCATGCTTGTGCGCAGTTTTTACAAAGTTTTCAGATTGCCTCCTGGGTTTGCATCCCCTACTGAATTGGCCATAGAATCAATTGTGTTGAGGCGGATTTTGAATTTGACGCCTTGGGTGCGAAGTTTTTGACGTCGTCGCCCATAGCCAAACTTGCGCGCATGCTTGTGCGCAGTTTTTACAAAGTTTTCAGATTGCCTCCTGGGTTTGCATCCCCTACTGAATTGGCCATAGAATCAATTGTGTTGAGGCGGATTTTGAATTTGACGCCTTGGGTGCGAAGTTTTTGACGTCGTCGCCCATATCCAAACTTGCGCGTATGCTTGTGCGCCGCTTTTACAAAGTTTTCAGATTGCCCCCTGGGTTTGCAACCCCCACTGAATTGGCCATAGAATCAATTTTGTTGAGACTGATTTTGAATTTGACGCCTCGGGTGCGGAGTTTTTGACGTCGTCGCCCATAGACAAACTTGCGCGTGTGCTTGTGCGCCGTTTTTACAAAGTTTTCAGATTGCATCCCGGGTTTGCAACCCCCACTGAATTGGCCATAGAATCAATTGTGTCGAGACGGATTTTGAATTTGAGGCCTCGGGTGCAGTGTTTTTGACGTCGTGGTCCATAGCCAAATTGCGAGCATGCTTGTGCGCCATTTTTACAAAGTTTTTATATTGCCTCCCAGGTTTGCATCCCCCACTGAATTGTCAATAGGATCAATTGCGTCGAGACGGTTTTTGACGTCGTGGCCCATTGCCACACTTACGCGCACGCTTATGCGCCGGTTTTTACAAAGTTTTCGGATTACCTCTCAGGTTTGCACTCCCCACTGAATTGGCCATAGAATCAATTGTGCCGAGACGGATTTTGAATTTGAGGCCTCGGGTGCAGCGTTTTTAACGTCGTGGTCCATAGCCAAACTTCGGCCATGCTTGTGCGCCGTTTTTACAAAGTTTTCAGATTGCCTCCCGGGTTTGCATCCCCCACTGAATTGGCCATAGAATCAATTGTGTTGATACGGATTTCGAATTTGACGCCTCAAGTGCGGATTTTTGACGTCGTCGCCCATAACCAAACTTGTGCGCATGCTTGTGCGCCATTTTTACAAAGTTTTCAGATTGCCTCCTGGGATTGCAACCCCCACTGAATTGGCCATAAAATCAATTGTGTTGAGGCGGATTTTGAATTTGACGCCTTGGGTGGGGAGTTTTTGACGTCGTCGCCCATAGCCAAACTTGCGCGTATGCTTGTGCGCCGTTTTTACAAAGTTTTCAGATTGCCCACTGGGTTTGCAACCCCCACTGAATTGGCCATAGAATCAATTTTGTTGAGACTGATTTTGAATTTGACGCCTTGGGTGCGGAGTTTTTGACGTCGTCGCCCATAGCCAACTTGCGCGTGTGCTTGTGCGCCATTTTTACAAAGTTTTCAGATTACCCGGGTTTTGCATCCCCCACTGAATTGGCCATAGAATCAATTGTGTCGAGACGGATTTTGAATTTGAGGCCTCGGGTGCAGTGTTTTTGACGTCGTGGTCCATAGCCAAATTGCGAGCATGCTTGTGCGCCATTTTTACAAAGTTTTTATATTGCCTCCCGGGTTTGCATCCCCCACTGAATTGGCAATAAGATCAATTGCCTCGAGACGGTTTTTGACGTCGTGGCCCATTGCCACACTTTCGAGCATTGCTTATGCGCCGTTTTTACAAAGTTTTCGGATTACCTCTCGGGTTTGCACTCCCCACTGAATTGGCCATAGAATCTATTGTGCCGACACGGATTTTGAATTTGAGGCCTAATTATGAATTAGGTAAGTTAATAATTTTTCTAATAATGAATTAGGTAAGTTAATTGATTTTTATAATAATTAATTAATTTGTGAATTTATGAATTATTTTTTTATTTGATTGTATAACATAAACTACATTAATTTTATAGTGAATTGTACACATTTGTTGAATATTTTTATCTTTTTCGCATTACGTCCCATTTTAATTAAAAATTTAATTTACCTCCCATAACTTCTTTAATTGCTCAATTTACGTCCCATAAACATAAATTTGGGGATTTCTAGTGAAAATTGGATGTAAACTAAGCAATTGAAAAAGTTATGGGACGTAAATTAAAATTTTAACTATTTTGGAACATTTTTCAAAAAAGGTAAAAGTTACGGGATGTAAATAGTTTTTTTCTCAAGTTTTTATATTGCCTCCCAGGTTTGCATCCCCCACTGAATTGTCAATAGGATCAATTGCGTCAAGACGGTTTTTGACGTCGTGGCCCATTGCCACACTTTCGCGCATGCTTATGCGCCGTTTTTACAAAGTTGTCGGATTACCTCTCGGGTTTGCACTCCCCACTGAATTGGCCATAGAATCTATTGTGCCGACACGGATTTTGAATTTGAGGCCTCGGGTGCAGTGTTTTTAACGTCGTGGTCCATAGCCAAACTTCGGCCATGCTTGTGCGCCGTTTTTACAAAGTTTCAGATTGCCTCCCGGGTTTGCATCCCCCACTGAATTGGCCATAGAATCAATTGTGTTGAGATGAATTTTGAATTTGACGCTTCGAGTGCGGAGTTTTTGACGTCGTCGCCCATAGCCAAACTTGCGCGTGTGCTTGTGCGCCATTTTTACAAATTTTTCAGATTGCCTCCCGACTTGCCTCCTCTACTGAATTGGCCATAGAATCAATTTTGTTGAGACGGATTTTGAATTTTACGCCTCGGGTGTGGAATTTTTTACGTCGTCGCCCATAGCCAAACTTGCGCGCATGCTTGTGCGCAGTTTTTACAAAGTTTTCAGATTGCCTCCTGGGTTTGCATTCCCTACTGAATTGGCCATAGAATCAATTGTGTTGAGGCGGATTTTGAATTTGACGCCTTGGGTGCGGAGTTTTTGACGTCGTTGCCCATAACCAAACTTATGCGTATGCTTGTGCGCCGCTTTTACAAAGTTTTCAGATTGCCTCCTGGGATTGCAACCCCCACTGAATTGGCCATAAAATCAATTGTGTTGAGGCGGATTTTGAATTTGACGCCTTGGGTGGGGAGTTTTTGACGTCGTTGCCCATAGCCAAACTTGCGCGTATGCTTGTGCGCCGTTTTTACAAAGTTTTCAGATTGCCCCCTGGGTTTGCAACCCCCACTGAATTGGCCATAGAATCAATTTTGTTGAGACTGATTTTGAATTTGACGCCTTTGGTGCGGAGTTTTTGACGTCGTCGCCCATAGCCAACTTGCGCGTGTGCTTGTGCGCCATTTTTACAAAGTTTTCAGATTGTCTCCCGGGTTTGCATCCCCCACTGAATTGGCCATAGAATCAATTGTGTTGAGATGAATTTTGAATTTGACGCCTCGGGTGCGGAGTTTTTGACGTTGTCGCCCATAGCCAAACTTGCGCGTGTGCTTGTGCGCCATTTTTACAAATTTTTCAGATTGCCTCCCGACTTGCCTCCTCTACTGAATTGGCCATAGAATCAATTTTGTTGAGACGGATTTTGAATTTTACGCCTCGGGTGTGGAATTTTTTACGTCGTCGCCCATAGCCAAACTTGCGCGCATGCTTGTGCGCAGTTTTTACAAAGTTTTCAGATTGCCTCCTGGTTTGCATCCCCTACTGAATTGGCCATAGAATCAATTGTGTTGAGGCGAATTTTGAATTTGATGCCTTGGGTGCGGAGTTTTTGACGTCGTCGCCCATAGCCAAACTTGTGCGTATGCTTGTGCGCCGCTTTTACAAAGTTTTCAGATTGCCCCCTGGGTTTGCAACCCCCACTGAATTGGCCATAGAATCAATTTTGTTGAGACTGAATTTGAATTTGACGCCTCGGGTGCGGAGTTTTTGACGTCGTCGCCCATAGCCAAACTTGCGCGTGTGCTTGTGCGCCGTTTTTACAAAGTTTCAGATTGCCTCCCGGGTTTGCATCCCCCACTGAATTGGCCATAGAATCAATTTTGTTGAGACTGATTTTGAATTTGACGCCTCGGGTGCGGAGTTTTTGACGTCGTCGCCCATAGCCAAACTTGCGCGTGTGCTTGTGCGCCGTTTTTACAAAGTTTTCAGATTGCCTCCCGGGTTTGCATCCCCCACTGAATTGGCCATAGAATCAATTGTGTTGAGATGAATTTTGAATTTGACGCTTCGGGTGCATAGTTTTTTACGTTGTCGCCCATAGCCAAACTTGCGTGTGTGCTTGTGCGCCGTTTTTACAAAGTTTTCAGATTGCCTCTCGGGTTACAACCCTCATTGAATTGGCCATAGAATCTATTTTGTTCAGACGAATTTTGAATTTAACGCCTCGGGTGCGGAGTTTTTGACATCGTCGCCCATAGCCAAACTTGCGCGCATGCTTGTGCGCCGTTTTTACAAAGTTTTCAGATTGCCTCCCGGGTATGCATCCCTACGGAATTGGCCAAAGAATCTATTGTGTTGAGACGGATTTTGAATTTGACGCCTCGGGTGCGGAGTTTTTGATGTCGTCGCCCATAGCCAAACTTGTGCATATGCTTGCGCGCCATTTTTACAAAGTTTTCAGATTGCCCCCTGGGTTTGCATCCCCCACTGAATTGGCCATAGAATCAATTGTGTCGAGACGGATTTTGAATTTGAGGCCTCGGGTGCAGTGTTTTTTACGTCGCGGTCCATAGCCAAATTGCGAGCATGCTTGTGCACCATTTTTACAAAGTTTTTATATTGCCTCCCGGGTTTGCATCCCCCACTGAATTGGCAATAGGATCAATTGCGTGGAGACGGTTTTTGACGTCGTGGCCCATTGCCACACTTTCGCGCATGCTTATGCGCCGTTTTTACAAAGTTTTCAGATTGCCTCCCGGGTTTGCATCCCCCACTGAATTGGCCATAGAATCAATTGTGTTGATACGGATTTTGAATTCTACGCCTCAAGTGCGGATTTTTGACGTCGTCGCCCATAACCAAACTTGCGCGCATGCTTGTGCGCCGTTTTTACAAAGTTTTCAGATTGCCTCCTGGGATTGCAACCCCCACTGAATTGGCCATAAAATCAATTGTGTTGAGGCGGATTTTGAATTTGACGCCTTGGGTGGGGAGTTTTTGACGTCGTCGCCCATAGCCAAACTTGCGCGTATGCTTGTGCGCCGTTTTTACAAAGTTTTCAGATTGCCCCCTGGGTTTGCAACCCCCACTGAATTGGCCATAGAATCAATTTTGTTGAGACTGATTTTGAATTTGACGCCTTTGGTGCGGAGTTTTTGACGTCGTCGCCCATAGCCAACTTGCGCGTGTGCTTGTGCGCCATTTTTACAAAGTTTTCAGATTGTCTCCCGGGTTTGCATCCCCCACTGAATTGGCCATAGAATGAATTGTGTTGAGATGAATTTTGAATTTGACGCCTCGGGTGCGGAGTTTTTGACTTTGTCGCCCATAGCCAAACTTGCGTGTGTGCTTGTGCGCCGTTTTTACAAAGTTTTCAGATTGCGTCTCGGGTTGCAACCCTCACTAAACTGGCCATAGAATCTATTTTGTTGAGACGAATTTTGAATTTAACGCCTCGGGTGCGGAGTTTTTGACATCGTCGCCCATAGCCAAACTTGCACGCATGCTTGTGCGCCATTTTTACAAAGTTTTTATATTGCCTCCCGGGTTTGCATCCCCCACTGAATTGGCAATAGGATCAATTGCGTTGAGACGGTTTTTGACGTCGTGGCCCATTGCCATACTTTCGCGCATGCTTATGCGCCGTTTTTACAAAGTTTTCGGATTACCTCTCGGGTTTGCACTCCCCACTGAATTGGCCATAGAATCTATTGTGCCGACACGGATTTTGAATTTGAGGCCTCGGGTGCAGTGTTTTTAACGTCGTGGTCCATAGCCAAACTTCGGCCATGCTTGTTCGCCGTATTTACAAAGTTTTCAGATTGCCTCCCGGGTTTGCACCCCCCACTGAATTGGCCATAGAATCAATTGTGTTGAGGCGGATTTTGAATTTGACGCCTCGAGTGCGGAGTTTTTGACGTCGTCGCCCATAGCCAAACTTGCGCGTGTGCTTGTGCACCATTTTTACAAATTTTTCAGATTGCCTCCCGGCTTGCCTCCTCTACTGAATTGGCCATAGAATCAATTTTGTTGAGACGGATTTTGAATTTTACGCCTCGGGTGTGGAATTTTTTACGTCGTCGCCCATAGCCAAACTTGCGCGCATGCTTGTGCGCAGTTTTTACAAAGTATTCAGATTGCCTCCTGGGTTTGCATCCCCTACTGAATTGGCCATAGAATCAATTGTGTTGAGGCGGATTTTGAATTTGATGCCTTGGGTGCGGAGTTTTTGACGTCGTCGCCCATAGCCAAACTTGTGCGTATGCTTGTGCGCCGCTTTTACAAAGTTTTCAGATTGCCCCCTGGGTTTGCAACCCCCACTGAATTGGCCATAGAATCAATTTTGTTGAGACTGAATTTGAATTTGACGCCTCGGGTGCGGAGTTTTTGACGTCGTCGCCCATAGCCAAACTTGCGCGTGTGCTTGTGCGCCGTTTTTACAAAGTTTCAGATTGCCTCCCGGGTTTGCATCCCCCACTGAATTGGCCATAGAATCAATTGTGTTGAGATGAATTTTGAATTTGACGCTTCGAGTGCGGAGTTTTTGACGTCGTCGCCCATAGCCAAACTTGCTTGTGTGCTTGTGCGCCATTTTTACAAATTTTTCAGATTGCCTCCCGACTTGCCTCCTCTACTGAATTGGCCATAGAATCAATTTTGTTGAGACGGATTTTGAATTTTACGCCTCGGGTGTGGAATTTTTTACGTCGTCGCCCATAGCCAAACTTGCGCGCATGCTTGTGCGCAGTTTTTACAAAGTTTTCAGATTGCCTCCTGGGTTTGCATTCCCTACTGAATTGGCCATAGAATCAATTGTGTTGAGGCGGATTTTGAATTTGACGCCTTGGGTGCGGAGTTTTTGACGTCGTCGCCCATAGCCAAACTTGTGCGTATGCTTGTGCGCCGCTTTTACAAAGTTTTCAGATTGCCCCCCTGGGTTTGCAACCCCCACTGAATTGGCCATAGAATCAATTTTGTTGAGACTGATTTTGAATTTGACGCCTCGGGTGCGGAGTTTTTGACGTCGTCGCCCATAGCCAAACTTGCGCGTGTGCTTGTGCGCCGTTTTTACAAAGTTTTCAGATTGCCTCCCGGGTTTGCATCCCCCACTGAATTGGCCATAGAATCAATTGTGTTGAGATGAATTTTGAATTTGACGCTTCGGGTGCAGAGTTTTTTACGTTGTCGCCCATAGCCAAACTTGCGTGTGTGCTTGTGCGCCGTTTTTACAAAGTTTTCAGATTGCCTCTCGGGTTGCAACCCTCATTGAATTGGCCATAGAATCTATTTTGTTCAGACGAATTTTGAATTTAACGCCTCGGGTGCGGAGTTTTTGACATCGTCGCCCATAGCCAAACTTGCGCGCATGCTTGTGCGCCGTTTTTACAAAGTTTTCAGATTGCCTCCCGGGTATGCGTCCCTACTGAATTGGCCAAAGAATCTATTGTGTTGAGACGGATTTTGAATTTGACGCCTCGGGTGCGGAGTTTTTGATGTCGTCGCCCATAGCCAAACTTGTGCATATGCTTGCGCGCCATTTTTACAAAGTTTTCAGATTGCCCCCTGGGTTTGCATCCCCCACTGAATTGGCCATAGAATCAATTGTGTCTAGACGGATTTTGAATTTGAGGCCTCGGGTGCAGTGTTTTTTACGTCGCGGTCCATAGCCAAATTGCGAGCATGCTTGTGCACCATTTTTACAAAGTTTTTATATTGCCTCCCGGGTTTGCATCCCCCACTGAATTGGCAATAGGATCAATTGCGTGGAGACGGTTTTTGACGTCGTGGCCCATTGCCACACTTTCGCGCATGCTTATGCGCCGTTTTTACAAAGTTTTTGGATTACCTCTCGGGTTTGTACTCCCCACTGAATTGGCCATAGAATCTATTGTGCCGACACGGATTTTGAATTTGAGGCCTCGGGTGCAGTGTTTTTAACGTCGTGGTCCATTGCCAAACTTCAGCCATGCTTGTGCGCCGTTTTTACAAAGTTTTCAGATTGCCTCCCGGGTTTGCATCCCCCACTGAATTGGCCATAGAATCAATTGTGTTGATACGGATTTTGAATTTGACGCCTCAAGTGCGGATTTTTGACGTCGTCGCCCATAACCAAACTTGCGCGCATGCTTGTGCGCCGTTTTTACAAAGTTTTCAGATTGCCTCCTGGGATTGCAACCCCCACTGAATTGGCCATAAAATCAATTGTGTTGAGGCGGATTTTGAATTTGACGCCTTGGGTGGGGAGTTTTTGACGTCGTCGCCCATAGCCAAACTTGCGCGTATGCTTGTGCGCCGTTTTTACAAAGTTTTCAGATTGCCCCCTGGGTTTGCAACCCCCACTGAATTGGCCATAGAATCAATTTTGTTGAGACTGATTTTGAATTTGACGCCTTTGGTGCGGAGTTTTTGACGTCGTCGCCCATAGCCAACTTGCGCGTGTGCTTGTGCGCCATTTTTACAAAGTTTTCAGATTGTCTCCCGGGTTTGCATCCCCCACTGAATTGGCCATAGAATGAATTGTGTTGAGATGAATTTTGAATTTGACGCCTCGGGTGCGGAGTTTTTGACTTTGTCGCCCATAGCCAAACTTGCGTGTGTGCTTGTGCGCCATTTTTACAAAGTTTTCAGATTGCGTCTCGGGTTGCAACCCTCACTAAACTGGCCATAGAATCTATTTTGTTGAGACGAATTTTGAATTTAACGCCTCGGGTGCGGAGTTTTTGACATCGTCGCCCATAGCCAAACTTGCACGCATGCTTGTGCGCCATTTTTACAAAGTTTTTATATTGCCTCCCGGGTTTGCATCCCCCACTGAATTGGCAATAGGATCAATTGCGTTGAGACGGTTTTTGACGTCGTGGCCCATTGCCATACTTTCGCGTATGCTTATGCGCCGTTTTTACAAAGTTTTCGGATTACCTCTCGGGTTTGCACTCCCCACTGAATTGGCCATAGAATCTATTGTGCCGACACGGATTTTGAATTTGAGGCCTCGGGTGCAGTGTTTTTAACGTCGTGGTCCATAGCCAAACTTCGGCCATGCTTGTGCGCCGTTTTTACAAAGTTTTCATATTGCCTCCCGGGTTTGCATCCCCCACTGAATTGGCCATAGAATCAATTGTGTTGAGACGGATTTTGAATTTGACGCCTCGAGTGCGGAGTTTTTGACGTCGTCGCTCATAGCCAAACTTGCGCGTGTGCTTGTGCGCCATTTTTACAAATTTTTCAGATTGCCTCCCGGCTTGCCTCCTCTACTGAATTGGCCATAGAATCAATTGTGTTGAGACGGATTTTGAATTTGACGCCACGGGTGCGGAGTTTTTGATGTCGTCGCCCATAGCCAAACTTGTGCATATGCTCGTGCGCCATTTTTACAAAGTTTTCAAATTGCCCCCTGGTTTTGCATCCCCCACTGAATTGGCCATAGAATCAATTGTGTCGAGACGGATTTTGAATTTGAGGCCTCGGGTGCAGTGTTTTTGACGTCGTGGTCCATAGCCAAATTGCGAGCATGCTTGTGCGCCATTTTTACAAAGTTTTTATATTGCCTCCCGGGTTTGCATCCCCCACTGAATTGGCAGTAGGATCAATTGCGTTAGGACGGTTTTTGACGTCGTGGCCCAATGCCACACTTTCGCGCATGCTTATGCACCGTTTTTACAAAGTTTTCGGATTACCTCTCGGGTTTGCACTCCCCACTGAATTGGCCATAGAATCAATTGTGCCGACACGGATTTTGAATTAGAGGCCTCGGGTGCAGTGTTTTTAACGTCGTGGTCCATAGCCAAACTTCGGCCATGCTTGTGCGTCGTTTTTACATAGTTTTCAGATTACCTCCCGGGTTTGCATCCCCCACTGAATTGGCCATAGAATCAATTGTGTTGAGATGGATTTTGAATTTGACGCCTCCAGTGCGGATTTTTTACGTCGTCGCCCATAGGTAAACTTGCGCGTGTGCTTGTGCGACGTTTTTACAAAGATTTCAGATTGCCTCCCGGGTTGCCTCCTCTGCTGAATTGGCCATAGAATCAATTTTTTTGAGACGAATTTTGAATTTTACGCCTCGGGTGTGGAATTTTTGACGTCGTCGCCCATAACCAAACTTGCGCGCATGCTTGTGCGCCGTTTTTACAAAGTTTTCAGATTGCCTCCTGGGATTGCATCCCCCACTGAATTGGCCATAAAATCAATTGTGTTGAGGCGGATTTTGAATTTGACGCCTTGGGTGCGGAGTTTTTGACGTCGTCGCCCATAGCCAAACTTGCGCGTATGCTTGTGCGCTGTTTTTACACAGTTTTCAGATTGCCCCCTGGGTTTGCAACCCCCATTGAATTGGCCATAGAATCAATTTTGTTGAGACTGATTTTGAATTTGACGCCTCGGGTGCGGAGTTTTTGACTTCGTCGCCCATAGCCAAACTTGCGCGTATGCTTATGCGCCATTTTTACAAAGTTTTCAGATTGCCCCCTGGTTTTGCATCCCCCACTGAATTGGCCATAGAATCAATTGTGTTGAGACGGATTTTGAACTTGAGGCCTCGGGTGTAGTGTTTTTGACGTCGTGGTCCATAGCCAAATTGCGAGCATGCTTGTGCGCCATTTTTACAAAGTTTTTATATTGCCTCCCGGGTTTGCATCCCCCACAGAATTGGCAATAGTATCAATTGCGTCGAGACGGTTTTTGACTTCGTGGCCCATTGCCACACTTTCACGCATGCTTATGCGCCGTTTTTACAAAGTTTTCGGATTACCTCTCGGGTTTGCACTCCCCACTGAATTGGCCATAGAATCTATTGTGCCGACACGGATTTTGAATTTGAGGCCTCGGGTGCAGTGTTTTTAACGTCGTGGTCCATAGCCAAACTTCGGCCATGCTTGTGCGCCGTTTTTACAAAGTCTTCAGATTGCCTCCCGGGTTTGCATCCCCCACTGAATTGGCCATAGAATCAATTGTGTTGAGACGGATTTTGAATTTGACGCCTCGAGTGCGGAGTTTTTGACGTCGTCGCCCATAGCCAAACTTGCGCGTGTGCTTGTGCGCCATGTTTACAAAGTGTTCAGATTGCCTCCCGGCTTGCCTCCTCTACTGAATTGGCCATAGAATCAATTTTGTTGAGACGGATTTTGAATTTTACGCCTCGGGTGTGGAATTTTTTACGTCGTCGCCCATAGCCAAACTTGCGCGCATGCTTGTGCGCAGTTTTTACAAAGTTTTCAGATTGCCTCCTGGGTTGGCATCCCCTACTGAATTGGCCATAGAATCAATTGTGTTGAGGCGGATTTTGAATTTGACGCCTTGGGTTCGGAGTTTTTGACGTCGTCGCCCATAGCCAAACTTGCGCGTATGCTTGTGCACCGTTTTTACAAAGTTTTCAGATTGCCCCCTGGGTTTGCAACCCCCACTGAATTGGCCATATAATCAATTTTGTTGAGACTGATTTTGAATTTGACGCCTCGGGTGCGGAGTTTTTGATGTCGTCGCCCATAGCCAAACTTGCGCGTGTGCTTGTGCGCCGTTTTTACAAAGTTTTCAGATTGCCTCCCGGGTTTGCATCCCCCACTGAATTGGCCATATAATCAATTGTGTTGAGATGAATTTTGAATTTGACGCTTCGGGTGCAGAGTTTTTGATGTCGTCGCCCATAGCCAAACTTGTGCATATGCTTGCGCGCCATTTTTACAAAGTTTTCAGATTGCCCCCTGGGTTTGCATCCCCCACTGAATTGGCCATAGAATCAATTGTGTCGAGACGGATTTTGAATTTGAGGCCTCGGGTGCAGTGTTTTTTACGTCGTGGTCCATAGCCAAATTGCGAGCATGCTTGTGCGCCATTTTTACAAAGTTTTTATATTGCCTCCCGGGTTTGCATCCCCCACTGAATTGGCAATAGGATCAATTGCGTCGAGACGGTTTTTGACGTCGTGGCCCATAGCCACACTTTCGCGCATGCTTATACGCCGTTTTTACAAAGTTTTCGGATTACCTCTCGGGTTTGCACTCCCCACTAAATTGGCCATAGAATCAATTGTGCCGACACGGATTTTGAATTAGAGGCCTCGGGTGCAGTGTTTTTAACGTCGTGGTCCATAGCCAAACTTCGGCCATGCTTGTGCGTCGTTTTTACATACTTTTCAGATTGCCTCCCGGGTTTGCATCCCCCACTGAATTGGCCATAGAATCAATTGTGTTGAGACGGATTTTGAATTTGACGCCTCCAGTGCGGATTTTTTACGTCGTCGCCCATAGCCAAACTTGCGCGTGTGCTTGTGCGCCGTTTTTACAAAGATTTCAGATTGCCTCCCGGGTTGCCTCCTCTGCTGAATTGGCCATAGAATCAATTTTTTTGAGACGAATTTTGAATTTGACGCCTTGGGTTCGGAGTTTTTGACGTCGTCGCCCATAGCCAAACTTGCGCGTATGCTTGTGCACCGTTTTTACAAAGTTTTCAGATTGCCCCCTGGGTTTGCAACCCCCACTGAATTGGCCATATAATCAATTTTGTTGAGACTGATTTTGAATTTGACGCCTCGGGTGCGGAGTTTTTGATGTCGTCGCCCATAGCCAAACTTGCGCGTGTGCTTGTGCGCCGTTTTTACAAAGTTTTCAGATTGCCTCCCGGGTTTGCATCCCCCACTGAATTGGCCATATAATCAATTGTGTTGAGATGAATTTTGAATTTGACGCTTCGGGTGCAGAGTTTTTGATGTCGTCGCCCATAGCCAAACTTGTGCATATGCTTGCGCGCCATTTTTACAAAGTTTTCAGATTGCCCCCTGGGTTTGCATCCCCCACTGAATTGGCCATAGAATCAATTGTGTCGAGACGGATTTTGAATTTGAGGCCTCGGGTGCAGTGTTTTTTACGTCGTGGTCCATAGCCAAATTGCGAGCATGCTTGTGCGCCATTTTTACAAAGTTTTTATATTGCCTCCCGGGTTTGCATCCCCCACTGAATTGGCAATAGGATCAATTGCGTCGAGACGGTTTTTGACGTCGTGGCCCATAGCCACACTTTCGCGCATGCTTATACGCCGTTTTTACAAAGTTTTCGGATTACCTCTCGGGTTTGCACTCCCCACTAAATTGGCCATAGAATCAATTGTGCCGACACGGATTTTGAATTAGAGGCCTCGGGTGCAGTGTTTTTAACGTCGTGGTCCATAGCCAAACTTCGGCCATGCTTGTGCGTCGTTTTTACATACTTTTCAGATTGCCTCCCGGGTTTGCATCCCCCACTGAATTGGCCATAGAATCAATTGTGTAGAGACGGATTTTGAATTTGACGCCTCCAGTGCGGATTTTTTACGTCGTCGCCCATAGCCAAACTTGCGCGTGTGCTTGTGCGCCGTTTTTACAAAGATTTCAGATTGCCTCCCGGGTTGCCTCCTCTGCTGAATTGGCCATAGAATCAATTTTTTTGAGACGAATTTTAAATTTTACGCCTCGGGTGTGGAATTTTTGACGTCGTCGCCCATAACCAAACTTGCGCGCATGCTTGTGCGCCGTTTTTACAAAGTTTTCAGATTGCCTCCTGGGATTGCATCCCCCACAGAATTGGCCATAAAATCAATTGTGTTGAGGCGGATTTTGAATTTGACGCCTTGGGTGCGGAGTTTTTGACGTCGTCGCCCATAGCCAAACTTGCGCGTATGCTTGTGCGCTGTTTTTACACAGTTTTCAGATTGCCCCCTGGGTTTGCAACCCCCATTGAATTGGCCATAGAATCAATTTTGTTGAGACTGATTTTGAATTTGACGCCTCGGGTGCGGAGTTTTTGACTTCGTCGCCCATAGCCAAACTTGCGCGTATGCTTATGCGCCATTTTTACAAAGTTTTCAGATTGCCCCCTGGTTTTGCATCCCCCACTGAATTGGCCATAGAATCAATTGTGTTGAGACGGATTTTGAACTTGAGGCCTCGGGTGTAGTGTTTTTGACGTCGTGGTCCATAGCCAAATTGCGAGCATGCTTGTGCGCCATTTTTACAAAGTTTTTATATTGCCTCCCGGGTTTGCATCCCCCACAGAATTGGCAATAGGATCAATTGCGTCGAGACGGTTTTTGACTTCGTGGCCCATTGCCACACTTTCACGCATGCTTATGCGCCGTTTTTACAAAGTTTTCGGATTACCTCTCGGGTTTGCACTCCCCACTGAATTGGCCATAGAATCTATTGTGCCGACACGGATTTTGAATTTGAGGCCTCGGGTGCAGTGTTTTTAACGTCGTGGTCCATAGCCAAACTTCCGCCATGCTTGTGCGCCGTTTTTACAAAGTCTTCAGATTGCCTCCCGGGTTTGCATCCCCCACTGAATTGGCCATAGAATCAATTGTGTTGAGACGGATTTTGAATTTGACGCCTCGAGTGCGGAGTTTTTGACGTCGTCGCCCATAGCCAAACTAGCGCGTGTGCTTGTGCGCCATGTTTACAAAGTGTTCAGATTGCCTCCCGGCTTGCCTCCTCTACTGAATTGGCCATAGAATCAATTTTGTTGAGACGGATTTTGAATTTTACGCCTCGGGTGTGGAATTTTTTACGTCGTCGCCCATAGCCAAACTTGCGCGCATGCTTGTGCGCAGTTTTTACAAAGTTTTCAGATTGCCTCCTGGGTTGGCATCCCCTACTGAATTGGCCATAGAATCAATTGTGTTGAGGCGGATTTTGAATTTGACGCCTTGGGTTCGGAGTTTTTGACGTCGTCGCCCATAGCCAAACTTGCGCGTATGCTTGTGCGCCGTTTTTACAAAGTTTTCAGATTGCCCCCTGGGTTTGCAACCCCCACTGAATTGGCCATATAATCAATTTTGTTGAGACTGATTTTGAATTTGACGCCTCGGGTGCGGAGTTTTTGATGTCGTCGCCCATAGCCAAACTTGCGCGTGTGCTTGTGCGCCATTTTTACAAAGTTTTCAGATTGCCTCCCGGGTTTGCATCCCCCACTGAATTGGCCATATAATCAATTGTGTTGAGATGAATTTTGAATTTGACGCTACGGGTGCAGAGTTTTTGATGTCGTCGCCCATAGCCAAACTTGTGCATATGCTTGCGCGCCATTTTTACAAAGTTTTCAGATTGCCCCCTGGGTTTGCATCCCCCACTGAATTGGCCATAGAATCAATTGTGTCGAGACGGATTTTGAATTTGAGGCCTCGGGTGCAGTGTTTTTTACGTCGTGGTCCATAGCCAAATTGCGAGCATGCTTGTGCGCCATTTTTACAAAGTTTTTATATTGCCTCCCGGGTTTGCATCCCCCACTGAATTGGCAATAGGATCAATTGCGTCGAGACGGTTTTTGACGTCGTGGCCCATAGCCACACTTTCGCGCATGCTTATACGCCGTTTTTACAAAGTTTTCGGATTACCTCTCGGGTTTGCACTCCCCACTAAATTGGCCATAGAATCAATTGTGCCGAAACGGATTTTGAATTTGAGGCCTCGGGTGCAGTGTTTTTAACGTCGTGGTCCATAGCCAAACTTCGGCCATGCTTGTGCGCCGTTTTTACAAAGTTTTCAGATTGCCTCCCGGATTTGCATCCCCCACTGAATTGGCCATAGAATCAATTGTGTTGAGACGGATTTTGAATTTGACGCCTCGAGTGCGGAGTTTTTGACGTCGTCGCCCATAGCCAAACTTGCGCGTGTGCTTGTGCGCCATTTTTACAAAGTTTTCAGATTGCCCCCTGGTTTTGCATCCCCCACTGAATTGGCCATAGAATCAATTGTGTTGAGACGGATTTTGAACTTGAGGCCTCGGGTGTAGTGTTTTTGACGTCGTGGTCCATAGCCAAATTGCGAGCATGCTTGTGCGCCATTTTTACAAAGTTTTTATATTGCCTCCCGGGTTTGCATCCCCCACAGAATTGGCAATAGGATCAATTGCGTCGAGACGGTTTTTGACTTCGTGGCCCATTGCCACACTTTCACGCATGCTTATGCGCCGTTTTTACAAAGTTTTCGGATTACCTCTCGGGTTTGCACTCCCCACTGAATTGGCCATAGAATCTATTGTGCCGACACGGATTTTGAATTTGAGGCCTCGGGTGCAGTGTTTTTAACGTCGTGGTCCATAGCCAAACTTCCGCCATGCTTGTGCGCCGTTTTTACAAAGTCTTCAGATTGCCTCCCGGGTTTGCATCCCCCACTGAATTGGCCATAGAATCAATTGTGTTGAGACGGATTTTGAATTTGACGCCTCGAGTGCGGAGTTTTTGACGTCGTCGCCCATAGCCAAACTAGCGCGTGTGCTTGTGCGCCATGTTTACAAAGTGTTCAGATTGCCTCCCGGCTTGCCTCCTCTACTGAATTGGCCATAGAATCAATTTTGTTGAGACGGATTTTGAATTTTACGCCTCGGGTGTGGAATTTTTTACGTCGTCGCCCATAGCCAAACTTGCGCGCATGCTTGTGCGCAGTTTTTACAAAGTTTTCAGATTGCCTCCTGGGTTGGCATCCCCTACTGAATTGGCCATAGAATCAATTGTGTTGAGGCGGATTTTGAATTTGACGCCTTGGGTTCGGAGTTTTTGACGTCGTCGCCCATAGCCAAACTTGCGCGTATGCTTGTGCGCCGTTTTTACAAAGTTTTCAGATTGCCCCCTGGGTTTGCAACCCCCACTGAATTGGCCATATAATCAATTTTGTTGAGACTGATTTTGAATTTGACGCCTCGGGTGCGGAGTTTTTGATGTCGTCGCCCATAGCCAAACTTGCGCGTGTGCTTGTGCGCCATTTTTACAAAGTTTTCAGATTGCCTCCCGGGTTTGCATCCCCCACTGAATTGGCCATATAATCAATTGTGTTGAGATGAATTTTGAATTTGACGCTACGGGTGCAGAGTTTTTGATGTCGTCGCCCATAGCCAAACTTGTGCATATGCTTGCGCGCCATTTTTACAAAGTTTTCAGATTGCCCCCTGGGTTTGCATCCCCCACTGAATTGGCCATAGAATCAATTGTGTCGAGACGGATTTTGAATTTGAGGCCTCGGGTGCAGTGTTTTTTACGTCGTGGTCCATAGCCAAATTGCGAGCATGCTTGTGCGCCATTTTTACAAAGTTTTTATATTGCCTCCCGGGTTTGCATCCCCCACTGAATTGGCAATAGGATCAATTGCGTCGAGACGGTTTTTGACGTCGTGGCCCATAGCCACACTTTCGCGCATGCTTATACGCCGTTTTTACAAAGTTTTCGGATTACCTCTCGGGTTTGCACTCCCCACTAAATTGGCCATAGAATCAATTGTGCCGAAACGGATTTTGAATTTGAGGCCTCGGGTGCAGTGTTTTTAACGTCGTGGTCCATAGCCAAACTTCGGCCATGCTTGTGCGCCGTTTTTACAAAGTTTTCAGATTGCCTCCCGGATTTGCATCCCCCACTGAATTGGCCATAGAATCAATTGTGTTGAGACGGATTTTGAATTTGACGCCTCGAGTGCGGAGTTTTTGACGTCGTCGCCCATAGCCAAACTTGCGCGTGTGCTTGTGCGCCATTTTTACAAAGTTTTCAGATTGCCTCCCGGCTTGCCTCCTCTACTGAATTCGCCATAGAATAAATTTTGTTGAGACGGATTTTGAATTTTACGCCTCGGTTGTGGAATTTTTTACGTCGTCGCCCATAGCCAAACTTGCGCATATGCTTGTGCGCCGTTTTTACAAAGTTTTCAGATTGCCCCCTGGGTTTGCAACCCCCACTGAATTGGCCATAGAATCAATTTTGTTGAGACTGATTTTGAATTTGACGCCTCGGGTGCGGAGTTTTTGACGTCGTCGCCCATAGCCAAACTTGCGCGTGAGCTTGTGCGCCGTTTTTACAAAGTTTTCAGATTGCCTCCCGGGTTTTCACCCCCCACTAAATTGGCCATAGAATCAATTGTGTTGAGACGAGTTTTGAATTTGACGCCTCGGGTGTGGAGTTTTTGACGTCGTCGCCAATAGCCAAACTTGCGCGTGTGCTTGTGCGCCGTTTTTACAAAGTTTTCAGATTGCCTCACGGGTATGCATCCCTACTGAATTGGCCATAAAATCAATTGTGTTGAGACGGATTTTGAATTTGACGCCTTGGGTGCGGAGTTTTTGACGTCGTCGCCCATAGCCAAACATGCGCGTATGCTTGTGCGCCGCTTTTACAAAGTTTTCAGATTGCCCCCTGGGTTTGCAACCCCCACTGAATTGGCCATAGAATCAATTTTGTTGAGACTGATTTTGAATTTGACGCCTCGGGTGCGGAGTTTTTGACGTCGTCGCCCATAGCCAAACTTGCGCGTGTGCTTGTTCGCCGTTTTTACAAAGTTTTCAGATTGCATCCCGGGTTTGCAACCCCCACTGAATTGGCCATAGAATCAATTTTGTTGAGACTGAATTTGAATTTGATGCCTCGGGTGCGGAGTTTTTGACGTCGTCGCCCATAGCCAAACTTGCGCGTGTGCTTGTGCGCCGTTTTTACAAAGTTTCAGATTGCCTCCCGGGTTTGCATCCCCCACTGAATTGGCCATAGAATCAATTGTGTTGAGATGAATTTTGAATTTGACGCTTCGGGTGCAGAGTTTTTTACGTTGTCGCCCATAGCCAAACTTGCGTGTGTGCTTGTACGCCGTTTTTACAAAGTTTTCAGATTGCCTCCCGGGTTTGCATCCCCCACTGAATTGGCCATAGAATCAATTGTGTTGAGACGAATTTTGAATTTGACGCCTCAAGTGCGGATTTTTGACGTCGTCGCCCATAGCCAAACTTACGCGTGTGCTTGTGCGCCGTTTTTACAAAGTTTTCAGATTGCCTCCCGGGTTGCCTCCTCTGCTGAATTGGCCATAGAATCAATTTTGTTGAGACTGATTTTGAATTTGACGCCTCGGGTGCGGAGTTTTTGACGTCGTCGCCCATAGCCAAACTTGCGCGTGTGTTTGTGCGCCGTTTTTACAAAGTTTTCAGATTGCCTCCCGGGTTTGCATCCCCCACTGAATTGGCCATATAATCAATTGTGTTGAGATGAATTTTGAATTTGACGCTTCGGGTGCAGAGTTTTTGAAGTCGTCGCCCATAGCCAAACTTGTGCATATGCTTGCGCGCCATTTTTACAAAGTTTTAAGATTGCCCCCTGGGTTTGCATCCCCCACTGAATTGGCCATAGAATCAATTGTGTCGAGACGGATTTTGAATTTGAGGCCTCGGGTGCAGTGTTTTTTACGTCGTGGTCCATAGCCAAATTGCGAGCATGCTTGTGCGCCATTTTTACAAAGTTTTTATATTGCCTCCCGGGTTTGCATCCCCCACTGAATTGGCAATAGGATAAATTGCGTCGAGACGGTTTTTGACGTCGTGGCCCATAGCCACACTTTCGCGCATGCTTATACGCCATTTTTACAAAGTTTTCGGATTACCTCTCGGGTTTGCACTCCCCACTAAATTGGCCATAGAATCAATTGTGCCGAAACGGATTTTGAATTTGAGGCCTCGGGTGCAGTGTTTTTAACGTCGTGGTCCATAGCCAAACTTCGGCCATGCTTGTGCGCCGTTTTTACAAAGTTTTCAGATTGCCTCCCGAATTTGCATCCCCCACTGAATTGGCCATAAAATCAATTGTGTTGAGACGGATTTTGAATTTGACGCCGCGAGTGCGGAGTTTTTGACGTCGTCGCCCATAGCCAAACTTTCGCGTGTGCTTGTGCGCCATTTTTACAAAGTTTTCAGATTGCCTCCCGGCTTGCCTCCTCTACTGAATTCGCCATAGAATAAATTTTGTTGAGACGGATTTTGAATTTTACGCCTCGGTTGTGGAATTTTTTACGTCGTCGCCCATAGCCAAACTTGCGCATATGCTTGTGCGCCGTTTTTACAAAGTTTTCAGATTGCCCCCTGGGTTTGCAACCCCCACTGAATTGGCCATAGAATCAATTTTGTTGAGACTGATTTTGAATTTGACGCCTCGGGTGCGGAGTTTTTGACGTCGTCGCCCATAGCCAAACTTGCGCGTGAGCTTGTGCGCCGTTTTTACAAAGTTTTCAGATTGCCTCCCGGGTTTTCACCCCCCACTAAATTGGCCATAGAATCAATTGTGTTGAGACGAGTTTTGAATTTGACGCCTCGGGTGTGGTGTTTTTGACGTCGTCGCCAATAGCCAAACTTGCGCGTGTGCTTGTGCGCCATTTTTACAAAGTTTTCAGATTGCCTCCCGGCTTGCCTCCTCTACTGAATTCGCCATAGAATAAATTTTGTTGAGACGGATTTTGAATTTTACGCCTCGGTTGTGGAATTTTTTACGTCGTCGCCCATAGCCAAACTTGCGCATATGCTTGTGCGCCATTTTTACAAAGTTTTCAGATTGCCCCTTGGGTTTGCATCCCCCACTGAATTGGCCATAGAATCAATTGTGTCGAGACGGATTTTGAATTTGAGGCCTCGGGTGCAGTGTTTTTGACGTCGTGGTCCATAGCCAAATTCCGAGCATGCTTGTGCGCCATTTTTACAAAGTTTTTATATTGCCTCCCAGGTTTGCATCCCCCACTGAATTGTCAATAGGATCAATTGCGTCGAGACGGTTTTTGACGTCGTGGCCCATTGTCACACTTACGCGCATGCTTATGCGCCGGTTTTTACAAAGTTTTCGGATTAGCTCTCAGGTTTGCACTCCCCACTGAATTGGCCATAGAATCAATTGTGCCGAGACGGATTTTGAATTTGAGGCCTCGGGTGCAGCGTTTTTAACGTCGTGGTCCATAGCCAAACTTCGGCCATGCTTGTGCGCCGTTTTTACAAAGTTTTCAGATTGCCTCCCGGGTTTGCATCCCCCACTGAATTGGCCATAGAATCAATTGTGTTGATACGGATTTCGAATTTGACGCCTCAAGTGCGGATTTTTGACGTCGTCGCCCATAACCAAACTTGCGCGCATGCTTGTGCGCTATTTTTACAAAGTTTTCAGATTGCCTCCTGGGATTGCAACCCCCACTGAATTGGCCATAAAATCAGTTGTGTTGAGGCGGATTTTGAATTTGACGCCTTGGGTGGGGAGTTTTTGACGTCGTCGCCCATAGCCAAACTTGCGCGTATGCTTGTGCGCCGTTTTTACAAAGTTTTCAGATTGCCCACTGGGTTTGCAACCCCCACTGAATTGGCCATAGAATCAATTTTGTTGAGACTGATTTTGAATTTGACGCCTTGGGTGCGGAGTTTTTGACGTCGTCGCCCATAGCCAACTTGCGCGTGTGCTTGTGCGCCATTTTTACAAAGTTTTCAGATTATCCGGGTTTTGCATCCCCCACTGAATTGGCCATAGAATCAATTGTGTCGAGACGGATTTTGAATTTGAGGCCTCGGGTGCAGTGTTTTTGACGTCGTGGTCCATAGCCAAATTGCGAGCATGCTTGTGCGCCATTTTTACAAAGTTTTTATATTGCCTCCCGGGTTTGCATCCCCCACTGAATTGGCAATAGGATCAATTGCGTCGAGACGGTTTTTGACGTCGTGGCCCATTGCCACACTTTCGCGCATGCTTATTCGCCGTTTTTACAAAGTTTTCGGATTACCTCTCGGGTTTGCACTCCCCACTGAATTGGCCATAGAATCTATTGTGCCGACACGGATTTTGAATTTGAGGCCTCGGGTGCAATGTTTTTAACGTCGTGGTCCATAGCCAAACTTCGGCCATGCTTGTGCGCCGTTTTTACAAAGTTTTCAGATTGCCTCCCGGGTTTGCAACCCCCACTGAATTGGCCATAGAATCAATTGTGTTGATACGGATTTCGAATTTGACGCCTCAAGTGCGGATTTTTGACGTCGTCGCCTATAACCAAACTTGCGCGCGTGCTTGTGCGCCGTTTTTACAAAGTTTTCAGATTGCCTCCTGGGATTGCAACCCCCACTGAATTGGCCATAAAATCAGTTGTGTTGAGGCGGATTTTGAATTTGACGCCTTGGGTGGGGAGTTTTTGACGTCGTCGCCCATAGCCAAACTTGCGCGTATGCTTGTGCGCCGTTTTTACAAAGTTTTCAGATTGCCCACTGGGTTTGCAACCCCCACTGAATTGGCCATAGAATCAATTTTGTTGAGACTGATTTTGAATTTGACGCCTTGGGTGCGGAGTTTTTGACGTCGTCGCCCATAGCCAACTTGCGCGTGTGCTTGTGCGCCATTTTTACAAAGTTTTCAGATTACCCGGGTTTTGCATCCCCCACTGAATTGGCCATAGAATCAATTGTGTCGAGACGGATTTTGAATTTGAGGCCTCGGGTGCAGTGTTTTTGACGTCGTGGTCCATAGCCAAATTGCGAGCATGCTTGTGCGCCATTTTTACAAAGTTTTTATATTGCCTCCCGGGTTTGCATCCCCCACTGAATTGGCAATAGGATCAATTGCGTCGAGACGGTTTTTGACGTTGTGGCCCATTGCCACACTTTCGCGCATGCTTATTCGCCGTTTTTACAAAGTTTTCGGATTACCTCTCGGGTTTGCACTCCCCACTGAATTGGCCATAGAATCTATTGTGCCGACACGGATTTTGAATTTGAGGCCTCGGGTGCAATGTTTTTAACGTCGTGGTCCATAGCCAAACTTCGGGCATGCTTGTGCGCCGTTTTTACAAAGTTTTCAGATTGCCTCCCGGGTTTGCATCCCCCACTGAATTGGCCATAGAATCAATTGTGTTGATACGGATTTTGAATTTGACGCCTCAAGTGCGGATTTTTGACGTCGTCGCCTATAACCAAACTTGCGCGCGTGCTTGTGCGCCGTTTTTACAAAGTTTTCAGATTGCCTCCTGGGATTGCAACCCCCACTGAATTGGCCATAAAATCAATTGTGTTGAGGCGGATATTGAATTTGACGCCTTGGGTGGGGAGTTTTTGACGTCGTCGCCCATAGCCAAACTTGCGCGTATGCTTGTGCGCCGTTTTTACAAAGTTTTCAGATTGCCCCCTAGGTTTGCAACCCCCACTGAATTGGCCATAGAATCAATTTTGTTGAGACTGACTTTGAATTTGACGCCTTGGGTGCGGAGTTTTTGACGTCGTCGCCCATAGCCAACTCGCGCGTGTGCTTGTGAGCCATTTTTACAAATTTTCAGATTGCCCCCTGGTTTTGCATCCTCCACTGAATTGGCCATAGAATCAATTGTGTCGAGACGAATTTTGAATTTGAGGCCTCGGGTGCAGTGTTTTTGACGTCGTGGTCCATAGCCAAATTGCGAGCATGCTTGTGCGCCATTTTTACAAAGTTTTTATATTGCCTCCCGGGTTTGCATCCCCCACTGAATTGGCAATAAGATCAATTGCGTCGAGACGGTTTTTGACGTTGTGGCCCATTTCCACACTCTCGCGCATGCTTATGCGCCGTTTATACAAAGTTTTCAGATTACCTCTCGGGTTTGCACTCCCCACTGAATTGGCCATAGAATCTATTGTGCTGACACGGATTTTGAATTTGAGGCCTCGGGTGCAGTGTTTTTAACGTCGTGGTCCATAGCCAAACTTCAGCCATGCTTGTGCGCCGTATTTACAAAGTTTTCAGATTGCCTCCCGGGTTTGCATCCCCCACTGAATTGGCCATAGAATCAATTGTGTTGAGACGGATTTTGAATTTAATGCCTCGGGTGCGGAGTTTTTGACGTCGTCGCCCATAGCCAAACTTGCGCGTGTGCTTGTGCGGCATTTTTACAAAGTTTTCAGATTGCCTCTCGGGTTTGCACTCCCCACTAAATTGGCCATAGAATCAATTGTGCCGAAACGGATTTTGAATTTGAGGCCTCGGGTGCAGTGTTTTTAACGTCGTGGTCCATAGCCAAACTTCGGCCATGCTTGTGCGCCGTTTTTACAAAGTTTTCAGATTGCCTCCCGGATTTGCATCCCCCACTGAATTGGCCATAGAATCAATTGTGTTGAGACGGATTTTGAATTTGACGCCTCGAGTGCGAAGTTTTTGACGTCGTCGCCCATAGCCAAACTTGCGCGTGTGCTTGTGCGCCATTTTTACAAAGTTTTCAGATTGCCTCCCGGCTTGCCTCCCGGCTTGCCTCCTCTACTGAATTCGCCATAGAATAAATTTTGTTGAGACGGATTTTGAATTTTACGCCTCGGTTGTGGAATTTTTTACGTCGTCGCCCATAGCCAAACTTGCGCATATGCTTGTGCGCCGTTTTTACAAAGTTTTCAGATTGCCCCCTGGGTTTGCAACCCCCACTGAATTGGCCATAGAATCAATTTTGTTGAGACTGATTTTGAATTTGACGCCTCGGGTGCGGAGTTTTTGACGTCGTCGCCCATAGCCAAACTTGCGCGTGAGCTTGTGCGCCGTTTTTACAAAGTTTTCAGATTGCCTCCCGGGTTTTCACCCCCCACTAAATTGGCCATAGAATCAATTGTGTTGAGACGAGTTTTGAATTTGACGCCTCGGGTGTGGAGTTTTTGACGTCGTCGCCAATAGCCAAACTTGCGCGTGTGCTTGTGCGCCGTTTTTACAAAGTTTTCAGATTGCCTCACGGGTATGCATCCCTACTGAATTGGCCATAGAATCAATTGTGTTGAGACGGATTTTGAATTTGACGCCTCGGGTGCGGAGTTTTTGATGTCGTCGCCCATAGCCAAACTTGTGCATATGCTTGTGCGCCATTTTTACAAAGTTTTCAGATTGCCCCTTGGGTTTGCATCCCCCACTGAATTGGCCATAGAATCAATTGTGTCGAGACGGATTTTGAATTTGAGGCCTCGGGTGCAGTGTTTTTGACGTCGTGGTCCATAGCCAAATTGCGAGCATGCTTGTGCGCCATTTTTACAAAGTTTTTATATTGCCTCCCACGTTTGCATCCCCCACTGAATTGTCAATAGGATCAATCGCGTCGAGACGGTTTTTGACGTCGTGGCCCATTGCCAAACTTACGCGCATGCTTATGCGCCGTTTTTACAAATTTTTCGGATTACCTCTCGGGTTTGCACTCCCCACCGAATTGGCCATAGAATCAATTGTGCCGACACGGATTTTGAATTTGAGGCCTCGGGTGCAGTGTTTTTAACGTCGTGGTCCATAGCCAAACTTCAGCCATGCTTGTGCGCCGTATTTACAAAGTTTTCAGATTGCCTCCCGGGTTTGCATCCCCCACTGAATTGGCCATAGAATCAATTGTGTTGAGACGGATTTTGAATTTAATGCCTCGAGTTCGGAGTTTTTGACGTCGTCGCCCATAGCCAAACTTGCGCGTGTGCTTGTGCGCCATTTTTACAAATTTTTCAGATTGCCTCCCGGCTTGCCTCCTCTACTGAATTGGCCATAGAATCAATTTTGTTGAGACGGATTTTGAATTTTACGCCTCGGGTGTGGAATTTTTTACGTCGTCGCCCATAGCCAAACTTGCGCGCATGCTTGTGCGCAGTTTTTACAAAGTTTTCAGATTGTCTCACTACTACAAAATCGGGCTTTAGAGACGCTCAAAAGTGTCACTAAAATACAATTTAGTGACGCTTTTGATGTAGTGACGCTTTGGTCAAGCGTCACCTGATTTGGCGTTTCTATACAGTGTTATCGTGACGCCTGAAAAGCGTCACCGTAGATAGTCATTGTGACGCTTTTACACGTCATACTAACGCTATTTGGTGACGCTAACCGTTGTCACGACGGTGTTCTTTAGTGATGCTTTCTCGCGTCACGAAAAAATTATAACTAACTTAACTATCTCGTTTAGTGATGCTCCTATGCATCATAGTAACACTGTTTGGTGACGCTAACCGACATCACCACGGTGTGCTTTAGACATTTTCATATATGTAATATTAGTAACAATACACATATATGTGAGATTATACCATATGCATACCCTTAAGATGCTCAAACATATATAAACACATCATAATAATAAAATATTGTCATTTACTTGTAAACAAGAAACAACCATGTATATTCCAACTTGCGACAACCAGTGGAAAAGATATGCACTATCTACATAAATATAGAACAACTTCTCTCTACAAGCATCCTATCTTTGATCTAAAGAATAATGATAATCGTGAACAAACTATAAGTTTCAATCAATAAAGAATTTGTTATGTGGAATGAAAAGAGTCATGGTAGTTCTGTAAACACATGCCATCTTTGCAGATTGAGCAAGTTCACTAATGGCATCTTCAAACTACCTCTCTCCTTTGCTTATCAACCTACGATAGAATCTGAGAACAAAAAATAAAGTGTCGTGAGCTGATAACATAGGAGAACGAATTTTTTTTAGATATGCACTAATAGTGTTGCTAAGCCTTCAAATTAGCGAATATAATTAGAAATGAATGAAGATTCAAATGAATATCAACAATATGTATATTTCCTCTGTAATGGAACTAGAAGCAAATAAAGAACACATTGAAATAATAATTGGAAGCAACCCCAACTACTTGGTTGACAATTCTCAAGAGAACAATACATGTGCAGCTTATAATTACAGTTTCTTTTCATTCTCAATATCTATCTAGAAGGGAGGGGGAGACAAAAACACTGGACTTAATTTTGGTAGCTAAGTGAGTAAACAAGGAATATAATATAGACTATAAATTTATAGAACTTGGTGCAAGTCCCACATTTTCAAATCACCTCATATTCATAATAAAACGTTTTTTATTTAACCACCAAAGTGGGTGGTGACAGCTCAAATATATTTATTCATAGGTATTGATTTAATAAGTCCTCAATGTCATAAACTACTTACAATAGAAACGAAAAATCAAAATGAGGTTATTGATTAAAGCAAAGCAAAATAAAAGAATGGAAACAAATAAGGGAGTTTCAATATACCTTATACGCACTTTTATGAATGTTCAGAAACAATACTTGGTAACAATTTGCCATGTCACGAAACACCTATAATTGACAACCAGTTCATCATCAATACCAACATTCAGCGATGCAGTTAACATATAATCAACAAATACAGATATAAAAAAAAAAACAGCTCAACTCAGTGTATAAAGATAAGGCTATCATGCTACATTTCACGAACCTATGCATATTTGTATCCAGTGGCACTCTAAAGCAAAATACATATCTCCTTCAGTTTACTCACAGAGTTACAGTTACATAGAGTAAAATCACAGCCAAGTTAAAAATAATAAAATACAATACCTTAAAACTTGTACAAATATATTTTGATAATCAAAACTTAAGAAGTAAATTTCTTTCCCAATAAAGTCACATAAAAATTGAAACAATCAAGTTTCATAATACATAACTAGATAATTTATAACACCAACAGTTTGATGTGCCATCTCTACGCATCTGATCAAAACAAAATTTTGGAGTAGAAATCCCCCCTATTCTATAACTCAGTCAATAGCAATGAGAAGAGTGAACTACATAAACTTCAAGAAAAAATATTAATTTCTCGAAGCTTCATTTAAACCACTTTCAAAAACCAAAAAAATGGGTGAATGAGAAGAAACTATACCCGCAAACGGTCATGCTCCTCAACCCCCACCACAACATAAGCAAAGGTGATATTGTAATATTTATTTCATCATCAATTCCTGATATAAAACTGCAAAAGAACCAGTGCACATAACACTTTCAGCAATGAAAGATACTGTCTGAAGTAAAAACTAGGAAGAAGCTATAGAAACAAATTATATAATATTAGAGACATTCTAGAAACAACCAAATCAATCCACCTGTTTTAATTGTCCATATTGGGCTCGAATTGAAGTCACAATTATCTGAAAAGTGTTTCTATTCCATTGACACTAACAAAAGTTGCTACCATGTCCTGGAACCTATGGATAAAATATATAGTTTCACAATCCCAAGTGAGTTTATCATATTAATCGATAAAAATAAATAATAATGTGGTAAACATAGAATAATGAAAAGCATATCCTATTCAAAAAATAAGAAACTACAAATTTCAAAAGCTACAGTCAAAACACTTAATACACATAACAGAGTGCATACTTGAATTGTGATGACGCCCTATTTTCCAACTTCTTCCATGGCCTTTGCAATCAACTCACAATTTTCTCTTTCTCCATTTGCAGAAATTGTTCCAACCTACAAATTCTTAAGTGCATTGTGAGTTGTTTTCAAATGAAAATAGCAGACAAGACAAACCTTTTACATGAAGGCTACACAACTCTCCTATTGAGTAATTTATATATTTATAGTATAAATCTTTAACATCAAAACTCTTTATGCATACCAAATACATTTTTGCGAAATTGTTTAGACTAAAATATGAATATATAACATTGTGTGTTGGTAAGGTAAAAATTAACAAACTTGAGTGGAGACCTAATCTTGACTCTTTAAGATTTAGAATTGAACTCATAAAATTAACAATGTTCATGGAATTCTGTGCAAATAAATATACAAATAATTCATAAATGGACTCGAGTATTTTATGTTTCCCTACAACGAAACATAAATTTTGGGCAAATCCCCCAACCCTTATCCCTATTTCCCTCAACTACATCAATAACTGCTTCAAATTTGAGATGAGTTTGAAATTAAAAATAAATACCAGGTTCTTATAAAACAAATACTGCAGTAATTGAGAGAAACATAATTTGCATACAAAACAATGATTACAAGGAATTACCTATTGTTTTGGTGGCTTTATGCAACTCAAAATAAGAGATGACACAAGTGAAAAACTGGAATTGATCTTCTTGTCAATCTTCCAAGATATTAAATCAAACAGCGACTCTGTAAAACAAACACAATTCACATAAATCGAAAATCGAAAATAAACAAAAAGGGTTGATTGCAGGAAACTAATCAAAAACCCCAAAATCTAAAAATAAAATTTTCAAAAACACAGAAAGATTAATAGGAACGATTTACAGAAACTGAATCTAGAATTTCCTCAATTAAAATAAGAATAGAGAAAACAAGAAAATTATTCTCATACATTATCGATGAACGATAGAGATGAGGGAAGACGGAGGAAAACCCAGGACTCTAACGGAGAAAATTTGCACAAGTTATTATCGATGGAGAAAATCATACCAGATATTATCGATGTGAATTAAAGCTTTCGCGATGAAATCATGAACTATGGCTCTCACGCAGAGTGTGGAACTGAGAAGGCATGAAGGTCATCATGGAATTAGGGTGCGATAGTCATCTCTAGACTTTAAAAATTGGAAAATTGTTCGGCGTGAATCCAGTTTCGCGATCGGCTTGACTCCTGGTTTGGAAGAACAGTAGAGGGCTTCGATGGTTACTCTTTGAAGACAATTGGAGGGGCTGAATATTTCACTTTCGTTTCATCTCCTCTCTGGATCGATTGATGAAGCATGAAGATTTTGAAATTGGGGTGAAGCGACGTGGCAGAGAAAAAGGGTTGTAAAGAACAAAAGAGAGAAAGGGAGTGTGAAATAAATAAATAATAAGGAAGGGACCACAATAAAATTATGGGTGCTGAAAAATAGAAAGAGGCGTCACAAAATCTAATTAAACAATGCGGGCGTCATTAAATTTATTTACGGTGACGATTACTTAAAAGTTTCACTAAGGAAGCGTGACTATAGGGGATATTTTTTAGTAGTGTCTCCTGGGTTGGCATCCCCTACTGAATTGGCCATAGAATCAATTGTGTTGAGGCGGATTTTGAATTTTACGCCTTGGGTTCGGAGTTTTTGACGTCGTCGCCCATAGCCAAACTTGCGCGTATGCTTGTGCGCCGTTTTTACAAAGTTTTCAGATTGCCCCCTGGGTTTGCAACCCCCACTGAATTGGCCATATAATCAATTTTGTTGAGGCTGATTTTGAATTTGACGCCTCGGGTGCGGAGTTTTTGACGTCGTCGCCCATAGCCAAACTTGCGCGTGTGCTTGTGCGCCGTTTTTACAAAGTTTTCAGATTGCCTCCCGGGTTTGCATCCCCCACTGAATTGGCCATATAATCAATTGTGTTGAGATGAATTTTGAATTTGACGCTTCGGGTGTAGAGTTTTTGATGTCGTCGCCCATAGCCAAACTTGTGCATATGCTTGCGCGCCATTTTTACAAAGTTTTCAGATTGCCCCCTGGGTTTGCATCCCCCACTGAATTGGCCATAGAATCAATTGTGTCGAGACGGATTTTGAATTTGAGGCCTCGGGTGCAGTGTTTTTTACGTCGTGGTCCATAGCCAAATTGCGAGCATGCTTGTGCGCCATTTTTACAAAGTTTTTATATTGCCTCCCGGGTTTGCATCCCCCACTGAATTGGCAATAGGATCAATTGCGTCGAGACGGTTTTTGACGTCGTGGCCCATAGCCACACTTTCGCGCATGCTTATACGCCGTTTTTACAAAGTTTTCGGATTACCTCTCGGGTTAGCACTCCCCACTAAATTGGCCATAGAATCAATTATGCCGAAACGGATTTTGAATTTGAGGCCTCGGGTGCAGTGTTTTTAACGTCGTGGTCCATAGCCAAACTTCGGCCATGCTTGTGCGCCGTTTTTACAAAGTTTTCAGATTGCCTCCCGGATTTGCATCCCCCACTGAATTGGCCATAGAATCAATTGTGTTGAGACGGATTTTGAATTTGACGCCTCGAGTGCGGAGTTTTTGACGTCGTCGCCCATAGCCAAACTTGCGCGTGTGCTTGTGCGCCATTTTTACAAAGTTTTCAGATTGCCTCCCGGCTTGCCTCCCGGCTTGCCTCCTCTACTGAATTCGCCATAGAATAAATTTTGTTGAGACGGATTTTGAATTTTACGCCTCGGTTGTGGAATTTTTTACGTCGTCGCCCATAGCCAAACTTGCGCATATGCTTGTGCGCCGTTTTTACAAAGTTTTCAGATTGCCCCCTGGGTTTGCAACCCCCACTGAATTGGCCATAGAATCAATTTTGTTGAGACTGATTTTGAATTTGACGCCTCGGGTGCGGAGTTTTTGACGTCGTCGCCCATAGCCAAACTTGCGCGTGAGCTTGTGCGCCGTTTTTACAAAGTTTTCAGATTGCCTCCCGGGTTTTCACCCCCCACTAAATTGGCCATAGAATCAATTGTGTTGAGACGAGTTTTGAATTTGACGCCTCGGGTGTGGAGTTTTTTACGTCGTCGCCAATAGCCAAACTTGCGCGTGTGCTTGTGCGCCGTTTTTACAAAGTTTTCAGATTGCCTCACGGGTATGCATCCCTACTGAATTGGCCATAGAATCAATTGTGTTGAGACGGATTTTGAATTTGACGCCTCGGGTGCGGAGTTTTTGATGTCGTCGCCCATAGCCAAACTTGTGCATATGCTTGTGCGCCATTTTTACAAAGTTTTCAGATTGCCCCTTGGGTTTGCATCCCCCACTGAATTGGCCATAGAATCAATTGTGTCGAGACGGATTTTGAATTTGAGGCCTCGGGTGCAGTGTTTTTGACGTCGTGGTCCATAGCCAAATTGCGAGCATGCTTGTGCGCCATTTTTACAAAGTTTTTATATTGCCTCCCACGTTTGCATCCCCCACTGAATTGTCAATAGGATCAATCGCGTCGAGACGGTTTTTGACGTCGTGGCCCATTGCCAAACTTACGCGCATGCTTATGCGCCGTTTTTACAAAGTTTTCGGATTACCTCTCGGGTTTGCACTCCCCACCGAATTGGCCATAGAATCAATTGTGCCGACACGGATTTTGAATTTGAGGCCTCGGGTGCAGTGTTTTTAACGTCGTGGTCCATAGCCAAACTTCGGCCATGCTTGTGCGCCGTTTTTACAAAGTTTTCAGATTGCCTCCCGGGTTTGCATCCCCCACTGAATTGGCCATAGAATCAATTGTGTTGATACGGATTTTGAATTTGACGCCTCAAGTGCGGATTTTTGACGTCGTCGCCCATAACCAAACTTGCGCGCATGCTTGTGCGCCGTATTTACAAAGTTTTCAGATTGCCTCCTGGGATTGCAACCCCCACTGAATTGGCCATAAAATCAATTGTGTTGAGGCGGATTTTGAATTTGACGCATTGGGTGGGGAGTTTTTGACGTCGTCGCCCATAGCCAAACTTGCGCGTATGCTTGTGCGCCGATTGTACAAAGTTTTCAGATTGCCCCCTTGGTTTGCAACCCCCACTGAATTGGCCATAGAATCAATTTTGTTGAGACTGATTTTGAATTTGACGCCTTGGGTGCGGAGTTTTTGACGTCGTCGCCCATAGCCAACTTGCGCGTGTGCTTGTGCGCCATTTTTACAAAGTTTTCAGATTGCCCCTGGTTTTGCATCCCCCACCGAATTGGCCATAGAATCAATTGTGTCGAGACGGATTTTGAATTTGAGGCCTCGGGTGCAGTGTTTTTGACGTCGTGGTCCATAGCCAAATTGCGAGCATGCTTGTGCGCCATTTTTACAAAGTTTTTATATTGCCTCCCGGGTTTGCATCCCCCACTGAATTGGCAATAGGATCAATTGCGTCGAGACGGTTTTTGACGTCGTGGCCCATTGCCACACTTTCGCGCATGCTTATGCGCCGTTTTTACAAAGTTTTCGGATTACCTCTCGGGTTTGCACTCCCCACTGAATTGGCCATAGAATCTATTGTGTCTACACGGATTTTGAATTTGAGGCCTCGGGTGCAGTGTTTTTAACGTCGTGGTCCATAGCCAAACTTCGGCCATGCTTGTGCGCCGTTTTTACAAAGTTTTCAGATTGCCTCCCGGATTTGCATCCCCCACTGAATTGGCCATAGAATCAATTGTGTTGAGACGGATTTTGAATTTGACGCCTCGAGTGCGGAGTTTTTGACGTCGTCGCCCATAGCCAAACTTGCGCGTGTGCTTGTGCGCCATTTTTACAAAGTTTTCAGATTGCCTCCCGGCTTGCCTCCCGGCTTGCCTCCTCTACTGAATTCGCCATAGAATAAATTTTGTTGAGACGGATTTTGAATTTTACGCCTCGGTTGTGGAATTTTTTACGTCGTCGCCCATAGCCAAACTTGCGCATATGCTTGTGCGCCGTTTTTACAAAGTTTTCAGATTGCCCCCTGGGTTTGCAACCCCCACTGAATTGGCCATAGAATCAATTTTGTTGAGACTGATTTTGAATTTGACGCCTCGGGTGCGGAGTTTTTGACGTCGTCGCCCATAGCCAAACTTGCGCGTGAGCTTGTGCGCCGTTTTTACAAAGTTTTCAGATTGCCTCCCGGGTTTTCACCCCCCACTAAATTGGCCATAGAATCAATTGTGTTGAGACGAGTTTTGAATTTGACGCCTCGGGTGTGGAGTTTTTGACGTCGTCGCCAATAGCCAAACTTGCGCGTGTGCTTGTGCGCCATTTTTACAAAGTTTTCAGATTGCCCCTGGTTTTGCATCCCCCACTGAATTGGCCATAGAATCAATTGTGTCGAGACGGATTTTGAATTTGAGGCCTCGGGTGCAGTGTTTTTGACGTCGTGGTCCATAGCCAAATTGCGAGCATGCTTGTGCGCCATTTTTACAAAGTTTTTATATTGCCTCCCGGGTTTGCATCCCCCACTGAATTGGTAATAGGATCAATTGCGTCGAGACGGTTTTTGACGTCGTGGCCCATTGCCACACTTTCGCGCATGCTTATGCGCCGTTTTTACAAAGTTTTCGGATTACCTCTCGGGTTTGCACTCCCCACTGAATTGGCCATAGAATCTATTGTGTCTACACGGATTTTGAATTTGAGGCCTCGGGTGTAGTGTTTTTAACGTCGTGGTCCATAGCCAAACTTCGGCCATGCTTGTGCACCGTTTTTACAAAGTTTTCAGATTGCCTCCCGGGTTTGCATCCCCCACTGAATTGGCCATAGAATCAATTGTGTTGAGACGGATTTTGAATTTGACGCCTCGAGTGCGGAGTTTTTGACGTCGTCGCCCATAGCCAAACTTGCGCGTGTGCTTGTGCGCCATTTTTACAAATTTTTCAGATTGCCTCCCGGCTTGCCTCCTCTACTGAATTGGCCATAGAATCAATTTTGTTGAGACGGATTTTGAATTTTACGCCTCGGGTGTGGAATTTTTTACGTCGTCGCCCACAGCCAAACTTGCGCGCATGCTTGTGCGCAGTTTTTACAAAGTTTTCAGATTGCCTCCTGGGTTTGCATCCCCTACTGAATTGGCCATAGAATCAATTGTGTTGAAGCGGATTTTGAATTTGACGCCTTGGGTGCGGAGTTTTTGACGTCGTCGCCCATAGCCAAACTTGCGCGTATGCTTGTGCGCCGCTTTTACAAAGTTTTCAGATTGCCCCCTGGGTTTGCAACCCCCACTGAATTGGCCATAGAATCAATTTTGTTGTGACTGATTTTGAATTTGACGCCTCGGGTGTAGAGTTTTTTACGTCGTCGCCCATAGCCAAACTTGCGCGTGTGCTTGTGCGCCGTTTTTACAAAGTTTTCAGATTGCCTCCCGGGTTTGCATCCCCCACTGAATTGGCCATAGAATCAATTGTGTCGAGACGGATTTTGAATTTGACGCCTCGGGTGTAGAGTTTTTTACGTCGTCGCCCATAGCCAAACTTGCGCGTGTGCTTGTGCGCCGTTTTTACAAAGTTTTCAGATTGCCTCCGGGGTTTGCATCCCCCACTGAATTGGCCATAGAATCAATTGTGTCGAGACGGATTTTGAATTTGAGGCCTCGGGTGCTGTGTTTTTGACGTCGTGGTCCATAGCCAAATTGCGAGCATGCTTGTGCGCCATTTTTACAAAGTTTTTATATTGCCTCCCAGGTTTGCATCCCCCACTGAATTGTCAATAGGATCAATTGCGTCGAGACGGTTTTTGACGTCGTGGCCCATTGACACACTTACGCGCATGCTTATGCGCCGTTTTTAAAAAGTTTTTGGATTACCTCTCGGGTTTGCACTCCCCACTGAATTGGCCATAGAATCAATTGTGCCGAGAAGGATTTTGAATTTGAGGCCTCGGGTGCAGTGTTTTTAACGTCGTGGTCTATAGCCAAACTTCGGCCATGCTTGTGCGCCGTTTTTACAAAGTTTTCTGATTGCCTCCCGGGTTTGCATCCCCCACTGAATTGGCCATAGAATCAATTGTGTTGATACGGATTTTGAATTTGACGCCTCAAGTGCGGATTTTTGACGTCGTCGCCCATAACCAAACTTGCGCGCATGCTTGTGCGCCGTTTTTACAAAGTTTTCAGATTGCCTCCTGGGATTGCAACCCCCACTGAATTGGCCAAAAAATCAATTATGTTGAGGCGGATTTTGAATTTGACGCCTTGGGTGGGGAGTTTTTGACGTCGTCGCCCATAGCCAAACTTGCGCGTTTGCTTGTGCGCCGTTTTTACAAAGTTTTCAGATTGCCCCCTGGGTTTGCAACCCCCACTGAATAGGCCATAGAATCAATTTTGTTGAGACTGATTTTGAATTTGACGCCTTGGGTGCGGAGTTTTTGACGTCGTCGCCCATAGCCAACTTGCGCGTGTGCTTGTGCGCCATTTTTACAAATTTTCAGATTGCCCCCTGGTTTTGCATCCCCCACTGAATTGGCCATAGAATCAATTGTGTCGAGACGGATTTTGAATTTGAGGCCTCGGGTGCAGTGTTTTTGACGTTGTGGTCCATAGCCAAATTGCGAGCATGCTTGTGCGCCATTTTTACAAAGTTTTTATATTGCCTCCCGGGTTTGCATCCCCCACTGAATTGGCAATAGGATCAATTGCGTCGAGACGGTTTTTGACGTCGTGGCCCATTGCCACACTTTCGCGCATGCTTATGCGCCGTTTTTACAAAGTTTTCGGATTACCTCTCTGGTTTGCACTCCCCACTGAATTGGCCATAGAATCTATTGTGCCGACACGGATTTTGAATTTGAGGCCTCGGGTGCAGTGTTTTTAACGTCGTGGTCCATAGCCAAACTTCGGCCATGCTTGTGCGCCGTATTTACAAAGTTTTCAGATTGCCTCCCGGGTTTGCACCCCCCACTGAATTGGCCATAGAATCAATTGTGTTGAGACGGATTTTGAATTTGACGCCTCGAGTGCGGAGTTTTTGACGTCGTCGCCCATAGCCAAACTTGCGCGTGTGCTTGTGCGCCATTTTTACAAATTTTTCAGATTGCCTCCCGGCTTGCCTCCTCTACTGAATTGGCCATAGAATCAATTTTGTTGAGACAGATTTTGAATTTTACGCCTCGGGTGTGGAATTTTTTACGTCGTCGCCCATAGCCAAACTTGCGCGCATGCTTGTGCGCAGTTTTTACAAAGTTTTCAGATTGCCTCCTGGGTTTGCATCCCCTACTGAATTGGCCATAGAATCAAGAGATTATTAACCCCAGAGTACAAAATTCACACCCTAAGTGTGTGCTGATACATTCCCCTTTTTAAAAAAAAAAATTCCACTTGGTAATACAAAATTTCATATGAATGGTCGATTATACCCCTTATTTGTTAATAGATTTTTTATTTTCGTTTCTTCCGCCCCTTTTCATACCCCCTGCAAGTCTGTCTCTTGGCCTTCTTCCCAACTTTCTCCCCCATTCTTGGCCCTTCCATCGTTCTTCCCAGTTTTCTCCCCCAGTCTGCCGATCCTCCTACCTCGCGCCGCCGCCCCTCCCACACCTCCGATTATCTGCAAGAAGTCAAAGAGCATTCACGATGGAGTCTTGATCTTTGCAGAGTCGAGGTCGATCTGTTCGGCGCCCGAGAGATCGGCGAAGATGAGGATCTCGAGGTCCGGTCACGAACGCAGTAGATCGTTCGTCGGAGTAGATCCGAGTTATGGAAGAAGAAGCTGTCGGCGAAGGCCCGATGAAGGAGATCTAATCTTTTCATTGGCCGGAATATTGTTGAGGCGAAGGAGTTCGGGCTCGTTCACCAGAGTAGATCGTCTTCTCCGATCTACGCAGAGCCTGAATGCCCCGTCAAGATGCTCATCTTCTCCGTAGATCTAGGTTTTCTGAAAATAAGTTTCCCCCTATTTCTTCCATTATTTCTTTCGAGTTGGAATTTCGAGTTTCCCCCCAACCTCAAGTCCGGCTCCACGCCTGATGGTCACATTCTCAAATTTTCATGTAAGCAGGGGACAGTTAAAGTGTCAATGACAAGTCCTGGATTTGTGTTAGAGCCATATTCACCCCGTGAGCCAATATCTTTCTTGCAAAGGTGCGTAATTATCATTTTATCGTAGCCCATTGGCAGTTATAAACAGATTTCCTCTGTTATGGTCATGCTGCTAGTCATTCCAGCCGTTTTAGAATTGCAATGTGATATTCAAATGGATAGCTTAAGAATTTATCAGTTGCTTTTGACAGGTAATTAATACATATCATGGAAATTTTTGTTTGTCGATATTTTACCATGTCAGACATGCTTCATGGAACCCTAGAGGGAGGGGGTGGGTGGGTGGTTTTTTTTTTTTTACAAGACCGTTTACATGAAAGATAACTGAAGTAAATCTCTCAATCTTTAGTTTCTTCATTTTAGATACTAAGGCCCTCCTTTTAAGAGCTATATGGAAGAAAGATTTCCTGTTTTTCTTCGGTTTTAGGTCATCTCAAATTTTTATCTTGAACCGATTCCTTTGTGATGAGAACCTGAAATCCCAAAATCTGTTGAAGCTGCTTTATTTTTGTAAAATAATTGTTTAATCCTGCCTACAATAATTTTATTCAACTGAAACATATGATGGGTGAAACTTAAGAAGCATCTTACCATATTTGGATAATTTCACTTTTCATTGTCGTAGGGGATATGATTGTGTAGTGTTGTATCTCCCCTAGCTGTCTTTCTCATTGGTTCATCTGCTGGAAGATACTGTCAAAGAATAGATTACTGATTTGATAGATAGAGCTGCTTCTGTTCCGATAGATGCAAGTGTCTTGAATTTTACTTGTGTGTACATGACATAACTTCTTATGTTTGTACTTCATGTTCATGATATTTTTAGCCACTCACTAACTGATGTGTAGGTATTTCTTTTTCTTTTGGGACTTATGACCTCTACACTTGCATTTGCTAACTTAATATGTTGGTACCAGATATTTTACTAGATCGGGTTGTAAAAGAACTAAAGAAGATATCATATTAGAGGTACTTCATTTGCACGTCTTTATTTCTCTTCATAGACTACAATGATTCATTGAAAGAAAATATATTGTGAGAGTTGCGGTGAAAAGTGATGTCTAGCTGTTCAGCTTTGTGAATAAATCACTGTTCTACATGTCTGTGCAACCTGAAACTTTGGGTGATGTTTGCACTTTTGAAAATTTAATTTTAGAAAGAAAAACAAAAAATCTGCTTTTTGCAAAATGTACCACTTTTTGAATGCTGGATTCTTATTGCAGCTAAGAAGTGCGTATGCAATTGCGAAGTTGAGGAAAACTGGGTATTCGAAAAAGAAGTTTTATGAAGAAGTTGCTCCTGTATACAAAGAGGTCCACTCTTGCCATTTCATATCTATGTCACAACCACTACTCATGTATGCTTTCTTGCTTTCTATTTCTCATTTGTTTGCTCAGTATCTTTTCAGATAAATACCCTGATGGCCAATGGAGACAAAAAATTACTAAGGAAACATGTTACAGAGTACATGTATTCTGTATGTTTTACCTCTTTCGTGCTTGTTGTCCCATTAAACATGTTTTACATGGTTGTGTGTAACCATCTGCAACTTTTGTATTTCTGATCTTCTAAACAGGCTCTCAAGAATGAAATCAAGCATCGTGAAACAGTTTGGAGTCGTGTTTACTGGGATATGATCATGCCAATTGTCAAAATACGAACACTTCAAGCTCGAATGGCAAGTATCTGATAAAGAAAAAATAAGACAAGTACTTAGTATCCTTGTACTGTAGCCTTTCTTTATAATTTATATTGAAAGGTATATATATTTAAGTTTCAAATCCTGTCGTTCTACCATGGTAAATCCATGTATTTTTGTGGTGTAACTTAGGCCTCATTTAACATTGCTTTCTTTCTGAGCTTTCTAAGGGCCACACTTGAGTTCATTTTCATTCTAACTTAGTCATTTAGTAGAATAAACACTGATCTGCATTAAAGGACAAAGCAATGTTAGCCCAACATCATATTTAACATAACCCCCTTTCCCCTCCTCTTGGTGCCTTTATTTGCAGGTATGCATTTAAGTGGAGTAACATTTTTTTACTTGAAAATCTTGTCGATATTCAATATTTAATATATATGTCGATATTCAATATAGATGTTGATATTCAATATTGTGTGATATTCAATATTGTATTATCTTCAATATATATAAGTGTTCAATATATATGTCGATATTCAATTTATATATATACATATATATTTTGATGTTCAAATAAATATATATATATATATATATATATATTTATATTGATATTCAATATTTAATTATATTCAATGTATATATGGATGTTCAATATAATTTGACATAGTGATTATGTATGAGTTATACATATTATTTTCTAAATCAAATAAATATTTTTATATAAAAAAATTGAATAAAGAAAATTGAACTAAATATTTTTTACTTAAAATTTCAAAAAAAAAAATCAATAAAAATCAGAATTAAAATATATTATACTCCTACTAATTAGTTAATATATAATTAAAAATATTTTTTATATTAAAAATTTTGAATTTAAAAAATGAATAACAAAATTTTAATTAAAAAAAATTGACGTAATTTTTTGAAAAAATGTTCTGAGCAAAAAAAAAAAAAAAATCTGAATAAAAAATTAAAAACTAAAAAAATCAAGTAAATTCTGATTTAAAAATTTAAATTAAATTTAAAAAAAAATTGTGTGGATTAAAAATTTTAAAAAATATGTAATAATTTAAAAAAAAAATTGGAGTAAAAACAGAGTAAAATATAAATAAAAAAATTGAATAAATATAATTTGAACACAAAATCGGTTGATTTGACAACCAAAGATTTTGTGTCAATGAGAGAAACCAACCCCATTTATATTATTTGAAGGGCATAAGAGTCTTTTTACAATAGCATTTTATATCTTCTCACACTTTATTACTCACATGTATCAGCACACACTTTAAGTCTCCCAATTGTACTAGAGCACACTTTGCCCTAGAATCAATTGTGTTGAGGCGGATTTTGAATTTCACGCCTTGGGTGCGGAGTTTTTGACGTCGTCGCCCATAGCCAAACTTGCGCGTATGCTTGTGCGCCGCTTTTACAAAGTTTTCAGATTGCCCCCTGGGTTTGCAACCCCCACTGAATTGGCCATAGAATCAATTTTGTTGTGACTGATTTTGAATTTGACGCCTCGGGTGTAGAGTTTTTTACGTCGTCGCCCATAGCCAAACTTGCGCGTGTGCTTGTGCGCCGTTTTTACAAAGTTTTCAGATTGCCTCCCGGGTTTGCATCCCCCACTGAATTGGCCATAGAATCAATTGTGTCGAGACGGATTTTGAATTTGAGGCCTCGGGTGCAGTGTTTTTGACGTCGTGGTCCATAGCCAAATTGCGAGCATGCTTGTGCGCCATTTTTACAAAGTTTTTATATTGCCTCCCAGGTTTGCATCCCCCACTGAATTGTCAATAGGATCAATTGCGTCGAGACGGTTTTTGACGTCGTGGCCCATTGACACACTTACGCGCATGCTTATGCGCCGTTTTTAAAAAGTTTTTGGATTACCTCTCGGGTTTGCACTCCCCACTGAATTGGCCATAGAATCAATTGTGCCGAGAAGGATTTTGAATTTGAGGCCTCGGGTGCAGTGTTTTTAACGTCGTGGTCTATAGCCAAACTTCGGCCATGCTTGTGCGCCGTTTTTACAAAGTTTTCTGATTGCCTCCCGGGTTTGCATCCCCCACTGAATTGGCCATAGAATCAATTGTGTTGATACGGATTTTGAATTTGACGCCTCAAGTGCGGATTTTTTACGTCGTCGCCCATAACCAAACTTGCGCGCATGCTTGTGCGCCGTTTTTACAAAGTTTTCAGATTGCCTCCTGGGATTGCAACCCCCACTGAATTGGCCAAAAAATCAATTATGTTGAGGCGGATTTTGAATTTGACGCCTTGGGTGGGGAGTTTTTGACGTCGTCGCCCATAGCCAAACTTGCGCGTTTGCTTGTGCGCCGTTTTTACAAAGTTTTCAGATTGCCCCCTGGGTTTGCAACCCCCACTGAATTGGCCATAGAATCAATTTTGTTGAGACTGATTTTGAATTTGACCCCTTGGGTGCGGAGTTTTTGACGTCGTCGCCCATAGCCAACTTGCGCGTGTGCTTGTGCGCCATTTTTACAAATTTTCAGATTGCCCCCTGGTTTTGCATCCCCCACTGAATTGGCCATAGAATCAATTGTGTCGAGACGGATTTTGAATTTGAGGCCTCGGGTGCAGTGTTTTTGACGTTGTGGTCCATAGCCAAATTGCGAGCATGCATGTGCGCCATTTTTACAAAGTTTTTATATTGCCTCCCGGGTTTGCATCCCCCACTGAATTGGCAATAGGATCAATTGCGTCGAGACGGTTTTTGACGTCGTGGCCCATTGCCACACTTTCGCGCATGCTTATGCGCCGTTTTTACAAATTTTCGGATTACCTCTCTGGTTTGCACTCCCCACTGAATTGGCCATAGAATCTATTGTGCCGACACGGATTTTGAATTTGAGGCCTCGGGTGCAGTGTTTTTAACGTCGTGGTCCATAGCCAAACTTCGGCCATGCTTGTGCGCCGTATTTACAAAGTTTTCAGATTGCCTCCCGGGTTTGCACCCCCCACTGAATTGGCCATAGAATCAATTGTGTTGAGACGGATTTTGAATTTGACGCCTCGAGTGCGGAGTTTTTAACGTCGTCGCCCATAGCCAAACTTGCGCGTGTGCTTGTGCGCCATTTTTACAAATTTTTCAGATTGCCTCCCGGCTTGCCTCCTCTACTGAATTGGCCATAGAATCAATTTTGTTGAGACGGATTTTGAATTTTACGCCTCGGGTGTGGAATTTTTTACGTCGTCGCCCATAGCCAAACTTGCGCGCATGCTTGTGCGCAGTTTTTACAAAGTTTTCAGATTGCCTCCTGGGTTTGCATCCCCTACTGAATTGGCCATAGAATCAATTGTGTTGAGGCGGATTTTGAATTTGACGCCTTGGGTGCGGAGTTTTTGACGTCGTCGCCCATAGCCAAACTTGCGCGTATGCTTGTGCGCCGCTGTTACAAAGTTTTCAGATTGCCCCCTGGGTTTGCAACCCCCACTGAATTGGCCATAGAATCAATTTTGTTGAGACTGATTTTGAATTTGACGCCTCGGGTGCGGAGTTTTTGACGTCGTCGCCCATAGCCAAACTTGCGCGTGTGCTTGTGCGCCGTTTTTACAAAGTTTTCAGATTGCATCCCGGGTTTGCAACCCCCACTAAATTGGCCATAGAATCAATTGTGTTGAGACGGATTTTGAATTTGAGGCCTCGGGTGCAGTGTTTTTGACGTCGTGGTCCATAGCCAAATTGCGAGCATGCTTGTGCGCCATTTTTACAAAGTTTTTATATTGCCTCCCAGGTTTGCATCCCCCACTGAATTGTCAATAGGATCAATTGCGTCGAGACGGTTTTTGACGTCGTGGCCCATTGCCACACTTAAGCGCATGCTTATGCGCCGTTTTTACAAAGTTTTCGGATTACCTCTCAGGTTTGCACTCCCCACTGAATTGGCCATAGAATCAATTGTGCCGAGACGGATTTTGAATTTGAGGCCTCGGGTGCAGTGTTTTTAACGTCGTGGTCCATAGCCAAACTTCGGCCATGCTTGTGCGCCGTTTTTACAAAGTTTTTAGATTGCCTCCCGGGTTTGCATCCCCCACTGAATTGGCCATAGAATCAATTGTGTTGAGACGGATTTTGAATTTGACGCCTCGAGTGCGGAGTTTTTGACGTCGTCGCCCATAGCCAAACTTGCGCGTGTGCTTGTGCGCCATTTTTACAAATTTTTCAGATTGCCTCCCGGCTTGCCTCCTCTACTGAATTGGCCATAGAATCAATTTTGTTGAGACGGATTTTGAATTTTACGCCTCGGGTGTGGAATTTTTTACGTCGTCGCCCATAGCCAAACTTGCGCGCATGCTTGTGCGCAGTTTTTACAAAGTTTTCATATTGCCTCCTGGGTTTGCATCCCCTACTGAATTGGCCATAGAATCAATTGTGTTGACGCGGATTTTGAATTTGACGCCTTGGGTGCGGAGTTTTTGACGTTGTCGCCCATAGCCAAACTTGCGCGTATGCTTGTGCGCCGCTTTTACAAAGTTTTCAGATTGCCCACTGGGTTTGCAACCCCCACTGAATTGGCCATAGAATCAATTTTGTTGAGACTGATTTTGAATTTGACGCCTCGGGTGCGGAGTTTTTGACGTCGTCGCCCATAGCCAAACTTGCGCGTGTGCTTGTGCGCCGTTTTTACAAAGTTTTCAGATTGCCTCCCGGGTTTGCATCCCCCACTGAATTGGCCATAGAATCAATTGTGTCGAGACGAATTTTGAATTTGAGGCCTCGGGTGCAGTGTTTTTGACGTCGTGGTCCATAGCCAAATTGCGAGCATGCTTGTGCGCCATTTTTACAAAGTTTTTATATTGCCTCCCAGGTTTGCATCCCCCACTGAATTGTCAATAGGATCAACTGCGTCGAGACAGTTTTTAACGTCGTGGCCCATTGCCACACTTACGCGCATGCTTATGCGCCGGTTTTTACAAAGTTTTCGGATTACCTCTCAGGTTTGCACTCCCCACTGAATTGGCCATAGAATCAATTGTGCCGAGACGGATTTTGAATTTGAGGCCTCGGGTGCAGCGTTTTTAACGTCGTGGTCCATAGCCAAACTTCGGCCATGCTTGTGCGCCGTTTTTACAAAGTTTTCAGATTGCCTCCCGGGTTTGCATCCCCCACTGAATTGGCCATAGAATCAATTGTGTTGATACGGATTTCGAATTTGACGCCTCAAGTGCGGATTTTTGACGTCGTCGCCCATAACCAAACTTGCGCGCATGCTTGTGCGCCATTTTTACAAAGTTTTCAGATTGCCTCCTGGGATTGCAACCCCCACTGAATTGGCCATAAAATCAATTGTGTTGAGGTGGATTTTGAATTTGACGCCTTGGGTGGGGAGTTTTTGACGTCGTCGCCCATAGCCAAACTTGCGCGTATGCTTGTGCGCCGTTTTTACAAAGTTTTCAGATTGCCCACTGGGTTTGCAACCCCCACTGAATTGGCCATAGAATCAATTTTGTTGAGACTGATTTTGAATTTGACGCCTTGGGTGCGGAGTTTTTGACGTCGTCGCCCATAGCCAACTTGCGCGTGTGCTTGTGCGCCATTTTTACAAAGTTTTCAGATTACCCGGGTTTTGCATCCCCCACTGAATTGGCCATAGAATCAATTGTGTCGAGACGGATTTTGAATTTGAGGCCTCGGGTGCAGTGTTTTTGACGTCGTGGTCCATAGCCAAATTGCGAGCATGCTTGTGCGCCATTTTTACAAAGTTTTTATATTGCCTCCCGGGTTTGCATCCCCCACTGAATTGGCAATAGGATCAATTGCGTCGAGACGGTTTTTGACGTCGTGGCCCATTGCCACACTTTCGCGCATGCTTATGCGCCGTTTTTACAAAGTTTTCGGATTACCTCTCGGGTTTGCACTCCCCACTGAATTGGCCATAGAATCTATTGTGCCGACACGGATTTTGAATTTGAGGCCTCGGGTGCAGTGTTTTTAACGTCGTGGTCCATAGCCAAACTTCGGCCATGCTTGTGCGCCGTTTTTACAAAGTTTTCAGATTGCCTCCCGGGTTTGCATCCCCCACTGAATTGGCAATAGGATCAATTGCGTCGAGACGGTTTTTGACGTCGTGGCCCATTGCCACACTTTCGCGCATGCTTATGCGCCGTTTTTACAAAGTTTTCGGATTACCTCTCGGGTTTGCACTCCCCACTGAATTGGCCATAGAATCTATTGTGCCGACACGGATTTTGAATTTGAGGCCTCGGGTGCAATGTTTTTAACGTCGTGGTCCATAGCCAAACTTCGGCCATGCTTGTGCGCCGTTTTTACAAAGTTTTCAGATTGCCTCCCGGGTTTGCATCCCCCACTGAATTGGCCATAGAATCAATTGTGTTGATACGGATTTTGAATTTGACGCCTCAAGTGCGGATTTTTGACGTCGTCGCCTATAACCAAACTTGTGCGCGTGCTTGTGCGCCGTTTTTACAAAGTTTTCAGATTGCCTCCTGGGATTGCAACCCCCACTGAATTGGCCATAGAATCAATTTTGTTGAGACTGATTTTGAATTTGACGCCTCGGGTGCGGAGTTTTTGACGTCGTCGCCCATAGCCAAACTTGCGCGTGTGCTTGTGCGCCGTTTTTACAAAGTTTTCAGATTGCCTCCCGGGTTTGCATCCCCCACTGAATTGGCCATAGAATCAATTGTGTCGAGACGAATTTTGAATTTGAGGCCTCGGGTGCAGTGTTTTTGACGTCGTGGTCCATAGCCAAATTGCGAGCATGCTTGTGCGCCATTTTTACAAAGTTTTTATATTGCCTCCCAGGTTTGCATCCCCCACTGAATTGTCAATAGGATCAACTGCGTCGAGACAGTTTTTAACGTCGTGGCCCATTGCCACACTTACGCGCATGCTTATGCGCCGGTTTTTACAAAGTTTTCGGATTACCTCTCAGGTTTGCACTCCCCACTGAATTGGCCATAGAATCAATTGTGCCGAGACGGATTTTGAATTTGAGGCCTCGGGTGCAGCGTTTTTAACGTCGTGGTCCATAGCCAAACTTCGGCCATGCTTGTGCGCCGTTTTTACAAAGTTTTCAGATTGCCTCCCGGGTTTGCATCCCCCACTGAATTGGCCATAGAATCAATTGTGTTGATACGGATTTCGAATTTGACGCCTCAAGTGCGGATTTTTGACGTCGTCGCCCATAACCAAACTTGCGCGCATGCTTGTGCGCCATTTTTACAAAGTTTTCAGATTGCCTCCTGGGATTGCAACCCCCACTGAATTGGCCATAAAATCAATTGTGTTGAGGCGGATTTTGAATTTGACGCCTTGGGTGGGGAGTTTTTGACGTCGTCGCCCATAGCCAAACTTGCGCGTATGCTTGTGCGCCGTTTTTACAAAGTTTTCAGATTGCCCACTGGGTTTGCAACCCCCACTGAATTGGCCATAGAATCAATTTTGTTGAGACTGATTTTGAATTTGACGCCTTGGGTGCGGAGTTTTTGACGTCGTCGCCCATAGCCAACTTGCGCGTGTGCTTGTGCGCCATTTTTACAAAGTTTTCAGATTACCCGGGTTTTGCATCCCCCACTGAATTGGCCATAGAATCAATTGTGTCGAGACGGATTTTGAATTTGAGGCCTCGGGTGCAGTGTTTTTGACGTCGTGGTCCATAGCCAAATTGCGAGCATGCTTGTGCGCCATTTTTACAAAGTTTTTATATTGCCTCCCGGGTTTGCATCCCCCACTGAATTGGCAATAGGATCAATTGCGTCGAGACGGTTTTTGACGTCGTGGCCCATTGCCACTCTTTCGCGCATGCTTATGCGCCGTTTTTACAAAGTTTTCGGATTACCTCTCGGGTTTGCACTCCCCACTGAATTGGCCATAGAATCTATTGTGCCGACACGGATTTTGAATTTGAGGCCTCGGGTGCAGTGTTTTTAACGTCGTGGTCCATAGCCAAACTTCGGCCATGCTTGTGCGCCGTTTTTACAAAGTTTTCAGATTGCCTCCCGGGTTTGCATCCCCCACTGAATTGGCAATAGGATCAATTGCGTCGAGACGGTTTTTGACGTCGTGGCCCATTGCCACACTTTCGCGCATGCTTATGCGCCGTTTTTACAAAGTTTTCGGATTACCTCTCGGGTTTGCACTCCCCACTGAATTGGCCATAGAATCTATTGTGCCGACACGGATTTTGAATTTGAGGCCTCGGGTGCAATGTTTTTAACGTCGTGGTCCATAGCCAAACTTCGGCCATGCTTGTGCGCCGTTTTTACAAAGTTTTCAGATTGCCTCCCGGGTTTGCATCCCCCACTGAATTGGCCATAGAATCAATTGTGTCGAGACGAATTTTGAATTTGAGGCCTCGGGTGCAGTGTTTTTGACGTCGTGGTCCATAGCCAAATTGCGAGCATGCTTGTGCGCCATTTTTACAAAGTTTTTATATTGCCTCCCAGGTTTGCATCCCCCACTGAATTGTCAATAGGATCAACTGCGTCGAGACAGTTTTTAACGTCGTGGCCCATTGCCACACTTACGCGCATGCTTATGCGCCGGTTTTTACAAAGTTTTCGGATTACCTCTCAGGTTTGCACTCCCCACTGAATTGGCCATAGAATCAATTGTGCCGAGACGGATTTTGAATTTGAGGCCTCGGGTGCAGCGTTTTTAACGTCGTGGTCCATAGCCAAACTTCGGCCATGCTTGTGCGCCGTTTTTACAAAGTTTTCAGATTGCCTCCCGGGTTTGCATCCCCCACTGAATTGGCCATAGAATCAATTGTGTTGATACGGATTTCGAATTTGACGCCTCAAGTGCGGATTTTTGACGTCGTCGCCCATAACCAAACTTGCGCGCATGCTTGTGCGCCATTTTTACAAAGTTTTCAGATTGCCTCCTGGGATTGCAACCCCCACTGAATTGGCCATAAAATCAATTGTGTTGAGGCGGATTTTGAATTTGACGCCTTGGGTGGGGAGTTTTTGACGTCGTCGCCCATAGCCAAACTTGCGCGTATGCTTGTGCGCCGTTTTTACAAAGTTTTCAGATTGCCCACTGGGTTTGCAACCCCCACTGAATTGGCCATAGAATCAATTTTGTTGAGACTGATTTTGAATTTGACGCCTTGGGTGCGGAGTTTTTGACGTCGTCGCCCATAGCCAACTTGCGCGTGTGCTTGTGCGCCATTTTTACAAAGTTTTCAGATTACCCGGGTTTTGCATCCCCCACTGAATTGGCCATAGAATCAATTGTGTCGAGACGGATTTTGAATTTGAGGCCTCGGGTGCAGTGTTTTTGACGTCGTGGTCCATAGCCAAATTGCGAGCATGCTTGTGCGCCATTTTTACAAAGTTTTTATATTGCCTCCCGGGTTTGCATCCCCCACTGAATTGGCAATAGGATCAATTGCGTCGAGACGGTTTTTGACGTCGTGGCCCATTGCCACTCTTTCGCGCATGCTTATGCGCCGTTTTTACAAAGTTTTCGGATTACCTCTCGGGTTTGCACTCCCCACTGAATTGGCCATAGAATCTATTGTGCCGACACGGATTTTGAATTTGAGGCCTCGGGTGCAGTGTTTTTAACGTCGTGGTCCATAGCCAAACTTCGGCCATGCTTGTGCGCCGTTTTTACAAAGTTTTCAGATTGCCTCCCGGGTTTGCATCCCCCACTGAATTGGCAATAGGATCAATTGCGTCGAGACGGTTTTTGACGTCGTGGCCCATTGCCACACTTTCGCGCATGCTTATGCGCCGTTTTTACAAAGTTTTCGGATTACCTCTCGGGTTTGCACTCCCCACTGAATTGGCCATAGAATCTATTGTGCCGACACGGATTTTGAATTTGAGGCCTCGGGTGCAATGTTTTTAACGTCGTGGTCCATAGCCAAACTTCGGCCATGCTTGTGCGCCGTTTTTACAAAGTTTTCAGATTGCCTCCCGGGTTTGCATCCCCCACTGAATTGGCCATAGAATCAATTGTGTTGATACGGATTTTGAATTTGACGCCTCAAGTGCGGATTTTTGACGTCGTCGCCTATAACCAAACTTGTGCGCGTGCTTGTGCGCCGTTTTTACAAAGTTTTCAGATTGCCTCCTGGGATTGCAACCCCCACTGAGTTGGCCATAAAATCAATTGTGTTGAGGCGGATATTGAATTTGACGCCTTGGGTGGGGAGTTTTTGACGTCGTCGCCCATAGCCAAACTTGCGCGTATGCTTGTGCGCCGTTTTTACAATGTTTTCAGATTGCCCCCTGGGTTTGCAACCCCCACTGAATTGGCCATAGAATCAATTTTGTTGAGACTGACTTTGAATTTGACGCCTTGGGTGCGGAGTTTTTGACGTCGTCGCCCATAGCCAACTTGCGCGTGTGCTTGTGCGCCATTTTTACAAATTTTCAGATTGCCCCCTGGTTTTGCATCCCCCACTGAATTGGCCATAGAATCAATTGTGTCGAGACGGATTTTGAATTTGAGGCCTCGGGTGCAGTGTTTTTGACGTCGTGGTCCATAGCCAAATTGCGAGCATGCTTGTGCGCCATTTTTACAAAGTTTTTATATTGCCTCCCGGGTTTGCATCCCCCACTGAATTGGCAATAGGATCAATTGCGTCGAGACGGTTTTTGACGTCGTGGCCCATTGCCACACTTTCGCGCATGCTTATGCGCCGTTTATACAAAGTTTTCAGATTACCTCTCGGGTTTGCACTCCCCACTGAATTGGCCATAGAATCTATTGTGCCGACACGGATTTTGAATTTGAGGCCTCGGGTGCAGTGTTTTTAACGTTGTGGTCCATAGCCAAACTTCGGCCATGCTTGTGCGCCGTATTTACAAAGTTTTCAGATTGCCTCCCGGGTTTGCATCCCCCACTGAATTGGCCATAGAATCAATTGTGTTTAGACGGATTTTGAATTTAACGCCTCGAGTGCGGAGTTTTTGAGGTCGTCGCCCATAGCCAAACTTGCGCGTGTGCTTGTGCGCCATTTTTACAAATTTTTCAGATTGCCTCCCGGCTTGCCTCCTCTACTGAATTGGCCATAGAATCAATTTGGTTGAGACGGATTTTGAATTTTACGCCTCGGGTGTGGAATTTTTTACGTCGTCGCCCAGAGCCAAACTTGCGCGCATGCTTGTGCGCAGTTTTTACAAAGTTTTCAGATTGCCTCCTGGGTTTGCATCCCCTACTGAATTGGCCATAGAATCAATTGTGTTGAGGCGAATTTTGAATTTGACGCCTTGGGTGCGAAGTTTTTGACGTCGTCGCCCATATCCAAACTTGCGCGTATGCTTGTGCGCCGCTTTTACAAAGTTTTCAGATTGCCCCCTGGGTTTGCAACCCCCACTGAATTGGGCATAGAATCAATTTTGTTGAGACTGATTTTGAATTTGACGCCTCGGGTGCGGAGTTTTTGACGTCGTCGCCCATAGACAAACTTGCGCGTGTGCTTGTGCGCCGTTTTTACAAAGTTTTCAGATTGCATCCCGGGTTTGCAACCCCCACTGAATTGGCCATAGAATCAATTGTGTCGAGACGGATTTTGAATTTGAGGCCTCGGGTACAGTGTTTTTGACGTCGTGGTCCATAGCCAAATTGCGAGCATGCTTGTGCGCCATTTTTACAAAGTTTTTATATTGCCTCCCAGGTTTGCATCCCCCACTGAATTGTCAATAGGATCAATTGCGTCGAGACGGTTTTTGACGTCGTGGCCCATTGCCACACTTACGCGCATGCTTATGCGCCGGTTTTTACAAAGTTTTCGGATTACCTCTCAGGTTTGCACTCCCCACTGAATTGGCCATAGAATCAATTGTGCCGAGACGGATTTTGAATTTGAGGCCTCGGGTGCAGCGTTTTTAACGTCGTGGTCCATAGCCAAACTTCGGCCATGCTTGTGCGCCGTTTTTACAAAGTTTTCAGATTGCCTCCCGGGTTTGCATCCCCCACTGAATTGGCCATAGAATCAATTGTGTTGATACGGATTTATAATTTGACGCCTCAAGTGCGGATTTTTGACGTCGTCGCCCATAACCAAACTTGCGCGCATGCTTGTGCGCCATTTTTACAAAGTTTTCAGATTGCCTCCTGGGATTGCAACCCCCACTGAATTGGCCATAAAATCAATTGTGTTTAGGCGGATTTTGAATTTGACGCCTTGGGTGTGGAATTTTTGACGTCGTCGCCCATAGCCAAACTTGCGCGTATGCTTGTGCGCCGTTTTTACAAAGTTTTCAGATTGCCCACTGGGTTTGCAACCCCCACTGAATTGGCCATAGAATCAATTTTGTTGAGACTGATTTTGAATTTGACGCCTTGGGTGCGGAGTTTTTGACGTCGTCGCCCATAGCCAACTTGCGCGTGTGCTTGTGCGCCATTTTTACAAAGTTTTCAGATTACCCGGGTTTTGCATCCCCCACTGAATTGGCCATAGAATCAATTGTGCCGAGACGGATTTTGAATTTGAGGCCTCGGGTGCAGCGTTTTTAACGTCGTGGTCCATAGCCAAACTTCGGCCATGCTTGTGCGCCGTTTTTACAAAGTTTTCAGATTGCCTCCCGGGTTTGCAACCCCCACTGAATTGGCCATAGAATCAATTTTGTTGAGACTGATTTTGAATTTGACGCCTTGGGTGCGGAGTTTTTGACGTCGTCGCCCATAGCCAACTTGCGCGTGTGCTTGTGCGCCATTTTTACAAAGTTTTCAGATTACCCGGGTTTTGCATCCCCCACTGAATTGGCCATAGAATCAATTGTGTCGAGACGGATTTTGAATTTGAGGCCTCGGGTGCAGTGTTTTTGACGTCGTGGTCCATAGCCAAATTGCGAGCATGCTTGTGCGCCATTTTTACAAAGTTTTTATATTGCCTCCCGGGTTTGCATCCCCCACTGAATTGGCAATAGGATCAATTGCGTCGAGACGGTTTTTGACGTCGTGGCCCATTGCCACACTTTCGCGCATGCTTATGCGCCGTTTTTACAAAGTTTTCGGATTACCTCTCGGGTTTGCACTCACCACTGAATTGGCCATAGAATCTATTGTGCGGACACGGATTTTGAATTTGAGGCCTCGGGTGCAATGTTTTTAACGTCGTGGTCCATAGCCAAACTTCGGCCATGCTTGTGCGCCGTTTTTACAAAGTTTTCAGATTGCCTCCCGGGTTTGCATCCCCCTCTGAATTGGCCATAGAATCAATTGTGTTGAGACGGATTTTGAATTTGACGCCTCGAGTGCGGAGTTTTTGACGTCGTCGCCCATAGCCAAACTTGCGCGTGTGCTTGTGCGCCATTTTTACAAATTTTTCAGATTGCCTCCCGGCTTGCCTCCTCTACTGCATTGGCCATAGAATCAATTTTGTTGAGACGGATTTTGAATTTTACGCCTCGCGTGTGGAATTTTTTACGTCGTCGCCCATAGCCAAACTTGCGCGCATGCTTGTGCGCAGTTTTTACAAAGTTTTCAGATTGCCTCCTGGGTTTGCATCCCCTACTGAATTGGCCATAGAATCAATTGTGTTGAAGCGGATTTTGAATTTGACGCCTTGGGTGCGGAGTTTTTGACGTCATCGCCCATAGCCAAACTTGCGCGTATGCTTGTGCGCCGCTTTTACAAAGTTTTCAGATTGCCCCCTGGGTTTGCAACCCCCACTGAATTGGCCATATAATCAATTTTGTTGAGACTGATTTTGAATTTGACGCCTCGGGTGCAGAGTTTTTGACGTCGTCGCCCATAGCCAAACTTGCGCGTGTGCTTGTGCGCCGTTTTTACAAAGTTTTCAGATTGCCTCCCGGGTTTGCATCCCCCACTGAATTGGCCATAGAATCAATTGTGTCGAGACGGATTTTGAATTTGAGGCCTCGGGTGCAGTGTTTTTGACGTCGTGGTCCATAGCCAAATTGCGAGCATGCTTGTGCGCCATTTTTACAAAGTATTTAGAGAAAAAAATTATTTACGTCCCGTAACTTTTACCTTTTTTGAAAAACGTCCCAAAAAAGTTAAAATTTTAATTTACGTCCCATAACTTTTTCAATTGCTTAATTTACGTCCAATATTTGCTAAAAATCCCCAAATTTATGTAAATGGAACGTAAATTGAGCAATTGAAGAAGTTATGGGACGTAAATTAAATTTTTAATTAAAATGGGATGTTATGCGAAAAAGATAAAAATATTCAACAAATGTGTACAATTCACTATAAAATTAATGTAGTTTATGTTATACAATCAAATAAAAAAAATAATTCATTTATTCATAAATTAATTATTCATAAATTAACTTATTTTAGTATAAAAAATAATTTATTTATTCATAAAGTAATTAATTATTATAAAAATCAATTAACTTACCTAATTTATTATTAGAAAAATTATTAACTTACCTAATTTGAAAAAAAAAATTATAATTACAATATAATTATTATAAAATTATTTATTTTAAAGTAATCAAATAAATATAAAAATTAATCTAAGTATTACACAAAGTAGGTCCACATATTTTTGTACGAACTAATATCAAATTAAAAATTATATAATAAAAATGAAATTTTTTTTTAACAAATTGTTAAAAAATATATTGTTCATCATCATCTTTCAATTACCATGGGTAAGGGGTGAGAATTTTGAATATATTTGAATATTTTATTTATTTATTTAGGGATTTTAAATATTTGTGGATTTTTGTATTTAATTAAAATATTAAAATATTTTTAAGTTTTAATAAGAGTTTTTTACAATTTTAATAAAAAAACTTATTTGGGATTTTTATTATTTTAAAGATAAAATTTATATTTATTTGAGTATGTTAATTGATTTTTTAATTTTTTTTATATTATATTTTTTTTGATATTATGAAAAATTATTTACTTATTTAAATATTATTCTAAATTTATTTTCATATATTTTAAAATATTATTTAGTATTTTAATTAATATTCATAATTTATTTTATACTTGTAATTATAATTGTTTTTTCTAATTATGTAAGTTAATAATTTTTCTAATAATGAATTAGGTAAGTTAATTGATTTTTATAATAATTAATTAATTTGTGAATTTATGAATTATTTTTTTATTTGATTGTATAACATAAACTACATTAATTTTATAGTGAATTGTACACATTTGTTTAATATTTTTATCTTTTTCGCATTACGTCCCATTTTAATTAAAAATTTAATTTACGTCCCATAACTTCTTTAATTGCTCAATTTACGTCTCATAAACATAAATTTGGGGATTTCTAGTGAAAATTGGATGTAAACTAAGCAATTGAAAAAGTTATGGGACGTAAATTAAAATTTTAACTATTTTGGAACATTTTTCAAAAAAGGTAAAAGTTACGGGATGTAAATAGTTTTTTTCTCAAGTTTTTATATTGCCTCCCAGGTTTGCATCCCCCACTGAATTGTCAATATGATCAATTGCGTCAAGACGGTTTTTGACGTCGTGGCCCATTGCCACACTTTCGCGCATGCTTATGCGCCGTTTTTACAAAGTTGTCGGATTACCTCTCGGGTTTGCACTCCCCACTGAATTGGCCATAGAATCTATTGTGCCGACACGGATTTTGAATTTGAGGCCTCGGGTGCAGTGTTTTTAACGTCGTGGTCCATAGCCAAACTTCGGCCATGCTTGTGCGCCGTTTTTACAAAGTTTTCAGATTGCCTCCCGGGTTTGCATCCCCCACTGAATTGGCCATAGAATCAATTGTGTTGAGACGGATTTTGAATTTGACGCCTCAAGTGCGGAGTTTTTGACGTCGTCGCCCATAACCAAACTTGCGCGCATACTTGTGCGCCGTTTTTACAAAGTTTTCAGATTGCCTCCCGACTTGCCTCCTCTACTGAATTGGCCATAGAATCAATTTTGTTGAGACGGATTTTGAATTTTACGCCTCGGGTGTGGAATTTTTTACGTCGTCGCCTATAGCCAAACTTGCGCGCATGCTTGTGCGCAGTTTTTACAAAGTTTTCAGATTGCCTCCTGGGTTTGCATCCCCTACTGAATTGGCCATAGAATCAATTGTGTTGAGCGGATTTTGAATTTGACGCCTTGGGTGCGGAGTTTTTGACGTCGTCGCCCATAGCCAAACTTGCGCGTGTGCTTGTGCGCCGTTTTTACAAAGTTTTCAGATTGCCTCTCGGGTTGCAACCCTCACTGAATTGGCCATAGAATCTATTTTGTTCAGACGAATTTTGAATTTAACGCCTCGAGTGCGGAGTTTTTGACATCGTCGCCCATAGCCAAACTTGCGCGCATGCTTGTGCGCCGTTTTTACAAAGTTTTCAGATTGCCTCCCGGGTATGCATCCCTACTGAATTGGCCAAAGAATCTATTGTGTTGAGACGGATTTTGAATTTGACGCCTCGGGTGCGGAGTTTTTGATGTCGTCGCCCATCGCCAAACTTGTGCATATGCTTGCGCGCCATTTTTACAAAGTTTTCAGATTGCCCCCTGGGTTTGCATCCCCCACTGAATTGGCCATAGAATCAATTGTGTGGAGACGGATTTTGAATTTGAGGCCTCGGGTGCAGTGTTTTTTACGTCGCGGTCCATAGCCAAATTGCGAGCATGCTTGTGCACCATTTTTACAAAGTTTTTATATTGCCTCCCGGGTTTGCATCCCCCACTGAATTGGCAATAGGATCAATTGCGTCGAGACGGTTTTTGACGTCGTGGCCCATTGCCACACTTTCGCGCATGCTTATACGCCGTTTTTACAAAGTTTTTGGATTACCTCTCGGGTTTGCACTCCCCACTGAATTGGCCATAGAATCTATTGTGCCGACACGGATTTTGAATTTGAGGCCTCGGGTGTAGTGTTTTTAACGTCGTGGTCCATTGCCAAACTTCGGCCAAGCTTGTGCGCCGTTTTTACAAAGTTTTCAGATTGCCTCCCGGGTTTGCATCCCCCACTGAATTGGCCATAGAATCAATTGTGTTGATACGGATTTTGAATTTGATGCCTCAAGTGCGGATTTTTGACGTCGTCGCCCATAACCAAACTTGCGCGCATGCTTGTGCGCCGTTTTTACAAAGTTTTCAGATTGCCACCTGGGATTGCAACCCCCACTAAACTGGCCATAGAATCTATTTTGTTGAGACGAATTTTGAATTTAACGCCTCGGGTGCGGAGTTTTTGACATCGTCGCCCATAGCCAAACTTGCACGCATGCTTGTGCGCCGTTTTTACAAAGTTTTCAGATTGCCCCCTGGGTTTGCAACCCCCACTGAATTGGCCATAGAATCAATTTTGTTGAGACTGATTTTGAATTTGACGCCTTTGGTGCGGAGTTTTTGACGTCGTCGCCCATAGCCAACTTGCGCGTGTGCTTGTGCGCCATTTTTACAAAGTTTTCAGATTGTCTCCCGGGTTTGCATCCCCCACTGAATTGGCCATAGAATCAATTGTGTTGAGATGAATTTTGAATTTGACGCCTCGGGTGCGGAGTTTTTGACGTTGTCGCCCATAGCCAAACTTGCGCGTGTGCTTGTGCGCCATTTTTACAAATTTTTCAGATTGCCTCCCGACTTGCCTCCTCTACTGAATTGGCCATAGAATCAATTTTGTTGAGACGGATTTTGAATTTTACGCCTCGGGTGTGGAATTTTTTACGTCGTCGCCCATAGCCAAACTTGCGCGCATGCTTGTGCGTAGTTTTTACAAAGTTTTCAGATTGCCTCCTGGGTTTGCATCCCCTACTGAATTGGCCATAGAATCAATTGTGTTGAGGCGGATTTTGAATTTGACGCCTTGGGTGCGGAGTTTTTGACGTCGTCGCCCATAACCAAACTTGTGCGTATGCTTGTGCGCCCCTTTTACAAAGTTTTCAGATTGCCCCCTGGGTTTGCAACCCCCACTGAATTGGCCATAGAATCAATTTTGTTGAGACTGAATTTGAATTTGACGCCTCGGGTGCGGAGTTTTTGACGTCGTCGCCCATAGCCAAACTTGCGCGTGTGCTTGTGCGCCGTTTTTACAAAGTTTCAGATTGCCTCCCGGGTTTGCATCCCCCACTGAATTGGCCATAGAATCAATTGTGTTGAGATGAATTTTGAATTTGACGCTTCGGGTGCAGAGTTTTTTACGTTGTCGCCCATAGCCAAACTTGCGTGTGTGCTTGTGCGCCGTTTTTACAAAGTTTTCAGATTGCCTCTCGGGTTGCAACCCTCACTGAATTGGCCATAGAATCTATTTTGTTCAGACGAATTTTGAATTTAACGCCTCGGGTGTGGAGTTTTTGACATCGTCGCCCATATCCAAACTTGCGCGCATGCTTGTGCGCCGTTTTTACAAAGTTTTCAGATTGCCTCCCGGGTATGCATCCCTACTGAATTGGCCAAAGAATCTATTGTGTTGAGACGGATTTTGAATTTGACGCCTCGGGTGCGGAGTTTTTGATGTCGTCGCCCATAGCCAAACTTGTGCATATGCTTGCGCGCCATTTTTACAAAGTTTTCAGATTGCCCCCTGGGTTTGCATCCCCCACTGAATTGGCAATAGAATCAATTGTGTCGAGACGGATTTTGAATTTGAGGCCTCGGGTGTAGTGTTTTTTACGTCGCGGTCCTTAGCCAAATTACGAGCATGCTTGTGCACCATTTTTACAAAGTTTTTATATTGCCTCCCGGGTTTGCATCCCCCACTGAATTGGCAATAGGATCAATTGCGTCGAGACGGTTTTTGACGTCGTGGCCCATTGCCACACTTTCGCGCATGCTTATGCGCCGTTTTTACAAAGTTTTTGGATTACCTCTCGGGTTTGCACTCCCCACTGAATTGGCCATAGAATCTATTGTGCAGACACGGATTTTGAATTTGAGTCCTCGGGTGCAGTGTTTTTAACGTCGTGGTCCATTGCCAAACTTCGGCCATGCTTGTGCGCCGTTTTTACAAAGTTTTCAGATTGCCTCCCGGGTTTGCATCCCCCACTGAATTGGCCATAGAATCAATTGTGTTGATACGGATTTTGAATTTGACGCCTCAAGTGCGGAATTTTGACGTCGTCGCCCATAACCAAACTTGCGCGCATGCTTGTGCGCCGTTTTTACAAAGTTTTCAGATTGCCTCCTGGGATTGCAACCCCCACTGAATTGGCCATAAAATCAATTGTGTTGAGGCGGATTTTGAATTTGACGCCTTGGGTGGGGAGTTTTTGACGTCGTCGCCCATAGCCAAACTTGCGCGTATGCTTGTGCGCCGTTTTTACAAAGTTTTCAGATTGCCCCCTAGGTTTGCAACCCCCACTGAATTGGCCATAGAATCAATTTTGTTGAGACTGATTTTGAATTTGACGCCTTTGGTGCGGCGCTTTTGACGTCGTCGCCCATAGCCAACTTGCGCGTGTGCTTGTGCGCCATTTTTACAAAGTTTTCAGATTGTCTCCCGGGTTTGCATCCCCCACTGAATTGGCCATAGAATCAATTGTGTTGAGATGAATTTTGAATTTGACGCCTCGGGTGCGGAGTTTTTGACGTTGTCGCCCATAGCCAAACTTGCGTGTGTGCTTGTGCGCCGTTTTTACAAAGTTTTCAGATTGCGTCTCGGGTTGCAACCCTCACTAAACTGGCCATAGAATCTATTTTGTTGAGACGAATTTTGAATTTAACGCCTCGGGTGCGGAGTTTTTGACATCGTCGCCCATAGCCAAACTTGCACGCATGCTTGTGCGCCGTTTTTACAAAGTTTTCAGATTGCCTCCCGGGTATGCATCCCTACTGAATTGGCCATAAAATCAATTGTGTTGAGACGGATTTTGAATTTGACGCCACGGGTGCGGAGTTTTTGATGTCGTCGCCCATAGCCAAACTTGTGCATATGCTTATGCGCCATTTTTACAAAGTTTTCAGATTGCCCCCTGGTTTTGCATCCCCCACTGAATTGGCCATAGAATCAATTGTGTCGAGACGGATTTTGAATTTGAGGCCTCGGGTTCAGTGTTTTTGACGTCGTGGTCCATAGCCAAATTGCGAACATGCTTGTGCGCCATTTTTACAAAGTTTTTATATTGCCTCCCGCGTTTGCATCCCCCACTGAATTGGCAATAGGATCAATTGCGTCGAGACGGTTTTTGACGTCGTGGCCCATTGCCACACTTTCACGCATGCTTATGCACCGTTTTTACAAAGTTTTCGGATTACCTCTCGGGTTTGCACTCCCCACTGAATTGGCCATAGAATCAATTGTGCCGACACGGATTTTGAATTTGAGGCCTCGGGTGCAGTGTTTTTAACGTCGTGGTCCATAGCAAAACATCGGCCATGCTTGTGCGCCGTATTTACAAAGCTTTCAGATTGCCTCCCGGATTTGCATCCCCCACTGAATTGGCCATAGAATCAATTGTGTTGAGACGGATTTTGAATTTGACGCCTCCAGTGCGGATTTTTTACGTCGTCGCCCATAGCCAAACTTGCGCGTGTGCTTGTGCGCCGTTTTTACAAAGATTTCAGATTGCCTCCCGGGTTGCCTCCTCTGCTGAATTGGCCATAGAATCAATTTTTTTGAGACGAATTTTGAATTTTACGCCTCGGGTGTGGAATTTTTTACGTCGTCGCCCATAACCAAACTTGCGCGCATGCTTGTGCGCCGTTTTTACAAAGTTTTCAGATTGCCTCCTGGGATTGCATCCCCCACTGAATTGGTTATAAAATCAATTGTGTTGAGGCGGATTTTGAATTTGACGCCTTGGGTGCGGAGTTTTTTACGTCGTCGCCCAGAGCCAAACTTGCGCGTATGCTTGTGCGCCGTTTTTACAAAGTTTTCAGATTGCCCCCTGGGTTTGCAACCCCCATTGAATTGGCCATAGAATCAATTTTGTTGAGACTGATTTTGAATTTGACGACTCGGGTGCGGAGTTTTTGACGTCGTCGCCCATAGCCAAACTTGCGCGTATGCTTGTGCGCCATTTTTACAAAGTTTTCAGATTACCCCTTGGTTTTGCATCCCCCACTGAATTGGCCATAGAATCAATTGTGTCGAGACGGATTTTGAATTTGAGGCCTCGGGTGTAGTGTTTTTGACGTCGTGGTCCATAGCCAAATTGCGAGCATGCTTGTGCGCCATTTTTACAAAGTTTTTATATTGCCTCCCGGGTTTGCATCCCCCACTGAATTGGCAATAGGATCAATTGCGTCGAGACGGTTTTTGACGTCGTGGCCCATTGCCACACTTTCGCGCATGCTTATGCACCGTTTTTACAAAGTTTTCGGATTACCTCTCGGGTTTGCACTCCCCACTGAATTGGCCATAGAATCTATTGTGCCGACACGGATTTTGAATTTGAGGCCTCGAGTGCAGTGTTTTTAACGTCGTGGTCCATAGCCAAACTTCGACCATGCTTGTGCGCCGTTTTTACAAAGTTTTCAGATTGCCTCCCGGGTTTGCATCCCCCACTGAATTGGCCATAGAATCAATTGTGTTGAGACGGATTTTGAATTTGACGCCTCGAGTGCGGAGTTTTTGACGTCGTCGCCCATAGCCAAACTTGCGCGTGTGCTTGTGTGCCATTTTTACGAATTTTTCAGATTGCCTCCCGACTTGCCTCCTCTACTGAATTGGCCATAGAATCAATTTTGTTGAGACGGATTTTGAATTTTACGCCTCGGGTGTGGAATTTTTTACGTCGTCGCCCATAGCCAAACTTGCGCGTATGCTTGTGCGCAGTTTTTACAAAGTTTTCAGATTGCCTCCTGGGTTTGCACTCCCTACTGAATTGGCCATAGAATCAATTGTGTTGAGGCGGATTTTGAATTTGACGCCTTGGGTGCGGAGTTTTTGACGTCGTCGCCCATAGCCAAACTTGTGCGTATGCTTGTGCGCCGCTTTTACAAAGTTTTCAGATTGCCCCCCTGGGTTTGCAACCCCCACTGAATTGGCCATAGAATCAATTTTGTTGAGACTGATTTTGAATTTGACGCCTCGGGTGCGGAGTTTTTGACGTCGTCGCCCATAGCCAAACTTGCGCGTGTGCTTGTGCGCCGTTTTTACAAAGTTTTCAGATTGCCTCCCGGGTTTGCATCCCCCACTGAATTGGCCATAGAATCAATTGTGTTGAGATGAATTTTGAATTTGACGCTTCGGGTGCAGAGTTTTTTACGTTGTCGCCCATAGCCAAACTTGCGTGTGTGCTTGTGCGCCGTTTTTACAAAGTTTTCAGATTGCCTCTCGGGTTGCAACCCTCACTGAATTGGCCATAGAATCTATTTTGTTCAGACGAATTTTGAATTTAACGCCTCGGGTGCGGAGTTTTTGACATCGTCGCCCATAGCCAAACTTGCGCGCATGCTTGTGCGCCGTTTTTACAAAGTTTTCAGATTGCCTCCCGGGTATGCATCCCTACTGAATTGGCCAAAGAGTCTATTGTGTTGAGACGGATTTTGAATTTGACGCCTCGGGTGCGGAGTTTTTGATGTCGTCGCCCATAGCCAAACTTGTGCATATGCTTGCGCGCCATTTTTACAAAGTTTTCAGATTGCCCCCTGGGTTTGCATCCCCCACTAAATTGGCCATAGAATCAATTGTGTCGAGACGGATTTTGAATTTGAGGCCTCGGGTGCAGTGTTTTTTACGTCGCGGTCCATAGCCAAATTGCGAGCATGCTTGTGCACCATTTTTACAAAGTTTTTATATTGCCTCCCGGGTTTGCATCCCCCATTGAATTGGCAATATGATCAATTGTGTGGAGACGGTTTTTGACGTCGTGGCCCATTGCCACACTTTCGCGCATGCTTATGCGTCGTTTTTACAAAGTTTTTGGATTACCTCTCGGGTTTGCACTCCCCACTGAATTGGCCATAGAATCTATTGTGCCGACACGGATTTTGAATTTGAGGCCTCGGGTGCAGTGTTTTTAACGTCGTGGTCCATTGCCAAACTTCAGTCATGCTTGTGCGCCGTTTTTACAAAGTTTTCAGATTGCCTCCCGGGTTTGCATCCCCCACTGAATTGGCCATAGAATCAATTGTGTTGATACGGATTTTGAATTTGACGCCTCAAGTGCGGATTTTTGAAGTCGTCGCCCATAACCAAACTTGCGCGCATGCTTGTGCGCTGTTTTTACAAAGTTTTCAGATTGCCTCCTGGGATTGCAACCCCCACTGAATTGGCCATAAAATCAATTGTGTTGAGGCGGATTTTGAATTTAACGCCTTGGGTGGGGAGTTTTTGACGTCGTCGCCCATAGCCAAACTTGCGCGTATGCTTGTGCGCCGTTTTTACAAAGTTTTCAGATTGCCCCCTGGGTTTGCAACCCCCACTGAATTGGCCATAGAATCAATTTTGTTGAGACTGATTTTGAATTTGACGCCTTTGGTGCGGAGTTTTTGACGTCGTCGCCCATAGCCAACTTGCGCGTGTGCTTGTGCGCCATTTTTACAAAGTTTTCAGATTGTCTCCCGGGTTTGCATCCCCCACTGAATTGGCCATAGAATCAATTGTGTTGAGATGAATTTTGAATTTGACGCCTCGGGTGCGGAGTTTTTGACTTTGTCGCCCATAGCCAAACTTGCGTGTGTGCTTGTGCGTCGTTTTTACAAAGTTTTCAGATTGCGTCTCGGGTTGCAACCCTCACTAAACTGGCCATAGAATCTATTTTGTTGAGACGAATTTTGAATTTAACGCCTCGGGTGCGGAGTTTTTGACATCGTCGCCCATAGCCAAACTTGCACGCATGCTTGTGCGCCGTTTTTACAAAGTTTTCAGATTGCCTCCCGGGTATGCATCCCTACTGAATTGGCCATAGAATCAATTGTGTTGAGACGGATTTTGAATTTGACGCCACGGGTGCGGAGTTTTTGATGTCGTCGCCCATAGCCAAACTTGTGCATATGCTTATGCGCCATTTTTACAAAGTTTTCAGATTGCCCCCTGGTTTTGCATCCCCCACTGAATTGGCCATAGAATCAATTGTGTCGAGACGGATTTTGAATTTGAGGCCTCGGGTGCAGTGTTTTTGACGTCGTGGTCCATAGCCAAATTACGAACATGCTTGTGCGCCATTTTTACAAAGTTTTTATATTGCCTCCCGGGTTTGCATCCCCCACTGAATTGGCAATAGGATCAATTGCGTCGAGACGGTTTTTGACGTCGTGGCCCATTGCCACACTTTCGCGCATGCTTATGCACCGTTTTTACAAAGTTTTCGGATTACCTCTCGGGTTTGCACTCCCCACTGAATTGGCCATAGAATCAATTGTGCCGACACGGATTTTGAATTTGAGGCCTCGGGTACAGTGTTTTTAACGTCGTGGTCCATAGCCAAACTTCGGCCATGCTTGTGCGCCGTTTTTACAAAGCTTTCAGATTGCCTCCCGGATTGGCATCCCCCACTGAATTGGCCATAGAATCAATTGTGTTGAGACGGATTTTGAATTTGACGCCTCCAGTGCGGATTTTTTACGTCGTCGCCCATAGCCAAACTTGCGCGTGTGCTTGTGTGCCGTTTTTACAAAGATTTCAGATTGCCTCCTGGGATTGCAACCCCCACTGAATTGGCCAAAAAATCAATTATGTTGAGGCGGATTTTGAATTTGACGCCTTGGGTGGGGAGTTTTTGACGTCGTCGCCCATAGCCAAACTTGCGCGCATGCTTGTGCGCCGTTTTTACAAAGTTTTCAGATTGCCTCCCGGGTATGCATCCCTACTGAATTGGCCAAAGAGTCTATTGTGTTGAGACGGATTTTGAATTTGACGCCTCGGGTGCGGAGTTTTTGATGTCGTCGCCCATAGCCAAACTTGTGCATATGCTTGCGCGCCATTTTTACAAAGTTTTCAGATTGCCCCCTGGGTTTGCATCCCCCACTGAATTGGCCATAGAATCAATTGTGTCGAGACGGATTTTGAATTTGAGGCCTCGGGTGCAGTGTTTTTTACGTCGCGGTCCATAGCCAAATTGCGAGCATGCTTGTGCACCATTTTTACAAAGTTTTTATATTGCCTCCCGGGTTTGCATCCCCCACTGAATTGGCAATAGGATCAATTGCGTGGAGACGGTTTTTGACGTCGTGGCCCATTGCCACACTTTCGCGCATGTTTATGCGCCGTTTTTACAAAGTTTTTGGATTACCTCTCGGGTTTGCACTCCCCACTGAATTGGCCATAGAATCTATTGTGCCGACATGGATTTTGAATTTGAGGCCTCGGGTGCAGTGTTTTTAACGTCGTGGTCCATTGCCAAACTTCAGCCATGCTTGTGCGCCGTTTTTACAAAGTTTTCAGATTGCCTCCCGGGTTTGCATCCCCCACTGAATTGGCCATATAATCAATTGTGTTGATACGGATTTTGAATTTGACGCCTCAAGTGCGGATTTTTGACGTCGTCGCCCATAACCAAACTTGCGCGCATGCTTGTGCGCCGTTTTTACAAAGCTTTCAGATTGCCTCCCGGGTTTGCATCCCCCACTGAATTGGCCATAGAATCAATTGTGTTGAGACGGATTTTGAATTTGACGCCTCCAGTGCGGATTTTTTACGTCGTCGCCCATAGCCAAACTTGCGCGTGTGCTTGTGCGCCGTTTTTACAAAGATTTCAGATTGCCTCCCGGGTTGCCTCCTCTGCTGAATTGGCCATAGAATCAATTTTTTTGAGATGAATTTTGAATTTTACGCCTCGGGTGTGGAATATTTTTACGTCGTCGCCCATAACCAAACTTGCGTGCATGCTTGTGCGCCGTTTTTACAAAGTTTTCATATTGCCTCCTGGGATTGCATCCCCCACTGAATTGGCCATAAAATCAATTGTGTTGAGGCGGATTTTGAATTTGACGCCTTGGGTGCGGAGTTTTTTACGTCGTCGCCCAGAGCCAAACTTGCGCGTATGCTTGTGCGCCGTTTTTACAAAGTTTTCAGATTGCCCCCTGGGTTTGCAACCCCCATTGAATTGGCCATAGAATCAATTTTGTTGAGACTGATTTTGAATTTGACGCCTCGGGTGCGGACTTTTTGACGTCGTCGCCCATAGCCAAACTTGCGCTTATGCTTGTGCGCCATTTTTACAAAGTTTTCAGATTGCCCCCTGGTTTTGCATCCCCCACTGAATTGGCCATAGAATCAATTGTGTCGAGACGGATTTTGAATTTGAGGCCTCGGGTGCAGTGTTTTTGACGTCGTGGTCCATAGCCAAATTGCGAGCATGCTTGTGCGCCATTTTTACAAAGTTTTTATATTGCCTCCCGGGTTTGCATCCCCCACTGAATTGGCAATAGGATCAATTGCGTCGAGACGGTTTTTGACGTCGTGGCCCATTGCCACACTTTCGCGCATGCTTATGCGCCGTTTTTACAAAGTTTTCGGATTACCTCTCGGGTTTGCACTCCCCACTGAATTGGCCATAGAATCTATTATGCCGACACGGATTTTGAATTTGAGGCCTCGGGTGCAGTGTTTTTAACGTCGTGGTCCATAGCCAAACTTCGGCCATGCTTGTGCGCCGTTTTTACAAAGTTTTCAGATTGCCTCCCGGGTTTGCATCCCCCACTGAATTGGCCATAGAATCAATTGTGTTGAGACGGATTTTGAATTTGACGCCTCGAGTGCGGAGTTTTTGACGTCGTCGCCCATAGCCAAACTTGCGCGTGTGCTTGTGCGCCATTTTTACAAATTTTTCAGATTGCCTCCCGACTTGCCTCCTCTACTGAATTGGCCATAGAATCAATTTTGTTGAGACGGATTTTAAATTTTACGCCTCGGGTGTGGAATTTTTTACGTCGTCGCCCATAGCCAAACTTGCGCGCATGCTTGTGCGTAGTTTTTACAAAGTTTTCAGATTGCCTCCTGGGTTTGCATCCCCTACTGAATTGGCCATAGAATCAATTGTGTTGAGGCGGATTTTGAATTTGACGCCTTGGGTGCGGAGTTTTTGACGTCGTCGCCCATAGCCAAACTTGTGCGTATGCTTGTGCGCCGCTTTTACAAAGTTTTCAGATTGCCCCCCTGGGTTTGCAACCCCCACTGAATTGGCCATAGAATCAATTTTGTTAAGACTGATTTTGAATTTGACGCCTCGGGTGCGGAGTTTTTGACGTCGTCGCCCATAGCCAAACTTGCGCGTGTGCTTGTGCGCCGTTTTTACAAAGTTTTCAGATTCCCTCCCGGGTTTGCATCCCCCACTGAATTGGCCATAGAATCAATTGTGTTGAGATGAATTTTGAATTTGACGCTTTGGGTGCAGAGTTTCTTACGTTGTCGCCCATAGCCAAACTTGCGTGTGTGCTTGTGCGCCATTTTTACAAAGTTTTCAGATTGCCTCTCGGGTTGCAACCCCCACTGAATTGGCCATAGAATCTATTTTGTTCAGACAAATTTTGAATTTAACGCCTCGGGAGCGGAGTTTTTGACATCGTCGCCCATAGCCAAACTTGCGCGCATGCTTGTGCGCCGTTTTTACAAAGTTTTCAGATTGCCTCCCGGGTATGCATCCCTACTGAATTGGCCAAAGAATCTATTGTGTTGAGACGAATTTTGAATTTGACGCCTCGGGTGCGGAGTTTTTGATGTCGTCGCCCATAGCCAAACTTGTGCATATGCTTGCGCGCCATTTTTACAAAGTTTTCAGATTGCCCCCTGGGTTTGCATCCCCCACTGAATTGGCCATAGAATCAATTGTGTCGAGACGGATTTTGAATTTGAGGCCTCGGGTGCAGTGTTTTTTACGTCGCGGTCCATAGCCAAATTGCGAGCATTCTTGTGCACCATTTTTACAAAGTTTTTATATTGCCTCCCGGGTTTGCATCCCCCACTGAATTGGCAATAGGATCAATTGCGTCGAGATGGTTTTTAACGTCGTGGCCCATTGCCACACTTTCGCGCATGCTTATGCGCCGTTTTTACAAAGTTTTTGGATTACCTCTCGGGTTTGCACTCCCCACTGAATTGGCCAGATGAGGTGTAGTCTACTGATCCGATCATTGATTTGGATAATTGCTCTGATCAATTGCGTGGAATTGTATTTGAATTTCAAGTGAAGCACGCACATGGCCCTCGATGCAATGTTGGTCAAATCACCAGACAGTTCGAGAAATATTTTTCGTCTAAGACGTATGCTTACACAGTTTAAAAGCCATAGCAGGAAGTGTCGTTCCAGATGTTGAAGCAGTAGAAGACGAGGTCTTGTCTACTGATCCGGAAGAGGACTTGGTTGAAGTTCAAGTGTTTGATGATGATGAAATCATGGAAGAAGCTGTTCATATTGAAGTTGCTCAGTCGACTCAAGTGATTTCAACTAAATTTTTAGATGAGTTGAAGATGGATTTAAAGCAAGTAATTCAGTCATCTATTGATGAATTCTTGAAGTCAGATGTGAAGCAAGTTCTAGAAGAACAGAACCAATCTCTTGTTAATAGTTCTAAGGAACTGATCATTGGTGAAGTTAATCAGATGGATGCCACCTTCAGACAAGAGATGTATACTCAGCTAGAAGATTTCTTGCAAAGACAGATTAATTATTCGGAGAAGTGTTCTATTGATTTTGCAAGATCATTGGCTGAAGAATCTAAAAAGATGGAAAGACTCTATCGTGTAAAAATTGAGATAGCTGACGCACAAAGAAGAGAAGCTCAAGATCAATTGGTGCAAGCAAGAGCTCTCATGACTGCAATGACAGAACAGAACAGGCTACTTCATAACACTGCTAATCATTTTAAAAATGAACTGAACTTGTCTACTATGAAGTTGGATTTGGTTGCTACTCAACTGGACAAGTTAATGCAACCTAAAAGTCAACAGAAAGATATTGATAGAGCTGCTGAGATGATGAAGCGAGTTGTACAAGAAGAGATGACTCCATTCACTTCACTCTTTACTCTTAAGGCAAGTGATGAAGCCAAAAAGGGGGAAGAGACTGAAGAAGTGAAAGCTGCTGCAACTAATCTTATTGTTCAAGAGACTAGTAAGCCAAAGAGAACAGGCAGGCTAGTGAAGAAAGCGGATCTGGAACAGATCAGTGCAACTGCTGAAGAACAGAAGAGGTTTTTGATAAAAGGAAAGTCTGTTGCTATTGAAGATGTTCAACATAGAACAAGACAAGTCAAGAGGAAACTTGATCTTGAAAAGAAGAACGAAGTATTAGGTGAAATACTTGCTGGAATTGCTGATGAAGATGTTGAAGCGATTCATAAGAAGCTGAAACTGGAAGATGATCGTTATGCTAACAAGAAGGTGTTAGGCAAACACATCCACAGACTGCAAAAGATGAAAGCTAATCCAGATGTGATTGAAGATGCCCATATTGATAAGTTCATAGACAATGAGCATAGAGATTCTTGGATTGTTGTCAAGAAGAAATGGGAATTAGATCATTGGATTATTCGTAAGTATGGTGACCCAGACAGCAAAGAAGAGTTATATGTTGTGTTTGATAAGTTTATGGAAGCAGAAGATGAGAATCTTTGGAAACACCATTGCATCTGCTGTTGGTTACAACATATTGGTTCCTGATTTTCCAAAGTGGGAAACACCACTGCTTGGTTCTGGAAAGCGGATCGATTTCAACAAAGTGAAGAAATTCGAAGAAGAGTTGCTCGAGAAGGAGAAGATAGACAACAAAGATCATATCTCTGACATTCACAGAAGAGTTCTCGATGCATTTAGTATTCCGAATCTAGATGCTGATAACATCAGTGACTAATTGTAAGTACTTTACTTAGTTTCTATTTCGTTTTGTCTAAGTAATTGTAATCTATCTGATCTTATGAATTTGAATGAAAAAGATAACACATTTTGAGAAGATAACTACTTAACTAGTCTACTAACGTGAAATATTTCAAGTAGTTTTGGCTTCATCAAAAAGGGGGAAATTGTTGGGATATGAATCCTAATATAAGTCCTAATTGATGATGAGATGAGTTTTGATAAGCCAAAAAGTAGACTTGAATATTTCTAAGTGTTGACTGATCTAGTTATGGAAGTCGTCTTGTGAAGATCAGTAGAGTACAAAGTATGAAAGAGAGTTTAAGTATAAAAGAAAAGACAAGTAAGATTTATAATTACTATGTTAGGTTTTTATAATGAGCATTTAATCATTGTATAGAAGCTCATAGTTCATATATTTTGTTTGTTATTATTGTTGTATAGATTTAAGATGACTAAGCTGTATTATAAAGTTTAATGTAATGTAATACAGTAGTCTTGTTAGGATTATGTGATAGGACTAGTATAGATTAGTTCGTCATGGAAGTCTACTACAGAAGTCTACTGAAGATAAGAAGACTCGCAAGACAAGACAAGTAAGGAAGAAGACTGAAGATTTGTCTAATTATGGAAGACTAGACAAGTGCGCATAAAGAAGGAAGATTGTTAAGTCAGAAACGCGTAAGAAGATATATATTGAAGAGTTAGTTAAGGAATAACTAATTAAACTAAAGAAACGCGTGGATGGATAAGAAGAAACAGTTTCAAGAGTTAGTTATCAAGAAAGTTAGTTGGATAACAAACTATTCTTGAAGGTTGAGAAGTCTATAAATACTTTAAGGTATTCAACGATTCAAGACTACTGAAACTTTGAAATTTACTGAAGATATTCGAAGCAAAGAAGAAACTCGCGGAGTTAGAATTCAGAAAGTTAAAGCCAGAAGACAAGTCAAATTCAAGAAGACTACTACTGAATTAAAGAGAAGTTTTACTTTTATAGTTTTTTGTTCAAGTTGCTAGTTGCTTGTAAAATAGTTAGTTAGATCGAAGATACAATTGGAAGTGTTATCGAGAAGATCAAAGTCTTATTTCTTGGGACTCTAAGCCACAGGAACACATTACTCGAAGAGAAGAGTTAATGGAAATTTCGCAACTGGAGTTGTGAGAGTGGATGTAGACAAGTTGTCAAACCACTATAAATCTTGTTTGTTGTTTACTTTACTGTTTTATTTGTTGTTTGATTGATTACTTGTTTAATTGATTAAAACTGCATATAGAATAGACAAGTTAAGTGTTCTTATAGAAGTTCAATTCGAAATTAGTTGAGTATAAATTGTTGGGCTCATTGTTAATCTGATAAATTCCGCATTGTGTATTCTGATATACTAAAAGATTTTGAAAAGTCTATTCACCCCCCCTCTAGACATTTTCCTAGTTTACTCAATATTATTAACTCAACTAGGGACCTACAGACCTTCATATCGAGAACATATATTTTGGTGGAGAAATCAAATGGATTTCATAATTTCTAAATGTCGGGTACATGGTGTATTTATAGGTACAAAAATAAAGCATTAATTTAATATAATAATGGAGAATCTTGAAAGTCATTTTGAATACATGAACTATAAATTAATTCAATGTTGACTACATGAACCAAATTAATTCTATAATCAAAAGACACAATTAAAAAAAAAATTCCTACATATATATATAATTACATTCAAATTAAAGTATTTAATATATTGTTTGAGGAGTTTGTGGTTTACGGTGTAATCCAGCGGAATATATGATAATAGCAAGAACACAAGAAGCTACCGGACGTTAATGCCAAAAGGATACCGTTAAGATAGAATAAAGGGAGAATTTTCAAAGTTTAATTACCAAAGGCCAAAACTATCTTCAAAGCACAACTGCAGCCTCTATTTAAACTATCATTCTCTAAACGAATTCCACGTACGAAGAAAGAAGAAAGGTAGATTCTAGGTATATATGAAGTCCCACAAAGATGTGAACGACTAGGTCCTTCATCAGTTGGAACATGATCAGATCCTCTACGAGTTAAGTTGTTATAGTTATCTCGAGCCATAATGAACTTCTCAGTGGCTCGTCTATAGTCCTTGTTCCCAACGACAAGACATTCACTAATATCTGCTTGCTCCAATTACTTCTCAACCAATATATAATTGCTGAACCCAAGCATTTTAGAAAACTAGACGCGACCTCAATTCAAATATTTGTTAAAATTATTTCATTCAACAAGAGTTTGTGTTAAAAAAAAAACACTAATAAACACAAAATATAGTAATTAAACCTTATAACTGTTCTATTTCATGCTGGATTTTTAATTTTGTAAGGTGTAGTCTCTCCAACTCCTTACTGCAATTACTCATCCCAAATGCAGTTGATACGAGATCATCCTCCACCTCCTACGTGGAAAAAATTTATCGTAAAAAAACGCACGATATCTAAGTTGTGTGAATTTCACGATTGTTATCGAGCTTACCCTTAGGTAAATGTCATTTTCTACCTCAAATTGTGGAGTCTCTACAGTTTGCAATGGCTGCAAAAGAAGTTCAGACAACATTCTTAACTTGATCAAAATTTAAAAAACCGAATGGAAGTACATAATCGCGAAATAACTAGACCATCACATCGAGAACATATATTTTGGTGGAGAACTCAAATGGATTTCATAATTTCTAAATGCCAAGTACATGGGTATTTATAGGTAAAAAAATACAGCATTAATCTAATCTAATAATGGAGAATATTTAAAGTCAGTTTGAATATATGAACTAGAAACTAATTCAATGTTGACTACATGAACCAAGTTAATTCTAAAATCAAAAGACACAATTTAAAAAAAATAAAAAATTCCAGCATATGTATATATATAACTGCATTCAAGTTAAAGTATTTAATGTTTTGTTTCAGGAGATTTTGGCTTACGGTGTGATGTAGCATAATATATGATAAGAGAAAGAACACAAGAAGCTATCGGACGTTGATGCCAAAAGGATATTGTCGAAATAGAATAAAGGGAGAATTCCCAAAGCTTAATTAAAAAATGCCAAAACCGTCTTCAAAGCAGAACTGCAACCTCTATTTATACAACCATTCGCTAAATGAATTATGCGTACGAAGAAAGATGAAAGGCAGAATCTAGGTATATATGAAATCCCCAAAAGATATCTCATTGTGAACAACTAGGTCCTTCATCAGTTGGAACATGATCAGATCGATCCTCTCTAAGTTAAGTTGTTATACTTATCTCGAGCCATAATGAACTTCTCAGTGGCTCGTCTATAGTCCTCGTTCCCAACGACAAGAAATTCACCAATCTCTGCTTGCTCCAATTTCTTCTCAGCTAATATATAATTGCTGAACCCAAGCATTTTAGAAAATAGCCGCGACCACAGTTCAAATATTTGTTAAATTTATTTCATTCAACAAGAGTTTGGGTTAAAAAAAAAAACACTAATTAATACAAAATATAGTAATTAAACCTTGTAACTGATCTATTTCATGCTGGATTTTTAATTGTGTAATGTGTAGTCTCTCCAACTCGCTACTGCGATCACTCATCTCAAATGCAGTTGATACGAGATCATCATCCACCTCCTACGTGGAAAAAATTTTGTAGTAAGAAAATGCACGATATCTAAGTTGTGTGAATTTCATGATTATGATCGAGCTTACCCTTAGGTAAAGGTCATTTTCTACCTCCAACTGTGGAGTCTCTACACTTTGTAATGACTGCAAAAGAAAAGTTCAGACAACATTCTTAGCTTGATCAAAATTTAAAAAATCGAATGGAAGTACATAATCGCAAAATAACTAGACCTTCATATCGAGAGCATATATTTTGGTCGAGATATCAAATGGATTTCATAATTTCTAAATGTCGGGTACATTGTGTATTTATATGTACAAAAATACAGCATTAATGTAATATAATAATGGAGAATCTTGAAAGTCAGTTTGAATACATGAACTATAAATTAATTATAGAATCAAAAGACACAATTAAAAAAAAAATTACAATATATATATATATATAATTGCATTTAAATTAAAGTATTTAATTAATATATTGTTTGAGGAGTTTGTGGCTTACGGTGTGATGCAGCGGAATATATAATTAGAGCAAGAACACAAGAAGCAATCGAACGTTGATGCCAAAAGGATACCGTCGAGATAGAATAAAGGGAGAATTCCCAAAGCTTAATTCATAAATGCCAAAACCGTCTTCAAAGCAGAACTGCAGCCTCTATTTATACAACCATTCGCTAAACGAATTCTGCGTACGAAGAAAGATGAAAGGCAGATTCTAGGTATATATGAAATCCCCAAAAGATATCTCATTGTGAACAACAAGGTCCTTCATCAATTGGAACATGATCTGATCGATCCTTTCTGAGTTAAGTTGTTATACTTATCTCGAGCCATAATGAACTTCTCAGTGGCTCGTCTATAATACTCGATCCCAACGACAAGACATTCACCAATCTCTGCTTGCTCCAATTTCTTCTATGCCAATATATAATTGCTGAACCCAGGCATTTTAGAAAACTAGCCGCGGCCACAGTTCAAATATTTGTTAAAATTATTTCATTCAACAAGAGTTTGTGTTAAAAAAAACACTAATTAACACAAAATATAGTAATTAAACCTTGTAACTGTTCTATTTCATGCTGGATTTTTAATTGTGTAAGGTGTAGTCTCTCCAACTCCTTACTGCAATTAGTCATCCCAAATGCAGTTGATACGAGATCATCCTCCACCTCCTACGTGGAAAAAATTTGTCGTAAGAAAACGCACGATATCTAAGTTGTGTGAATTTCACGATTGTGATCGAGCTTACCCTTAGGTAAATGTCATTTTCTACCTCCAATTGTGGAGTCTCTACAGTTTGCAATGGCTGCAAAAGAAGTTCAGACAACATTCTTATCTTGATCAAAATTTAAAAAACCGAATGGAAGTACATAATCGCGAAATAACTAGACCTTCACATCGAGAACATATATTTTGGTGGAGAACTCAAATGGATTTCATAATTTCTAAATGCCAAGTACATGGGTATTTATAGGTACAAAAATACAGCATTAATCTAATCTAATAATGGAGAATATTTAAACTCAGTTTGAATATATGAACTAGAAATTAATTCAATGTTGACTACATGAACCAAGTTAATTCTAAAATCAAAAGACACAATTTAAAAAAAATAAAAAATTCCAGCATATGTATATATATAACTGCATTCAAGTTAAAGTATTTAATGTTTTGTTTCAGGAGATTTTGGCTTACGGTGTGATGTAGCATAATATATGATAAGAGAAAGAACACAAGAAGCTATCGGACGTTGATGCCAAAAGGATACTGTCGAAATAGAATAAAGGGAGAATTCCCAAAGCTTAATTCAAAAATGCCAAAACCGTCTTCAAAGTAGAACTGCAACCTCTATTTATACAACCATTCGCTAAACGAATTCTGCGTACGAAGAAAGATGAAAGGCAGAATCTAGGTATATATGAAATCCCCAAAAGATATCTCATTGTGAACAACTAGGTCCTTCATCAGTTGGAACATGATCAGATCGATCCTCTCTAAGTTAAGTTGTTATACTTATCTCGAGCCATAATGAACTTCTCAGTGGCTCGTCTATAGTCCTCGTTCGCAACGACAAGAAATTCACCAATCTCTGCTTGCTCCAATTTCTTCTCAGCCAATATATAATCGCTGAACCCAGGCATTTTAGAAAATAGCCGCGACCACAGTTAAAATATTTGTTAAATTTATTTCATTCAACAAGAGTTTGGGTTAAAAAAAAACACTAATTAATACAAAATATAGTAATTAAACCTTGTAACTGTTCTATTTCATGCAGGATTTTTAATTGTGTAATGTGTAGTCTCTCCAACTCGCTACTGCAATCATTCATCTAAAATGCAGTTGATACGAGATCATCATCCACCTCCTACGTGGAAAAAATTTTGTAGTAAGAAAATGCACGATATCTAAGTTGTGTGAATTTCATGATTATGATCGAGCTTACCCTTAGGTAAAGGTCATTTTCTACCTCCAACTGTGGAGTCTCTACACTTTGTAATGACTGCAAAAGAAAAGTTCAGACAACATTCTTAGCTTGATCAAAATTTAAAAAACCGAATGGAAGTACATAATCGCAAAATAACTAGACCTTCATATCGAGAACATATATTTTGGTCGAGAAATCAAATGGATTTCATAATTTCTAAATGTCGGGTACATTGGGTATTAATATGTACAAAAATACAGCATTAATGTAATATAATAATGGAGAATCTTGAAAGTCAGTTTGAATACATGAACTATAAATTAATTATAGAATAAAAAGACACAATTAAAAAAAAATTACAATATATATATATATATATAATTGCATTTAAATTAAAGTATTTAATTAATATATTGTTTGAGGAGTTTGTGGCTTACGGTGTGATGCAGCGGAATATATAATTAGAGCTAGAACACAAGAAGCTATCGAACGTTGATGCCAAAAGGATACCGTCGAGATAGAATAAAGGGAGAATTCCCAAAGCTTAATTCATAAATGCCAAAACCGTCTTCAAAGCAGAACTGCAGCCTCTATTTATACAACCATTCGCTAATCGAATTCTGCGTACGAAGAAAGATGAAAGGCAGATTCTAGGTATATATGAAATCCCCAAAAGATATCTCATTCTGAACAACTAGGTCCTTCATCAATTGGAACATGATCTGATCGATCCTTTCTGAGTTAAGTTGTTATACTTATCTCGAGCCATAATGAACTTCACAATGGCTCGTCTATAATACTCGATCCCAACGACAAGACATTCACGAATCTCTGCTTGCTCCAATTTCTTCTATGCCAATATATAATTGCTAAACCCAGGCATTTTAGAAAACTAGCCGCGGCCACAGTTCAAATATTTGTTAAAATTATTTCATTCAACAAGAGTTTGTGTTAAAAAAAAACACTAATTAACACAAAATATAGTAATTAAACCTTGTAACTGTTCTATTTCATGCTGGATTTTTAATTGTGTAAGGTGTAGTCTCTCCAACTCCTTACTGCAATTACTCATCCCAAATGCAGTTGATACGAGATCATCCTCCACGTCCTACGTGGAAAAAATTTGTCGTAAGAAAACACACGATATCTAAGTTGTGTGAATTTCACGATTGTGATCGAGCTTACCCTTAGGTAAATGTCATTTTCTACCTCCAATTGTGGAGTCTCTACAGTTTGCAATGACTGCAAAAGAAGTTCAGACAACATTCTTAGCTTGATCAAAATTTAAAAAACCGAATGGAAGTACATAATCGCGAAATAACTAGTCCTTCACATCGAGAACATATATTTTGGTGGAGAACTCAAATGGATTTCATAATTTCTAAATGCCAAGTACATGGGTATTTATAGGTACAAAAATACAGCATTAATCTAATCTAATAATGGAGAATATTTAAAGTCAGTTTGAATATATGAACTAGAAATTAATTCAATGTTGACTACATGAACCAAGTTAATTCTAAAATCAAAAGACACAATTTAAAAAAAATAAAAAATTCCAGCATATGTATATATATAACTGCATTCAAGTTAAAGTATTTAATGTTTTGTTTCAGGAGATTTTGGCTTACTGTGTGATGTAGCATAATATATGATAAGAGAAAGAACACAAGAAGCTATCGGACGTTGATGCCAAAAGGATACTGTCGAAATATAATAAAGGGAGAATTCCCAAAGCTTAATTCAAAAATGCCAAAACCGTCTTCAAAGCAGAACTGCAACCTCTATTTATACAACCATTCGCTAAACGAATTCTGCGTACGAAGAAAGATGAAAGGCAGAATCTAGGTATATATGAAATCCCCAAAAGATATCTCATTGTGAACAACTAGGTCCTTCATCAGTTGGAACATGATCAGATCGATCCTCTCTAAGTTAAGTTGTTATACTTATCTCGAGCCATAATGAACTTCTCAGTGGCTCGTCTATAGTCCTCGTTCGCAACGACAAGAAATTCACCAATCTCTGCTTGCTCCAATTTCTTCTCAGCCAATATATAATTGCTGAACCCAGGCATTTTAGAAAATAGCCGCGACCACAGTTCAAATATTTGTTAAATTTATTTCATTCAACAAGAGTTTGGGTTAAAAAAAAACACTAATTAATACAAAATATAGTAATTAAACCTTGTAACTGTTCTATTTCATGCAGGATTTTTAATTGTGTAATGTGTAGTCTCTCCAACTCGCTACTGCAATCATTCATCTAAAATGCAGTTGATACGAGATCATCATCCACCTCCTACGTGGAAAAAATTTTGTAGTAAGAAAATGCACGATATCTAAGTTGTGTGAATTTCATGATTATGATCGAGCTTACCCTTAGGTAAAGGTCATTTTCTACCTCCAACTGTGGAGTCTCTACACTTTGTAATGACTGCAAAAGAAAAGTTCAGACAACATTCTTAGCTTGATCAAAATTTAAAAAACCGAATGGAAGTACATAATCGCAAAATAACTAGACCTTCATATCGAGAACATATATTTTGGTCGAGAAATCAAATGGATTTCATAATTTCTAAATGTCGGGTACATTGTGTATTAATATGTACAAAAATACAGCATTAATGTAATATAATAATGGAGAATCTTGAAAGTCAGTTTGAATACATGAACTATAAATTAATTATAGAATAAAAAGACACAATTAAAAAAAAATTACAATATATATATATATATATAATTGCATTTAAATTAAAGTATTTAATTAATATATTGTTTGAGGAGTTTGTGGCTTACGGTGTGATGCAGCGGAATATATAATTAGAGCTAGAACACAAGAAGCTATCGAACGTTGATGCCAAAAGGATACCGTCGAGATAGAATAAAGGGAGAATTCCCAAAGCTTAATTCATAAATGCCAAAACCGTCTTCAAAGCAGAACTGCAGCCTCTATTTATACAACCATTCGCTAATCGAATTCTGCGTACGAAGAAAGATGAAAGGCAGATTCTAGGTATATATGAAATCCCCAAAAGATATCTCATTCTGAACAACTAGGTCCTTCATCAATTGGAACATGATCTGATCGATCCTTTCTGAGTTAAGTTGTTATACTTATCTCGAGCCATAATGAACTTCACAATGGCTCGTCTATAATACTCGATCCCAACGACAAGACATTCACGAATCTCTGCTTGCTCCAATTTCTTCTATGCCAATATATAATTGCTAAACCCAGGCATTTTAGAAAACTAGCCGCGGCCACAGTTCAAATATTTGTTAAAATTATTTCATTCAACAAGAGTTTGTGTTAAAAAAAAACACTAATTAACACAAAATATAGTAATTAAACCTTGTAACTGTTCTATTTCATGCTGGATTTTTAATTGTGTAAGGTGTAGTCTCTCCAACTCCTTACTGCAATTACTCATCCCAAATGCAGTTGATACGAGATCATCCTCCACGTCCTACGTGGAAAAAATTTGTCGTAAGAAAACACACGATATCTAAGTTGTGTGAATTTCACGATTGTGATCGAGCTTACCCTTAGGTAAATGTCATTTTCTACCTCCAATTGTGGAGTCTCTACAGTTTGCAATGACTGCAAAAGAAGTTCAGACAACATTCTTAGCTTGATCAAAATTTAAAAAACCGAATGGAAGTACATAATCGCGAAATAACTAGTCCTTCACATCGAGAACATATATTTTGGTGGAGAACTCAAATGGATTTCATAATTTCTAAATGCCAAGTACATGGGTATTTATAGGTACAAAAATACAGCATTAATCTAATCTAATAATGGAGAATATTTAAACTCAGTTTGAATATATGAACTAGAAATTAATTCAATGTTGACTACATGAACCAAGTTAATTCTAAAATCAAAAGACACAATTTAAAAAAAATAAAAAATTCCAGCATATGTATATATATAACTGCATTCAAGTTAAAGTATTTAATGTTTTGTTTCAGGAGATTTTGGCTTACTGTGTGATGTAGCATAATATATGATAAGAGAAAGAACACAAGAAGCTATCGGACGTTGATGCCAAAAGGATACTGTCGAAATATAATAAAGGGAGAATTCCCAAAGCTTAATTCAAAAATGCCAAAACCGTCTTCAAAGCAGAACTGCAACCTCTATTTATACAACCATTCGCTAAACGAATTCTGCGTACGAAGAAAGATGAAAGGCAGAATCTAGGTATATATGAAATCCCCAAAAGATATCTCATTGTGAACAACTAGGTCCTTCATCAGTTGGAACATGATCAGATCGATCCTCTCTAAGTTAAGTTGTTATACTTATCTCGAGCCATAATGAACTTCTCAGTGGCTCGTCTATAGTCCTCGTTCCCAACGACAAGAAATTCACCAATCTCTGCTTGCTCCAATTTCTTCTCAGCCAATATATAATTGCTGAACCCAGGCATTTTAGAAAATAGCCGCGACCACAGTTCAAATATTTGTTAAATTTATTTCATTCAACAAGAGTTTGGGTTAAAAAAAAACACTAATTAATACAAAATATAGTAATTAAACCTTGTAACTGTTCTATTTCATGCTGGATTTTTAATTGTGTAATGTGTAGTCTCTCCAACTCGCTTCTGCAATCACTCATCTAAAATGCAGTTGATACGAGATCATCATCCACCTCCTACGTGGAAAAAATTTTGTAGTAAGAAAATGCACGATATATAAGTTGTGTGAATTTCATGATTATGATCGAGCTTACCCTTAGGTAAAGGTCATTTTCTACCTCCAATTGTGGAGTCTCTACACTTTGTAATGACTGCAAAAGAAAAGTTCAGACAACATTCTTAGCTTGATCAAAATTTAAAAAACCGAATGGAAGTACATAATCGCAAAATAACTAGACCTTCATATCGAGAACATATATTTTGGTCGAGAAATCAAATGGATTTCATAATTTCTAAATGTCGGGTACATTGTGTATTTATATGTACAAAAATTCAACATTAATGTAATATAATAATGGAGAATCTTGAAAGTCAGTTTGAATACATGAACTATAAATTAATTATAGAATCAAAAGACACAATTAAAAAAAAAATTACAATATATATATATATATATAATTGCATTTAAATTAAAGTATTTAATTAATATATTGTTTGAGGAGTTTGTGGCTTACGGTGTGATGCAGCGGAATATATAATTAGAGCAAGAACACAAGAAGCTATCGAACGTTGATGCCAAAAGGATACCGTCGAGATAGAATAAAGGGAGAATTCCCAAAGCTTAATTCATAAATGCCAAAACCTTCTTCAAAGCAGAACTGCAGCCTCTATTTATACAACCATTCGCTAAACGAATTCTGCGTACGAAGAAAGATGAAAGGCAGATTCTAGGTATATATGAAATCCCCAAAAGATATCTCATTGTGAACAACTAGGTCCTTCATCAATTGGAACATGATCTGATCGATCCTTTCTGAGTTAAGTTGTTATACTTATCTCGAGCCATAATGAACTTCTCAGTGGCTCGTCTATAATACTCGATCCCAACGACAAGACATTCACGAATCTCTGCTTGCTCCAATTTCTTCTATGCCAATATATAATTGCTGAACCCAGGCATTTTAGAAAACTAGCCGCGGCCACAGTTCAAATATTTGTTAAAATTATTTCATTCAACAAGAGTTTGTGTTAAAAAAAAACACTAATTAACACAAAATATAGTAATTAAACCTTGTAACTGTTCTATTTCATGCTGGATTTTTAATTGTGTAAGGTGTAGTCTCTCCAACTCCTTATTGCAATTACTCATCCCAAATGCAGTTGATACGAGATCATCCTCCACCTCCTACGTGGAAAAAATTTGTCATAAGAAAACGCACGATATCTAAGTTGTGTGAATTTCACGATTGTGATCGAGCTTACCCTTAGGTAAATGTCATTTTCTACCTCCAATTGTGGAGTCTCTACAGTTTGCAATGACTGCAAAAGAAGTTCAGACAACATTCTTAGCTTGATCAAAATTTAAAAAACCGAATGGAAGTACATAATCGCGAAATAACTAGACCTTCACATCGAGAACATATATTTTGGTGGGGAACTCAAATGGATTTCATAATTTCTAAATGCCAAGTACATGGGTATTTATAGGTACAAAAAAACAGCATTAATCTAATCTAATAATGGAGAATATTTAAAGTCAGTTTGAATATATGAACTAGAAATTAATTCAATGTTGACTACATGAACCAAGTTAATTCTAAAATCAAAAGACACAATTTAAAAAAAATAAAAAATTCTAGCATATGTATATATATAACTGCATTCAAGTTAAAGTATTTAATGTTTTGTTTCAGGAGATTTTGGCTTACTGTGTGATGTAGCATAATATATGATAAGAGAAAGAACACAAGAAGCTATCGGACGTTGATGCCAAAAGGATACTGTCGAAATAGAATAAAGGGAGAATTCCCAAAGCTTAATTCAAAAATGCCAAAACCGTCTTCAAAGCAGAACTGCAACCTCTATTTATACAACCATTCGCTAAACGAATTCTGCGTACGAAGAAAGATGAAAGGCAGAATATATCTAGGTATATATGAAATCCCCAAAAGATATCTCATTATGAACAACTAGGTCCTTCATCAGTTGGAACATGATTTGATCGATCCTTTCTAAGTTAAGTTGTTATACTTATCTCGAGCCATAATGAACTTCTCAGTGGCTCGTCTATAATACTCGATCCCAACGACAAGACATTCACCAATCTCTGCTTGCTCCAATTTCTTCTATGCCAATATATAATTGCTGAACCCAGGCATTTTAGAAAACTAGTCGCGGCCACAGTTCAAATATTTGTTAAAATTATTTCATTCAACAAGAGTTTATGTTAAAAAAAAAACAGTAATTAATACAAAATATAGTAATTAAACTTGTAACTATTCTATTTCATGCTGGATTTTTAATTGTGTAATGTGTAGTCTCCCAACTCGCTACTGCAATCACTCATCTCAAATGCAGTTGATACGAGATCATCATCCACCCCCTGCGTGGAAAAAAAAATTCATAAGAAAATGCACAATATCTAAGCTGTGTGAATTTCACGATTATGATCGAGCTTACCCTTAGGTAAAGGTCATTTTCTATATCCAATTGTGGAGTCTCTATAGTTTGTAATGACTGCAAAAGAAAAGTACAGACAACATTCTTAGGTTGATCAAAATTTAAAAAACCGAATGGAAGTACATAATCGCAAAATAACTAGACCTTCATATCGAGAACATATATTTTGGTGGAGAAATCAAATGAATTTCATAATTTCTAAATGTCGGGTACATGGTGTATTTATAGGTACAAAAATACAAAAGTACTTTAATATAATAATGGAGAATCTTGAAAGTCATTTTGAATACATGAACTATAAATTAATTCAATGTTGACTACATGAACCAAATTAATTCTAGAATCAAAAGACATAATTAAAAAAAAAATATTCCAACATATATATATAATTGCATTCAAATTAAAGTATTTAATTAATATATTGTTTGAGGAGTTTGTGGCTTACGGTGTGATGCAGCAGAATATATGATAAGAGCAAGAATACAAGAAGCTATCGGACGTTGATGCCAAAAGGATACCGTCGAGATAGAATAAAGGGAGAATTCCCAAAGCTAAATTCATAAATGCCAAAACCGTCTTCAAAGCAGAACTGCAGCCTCTATTTATACAACCATTCGCTAAACGAATTCTGCGTACGAAGAAAGATGAAAGGCAGAATATATCTAGGTATATATGAAATCCCCAAAAGATATCTCATTGTGAACAACTAGGTCCTTCATCAGTTGGAACATGACCAGATCGATCCTCTCTAAGTTAAATTGTTATACTTATCTCGAGCCATAATGAACTTCTCAGTGGCTCGTCTATAGTCCTCCTTCCCAACGACAAGACATTCACTAATCTTTACTAGCTCCAATTTCTTCTCAGCCAATAATTGTGGAATCCAGGCACTTTCAAAAATTAGCCGCGGCCTCAGTTCAAATATTTGTTTAAATTATTTCATTCAACAAGATTTTGAGTTAAAAAAAAAAAAAAAACACTAATGAATACAAAAAATAGTAATTAAACCTCGTAACTGTTCTATTTCATGCTGAATTTTTAATTGTGTTAGGTGTAGTCTCTCCAACTCCTTACTGCAATCACTCATCTCAAATGCAGTTGATACGAGATCATCCTTCACCTCCTACGTGGAAAATATTTGTCGTAAGAAAATGCACGATATCTAAGTTATGTGAATTTCAGGATTATGATCGAGCTTACCTTTAAGTAATGGTCATTTTCTACCTCTAATTGTGGAGTCTCTACAGTTTGTAATAGCTGCAAAAGAAGTACAGACAACATTCTTAGCTTGATCAAAATTTAAAAAACCGAATGGAAATACATAATCGCGAAATAACTAGACCTTCATATCGAAAACATATATTTTGGTGGAGAACTCAAATGGATTTCATAATTTCAAAATGTTAAGTACATTGGGTATTTTTAGGTACAAAAATACAGCATTAATTTAATATAATAATGGAGAATCCTGAAAGTCAGTTTGAATACAAGAACTATAAATTAATTCAATGTTGACTAAATGAACCAAATTAATTATAGAATCAAAAGATATAATTAAAAAAAATAAAATTCCAACATATATATAATTGCATTCAAATTAAAGTATTTAATATATTGTTTGAGAAGTTTGTGGCTTACGGTGTGATGCAGCGGAATATATGATAAGAGCAAGAACACAAGAAGCTATCGGACGTTGATGCCAAAAGGATACCGTCGAGATAGAATAAAGGGAGAATTCCCAAAGCTTAATTCATAAATGCTAAAACTATCTTCAAAGCAGAACTGCAGCTTCTATTTATACTACCATTCGCAAAACGAATTCTGCGTACGAAGAAAGATGAAAGGCAGATTCTAGGTATATATGAAATCCCCAAAAGATAACTCATTGTGAACTACTAGGTCCTTCATCAGTTGGAACATGATCAGATCTTCTCCGAGTTAATTTGTTATACTCATCTCGAGCCATAATGAACTTCTCAGTGGCTCGTCTGTAGTCCTCCTTCCCAACGACAAAACACTCACCAATCTCTACTAGCTCCAATTTCTTCTTTGCCAATAATTATGGAATCCAGGCATTTTCAAAAACTAGCCGCGGCCTCAGTTCAAATATTTGTTTAAATTATTTAATTCAACAAGAGTTTTAGTTAAAAAAAACACTAATGAACACAAAAAATAGTAATTAAACCTCGATCGTAACTGTTTTATTTCATGTTGGATTTTTAATTGTGTAAGGTGTAGTCCCTCTAACTCCATACTGCAATCACTCATCTCAAATGCAGTTGATACGAAATCATCATCCACCTCCTACGTGGAAAAAAAATTGTCGTAAGAAAATGCACAATATCTAACTTGTGTGAATTTCACGATTATGATCGAGCTTACCCTTAGGTAAAGGTCATTTTCTACCTCCAATTCTGGAGTCTCTACAGTTTGCAATAGTTGCAAAAGAAGTTCAGACAACATTCTTAGCTTGATCAAAATTTAAAAAACCGAATGGAAGTACATAATCGCGAAATAACTAGACCTTCACATCGAGAAAATATATTTTGGTGGAGAACTCAAATGGATTTCATAATTTTTAAATGTCAAGTACATGGGTATTTATAGATACAGAAATACAACATTAATCTAATCTAATAATGGAGAATCTTTAAAGTCAGTTTGAATACATGAACTAGAAACTAATTCAATGTTGACTACATGAACCAAATTAATTCTAGAATCAAAAGACACAATTTAAAAAAAAATAAAAAAATTCCAGCATATATATGATAAGAGCAAGAACACAAGAAGTTATCGGACGTTGATGCCAAAAGGATACCGTCGAGATAGAATAAAGGGAGAATTCCCAAAGTTTAATTCATAAATGTCAAAACTGTCTTCAAACCTTGTAACTGTTCTATTTCATGATGGATTTTTAATTGTGTAAGGTGTAGTCTCTCCAACTCCCAACTGCAATCACTCATCCTAAATGTAGTTGATACGAGATTATCCTCCATCTTCTACATGGAAAAAATTTATTTTAAGAAAAAGCACGATATCTAAGTTGTGTGAATTTCACGATTATGATCGAGCTTACCCTTAGGTAAGGTCATTTTCTACTCCAATTGTGGAGTCTCTTCAGTTTGTAGTAGCTGCAAAAGAAGTTCAGACGACATTCTTAGCTTGATCAAAATTTAAAAAACCGAATGGAAGTACATAATCGCGAAATAACTAGAACTTCATATCGAAAACATATATTTTGGTGGAGAACTCAAATGGATTTCATAATTTCAAAATGTTAAGTGCATTGGGTATTTATAGGTACAAAAATACATCATTAATTTAATATAATAATGGAGAATCCTGAAAGTCAGTTTGAATACATGAACTATAAATTAATTCAATGTTGACTAAATGAACCAAATTAATTCTAGAATCAAAAGACACAATTAAAAATAAAAAATTTCAACATATATATATAACTGCATTCAAATTAAAGTATTTAATGTATTGTTTGAGGAGTTTGTGGCTTACGTTGTGATGAAGCGGAATATATGATAAGAGCAAGAACGCAAGAAAATATCGGACGTTGATGCCAAAAGAATACCGTCGAGATAGAATAAAGGGTAAATTCCAAAAGTTAAATTCATAAATGCCAAAATTGTCTTCAAAGCACGACTGCAACCTCTATTCATACTACCATTCGTAAAACGAATTCCGCATACAAAGAAGGATGAAAGGCAGATTATAGGTATATGTAGGTCCCTAGTTGAGTTTTATAATATTGAGTAAGCTAAGAAAATGTCTAGAGGGGGGTGAATAGACTTTTCAAAATCTTTCAATATATCAGAATACACAGTGCGGAATTTATCAGATTAACAATGAGCCCAACAAGTTTATACTCAACTAATTCGACGAACACTGATCTTGTCTATTCTAGATGTTAATTAATCAATTAAACAGTTAATCAATCAAACACAAATATCACAGAAACATAAACAACACAACGATTTATAGTGGTTCGTCAACTTGTCTACATCCACTCTCACAAACCCAATTGTGAAATTCTTATTACTCTTCCAATCAAGTAGTGTGTTCTTGTGGCTTAGAGTCCAAAGAAATAAGACTTTGATCTTCTCGATTACACTTCCAAGTGTATCTTCGATCTAACTAGCTATTTTACAAGTAACTAGCAACTTGAACAAAACTGTAAAATAAAACTTCTCTTAGTCCAGTAGTAGCCTTCTTCGATTTCTTCACTTGTCTTCTGGTTTGAACTTTCTGAACTTGAACTCTGCGAGTTTGTTTGCTTCAATTTCTCTTTAGTATGCTTCAAATCTCTTGGTAACAATAGTCTTCAAATGTAGAATCCACCAAGGTATTTATAGACTTCCAACTATCAAGATAAGTTAGTTATCCAACAAACTTTCTTGATAATTGACTTCTAACCACTTCTTCTAATCTATCTACGCGTTTCTTTAGTTAATTAGTTATTCCATAACTAACTCTTCAATAAAATGACCTTATCTTCATACGCGTTTATGACTTAAGCAGTTTCTTCATTCTTTACTTGTGCACTTGTCTAGTCTCCATACTTAGAAAAATTCTCAGTATTCTTCAGCACTTGTCTTGTCTTGTGCACTTCTAGTCTTCTTCTTCAGTAATAGACTTCGATATAAAACCAACCTATACTAGTCCTATCATCTAATCTTAACAAGACTATTACATTACATTAAGTTTTATAAATCAAATTAGTCACCTTATCATCTATACATCAATATGTAAATACAAAGAACAATAAGAACTATGAGCTTCTATACATCGTTCAAATAGCTCAGTATACAACCTAACAAATATAACACAGTACTTATAAAACGTACTTGTCTTTCAATCATACTTAAACTTTTCTTTATTATGTACTCTTCTTTTTGTACTATATTGGTCTACTCAAGACGACTTACATAACTAGACTAGATCAGTCAACACTCAGAAATTATTCAAGTCTTCTTTTGGCTTATCAAAACTCAACTCATCTTTTCATCAATTAGGACTTGTCTCAGGATTCATATCCCAACAATTTCCCCCTTTTTGATGAAGCCAAAACTACTTGAATTATTTCATGTCAGTAGACTAGTTAAGTAGTTATCTTCTGAAAATGTGTTATCTTTTCATTCATTCAAATAAAATCAGTAGATTATAATTACTTAGACAAAATCAAGAATGAAACTAAGTATTACAATTACTCACTGATAGTATCAGCATCTGGATTCGGAATCTTGAACGCTTCAAGGATTCTTCTGTGAATATAAGAGATATGATCTTCATTATCTATCTTTTCCTTCTCGAGCAATTCCTCTTCAAACTTCTTCACATGATTCATGTTGATTCTTTTTCCATATCCTAACATTGGTGTTTCACATTTCGGAAAATCAGGCACCAAAATGTTATAACCAACAACAGTTGCGATTTGCATTATCAAGTTCCAAAGATTCTCATCTTCAGCCTCCATGAACTTGTCAAATACTGCGAACAACTCTTCTTTGCTTTCTGCATCTCCAAACTTTCTTATTATCCAGTGATCTAACTCCCATTTCATCTTAACACTCAACCAAGCATCTCTATGCTCGTTGTCTATGAATGTATCAATGTGGGAATCTTCATTCACATCTGGATCAACTTTCATCTTTTGCAGCCTATGGATGTGCTTACCTAACACTTTCTTGTTAGCATAATGATCATCCTCTATCTTTTGCTTCTTATGAAGAGCTTCGACCTCTTCATCACCAATATCTGCAAGGATTTCTCCTAATCCTTGTTTCTTCTTTTCAAGAACAAGTTTTCTTTTAACAACAACTCGTCTTGTCTGGATTTCTTCAGTAGCAATCGACTTTCCTTTGACTTGCCTTATCTGCTCTGCTTCTGCTTCTAAGTCAGCTTTCTTGACTAGCCTTCTTCTTTTTGGTCTACCAGTCTCTTCTGGCACAACAGTAGTTGCAGCAATCTCTGGTTCAACAAACTTTACCTCTTTGACCTCTTCCCCCTTTTTGGCTTCATCACTACCCTTAAGAGTGAATATAGAGGTAAAACGAGTCATCTCTTGCATTACCGCGTCCTTCATCAACGCAGCAGCTCTATCAATCTGCCTTTGATGCGACTTTTCCTGACTCAACTTCTCAAGTCGATCAGCTGTATGCTTTAATTTTCTTGAACTAGAAATTAACTCATCTTTGAAGTGAGTAGCAGTCTGTCTGAGCAGTCTGTTCTCTTCAGTCAACTCTCTTAGAACAGCTCTAGTTTGCACCAATTGACTTTGTGCTTCTCTTCTTTGCTCATCAGCTATCTCTATCTTCACTCTATAGAGTCTTTCCATCTTTTTCGATTCTTCAGCCAATGATCTAGCAAAATCAATCGAACACTTCTCTGAATAATTAATCTGTCTTTGTAAGAAGTCTTCTAGCTGAGTATACATCTCTTGTTTGAAGGTTGAATCCATCTGATTTACTTCACCAACAATAAGAGCTTTCGAATTCTCCACAAGAGACTTGTTCTACTCTTCCAATACTTGTTTAACGTCTGATTTCAAGAATTCATCAATAGACGACTGGACTACTTGTCTTAATTCTATTTTCAACTCATTCAAGAATTCTGTTGAAATGACCTGAGTAGATTGAGCAGCAACAACAGGAATGGCTTCTTCCATAAGCTCATCTTCATCAAAAACTTGAGCTTCAACTAACTTGTCTTCCAGCAAAGTAGACAAGACCAAGTCTTCTACTGCCTCGTCCTCTGGAATGACGCTTCCAGCAATGGCTTTCAAACTAATAGGCGGACAGTAAGGAACAATTGCCAATCTTGCTTCCTTCACCCTTCTTTCAGCAGCATCAAAGTGCTTCTTTACTAACTCATGCAGCTTCTTCACGTAGCAACTCAACTCTGCTGGAAAACATGACTCAACATATCTATTGATCTGTCCAACATCTGATCTTGGACCATAAGCATGTTCCACCTGAAATTTGAACACGAGACCTCTCATCTGGCCTGATACATTCTCAAGATCAAGAACTGGATCAGTAGACATCAACTCCTCTACTGGTTCAACATCCAGCATCAACTCGTCTTCCTCAAGATCAGATTCAGACACTTGCACACCAACATCGAACTTGGCTTCTGAAGGTAGAATATCACCAGAAACATCCAACATTCTTTTAACAAGAGCAGTCAAAGCATGTGCTGGGAGTAGTTCAGAGTGATCCTTCACTCCACTATTCTCTTGTTGTTCCGTCTCCCAATCTTAAAAATTTGCGATGCCACCCATTCCATTTATGACTTCAAATAAGTCTTCAGTCGGACCCTTCTTCAATGAAACCCATGTGCATATCCTTATCAGCTTCTCATATAACTCTGAAGTTGTATCGATCTCAACTATAGGCAACATCTTTTTCAGATTTCTAGTCATTTGTGCACGCAGCCTCTTCTCGCGTAAACACATTGGATAATCGACTAGGGCTTCAAATCTGTTTGTGGGAGGGGTCTGAGTAAGTGGGGTCCTTAGCTCAGTTGTTGCAGTGGCAACTAGTGGGGTTCCCGAAACAGATGGGTGTGAGGGTTCAACATATTCTGTTGAGGTAGATGGAATATGTATTGTGGTTTCTAGGGGCTGTGATGTGGCTTGGTTTGGTTTGACAACTGTCGGAGTATCAGTTGTATCATATATAGTAGTGTATTGGGTAACGTTGGTTCTTAGTGGTTGTACTGCCAACGAAGAGGTTTTGGGTACAGGTCGGGCACGAGATCGAAGTGATCTTGCCTTGGTTTTCACAGGAATATCAAGTGGAATAGAAAGAGTACGAGAAGAAGTACTAACCACTTGACTCGACTTGTCTGGTGAGGGACTCGACTCGACTCTCACCAGTCGATAAGTTTCTGCATCCTCAATATCCTTCTCCGATGCCTTGTCTGATTCCGTTTCTTCCGAATCTTCAACGGGTTCAATCATGGCTTCATCAGACACATATTCAACTAGTGCTCCACTAGTTCCGACATCAGCCTTAGCTTCTGCCTCAGACTTATCTTCCTCAGCATCAAACGAGTGAGCAGCTTCTAACATTACATCTCGAGGATTTATTCTTACTTGATCACGCTCCAGCGACCTTTGCTCTGCCTGTCTATCAAGAGCATCTTTCTCGAGATAATGCTTCAAGACATGAAACGACTTGCCTTTACTCCAATTCGTCTTATTCGGCAGCAAGACGGGTAACAGAATACTAAGCTTGTTCCCGAAGCTTACGGCGGTAGACACTATCCATTCACCAGTGTCGGTGTCAACACGAACATTCCTTTCAATGTACATCAGCCTATCCAAGAATAGCTTGTACCAATTTCCTTCAGTGATGCCATCATATATCGCGGCCATCACTCTCGCCTTTTGGAGTGTTACAGAATCAAACTACCTGTAACTCCAAGCAACATTTTGCTAGAAATATCTAGGAGCGTTTTGTACTTGTCTAACAGCTCCTTCTTGTTGACAAACGGAATCTTTCCATCTCGATTCAGCTTCAGCTTCTTGCCACAGAAAATGCTGAGATATCGTAACTCTTGACCAGCAGCATACATTTCCACATCAATCGATCCTGACGGCAGCTTTAAAGTTTCGAACAAAATCTAACGAGTGATTTCCACTCGACTTCCACCAACGAACGCTTTGATGGAGTCGTCTTGTCGAGTAGCAGTGGCATAGAATTCCAATACTTCTTCTTCAAACACCACTTCTGGAAATGCCTCCAAATATGGTCTTAAACGATACCTAAAGCACTTGATAAGAATCTCCTTGTTGTCGTCTGAATGGCTTCCATTGAAGAACACCGATCCTTCAACATGCACCTTCCTTCACTAGTATACTTTCCCAAGTCAAATCTTGCCTGCATGTTAGTTCTAGCATCGAACATAGACACGATCGACATAGTAGCAGTAAGGTATGTGATATGATGTGCAGTTAAGAGATTTACAAGAAATTTGGGAATGCTTGAGAGTATGATAGTAAAGTGAACGTGAGGAGTGATTTTAGGAGAGTGGAGTGGTTTTGTTACAACAAAATTTTGAATTGACAGCCAAGATTAAGAGGTTTGATCCAACGGTGATGACCTTTGGAATTCAGTTGCGTAATCGAGATGATTATGTGATTTGATATTGTAAATTTTGGAATCCACCTTTTCTATTGGTTAGGACAGGGGAATGTACTCATCTGACCTAGCGTAGTAGAGTTTAGGCGGGAACTAGGTGTATACATCTCATTAAATGGAGTGTACATATCCAATTATATGTTTTCCACATTTTTCATTATCAAATTACATTAATGTGCTTAATCAAACAACTCAAAAACTTATAGAATTTTTAAAACACGAGAGAGCTTATCTTGTCTGTTCGAGTTCATCAGAACAGATCAGTAGACTTGTTTAGCACCAGACGAGTTCCCCCTTCGACTGTGCTTTTCTGTCTGAATGTCGAACAGCTTCATGTACCTGTCTCTTTTTATACGACGTGTGAATATCGGTACACGTAGTAGAGTAGAATAATTATTTTGAATATCATTCTAATACAACAGTCAAGGTTTCGATCAAGATGACTTTTGACAAACTTAAGAGTCAACATAAGGATATTTAAGAAATCATAGATTCCCCCTTAAATGTTTATTCCCTTAGTATTACCCTCAACTTTACCAGCTTCCTCATCGGGTTGTTTGGTCATCTTGTCTGACCTTGTATACCTGACTTGTTGACGCGTGGACGAGTGCTCTGTTTTTGTGATAACTTATCTGTTCTCCTTTCTTCTTTGTGATGTACCTGTCTTGTTAGTGCACAGCTACATACTAGTAGGGTCTAGATCAATTAGTCCTAGACTAATGCATAATTCACGAAAACGAGCCTCAGGTAATGGTTTTGTAAAAATGTCAGATCTTTGAAAATAAGTGTGAATCTTTTCCATGCGAATATCTTTCATGTCTACATGATCACGTATAAAATGGTGTTTCACATCAACATGCTTACAACGTGTGTGCAAAATAGGATTTTGTGTAATGGCAATAACACTGTTACTGTCACAAAATAAGGGAACATTTGATTCACAAATATTATAGTCTCTAAGCTGTTGAATAAGCCACAATAATTGACTACAACAACTACCAGTAGCCATGTACTCGGCTTCAGTAGTACAGGTAGCAACACTTGTCTGCTTCTTCGAAAACCATGAAATGAGTTTTGTGCCTAAGAATTGACAAGAACCAGAAGTAGATTTCCTATCTATTCTACGACCACCAAAATCAGAATCAGAGTAGCCACTTAGGGATAAATCATCATTTGAAGGATACCATATACCACGATTGATGGTTCCTTTCAAATATTTCAGTATCTGTTTAGTGGTTTCCATATGACTCTCTTTTGGATTAGCTTGAAATTGAGCACATACGCCAACAGAAAATGTAATATCAGGTCTACTAGCAGTTAAGTACAGTAATGAACCAATAAGACCACGATAATATGATTGGTCAACACATTTACCGTTTTCGTCTGGATCCATCCTGTAGGTTGGTAGCATTGGTACTCCAGAAGATTTGCAACTTTTAATACCATACTTGTCTAGTAGATTTCTATTATACTTGGCTTGATTTATGAAAATCCCATCGGGAGTTTATTTTACTTGAAATCCAAGAAAATAAGTCATTTCTCCCATCATTGACATTTCAAACTTACTTTGTATGAGTGTTGAAAAACTTTCACTCAACTTTTTGTTGGGTGATCCGAAAATAATATCATCCACGTAAATTTGAACAAGTAGGATATCCTTACCTTCTTGTCTTCTGAACAAGGTTCTATCGAGCTTGCCCTTGGTAAAACCATTTTCTAATAGAAATAGAGAAAGAGTATCGTACCATGCTCTTGGAGCTTGTTTCAGTCCGTATAAGGCTTTCTTCAACTTGTACACTTGGTTGCCTTTCACTTATAAACCTGGAGGTTGTTCAACATACACTTCTTCCACAAGAATACCAGTTAAGAAATGCACTTTTAACATCCATTTGATATACAGTAAACTTCATATAAGCAGCATATGCAAGGAACAATCTAATGGCTTCTAGTCTAGCAACAGGTGCATAAGTCTCATCATAATCTATACCTTCAGCTTGAGAATAGCCTTGGGCTACTAGTCTAGCCTTATTTCTAATGACTAAATCATTCTCATCTTTCTTATTTTTTAAAATCCATCGTGTGCCAACTACATTATGATGTGTAGGCCTATCGACAAGTTCCCAGACGTCGTTTCGAACAAACTGGTTCAACTCGTCTTGCATATTGATGATCCAATTACTATCAGCCAATGCCTCATTAACGGTCTTAGGCTCGATAGATGAGAGGAAACAACACCAGCAAAATAAAGATGGACTATGTTGTTCTTGCGACTCAAAGATTTGTCGTCTAGTCTTCACACCAACAGTAGAGTCACCAATGATATTTTCAGTATCATGAGCATATTTCCATGTTTTTCTAGTCTTAGCATGCATACTATCATCATCCAAATCAACTACAACCTCTAAAAATGAAGAAAAACTTGTCTTGGAAGTAGTCACTTGCCTTGTTAGAGACCACTGTGTTCGCGTCGGCGGTCGGAGGGAAAGAACCCTGCTCCAGTGGAAATTTAGGAAGGATTCGATCCCAAGTGTCATGCATTTCAACATCGTTTTTATCAGGAGATTTAACAGGAATAGACGAGTCGACTAGCGCAGGCATGTCAACTGGTCTAGTAGACTTACCTTGAGCTTTTACTTTCTCCTTGTCATCTGACTCAAGGGCTTTCATAAATGGATTATAAGCTTGAACAGATTCAGAAACATCTGATTCTTTATCAGTTTCTATTGATAGATCGCTTACTTTCTTACTGATCGGGTCGGCAGACGAGTCTTGTCGAGATTCATCGAAAACAACATGTGGTGTTTCTTCCACACATAGAGTAGAGTAGTTGAATACTCTAAATGCTTTGCTAGTCGAGGAGTATCCTAAGAATATCCCCTCGTCTGCTTTAGCATCGAATGCATTCAACTTACTTTTCCCATTGTTATGGATGAAATACTTACAACCAAATATATGGAAATATGAAATTTTTGGTTTTCGACCTTTCCATACCTCATAGGGTGTCTTACCTAGTACCTTATTGATAACACTTCTGTTCTGGGAGTGGCATGCAGTATTGATCGCCTCTGCCTAAAACTTCTGAGGAGTATTATACTCAGTCAACATGGTCCTGCAGGCCTCCTTCAGAGTTCTAATCCTTCGTTCTGCTACTCCGTTTTGTTGCGGTGTCCTTGCTGCACTAGTAAGGTGTTGGATACCACGTTTAGAGCAAAAATCTTTGATATAGCAGTTAATGAATTTAGTACCCTTGTCACTACGGATCTTGACAATGGACTGATTCTTCTCAACTTGAATCTTCTTCAACAGATCAGGTAGGAGTGTTTGTGTATCACTCTTCTTGTGTAAGAAGACTACCCAAGTGAACTTAGAATAGTTGTCTACCACAACAAGTGTGTACCTTCTACCGTTCAAGGTTGGAGGAGTAATTGGGCCATGTAGGTCCATATGTAGAACTTCAAGAACTCTACTTGTTGAGAGAGTTGGAATAGATTTAAAGGAACCTTTTACCTGTTTACCTTTCTGACAGGTATCGCATACATGTGACTTGTAATAGATTTCGTTGGGTATACCTTCAACAAGGTAATCTCTTGCAATCTTATTAATCACCTTAAAGTTCATGTGAAAAAGGCGTTTATGCCAAAGCCAACTGATGTCTTTAGGATTTTTGCTAAGAAGGCAAGTATCCCGCGGATAACTATTCCAATTCAAAATATATACACTGCCTTGTCTTATGTCGACGAGTAGTACGGTATGAGTCCTCTTGTCTATGATCTCGCACTTTCGGCTTTTAAACTGCACTTTATAACCTCGATCACAGAATTGAGAAACAGATAATAGATTGTATTTCAAACCTTCTACGTAGGATACATCTTGTATCTCTACATCTCCATTTCGGATATAGCCAAAGCCTTTTGTAATGGCCATAGAACTATCACCGAATATAACCCTGGGTCCTTCTTGCTCACAGTAGCTTGATAGAAGAGCCTTAGTACCAGTCATGTGGTGTGAACAACCACTGTCTATGTACCAAGTTTCTCCTACTGAGCCACCCTTCTTGTACAAGTCGAGTCGACCCTACATTGATGATATTTAATAATTTAGGTACCCTTCTTCTCTATTGGGGTCCTGGGGGGTTAGTCGAGTTCAAAGAAATCCAAATGTACATAGGAGTCCTGAACAAGTTTGTTCTCTTAAGCTTTCTACCATGCTTGTTGCAAAATAAGACCATGTTGTCCTTGTCTGGCCTATCATCAGTCCTTGGGTCTACTCGTCTGTGGTAGCCTTTCGACTTAACATCTACTTGAGTAGGCATGGGCCTTTGATAGTCAGAGTAGGGCTTGTATGCATTGGGGCCATACGGTTTATAGACATGTTTAAGTCTTTCCTCTCCTTTGATATCATAAGATTCAGGTGGAGGATACAAGACTGGTTGAGTACGATACTTGGGAGTAACATTCCTAGGCCTAGACGAGTAGAGCTGAGACTGCCTTATGAAGGGAGGTCTAGGCTCTTTCCATCTAGTCTGTACTTGTCTAGAACTTGTCTCTTCAGGATACCAATCCTCGTATCTGACCTGATTTGGTCGTCCATGACTAGTGGTCCTCTTTCGACTTGTTCTAAATGGAACAGGTCTGTTGTTGTTGGGATATGAATCCTAGAACAAGTCCTAATTAATGATAAAAGATAATGATGAAGTTTTGATAAACCAAAAGTAGATTGAATATTTTCTAAGTGTTGACTGATCCAGTCTAGTTAAGAGAAGTCATCTTGTACAGACCAGTAGAGTTCACACAAGAATTGTTAAGTATGAAACAAAAGACAAAGTACGAAGTATAAGTACTGTTCATATTAATTGATTAGATTATTATTGAGCTATATTAATCATTGTATAGAAGCTCATTGTTTTCATATGTAATTGTATATTGATGTATAAATTCTTAAGTTGACTAAGCTGTGTTATAAAGCTTAAAGTAATGTAATAGTCTTGTTAGGATTAGATTAGTTAAGTGCTAAGTCTACTATTGAAGAAGGAAGCACAAGAACAAGAAGGATGAAGTCTACTGTTGAAGACAGGTGCGACCACAAGACTCAACAAGACAAGTCAACATGAAGTTAGTTATTCAAAGCGCGTATGAAGATAAGGATTGAAGAGTTAGTTAGATATAACTAATTAACAATAAACGCGTGGATGGATAAGCTGAAGAAGTTAGAAGTTAGTTTTCAAGAAAAGTTGGCTACAACAGACAAGTTCTTGAATTCAGAAGTCTATAAATACCACAAGGTACTGATCGATTGAAAACTACTGATACTACTGGATACTGAAGCGTTATTGAAGATTCAAAGAAGAAATCACTCTCAGAGTTTTGAAGTTCAGAAAGCAAGTCTGCAAGACAAGTGAAGATCAAAGAAGACTGCTACTGAATAGAGAAGTTTTATTTTGACTGTTATCAAGTTGTTAGATACTTGTAAATCTCTAGTTAGATCGAAGATATATATGGTGATATAATCGAGAAGATCTAAGTCTTATTTCTTGGGACTCAAAGCTACAAGAACACATTACTCCATTGGACGAGTTAATAAGAACATCACAACTGGGTTTGTGAGAGTGGATGTAGACAAGTTATCGAACCACTATAAATCTCGTGTTTGATTTACTTTACCGTTTTGTTTGTTGTTCAATTGATTAACTGTTTGATTAATTGAATTACATATCTGAACAAGACTAGTTGAGTATATATAGAACAAAGTTCTCGAAATAAGTTGAGTATAAACTAGAATTGGGCTCATTGTTATATTCTGATTTCCGCATTGTACTTTGATATATCGAAAGATTTTTGAAAAGTCTATTCACCCCCCTCTAGACATTTTCACTAGCTTACTCGTTATTAAACTCAACTTGGGGACCTACAAGTGGTATCAGAGCAGTAGTTTACGAACTGCTGTTTCTTGATAACCGACTTAAGACTTGGGTGAAGTCTTGGTCCGTGACTGTACGTGCTCTTACGTGTTCTTTATCGCTGTTCTTGAAAATATTTGTCTCTTAATACAATACTGTGCTATCTGACTATTGGAAGCTGAGGATGGAAGCCATCTTCAGTTCCACTCACGACTTAATGATCTCTGTCGTCACTGAAGGTCCAATCGTGACCATGATCCCCAATACTGCTGCCCTCGACAAGGACAAACCCGTGGGTACTCTCGTCAAGAAACCCAGGTCAGAGCTAACCTCAGAAGAAATGAGGCAGAATAATTTGGATAGCTTGGCCAAGAATTACATCTTAAAGAAATGTGGGATCGCTTAGCTATCATTTGTGAAGGGACATCCTTAATCAAAGAAAGCAAGCTTTCCACAGCGGTCCAAAGATTTGAATCATTTCATATGAAAGCTGGTGAAACTATCGACCAGCTGGATACTCGTTTTACCAAAATCATGAATGACTTGGAAGTCCTTGGTAAATCATATACTCCACGTGAAATTAATCTTAGGATTCTCAAAAGTCTTGATAGTCGATGGAAAATGGTAAAAATGCTTATTAAGAATACCCAAGATATAGACGTGTGGACTGCAGAGACCATGTTTCAAACTCTAAAGGCTCATGAGTTTGATTTGGACGAAGATGAACCCATAGCAAGTAGTGACATAGAACATTTTGTATCAAAGAACGTTGCCTTTAAGTCTAGTTCGCTTAAGTCCTCTAAGGTAGACAGGTCGAAGTCTAAGACTAGGTCTGCTTTTGTGAAAGACGAGTTAGATACTGATCTTAGTCTGAAGGATCAGGTAAGCCTCATGGTTAGAAAGTTTGATAGGCTGAATAAACGTTTCGGAAGATATAAGAAGTTCTATAGAGATCATAGAGGGTCTGCTTCTAAGAACTCGTTTGACACTAGACGAGACCGACACTCGTCCGAAAGGAGAGACGAAGTCTCGAAAGGTAACAGACAAGATAGAGAGTCTGATGGTAGGAAGATTACTCGTTCTGATAGACGTGATAAACGAAGGAATAACTCTCCTATTAAAAAGGCTACTAATGATCTCTTGTGCTATAACTGTGAGAAACCAGGTCACTACATATATGAATGTCTAGACCTGAGCACTGATGATCGAGAAGAACGCAAAGCACGAAGGGAAAGAAGATACAACCGTGGCAAGAAGGCAATGATGGCCAATGATGACTCTGATTCTGATTCAGACGAGTTGCCATCGTCCTCATCTAGCTACCCGTCTGATCCAGATCACGATGAAGCTTTCATAGTAGATGATGGTCTATGCTGCATGGCTAAAATCGACCAAGAGGTATCTTCTGCTACTTCTTTTCAATCTTGTAATGAATCGGATTCTGATGAAAGTGATACTGCCAGTTCTGATGAAAGTGATACTGCCAGTAGCAAAGTAGGGAGTAGCCTTCAGCACTCTACTAGTACAGTTGAACACGACCTCCTACTTGCTAACAAGGCATTCATTGAAGTCAGCGACGAGAACATTGCATTAAAACAGGAAATCATTGATCTTAAGGAAGCTTAGTCTAAAGTAGATCCTAATGTAACAGTCCTAAATGAACGTTTGACTGAAGAGTAAAGACAACTCAAAGAAAAGTGTGCATTGACAGACAGGTTATATCAAAACCTACTTAAGACACATGCAACTGAGAAAAATGAATTCAATGTTTTAAAAAATAAGTGCAAAAAGCTTGAAGAACGTAATAAGTTCTTAGAAACCGAGGTTGTCACTCTAGACCTTAAACTTACTGACCTGATTAACTCCTCTAAGGCTAACCTTGAATTGTCAGATAGGTATAGGGCTCCTGCTGACAAGACAGGCATAGGTGCTGAATCACCTAGCTCGTCTACTCGAGTCCCTAAGAACCCTACTATTTTCATCTCAAGCTCTTTGACTAATGATAAAGGAAAAGGACCAATGATATACGATATTGGAACTCCATCTGAAGGCACTGTATCCAAACAGACTCAAGTTAACATTCCAATTACCAAGGGAGGTAAAAAGAATGTTAACAACAAGGATGTTCCGTTTAAGACGAGTCAACAAAGGACTAAAAATCGTGGACGACCTAATCAGGTCAGATACGAGGATTGGTATCCTGAGGAGACAAGTACAAACTAGATGGAAAGAGCCTAGACCTCATTTCATAAGGCAGTCTCAGCTCTACTCGTCTAGGCCTAGGAATGTGGCTCCAAAATATCGTATTCAACCCGTCTTATATCCTCCGCCTGAATCGTATGATATCGAAGGAGTAGAAAGACCAAACATGTCTATAAACCGTATGGCCCCAATGCATACAAGCCCTACTCTGACTATCACATGCCTGTGCCTAATCAAGTAGAGGTCAAGTCAAAAGGCTACCTCAGACGAGTAGACCCAAGGACTGATGATAGGCCAGACAAGGACAACAGGGTCTTATTTTGCAACAAATATGGTCGAAAACTTAGAAGATCAAACTTGTTCAGGACTCCCATGTATATTTGGATTCCATTGAACTCGACTAACCCCCTAGGACCCCAATAGACAAGGAGGGTACCTAAATTATGGAATATCATCTAATGCAGGGTCGACTCGATCTATACAAGAATGGTGGCTCAATAGGAGAAACTTGGTACATAGACAGTGGTTGTTCGCACCACATGACTGGTACCAAGGCACTTCTGTCAAGCTACCATGAGCAAGAAGGACCAAAGGTTATATTCGGTGATAGCTCTACAGCCATCACAAAAGGCTTTGGCTATATCCGAAATGGAGATGTAGAGATACAAGATGTATCCTACGTAGAAGGTTTGAAATACAATCTATTATCTGTTTCTCAATTCTGTGATCGAGGTTATAAAGTGCAGTTTAAAAGCCGAAAGTGCGAGATCATAGACAAGAGGACTCATACCGTACTACTCGTCGGCATAAGACAAGGCAGTGTATATATCGTGAATTGGAATAGTTGTCCGCGGGATACTTGTCTTCTTACTTAGACACCCAAAGAGATCAGTTGGCTTTGGCATAGACGCCTTTGCCACATGAACTTTAAGGTGATTAATAAGATTGCAAGAGATTAACTTGTTGAAGGTATACCCAACGAAATCTATTTCAAATCACATGTATGCGATGCCTGTTAGAAACGTAAACAGGTAAAGGGTTCCTTTAAATCTATTCCAACCCTCTCAACGAGTAGAGTTCTTGAACTTCTACATATGGACTTACATGGCCCAATTACTCCTCCAACCTTGAACGGTAGAAGGTACACACTTGTTGTGGTAGACGACTATTCTATGTTTACTTGGGTAGTCTTCTTACACAAGAAGAGTGATACACAAACACTCCTACCTGATCTGTTGAAGAAGATTCAAGTTGAGAAGAATCAGTCAATTGTCAAGATTCGTAGTGACAAGGGTACCGAATTCATTAACTGTTATATCAAAGACTTTTGTTCTAAACGTGGTATCCAGCACCTTACTAGTGCAGCTAGGACACCGCAACAAAATGGAGTAGCATAACGTAGGAACAAAACCCTTAAGGAGGCCTGCAGAACTATGTTGACAGAGTACAACACTCCTCAGAAGTTCTGGGCAGAAGCAATCAATACTGCATGCCATTCCCAAAACAGAAGTGCTATTAATAAAGCACTAGGTAAGACGCCTTATGAGGTATGGAAAGGTCTAAAACCCAGAGTTTCATATTTCCATATATTTGGCTGTAAGTGTTTTATCCATAACAATGGGAAAAGCAAGTTGAATGCATTCGAAGCTAAACAAGACGAGGGGATATTCTTAGGATACTCCTCAACTAGTAAAGCATTCAGATTATTCAACTACTCTACCCTATGTGTGGAAGAAACACCACATGTAGTTTTCGATGAATCCCTACAGGACTCGTCTGCCGACCAGATCACTAAGAAGGTGATTGATCTATCAATCGAATCTGACAAAGAATCAGAAGTATATGAATCCGTTCAAGCCTACAATCCATTTCTGAAAGCTCTCGAGTCTAATGACAAAGAGAAGGTAAGTGCTCAAGGTAAGTCTTCTAGACCAGTTGATATGCCTGCTCTAGTTGACTCATCTACTCCTGATAAAACTGTTGATGATACAAATGATGTTGATATGCATGATGCTGTACATGATATAGATGATGATAGTGCTACTATTAAGAATAGAAAAACATGGAAATCTGCGCATGATACTGAAAACATCATTGGTGACTCTACTGTCGGTGTGAAGACTAGACGATAACTCTTTGAGTCACAAGAACAACCTAGTCCATCTTTATTTTGCTGGTGTTGTTTCCTCTCATCTATCGAGCCTAAAACCATTAAAGAGGCATTGGCTGATAGTAATTGGATCATCGCTATGCAAGACGAGTTGCACCAGTTTGTTCGAAATGACGTCTGGGAACTTGTCGATAGGCCTAAACATCATAATGTAGTTGGCACTCGATGGATTTTCAAAAACAAGAAAGATGAGAATGATGTAGGTTTAATTACTATATTTTGTATCCATTAGTGTTTTTTTTTTTTGTAACTCAAACTCCTGTTGAATGAAATAATTTTAACAAATATTTAAATTGAGGTCGCAGCTAGTTTTTGAAAATACCTGGATTCCACAATTATTAACTGAGAAGAAATTGGAGCTAGTAGAGATTGGTGAATGACTTGTTGTTGGGAACGAGGATTATAGACGAGACACTAAGAAGTTCATTATGGCTCGAGATAAGTATAACAACTTACCTCGGAGAGGATATGATCATGTTCCAACTGATGAAGGACCTAGTCGTTCACCGTGAGTTATCTTTGGGGGTCTTCATATATACCTAAAATCTGCCTTTCATCCTTCTTTGTATGTGGAATTCGTTTTACGAATGGTAGTATGAATAGAGGCTGCAGTCGTGCTTTGAATACAGTTTTGTCATTTATGAATTTAACTTTTGGAATTTACCCTTTATTCTATCTTTACGGTATTCTTTTGGCATCAACGTCCGATATTTTCTTGCGTTCTTGCTCTTATCATATATGACGCTTCATCACACCATAAGCCACAAACTCCTCAAACAATACATTAAATACTTTAATTTGAATTCAGTTATATATATATGTTGGAATTTTTTACTTTTAATTGTGTCTTTTGATTCTAGAATTAATTTGATTCATTTAGTCAACATTGAATTCATTTATAGTTCTTGTATTCAAACTGACTTTCAGGATTCTCCATTATTATATTAAATTAATGCTGTATTTTTGTACCTATAAATACCCAATGTACTTAACATTTTGAAATTATGAAATCCATTTGAGTTCTCCACCAAAATATATGTTTTCGATATGAATGTCTAGTTATTTCGCGATTATGTATTTCCATTCGGTTTTTTAAATTTTGATCAAGCTAAGAATGTTGTCTGAACTTCTTTTGCAGCTATTACAAACTGTAGAGACTCCACAATTAGAGGTAGAAAATGACCATTACCTAAGGGTAAGCTCGATCATAATCGTGAAATTCACATAACTTAGATATCGTGCATTTTCTTACGACAAATATTTTCCACGTAGGAGGTGAAGGATGATCTCGTATCAACTGCATTTGAGATGAGTGATTGCAGTAGGGAGTTGGAGAGACTACACCTTACACAATTAAAAATTCAGCATGAAATAGAACAGTTACGAGGTTTAATTACTATTTTTTGTATTCATTAGTGTTTTTTTTTTTAACTCAAACTCTTGTTGAATGAAATAATTTAAACAAATATTTGAACTGAGGCCGCGGCTAATTTTTGAAAGTGCCTGGATTCCACAATTATTGGCTGAGAAGAAATTGGAGCTAGTAGAGATTAGTGAATGTCTTGTCGTTGGGAAGGAGGACTATAGACGAGCCACTGAGAAGTTCATTATGGCTCGAGATAAGTATAACAACTTAACTTAGAGAGGATCGATCTGATCATGTTCCAACTGATGAAGGACCTAGTTGTTCACAATGAGATATCTTTTGGGGACTTCATATATACCTAGATTCTGCCTTTCATCTTTCTTCGTACGTAGAATTCGTTTAGTGAATGGTTGTATAACCAGAGGCTGCAGTTCTGCTCTGAAGACGGTTTTGGCATTTATGATTTAAGCTTTGGGAATTCTCCCTTTATTCTATCTCGACGGTATCCTTTATGCATCAACGTCCGATAGCTTCTTGTGTTCTTGCTCTTATCATATATTCTGCTACATCACACCGTAAGCCACAAACTCCTCAAACAATATATTAATTAAATACTTTAATTTGAATGCAATTATATATATATGTTGGATTTTTTTTTTTATTATGTCTTTTGATTCTAGAATTAATTTGGTTCATGTAGTCAACATTGAATTAATTTATAGTTCATGTATTCAAAATGACTTTCAAGATTCTCCATTATTATATTAAAGTACTGTTGTATTTTTGTACCTATAAATACACCATGTACCAGGCATTTAGAAATTATGAAATTCATTTGATTTCTCCACCAAAATATATGTTCTCGATATGAAGGTCTAGTTATTTTGTGATTATGTACTTCCATTCGGTTATTTAAATTTTGATCAAGCTAAGAATTTTGTCTGCACTTTTCTTTTGTAGTCATTACAAACTATAGAGACTCCACAATAGGATGTAGAAAATGACCTTTACCTAAGGGTAAGCTCGATCATAATGGTGAAATTCACAAAGCTTGGATATTGTGCATTTTCTTATGAATTTTTTTTCCACGTAGGAGGTGGAGGATGATCTCGTATAAACTGCATTTGAGATGAGTGATTGCAGTAGGGAGTTGGAGGGACTACCCCTTACACAATTAAAAATCCAGCATGAAATAGAACAATTACAAGGTTTAATTACTATATTTTGTATCAATTAGTGTTTTTTTTTTGTAACTCAAACTCCTGTTGAATGAAATAATTTTAACAAATATTTAAGGCAAAAACTTGTGTGAGACCGTCTCACGGATCTTTTTCTGTGAGACGGATCCTTTTTAACTCATATTTCAAAATTTTGGGTAGGATAACCCATATTTATTTTCCAGATTTTGGTTTGTAAAAAAAGTGATAATGTTTAAGTGAAAAGTGATAATATTTTTAACAAAAGTGACTGTCACTTTTTACTTAAACACTGTCACTTTTTGTTCAAACATTATCACTTTTTATATATAAAGGCCGTCTCACGGATCTCTTTCTGTGAGACGGTCTCACCCAAGACTAGCCCAATATTTAAACTGAGGCCGCGTCTAGTTTTTGAAAATGCCTGGATTCCACAATTATTAGCTGAGAAGAAATTGGAGCTAGTAGAGATTGGTGAATGACTTGTTGTTGGGAACGAGGATTATAGACGAGGCACTAAGAAGTTCATTATGGCTCGAGATAAGTATAACAACTAACCTCGGAGAGGATATGATCATGTTCCAACTGATGAAGGACCTTGTTGGTCCCTGAGACGAGTGTAAGATCAGCTGACTTGATGTCTGCTGATTGTGTGGAAAATAAACTAACTCTTCAAAGTAACTAGTCTACTGATTTCACTAGGGGCCTAGGACTAGTTAGTCGACTGATTAATTACTTATCGGAGTTAAGTGCGGAATTGTAGTGTGCCCATAAATATTATACTCGTCTATTTAATAAATACAGTGTGTAAAACATTTTATGCACAAATATGTATGTAAAGACTTGAAATGTAAAGTGTGTTTAAGTTTAAGTAGAATAATGTTGTACTAAATGTTGTGACAATTGGTACAACACTGGCTCTAACAGAATATCAGAAATTATGATTAACAGCGGAAGACTTGAAACACTAAAAACAAACGAGACACAATGGAAATAATTTTTCACATAGATTTTATAAATAAAAATCTATGCTAGCCTTACGGCGAAAACCAATACTTATCTTCAAGTATAAATGTTGTGTGAAATGTTACAGCATTAACATTCACAACAGAAACTACAAACGAGGCAGGTGCCTTGTTCTAAAAACGAACTAAGTGTATAATGTATACACTGTCGAAATGCCTAGTCTATCTAAAAGATTACACTCTCAATAGATAAGAAGACACACAGCCATACGGGTGGGATACGAACGTATGATCTAAAAGGTAGTTCTACTGGCCACAATTCCTAACAGGGATATACGCTCGGTCTAGGAAGTTGATCGAATAGAGTACACTGATTTGAGAAGCCTTCCATCCGTATTTATAGTAGTGGGGTGCTGATTCTAGAGGCTTCCACATTGAGGTCCTATTTTTTAGGAAACTCAACTTCCACAACTTCCATGATCTTTCTAGATCCTTCTAGGCTGCTCCAGGTCGTTCCAAATGTATCTAGGCCATTCTAGCATGTTCTCCAATGTTCTGGAATCTTCCAGGTTCCAGATCCTTGTAGAAGCTTCTAGATCCTGCCAGAAATGCGACAACATTTAGATCAACATTTAATGTAGCATTTCAGAAAAGACTTAGAAAAAATCTCGAAAGGTCAAATTAAGATGTTGTTGATAATGTTAAGGCATTTAAGGATTAACAACATCTACAATCTCCCCCAATTTGACCTTTCGACTACAACACACCTGATGCACATATATTTCTATACATACTCAGTATTATGTACTTAGTTGAGGTTAACATCATTGCTAAGCACTAGTCAAGACAATACCTGTTGTAACCGTTCGATCAAATCAATTGAAGATCAGGGATAATTTTACAATGATCCGTGCCATAAGATCAAGATAAATTTTATCCAAAATAGAACAAGTATAAACACTACACTTATTCACAACATAAGTAACTTTACTAAGATCATAAGTTAAACTGGAAGAAATTAACTTAGAATCTAAGTAAGACACTAACAAAAAATAAAACAAACAACAAAAATAAATCAGAGCAACAAACATAGAAAACAAGAACATAAACTACACTACAACCTGCAATAGTAGACACATGTCAATCTGCAAACAACTTAAGCAAGGCAGTAAACAAATATCAAGTGGAACCATTAAGCAAGTTGCAGAAATAAACATCCTATAATCTAGACAATAAAAAACAATTGTATCAGAATTTCAGAATTCAAAAACTTAAACATTAATACAAAGGTAGAACTGAATAAATGGCTTATATTGCTGTGGTAACAGCTGCAGCATCATCTTCCTGCACCATAGCCATTGTGGAATTCAGATCTCCCCCTGTCTAACAGCTTTCTCCAGATCTCCCCCTGTCCATCTCAGTAGTATGATCATCATCTCCTTCATCAACAAAGTAAGTAGTTGCAAGGTGTGCAACAACATCAGTAACAGCATCATCTTCTCCAGCATCAGGTCCATCACCAGCATCAGCAGCACCTGGAACTCCATCATCATTAATCTCCTCAATGACCACATTGGAGTTGGATGGTGGTGGTACTCCCCCTGTTGTAGGTGAAAGTAGGTTGGTCCACCTGTTCTTCAGGAACTGAAGCTCATCTATTGTGTCCTGCAAGTGTTGGAGTTGGAGTTTGATGAATTCCTGTGAAAGATACACATTACCAGAAATGTTGATACGGATGTTCTCAACATTTGGGGTTGCATTTCTCTGTCTTTGTCTGGATGATTCAGGATGATCAGTAGTAGAGGGTCTGGTTGGTTCTGGTTGAGCAGAAGTAGAGGGTCTTTGCTGATGTTCAGTACCAGGAGCAAGCAAGGGCAGATCAATTACTCTATCCCCAGTGAGTAAGGCAGGAGCTATGGCCAAAAGTGGAACTCTCCCCCTCAACACATCAGTGTTCTTGGCAACAAAACCATGATGCCTCAAGTAGTTAGAAATCAGAACAAGATAGGGTAAATTTCCTTTTTCAGAAACTCTCCCAGTAAATCTCATCATATGTTGGAATATTGTCAGACCCAAATTAAACTTCTTAAGCACAGAAATCCTATATATCAAAACAGCTTGATCCTTAGTGATCTTGGTAGTATTTGTGGTGGGAATCCAATTGTAAATGATGAGTTTGTATAACACAGAGTGTAGGGAAGTGAGGTCTTTGGCTAGCATGTGTCTAGTCCATTTAACTACCCTACCAGCAGTTATAGCAGAAATGACCACATCCATGTCAGGTTCTTCATCAACCTCAACATTGGGAATTTCTAAAAACTCATTTATCAACTCAGGAGTAAAAGGTACATCCCTCCCCCTAAAATTAACAGTTCCATACAACTTAGAAGATATCCTACCAGTGCTCTTTTTCAAACATGCATAGAATTCATATGCCCAATTTGTCAAGAAAGATTCACCAAAATTTACAGCATGCATCAAATTCCTTTCTTCTAAGAAACTAACCATGCCTTTACTATCAAAATCAGGTATATTGATCCTCTTCTCTATCAGCAGTTTTCTCTTAGAATAAATGGCCAATCTATTCTCTAGTGTATCAAGAGAATCAGAAATACCTCCCTCTTCAGAAGCAAGGTCATCTGAGCTTGGTGTAGAGCTTTTAGCAGAGCTCTGTTCAGGGCTGCTTGCTGCACTGGAAGAGCTATCTCCACTGCCACCATCTTCAGGTTCTGGTGCAGCTTCCTTTGCAGCAGCATTGTGCTCAGCATTTTTCCTAAGAGACTTCAAAATGTCTCTCAAGCATCTTTCAGAATCAGAATTGGACTCTGACTCAGCTGGTTCATCTTCAGTGATCATCTTTTCTTTGCCTTTTGGTTCAGCAACAGACTTTCCTTTCCCTTTTTCTGCAACAACAACCTTCTTTTTGGATTTTTCAGCAACAACAGTCTTAGTTTTCTTTGGTTTCTCAGCAACAATAGGAGCTTCATTTTCAGAATCTGTGAACACTTGAATAGGTTCACCAGCATCAACTCCAGCTTTCTTCTTCTTCCTCATGGATTCAGAGTAATCCACACGAGTGAATACACGGTATGATCTCCTTCTTTGTACAGGACTTCTCTGCCTTTTTCCTTTCTGTGCAATTTTCTTGAAAGGAATTGGAGCAGACTCATCTGAAACAGAGAGTGAAGAGTTTGTACCTTCAGAAATGTTTGCATCCTCCATTTCAACGTCTTCAGGGTCAGACGTGGCAGTGGCTTCTTCTTCAACAGAAGCTTCAACATTCTCAGTTTGCAGTTCGTGAACAGAGGGTGATTTGGGGCTTTTTGATGCAGAAGCCATTTGGGCAGTTTGCTCAGTCAAATAGCTTGATATGTCCACCGTGATTCCTCCAAAAGTCATCACGGGTAAATGGCCTGTGGTTCGAAGAGTATCAGACACCTCATCGATAGCCCTAGTGACCTGTTCAACAGTTGCATCTCGAGGGAAGTTTGTTTGAGGAGCAGTTTGAGGAGTGGTTTGAGGAGTGGGAACAGTTGTTGATGGAGTTGCAGAGACATTCGAGTCAGCATTTGAAGCGGTAGAGTTTTGTGAAGCCATGGAAGCAAGAATTTCGAGAGGATTTGTGCGAGAGTGAGATGAGGTTTTCGAATCAGAGAGAGATTGTGAGGAATTTGAGTTTGTTCCAGCCATTTAAGTTAGGCGGTTGGAATTTCAAGGTAAGGATGGAAATTTGCACACACTTCTTTGAGATATACACAACCAAATAACAATTTTGCAATCTTAGTACTCAACACAATCAGAAATCACAATTTAGCAAATAAATGGCATCTTATGTTTGATATTTATAGAGAGAGTAATGTAGTTGGAGGTTAAGAGAAAATAAAACAGAAGAATTAATCTAGAATTTTCGAAAGTGCTCCACATTATTAGCCACAACCTAGATCATGGTTAATTAGTGGGAAAAAATCAATTAATTAAATTAATTAAATTAATTAGATAATTAGGAAGATTCCAGAATTAATTTCGCATAATCTGAAAGAAATAGATATGGGTCAGTAATTAATTAAATAAATAAACTTAATTTCAATAAATAATTAAATAATTACACAGATAAAAATAAATTCGAATCAGGCAATGTTGTGCTCAAAACTGTTACAAACACCTCAACACGGTTTTTACATGAATTTGCTTCATTAGTGTTGCACCATATATTTTTTTTTTTTTGTGTTATAGCATCTAATTTGTATTGATCCATTGTTCCTGTAGAGTACATCGTAGTAGCGAACTCCGTGCCCCATACTTACTTAATGGATTACAAATATGTTGATGTTTTTACCAAATATCACCTTTTGAAAAGAAGGCATCGTAGTAGTGAACTCCGTGCTCCATAGTTACTCAGTGATTTGGTACATCTTTTAGTATGCTAATAACATTCTCATTTTTATGCATTTGAGAGGTGTAAGACATGTTTAGTTTTGCACTCCAATGTTCTTAGATTCGTAGATATTTTACAAAGGAATTATTTAACTAAGTAAGAAATAAATTCAACTTATAAAATTTATACAACCCATGATGTTGTCCCAAATGCTACCGCATTTGTGACAACATCCATCCGAATTTTTTCAGATAGTGCTCATGCCAAGAGATTTCCTCAAGATAGAGAATCTCTCATGGTCTAAGGCTTTAGTAAAGATATCAGCATTCTGTTTTTCAGTAGGTACATACTCCAACTTAACAATATTCTTCTCTACTAAATCTCTCATAAAATGGTGTCTAATGCTAATGTGTTTTGTGAGTGAGTGTTGTACAGGATTTTTAGAAATGTTAATGGCACTAGTATTATCACAAAAGATAGTAAGTATACCATTCTCCATACCATAGTCATGGAACATCTTGCTCAGCCACAAGAGTTGTGTGCAGCAGCTTCCAGCAGCAATATACTCAGATTCTGCAGTGGATTGTGAAACACAATTCTGTTTCTTGCTGTGCCATGATACAAGATTGTTTCCCATATAGAAACATCCTCCACTCGTACTCTTTCTATCATCTATGTCTCCAGCCCAATCAGCATCACTATAACCAATCAAAATGTTGTTGGTGTCCTTAGTATACCAGATTCCAAGGTCACTTGTTCCTGAAACATACTTGATGATTCTCTTCACAGCATTCAGGTGTGATTCCTTTGGATTTGCTTGGTACCTAGCACAAACACACACACTGTACATAATATCTGGTCTACTAGAGGTTAAATATAGTAAACTACCTATTATGGATCTGTAAAGTGTTGGATCAACATCTGTTCCAGCACTGTCTTTGCAAAGTTTCAAAGAAGATCTCATAGGAGTTTTCATTGGTTTTGAATTCTCAAGACCAAATCTTTTAACCAAGTTCTTAGCATACTTACTCTGGGAAAAGAAAATACCATCTCTATACTATTTGTTTTGAAGACCTAGAAAATAGTTCAAGTCTCCAACCATACTCATTTCAAATGTTGCAGTCATTGCCTCAACAAATTTACTCAACATTTTATCACAAGTAGAACCAAACACAATGTCATCAACATATATTTGAGCAATTAGTATATCATTTTCAGTGTGCTTAATGAACAAAGTTCTATCAGCTTCTCCTCTAATAAATCCATATTCCAAAAGAAAGTCAGTAAGCCTACCATACCATGCTCTAGGAGCTTGTTTAAGGCCATATAATGCTTTCTTAAGTTTATATACATGATCAGGATACTGTGGATCTTCAAATCCTATAGGTTGTTCAACATATGCTTCTTCATTTAATATGCCATTTAGAAATGCAGCCTTTACATCCATTTGATGAAGTTTAATGTCAATAAAACATGCAATAGCTAGCAGTAATCTAATAGATTCTATCCTAGCAACAGGTGCAAAAGTTTCATCAAAATCAACTCCTTCAACTTGGGTGTAACCTTGTGCTACTAACCTAGCCTTGTTCCTAACAATATTACCAGATTCATCAGTTTTATTCTTGAATATCCACTTTGTTCCAATGACATTAGTATGACTAGGTCTAGGAACAAGTGTCCACACTTCATTTCTTTCAAACTGACCAAGTTCTTCATGCATAGCATTAATCCAGTTTTCATCAGTTAAGGCTTCTTTAGCACTCTTAGGTTCAATTTCAGATAAATAGCATTCAGCATTTACAACATTACACATAGAAGACATGCATATTGTTCTTACCACATCTACCTTGTTTGATCTTACTCTTCCTCTTGTTTGCACTCCAACTGTAGCATCGCCTATGATCTGGTCAGAAGGATGACTTTTACCTATTCTTGAAGAAGGATTCGTTTTGGGAATGTACTGATCATTCTGTGAATTTACAACTGACTGTTCTGTAGATGTTGACCCAGATGTGTTAACATTTGGTGCAACATTTTCAGACTTCACTGTATTCTCAGAAGTGTCAGTAACCTGTGATACATCTTCTTCATCCTTGTCATCTGTAAGACCTTTATCATCATCAAACACAACATTAACAGATTCTTGAATAGTGTTAGTTCTAAGGTTATAAACACTATAAGCTTTACTATTTCTAGAATAGCCTAAAAAGAAACCTTTATCACTTTTAGAATCAAACTTATGAAGTTGATCCCTATCATTCAAAATATAACACACACAACCAAATACATGAAAATATTTCACACTTGGTTTTCTGTTGTTCAAAATCTCATATGGTGTTTGACTTGTGCCAGAACGAATAAAAACCCTATTAATAACATGACATGCAGTATTCAATGCTTCTCCCCAAAATTTCTTAGCAAGACATTTGGATGTTAGCATAACTCTAGCCATTTCTTGTAAAGTTCTATTCTTTCTTTCAACAATTCCATTTTGTTGTGGAGTTTTAGGAGATGAATACTCTTGCAAGATACCCTTTTTATCACAAAAATCATTAAACATGCTGTTTTCAAAACCAATACTTATCTTCAAGTATAAATGTTGTGTGAAATGTTACAGCATTAACATTCACAACAGAAACTACAAACGAGGCAGGTGCCTTGTTCTAAAAACGAACTAAGTGTATAATGTATACACTGTCGAAATGCCTAGTCTATCTAAAGATTACACTCTCAATAGATAAGAAGACACACAGCCATACGGGTGGGATACGAACGTATGATCTAAAAGGTAGTTCTACTGGCCACAATTCCTAACAGGGATATACGCTCGGTCTAGGAAGTTGATCGAATAGAGTACACTGATTTGAGAAGCCTTCCATCGGTATTTATAGTAGTGGGGTGTTGATTCTAGAGGCTTCCACATTGAGGTCCTATTTTTTAGGAAACTCAACTTCCACAACTTCCATGATCTTTCTAGATCCTTCTAGGCTGCTCCAGGTCGTTCCAAATGTATCTAGGCCGTTCTAGCATGTTCTCCAATGTTCTGGAATCTTCCAGGTTCCAGATCCTTGTAGAAGCTTCTAGATCCTGCCAGAAATGCGACAACATTTAGATCAACATTTAATGTAGCATTTCAGAAAAGACTTAGAAAAAATCTCGGAAGGTCAAATTAAGATGTTGTTGATAATGTTAAGGCATTTAAGGATTAACAACATCTACATTAAGCTTTATAATACAGCTTAGTCATCTAAAATCTATACAACAATAATAACAAACAAAACATATGAACTATGAGCTTCTATACAATGATTAAATGCTCATTATAAAAACCTAACATAGTAATTATAAATCGTACTTGTCTTTTCTTTTATACTTAAACTTTCTTTCATACTTTGTACTCTACTGATCTTCACAAGACGGCTTCCATAACTAGATCAGTCAACACTTAGAAATATTCAAGTCTACTTTTTGGCTTATCAAAACTCATCTCATCATCAATTAGGACTTATATTAGGATTCATATCCCAACAATTTCCCCCTTTTTGATGAAGCCAAAACTACTTGAAATATTTCACGTTAGTAGACTAGTTAAGTAGTTATCTTCTCAAAATATGTTATCTTTTTCATTCAAATTCATAAGATCAGATAGATTACAATTACTTAGACAAAACGAAATAGAAACTAAGTAAAGTACTTACAATTACTCACTGATGTTATCAGCATCTGGATTCGGAATACTAAATGCATCGAGAACTCTTCTGTGAATATCAGAGATATGATCTTCGTTGTCTATCTTCTCCTTCTCGAGAAACTCTTCTTCGAATTTCTTCACTTTGTTGAAATCGATCCGCTTTCCAGAACCAAGTAGTGGTGTTTCCCACTTTGGAAAATCAGGAACCAATATGTTGTAACCAACAACAGTTGCAATGCGCATGATCAAGTTCCAAAGATTCTCATCTTCTGCTTCCATAAACTTATCAAACACAACATATAACTCTTGTTTGCTGTCTGGGTCACCATACTTACGAATAATCCAATGATCTAATTCCCATTTCTTCTTGACAACAATCCAAGAATCTCTATGCTCATTGTCTATGAACTTATCAATATGGGCATCTTCAATCACATCTGGATTAGCTTGCATCTTTTGCAGTCTGTGGATGTGTTTGCCTAACACCTTCTTGTTAGCATAACGATCATCTTCCAGTTTCTGCTTCTTATGAATCGCTTCAACATCTTCATCAGCAATTCCAGCAAGTATTTCACCTAATACTTCGTTCTTCTTTTCAAGATCAAGTTCCCTCTTGACTTGTCTTGTTCTATGTTGAACATCTTCAATAGCAACAAACTTTCCTTTTATCAACCTCTTCTGTTCTTCAGCAGTTGCACTGATCTGTTCCAGATCCGCTTTCTTCACTAGCCTGCCTGTTCTCTTTGGCTTACTAGTCTCTTGAACAATAAGATTAGTTGCAGCAGCTTTCACTTCTTCAGTCTCTTCCCCCCTTTTGGCTTCATCACTTGCCTTAAGAGTAAAGAGTGAAGTGAATCGAGTCATCTCTTCTTGTACAGCTCGCTTCATCATCTCAGCAGCTCTATCAATATCTTTCTGCTGACTTTTAGCTTGCATTAACTTGTCCAGTTGAGTAGCAACCAAATCCAACTTTATAGTAGACAAGTTCAGTTCATTTTTAAAATGATTAGCAGTGTTATGAAGTAGCCTGTTCTGTTCTGTCATTGCAGTCATGAGAGCTCTTGCTTGCACCAATTGATCTTGAGCTTCTCTTCTTTGTGCGTCAGCTATCTCAATTTTTACACGATAGAGTCTTTCCATCTTTTTAGATTCTTCAGCCAATGATCTTGCAAAATCAATAGAACACTTCTCCGAATAATTAATATGTCTTTGCAAGAAATCTTCTAGCTGAGTATACATCTCTTGTCTGAAGGTGGCATCCATCTGATTAATTTCACCAATGATCAGTTCCTTAGAACTATTAACAAGAGATTGGTTCTGTTCTTCTAGAACTTGCTTCACATCTGACTTCAAGAATTCATCAATAGATGACTGAATTACTTGCTTTAAATCCATCTTCAACTCATCTAAAAATTTAGGTTAAATGACTTGAGTTGACTGAGCAGCTTCAATATGAACAGCTTCTTCCATGATTTCATCATCATCAAACACTTGAACTTCAACCAAGTCGTCTTCCGGATCAGTAGACAAGACCTCTTCTTCTACTGCTTCAACATCTGGAACGACTCAGACGGAAAATATTTCTCGAACTGTCTAGTGATTTGACCAACATTGCATCGAGGGCCATGTGCGTGCTTCACTTGAAATTCAAATACAATTCCACGCAATTGATCAGAGCAATTATCCAAATCAATGATCGGATCAGTAGACTGCACCTCATCTACTGGCTCAACTTCTTGCATTACCTCATCTTGAGCAAGATCAGTATCCGAGACTTGCACACCAACACTTGACTTTGCTTCTGATGGCAGAATATCATTAGAAATATTCAGCATCCTTTTGACAAGAGCAGTCAAGGCATGCGCTGGGAGTAGTTTAGAGTGATCCTTCACTCCACTATTCTCTTTTTGCTCCATCTCCCAGTCTTGGAAATTTGAAATTCCACCCATTCCAAGAATAACTTCAAACAAGTCTTCTGTCAGACCTTTCTTCAATGCAGCCCATGTGCATATCCTGATCAACTTTTCACAAGCTTCTGAAGATGTGTCGATCTCTATTGACGGTAGCATCTTCTTCAAATTCCGAGTCATCTGTGCACGCAATCTCTTTTCACGTAGACACAAAGGATAATCGATTAGGGCTTCAAATCTATTTTTGGGAGGGGTCTGAGTAAGTGGGGTCCTTAACTCAGTTGTTGAAGTGTCAACTAGACGAGTTCCCGAAACAGATGGGTTAATGGGGTAAACATTTTCTATTGTGGAAGGAATAATTTGGATTATGGTTTCTTGGGGCTGTGATGTGGCTAGGTTTGGTATGTAAGCTGTAGGAGTATCAGCTGATGCATATATAGTAGTGTCTTGGCTTATATTTGATCTCAACGGTTGAACGATCAATGGAGAGGTTCGAGAAATAGGTTTGGCACGAGATCGAAGTGATCTTACCATGGTTTTCACAAGGATATCGAGAGGAATGGAAATAGTACGAGTAGAAGTACTAACCATTTCAGTCGTCTTGTCTGGTGATGGAGTCGACTCAACTCTCACCAGTCGATATGTTTCCGCACCCTCAACTTCTTTCTCCGAATCTTCATCCGACTCCATTTCCTCAGAATCATCAATTGGATCAATCATAGCCTCATCCGACACATAATTCACCAAAGCTCCACTTGTTCCAACTTCAGCCTCGTCTTCTTCAGCATCAGACAGAACCGCTTCTAACATAGTATCTCTTAGGTTTATTCTTACTTGCCCACGCTCCAAAGCTCTTTGCTCAGCTTGTCTATCGAGAGCGTCCTTCTTCAAATAATAGTTAAGGACATGAAAGGGCTTTCCTTTGCTCCAATCCTTCTTGTTTGGTAGCAAGACGGGTAGCAAGATACTTAGCTTATTCCCAAAGCTAACAGCCGCAGATACCACCCACTCTCTTGAGTCAGTATCAACCTTCACGTTCTTCGCAAAATACATCAAACGATCAAAGAACAGTTTCAGCCAGTTTCCTTCAGTGATTCCATCATAGATAGCAGCCATCACTCTCGCTTTCTGAAGAGTTACAGAATCATAACTCCCAGTCACACCAAGCAACATCTTGCTTGCAATGTCAAGAAGCGTCTTGAATTTGGGCAATAATTCCTTCTTCTTCACTGACGGGATGTTTCCATCACGATTGAGCTTCAATTTCTTTCCACATAAGGTACTCAAATACCTTATTCTTGTCCAGCAGCATATTGTTCGACATTAATCGAACCCGAGGGTAAGCTTAATGATTCGAACAACACTTCTCGAGTGATCTCCACCCTGCTTCCACCAACATAGGCTTCGACTGAGTCTTTTAGGCGAGTGGCAGTGGCAAAGAACTCCAACACTTCTTCCTCAAAGACGACCTCCGGAACGACTTCCAAATAAGGTTTCAGGCCGCATCTCAAACACTTGAGGAGAATCTCCTTGTTGTCTTCTGAGTGCCTCCCCTTGAAGAACACTGAGCTCTCCACATGCACCTTCCCTTCAGTAACATACTTGCCTAGATCGAACCTAGCTTGCATGTTAGTTTCAACATCATATATAGAAACAATCGACATTATTAAAGCAAAGTAATCGAAAAGAGATTAAGTTCGAGAGAATTTGATTGCAAGAATTTAGGAAAGATAGTGAATTGTGAGGAGTGATTATCGGAAAAATCAGTTTTGATGTTAATCACGTTTTGAATCAACGGCTATGATCAATCTGATCAATCCAACGGAATTAAACTCTTGGTATTCAGTTATGTAATCAAGACGATTATGTGTATTGGCTTCCAAAACTTTGAAATCCACCTCTGCTATTGGTTAGATGAGAAGAGTGTACTCATCTTCCCTATTCAATCAATTTTTAGGCGGGAATTGGGTGCATACACCTCATTAAAATGGAGTGTATATATCCACTTTTAGGGTTTCCAAAATTTCTGCAATTACACTAATACCCTTAATTCGCAATTGAACACTTAGTGAATTTAGATCACGAGAGAGCTTATCTGGTCTGTTCGAGTTCATTCAGAACAGATTAGTAGACTTCATTTGCACTAGACGAATTCCCCCTTCGACTGTGCTTGTCTGTCTGACTGTCGAACAACAACATTAAGTACCTGTCTCATCTTGTGCGACGTATGAGAGTAGATGCAAGTAGTAGAGTAGGATAATATTAATGAATATCTATCAAATGAAAAATTCAAAATTTCGATCAAGATGACTTTAACACACTTAAGAGTCAACATAAGGATATTTAAGAAATCATAGATTCCCCCTTAAATGTTTATTCCCTTAGTATTACCCTCAGCTTTACCAACTTCCTCATCGGGTTGTTTGGTCATCTTGTCTGACCTTGTTTACCTGACTTGTTGACGAGTAGACGAGTGCTCTGTTTCTGTGGTAACTTGTCTGTTCTCCTTACTTCTTTGTGATGTACCTGTCTGGTTAGTACACAACTACATACTAGTAGGGTCTAGATCAATTAGTCCTAGACTAATGCATAACTCTCTAAAACGAGCTTCAGCCAATGGTTTCGTAAAGATATCAGCTCTTTGAATATCAGTGTGAATCTTCTCCATGCGGATATTTTTCTTTTCTACATGATCACGAATGAAATGATGTTTCACATCAACATGCTTACAACGTGTGTGCAAAACAGGATTTTGTGTAATAGCAATAACATTGTTATTGTCACAAAATATAGGAACATTTGATTCACAGATATTATAGTCTTTAAGTTGTTGAATGAGCCAAAGTAGTTGACTACAGCAGCTACCAGCAGCCATGTACTCGGCTTCAGTAGTAGAGGTAGCCACACTAGTCTGCTTTTTCGAAAACCATGAAATAAGTTTTGTGCCTAAGAATTGACAAGAACCAGAAGTAGATTTCCTATCTATTCTACAGCCACCAAAATCAGAATCAGAGTAGCCACTTAGGGATAAATCATCATTCGAAGGATACCATATACCACGATTGATGGTTCCTTTCAAATATTTCAGTATCTGTTTAGTGGTTTCCATATGACTCTCTTTTGGATTAGCTTGAAATTGAGCACATACGCCAACAGAAAATGTATTATCAGGTCTACTAGCAGTTAAGTACAGTAATGAACCAATAAGACCACGATAATATGATTGGTCAACACATTTACCGTTTTCGTCTGGATCCATCCTGTAGGTTGGTAGCATTGGTACTCCAGAAGATTTGCAACTTTTAATACCATACTTGTCTAGTAGATTTCTAGTATACTTGGCTTGATTTATGAAAATCCCATCGGGAGTTTGTTTTACTTGAAATCCAAGAAAATAAGTCATTTCTCCCATCATTGACATTTCAAACTTACTTTGTATGAGTGTTGAAAAACTTTCACTCAGCTTTTTGTTGGGTGATCCGAAAATAATATCATCCACGTAAATTTGAACAAGTAGGATATCCTTACCTTCTTGTCTTCTGAACAAGGTTCTATCGAGCTTGCCCTTGGTAAAACCATTTTCTAATAGAAATAGAGAAAGAGTATCGTACCATGCTCTTGGAGCTTGTTTCAGTCCGTATAAGGCTTTCTCCAACTTGTACACTTGGTTGCCATTCACTTATAAACCTGGAGGTTGTTCAACATACACTTCTTCCACAAGAATACCAGTTAAGAAATGCACTTTTAACATCCATTTGATATACAGTAAACTTCATATAAGCAGCATATGCAAGGAACAATCTAATGGCTTCTAGTCTAGCAACAGGTGCATAAGTCTCATCATAATCTATGCCTTCAACTTGAGAATAGCCTTGGGCTACTAGTCTAGCCTTATTTCTAATGACTAAATCATTCTCATCTTTCTTATTTTTGAAAATCCATCGTGTGCCAACTACATTATGATGTGTAGGCCTATCGACAAGTTCCCAGACGTCGTTTCGAACAAACTGGTTCAACTCGTCTTGCATATTGATGATCCAATTACTATCAGCCAATGCCTCATTAACGGTCTTAGGCTCGATAGATGAGAGGAAACAACACCAGCAAAATAAAGATGGACTATGTTGTTCTTGCGACTCAAAGAGTTGTCGTCTAGTCTTCACACCAACAGTAGAGTCACCAATGATATTTTCAGTATCATGAGCATATTTCCATGTTTTTCTAGTCTTAGCATGCATACTATCATCATCCAAATCAACTACAGCCTCTAAAAATGAAGAAAAACTTATCTTGGAAGTAGTCACTTGCCTTGTTAGAGACCACTGTGTTCGCGTCGGCGGTCGGAGGGAAAGAACCCTGCTCCAGTGGAAATTTAGGAAGGATTCGATCCCAAGTGTCAAGCATTTCAACATCGTTTTTATCAGGAGATTTAACAGGAATAGACGAGTCGACTAGCGCAGGCATGTCAACTGGTCTAGTAGACTTACCTTGAGCTTTTACTTTCTCCTTGTCATCTGACTCAAGGGCTTTCATAAATGGATTATAAGCTTGAACAGATTCAGAAACATCTGATTCTTTATCAGTTTCTATTGATAGATCGCTTACTTTCTTACTGATCGGGTCGGCAGACGAGTCTTGTCGAGATTCATCGAAAACAACATGTGGTGTTTCTTCCACACATAGAGTAGAGTAGTTGAATACTCTAAATGCTTTGCTAGTCGAGGAGTATCCTAAGAATATCCCCTCGTCTGCTTTAGCATCGAATGCATTCAACTTACTTTTCCCATTGTTATGGATGAAATACTTACAACCAAATATATTGAAATATGAAATTCTTGGTTTTTCGACATTTCCATACCTCATAGGGCGTCTTACCTAGTGCCTTATTGATAACACTTCTGTTCTGGGAGTGGCATGCAGTATTGATCGCCTCTGCCTAAAACTTATGAGCAGTATTATACTCATTCAACATGGTCCTGCAGGCCTCCTTCAGAGTTCTAATCCTTCGTTCTGCTACTCCGTTTTGTTGCGGTGTCCTTGCTGCACTAGTAAGGTGCTGGATACCACATTTAGAGCAAAAATCTTTGATATAGCAGTTAATGAATTCAGTACCCTTGTCACTACGGATCTTGACAATGGACAGATTCTTCTCAACTTGAATCTTCTTGAACAGACCAGGTAGGAGTGTTTGTGTATCACTCTTCTTATGTAAGAAGACTACCCAAGTGAACTTAGAATAGTCGTCTACCACAACAAGTGTGTACCTTCTACCGTTCAAGGTTGGAGGAGTAATTGGGCCATGTAGGTCCATATGTAGAAGTTCAAGAACTCTACTTGTTGAGAGAGTTAGAATAAATTTAAAGGAACCTTTTACCTGTTTACCTTTCTGACAGGTATCGCATACATGTGACTTGTAATAGATTTTGTTGGGTATACCTTCAACAAGGTAATCTCTTGCAATCTTATTAATCACCTTAAAGTTCATGTGACAAAGGCGTCTATGCCAAAGCCAACTGATGTCTTTAGGATTTTTGCTAAGAAGGCAAGTATCCCGCGGACAACTATTCCAATTCACAATATATACACTGCCTTGTCTTATGCCGACGAGCAGTACGGTATGAGTCCTCTTGTCTATGATCTCGCACTTTTGGCTTTTAAACTGCACTTTGTAACCTCGATCACAAAATTGAGAAACAGATAATAGATTATATTTCAAACCTTCTAAGTAGGATACGTCTTGTATCTCTACATCTCCATTTCGGATATAGCCAAAGCCTTTTCTAATGGCCATAGAACTATCACCGAATATAACCCTGGGTCCTTCTTGCTCACAGTAGCTTGATAGAAGAGCCTTAGTACCAGTCATGTGGTGCGAACAACCACTGTCTATGTACCAAGTTTCTCCTACTGAGCCACCCTTCTTATACAAGTCGAGTCAACCTTGCATTGATGATATTTAGTAATTTAGGTACCCTCCTTGTCTATTGGGGTCCTGGGGGGTTAGTAGAGTTCAAAGGAATCCAAATATACATAGAAGTACTGAACAAGTTTGATCTCTTAAGCTTTCTACCATGCTTGTTACAGAATAAGACCCTGTTGTCCTTGTCTGGCCTATCATCAGACCTTGGGTCTACCCGTCTGAGGTAGCCTTTTGACTTGACCTCTACTTGAGTAGGCATGGGTCTTTGATAGTCAGAGTAGGGCTTGTGTGCATTTGGGCCATACGGTTTATAGACATGTTTAGGTCTTTCCTCTCCAATGGTATCGTAAGATAAAGGTGGAGTATATAAGACAGGTTGAATACGATATTTGGGAGCAACTTTCCTAGGCCTAGACGAGTAGAGCTGAGACTGCCTTATAAAAGGAGATCTAGGCTCTTTCCATCTAGTATGTACTTGTCTAGAACTTGTCTCCTCAGGATACCAATCCTCGTATCTGACCTGGTTTGGTCGTCCACGACTTGTGGTCCTCTTTCGACTTGTTCTAAACGGGACAGGTCCGTTGTTAGCATTATTTTTACCACCTTTGGTAATCGGAGTGTTAACTCTAGTTTGTTTGTGTACAATGCCTTTGGATGTCGTTCTAATATCGTATTCCATTGGTCTTTTACCTTTATCATGTGTCAAAGAGCTTGAGCCAACATCAATAGGTTTCTCAATGACTTGAGTAGGCGAGTCAGGTGTATATGCACCCAACCCTGTCTTGTCATCTGGAGCCCTATACCTATTTGACAGCTTTTGATTAATCATTGACGGATTAACCAAGTCAGTAAGTTTAAGGTCTATATGTACGACCTCGGTCTCTAAGAACTTATTGCGTTCTTCAAGCTTTTTTCACTTGTTCTTTAAAATATTGAATTCATTCGTCTCAGTGGCATGTGTCTTAAGTAGGTCTTGATACAACTTGTCTATCAACGCACACTTGTCTTTGAGTTGTCTCAACTCTTCTGTCAAGCGTTCATTTAGGACTGTTATATTAGGATCTACTTTAGACTGAGCTTCCTTAAGATCAATGATTTCTTGTTTTAAGATGATGTTCTCGTCGATGATTTCAATGAATGCCTTGTTAGAAAGTAGGAGGTCTTCTTCAGTCACACCAGTAGAGTGATGAAGACTACTCCCTACTCCATTATCGGCAGTATCACTTTCATCAGAATACGATTCATCACATGATTGAAAAGAAGTTGCAGATGATACCTCTTGTTCGATTTTAGCCATACAGCATAGGCCATCATCCACTATGAATGCTTCTTCTTCTTCATGACCAAACGGGTAACTAGACGAAGACGAAGGCAACTCGTTTGAATCCGTCTCAGATTCATCATTAGCCATCATTGCCTTTTTACCCCGGTTGTATCTTCGTTCCCTTCTTGCTTTACGTTCTTCACGATCATCAGTGCTCAGGTCCGGACATTCGTAGATGTAGTGACCTGGTTTCTCACAGTTATAACAAAGTAGATCGTTAGTAGACTTTTTCTCAGGATAGTTATCCCTTCTCTTATCTCGTCTATCAGAACGTCTAATCTTCATATCCTCAGAGTTCCTATCTCGCCTGTTTCCTTTCGAGACCTCAGCTCTCCTTTCGGATGAGTTTTGATCTCGTCTGGTCTTAGATGAGTCCTTGTTACCAGAACCTCTAAAGTCGTTGTAAAATTTCTTATATCTACCATATCGTTTGTTCAGCTTATCGAACTTCCTAACCATAAGGTTCATCTGATCTTTCAGACTGAGATCAGTGATGAGTCGAGATTATTGCATTATTTTTGTGCCTCAATTGGATATTCTTTGTGAATTAAATTAGTATTTTAGTGCATTCTCCGACTCATTATTTTGTGACTTCAATTACTTTGATATTTTTATTTTCTGATTTAATTCAGGTAAAATTGGAGCATTTTGAAAATACATAAACGAGTCCGTTTGATAAGAAATTGAGTCAAAACTGAAGGGCTCAGCGAAACCCACGGTCATAAAGCCCATCACCAGGCCTATTCTTTAAAAGTGAAATAACTGAGATTGGATTGTCAATTAGGCCTAAACATCTACAATTGGCCCAATTACTTCAACATTCAAATGGGCAAATTGTGGTTTTAAAGAGAGGCAGTAGCCGCCATCTTTGAAAGAGGGCAAGCACGCAACAGCCATTAGCGGATTCTTTGGAGATTCTGGAATAGCCGATGAGTTTGATTTTATTTTTATCTATTGTTCTTTTAATTATGTTTAGGAGGTAGATTGTTTTTCTAGCCCGAGGACGTGAACCCTTATATTGATTATGTTTGTTTGATTAATTAAGCCTGGTTGATTTTTATTTACATCTCGATTTTGTTATTACTTGAGTAGATGCTATGCATGTTTGAGTTAGGAGTTTAATAGGCTTGATCACCCAATTTTATTCCTATATCAATTCTAGCTATCCCATAAATTGTAATCCGTAATTGTTATAATATTGTAGGAATTGTAGCAACTAAGGCAGAACACCTTAGGGAGTAGTAACATTTAGGTTGCATGAAACGAGCTCTCGTATTCAAGGTCTAATTTATCCTATTGTTTTAATTCTTGAATGCGTCTCTCGAGTTGAACCTTAGATACATGTTTTAGGGTTATTCGTAGGGATAGATTAATTGGGGGTCGTACATACTGATTAATTAAACGTAAGAAGCAATTCGAACTAGTTTGGTCGTACCACTGGTTTAGGGATAAGATTCGAGAATAAATTGAGATAACCGGGTTTGTTGATTAAATTGGTATAATTAATTAAGGGGACACTATCCGAGGGCTAGATCGTTCTTATTATTTGAATACATATTATTTTACCTACTCTTTATTATTATCTCTTTGTTATTTAGTAGATTTTAGTTCACCAATCCAAAACCCCCATTTTTATTGCTTTCATACATAAATTAATTCAATTAAATTACACCGTTCCCTGTGGATCGACCCTTACTTGCCCTACTATATTAGTGGGTAGTTAAGGAATTATTTTTGGGTGCCGGCGACAGCACACCAAATTTTGGGTGCCGGGGACTGGTTGTATATTTTATTGAATTTTTTGTGTTTTTAATTTCTGTCAAAAAAATTCTAAAAAATCCCAAAAAAACAAAAAATTCAGAAAAATTTTAAAAAAGAAAAAAAATTCACGTAGCTGCTGTTTTGTGCAGATTTCTACTAACACTGGCCCTCTCAGTGTCTCCTTGTTCAGGTTCTAAAAATTGTTTGCAGGTTTATTCTCTCCATTCTTTCTACTATGTATGATTTCAGGTATGGAGACTATCAAAGCACGTATTCGGTTCATGAGTCAAAGGATGATGCATTGGAGAAAATTGCAAGTATGATGCAAATGATGATGAAGGGAAAGACTCAAGAAATCCGACCATGCCGAATTTGCTCCACCACAGATCACACCACTGATGACTGTCAGATTTTAAATGATGCAATTGGACAGCAATACCATGATTATAGACCTCGACTATTCAGGAATTATGAGAGGACTTATGATAATGGTGGATGGATTGACTCTGAGCAAAAGTCTGAACGTGCATTGAAAGATATGGTGAAATCTTTGGCTTCTAGCATCCTGAGTTATCAAGAGAGTGTTCAATTGAAATTTAAAATCATGGCTAATGAACAAAAGAGTATGGAGTCTATGCAAAAGCGTATGGAGGTTCAATTGAGCCAAATGACAAATGTCATAAGCCAATTGCAAACACAGTTGATTGAAAAACTGGTGAAAGATGTTGCAGAGCTTAATCGAGTTGAAGTAGATGAACATCCTAAGGTGGCTAACGACCAGATTGAGGCACGAGATGAGTCGATTGAGACTGGAGAATTTTTACAGAAAAAACAGGATGCAATTTTCACTAACACTGACCCCCTTAGTGTCAGTGTACCAGAACAGAAAAGTGAGGTAAAATATCATGAATTCAATCCTGTTATTACTAATGTAGTTCCCTTTCCCTCCAGGCTAAAAAAGGTCGAGAAAGATGTCAAGGAGCAACAACTAGTTAATGTCTTTCGAAGGGTTGAGATCAACATACCACTAGTTGAGCAAACAAAGCAAATTCCTAGATATGCTAAACTACTGAACGAGATTTACACTGACAAGCAATGGCTATCTTGGAATGAAAAAATCTTGATTGGAGAGAACATTGTTTCTCAATGCAAAATGCCACTAACTAGAGAGGGTTATTCTATTCCAATTACGTGAAAGAGAAGTTGGTCGTCGAGCCAACGACGTTAAGAAAAGGCGCTTATTGGGAGGCAACCCAATGTTTGATTTATTTTGCTTTGCTTTTGTTTTGTTTTGATATTTTTTTTTTCTCCCTCTTACTGACAGTTTCCCTCATTGTTGTCTACATGGGCCATGTAATTAAAAAGGCACAGTCCCTTGAAGAAGCCTAACAAGCTCATCACAAACTCATCATAAAGAGCCGACACCTGCCACCACCTTAAACTCGGGTACCCCCGTTCCACTCTATATTTCTTTTCTATATGGTGTTATATTTGGTTTTTGAATCTCTTGCTTTAGTGCTAAGGGACTAGCACCTATTTAAGTGTGGGGGGAAGTGATTTTTATTGGTGAATTATATCGTGTGCTTGAGTGTTTGAAACTTGATGACATGAGTATTTGCATATGAATCTAGTGGCGGTAATTTGTTTCTTTTTGTTAAATACGCTGTGATTTTTGGTAGTTTGTCCCGATTGATGATTGGATTTGATATTCATGCTTGAGTGGTGGAATCGAGTTGATTTGTGGTTATTTTCGTGCTGAAGTAGTTCTAAATTTCTTGTATTTTGGGTAAATTTGTTTTGGTTCTCTTAAGAAGGAAAATCTGAGTTGGTGGACGAAGTCGAAAAATATTGAAATAATTGAGGATGGAGAAAAAAAAAAAGGAGTTGAGTTGAAAAGCATTGAAATGAAAAAAATAACGAGGGGCTGAAACAGCTACCTACTTGAGGGGGCTCATGTGCTTTGAATGAAAAATTAATAACACAAAAAAGAGCTAAAACCCGAAAAGTAGAGGGGAGCTGCGGACCTCGTTTGAAAGTTGAAAAAAAAAAATTCCAATTCCAAAAAAAAAAAAAAAAAAGGGAGACAGACGCCACCCAGAATTTACTTTGATTGAGGATTGAATCAAATGAACCGAAAACAAGGTTTTAATGAACAACTGATGTACTCGGGATGATCGTTAATTGATAAGTTTCATGCTTAGGTGTGAGTAAAAGGTCTTAATTGTATAAGAGGGACGAGTTACTTTTGATTATGGCTCAAAAAGCAAATTCAAATGCTAGAGTTGTGTGGAAGTATTTTTGTTAATCTTGTTCGAACATTTGAGCAGTTGGTGTTGGTTGTGTTATTGATATGGTACTGTTTTCCCTTTTATTCTAATTATTGCTTGAGGACAAGCAATGGTTCAAGTGTGGGGGGATTTGATGAGTCGAGATTATTGCATTATTTTTGTGCCTTAATTGGATATTCTTTGTGAATTAAATTAGTATTTTAGTGCATTCTCCGACTCATTATTTTGTGACTTCAATTACTTTGATATTTTTATTTTCTGATTTAATTCAGGTAAAATTGGAGCATTTTGAAAATACATAAACGAGTCTGTTTGATAAGAAATTGAGTCAAAACTGAAGGACTCAGCGAAACCCACGGTCATAAAGCCCATCACCAGGCCTATTCTTTAAAAGTGAAATAACTGAGATTGGATTGTCAATTAGGCCTAAACATCTACAATTGGCCCAATTACTTCAACATTCAAATGGGCAAATTGTGGTTTTAAAGAGAGGCAGTAGCCGCCATCTTTGAAAGAGGGCAAGCACGCAACAGCCATTAGCGGATTCTTTGGAGATTCTGGAATAGCCGATGAGTTTGATTTTATTTTTATCTATTGTTCTTTTAATTATGTTTAGGAGGTAGATTGTTTTTCTAGCCCGAGGACGTGAACCCTTATATTGATTATGTTTGTTTGATTAATTAAGCCTGGTTGATTTTTATTTACATCTCGATTTTGTTATTACTTGAGTAGATGCTATGCATGTTTGAGTTAGGAGTTTAATAGGCTTGATCACCCAATTTTATTCCTATATCAATTCTAGCTATCCCATAAATTGTAATCCGTAATTGTTATAATATTGTAGGAATTGTAGCAACTAAGGCAGAACACCTTAGGGAGTAGTAACATTTAGGTTGCATGAAACGAGCTCTCGTATTCATGGTCTAATTTATCCTATTGTTTTAATTCTTGAATGCGTCTCTCGAGTTGAACCTTAGATACATGTTTTAGGGTTATTCGTAGGGATAGATTAATTGGGGGTCGTACCTACTGATTAATTAAACGTAAGAAGCAATTCGAACTAGTAGATTTTGATTAAATTGGTATAATTAATTAAGGGGACACTATCCGAGGGCTAGATCGTTCTTATTATTTGAATACATATTATTTTACCTACTCTTTATTATTATCTCTTTGTTATTTAGTAGATTTTAGTTCACCAATCCAAAACCCCCATTTTTATTGCTTTCATACATAAATTAATTCAATTAAATTACACCGTTCCCTGTGGATCGACCCTTACTTGCCCTACTATATTAGTGGGTAGTTAAGGAATTATTTTTGGGTGCCGGCGACAGCACACCAATCAGACTTATCTAACTCGTCTTTTATGCTGGCAGACTTAGTCTTAGACTTAGACATGTCTATTCTAGAGCTCTTAGACGAAGTAGACTTAAAAGCAACATTTTTCGACACAACATTCTCTCTATCACTACTGGCTATAGGATCATCCTAATCTAGATCGAACTCATGCGCCTTAAGAGTTTGAAACATTGTTTCAGCAGACCATTCATCAATGTCCTGAGTGTTCTTGATGATCATCTTGACCATCTTCCATCTAGCATCAAGACTCTTAAGAATTCTCAAATTAATTTCACGATTAGTATATGTTTTTCCCAGTACTTCCAAATCATTCATAACACGTGTGAAACGAGTATCTAACTGGTCAATATTTTCACCAGCCTTCATCTTAAATGATTCGAACCTCCGAACAGCAGTGGACGACTTACTTTCCTTGATCAGGGTAGTCCCTTCACAAATCACAGCAAGTCGATCCCACATCTCTTTAGCAGTCTTACATTTTAATACTTTTCCCAGATACTCGTTGAGAAGGGTATGTAAAATGTAATTCTTTGCTAAACTGTCCAAGTTGTTCTGCCTCATTTCCTCAGAACTGAGTTCAGACCTGGGTTTAGGGACGAGCACGCCGACAGCTTTAGACGGGTCCAGGGCAGTAGTGTTTTGAACCATCGTGACGACTGGTCCTTCTTTAATCACAGACACCATCAAATCATGAGTTGAGCTGAAAATGCCTTCCATCCTCAGCTTCTAGTAATCGTAGTCCTGAACAGAGAACTTGGGTAGTTTATTAGCACTAATTTCCATTGCCATAATTTCCAAGAAGATTAGTATCAAGATATAGCAAGAAAATCAAAGATACAAGAATTTCAAGAACGGTGATAATAGCAAGTACAATCAAGAACCAGGACTTCCCTCAAAGTCCGTAGGGGTAATCAAGAAACAACTGTCCAATGAACTACTGCTCTGATACCACTTGTAGGTCCCTAGTTGAGTTAATAATATTGAGTTAGCTAGGAAAATGTCTAGAGGAGGGGTGAATAGACTTTTCAAAATCTTTCAATATATCAGAATACACAATGCGGAATTTATCAGATTAACAATGAGCCCAACAATTTATACTCAACTAATTTCGAATTGAACTTCTGTAAGAACACTTAACTTGTCTATTCTATATGCAGTTTTAATCAATTAAACAAGTAATCAATCAAACAACAAATAAAACAGTAAAGTAAACAACAAACAAGATTTATAGTGGTTCGACAACTTGTCTACATCCACTCTCACAACTCTAGTTGCGAAATTTCCATTAACTCCTCTCTTCAAGTAATGTGTTCTTGTGGCTTAGAGTCCCAAGAAATAAGACTTTTATCTTCTCGATAACACTTCCAAGTGTATCTTCGATCTAACTAGTTATTTTACAAGCAACTAGCAACTTGAACAAAAAACTATAAAAGTAAAACTTCTCTTTAATTCAGTAGTAGCCTTCTTGAATTTGACTTGTCTTCTGGCTTTAACTTTCTGAATTCTAACTCTGCGAGTTTCTTCTTTGCTTCGAATATCTTCAGTAAATTTCAGAGCTTCAGTATGTTGAGTTTCAGTAGTCTTGAATTGTTGAATACCTTAAAGTATTTATAGACTTCTCAACCTTCAAGAATAGTTTGTTATCCAACTAAATTTCTTGATAACTAACTCTTGAAACTGTTTCTTCTTATCCATCCACGCGTTTCTGCAGTTTAATTAGTTATTCCATAACTAACTCTTCAACATATATCTTCTTACGCGTTTCTGACTTAACAATCCTCCTTCTTTATGCGCACTTGTCTAGTCTTCTATACTTAGACAAATCTTCAGTCTTCTTCCTTACTTGTCTTGTCTTGCGAGTCTTCTTATCTTCAGTAGACTTCTGTAGTAGACTTCCATGACGAACTAATTTATACTAGTCTTATCACCTAATCCTAACTAGACTATTACATTTCATTAAGCTTTATAATACAGCTTTGTCACTTTAAATCTATACAACAATAATAACAAACAAAGCATATGAACTTTGAGCTTCTATACAATGATTAAATGCTCATTATAAAACCCTAACATAGTACTTATAAATCGTACTTGTCTTTTCTTTTATACTTAAACTTTCTTTCATACTTTGTACTCTACTGATCTTCACAGGACGACTTCCATAACTAGATCAGTCAACACTTAGAAATATTCAAGTCTACTTTTTGGCTTATCAAAACTCATCTCATCATCAATTAGGACTTATATTAGGATTCATATCCCAACAAGGTCTAGTTATTTTGCAATTATGTACTTCCATTCGCTTTTTTAAATTTTGATCAAGCTAAGAATGTTGTCTGAACTTTTCTTTTGTAGTCATTACAAACTGTATATACTCCACAATTGGAGGTAGAAAATGACATTTGCCTAAGGCTAAGCTCGATCAAAATCGTGAAATTCACACAACTTAGATATTGTGCATTTTCTTACGACAAATTTTTTCCACGTTAGAGGTGGAGGATGATCTCGTATCAAGTGCATTTGGGATGAGTAATTGCAGTAGGGAGTTGGAGAGACTACACCTTACACAATTAAAAATCCATCATGAAATAGAACAGTTACAAGGTTTGAAGACAGTTTTGACATTTTTGAATTAAACTTTGGGAATTCTCCCTTTATTCTATCTCGACGGTATCCTTTTTGCATCAACGTTCGATAACTTCTTGTGTTCTTGCTCTTATCATATATTCTGTTGCATCATACCGTAAGCCACAATCTCCTCAAACAATACATTAAATACTTTAACTTGAATGCAGTTATACATATATATATATATATATATATATGCTGGAATTTTTTTATTTTTTTTAAATTGTGTCTTTTGATTCTAGAATTAATTTGGTTCATGTAGTCAACATTGAATTAATTTCTAGTTCATGTATTCAAACTGACTTTAAAGATTCTCCATTATTAGATTAGATTAATGTTGTATTTTTGTACCTATAAATACCCATGTACTTGACATTTAGAAATTATGAAATCCATTTGAGTTCTCCACCAAAATATATTTTTTCGATGTGAAGGTCTAGTTATTTCGCGATTATGTACATACATTCGGTTTTTTTAATTTTGATCAACCTAAGAATGTTGTCTGAACTTCTTTTGCAACCATTGCAAACTGTAGAGACTCCACAATTGGAGGTAGAAAATGACCTTTACCTAAGGGTAAGCTCGATCATAATCATGAAATTCACACAACTTAGGAGGTGGATGATGATTTCTTATCAACTGCATTTGAGATGAGTGATTGCCGTAGGGAGTTGGAGAGACTACACCTTACACAATTAAAAATCCAGTATGAAATAGAACAGTTACGAGGTTTAATTACTATTTTTTGTATTCATTAGTTTTTTTTTTTTTAACTCAAACTCTTGTTGAATGAAATAATTTAAACAAATATTTGAATTGGGGACGCTCCTAGTTTTTGAAAATGCCTGGATTCCACAATTATTGGCTGAGAAGAAATTGGAGCTAGTAGAGATTAGTGAATGTCTTGTCGTTGGGAAGGAGGACTACAGACGAGCCACTGAGAAGTTCATTATGGCTCGAGATAAGTATAACAACTTAACTCGGAGACGATCTGATCATGTTCCAACTAATGAAGTACCTAGTTGTTCACAATGAGTTAACTTTTGGGGATTTCATATATACCTAGAATCTGTCTTTCATCTTTCTTCGTACGCAGAATTCGTTTGGCGAATGGTTGTATAAATAGAGGCTGCAGTTCTGCTTTGAAGACAGTTTTGGCATTTATGAATTAATCTTTGGGAATTCTCCCTTTATTCTATCTCGACGGTATCCTTTTGGCATCAACGTATGATAGCTTCTTGTGTTCTTGCTCTTATCATATATTCTGCTACATCACACCGTAAGCCACAAACTCCTCAAACAATATATTAAATACTTTAATTTGAATGCAATTATATATATATATATATATTGGAATTTTTTTTTTAATTGTGTCTTTTGATTCTAAAATTAATTTGGTTCATGTAGTCAACATTGAATTAATTTATAGTTCATGTATTCAAACTGACTTTCAATATTCTCCATTATTATATTACATTAATGTTGTATTTTTGTACCTATAAATACACCATGTATCCGGCATTCTGAAATTATGAAATCCATTTAATTTCTCCACCAAAATATATGTTCTCGATATGAAGGTCTAGTTATTTTGCGATTATGTACTTCCATTCGGTTTTTTAAATTTTGATCAAGCTAAGAATGTTGTCTGAACTTTTCTTTTGCAGTCATTTCAAACTGTAGAGACTCCACAATTCGAGGTAGAAAATGACCTTACCTAGGGGTAAGCTCGATCATAATCGTGAAATTCACACAACTTAGATATCGTGCATTTTCTTACGACAAAAAATTTTCCACGTAGGAGGTGTATGATGACCTCGTATCAACTGCATTTGAGATGAGTAATTGCAGTAGAGAGTTGGAGAGACTACACCTTACACAATTAAAAATCCAGCATGAAATAGAACAGTTACGAGGTTTAATTACTATTTTTTGTATTCATTAGTTTTTTTTTTTAACTCAAACTCTTGTTGAAAGAAATATTTTAAACAAATATTTGAACTGAGGCCGCGACTAGTTTTTTAAAATGCCTGGATTCCACAATTATTGGCTGAGAAGAAATTGGAGCTAGTAGAGATTAGTGAATGTCTTGTCGTTGGGAAGGAGGACTATAGAGGGGCCACTGAGAAGTTCATTATGGCTCGAGATAAGTATAACAACTTAACTCGGAGAGGATCTGATCATGTTCCAACTGATGAAGGACCTAGTTGTTCACAATGAGTTATCCTTTGGGGATTTCATATATACCTAGTATCTGCCTTTCATCTTTCTTCGTACGCATAATTCGTTTAGCGAATGGTTATATAAATAGAGGCTGCAGTTCTGCTTTGAAGACAGTTTTGGCATTTATGAATTAAGCTTATGGAATTCTCCCTTTATTCTATTTCGACGGTATCCTTTTGGCATCAACGTCCGATAGCTTCTTGTGTTGTTGCTCTTATCATATGTTCCGCTGCATCACACCGTAAGCCACAAACTCCTCAAACAATATATTAAATACTTTAATTTGAATGCAATTATATATATATGTTGGAATTTTTTTTTATTGTGTCTTTTGATTCTAGAATTAATTTGGTTCATGTAGTCAACATTGAATCAATTTAAGTTCATGTATTCAAACTGACTTTCAAGATTCTCCATTATTATATTACATTAATGCTGTATTTTTGTACCTATAAATACACCATGTACCCGACATTTAGAAATTATGAAATTCATTTGATTTCTCCACCAAAATATATGTTCTCGATATGAAGGTCTAGTTATTTTGCGATTATGTACTTCCATTCGGTTTTTTAAATTTTGATCAAGCTAAGAATGTTGTCTGAACTTTTCTTTTGCAATTATTACAAACTGTAGAGACTCCACAATTGGAGGTAGAAAATGACATTTACCTAAGGGTAAGCTCGATCATAATCGTTGATACCAAAACCCCCTGAGACATGCCAAGTAGATAAGTCAAGGTTGAATGAACATGTTTTAGGACTGTTGGAACATGTAGACTAAGACAAGTAGAGAAGCTGATGTGTTAGACAGCTCTTAGATTAATAGATGCACTAGTTGAGGGGGAACTGTTAGACAGCTCTTAGATTAAATCTGAAATAGTCCCCTCAAGGCTCAGTTTCTGGAATGACCTCAAGACTGCTGAAGGACAAGTAAGCTAATCAAGTATATTCAGTCAAAAGCGCCACTCTACTGCATCACAAAGCTCAGAAGAATTGTCCAACTAGAATGGTTCAAAAGAGTTGTCTCAGTACACTTGAACCAGAATCTGTCTCAAAGACAACTATGCTGAAGAGGTCAAGTTCATCTCTCCAAGACATATTCACAAAGAGCTACTCTAAGAAGTCATGGAAAGAGAAAGAGCCAAATCATCTGAAGAGCTAAAGAGCCAACACTGCTGATAAAGTGAACTCTGCTGAATCTGATAAGCAGAGTTGTCCAAGTGATAAGGAAGCTTGTCCTTATCTCAGGAATATTGATAAGAAGAGATGTCCATGTTTGACTAAGTGAATCATGAAGTCAGACATTGGGAAAAGTGCTCAGAATGAAGACAAAGTTGTTACAGCCGTTTATTTCCCAAACAAGGACATGTCAATATCAGAATCTGTCTTCCAGTTTGAAGATTTCAAGGAAGACATTTATAGACATTTGAGGCTGCCTCTCCAACGGGAAAATCCTCAAATTTGTCAATAAATACAGAAGTGTGAAGACCATTTGAAGCACCTCAACATATCCAAGTATCCTAAAAGTTAACCAGTGCTTTCAAGTCCTCAAAAGACATTCTTAGTCTTCATACACTTCATTCTAAGCTGAACCTCATTGTATATTCATTCAAAGCTTAGAGAGATATCCTATCCTTATACACTGACCTTCATTGTAAAGGATATCTCATTAGTTGGAACCTTACTTCAACCCTTATATCTTTCAAGTGAGAAAGAGAGAAGGTTGTAGTAGTAGAAGTGGAAGGAACTAACTGTTGAGAGAAGAACAGTTCAGTTCTGAGTTGAGAAAGGGTACTAGGACTCTAGACATCCTAGGGCTCAAAGCACCAAGGAGTGGTGTTCTTGATCAAGTGCACTTTGGCACTATAAAACAAGTTAATTCCAAGAGTGAAGGAATTATCTTGTTAAATCAGGGAAAGTGGATGTAGGAGCTTGAGTCTCTGAACAACTATAAACCACTTTGTTGATTTACATTCAAAGTACTTTACATACATTCAACACTGCACACAAACTGAACTTTCAAGGACTCATATCACAAATTGTGTAAAAAACTGATTTGGACAAGTTCCCTGATAGACTGTGAAAAATTGTTAAGGTGATTTCAGAATATAAAAGGAGTTTAAACTAAAGGGCCAACCACTAATTCCGCACACATAACTCCCTTAGATAGTTATTCAACTAAGTACTCAATAGTACTTAGTAGTTTGATTGTCTTAGAAGAGTTAATCTCATCAGCAGAGTTGTCCAGGACAACCTTGCTGAACTCTGGTTTGATCAAGTTTTCAAAAAGAATTTGAATACAAGTGTATTCCCCCCCCCCCCCCATACACTTGTTATATACTCCTTTTAGGGCCAACAAGTGGTATCAGAGCAGGGGTTCAAAGACCACTGCTTCTGAAAATCCATCTTGATTTTCAAAATCACATATTTGGTGTGGTCACTGAACTGTTCCTATCTGAAATCTCATATACCTGTATCTAACCCATCTTGTTTTGAGATATGGCCGACAACAATGTTGTTCCACCTCCTGCTGTTCAAGGACTAGACAATATGGCCACCAATCCAGTCAACCATATATCACATCACAAATTGCCTATGTTCTCAATTGACAATTATGATTTCTGGAAAATCAGAATGAGAGCTCATCTTGCATCTCTTCATACTGACATGTTGAGGGTGATTACAAGAGGACTCTATGTGTTCACTCAGCTCAACCCCAGATTGACTGATGAACAAAGAGCAGACACAAGGGATGTAATTCCTAAAGATGAAGATGACTTTACCTCAGAGGAGAAAAGAAAAGATAATTTGAATTATCTAGCTATGAACACACTCTATCAAACAATTCCAGATGCAATCATGGGAAGAGTCTATCACTGCACAACTGCCAAAGAAATTTGGGATACTCTTGCAGAAATGTGTGAGGGTACTGAAAAGATCAAGGAGAACAAACTCCAAGTAGTTGTGCAGAAGTTTGAGCAATTCACAATGGAGCCAGATGAGTCCATTGACAAGTTTGCTGGTAGATTCACAGATGTGATGAATGAAATCAACTCATTGGGCAATGTGTACTCCAAGAAAGAAGTTGGACTAAAGATCTTGAGAAGTCTCCCTCAAAAGTGGGATGTATATGTTGTAATGATGCAGAACACCAAAGATCTCTCCACCATGCCCATGCAACAAATCTTCTCTGAACTCAAAGCTTATGAGTTTGACCTCAACAGAAGGAAGCCAGTAGAGGAATCCTCTCTACCAACCAAAGGAGTGGCATTCAAAGCCAAAACTGCTGAACCAGAAATGCAGCCCACTCCAAGATCATCAAAGTCAGTCTCTAAGGCTGAAATGAAGGAAGAGATGGCCCTCGTGGCTAGGAGGTTTGAAAAACTCAACTCAATGTTTGGTAGATACAAGAAATTCTACCAAGACAACAAATTTAAGAGAAGGTACAACTCTCCTGAAGCCCAGGCTGAGGACAAAAAGCCTGAAGAGAAAAGATCAGAGGACAAGTACTCTGATAGGAGAAAGTCCAGCAGAGCTGAACCCTCCTCATCTAGAAGGAGAGATGATCCTAAGAAAGATGATGATGAGGATCTGTGTTACAACTGCAAGAAGAAAGGGCACTTCCAGTATGACTGCCCTAAACTCAGCTCTAAGGAAAGAAGAGAGAGGCAAGCTAAAAGAGATAGAAAGTTCACCAACAGAAAAGCCATGATGGCTGGTGATGAATCTGATAGTGCTGAAAGCTTCAACTCTTCTGATGGACTGTTCTCAAACAGTGATGATGATGATGATGTGTGCAACATGGCCATTGAGGATGATGAGGTATCCTCTACTTCTAGCTCACCATCATTTTTATCACAAAACACTAGTGAAGTCAACTTGAAACTTTCTTTTGGGAAGTTGATGGAAGATTTCACTAGATTACAAGAATTTCATGACAACCGTGTGAGAGAAAATGAAAGGCTTTCAATTGAACTTTCAAAACCTGCTGAGACAATAGTTGATATCAAGTCTACTGAGTGTATCAACAAGTCTTGAGAGAGCTTGAGGAAGCAAATCTCAGGATAGTTGACCAACAAGGACAGATTAATGATCAACTGCTCTCTCTCAGAAAAGAAAAGATTTTGAACTAAAAATTCTTCAAGCAAAATTTGAAAACCTCTCACATGAGTATGACAATCTTAAATCAAGTGAAAAGAGCCTGAAATTGAAGATGTCTGCTTTGAACAAATCCTCTAGAGAAATAGAGGAAATTCAAAGTTATCAAAGACCTATGGCTCAAAGAAGTGGATTAGGTTTTGATCCATTTGAATCTTCACCTTGTCTTAGTGTTGCTTCTACAAGTAACACTAAGAAAATCTTTGTTAAATCAGTGGCACAACAAGCTGAAATTGAAGTAATTCAGCCACTGAACAAAGGGAAGGGCAAAATGAATGAGATGCCAACTCTAGTGGTTCAGGAGACTAGACCCAAACCTAAGAAAAAGGCCAAAGTTCCTGAACATAAGAGGAATGTTGGTCAGCAGAGTAGACCCAATAGAAGGGCAACTCTCCTGAACAATGTTCAGAGGAGTTATCCAAGGTTTAATCAGCCTAGGCCAACTCTACTGAGAAAGCCTCACTGAATAGACCTAAGGACAACTATCCTCAAAGGCAAAATAAAATGAGACAACCAAAACCCTTCATCCCAAAGGTTAATGGTCATAAATATGCCTTCCCTCAAATATTTCCTCAAGTAGCACAAAGAACTCATAAGTTCAGGAGATTTGACAACTCTCCTGAAACTTACAGAGTTAACACTTTCACACATACTTTCCCAAAGGCATTTAAGGGAAAGACAGTGTATGTTGATGCTAAAGGAAAACAACTTAGCCACCTTGAATCAACCAGGGTAATTAAGCAAGTTTGGGTTCCTAAAGGTACAACTAACCTCTTAGGACCCAAAATTCAAAGGGTACCTAAAGCTTGCTAATTTCAGGTACCTAAGGGCCACAAAAGGATGTGGAGCATGAACAAAAAGTCAGCATGGTACCTTGACAGTGGATGCTCAAGGCACATGACTGGAAACAAAGAACTCCTCACTGATTTCACTAAAAAAGAAGGCCCAAATGTCACCTTTGGAGACAGCTCACAAGCAGTAACAAAAGGTTATGGTACCTTGATAATTGGTAATATCAAGGTATCCAATGTATCTTATGTGGCTGGTCTCAAATACAATTTACTAAGCATAAGTCAGTTCTGTGATAAAGGCTTCAATGTTGAGTTCTCTAGTGGAAAATGTTTAATTAAAGATAAAACTCAACAAACTCTACTGACTGGAACTAGAAAGGGAAATGTTTATTTTGCTGATTGGGACAAGTCTACTGATGCTGCATGTTTCATTGCTAAGAGCTCAAATGAACAAAGTTGGTTATGGCATAAAAGGCTAAACCACCTGAATTTTAAATCAATGAACAAACTTGCCAGAAATGCATTAATTAAAGGACTACCTAATGAGGTTTTCATCAAAGAGCATGTTTGCAAACCATGTCAAGAAGGTAAACAGATTAAAGCCTCATTCAAAGGAAAACTAGTCATCTCTACTGAAAGGGAAACAGATTAAAGCCTCATTCAAAGGAAAACTTTACTGACTAGAACTAGAAAGGGAAATGTGTATTTTGCTGATTGGGACAAGTCTACTGATGCTGCATGTTTCATTGCTAAGAGCTCAAATGAACAAAGTTGGTTATGGCATAAAAGGCTAAACCACCTGAATTTTAAATCAATGAACAAACTTTCTAGAAATGCATTAGTTAAAGGACTGCCTAATGAGGTTTTCATTAAAGAGCATGTTTGCAAACCATGTCAAGAAGGTAAACAGATTAAAGCCTCATTCAAAGGAAAACCAGTCATCTCTACTGAAAGGGTACTTGAACTTTTACACATTGACTTATTTGGACCAATTACCCCTGCAAGCATAAATGGTAGAAAATACACATTGGTGGTAGTAGATGACTTCTCTAGGTTCACTTGGGTAGTATTTCTCCTTAATAAGAAGGAAACACAAGTCAAACTCCCTGAACTACTAAAGAGACTATCAAATGAAAAGAGCCTTAATATAATCAAAATAAGATCTGATAAAGGCACTGAGTTCATAAACTCATACATCAATGAGTATTGCACACAAAATTGGATAGCTCATGAAACCTCAGCAGCTAGAACCCCTCAGCAGAATGGAGTTGTAGAAAGAAGGAATAGAACTCTAAAAGAAGCTAGTAGAACCTTAATTGCTGATTCTAATCTACCTAAGAGGTTTTGGGCTGAAGCTATAAACACTGCATGTTATACTCAGAACAGATGTTTGATCACTAAGGGTCAAGGCAAAACCCCCTATGAACTCTGGAAAGGAAGACTGCCTAAAGTGTCATATTTCCACATATTTGGTTGTAAGTGTTTCATTCACAACAATGGGAAAACGCAGTTGAAAGCCTTTGACAGCAAAGCTGATGAGGGGATATTTCTTGGATATTCCCAAATCAATAGAGCTTTCGGAGTGTACAACTGCAAAACCCTACTTGTGGAGGAAACACCTCATATTGTGTTTGATGAATCTATTTCTGAGGTCAGGAACAAAAACCTGGACACTGAAGAAATCACACAAAGAACAACCACATTGAGCCTAAAAGACAAGGACACTGTATTCATAGATGTTGTCCAAGCCAATCTTCCTGAAAACATATCACTGGACAACAATCCTGAAGGCAACTTTCCTGAAGCAAACCCCACTGAAGGAAATGGTGAACTGAATGACCCAATCCCAGTTCACACTCAGGTAACAACTACCAATGAAGAAGCAGACTCTACTGAGGTAGTTAATGGATTAAATATTCCAGGGGGAACCATAAATGTTGAAAATGCCAATGTCCCTTACATTGAGGACAACATCCCTGAATATGATCCTGAATTAGATCCTGCATTCAATTATCCTGAATTCTATAATACTGGTGACTCAACCTTAGTAGAGGACAACTCTACTGAAGGGATCAGAAAAAGAAGGACTTGGTTGTCTGACCATCCTACTGATCTGATACTTGGTGATCCAAGTATAGGAGTCAAAACCATAAGGTTTCATGGTGAAAGTGCTTTGTTTTGTTGTTTCCTATCAGAACAGGAACCAAGTGACATTGAGGAAGCACTTAAAGATGTAAACTGGATCACAGCTATGCAGGAAGAGCTGAACCAATTCACCAGAAATGATGTATGGGAGCTGGTGGATAGACCTTCACATCAAGATGTTATTGGAACCAAGTGGGTGTTCAAGAATAAGAAGAATGAGAATGATGTGATTGTCAGAAACAAAGCCAGATTAGTGGCAAAAGGCTACTGTCAATCAGAAGGCATTGATTATGATGAGACATTTGCACCTGTGGCAAGGCTAGAAGCAATAAGGCTTTTCTTAGCCTATGCAGCACACAAGAGGTTCAAAGTGTACCAAATGGATGTCAAGAGTGCCTTCTTGAATGGAGTCTTGAAAGAAGAAGTCTATGTGGAGCAACCACCTGGTTTTGAAGTTGGAAACCAAGTCTACAGATTGAAGAAAGCTCTATATGGACTCAAACAAGCTCCAAGAGCCTGGTATGACACACTGTCACAGTTCCTCTTGGATCATGGTTTTATCAAGGGAACTGTGGACAGAACTCTCTTTAGAATCACTGAAGGAGAGGACATCTTGCTTGTCCAAATATATGTGGATGACATCATATTTTGATCCCCCAATGAGAAGTTGTGTGAGAAGTTCTCAAAGCTCATGCAAAGCAAGTTTGAGATGTCAATGATGGGAATGATGAACTTTTTCTTGGGCTTACAAGTCAAGCAATCAAAAGAAGGAATTTTCATCAACCAAGCCAAGTACACCAGAGAAATGATCAAGAAGCACTACAACAAAAACGGGATTTAGAGACGCTCAAAAGTGTCACTAAAACGTATGTGTCGTGACGCTTTTACTATAGTGACGCGTTGGCCAAGCGCCACCTGATTTGGCGTTTCAATAGTTTGTTATTGTGACGCTTTAAAAAGCATCACTGTAGAATGCCATTGTGATGCTTTTATGCGTCATAGTAACTCTATTTCATGATATTAACCAGCATCACAACGCTGTTCATTAGTGACGCTATCTCACGTCATGAAAACTTAATAACTAACTTAACAACCTCATTTAGTAACGTCATTATGCGTCATAGTAAGACAATTTGGTGACGCTAACCGTCGTTACAACAATGTTCTTTTGTGATGTTTTTTCGCATCACAAAAAAGTTTATAACTAACTTAACCACCTCATTTAGTGACATTGTTATGCGTCATAGTAAGACAATTTAGTGGTGCTAAAACAAAAACAACCAAATATAATAATAAAATATCATCACATTTCTAAAATAAAAACAATCAAATATATAAAAATATAATATTATCACACTACTAAACAAAAACAACCAATTTTAAAATATCTCAACTCCAGGATCAACCACATATCAAATTCAATATTCCCAATTAAAAAAAAATCTAGTTCAAAAATAAATTGCACCTAAACTATGTGTGACAAAACTCATTCCTTCTTTTTCCATGACAATGCGATGGATATTATCCAGGCTATGTGAATCACCACTATATACCTCATCCACAATTACTTCATACCATACAAGCGAACTCGTTCACCTATATCTTTGCCAAGGACTTGAGGATATATAGCATTTGGGCCTTCGTCTCGTGCACCAGATGACAACTGGCTCTTCAATTGTTACATTTTTTCCTGTATACAAGTTTTATACAATAAGATTATCACAAGAGATTATACTATATTTAAAATTATAATAAGAACAAAATAAGAGAAGTTAAAAAAAAGGGGGAGCTTCACCAATGCATTTGCAATTTTAGGATTAGATGTATTCCCTTCTCCTAAATAACAGTTTTGGAATATATATGCTACGCAAAGTAAAAAGCAAAAAGTGAGTTCTTCAACCACTTGGAACAATTCCTTGAATTTAAATTCATATTGATATTCATTTGATTTAATATATTGAAATCAATACCTTAAAATAGGCCTTCAAACAAAACAAAATAAAATACATAATTACTCCCACATAGGTGGTTGGTCATTATTTCAGTAACTTCCCTATTCTGAGAGCAACTCTTTGAACTGATGACTGCAATTAAGATGAGAAAAAAATAAATCTACACGACTAAACTAATCTAAAAAAACAAAACGAAGCTTACACCTAGCAGACTTTCACCCATGGCTGTTCCTCAATTGACTTTTTCTATATTACACCTCTTAAAGGCACTGAATTAAGGTAATTGTACCATATCACCTATAGAGAATGTAACGTAACAAAAAACCAGAAACAGGACATCCAAGCAATGATTTGTTAAACTATATTAGTGAGAGTAAGTCTCTAAATGTTCTTCATTCACAAAAATAAATATTAGAGACAAGTTCATTTTCCACTACACAATGAACAATCTGATTGTCATTTAGATCTTTCTATTCCACATTTTGTTCACATAGTGTAACCTTTTTCCCTTCAACTGGGGCAAGGTATTCTTGAATTTGGACCAAACCATAGTTTTGGTTTAGATGCAACAATTCCTACATTAGTATCTTTGAATTAGCATTGCAACCTCGATTTTTTTTTTAGAAGAATTCTAGGCCTGAAATCAATCTTCCCCTCTGGATATTGATTAGAAAAAACAATTATAAAATGATCAGAACAACCATTAAAAACATGACATTGAAGACCTGATGTTATAGTACTTTGAATCCAAAATAAATGTATCATTACGTACCTCTCCTTCTCATGAAATTGAGTTGACATGATATCGCTTGAAGTACACCCTTGAATTTTTTGATTTGATGAAGGCCTAAAATTAGGAGAAATTTTAATAACTAAGCATAAACCAACAGAAAACTAAAACAAAATTTCACAGCATTGCCAATTGACATCTGTGAGAACTCAAACAGCATGAAAACATGAATATGTGAGAGCAGCAGGGACAACAATGGGTGCCTACACTTACTTGGCAGAGCTATGGAAGAAGAAGCAATCCGATGTGATGCAGTTCTTGCTTAGGGTTCGCTGCTGGGAGTACCGCCAGCTTCCCGCTATTGTACGTGTTACCCATCCAACCCGCCCCGACAAGGCCCGACGCCTCGGCTACAAGGCCAAGCAGGGATATGTGATCTACCGTGTTCGTGTTAGACGTGATGGAAGGAAGAGGCCTGTCCCCAAGGGTATTGTGTACGGTAAACCCACCAACCAGGGTGTTACTCAACTGGAATTCCAGTGCAGCAAGAGATCTGTTGCTGAGGAATGTGCTGGCCGCAAATTAGGTGGTCTAAGAGTTCTAAGCTCTTACTGGATCAATGAGGACTCAACATACAAGTACTTTGAGGTAATATTGATCGATCCAGCTCATACTACTATCCGTAATGACCCAAGGATCAACTGGATTTGCAACCCAGTGCATAAGCACAAAGAGCTTAGAGGGCTTACCTCTGCTGGAAAGAAGTACAGGGGTCTCAGGGGAAGAGGACATTTGCACCACAAAGCGCATCCTTCACGAAGGGCAACATGGAAGAGAAACCAGAGCCTATCTCTTCGTCGTTATCGTTGATCTTCTTGAAGTTGAAGTCTTTACTCTTTGTATAACAAAGTTTAAAATCTGGTTTATTTCAGTTATCACCATATTTTAAACCAGACTGGCCTTGTCTACCTAACATAAGTACCCTCCAAATTCTTTGGAGTAGTTTGAGTGAGTTTAGTTTTTGGACAATTGGGAAGAAGTTTAGTGTTAATTTATTGACATATATTACTGTCGTTTGTTTCGGATTATCAAATTATGAATATAAGTATAGTCAATATGAAATACCATATATTGGAAATCATATTAGGAAAACTAAAAACAATTCTAAAAGATATAATGCAGAGTATATTGCTTCTAGATCAATCTAAAATGTCAACCTATTCTAGCAAGAAAAAATCAAAGAGTGTAACAAAACTCCTAATTGAAGTTGGATTTGTACAAGGCCACAAGTATTGAAGGCATAATGCAGGAATGTAGGTCCCCAATCAGGTTATTACTTCCTAGATATCTGAAAGAAATTCAGAAGTACAATGCTCATATACATATATCTTTAACTTTATGTTCATATTGAGAAACAATTGCTCACATACATGTAGTGTAATGAAGAAAAGCCTTTGAATGAATCTGGTATTTGACCTGTCAATTTTTTAAAGCTCAATTATGTATCATGATTAAAACATTCAAGGTGATTTGTGAACACTCATCAAAAAATGAGAAAATAATAGAAACTAGTAGAAGGGCAGTAGATTATTTCATATTAATTATTTCTTTACTTGCTAACTTTACAAAAAAAGATGTATGACTACACCATAATTATAAGTGCTCAAAAGCAGAATAGTTGCCATTATCTCTAGCTCACTTTAGGTTACTCATAAAATCAGAAAACTTAAAGGGAATGAATAGAGTAATCAATTGCATAATTGCATATATCTTTTAGATATTCTTCAATGTAGAAAATAAAAACCTTCTGCAACAACAAGAAAAACTAAACCAGAGACTTAATTATGAAATAAACAAGAATATGAATACTAATAAGAATAAAGGATAAGCAATGGACCAAGCCCGTCTTCTTCTTCCTTCGCTGATAAACCATATATGAACTCAACACAATCAAGATGAATATCACAACAAAAACATTTGAATGACCAATAAATAGATCATGGAAACTGTTAAAAGACTTCCAAAATCTACTTCATGATAATACTCTTTGTTTTTCAACTAACAATGACCCATTAAAAATACAAATCATGGTGTTTAGCATAAAAAAATACAGCAAGAGGCTCCAAAGCTGCCAATAACCCAGAGCTTCATGATACAGGAGTTCAATAACAAAATGTTAGAACACTTGCATACAACTATAAATCGGATATTAATTGAAGTTAATTCAGAGATTAAAAAAATAAACATACATATTGATAGGTTTCATTAACCAAACTCCACCGATTATAATATTGGGGGAAAAATATACAGCTTGCCTCAACTTAATTTTTTCACTAGAATCACAGTGTTTTCACATTGGAAATTCACATTAATCCTAAATGGAATTAACAAGCCTCACATGATTCTCTTTGATTCCTACGAAAGAAGAACACACACACATTAAATAAACCACTGAATATAGAACCGCTAATACAAATAAAACAGAGTTGAACAATTGACCCAAATCCGCTTTAGCAAAATCGTCAAAGCATCTAATCTAAAAAAATTAATACGAATTTGAAATTAACAAATAAAATTAAAAATCAAGGAACATAAAAAAAATTACCCGTGCCAAGCTCTTCAGTAGGAACCAACTTTAAATTGTATGATCTCAAAATTAGGGTTCAGAATCTTGGCAAAATCCAGTCTCTCACATCTTCAAATTTGGTTCTCATAAGAAAAGAGAATGGTGGTGGTGGGCAGCTTTATGTAGAACAGTAACTTGATGCAGGTGAGTGGAAAGACTCTAGAGCTCCCTCGATAGATTGGCACACAGAGGAAATTCAATCGATTGGCAGACAGAGGAAAATTCGATCAAATGGCAGACAGAGGAAAATGTTTTAGGGCTAACTGGATATTAAATTAAAGAGGAAAAAATATGAGCGGGACATAATGGGCGGGTGAGTGAATTGTAAATTTTAGGAAATATTAATTAGAAAAAAAAAAGGGGGAAAAAATGCAGATTTAATAGGTGGAATAAAAAAAAAATAGAAGAAGAAATCATTACTAGAACTTGAACCCGAGACCTTTTACATAGAAATAAGAGGTCTTGCCACTTGAGCGTCACAAGATATACAAAAAATAAGTGAGCGTCTTTACATATATTATTTTATGACGCTTATTTAAAATGGTCAATAACATAGCGTGACTACAGGGGGTATATTTTAGTAGTGAAGTTTGGGTGTACAACCAGCAAGCCAGTAAGCTCATTTCTTGGGACATGTCAATCTAGAAATGGACATGTCAATTCTTAGGAAATGTAGAATTGACAGAAAGTCCACTTCAGGGACATGTCAATTCTTAGGAAATAAGCTCATTTCTTGGTTCTCTAAGAAACAGAACACAGTGGCAACCTCCATCACTGAAGTTGAATATATAGCAGCTGGAAGTTGTTGTGCTCAGATACTTTGGTTAAGACAACAACTAAGAGACTACAATGTCAACTCTACTGAAGTGCCAATCTTCTGTGACAACAACAGTGCTATTGCAATATTTCAGAATCCAGTTCTACACACTAGATGCAAGCATGTGGATATCAAACATCACTTAATTAGAGACCATGTGTAGAAGAAGGACATCAAGCTAGTAAAAATCCATACAGATCATCAAAAGGCTGATATTCTGACAAAACCACTTGCAGAGGCAAGATTCTTGGAATTATCAGCAGAGTTGGGTCTTCTTGATCCAGGGAAGTTGGACAAATGAGTCCAAAGGAGTTTATTAATCAAGGGGGAACTGAAATCAAAGTTCATTAGACTTGGTCAAGTCTACTGAAATCAGAAGAGATAACCTCTAATGTTCAGGACACTTGTCCATTGAAATTCAGGACAGCTGTCCACATCTCTTCAGGACACTTGTCCATGTAGGGTCAGATAAGTTGTCTTGGCTATCAAACCAAGATTTGGTTTGATAAGCACCTATTTTGGGTAATCATTGCCTATTTCAATAACTGCCTCATTCCTTTTAAAGATATCACATTTTCAAGGATTCAATTTGTCCCTTACCCAAAAAGTCGCTTCCAATGCATTAAATGCCAAGATTTAACTCTTGTTTGCATTAAACAATTTGAGACATGATCTACCTTGATAACCCCCAGCTTTAAACAAACATTAAACTCCTCCCACGTTTTGAATAAAACAGTTTTTCACTGTTTCATTGATTTTTGACCATTGGATCAAAAATGGCCAACTCCCCTTAAATTGATCTTGGCCGTCCAGATTTGATTTCCTCATTTGTAAACCGTTGAATTGCCTTAAGACTCACCTACTCATTGACATACATTCCTTTTGGAATATTCACAAGTCTTAAGAAGCCATACAACACTCCATTCTTCCCCACGCATTCAAACTCTCTTGAAACCCTAGTTTTCTTACTCTAAAAAACTCTCTAAATTCTCACTGTTCTCCAATGGCTCCCAAAGTTAGAACAGAAATGGTTGTAGATTTTACAAACAAGGACCTAGACCTTGATTTCGGCTATCTTAGCCATAAAAACAACCTTATTTTTTAGCATATCCTCTCTTTTGAGAGTGAAGACCCTGAAGTCACTCCAACCTTGAGATGGTTGAGAAGAGCAGGACTTCGGAAGTTTATGCAAGAAAAGTCAGACTCTTGCCTTGAATCTTACATGGCTGAGTTCTTTGCTTTTCTAAAATGAAGAGGAAAGCCAGAAGATGGTGAGGTCACCACAAGGCTCTCCTACAGCGCCGAAGGAGAAGAGGAAGAAATATTCCACATAGTGAAATTCTCTGAGGAGGATGTAGATGTTGCTTTTGGATTGCCCTCTAAAGGAAGGAATCTAGAATTTTATGGCAATGGCCATGAGGAAGAGATTGCACAAGATTGGCTCCTTGTTCCAGGACCAATCTCATCTACACAACACAAGAGGACTCTCAAAGACAAGTTCCTCAACCTATTTGAGGTAATCACCAAGAGCCTCATGAGCAAACTGGCAGCTTGGAACAAGTGAGTGCTCCAAGGATCAGAATCATGGCTGCAGTGATTGATGCCAATGACAAGGGCATCAAGTTTGATTGGAGGACCTTCATCTTGTCTGAAATGATGAAGGAGAAGGCAAAGTTCAAGGTGAAAGCTCACCAAAAGGTTGTGTTGGAAGCCAAACTCAAATATTGCACAAGGGCAAGCCTGTTGATTGAGAAGTTTGCTCACTATTCTGAGATGCAAACCTTTGCCAAACCTCTCCCTGCCCAGAAAATCTTGTTCAGGAAACTGAGCAAGAAAACTGAACAAAGAAGACTGCAACTTGCCAAACCTGCTGAAGAGGTTGAGGAGAAGCCCAAAATGAAGAAAAGAACAAAGGCCAGGGCTGTCAAAACCAAGAAAATGTCTCAAGTTCTAACAGAAGAAGCCTCAGTAGCATCATTTGAAGTTGATGAAGTGGCAGAAGAAGGAGTGCAAGTGCCTTCTGACCACTCGGAAGAATTGAGGCAGAAATACAATGAGACAAGGCAAAAGAAGAAGGGTGATAAAAGTCTCAGGGAAGTTGTGCCTGAGAAAGAAGAAGAAGGAAGTGGGAGTAGTAGGGCTAGCAAGAGAAGAGTCAAGCCTACTGAAAAGGTACTGGAACTTCAGGAGGAAAGATCTCTCCAAGTAGCTCTAAGGGAGAGCAGGGCAGAAAGCAGGACAAAATCTAAGTCCAGGACCAACTCTTCTGGTTCTGGAACCCCAGAGTCCAAAGTCCCTGAAGGCCTACCCTTAGTAGCCAACCTTCTTGAAACCCAAAATCCTGAACCCAACTCCCCTGAAACCCATGTTACCCCTTCTAACTAGCCTATCACCCCTGTCAACCTTACAAAGATATATTCTCCACAAGGGAGTGTGCAAAGAAGTGGGATTGATGTGCTAGCAGATTTAGCAGTAGATGAGATAAGACTCCTGTCTCCCCTTGACTCATCTATGCTTAATTATTCAAAGTTTTTAGAAACAGCACTTCATAAGCCAACCCCCCTTAGTAAAGCCCCTTCAGATTCATTGCTCCCAAAAGCTACTGAAGTACCTTCTATTGAGCTCAACCCTTCTGAAGCCAACCCTCCTGAACTAAACCTACCTGAAGCTGCAATTCCTGAAACCAGAGCCAACTCCCCTATAGCCAAAAGTTCTCAATCAAATGAGAATGAGGAGGAGTATACTTATGAAAGTATGCTCAGAGATGGAGCAAGGGCTACTGTGGACAGCCTATACCCACAACTTGCAGAATTTCCAAGACTTCAAACCATGTTTCATGATTTGAGGATGTTAGTGGAGGTGAAAGATAACTCCATTATGGAAATTGCACAAGTCATTCATGACAATGGTGCTAACTGGTGGAAAATTGAAGAGGGCAGATTACTCCATTTTGCTAGAGTAAACAAAACAAGATTCCTCACTGATGAGGAAGTGTTTGCCAAGTTGGTTGCTGATAAAATTGCTGAGGAGAAAGAGAGGCTTGCTAAAGGGATCAAGCACCCTGATAGCAGCTCAAGTGAGGATGGCAAAGATGATCCATCAAACCCCTCTAAACCTCCTCAAGAAAACCCTCCTGAACCCTCCAAGACCAATCTCCCTGAACCTTCCCAACCCAAACCTTCTGAATCCAGCAAGTTCTCAGAACCTCTTGTCACATATCATAGGAAAGGCTCTGTATCTTCAGAGGTGTTGACCAGAGTTGGTGACACAGCCAAGGACACATCTGCCAATGAAGGTTCCTCTAAACCCAAGTCACAACTTACAGATGTGGAGGCTCCTATCATAGAAGCTGGTTTAGTTAAGGCCTATTCAGTGTTAGGAGAGTTGGACACTGATCAGCCCTTAATCATTCAGGATGACTCAGTGGCTGCTGAGAAAAGCACTGAGATCTCCCAACAACTGCCACTTTTGAACCCTGTTGAGGGTGAAAGTGCTGCAAGTTTAAATGAAGGAGTTGAAAAGGAGAGCTTAGTAGAAAAATCAGAGGGAGTTTTGGATGATAAGGAGGTAGTCATAACTAAGATTGTGAGTGTACCACCAAATGAGGGTGGAATAAGTGAGGAAGGACAGGTTATTCTTGAAGTCAAATCTGAACTTCACGAATCCCTTGATGAAAGGAGGCCTGATTCCTTAAGTGAGAGCATTATCTATGAAGGGAGAAAAGAATTAGTTGAAAATGAGGAGAAGACTGCTGATGTATCAGAGTCTTATGCAAAAAATATTGAGGGTGATGAGTGTTTGTTCACTAATCCATTTGATTTGTCTGATATTGCAGGACTCTCTCTTGACCAAATCTTTGCAGATGAATTCTTAACAGATGCACCCATCCAAGCGGATTCTAGATCAGCACAAGCCTTGCTTGGGATGCAAACAGCAAAGTTGGACTACTTGTCTCATCAAGTCCAATCTGCTCATGCTGAAACTTCTGGAGCATTCGATGAGCAAGGTAGAACTTTGGCATCTATGGAGATGAGATTGACTGGCTCTAAAGATGTAGTGCTACCTACATTAGAAGCAAGGATAAGTGGAGTGGAATCTGGTCTTCAAACCATTTCCACTGAGGTTCAAAAATCTAAAACCACCATGGAGTCTATCTCAGAGGAGGTCAAGAAGGAACAGAAACTGCTAAGAGACAATCATAATGCCAATGTCAAAGCACTTAGACTAACTGTCAAGCAGTCCCTTGGAAAGAAAACAGCTCTACAAAATAAAAGGGCTGAAGAGTTGAGGCTGGCAATGGTGAAAGCTGCCTCAGAAAAGTTCTCTCAAGAAGTTATGGCCAACATTGCTGAAAGTGCTGTGACAAATCTCACTGAGTTCCTTAAAGCCCAACTTGAGGCATCTCTGAAAGCAACCTTGGAGGAGGTTATTGAGCAAAAGATGAAGCATGTTCTAGCTTTCTTTTGCTTGAGCAGTGACAAAATGCAGAATATACATGATGAGAATGTATATCTGCTAGAAGAGATGAAATCTCTGAACCTAGCCCAATCCCTGATGGCAACAACCATGAGTGAGCTCAAACCTCAGTGTTTTGATGCTGCCAAAAAGGGGGAAAGAGAAAGAGCAAGGGCCAAAGGTGCCTTGGTTATTGGTGGTTCAGATAAGGGTAAGGAAAAGGCTGGTGAAGATAAGGGCAAAAAGGAAGCAGTTTTGAACTTAGAAGATCTTGATGAAGAAGAACAGCTAGCCATAGCAATGAAAGCTTTTATGGCATCAGCACAAGAAGAGAGAGCTAGGCTTCAGCAGAGGCCAGGAGGAGAAGGATCTGGTTTGGACAAAGTTGCTGAAGGTGTCCAAACTAGAGGACAAATGAAGAAGGCCAAGGGGAACAAAAGAAAGGCTGAGACATTCACTGACTTCCCCAACAGCCTAGAACTTCCTCTTAAGTTCAGAATTGAGGAAGAAGAGCCTATCCCCAAGCATAGCAAGTCTGCTGAGAAGCCTAAGGGTGCTGAAAAAGTCAAATCTGCTGAAATGACCAAGATTGCTGAAAAGGCAAAGTCTTCTGAAATAGATAAGTCTGCTGAGACCAAGTTTACTGAAGGTGTCAAAGCTGCTGAAGACATTGAAGAGCTATATGAAGAAGGCTTTGGACCTCAACAAAAGAAGAAGACAATTGTGCCACAGTATGATCCATCAAAGTTGTTTCAAGAAGGGTATGGCAAAGACCCTGAAACACGATAAAAGCTGGCCATGATGAAGGCTCAAGAAAAGATGGATCAGATTGAAGAAGCAAACAGGGCAAGAGAGAAGAGAAGAGCAAATTTTCAGAAACCAAGGAGAACAAGAGCAACTTACAGCAAGTTAAAGCCACAACTACTAATCCCCATGGACACCAAATATCCACACTTGGATAAATGGGTGCCAATACAGCTAAATGATACATGGGAAGAGGCAAAGAGGGAGTTTGTCTATGACTACTATGTCATTGACAGATGGAATGGAAAAGATGTCAACTCCTCTTTTAATGAATTCATGATTGAGTACTACAAAGTACTATATCAGCAATTACTTGCAGCTGCTGACATTGCAAGAATTGAATTCACTGCCCCCAAGCCAATCATATACATGCCTCCAAAGCTGGAAGGATGGATTGATCAGTCAAGAATCCTCAAAGAGTTCCTTGAGATCCTGAAGTTGAACAGGATGGAACTTGGACCAAAGGGAACTAATGAAGAGGCCATGGAGTTAAAGAAGAGAGTGTGGGCACAATATGGGATGGTGCCACCTCCTGAAGATGATCTCTGAATTGGCTAAGTCCTCTTGACCCCTTTTGCTGATCTGAATGTCTTGACTGTTAATATGTTGAAATTGATCATCTATGCTGAAATTGATCAAGACTGCTAATATGTTGTGCTCTGATAACTTGATGCTTAGATTGAAGCTCTGATACTTAAAGGATGCTCTGACACTTAAAGACTAAAGATCTGATAGAATATTTTGTTAAGTATTACTCTAATCATGTATTTCAGTCATTTTATGCTCTGATGTAATGACCATGCTCTGATATGATTGTTTAACTATCAACATGCCTGTAATGATATCTTATATAAATGATAGTTGAACACATTTTGTATCAACATTACTGAATCCTAACTTGTCTTACTTATCAACCTATATGCAAAAGAAAACAGAAAATACACTAACACATTTTTCTTTTAGGGAACTTGACCTCAGTCACCTTCACTGTAGTAGAATGTAATAAGTGTAATCAAGTCACCTTTGCATAGATTGTATAGGTTTTGGCATCATCAAAAAGGGGGAAATTGTTGGGAATAAAATGAGTTTTGATTATGATACCAAAACCCCCTGAGACATGCCAAGTAGATAAGTCAAGATTGAATGAACATGTTTCAGGACTGTTGGAACATGTAGACTAAGACAAGTAGAGAAGCTGGTGTATTAGGCAGCTCTTAGATTAATAGATGCACTAGTTGAGGGGGAACACTTACTTAACAGCTTAAATTTGCAATAGTCCCCTCAAGGCTCAGTTTCTGGAATGACCTCAAGACTGCTGAAGGACAAGTATGCTGATCAAGTATATTCAGTCAAAAGACAACTGAATCAATGTCAAACATGAGTTAAGATGCAACATCAAAGCACCAATCTACTACATCACAAAGCTCAAAAGAATTGTCCAACTAGAATGGTTCAGAAGAGTTGTCTCAGTACACTTGAACCAGAATCTGTCTCAAAGACAACTATGATGAAGAGGTCAAGTTCATCTCTCCAAGACATATTCACAAAGAGCTACTCTAAGAAGTCATGGAAAGGGAAAGAGCCAAAACATATGAAGAGCTAAAGAGCCAACACTGCTGATAAAGTGAACTCTACTGAATCTGATAAGCAGAGTTGTCCAAGTGATAAGGAAGCTTGTCCTTATCTCAGGAATATTGATAAGAAGAGATGTCCATGTTTGACTAAGTGAATCTTGAAGTCAGACATTGGGAAAAGTGCTCAGAATGAAGACAAAGTTGTTACAGCCGTTTATTTCCCAAACAAGGACATGTCAATATCAGAATCTGTCTTCCAGTTTGAAGATTTCAAGGAAGACATTTATAGACATTTGAGGCTGCCTCTCCAACGGGAAAATCCTCAAATTTGTCTATAAATACAGAAGTGTGAAGACCATTTGAAGCACCTCAACATATCCAACTATCCTAAAAGTTAACAAGTGTTTTCAAGTCCTCAAAAGACATTCTTAGTCTTCATACACTTCATTCTAAGTTGAACCTCATTGTATATTCATACAAAGCTTAGAGAGATATCTTATCCTTATACACTGTCCTTCATTGTAAAAGATATCTCATTAGTTGGAACCTTACTTCAACCCTTATTTATATCTTTCAAGTGAGAAAGAGAGAAGGTTATAGTAGTAGAAGTGGAAGGAACTAACTGTTGAGAGAAGAACAGTTCAGTTCTGAGTTGAGAAAGGGTACTAGGACTCTAGACATCCTAAGGATCAAAGCACCACGGAGTGGTGTTCTTGATCAAGTGCACCTTGGCACTATAAAATAAGTTAATTCCAAGAGTGAAGGAATTATCCTGTTAAATCAGGGAAAGTGGATGTAGGAGCTTGAGTCTCTGAACCACTATAAACCACTGTGTTGATTTACATTCAAAGTACTTTACATACATTCAACATTGCACACAAACTGAACTTTCAAGGACTCATATCACAAACTGTGTAAAAACCTGATTTGGACAAGTTCCCTGATAGATTGTGAAAAACTGTTAAGGTGATTTCAGAATATAAAAGGAGTTTAAACTAAAGGGCCAACCACTAATTCCGCACACATAACTCCCTTAGATAGTTATTCAATTAAGTACTCAATAGTACTTAGTAGTTTGATTATCTTAGAAGAGTTAATCTCATCAGCAGAGTTGTCCAGGACAACCTTGCTGAACTCTGGTTTGATCAAGTTTTCAAAAAGAATTTGAATACAAGTGTATTCCCCCCCCCCCCCATACACTTGTTACATACTCCTTTCAGGACCAACAACTTAGATATCCTGCATTTTCTTACGACAAAATTTTTTCCACGTAGGAGGTGGATGATGATCTCGTATCAACTGCATTTGAGATGAGTGATTGCAGTAGGAAGTTGGAGAGATACACCTTACACAATTAAAAGTCCAGCATGAAATAGAACAGTTACAAGGATTAATTACTATATTTTGTATTCATTAGTGTTTTTATTTTTAACACAAACTCTTGTTGAATGAAATAATTTTAACAAATATTTGAACAGAGGCCGCGACTAGTTTTATAAAATGCCTGGGTTCAGCAATTATTGGCTGAGAAGAAATTGGAACTAGCAGAGATTGGTGAATGTCTTGTCGTTGGAAACGAGGACTATAGACGAGCCACTGAGAAGTTCATTATGGCTCGAGATAACTATAACAACTTAACTCGTAGTGATCATGTTCTAACTGATGAAGAACCTAGTTGTTCATAATGAGTTATCTTTGGGGGACTTCATATATACCTAGTATTTACCTTTTATCTTTCTTCGTACGCGAAATTCGTTTAGAGAATGATAGTATAAGTAGAGGCTGCAGTTGTGCTTTAAAGACAATTTTGATATTTGTGAATTAAACTTTGGGAATTCTCTCTTTATTCTATCTCGACGGTATCCTTTTGGCATCAACATCCGATAACTTCTTGTGTTCTTGCTCTTATCATATATTATGCTGCATCACACCGTAAGCCGCAATCTCCTCAAACAATACATTAAATACTTTAACTTGAATGCAGTTATACATATACATATGCTGGAATTTTTTATTTTTTTAAAATCGTGTCTTTTGATTTTAGAATTAACTTGGTTCATGTAGTCAACATTGAATTAATTTCTAGTTTATATATTCAAACTGACTTTAAATATTCTCCATTATCAGATTAGATTAATGTTGTATTTTTGTACCTATAAATTCCCATGTACTTGGCATTTAGAAATTATGAAATCCATTTGAGTTCTCCACCAAAATATATGTTCTCGATGTGAAGGTCTAGTTATTTCGCGATTATGTACTTCCATTCGGTTTTTTAAATTTTGATCAAGCTAAGAATGTTGTCTGAACTTCTTTTGCAGCCATTGCAAACTGTAGAGACTCCACGATTGGAGGTAGAAAATGACCTTTACCTAAGGGTAAGCTCGATCATAATCGTGAAATTCACACAACTTAGATATCGTGCATTTTCTTACGACAAAAATTTTTCCACTTAGGAGGTGGATGATGATCTTGTATCAACTGCATTTGAGTTGAGTGATTTCAGTAGTGAGTTGGAGAGAGTACACCTTACACAATTAAAAATCTAGCATGAAATAGAACAGTTACAAGGTTTAATTACTATAATTTGTATTTATTAGTGTTTTTCTTTTTAACATAAACTCTTGTTGAATGAAATAATTTTAACAAATATTTGAATTGAGGTCGCGCCTAGTTTTGTCAAATGCCTGGTTTCAGTAATTATATATTGGCTGAGAAGTAATTGGAGCAAGATTAGATTGGTAAATGTCTTGCCGTTGGGAACGAGGACTATAGACGAGCTACTGAGAAGTTCATTATGGCTCGAGATAATTATAACAACTTAACTCGTAGAGGATCTGATCATGTTCCAACTGATGAAGGACCTAGTCGTTCACAATGAGTTATCTTTATGGGACTTCATATATACCTATAATCTACCTTTCATCTTTCTTAGTACGCGGAATTCGTTTAGAGAATGATAGTTTAAATAGAAGGTGCAGTTGTGCTTTGAAGATAGTTTTGGCATTTGTGAATTAAACTTTGGAAATTCTCCCTTTATTCTATCTCAACGGTATCCTTTTGGCATCAACGTCTGATAGCTTCTTGTGTTCTTGCTATTATCATATATTCCGCTGCATCACACCGTAAGCCACAAACTCCTCAAACAATATATTAAATACTTTAATTTGAATGCAATTATATATATATATATATGTTAGAACTTTTTTTTTAATTGTGTCTTTTGATTCTAGAATTAATTTGGTTCATGTAGTCAACATTGAATTAATTTATAGTTCATGTATTCAAAATGACTTTCAAGATTCTCCATTATTATATTAAATTAATGTTGTATTTTTGTACCTAGAAATACACCATTACCCGACATTTAGAAATTATGAAATTCATTTGATTTCTCCACCAAAATATATGTTCTCGATATGAAGGTCTAGTTATTTTGCGATTATGTACTTCCATTCGCTTTTTTAAATTTTGAACAAGCTAAGAATGTTGTCTGAACTTTTCTTTTGCAGTCATTACAAACTGTAGAGACTCCACAATTGGAGGTAGAAAATGACCTTTACCTAAGGGTAAGTTCGATCATAATTGCGAAATTCACACAACTTAGATATCGTGCATTTTCTTACTTACAAATTTTTTTCCACGTAGGAGGTGGAGGATGATCTCGTATCAACTGTATTTGGGATGATTGATTGTAGTAGGGAGTTGGCGAGACTACACCTTACACAATTAAAAATCCATCATGAAATAGAACAGTTACAAGGTTTGAAGACAGTTTTGACATTTGTGAATTAAACTTTGGGAATTCTCCCGGTCGAGATCCTTTTGGCATCAACGTCCGATAACTTCTTGTGTTCTTGCTCTTATCGTATATTATGTTGCATCACACCGTAAGCCACAATCTCCTCAAATAATACATTAAATACTTTAACTTGAATGCAGTTATATATATATGTATATATATATATATATGCTGGAATTTTTTTATTATTTTTTTTAATTGTGTCTTTTGATTCTAGAATTAATTTGGTTCATGTAGTCAAAATTGAATTAATTTCTAGTTCATGTATTCAAACTGACTTTACAGATTCTCCATTATTAGATTACATTAATGTTGTATTTTCGTACCTATAAATACCATTTGAGTTCTCCACCTATAAATACCCATGTACTTGACATTTAAAAATTATGAAATCCATTTGAGTTCTCCACCAAAATATATTTTTTCGATGTGAAGGTCTAGTTATTTCGCGATTATGTACTTCCATTCGGTTTTTTAAATTTTGATCTAGCTAAGAATGTTGTCTGAACTTCTTTTGCAGCTGTTGCAAACTGTAGTGTCACATCCCGACTTTAGGGCCTAGGTGAAAACACCATACTTCTAATTTGAATTCTAATGTAAGTCGAGTTTACGAATTTGTAAAAGAATTTGCAGCGGAAGATTTAAATAAAACTCGAATTACTTAAAGAAAATCATTACCGAAATTTAATTCAAACTAAACACAAATACTTGTTCCAAAGAAATTTAAGTGGCGCGTAAATTAGAAATGTGCTTAAGTCGAGATGCAACTAAATTAAAATCAAACTAATATAGAGGAAAGTATTGCATGCCAAGACATCCACATCCACCGACCCTCCACCGCACCGCAACTCCGTCAATCTGTAAAATGTTAAATAGATTGGGGTGAGCAAAACAACTAGCTCAGTGGGGTCCCATTTGTCACAGTTAAATATAAATGCAAATAAAATCATAACTCACAAACATGCGTAAATAAGTCTTCCATATATTGACCAATTAAATTGGCTAATCTGTATACGGTGGAGTTGCCCCCAAGGATCTTACCATCCCGGACCGTAGTCCCCGCTAGTTACAACGACCTTTCCGTCGAAATAACCCATAGTAAGCATAAGCATAAACATATGATCATGTAGTTAAGCAACAATTAAATTCACATAATATTTAAAAGTGACAAAGCGTAAGAAAACCCCACCTTAAATCTTTTAGTAATCTCGTAAATACGTGGATTCGTTAACGCAAGAGAGTCTCGTTACCTAAAATAAAATAATAATATAACTTAGAATTATTACTATTAATAAATTAATACAGTAGATATCTAATATATCATTATCCATTAATACTTAATAATATATACTCGGATGGACTTAAGTAAAATAAATGACACTAACATTTAATGATTAAGAATTAACCTACTATAACCACTAAGCAAAATAAAATTAGACATAAATATATATATTAAATAATGGTAGTTATAATAATTATATGAGAATGAGTAAATTGTTTTGGTAACAGTTAGTTGACCGAGAATGACGGCTTATGCATCATACCAAGGTATTACCCAATAAAATAATATAAACTCGATAACACTTCCATTAATATATATATATATATATATATATATATATATATATATATATATATAACTAGTTAATTAACATGAAATAGTAAAACAGGGGAAAACAATCCAGGCGCTAAAACTGGTTTTAGGAAATATTAAAAGAAATGCAGCTTTAAGAAAAAGGATTTTCCAAAACATATAGCCTTAACTCACTAATACACTAGCCTATACAATGCATAAAAAAAACATTAAGAGAGGCATAAATATGAGAAAGAGAGAAGAAAATATTTACAGTGCTTCTAAGAAAGGAGAGCAGTGGAGGGCTACTACTGGCTGCTGCTAAGAAGAGGGGCTGTGACTATGAAATTCTATCCAAGGAGAACACAACGCACTGCAGGATTTGGTGTCTCAAGGGTAGAGAGGAGGATAGATGTTGGCTGCCATATTCACTGATAGGGTTTTAGCTTTCATTAATGTGATGGAAAGAGGAAAACAAGAATACATATTTATAGAACTTGCTACCCAATAGTATGGAGACACCTATCACTCACCAATAAAATGTCATCTCCTTCAAATAACAAACTTGTACAAGAAGTTGCAGGCATTTCTGGCTTTGCAATTTGAATTAAGGGAATCAAAAGGGTATATTCTTTGATTCCATATTGCTATTTTTGTATATGGGAGCATCAACCGAGAGTGAAGGGAAAGAGTAGATAAAAATCTAGAATTTTATAATAATGAGTAAACCGAGAGTGAGCAAGAGAGTGATAAAATTTGGAATTTTTAAAATGATGACTAGACCTAGTAATATCACAAATTATGGAGATTGAAATCTTAAAATAAATAAAAGAAAAACTCACTCTATAAAATATCATGAAACAATTAATTTAAAATAAATATATTATATATACGTATCTTATATTAATTTATTTATTTATTATTAAAATATATATATATATATATGAACATATGTATACCTTAAATTATTTATATTGAAATATTATCTTATGCATTTCAATAATTTATGGTGATTGAAAATCACGGGTGTTACATGTAGAGACTCTACAATTGGAAGTAGAAAATGACATTTACCTAAGGGTATAACCATGAAATTCACATCACTTAGATATTGTGCATTTTCTTACGACAAATTTTTTTCCACGTAGGAGGTGGATGATGATTTCGTATCAACTGCAGTTGAGATGAGTGATTGCAGTAGGGATTTGGAGAGACTACACCTTACACAATTAAAAATCCAGCATGAAATAGAACAGTTACGAGGTTTAATTACTATTTTTTGTATTCATTAGTGTTTTTATTTTTAACTAAAACTCTTGTTGAATGAAATAATTTAAACAAATATTTGAACTGAGGCCGCAACTAGTTTTTGAAAATGCCTAGATTCCACAATTATTAGTAGAGAAGAAATTGGAGTTAGTAGAGATTGGTGAATGTCTAGTCGTTGGGAAGGAGGACTACAGACGAGCCACTAAGAAGTTCATTATGGCTCGAGATAAGTATAACAAATTAACTCGGAGAGGATATGATCATGTTCCAACCTGATGAAGGACCTAGTAGTTCACAATGAGTTATCTTTTGGGGATTTCATATATACCTAGAATCTACCTTTCATCTTTCTTCGTACGCAGAATTCGTTTTGCGAATGGGTGTAAATAGAAGCTGCAGTTCTGCTTTGAAGACAGGTTTAGCATTTATGAATTAAGCTTTGGGAATTGTCCCTTTATTCTATCTCGACGGTATCCTTTTGGCATCAACGTCCGGTCCGATAGCTTCTTGTGTTCTTGCTCTTATCATATATTCCTCTGCATCACACCGTAAGCCACAAACTTCTCAAACAATATATTAAATACTTTAATTTGAATGCAATTATATATATATATGTTGGATTTTTTTTTTAATTATGTCTTTTGATTCTAAAATTAATTTGGTTCATGTAGTCAACATTGAATTAATTTATAGTTCATGTATTCAAACTGACTTTCAAGATTCTCCATTATTATATTACATTAATGTTGTATTTTTGTACCTATGAATACACCATGTACCCGGCATTTAGAAATTATGAAATCCATTTGATTTCTCCACCAAAATATATGTTCTCGATATGAAGGTCTAGTTAATTTGCGATTATATACTTCCATTCGGTTTTTTAAATTTTGATCAAGCCAAGAATGTTGTCTGAACTTTTCTTTTGCAGTCATTACAAATTGTAGAGACTCCACAATTATAGGTAGAAAATGACCTTTACCTAATGGTAAGCTCGATCATAATCGTGAAATTCACACAACTTAGATATCGTGCATTTTCTTACGATAAAAATTTTTCCACATAGGAGGTCGATGATAATCTCGTATCAACTGCATTTGGGATGAGTGATTGCAGTAGGGTGTTGGAGAGACTACACCGTACACAATTAAAAATCCAGCATGAAATAGAACAATTACAAGGTTTAATTCTTTACACAAACTTTGGGAATTCTCCCTTTATTCTATCTCGACGGTATCCTTTTGGCATCAACGTCCGATAATTTCTTGTGTTCTTGCTCTAATCATATATTCCGCTGCATCACACCGTAAGGCACAAACTCCTCAAACAATACATTAAATACTTTAATTTGAATGCAGTTATATATATATATATATATATATATATATATATGTTGGAATTTTTTTTTTAAAATTGTATCTTTTGATTCTAGAATTAATTTGGTTCATTTAGTCAACATTGAATTAATTTATAGTTCATGTATTCAAACTGACTTTCAAGATTCTGCATTATTATATTAGATTAATGCAGTATTTTTGTACCTATAAATACCCCATGTACTTGATATTTAGAAATTATGAAATCCATTTGAGTTCTCCACCAAAATATATGTTCTCGTTGTGAAGGTCTAGTTATTTCGCGATTATGTACTTCCATTCACTTTTATAAATTTTGATCAAGCTAAGAATGTTGTCTGAACTTCTTTTGCAGCCATTACAAACTATTGAGACTCCACAATTGGAGGTAGAAAATGACCTTTACCTAAGGGTAAGCTCGATCATAATCGTGAAATTCACACAACTTCGATATCGTGCATTTTCTTACGACAAAAAATTTTCCAAGTAGGAGGTGGAGGATGATCTCGTATCAACTGCATTTGAGATGAGTGATTGCAGTAGGGAGTTTGAGAGACTACACCTTACACAATTAAAAATCGAGCATGAAATAGAACAGTTACAAGGTTTAATTCCTATATTTTGTATTCATTAGTGTGTTTTTTTTTAAAGTCAAACTCTTGTTGAATGGAATAATTCTAACAAATATTTGCACTGAGGTCGCGACTGGTTTTTTAAAATGCCTAGATTCCGTAATTATTGGCTGAGAAGAAATTGGAGCTAGTAGAGATTGGTGAACGTCTTGTCGTAGGGAACGAGGACTATAAACGAGCCATTGAGAAGTTCATTATGGCTCGAGATAAGTATAACAACTTAACTCGAAGAGGATCTGATCATGTTCTAACTGATGAAGGACCTAATCGTTCACAATGAGTTATCTTTGGGGAACTTCATAGATACCTAGATTCTGCCTTTCATCTTTCTGCATACGCGGAATTCGTTCAGCGCATGGTAGTATAAATAGAAGCTGCAGTTATGCTTTGAAGACATTTTTGGCATTTATGAATTAAACTTTGAGAATTCTCTCTTTTTTCTATCTCGATGGTATCCTTTTGACATCAACGTCTGATAGCTTCTTTCACAATTATAAACAAATAATATATCAGAATAGTATGTGCTCAACTAGGATCAGTTTAGGTGACCAAAGTCAGTCCTCAAAGCAGTGGTCTTTAAACCCCTTCTCTGATACCACTTGATGGTCCCGAAAGGAGTGTGACACGTGTATTGGGGGGAGGGGGAATACACGTGTGTGCATTTTTTTAAAAACCTTTTCTAACAATAACACACAAAATACAGAGTCAGGTAAGTTGTCCAACTGTCGTGTACTATGAAATTACCTTTAGGGTGTTTTTCACAATTCTATAACAAATAAACAACTATATGTAGAAATATGATAGGTCCCTATTTATACTCCTTAAAAATACTTAAAGAATCACCTAGATTTTACTCACACCAAAATTAATTCTTACGTCAACTCTAAATGAAAATTTAATATTTTAAACAAATGCTTATCAATAAAAAATTGAACAAGTAATGATCAACCAAGTAATAAGCAAGTAACAAGTAAGTAAGCAAAGGGTAATAGAATGTAAATGACACAAGATGTATAGTGGTTCGGAGGCTAAACTGCTCCTACGTCCACTCTCCTAATTTAATAGGATAATTCCTTAATCACTTGGAATTAACTTGTTTTTACAGTGCCAAGGTGCACCCTCCTCTTCTTCTTCTCTTCTCTTGATTTATTACAACCTTCTCTCATTGCAATACTCTCAAACTACTACGAACTTAACAATACTCTCAAAGTATCTCTCAAGGTGAATGTAGGGTTTTGTTCTTAGGTTACCAACTTAGTATGATATCCTTTACAATTAATAACGAATGTAAAGGCTTAGGATATCACTTTATAGGCTATTATATCACTTTAGTGTATAAGCTTGCCTAGTAGGGACTAAAGATAACACTCAATAAAATGCTTAAAAACTTTAATCTCTCGAGTGTTTTGAATACTTTGAATGCTAAGAATAAATATAGCTTCTATGTGTGTTGCTTGTGTGTCCCGTAATCTTGAAATGTTTCAAGATGTGGCCTATTTATAAATAAAACTAATTATCCGTTGGTGGAGATAGCAAGATTATCCATAAATTTGAACTTTCAAATTGTTCAAGGGCCTGCATGCAAATAGTACATGTATTCACGTCCAATTCTGAATCCTTCATTCCATTCTCAGAATTTGTTATGTGCAGTGACAGGTGGCAATAAATCATTGGCTTTCTTGGAATAATTTTGTCCTTCAAAGATAACGGTTTAATCTCGTACCATGTGGATTTCAGTGTCCTTTATCATTCATCTTCCTTGTCCATTAGTAAGCCAAGTCCAATTTAGATGTAAGTGACTTCAGGGTACTTGACCTTCCATCATTCAGGATACTTGTCTTCTTTTATCTTTTGAACCCGATCATTTTTCCATGTGGTGTGTACTTTTCAGACTTGTACTTGTCTTCTCCTCATGCCATTTTGTCCAAAAATGCTCCATGATCTTTTGACTTCCAGTATGTTAACTTCTATGGATTATCTTTTGAACTTGTCACTTGCTAATCTAGTCATCTTTGTCTTCATGATAGTTGTCTTCATGCTACTTGTCTTCATTGCTCTTGAACTTTCAGGTCATTTGTCATAGATTTACAAAAATCTATCTAACTAATAAATAAAGCTCCCTAACATATATGAGTTCTTCTACCCTGAAAATCTAGACTTGGCAAATCATCATACTTGGGGTTTTTCTATGGTTTTGGTATCTAATCAAAATTAAATTTTCTTCTATTAATATAAAACATATCCAAACAACCACATTTATTGATTTTTCTTAATTTGTGTGTAAAGTCAAATGTAGCTATCTTTGTGGGACTGAGGGAGTAATTTTTTTACCGTTTATGCACTCAAATTAATTATTATATTTATCTTTTAATAATTTAATTTTTTTAAAAATATTAATTATAATATCTATAATTATATATATATATATATATATAAAAGTAGGCCCCCAAAAATTTAGGGCTTGGGGCGGTCGCCCTTCCCGCCTTGCCGTAATGCAGGAGCCCCAGTGTTCGTAATGCAGCTGACGTGGCTCTCAGATGGAGGTATTTCATTGGCCGTGGGGGCTAACCACACTATATGTAACGGCACTGGACTCGGTGAGTTCCTCAACTTATTTTCCGAGTTAGCTCAGGGTAAACTAGGGTTTGATGATAAGCCTAAACCAATCTGGGGTCGTCATCTTCTAGACCCGATGTCAGTCGAGTCAACTTGTGATAACTCACTGAGTCATCCTGAGTACGCAAGAGTTACGCAAATTTGTGGGCTTACTTCTCGTTACGATCAAGAAAAATTGATACCCACTTCCATTGTTTGTGATAAAAATATGATAAACGAGTTAAAGAAGTTAACAAAATCCACACCTACGTCATTTGAAGTTCTCTCAGCTCACATTTGAAGATGTTAGTTAGGGCACTGAACTTGCCCTCGAACCAAAAGGTAAAACTCGTCTTTAGCATGAACACAAGACAACGAGTCGACCCTTCTTTACCAAGTGGGTACTATGGCAATGCTTTCATTTTCGGGTGCGCATAAATGAACGTTTGTTGTAATTAATTTGAAAAAAATATTAATTTCAGGGGAACCACGACGGCTCTATTTTTAAGAAGGTGGAGCTTGCAAAGATGAACAAGCATCTTGAAGAGGCGAACAAGGCATATACACAAGCCACTGATAAGTTCCTTACAACTCGAGATAAGTATAACAACTTATCTTTGATAGGATCATCTTCCGTATCAGGGACGAGGAAATGAAATGCAAACTGCAACTTACCGTTTTAAAATTACACCATTTTATTTTTTTTGGCTTTGTATAATAAATGAATGCACTTCAATTACCGAATTATTCTTTTATCACAGGCACCCGCTCATTTTATGAGTTCACCACCAAATATTTTTTTAAAATTATCTCAAAATTCTTTTCCTAAATTTTTTATTTTAATTACACTAGTTTTTTGCCCGTGCACCGCACGGGCCTTCTATAATTGTATTTTTTTGTAATTTATGTAACTTTCATTAATTTTATTGTTTGTGTTTTTTCATTGCTTTAAAAATTAAAATTCAACAATTTTTTCATTAAAAATATATAGTTTTACCAATAGGCTGTTCGTGAAAATTTATCATGTAATCCAGCTAGTGAATATTCGAGATATAAGCTAAATACAATTTCAGGACTACTAATCATCAGAACAATTAAAATTAAGTCTAATGCCACAAGAGTAAATTAAAATGAACTTCAACTATAAATATAATATTATACATTTAGCTTGTACACTCTAAGAATAGAGATTCTCAAAGAATCATCACAAAATCAATGAGAATTGAATTGATAAGAAACAATTAATAAGTGCGAAAACAACCATTGAAATATGAACTTTACATGCTAAAAAAACACCTAGAATTTTAAAATCCGTTTTTTCTATATATATATATATATATCCCATCGACGATACATTGGCACAAGACTTTTTTTTTTTTTTAGAGGAACATTGGCACAAGGCTTGAAAGAGGCAAATACATTACATTAATCTAGATCACAAGGTGACTGAGCAACCCCTTTTTATATGTCCAAAGAATTATTCCACAGTCCACAACCAAAATAATCAGCTAAATGATTGAGTATGAACCAACATATCAAGTCAAAAAAATATTTTTCTATTTTTGTAAATCACAAATTAAATCTACATATTAAAAATTACAACAGTCACAGAAACCTAGTGGAAAGGGACCGATTCCAACCCACTTGCTCAACATGCGAGAGTCAATAAGTTGATTAAAGATAGATTCACAGGAGATCATCAAGATATAGCCAGAAAGCAAATGCATCATAAGTAACTTCATGTCATTGTTTCCTAAGAATAAGTACACATTTACATAAAGCAAATCCATGCACTAAAAATGTATAAATCAAGAAAAGACATCCTTGATGAGAAAGTTTATCAAAAACGCATATGAATGTTATACAAATATCAAATTATACCATGAGAATCATCTCTCAAATTGGTCACTTGAGAAATCCTGTACTAAAAGTAAGCTTTCCATTATAATCAAGCTACTTAGGTAGCTTGAAAGAATTAAGACTTTGGAAAGTCTCCATCTATTAGAGGACATTTCGTTCTTGTGTTACGTAACAGGAAAAATAAAAAATAAATTTAACAGGCATAAGTCTTTTTCGGCTCACATTCTCACTACTCGAATTCGATTTTCTCTTGCTAAGAAAATAAACAACAAAAAACTACAACATCAATATCAGGAAAATAAGGCCTTTGCCGACTAATTTTTCAATAGCACAAGTTCTTAACTCGCGCCCCTTCAGAAATAAAAGGATTGGATAAGAAAGATCGTGTACTTTGTTTGCAGGAGCTTCATTGCCTCAAAAAAGGTAGCCTAGAGAACTCTGACCTCCATGCCTTTCACAACCCCTGCATTTCCATTTTGACCTTCATCTTCGGTTAAGTTCAAGAGCAGGCCAACAACTGCTTGAAACATCTAAATATCAGGGTATAAAGCCCATGAGCTGATTAAAATGAAAGATGCTTATGAAGAAAGTGATATATACAACTTAGGGGTAATTATTTTCAAATTACTATTTAGGAAAGAATCGATTGGCCAAAATACCATACCCGATAAAGATTCATACTTACCAAGTGCTATGAGATCTGAGATTCTTGATGATCAAAAAGAACCCCAAAGCTTCATAAAATACATTATTATATTAGACCAAATCAAGAAAATTAAAGATAATACATAAACCTAAAACATCAAAAAATCAATAGCCGAATCTAATTAGAACGAAATTTTAAAACCTTTAATCACTCATATATATATATATATATGAGTGACCATCATCTCAATTTTGATTTGTTTATTGCTAAAAAAATGTGCACGTAATGTTTCAAAAAATCAAGTGGAACATATCTTCAGAATATATAGAGAGCAGAGATCAAAATTAATTACATGTATTCTAACGGATCTAAAATCTGGGATGACCTAAGCTATATCCGAAACAGGGTAGCCAGAAAGGAAACATATTACATCAGTACTGTAAATCTGAAATAGACGGGTCATAGAAATTCAGTGGCAAGTGGCGACTCAAACAAATTTGGAGTCAAAGAACCACATACTAAACAATGCTTCATATATACTCCACTAAATAAGAAAAAAAGATGTAGCATAATCAAGAACATGACGACATTCGTTAATAATGATTCTACATACTATCAAGTAGCAAAAAATTCCAATATGCATGATTGAAGAACCATCAAAGTAATTATCACACAAAAACACTTGCATCATTTCAAATGGATCATGATTAACATACTAACAATAAATACTTTATGTTGGTCAAGCCCGCAATCCATTAGCGATAGATCAACTGACATGAGAAGTTATAGAGGCTCATTAACGAGAAACATTACTCCGTCTCCTTTTATATATATTGATTGGCTCGAAATTATGAAAAATTAAAAACTTGATCATTATGAACACAAATCAACCCAATCACCCTGTTTTGCATTAACATGTTCTAATCTTTCAAAAAAAAAAAAAAAAGCACAGATTCAAGATAAAAAAATCTTCATGCATTCAATACTCATTTCTGTTGAAAATACCAAGAACATGAACACAAGCTTCAGTCCTCTCTATCTTTCTTAGACAATGAAAAAAATCAGAAAAATGCAAAAAAGAACAACTAAAAAAGTTGCATATTTGAACAATTCCTCTATCCCTCTCGATATCTCGCACCAATTCTTGACCAATCTTCACAGTACATGATGCATATTAAATATAAAAAAAATATCACTATCAATTGAAATATTACAACTTGGGAGTCTCTTGTAAACAAAATATATTTAAGTACCCGGCATCGATGAATCCCAATGCAAGAAATCCAATCCCAGTTTAAATGGTGATTCAACATGAAAGTTTCAATGGAAAAATGACTTTATTTATTTATTTGCAATTCCAAAAGTCTAAGCAACCAAACAGGCTCCTAAATAAAAGAAAATAAAGGAGGGAGGAAGAGGAAGGACCAATGATATGAGAATTTACAGAGGCTCATTAAATGGACTTTGGCCAAATTCTTTTGACACAATTCAATATAACGTAAAGGGCCACAAAGGATAAGAAATCTCATAAAGAAAAAGAATGAATTTTCAGCCGTTTATTCTACATCACAACACAACGGTTTTATCTGTCAATCACCATTGAAGCTTGTGGCTCCTCACTGGCCTTGATGACTTTCTGCAGTTTCAGGGTTTTTCGCTAATGCCACTAAAATTGACAACACTATCAAAACATAATACATAAAGACAAAACCTTGAAAAAATCAATTGACATTGATAGAAACCATAAAGTGTAATAATCTTTCAAGAAACAAATTTTATAGGTTATAAAGGGAACTACCCCACACACATCCATCTTACTTCAAATAACATAAATTTAAGTAGCATAGGAGAAAGGAGCACCTTCAACTAAGAGGGTGTTTGGCTCAACTTATTTTAAATTGCTTATAAGCTATAACATCTTATAAGCTATTAAAACAACTTATAAGATGTAATTTTTAAGTAGCTTATAAGTTATAAAAGTGTTTGGCTAATGGAACTTATAAGTTCTTATACAATCTTATAAGATGATGATGTGTTTGGCATTATAAGCTATTTTTAGTATTGTAATTACCAAAGAGGACATGTTTACTCCATGTTTTTGTTAATGCAATTTTTTTTAAACAAAATCTGTTGTTAACGCAATAATTTTAGATAGTCTTTTCTTTTTTTTTTTCTCGAAAAATGCAAATAGTCTTTTTTTTAAACAAAATTTGTTAACGCAACTTTTTTTGAATTTATTATCATTCTTGTTTTTTTTAATAAATACTACTAAACAATTTAAAATCTAATCTTTTAATTTTTTAAATTTGGATTTTTTTTGTTCCTACTTAACAAAATCTTAAAATATAAATTCAATAAATTCAAATTTGATTTTTTTATTTTATCTAAACCAAAATAATAATTAAAAAAAAAAGCAAAAACTATTTACTTTGATTAAAATAGTGCTAAAAATATATTAAATTCAACAAAAAATTTTTTTACAACGAGCAAGCACATAAACTTTGTTAAACAAAATTCTTCAAATACTAAATAATAATTACCATCACCTATTAATCGAATTCAAGATTATCAACTTTGCTTAACAATTTCCACATCAATTGAATCTCGCACTGCCATCCAGTAGGTGTTCTGATGACCAATTACGTCTTCTACATTAGAAGCTCCCACAGATGTTCCAACATGCTCGACATTTGGCTCATAATTTTCGTTCTCTACTATCTCAAAGGCCTTGTCTAGAATTTTTTTTTTTCTTATGTAATTGTGGATCGCCATAGTTGCTAACACAATTTCTCTTTGCGTGTCAATATGGAAATAAGGCATATCAGCCAAAATATTTCATCTAGCTTTCCAAACCCCAAAAGTGCGTTCAACACAATTTCTACATGAAGAGTGATAGTAATTGAACTTTTCCTTTAAGTTTCTCGGTTTGCGTAGTTGTCCTGTCCTAGCTGAAGAGTCAGAATGCATCTGCTTAAATCCGATTGCAACTTGAAAATGTCACAAAATAGAGTTTAATTTGCTACTATTAGTCTATTTCGCATAGTACATGTTGCAATCGAATTTTTTTGTACAAGCTTCAAGTTAGAAAATTGATTAGGAGTAATATACATACCTACATGGTTTCTAAAGCTTTAAGAAGCTCAGTATATCCATTCAAATAATTAAATTAATCACCTTGTTACTCCTCTGTACATAGATGCTCCTCTTGAAAATCCACTACTTTTTCTGCACATCAAATTTAAAACTCAAAATCCCAAATACTATAAAGTTGACTTAAGTCAAATTTCAAGATAATACTAAAATAAATGCAATTTCACCTTCTCAAATTGGCTACAAATTCTTGCCTACTCATGTTCTTCATCTCTTCAAGCTCTTTCTCGTACTCGCTTAGCTGATTAACACAACAAACATCGAATTTCGACTCGTGAATTCGTAATCACTCATCAGAAGAAACATTTGAACAAACAAAATTCAGCAACATACTGGGAAATTAATATGTGTGGATGGTCCCCAGTATTTCAAAGCAGCTAAGTCATAAGCATGAGCTGCTTTCTCTTCTTTATCATACCCCCCTTTAAGAATGAATAACAAAAACACATGTAAATGTAAAAATTCTTGAAAATATATTTTAGAACTAATTACAAATTGCAAAGATAGCATAAACTTACCAAGATACACTGATTTCACAAAGCTGGCCCCCAAAAATTAGCAAGAAACTAGAATGTTAGCAACAAAATCATAAAAATTCTTGTATGAGATTAATTGAATTAGAATATATTTCACCTTGCCTTCCTTTTCTTGTTTGCCCTTCCTTTCTGCAACTGTTGTCCCACAAATGAGATTAATTCTTGTATGATATTCGTAAGAGTAATTATTTGGAGGAATTATCGGTTCAATTCATGTACGATGAATGTTTCTCTTGTGATGTTGATGCCTGGATTGAGTTTTGTGTGAAAAATGAGGTGAAAAAGTTCAGTTTGATAATAAGCCCCTACACGTTTAATTATACTCACTATAGGCCGCCTCAGATAATTTATTCCATTTCTTCCTTGACGAATTTGTATTTAAGCAGATGCATTCTGACTCTTCATGTAGAAACTAACCCTCAAAACAGTGAGCAAGATCATTAATCTGATGTTCACAAAATTGACACGTTAACTTGTAACAGCAAACCAAGCTAGATCACTAATACCGGGAGCAAGCAATTGGGTTAAGAGCTTAATCTTAGTACAGCAAAAACCAGCAGCAAAATAGCAAATGAGCAGCAGATTTTTTACACAAAACAGCCGGAATTAGTACCAAAAAGGCAGCAGAATTTTAGTGTCGCTAAGAGCCTAATCTTATGCAAATTATAGCAGCAAGCAGCGCAAATGGCAGCAGGAATTGGCCTAAATAAATAGCAGGATAAATCATCTCAATTCTAAGGCAAATACCAACAAAAATCAGCAACCAGTTCAGAATTTCAGCAGGCATTACGTCTAAATATTAGCAGAAATTTGCCAATAATCAGTGCACAAACTGAAGTGAAAAACCAACAGAGGTTTGACAAATGAATAGCAGGTTAAAACGCAAATTAAGAAGCAGGATATGTGCACAATAAGTGAAAACAAAAACCAATTCAACCTCTACCGTTCAGCCTGGGTAGGATTGCGCACATTCAGCCTCTTGCGAACATAAATCACTCCCAAAACTTGAGAGCAAACGTTCTGAGGCAGGACAAAATCACGACTCAAATGCGAACAGACACCACACCTACATATTGGGAATAGCAGCGCCGGAGAGAGATAATCGCGATTTGAAATCGTCTAAAAAATGCCCAGAAGAAACGAAACCCAAATCGCGCAAAGGAAGTGAGCAATGAGGGCACCAGCGTCACAAATTAACGATTCAGAGGTGACGCGACCAGCAGCGGTCACCGGCACCGGCGCCGGAGGGAAAACCCCTCAACCCAAACCTAGGGCGAAATTAGGGCATGTAGGTTCTGGCTTCAACTGATGCAGAAATTCAAGCAACCCAAGGAATATATACCGATATGAAAAATTTGGAAATCCTCACGCCTTAGCTCGAAATTTGGAATGATTCTCTGAAGCAATTGGGGATTAGGGTTTTGAGAGACAGAGAAAAGGGAGAAAAGGGGGAGAGAGATCGTGAGGAGAGAGAGAGGAGAGAGAAAATAAAAAAATTATAATTAATGAAATTGTTATTTTTTGTATTAATATTCATGTAAATAATTAAAAGTATTAGGGATATTTTTGTAATTTACATATATCTTATAAGTTTCTAAAAAATAAGTTGGGGTTGTCCTACTTTTTATTTTGGAGCTTATAAGCTTCAAGTAGCTTATTTATACAACTTATAAGATGTTTTAAAAAAAAATTTGCCAAACACATTTACACAGCTTATAAGCTCTTAAACAACTTATAAGCTGTTTTAAGTAGCTTATAAGCTGAGCCAAACACCCTCTAAATCTGAGTGTGGCACCGATATCTCTTCCCCTTTTTGTTGCCGCAATTTTAAAAGTACAGAAATAAAAACAGAAACAACAATAAATATGAGCTTGATGATTTTGATAAACTTTGATTTCCTATTAAATTTTGTTGTATCCCAAAGCTCATCTAAGCTATTTTCAACACTCTTGAAAGTGTGTGGTATGGTATTAACTAGTGTTTAAGTGAAAAACAGAACAATGTTACACTCAATGTTAGAACACTCAATGTAACACTGACTCGATTACAGAATATCAGAATACGAATAGCGGAAGACTTTAAAGAACGAAAACACAAAGACACAGAATTAACTTTTTAACATAGATTTTAATTTAAAATCTATGCGAGCCTCATGGCGAAACTTTCACTAATAATTATGTGAATACAAATGGTGTGTGAACAAATATTCACAACGGAAATAAGACTTGATAAACTATCAAATCTAAAGACGGCTTAAGTGTAAAAATTACACTACCAAAAACTAATCTAACTCTATGATCTATCTATCAAAGAAGTATAGAAAAGTCTATGTTGTACAGGAAGTTTGGACTCATCGGCACAACGACAAGATCATGCTAATGACAATTAATTCCTAACAGGATGAACACTAGTTTAAAAATTAAAGAATATCACTTCGTAAAATATGTGACTCTCGGATCTGATTTGTATTTCTTCATGATGTACGAGAATCTGATGAAGAAGAAATAATAATCACGATAATGTCTAAGTAGGACGAACACTTCACATAGACATTATGTGATTACTCTTAATTCTCCATGCTGAATAATGAAGACGTTCTGGCCTATTTATAGGCGTGTAAATGGAGCCTAGAACCTTCATCCATGATCTCCTAAAATTTAGGATCTCATTCCTTCTCTTTCTCCCAACCGCCTTCTAGGTTCTTCCAGCCAGTTCTGGACGTTTTTCTAAGGCAACCGCATGATCTACATACTTCTGCAAGCTTCCAGATCCTTCCAGTCTGGAACCGTGTAGAATGTTCTAGATCTTCAACCTGCGATGTTACAACATCCAAAGCAGCATTAGCTAGAAAACAGAATTTGGACTTAGGAAAAATAAGAAAGGTCGAATTAAGATGTTGTTGTGAATGTTAACATTTAAGAGTAACAACATCTACAACTCTCAAGAGTACTCTCACTAACTGTTTAATTCACTATTAGCCACTCAAAATTAATTCTTCCAAATTCATTATATTCCTTCAAGTTTGTAGGTGAAGCATCAATAAAATCTCTTAGATAAAATAATGTCTTACAATTATTATCTAAAATCAACACTCAATTTTCCAGAATTTCATTAGCCACAAGAAAAAATTGTAATGAAAAGTAAACACACACAACACATAGTTTGAAAATTCATCTTCCTTGCAATTGCTTCAAATTCATTTACAAACAAAAACAACATACCCATTAACTATGTGCGCAAATAGATTGTAGACAAAGTAGCTGATGGATTCATATCAATTCATTGGGAAGCTTTTTCAATCATCTCCCTAAGTTGCTGGTTCCAAATACGAAGAAAGCGCGATAGCGAACTTCGAAACCACCAAATCAAGAAAAGGCATTTATATAAAAGGATACATATAAGACAACTTTAATAACACAATATACATACTGATTCAGAATGCACAAGTGAACATTAGAAAAGGGTATTGATGTTATAATCAAGGACAAAAGACAATTCATCAACTAAAGAAACCGCCATCCAGTTATTAATGTTTCGATAGGATCCATAAATGCCCAATTCAAATTGTACATACATGAGCATACGCTAATAAAAAGAGAATCTAAAGCAGGTGTGCTCACCATCCTCAACTGTTGAACCAATATTATATGGTGTTTGTTATGTAGCCTCTATAATTAAACCATTCAAGATAATATGGAAGCAGTGGAGAGGAAGTAGATGAGCAAGTTTTAAGCAAACCATATTTATCTGCTTTGCAACTCTGACTAACTTCTAAATTAAAAAAGAAAAAAATCATTGCACAAATATTTTTCATCGTGAACTAACCATCAGCCTTCAAATGTGCTTTCAATCTTTTAAGTATTTTGTGAGTAATATCTAGCACACCTTTACACGTTGGATCAACGACCTTCTGCTAGCAATGAGTGCAACCTGAAAAGATTAGCCTAGATCAAAAGAGATTGAGCTAGCCATAACTTCAATTCATGGCCATCGACTACCCTAAAATAGAATTAACATTTCAGTTTTGCATGTTTATAAGATCTCAATAACAATAGATGTAGTTTATCTAACTTTCCAAGATGATCTCACCTTCAATTTCTTTTAGATTATTCTCACCATGTCAACAATAGATAAATATTTAATGAAAACCCAGGTACATATTGATGAAATATGAGTAATAGGACAAAGATAATCGTAGTAATAAAGAGGACATACCTTCCCAACTAAACCTTGAGCTGCCATAAACTCATAATACTTGTGTATCAACATTTCTTCTTCTACCTACAATTCTAAACAAATCAGCACCTTAGATTTTAACTTAAATTGTCGGCATCATGATAACACTATATTAGGGTCTAAAGAATAGAAAGAACGTCGTCCAAATACCTGTTGTGTTTGTAACTAACTTCAATTCAAGAATTTCAATATCGTGCATCGCACTGCTAATGGAAATGATCACCAACTTTTAAATAAGGATCAAAGGGGAAACCTGGAGTTTTTGCAATTCATGAGACATTGACCTGTGCATCCATTAGAAACTCGCCCTACTTCTCCAAATGCCTGGCAAGCATAATCGAACAATTTTACACACAATACTAAAATACATGGGTATATATATGCGCTTAATATACAGTGATTTATATAGGAAAATAAAATTTACTTGAGCACACCTCCTAGATGCTTAGGGTCCATTGCTGGAAACTGCAGGGTTATTATATTTAGATCTTGAAAAATGATGGTAACACCAATCTTTTGATTTTATCAGAATGCCTGACAAAATAAAAATAACATCAAATTAATTAGATTGATAAAATGCAACAAACTTAAATAAATAATTAGTGGTGATCATGTAAAATTCCTATATTGTATGCTTTCGATCAAATTTTTCAGTCGGTATTTCTGTCGGCGAGCATGATTTCCGACTGATATTTTGTCGTTATTTTCGTCGGTAAACAACCCCTTTTTTGTAGTGGCAGCACAACATGATCTTCCAATTTAATGTCTTTAAATAACTCTAGTGTAAAACTTGATGGCCTGAAAAAAAAAAATCAATCAGAAGGTTAAGGAATTCATTTATTTCCTTTTTTTATCAAATGACAGTTGAAACTCAGCAAGAGCCGTATTTCCTTCAGCTGCAATTCTATCACGTACATACTGCACATGTTTCCTTAATTTTTCTTCCCACTTAAAACCAAACATACCATCAAAATACGTACTGTGACGAGACATCACATTCATAATTGGCAAAGCAGGCCAATCTCGAAAACTACACCTTATAACCAAGATCATTTTAGCACTATTAATTCTATATGGCATGAACATTGGCTTTTTATGTTTCATGATCTACATTTGCATTCAATATTCATGCATGCATTTGTAAGAGCTTAAACCTAATAAATTTGATGACAACAATGAGCTAGCAATATAGTACTTAAAAATTAATTACTACCTCCGTGTGTTTATAAGGTTTACACTTTTTTTTTTGGTCCGTTCAACCTAAAGTTTACATGATTTCCTTATTTGAACCAAATATTTAATTCTTTCCACCATCTGAATATATCCATAGAAATACCTAAACTCCATAACCCACCACATATGAAAGTACGCAGGGAAAACAAAACAATAATGCATGATAATTATCACTACTTTTAAAGATAGAAATAAAATATGCAAGTAAATATACAATCGTAAAAATAAAGTTAAAAAAGAATAAAACGTACAAAATTGGGAGAACCTCCATAGTAAGCAAGAACCAAGTTCACAACTCCTTCCGCTCTATAAGCCCATTCTACCACATTTGTTTCTTGTAAAATTGCTAGTGCAATCCACTACACACAAATAAAAAAACACATATTTTCTATCACGGATGAACACATTTCGCTGGGGTTATAATTTCACGCAAAAAATTCTCAAATGGTAAATTAATTCCCAAATTAGATTATGGAGAACATGCAAATATTTAGTAGAAAAATGCTACACGCTGAAACTTTTTCGAATCACGACGTGTTGTCCTCCTTTGCGGCCGTTGTCACAGTTAAAGACCTCCACCAGTTAACGAATTGATGAATGGTAGGTTTAACGCATATATCAGGATTTTAATTAATCGTTGAGATGAAAACCTCGATAAATTCTTGGTTTAGAAGGAGAGTAGAGGGAGAGACGATCGGATGCCATCTTTATTGACAGATTCTTTAATGGAGTGGGAATAAGAAGATGAACGGTTGAAACTTGAAAGTAGAAACGGTTGAACATAATTATAAGCATTAAAAAACAATATTGACACATGGCAGGGGCATAATCAACCTCAAACGACATGTGTCGATGACGTGTCATACACATGTCAAGACATGCAGAGTCACGTGTCAAGCTCAGGAGAGAGTTTTCCTCCTTTTATATATATAGATTCGTGGTTCTTCTTCTAATAATAATAATAAGGGAAAAACTTTTATTGACAAAATTAAGGGGTGGATTGGTTGTGGATTTTCTGTAGGATTTTTTTGGACTTTCAAAGTGTAGGGTATTCCATTCGAATTTTTAAAAGTCTTTAAAAATTTTGAGATATTCAATACGGATTTTAAAAAGTCTTTAAAAATCTTTAGGTATTCAATAGTTTATGAATTTTAATACTTTATGGATTTTGTTCTTCTTCAAAAATATAAATAAATTTCACTATGCAAAATATCTTCTAAAAACTAGAGATTTCAACGGATTCTCTCAGAGAACTCTGAAGACGAAAGATCAGAAGTAGGGATGGCAATATTGACTCAACCCGCGGGTCGGTAGGTACCCACTCCACTCCGCGAGCTTTGGGTCAAGTCGGATCCGCCCCATATTGAGTATGGGTCTGATCTGGGTCTTATGTCTGACCTACGGGTATTCGACCTGCCCCGAATTAATATATAAACTTTAAATAGTACGTATATATATATATTTTTTTTTATTATTGATAAAATATTATAATTTAAAAAAACACTTCACATTAAAAAAAATTCTTCCCATCAATGTCGGAGTTTATGAAAATTTATGTAAATTCATAAGAAAAAGTATATTCCACAATTCTGTCAAGTCTATGAAAATCCATATAAATCAATAAAAAAAGTCAATCAAACTCTGAATAGACTCTATGGATTTTATAAATTCACTTACTTTTTAAAATTTAAAAAAATCCAAAGAATTTCAATTGAATACACCCCCTAAGTCAAAATTTGTGGGTCAATCTTAATTAAAATATTTATTTTCGCTCTTAAATACTCTCTCCGTCCATGAAAAGTATCTCATTTGTCTTATATTTTTTGTCCACAAAATGTAGCCTCGTACCTTTTTTGGAAACTATCACCCTTCAATCATCACTTAATTACTCAAATTGCCATCAATTTTATTTACAAACAATCACTTTATTTACAATGACCCCACAATACCCTTACTTTATCTACTTTTTTAAAAAACATGTGCCCCACTCCAATGAGACTACATTTCATGGACGGAAGGAGTATTATTTTACTACATGACCAAAACTATGTTACTACAAGACCAAAAGTGTATTATTGCAAGTTCAAAAATATTCTGCACACTTATTTTTTTTTTAGCAAAATTACTAAAATAATTCTGACTTATTCGGCTACTACATGACTAAAACAATGTTACTACAAGACCAAAATTCACTACAAAGTCAAAAGTGTATTACTACATGTCCAAAAATATTTTGTACACTCAATTTTTTGGGTAAATTTGTCAGAATGTTTTGACATGTATTAAATTTTTTGCCTTGTAGTGGTAATTTTTTGACCTTGGAGTAACAATATTTTAGTCACGTAGTAAACCACCTGTTTGCGACCTGTGAATTTTCTGAGCAAATCGGATTCAGGCTTATATCCCGCAATTTTTTTAAAATTATCTTAATTTAACTTTTGGACTAAATGAACTTAAAATTTTGACTTAATCTAATTAGAATGAAATGCATATATTGAATATTTCACATAAGACTAGTTCTAATAATAATAATAATTCATCATTCCAATTTCCAAACACATAACACCTTGCAATTGTATTTAAAAACAAATTTAAACAACGAAGTAAAGTAGGAGATATTTCAGCCTCCATTCATCCTTGCAATAACAATAAAACATATTTTATTTATTCATAACTGATAAACGCCTTTTTGTGTGAATCCATACAATTTAGTCTCATTAGTAACTTGAATTTTTTGAAAGACCCCCCAAAAAATTCAAAATAACATATGAAACTAAACATTTTGTCATCAAGCGTTTATGTTTTTCATAAAATTCAAATACTGGTCAACGGCACTAGAGAGGACGACCATGTTGACTTTAACTGAAGTCGCCGCAGAAGTGACCGGATACAATTTACAGTACTTAGCAGGGCAAATCGGGCTCACATGGGCCGGCTTCCCAATTCCAAAGTCAAGACCCAACCCTAGCCTTGACAACTGAGTCATGATCAACGCGCACGTTGAGTCAAGATCAGTCTGATTCCAACTCACTAATTCCACTACCTCTCTCACATACCTATCTTCCACTCTTTCTTTAGCTCTTTTCACAAGCTCTGTTGTGTATCCCAAACCCTTTTCGATCAAGTCTACAACGCTCGTTTCTGCGCACCCGAAAACGAAAGCATTGCCATAATACCCACTTGGTAAACTAGGGTTGACTCGTTGTCTTATGTTCATGCTAAAGACGAGTTTTACCTTTTGGTTGGAGGGCAAGTTCAGTGCCTTAACCCAACATCTCCAAATGTGAGCTAAGAGAACTTCAAATGATGTAGGTGTGGATTTTGTTAACTTCTTTAACTTGTTTATCATATTTTTATCACAAATGACGGAAGTGGGAATCAATTGTTCTTGATCGTAACGAGAAGTAAGCTCACAAATGTCCGTAACTCTTGCGTACTCAGGATGACTCAGTGAGTTATCACAAGTTGACTCGACTAACATTGGGTCTAGAAGATGACGACTCCAAATTGGTTTAGGCTTATCATCAAACCCTAGTTTACCCTGGGCTAACTCGGCAAACAAGTTGAGGAACTCACCGAGTCCAGTGCCATCACATATAGTGTGGTTAGCCCCCACGGCCAATGCAACACCTCCATCTAAGAGCCACGTCAGCTGCATTACGAACGTTGGGGCCCCCGCAAGAACATCCTTCCCTTGTAACAACAACAAATTCCTCCATTTATCAATTTTCTTTGGGGCTTCTTCAAATTCAGACACAATAGAATTTGAAACTGCTTCAATGAAAAGTGCGCCAGTCTACCTCCAGGCCCGAACCATTGGCCCGAGCATTGACCCTCCCTGCTAGTGGGTAGTAAGGGACAAGGGTTCGACTCAAAGCCGACTTAACATTCTCTGTGATTGTAGCTCTATTGACTCCATTGCGTGGTTCGTAAACGAGCAACACTTCGGAGGTGAAACGCAAGAAAAGTTGAGAGTCTAAGGCAGAGAGTTGGAGAATGTGATTTGGAGTTAGCTCAGAAGGAATGATCACAACTTGTTGTCTTACAAGCACGGAGGTTTCCATAGTTACTTCTTTCTGTTTATGCATATAAACTCAAATCCCCACACACACATATATAGTACTCCCTCCGTCCGGCTATAAGCTTCACGTTACTTTTTGGCACAAAGATTTAGAAAAGTGATTAAATAATAGATATAGTACAAGTGATGTGATTGAGAGAGGAGAGAGATAGAGAGAAAAAGTAAGATATAAAGTGAAGTGTAAGAAAAGTACTTACCAAAAAAGGTATGGGTAGCTTATAGGCGGACGGACAAAAATGGTAAAATGGAAAACTTATAGGCGGACGGAGGGAGTATATGGTGGGGTTTGGAGGTGCATGGTAGAGTAAATGGTAAGATTTAACACATGTCACTACCAGAAAAGTATTAAAGTCATTTATACCTACTTTTCTATAAATTCGAATTATTAGATAAGATTGATTTTTTTTATAGTATGAGAGCTTTAGGCTCACCTTCAATGTTTTGAATTCAAATTCCACTAAAAGCAACTATACACATATTAATTTGTCAACTCGATGAGTCTTTTTTCCAGATGATAGAAGTGATAATCTAGCCCGCCAATGAGGGTATTAGAGAATTATTATAAGAGTTTATTAACAAAGTAGGACAATCCATAAGTGATTTAAATAGGGGAAAAACCAAAATGGGATAAATCACCCTAAGTCTTTAAGATTAAAGCTAATTTTATTTTATAAAACAAAGAAAGACAAAATCATATCTATATTGTCGATTTTGCCCTTATAGTATAATTGATTACGAATTTCAAACTCAATTAATTAGATTAATCTATATTTGGAAAAGTCAAACATTAACAATTTAAAATTAGCTGAGAGTAAAACCATTCTCGCCCTTGTTTCAATTCTAAGAAACATTCCTAAATAATATCACAAAACTAAGAGATTATCCCTTCATTATAGGGCAATTCCATTTCAAATTAATTACTTTTCTAAAATTTACTTTCTTAAAATTCGATCCTTTTGCATGTTCACATTTATATTTTTATATATTCAATAATTTTCTTATTAATCCGAAATATTACCATATCTTTATTAAAATATAAATTATATTATAAAATACTTAATAAAATTAATACATTTAAAAAAATTATTTTACTCGATACACCTTTAAAAGTGTTTAAATAATTTGATGAACAACTTGTATTAACAAATACTTGTTGAATAAGTTTATAATATTTTTGCAAGATGCATATACGCATATTTTATTAAATGCAATCGATAAGTGCATATACTTTCAAATATGTATAAGTTTTTTTATATATGCAATTGATACTTGCATATACTTTAATATGTGCATGTGTTATTTTAGCTATGAAAATTGTCAAATAAAGTTATAAATATATTGGGTAATATCTTTGCATATAAAAAATTGTTGCATATCTTCAATGACATGCATATATCTAATATGTGCATTGCATAATAATAATATAAGACTTTATCATAAATTCTATAATAAGGTGGATTAATTCACTAAGAGTTGGTCTACTTTGTTTTACTAGAAATATGTGCATGTGTTATTTTAGCTATGAAAATTGTCAAATAAAGTTATAAATATATTGGGTAATATCTTTGCATATAAAAAAGAGATTTCTTACTAATAGAGTCATTATCACCACACATTCAACTAATTGCAACGCCTACTTAAAAGTTTATCTATTTGCTTCATTTTGGATATAAAAACCCATAATTACCCTTAAATCATACAAATTGAGATTTAAATTTTCGAAATTTATTCTGCCTCAATTTTCGGATTTATTCAACTAGTCCTCAATGTATTAGGTTATACAATTGGAAAGACTACGACTTTCCAAATTTTGAATTCCCAATTTTTCAGTTCGATCATCTTCAGATTCGACCATTTCAGGATTCGATATTGATCTTCAATTCCGATCATCTGCATCGCTCGTACGTATATTCATTTGGTCATCAAGGCGTTGAAGGAGCCGGAGCGCGACCGAAAGAAGACGAAGAACATCAAGCACAACGGCAACATCTCGTTCGATGACGTCATCGAGATCGCGAAGGTGATGAGCTCTAGATCCATTGTGAAGAACTTGGCAGGAGATTACGATCGAGGTTTTGTTGGATTTTGATTTGAAGTTTAAGGTAATTGAATTTTCTGTTTAGGCTTTGATCTCTACTTTTTTTTAGTTTTGTTTAAGCTTTGGTTGTACTGATTCTTTTGTGATGGAATATGCATTGAAATGACGATACTTTTTATGTCATTCATATGTACTTCAATATGCATATTATTAAAATGCACTTTAATTTGCATACTCCTGAACGTAATTTACATGAACTTCAATATACATATGTTTAGACTGCACTTTAGTTTGCATGTTTTTATGCAAAATTGTCGAAATGCATTTTAGTTTGCATAATAGTGAACGTAATTCACATTAACTTCAATATGCATATGTTTAGATAATACATACGCTTCTATTTTTCTGTTCTTCTACACTTCGCCGTTTTTGCATAAGCTTTTTTCTAAACCTGTAGATTGAATTGCAGATTTCTCAAAATCCTCAGTTTAACAAGATTATCTTTTAGGAATTTTTTTATATTTTAGATGGCGATAGCTATCTTTTAGGAAATTTTTTAGGAAATAAATGGAGATAGCTATCTTTTAGGATTTTTTTTAGAAAATAAATGGAGATAGCTATCTTTTAGGAAATTTTTTATATTTTAGAAGGTGAAAGATTTCCGGGAATTAGAGAGAATGCATTTAAGAATTGATTGAATGGTTAGTTGACTAATTATTTTGAATTGATATATTCGAAATTTCAAAACATGGGGGAAGGGCACAATTGTCTCAAAAAATTAATTTTGACTCTATTAGATTAAAAAAATTATGATAGGTTCTATTAGAAAAAAGATAGGGTGATATGACTCTATTAGGTATTAACCCTATAAAAAATTGTTGCATGTTTTCAATGACATGCATATATCTAATATGTGCATTGCATAATAATAATATAAGACTTTATCATAAATTCTATAATAATTATGATTTTCCCAGTTCGTGAAGTAAATAAACTATTGAATTTAAAAATTACATTATACGAAAATACACTGAATATGCATTATACATACAAATATATGCAATAAGTTGGGTTATATATGCAACGAAAAATTGCAGACTACGTTATCAGCAAACCCAACTTCAAGTGTATAACCAACTTCAACAACAAGAATCACCTTCCTCTGTTTATCTTCCTAGAATGTGCTTCTCAACGAACCAAAAACTGAGAATGATGTGCTTCAAAAGTACCACAAGTGCTTCTGTAATTTATTCTGAATCTGAACTATTTTCTGTCTTGGTCAAATAGATAAGCAGATAATATTACCACTGAAAAGCTTTGCTTTCTCTAGTAATTCTAACTTGATAATTAAGCATGTTAAAATACAAATTTTAATTTACTAAAAATTTAAACAAATTTAACCAATTGTCTATACCAAAGTAGCAATGAGCACTCTGGGCAGAGGTAAAATTAGTATTTGTAAGAAAAACAAGGACTAAGATTGAAAGTACTACGTTATTATCATTGGGTACAAGCTCTTGTAAAGCCTTCATTCTCTCTGCAATCCTCTCTCTCCTTACCTGCCCATAATCCATTTTCACCAAACGTAGAAAAAAGCTAAATTTAAATAAAATATTCTCCTCAACAATCACAACGAAACAAAAGCAGAGAAATTGCATCACAATGAAATCAAATTAATATTCAGAAACAGAATAACAAAAACAGAAACTGTTTAGTGAGTAGCGTTTTTTAATCGTACCTCAAGAAATGTGGATCACCACTAAAAAAAATATGGCCGATTTGGGTAAAATTTGTGTGTCAATTTTTGAGAATTGACTATGAACCAGGCGAAAATACTGTTGATCAATATGAATCAAAATTAACCAATCCCCAATAAATATTCAATGGACGGCAAGTCACAGCCGAGGAAATTCAATCGACGGTAAGGCACAGTCGGAGAAATTCAATCGACGACAAGGCAGGGCTAATTGACTCACCGCCGAGCTTCGAGACCAAACAAAACACGAAAATCGCCGGCGAACTGCAAGTGGGGACACAAATCGCCAAAACAGAGCAGTTGTCGCCTCAATCAAATCGCTCGAACCCTGTGGCCGGAAACTCTTCCGCCGCCACCACACTCATCCATCTCTGTCACTCACACGGAGTACATCGTTTCGGTTCTCCGAGACTCACCCAGATTCAAAATAAGGGAGGCGGTCATTAGGGTTTCGTGTGAAATGAGAAATGACTTGAAATGAATTAAATTGAATTGAATGATTCAAATTAGATTTAAATTCGAAAAAGGAAAGAGAAGCTGTAATTTTGGAAAGAGTTGAAAAATGGCAGAATTCAAATTATAATATGTAGGGCATATTAGGAATTTTGTAAGGTGTTTTGGTCTTAATTGTTTTACTCAATTTTTTTGTCTTAATTTGTTTAAATGACTTATGGATTGTCTTACTTTGTTAATAAACTCATTTAAATAAAGTAGGACAAAAATTTCTAGTAAAACAATTAAGACCAAAATAGCGTACAAAATCCCCCTTTTGCCCTTATTTTGATATAATTTGAACTTTCTGCCTTCTTCAAGAATATCCCCCAATTTCGGTTTACATTCCATATTTGAATTCAATTCAATTCCAATCGCATAGTGTCTTCTCGCCTACAGTCAAACATACTAAAACTATTTTAAAAATTTCTTGGCGAATGGAATTTCTTCGATCTAAAGAACGGCGGCACCATACCACTCCTCCGTCCTTGAAGAACGACGGCACAAGACGGAGGCTCTCCGTCGGCGGCACCCTACCACGCAGGGGAGAGGTTTTTCGGAATGACGTCGTCGAGGCCGGTGGCGAGGGGACCGAATCCGGCGTTGGAAACGGAGTTGTATTGGGATTTACACGGGTCTAATTCGCGACAGTTGTCGAGGATATCTTTGTTTAGAATTGGGGGAAGGTCGTAGACGAAGATACTACCGAGTTTACAGGTTTGGTAAATTTGATTTAAAGTTGATTTAAAGTTGGATTCTCATGATTTTGGATTGCTTTAGTTGATAAATTGATTTGGAAGTATATATTTTGGTTTGTAGTGGAGTCGGAATGACAAAAGCATGTGTGAATTCGTGAACTTTGATATAACAACAAAAACAGGTATGAATTCGTGAACTTTGATATAACTACAAAAACAGGTATGAATTCGTGAACTTTGACATGTTATATGGAGATTTTGATTTCAATTTTGATGATTTTATTGAGGGGAGAATGTTGGATATTTGATTAATTGGATCTAGATAAGTGATTCGAGGGAAATAACTTCTGCATTTTTTTTTGGTAAGTAAAATTTTATTCACTAACAGAGGTATGAGAATTACCCTGAATGAAATGAGTAATACAAAGTCAAAACTCACAGCCTCTCAAGAATTTGAGTACAGAAGAAATGACAAATGGTAGGTGAATGAATTAACCTTCTGAATTGTTAATATGGAGTGAGATTTTGAATGAATTATTGATAATGGATCGGGTAAATATCCTGTGTTTTCTAAGGTAGTGTTATTGAATCTATGTAGTTGAGGAAAAAAAATGGAGGGTACAGTGTTTGCCCCTGCTTTGGATTTGGATGTAATGAAGCATGTCAAGTCAGAAAATGGAGTAGTGAGTATCTGCAAAATTGAAGTTTGCTCCTTAGATGAACATATCATATACAGTAGTAGTTAATTAAGCAGAAATTGCAATAATCTTATATTCATTTGATTAGTTGCTTTGTAGAAATTGATTTTGTATATTGGAATGTTTGGAGTCATCATAATTGTATAACGTCTTTTCGTCTGATTTATATGAGGCCTTCGAGCTTTAAATCCATTTCTTGAGATATCTTATACAGGGGAGTAAGACACCAAGAACATGAATTTTTTAAATTTGGGGAGCTTGGAAACAAGTGCACCTAATTTACTAGAGTAGGGTCAATTGTAGATTCAAGTAATTTGAAAAGTATATGCAATTATCGGTTGCATATATAAAAAAATGCATGTATATTTGAAATTATATGCACTTATCAGTTGCATATAATAAAATATGCATATAGAATTTATGATACAGTCTTTTATTATTATTATGCAATGCACATATTTGATATATGAATCCCCTATAAATATGCAATGCACATATTATGTATATGCATCAAACTATCAAAAATATCATACAAATATGCAATGCACAAATACACAGCTTAAAAAACCAACGATTTCTTACATGCGAAAACTCTTTTGTACAATCAAACGAATAGATGAAAAGACGAAACAAACATACCTTCAATCATTTTCCTTCAGCTATAATTTAGGGATAATCTCTTCCCTTTTTAAAATTTAATTCATTTGACTTTTCATATTTTACATTAATCAAATTAAATGATTCAAATCTGAAATTGAGTATAATTATTTCAATTTCGAGCTTTGGAACATCGAATAAGGAAAACTACTTAAAAAAATTAAGTGTAATTAATTGCACGTTTAAGTTTAAAAAGAAAGAAAAAATCTTAGCATTGCTTAAAAAATAAAAATTTTAGTGAAGTGATGGTTACAAAATTCATAGAGCTAATTCAAATTTACCGAGAACGATTTCGATTGTGCAATGCTTGAAATCTTCAAAAACTTATATGGAGATGATCACAGTAATCGAATAGGCACAAAATGAAGTTTTGAGAAATATCTTAGAAATGTTTCTTTGAATTAAAACGCAGATTTTAAGAGAAATATCTTCCAGCTTAATGTAAAATTCAAATGTTGAATTTCCTAAATTTAGATTAACATAATTAATTGAATTTGAAATTCTTAATTAATTCGAAAAAAAGGGCATAATCGACTATATAGGTTTCATTTTGTCCTTAATTGTTTTACTAAATAAATTTGGCTTCAATCTTAAAGTCTTAGAGTGAATCTATTCTGTTTTTTCCCCTTAATATAAATGAATTGATTCCACACTACTCCAAACTTTTAGATAAGACACAATTCTATCAAAAAGTGGTATTTAATGAAAAAAGTTATGTTGTTGTAACTTCTTTAATTAAAAGTTTTTAATAACAAAAAAATTAAGTTCTTTTCAATTAAGTTCCATTTTTAAAAAAAATTAATGATGCAGTTTTAATCTTATATTAACAATTTCTTATTGTTTTAGAATAACAATTAATTTGTGATGTTTATTGCTACATTAAATTCGGACAACTTACTTTTTTTTTTTAAGAGATAAAAAATCAACTAAATTTGCAATTTCCTCAAAAGATGTATCAATTTGTGTTACATTATTTTTTACATGAAAATCCTATCCGGAAAATCTGCCATTAATTGGCATGTAAATCTGCCATTAATTGGCATGTAAATCTGTATATCCTTTGATCCTTTTTCTTTAATTTTTTCTGGTACTTGTGTCACATTTTTTGCAGCAATGGCCTGATCACTTTATAGGAAAATGTGGATCAAAAGGAGTTTTTGTAAATTATACTCCATCCGTTCCATACTTGAAGGCTCAAATCAATTGGACACGGATTTTAATGAATGAATTGTTTGTTAATATTGTGTAAGATAAAGTGGGGGTAGTAAAGACTTTTCAACTTTATAAATAGTAATAAAGTTACTTTTTAGTGTAATAAAGTAGTGACATTTGTTGTAATATTGTGATGTTTTAAAGGAAATGTTTAAAAGTGTTTTTGCTATTTTAGGTAATGTGCCTTCAAGTATGGGACACACAAAATGATAAAATGTGCCTTCAAGTAGGGGTGGGCATAAAACCGAAAAAACCAAAAAACCGAACCGACGATTTTCGGTTTATTCGGTTGTTCGGTTCGGTTTGAAATTTTTTTAAATTTCGGTTTTTTTGGTTCGGTTCGGTTTATATTCTCTAAAAACCGAATAAACCGAACCGACCGAACTATAAATAAAAAAAATACAATAAATTAATTAATTAATATATATATATATATAAAACCCTAGAACAACAGTAAACAATTAAACATTCATTTCCATTTCTGCTTCTACTTCCACCACCACCTCCCGTTCCCGTTCTGCTTTGCTTGAATGTCCTTTAGTTTTATTTTGGCTCAAATTGTGTTTATACATTTTTAAGTTTTTTTTTTGGATGGAAGTTGAATACCCATCCCTTTTTTCCCCTCCCCATGACTCGAACCCATGACCTAAGGCCTAGGTAGTGTTACTCTAACCACTTGAGCTATCCCACTTTGTAGTTTATACATTTTTAAGTGTGAATCCATTTCTTATAGTTGTAACTGATGGTTTAAAAGAAATTGAGATTTCGGTATTGAAAATTAATTGTGAGACAATTCCCGGTTTGAAGAAGTTTAAGGAGTGTGTTGAACATGAGAAGAGCAAATTTGTCTCTCGATAGTTGCCACGACATGGAATAGTGCTTATTTAAGGTAAAGTCTAGGATGCACTCGAGTACATGTTGTGCACCCTAGTCCGTGTGCACTTTTCAATTTTACTGACTTATACTTTTTGGTAAATGGTGTTGCACTTTTCAATTATTACTAAAAATATTATTATACAGTTTAATAATTGAAAAGTGCAACTGAAAAGTGCAACATGTACTAGGGTGCACAACATGCACCCGAAAAGTTCATAGTAGACCAACCCTTATTTAATGTTGGAGTCTTCTCAAAAGTTTGAAAAGGCCTTTAATACGTACAATTTACATGACCTTAATTTGGAGAAAGGTGTCCACTACAAAATAATGGCCAGAAGGCAACAGCAAAAGGCAGAAGGTGTCCACTACAAAATATCAGGGGTACCACGAGAAGAAAGTGGTTTTGTTCAAGTGTCACTGGTTTGATCCCTCAAACAATGGGACAAAAGTTCATCCTAACTACAAGCTCGTGGAGCTCAATCAGAGGCGATCTTACGGCCGGTACGATCCATTCGTACTAGCAAGTCAAGCCACACAAGTCTATTATTGTCCAAACCCTGGACCTCGTACTGATTGGATATTTGTCTGCAAAGTCAAACCGAGATACTTGGTGGATGCAAAAGATACTACTGAAGATGAAGTTCCCGCGTGGCAAGAGGATAACTTAGAGACTCAAATGATTGTGCAAGTAGATGATGATCCTGTCATGTTAACTGATGACACCGGTATAATGATGGAAGTGGCAGAATATGAAGAAGAAGATGAAGAAGAAGATGCAGCAGAAGACGGAGAAGAAGATGGAGAAGAAGACGGAGAAGACGACGAAGATGAAGCTGAAGATGAAGATGAAGATGAATGATGAATGATGTTGTTAATTAATTGCTAAACAATTTTATCTAAATATTAATTCCTTAATTATATTCCTTATTTATATTCTAGTGTTAATCATTACAGTGATGTTCATATATAATGTTTTTTAATTGTTACAATGTTAAACGTTAATAATGTTTTAATGTACGTTCATTTTGACAGATGAGTGGTCGTAGACATGGTTCTGGACAGGGCTCTGGTCAGGGTGGCTCTGGTCAGGGTGGCTCTGGTCAGGGTTCTACTGGACATCGGCGAGGTAGAGGTAGAAGTACTAGAGTAGAGGAGAGCCGGTGGATGAGACACCAATTGTGCACACACCACAGGGTTTATATATGCCCGATATGACCCAGCTACAGTTGCCCGGAATGAACCTAGATTCCTATTACACTCAGGTGCCTCATTTCATTCCACCTACACAACAACCATCCCCTCCACAGCAACCATCCCCTCCACCGATACATTCGCCAGTTAGACCTCCGTCTGTCGGGACACAGGCCAGCATGTCTTATGATGCACCCGAGAGTCACATTTTACTGTCGATCTACCTTGATATGTAAGTATATTCCTTATTTCATTTTCATTAGACGTATGTATAGCGTGTTTATTAATAATTTTTTTAATTATTATAAAATACGTGTAACAGGTTGATGCCTTCAAATTTGATTTCGAGGACGATCAGGTCAATTATGTATAGGAATATGGAGCTTGGGGCACACAACTTTGCCAAGGTATCACCCGGCACGATACAGCGGTGGTGGGAGACATTCCAGGTATAAAATCACTTTACATTAACATTTTGTTATTTTTTTATATTAATTCATTAATTCATTTTTTTTGGCAGACCGAGGTCAGGTGGGACCCTCGAATCACATCTACTGAAGAGGTGTACAAGCTCTTTCTTCAAAGAGCAGCAGGTCGGTACACTGGCATGTTATCAAACGTCAAGAAAGCGTGGGTGAAGGAAAAGAAGAGGCCGAGGTGGGATGTCAATGTTTGGAACGACTTAGTTCGTCACTGGAGCGATCCTAGAACAATTAAGAAGAGCGAGCAGGCTCGTAAGAACCGCTTATCCGAGCCTGGAGGTCCGGGTACTGGCTGTGGTACTCATAAAGGCGGAGCTCGTGGAACAGCAGAGGTCGCACGGCGCATTGTAAGTATTTGTGGTCAATTATAATTCATTTTAATTAGTTAATTATTTAGTTAATTAATTATACGTATATGTCTTCAATTCAAAATACAGGAGGAGAAGATGGGACGCCCTGCCCACGACTGGGAGATAGCTGAATATTACCACCGTTACGAAAACGGCACATACAGCTATGGTTATATGGGTGATATACTTGTAAGTGTGTACATATATATATACATTACATTATATAACAAATATATATTTAATTTTACTTGAAAATGTATTAACCCACTTTTAAATGTGCACGTATAGGACCAGGTACAGGAGGAGTTGACCAATCAATCAGGAGATCCGTCAGATGAACCTACTTCAGAGGATGGTTCCCAGGGACCAACTTTACCCGACATGTCTAATTTGTTCGTGAAGAAGGTCGGTAGGTCTCATGGACGTGTTAGGGGCCTTGGACAAGTAGGCAAGAACAGACGGGTCTCCTCCGGTCCTGGCGAGACGTCAAGTGGTACGACGTATGGACGATTCTCCCAGGAAGACATGGACAATGCTCTTGCCGAAGAACGGAGAATCAATGAGGAGAGAGAGCAGCGCTTACTCCTACAAATGCAGAAGACGGAGGAGCGCATAACCAAGAAATTTCAGGATCAGTTGGCAGCGATGATGGGTCAGATGACAGGTCAGACGATGGGTGGGATGGGTGGGATGGGTGGGATGGGTCAGCAGATGGGTGGGATGGGTGGGGCGCCGAGGGCGCCGAGGCCGTCGGGGGCGTCGCACGACGTTCATGATCGTAGCAAGGTTGATCGGGATCAGGATGATATTGAGGATGATGGTGGTGATGAGGAGTGATACATTTTTATATTACTTTATTACATTGACGTTGAAGATTAATTTTTATTTTAATGTTGTGTGTGATGTTATTTTAATTAAATGGATAAGCGAATTGATATTTTTAAATGTATAAGTGAATTGAAAATTAGAATGAATTTAAATGAAGTGATTAGAATAAATTTACATGTATAATCGAATATTAAATAATTATACTCAATGTTGTATGTAATTATAATGTTTTGAATTGAAAATTAGAATGAATTTAAATGAAGTGATTAGAATAAATTTACATGTATAATCGAAAATAATTATACTCAATGTTGTATGTAATTATAATGTTGTGAATTGAAAATTAGAATGAATTTAAATGAAGTGATTAGAATAAATTTACATGTATAATCGAAAATAATTATACTCAATGTTGTATGTAATTATAATGTTGTGAATTGAAAATTAGAATGAATTTAAATGAAGTGATTAGAATAAATTTACATGTATAATCGAAAATAATTATACTCAATGTTGTATGTAATTATAATGTTGTGAATTGAAAATTAGAATGAATTTAAATGAAGTGATTAGAATAAATTTACATGTATAATTGAAAATAATTATACTCAATGTTGTATGTAATTATAATGTTGTGAATTGAAAATTAGAATGAATTTAAATGAAGTGATTAGAATAAATTTACATGTATAATCGAAAATAATTATACTCAATGTTGTATGTAATTATAATGTTGTGAATTGAAAAGTCTTTAATATCTTCATTATCACCTTTACCTTTATCTTTTATAATATTAATAAATAATTCATAAATTTAATTCTCAAACAATATAATTCCATCTTTCCCCTTAAAGTCATTTATGGCTCTTAGAATCATGCACAAATCGAAGGACCGATAACAGCTTTTTCTTCAATTACGGCTTTTTCTTTATTTTGATAATATCCAAAAAATGGTAAAATATAGTATGCACTTGAGTGCATGTTGTGCACCCTAGTCCATGTGCACTTTTCAGTTTATTACTAGAAATATTATTATACAGTTTAATAATTGAAAAGAGCAACACCATTTACCAAAAAGTGTAAGTCAGTAAACTGAAAAGTGCAACATGGACTAGGGTGCACAACATGCACTCGAATCCATAGCAGACCAACCCCAAAAAATATGTTCTCCCTCTTTTCCTTACATAAGGATTCATAACTTTTAGGCACAAGAGTTTTAATGTATGAATTATTTATTAATATTATAAAAGATAAAGGTAAAGGTGATAATGAAGATATTAAAGACTTTTCAACTTTATGATGTTAAGATGTTTTAAAGGGTTAAAATATTTTTTAGTACTATTTTAAATATGAATCATTAAATAAAGTACACTAAGAATAAAATCATATATTTAATTCGCAGTTAAAAAAAATTCATATATTTAATTCTCTAACAATATAATTCTATCTTTCCCCATAAAGTCATTTATGGCCCTTAGAATCATGCACAAATCTATTTTTATTGATATTATAAAAGGTAAAGGTAAGGGTGAAAAGATGGAGATATTAAAGACTTTTCAACTTTATAAGTAGTAAATATATTTTTTAGTGTGAATAAAGTGATGACATTTAATTTGATATTGAGATGTTTTAAGAGAATAGTTAAAATATTTTTTTACTATTTTAAATATGAATCATTAAATAAATAACACTAAAAAATATAAAAAATTGGAGTAATAGATAATCTAATCCACCTCCCCCACAGTACTATATATATTGGGGTGTTGTATGAGTATATTTACATAAGCAGAAAACAAAAATTGGAGTAAACATGTTAACCTCCGTGGTTATAAAACAACAAGTTGTGATCATTCCTTCAAACCCAACCCCAAATCATATTCTTCAGCTTTCTGCTTTAGATTCCCAACTTTTCTTTCGTTTTACCGCTGAAGGTTTGCTTGTTTTCAAACCACACGAGGGAGTCGATAGAGATAAAGTCACAGAGAATGTTAAATCGGCTTTGGGTCGGGCCCTCGTCCCTTACTACCCACTAGCAGGGAGGCTCAGTGCTCGAGCCGATGGTTCTGGCCTGGAGGTCGATTGTCAAGCTCAGGGAGCAATTTTCATAGATGCAGTTTCAAACTCAACGGTTTCTGAATTAGTCGGAGCCCCAAAGCAGGTAGATCAGTGTAGAGAGTTCTTGTTGTTACACGTGGCAGATGTACTTGAGGGGTCTCCGCCACTTGTAGTGCAGCTAACGTGGCTATTGGATGGAGGTGCCACGCTGGCTGTGGGGATTAGCCACTGCCTTGTTGATGGCACTGGCTACGGTCAGTTCCTCAACTCGCTTACCCAGTTAGCTCTGGATAAGGAACTGAACCCTAAACCAATTTGGAATCGTCATCTTTTAGGCCCGATTCTGTCTGGGTCGACTCATGATAATCATCCCGAGTTCAAAAGTGTGGTGGATATTTCTGGGCTTACTTCTCGTTACGAACAAGAAAAATTAATACCCACTTCCATCTTATTTGATGAAAATATGTTAAACAATTTAAAGAAATTAACAAAATCCAAAGCATCATCATTTGATGTTCTCTCTGCTCATGTTTGGAGAAGTTGGGCTAGGGCACTAGACTTACCCTCCAACCAAGTAGTAAAACTTATATTTACTGTAAATATAAGACAACGAGTCAACCCAAATTTACCAAGTGGGTATTACGGAAATGCTTTTGTTTTTGGTTGTGCTGAAACAAGTGTTGGAGATTTGACTGAAAAAGGTTTGGGATACGCAACAGAGTTGGTGGTTAGAGCTAAAGAAAGAGTGGGAGATAGGTATGTGCGAGAGGTGGTAGAATCAGTTAGTTGGAATCGACAATGTGTTGACTCAGTATGCACGTTGATCATGACCCAGTGGTCAAAGTTTGGAATGGATATTGACTTTGGACTTGGGAAGCCAGTTCATGTGGGGCCAGTTTGCTCGGGTAAGTATTGCAGAATGGTTCCAATTTCATCTTCTGTGGCGACTTCATTTGAAGTCAACTTAGCGGTCCTCTCTAGTGCCGTTGATAAATACTTGCGTTTTTTGGGAAAGAATTATGCTAAAATATAATAATATTGTGTTTTTGCCGTTGTAATAACTAATATATCCCCTCATGCATTTGCACGGTTTGTGGGTATACAATAAATATATTTGTTAGTTGTGTTGAAAAATGTTGGTTTTGACCACATTTTATAAAATATTAAGTGACAATTTTATAATCCGTTTTGCGTAAATGGATTTAGTTGATTATATTTGATTTCTCAAAACCAAATTTTAGGTGAATGAGAAATTAATATTAAAGTTGGTCATTTAACTAAATATATTGTTGAATGTATTTATTATTATATGATAATAGTAATGGATTGTGACCTATATATATATATATATATATATATATATAGGTATATGATCAAATGTCATGTCTTTTGATTAATGATTATATTCTAAAGGTTGTGTTCTTTAGAATTATTTCATTAATTTAAAGGCGGTGTCTTTTAGAATTATTGCATTAATTTAAAGGTGGTGTCTTTTAGAATTATTGCATTAATTTGGTGAATAATTGTTTATTTCCAAAGGTTGTAACTCTTGGAAAGAAGAGATTATTATGAAGAGTCACAACTATTATCATAAAAACTCTTGGAAGTCTATAAATAGATCCCCACATTTGCATTCCAAAATCACTCAAGTCAAAAGCTTTCTTGCATTCTTATCCTCCAAAGCTGATTCGGGTGGAATTTACACATTTTAGAGGCACATTTGAAGCATGTTTTTGATGAGATTTCATTGAGTTATGCATTGATTATGATGATTTGAGCCAAATGAGGGAAAAGTTGTGTTTTGTCGATTTTGTAGGAAATACGAGGGAATTTGGAGCAAAACACCAACCATACTTTACTGGATTAGGAATAGGAGTGCACCTTTGGATTCGTCTCGAAAAAAGGAGTGGAATCGAATTAATCGGAGGTCGGAAGCTCGAGATACGAAGAGACGAAAAAGCATGCCCGGGTAGAATCGACCCGGGCGGGTTAAAACCACCCGGGCGGGTCATTTTAGCCCGGCCTAGCACTATCAACATGGAGGGTTCGTATTGTGCCCGGGTAGATTTCACCCGGTCGGGTGGATTCTACCCGGGCAAGGCCAAGTTTCCCCAAGGTTCGTATTTAGGCCGGGTGGGATGCCCGGGTGGAATCCACCCGACCGGGTGACATTATTCTCGGGGGTTTTTGGCCATTTTCTCCATTTTTGAGGGACTAACTTGCAATTTTGGCATCCAAACCCTACCCCAACACTATATAAGCCCTCTTTCTTGAAATCCAAGACATTCTTCCCCAATTCCTCAATTTCCACACATAGTTACACATACTTGGAGGTGTTTTGGTCATTTCCTCTTCATTTCTCCATCAAATCAAGGAAGGAAGGATGCAATAGCTTGGAAATTCAATTTCCTACCACATTCTAGACTAAACTTTCTTATTCTCTTTCTTTTTATTTAGTTATTTCATTTGGAATTTGTAATTGGATCATGCTAGTTATTGGCTAAACATTTGTGGTTCTAAATCCTTGTAAATACTCTTGTTGAAGTTTATGAATTAATGTTTTGCTTATTTGGTGTTTGTGTGGCTTAATTCTATTTGGATGCTTGATTTTCATTGCAAAGCATGTCATTAGTGTACAATGATGATATGTTAATCCTAGTTAATTGAATTAGGTTGAGAAATCTACTTTGATTAATTGATTGCAAGCATTTGACCTAATTTTATTGTGAGATTGAAAGATGAACAATGATAAGGAAGATGTGTGATGATCTTAGGAGCTTGATTGGGTTTTATTGTGCAATTTAGGTAGAGATACTAAGTTGTGTGATATCTCCTTTGGATTACTTGGATCGAAAGAACTTTTAATTCATTATTATGTGATCAATCTTATAGACAAAGCATGAACACCACTTAAGTAGATAGTTAATCATAGATGGATTCATTAGTATTGCATGTGCTTTAGAACCTACCCTCTCATACTTGAATTTCATCCGTTTTACTTCTCGTTTTCTTGATTTGCATGTTAGTTGATCGATTTGTTATTATTCTTTATTGCTTATTTGTGACAACTTGGTAGGATATTTTAGGGTAATTCGCCACATTCACTTTATCGATCGCGTCTAAATAGAATTTCGTTAACAAACTACACTTTTACGCTATACCTCCTCGTGGGATCGACCTCGTACTTACTTCACTACGATAGACACCGTATACTTGTGGTCGTTTATTCTAGCGTTGTAGAATACGTGAATCAAAAGCATTCTAGCATTCTAAGTCCTTGCATTAGAGTTTTGTCGGAAGTTCCGAATATCCATCTTGCGATTCGCCGATAGCTTCCGATTTGTAGTGCAACAGTCGTGAAGTTTGAAGTCGTTGTATCTTGGGGACGGTTGTCAATGATCCGTATTACACCTGTGTACGGGGCAATAACGTCTTACGGAGATAGAGTCAAACTCTAGCCTCGACTTCCGTGTTTAAGTTCGTGTCAGCATTTAATCTTCGTCTACACATACACCTCATTTCTAACAAGTTGTTAATGTCAATTATGGGGAAGTTGTTATAAGAGCCATTTCACCTATAGAGACTACAAATAAAAACAAAAAATTTGAAAGTTACAAAAAAGAACAAATTGGTGGATAGATGTACCATTCTACCCTTTCTTTAAAATGACATCTGAATTTTCCATATTCAATTAATATACATATTATTCAAAATAAGATTTCATAAGGGTTGGTCTGCTATGGAATCGAGTGCATGTTGTGCACCCTAGTCCATGTTGCACTTTTCAGTTTACTAACTTACACTTTTTGGTAAATGGTGTTAGCCCATGTTGCACTTTTCAGTTTACTGACTTACACTTTTTGGTAAATGGTGTTGCACTTTTCAATTATTAAACTGTATAATAATATTTTTAGTAATAATTGAAAAGTGCAACACCATTTACCAAAAAGTGTAAGTCAGTAAACTGAAAAGTGCAACATGGACTAGGGTGCACAACATGCACTCGAGTGCATACTAGACTTTACCATTTCATAAATCACAAATCATCCAAATTCTAAAACCTTTCCTAAAATTCAGCTGGAGTATTTTCAAAGTTAAATTGCAGAAAGATCGGAAGGTAGAAACTTTTTCATCTGATTTATTTTATGGTCTCGGGTTCTTGAAGAAGGTTGTCATTTCGTCAGCTGAAGAAAGGTATGCATTTTTCGAAGAACAAATTTCGGGTTTTCTGCAGATTTTAATTTTTTTGCATTTCGCTGATTATCGTTTTCTAGTTTTTGGAAATAAAGTTTCAAAGCTCAACTTTTTCGAAAGTATGTTTCATAGATCAAATATGCAATGATCTAAAGGTATTATATTTCATACAAAACACAAATATTTAAAAAAATATTTATTCCATATTAATTATATGCAATATTATATAAAATAATATACAATAATGCGTTCAAATATTCAAATATTGATAAAGATAACTCTTTTGATTTTGGAAAATACAATTTAATTATACAATAATGCGTTCAAATATTCGATTTAAATTATATTTATTAATAATGTATTATTAATGATAAATGATTATCATGTTAATGTTAATTGTAACCTCAAAGTAACTCCCACTAAGAATTAAAGTTTTATTAAACTGACTTAAATTTATCTCTTTGTAACTAAAAAACCGTTTATTGGTCAAAGTATGGCCAAAATTAAATAAGTTGGATAGAAAACCGTTTTAAACAAAAAATAAAGAAGAACATACTAATTAATTTATTAATTAATGATTAACTGAATATATGCTTGGCCACATGCTAAAAAGATATGCACATTTGAATATGTGCTTCATATATGAAAAATCCACGAGTTTATCTTTATTTATAATTAATATAATCATAGTATTATTATATAATCATGGTGTTATACCTCAAAAAATATATAATATAAGAAAACTAAATATTGTGCATCAACAAAATTGTTCGACAGAATTTATATTTGTTTATAATTAATATATATAAAGAGTTTTTAGATAAAATCTACTTATAATATTAAACTTTTAAATAAATCGAATTATAAACATACCATGAGTCTTATATTGATGTTAAATATTAAAAAAAAAAAGAGTTTAAAATCAAAATATAATAATATATAATGCAATATATAAGAAAAGTAAATATTCGAATTAAATTATATTTATCAATAAAATATTGATGATAAATGATTATATTAATGTTAATTGTAAATTCTCCATTATATTAGGAGTAACTCCCACTAAGCATTAATTTTAAATTAAACTAACTTAATGTTATCTTTTGGGTAACTAAAAAAATCGTTTATGCTTGATAGAAAACCGTTTTAAACAAAAAAAATAAAGAAGAACATACTAATTAATTAATGATTAACATAACATATGCTTGACGACATTCTAAAAAAAATATGCACATTTGAATATGTGCTTCATATATGCAAAACCCACGAGTTTATTTTTACTTATAATTAATATAATTATAGTATTATTACATAATCATTGTGTTATCCCCTAAAAAAATACTCTGTATATAATATAATATAAGAAAACTAAATATTCTGCATCAATAAAATTGTTCGACAGAATTTATCTTTATTTATAATTAATATACATATATATATAAGAGTTTTTAGATAAAATTTACCCATAATATTAAACTTTTATATAAATTGAAATATAAACATTCCATGAGTCTTATATTGATGTTAAATATTAAAAACAAAAAAATCGTTTAAATAAATCGAAATATAAAAATTCAAATTAAGTAAATAAAAAAAATATAATATTAAACTTGTATACGTTTAAAATGACTAATAATACATGAGTCTTATATGTACCAAACGAATAGTTTAAGTAATAATATCTAAGTTTATTGAACTTATAAATATATATTTCAATTAATTTTTTACATATAATGTTAATAATTGATAAAATATTGTTATATCATGGATAGATATAACAATAGGTAGATCAGTGCAAGGATAACATATATTGCATATATGAAAATTAAGACACCATATATGCGGTGATAATATTAAATTACTACATATGTGCGGACGAGTAATTAAGTTTATGGAAATGTATATTAGTAAAAAAATATATCAAATGTGCATTTTAATTGACGGTTTTAAATGTATATAGTCAAAAAACAAATTACAAATAATAGGAACAATATTGAATGATAACTTTGCAAATATATAATAAGAATACAAATGAATAATAAATTAAAAAAAAAATGACTTAATCAGTGTTATGCAAAAACAATAGAACTGCAAAAATATAATAATATTGAATGATGATTCAAACAATTGAATATAATCCGCATAACATATGAATACCACATCCATAGTGGAAAAATGACAAAAACATTAATAAACTGTAGGCCAATTTTTCAAAGTGCATAAGCAAAAATAAAAGAAACTAAAAACAATCTACTGGACAATATTGATTTTATCAGTTCCAACCCCCCCCCCCCCCCACCACCACAACAACATGTTAAGGAATCATGTCTGCCCTTTTTACCACACCTCTTACAAACGGTAAGTTTTACTTTGCAAAATTCTCCATAGGACATCATCCTCTTCTGCTTAGGTCTTTTAGGTGGGTTCTGCAGAATTGGAAGAAGTATTTTTTCAACTTCAGCAGCTTGTTGTGACTCAAATCTCCCTGTTTGAGGAACAGGGAACAAATCCTCCTTGTAGCATTGCTTGTAAGTAGTAGTAAAAAAACATTCTTCAACAACGCTATGAATAGATGTACAATGCTTCTTAATCACCGCAACTGCATGAGCACATGGGAACTCTTTGACTTGCCACTGAAAACATGTACATATTTAATTGATCGCCCAAATATATGGAAGAAGCGATCAGTAAAACCGAATATGCAGGCTTCGATCAAGAAGGATATGGATCAAAACATATCATATGCACGAAAACGAGGCTTGAGAATGATGGATTTCTGAAATCTTGAGCAACAAGAAGGAATTCTGTCGAAATTCCTTAATTTTGGAAAGTAATATCAAATAAATTAAAATTGCGATAATTACAAATGATTGATTGAAAAAGGAAGTTTTGTTGGTAATGGAGTGATTATCGGTTACTAAGAGAGAAAATGATTTAATTTTCAATATTAATAACAATATCAATGCGTTAAAATTGGTATTTAATTTTCAAAACTTATTATAATAATGATTTAATATTGATTTGTAATACAAATGGCAAATGAGTCTAAGGATTGTCTCTCTTAATAAATAAACTTGTCAATTATCTCTCTATTGAATAAAAAAAAAACGAGTTTTTGATTTTATTGCGGTTACAAATGTCAGCATTTTGGTATTTCACATTCCTTGTGAATTTATGAAGTTTTGTAATTCTCATTGCTGGTAATTATTTGTTTCGGTGATTCTTCATGAGATTTTTTTTTTGACGGGGAAATGTAACTTTACTAATAATAAGTGCAATCAGCCAAAAAAGCTTCCATACATTGTAAAGGAAGGACATTAGAAAAGTAGGGTCCTTCTAAGCTCTGGGCATAGGCTGCTAAGGTATGAGCCACCCTATTAGTCTCTCTTTTCTTCCAGTTAAAAGAAACCCTCTCAAAGGATGCCACCATTTGTCTTATTTCAGTAATCAAGTCTCCAAATCGTGAAAGGTCTACCTGTTCACGAGTGAGGGCATTAATGGTGGATAAAGAATCAGATTCAAGGGTGATGCAGGTAATCCCTCTTTGAGCCGCAAGTTGAGCACTCTTCAGTAGGGCCACAACTTCCGCCTCCTTGGACTTGTTACAGGACCCGCCTTGTCCGCGAAACACCATTCCACCACGCAATTCTCTTTCCGTGCGACACCCCCGCACCAAGCTCCTTGTCTAGTAATGAAGCCACCATCCGAATTGATTTTTATCCATCCCTCAGACGGCGGATGCCACTTGCCGTCATCCAGATTTCTGCCTTCACGTCTGATCCCTGATCTCTTTCTTGCTCTTTTAAATTCAGTCAGCAAACTCCCAACAGATTCCTTCAGGTATATGGGGTCTAGCTTCTTATCCTTAAAGTAGAAATTGTTTCTCGCGTACCAGACCATCCAAAGCATCGAGACAAAAAGTGCAATTTCGTTCTCTTGAAGGGTTCTCCTCGCCTTGTAGATCCATTCAGGAATGGTGGATGAGGCATTGTAAGTTGTAGTGATTGACGGCGACAGCTGGACGTGAACCCAGAATTGTGCCACATCTTCACAGTCTCTTAGAGCATGTTCCGTAGTTTCCACCTCTGATCCGCAACGACGACAAATTTGATCCACGTCGACGAATCTGCCCACCAGATTTATGTTAACAGGGATTATTTCTTTCAAGCATCTCCACACAAACATCTGAATTTTGGGCATAACATCAAGCTTCCACACCCAACTCCACGATGTTCTCTCGGTGGAATTGGTGTTCCAAGTATCCAGATTCCTGCTGCACCATTGGTGGTACCCTATTTTAACCGAGTAGACTCCGGTGCTAGTTCCATTCCAGACTTGCAGGTCTGGTTGCCTCAGTCTCCGGAGTGGTATAGCCGTAATCCTTCTAGCTTCAATTGGGTCAAACATCTGTGTAATGAGCTGCTCGTTCCATCCTTGCAAATTGTCCCTTATTAGTTCAGCCACCCTCGAGTTAGCTGTCCAATTCCCTCGAGAAGATGAAATATATTGGGGCCCTCCATCATCAATCCAATTATCCCCCCATATTCTGATGTTCTGTCCGTTGCCTACCCTCCAACCCAGTCCTAATTTCAGGACCTCCCTTCCCTCAAGAATGCTGCGCCAGGTGTAACTCGGATTATATCCCTCTTGGGCTGTCATGAATGTCCCCCGATTGTAGTAGCGAGCTTTGAGGGTCATGGCCAGAAGGGAGGTCGGATTTTGCATTAATCTCCACCCTTGTTTTGCTAACATCGCCTTATTGAATGCGCTTAAGTCGCGCACACCAACACCCCCATCATGTTTGGGTATGCACAATTTCTTCCAAGCGACCCAGTGGATCCTTCTCTCCTCATCTTGCTATCCCCACCAAAACCTACTCATAGCTCCTTCAATTTTATCTATAATTCCTTGTGGGATCCGAAATACACTCATGAGGTAAGTGGGGATGGATTGTGCCACTGATTTCAAGAGCGTGAGTTTCCCAGCTTGTGAGAGCATACGGCTTGTTGGTCCCAAAGTTGAGTTAATAATATTGAGTAAGCTAGTGAAAATGTCTAGAGGGGAGGGGTGAATAGACTTTTCAAAAATCTTTCAATATATCAGAATACACAATGCGGAATAATCAGATTAGTTATGAGCCCAATCAAATTTATACTCAACTTTTCTATGGATCTTTATCTTTGTAAATTCTTATTGTTCTTGATTAAAACAATCCAAACAAATATCAAACAGTAAAGTAAAGAACACAGAATTTTATAGTGGTTCGACAAATGTCTACATCCACTCTCACAACTCCAGTTGTGAAGTTTTATTACTCTTCTTGAGCTTCTTGTGGCTTAAAGTCCCAAGATTAAGACTTTGATCTTATCGATTATACCTCCAGGTATATCTTCGATCCACTAGTAATTCTACAAGTAACTAGCACACTTGTTTTACAAAATACAAACTTAAACTTGAAAAGTAAAACTTCTCTGTGTTAGCCTTTGATTCTTCTCTTCACTTCAGTGGCTTCTTCTTCTTCAATCTCCTTCAACTTTGTGAGTTCTTGCTTGTAGACTTGCTCTTGAATTCTCTAAGATCAGTAATTGCTCCAGTAGTCTTTAGCAGTAGGAGATCATACAGTATTTATAGAACTTAGTACGACAGTTAGCAGTTTGTGAACTAACTTTCAACTAACTCTAAACTGTTTTTGTAACTTCTTCTTGTAACCGACTTTGTAACTTCCTTCAACTTCCAAGTCAGCATTTCTTCAATAAATCTTCAGTTACTCTTTAAATAAGCTTTCCAAACTTATTCTTCAATTTCACCAAATCAGCACAGTAACTTACTGTTCTGATTTTTACTCTTCGGATTTTTACTCTGCTGATTTTTACTCTTCTGATTCAATCAGCACAGTAACTTAAAACTGTTCAAAACTTCTCCAGATTTCTTCTAAGCTCTTCTTCAACTCTTCTTGAAGTCTTCTTATTCTGAAGTAGTCCTCTGAGTCTTCTTAGTCTTCTGATCTTCTTCTAATCTATTCATAATCTAGTGTTCTGATTTTACTGTTCTGAACTTTACAATGCTGAATACAACAAAATACAACTTTACATATATAAAACCTATCTATACATCAACTGAACTATATACAGATGAGTATTTCTAAGTCCTATACTATAAGCTGTCTATACAATACAAAACATCAGCTTAGTTCCTAACAGTTCATATATCAGATCAGTAACCAATAAGATCAGTAACTCATAAGATCAGTAACTCATGTAAGTTCAATAACTTCCATATAAGATCAGTAAATATCTAAGATCAGTAAACACTTAAGATCAGTAACTTACATATAAGATCAGTAAGTACATCAGATCAGTAAGTACATCAGATCAGTAACTCAGATTTCAAATATATCATATAAGATCACTAAAAATATTCTCAGTTTCCATACTCAGATCAGTAGTCTTATTTCACATGACTCAGTTAAGATCAGTAATTTTATTCTTACTATTACTAAATAAGATCAGTAAACTTACTTCAGTTAGCATTAAGATCAGTAATCTCAATTTAAGTTTCTCATCAGATTAGTAAGCTTATATTCAGATGACTTAGTTAAGACGACTTAGAACCACATATATTACTAACTTTAAGTTGCTTTTGGCCATCAAAACATACTTTCATCAACTAGAACATTGTTTATAGGATTCATATCCCAACAATTTCCCCCTTTTTGATGAAGCCAAAACTACTTAAATGTTAATAAATCAGTAGTTAAGTATGTAGTCAATCATAACAGTTCATCAATTCAGAAATTCCAGATTCATATTCAAATAAGATCAGATATTACAAATAATCACAGAATATGAAACACAAAAAAAATATGGAAATAAATATTAAGGATAGAAATGTTATCTTCTGAGCTCGTCCTTCATCTTCATTCTGCATCTTTAAATTCTGAATGCCACATACATTCTTGCCTTGATATCCATCATGTGTTGATGATCAGTGATTCCTTCTTCCTTGATAATCTCAGCAACAATGTTGTTGATCTCTTTGTAATCAGGTTCTCCACTTTCCAGTCTTGGAGGTTCCCAATTAGGTTCTTCAGGGCACAAAATCTTAGTTCCAGCACGATTAGCAACCTGTGCTATGTCTTCCCAGAATTCTTGATCAATGTTCAGCATAAATTCTTCAAAATCAATAAATTCTGCTTCCTTGCTAGAATGATCACCAAACTTCTTCACAATGAAGTTTGCAATCTGCCATTTCTTCTTTAAATTCTTCCAGTATTCCATATGTTCTGTTAAAACAATGAAATCCACAAAGTTTTCATCTTGAAAATCTTTGTCAAACTGTTTTCCTTCAGCTTTCTTTTGAGCATTCATCTTTTTCTTCAAAGCTGTGACTCGATTATCAAATCTTGTCTTCAAGAACTTGACATCCTTTTCTTTCTTCTTTTTCAAGCTTTCTTCTTCTTCACTTGTCATAACAGTTTTCATTTTGCTCTTTGATCTAGTCATTCTTTCAGCTTCTTCCTCTTGTTGTTCTTCATCAGACAAAACTAGCTTCCTTTTCCTCTGACTTGAACTTCCTGCAATCTCAGGTCTCTTTTCAACAATCTCTTGACCTTGTTGCTTCTGTTGCTTTCTTTGCTTCAGCTTTTCATTTAACATATGAATTTCAGCTCTTAATTCATCTTGACTTACAACCAGCTGATCTTGTTGTGACTGTGTTTGTTCCATTACTTGTCTTGTCCTGTCTTCCCCCTTTTTGGCTTCATCATGCCACTCTTTCAGGGAAGATATGTGTTGCTCCAGCTTCTTATGCAACACCTGAGACAAATTCTTCTCTTGTACTCTATGAAGGTCAAATATCTTGGACATTGTATACTCCATTACCTTCTCATAAGAGTGTTCAGAATGCATCTTGTTCATCCTTTCAGTAGCTTCTTGAAACATTTGGACAGCAGCTTCCAATTTGCCTTGAAGCTCTGCATTCTGTCTTTTCAGCATTTCAAACTCAGAACCATCAGATTCTTTCTCAACATGATCTGTTCTGATCTGTTCTTGCACATCCTCAATAGGATCAGTAGATTGAATAGGAATGCTTTCCAATTCTTCAGCATTTACATCCTGATTTCCAATAGCATCAGTCTCCTCAATTACAACAGTTTCTTCAAGTACAACAGTGTTCTCAAACACTTCTGTTGCATTGACAATGTCTTCATCAATATCCATAAAATCTTCTTCAGCAGCTTCAGTTGCATCAACACCCTTCTCTTCACTAAACAAATCTTCATCAGAGACAGGAGTTGCAATCTTCTCAACAGTGTACTTGATCCCTGTTAATCTCTCAACAAGAAGTACAACAGACTCTGGAGTGACTAACTCAAGAAAAGAGTTAACACCAGCTGCTTGCATTTGTTCTGCTTCCCAATCATCAAAGATTGAAGCACCTCCCATGCCTTCCATGATAGCTAAACTTTCCTTCAAAGTACTCCTCTTAAGATACACCCAAGTGCCTATCCTAAGGAGTTTCTCAAACTCAACAGAGCTTTCATCCAATCCAGGAAATTGTTTTAACAAAGCTATCCTCAAATCAATTCTGATTCTATCCTCTTTGTCACAGATAGTGTACTCCATCAAATCAGCAGGTTTAGGAGTAATAAATTCAGTTTCAGGAGAAGATGAAATATCAATTGGTTCAGTAGAAGGTTCAAATTCATGTTCAGTAGAGTGAGCATGAACCTGTGTTGGTGATTGATGTGGTGAAGGTTGATGTGAAGTTTGAGGTTGAGGGGTAGGAATTGAAGTAGGCTCAAAGTTAGTGAGCTGAGGTGATGAATGGGGAGTGTTCTGAGTCTCAGAAAAGTAGTGATCTGATCCTCCAGAACATGAAGGTTGAGGGTTTTGGGGTTCAGGTTGGCTTGGTTCAGAATCAGAAGGGGTAGGGGAGACAACAACTAACTTCCTCCTAACACTCCTTGACTTAGTCCTCTTATGAATAGCAACAGGACTAGGAACACTAACCTCTGGCTCATCTGAGCTTGATTGCACCACAGTTTCCACAAAACGAACTGTTGGTTCCGAGGCAGCAGTAGCAGACCTTCCTCTCCTTAGTGTAGTACTGCTCGGATCATGCTTAGATTTTGATCTAACCTCAGTTTGATCATCCTCCGATTGGTACATTGAAGCTCCAGACTCCTCTGCTTCAATTTCTTGAGAGTGTTCCAAGGGGTTCTCTTGTTCAAATTGAACAGACTCCTTCTTCATCAAGAACTTCCCATGATGGAATTTCTTGGGATTACTCCAATATGGCTTTTTCACCAGCTGAGGCAGCAAGAAACTCAGCTTGTTTCCAAACCCTAACTTTGATTTCAGTGAGAATTCCAAAGTGTCCTCATCAAACAAAACCTTTTCCTTTTCAGTCATTAGCCTTTCCAGGAAGAATCCTTGCCAATCACCTTCCACTCTGTCGATGATAGCAGCCATAATTCTAATTTTAAAACTCGATAAGGCATCCTGGCTATGATGTTGCCCTAACAAGCATTTTCCTGCAATATCCATTAAAAACTGCAACCCAGTAGGAAGTACATCCTTCTTCAGATTCGTCAAGGTCTCTGTTTCAACTCCTGACCATCTTCCCACACACTCCTTTTCTTCTCCAGCTTTGTAGGTCATAATATCTACTGGACCTTGTGGTAAGTCCAACATTACTTCGAGAATGTCCCTTGTAATGGTGACTTTGTGTCCAGCAAGCATGGAGTGAACACCATTTTTATCTCCTTGGAGTTGTAAATAAAATTCCACCGCTTCTGGTTCGTAGACGTTCACGGGAAATGACTCCAGAAACTTCCGTAGTCCGCATTCTTCACACATAGTTAAGATAGCTTGATTTTCAGCGTTGTGTCTGCCATTGAAGTAGACAGCGTTCTCCACGAAAATTCCCTTTTTGCGCATCCATAAATTCGAATCAAAACTTCCTGCTACTTGGTTAGCTTCATTGATAATATTGACAGTTGCCATTTGAGAATTTTGTAGAAATCAAATTTTGCAGAAGTTATGAGATTAAGATATTTCCAGAAATAAACTCGTAAGAATGAAGAAGAAGAAGTGTGATTGTTTTTGTTATAATTCAAAACCAATCTAGGGCTAGGATTGAATTAGATTATTATAAAGAATGGTTGGGATTAAATCTCGAAATTCGAGTTAAACAATAACTGTTCACATTCTAGAAACAATCTTAATTTTTGGAGCCAACTAGTGTTTGATAAATACACCACAATTTTTAGGTTAGAAATAGAAGAGTGTATTAATCTTCTCTATCAGTAGTCTAAAAATATGAACAATTTTTGACTTAGAGTAATCTAAACCAAAAGACTGTTCTGATGCAAATCAGCACAGTAGTTTCCAAAACAATTTCACTTCATTTTCTTACAAGTATATAAAGAAAATTTCACTTATCTGGATCAGCTGAGTACTGTGATCAGCTGAGTAACCTTTTTAGAAATCAGATCAGTAGATGAATCAGCACAGTAGATTTCAGATCAGTAGATGGGTCAGCACAGTAATCCTCAGATCAGTACCCAAATTCTCTGATTTCATCTTTTTGATATCAGCACAGTAATCCTCAGATCAGTACTGTGTCAGATCAGTAGATTTCTTGTAGACAGATTAGTAGTAAACATGTCTTTCTGTAGACAGATTAGTCAGTAATCAGATTAGTTCTGTAGAATAACTGAATTGTAATCAGATCAGTACTGTAGACAAAGAAACTTTGTAATCAGCACAGTTCTGTAGACAAGTCAATTTATTAATCAGAAAATATCTGTAGACTGATATAGCCTGTAATCAGATCAGATTAGTAGACTTCTTCAATTTTGTAATCAGATCAGTTCCCCCTTCAGTGGAGAATTCCTCTTCTGTGCCTGTTTCACCTTGGTAAAAGTGTTAGTTCATCAATAATTGGTGAATTACAGTACAGATTAGTAACAATATGTTTAATTTAATGATCACATCAAGGTTTATGCTAAAGTGACTTAGTGATCTGAGTCAACAAAAGGATCTTTAAGAAATCACAGATTCCCCCTTAATGTATGTTCTCAGTGTCCCTCAGCTTTACCAGCTTCCTCATTGGGATTAAGGTCACTTTAGTAACCTTGTTACCTGTTTTAGTGATCTGACATAGGATTGTCTCTTCTGACTGTTGAGTTTTGATGTACTGCTCTTACTTTCTGCTTTATCTTCCTCTTGGTATAAGATCAGTACCTGAAATGTTAGCACAGTTCTATATACAAACATAATCCATATCTATCAATCCTAAACTAATGCACAATTCTCTGAATCTCACTTCAGCCAATGGTTTTGTAAAAATGTCAGCTCTTTGAATATCAGTATGAATCTTTTCCATTCTAATATTCTTCTTTTCAACATGATCCCTAATAAAATGATGCCTAATGTCAACATGTTTGCATCTAGTATGTAAAACAGGATTTTGAGTGATGGCAATGGCACTATTACTGTCACAATATATAGGTACATTAGATTCTACAACATTGTAGTCTCTGAGTTGTTGTATTAGCCAAAGAAGCTGACTACAACAACTACCTGCAGCCATATATTCTGCTTCAGTAGTAGAAGTTGCCACACTTGTTTGTTTCTTTGAAAACCATGAAATGAGCTTAGTTCCTAAGAATTGACATGAACCTGAAGTAGATTTTCTATCTATTTTGCAACCTCCAAAGTCCGAATCTGAATAACCACTTAAAGATATATCATCATCTGCAGGATACCATAATCCTCGATTGATGGTCCCCTTTAGATATTTCAATATCCTTTTAGCAGCTTCCAGATGACTTTCCTTGGGGTTATCTTGAAATCTTGCACATACTCCAACAGAAAAAGCAATATCAGGTCTGCTGGCAGTTAGATAGAGTAGAGAGCCAATTAAAGCACGATAGTGAGGTTGGTCAGAAGACTTACCTCCTTCATCAGGATCCATTCTGTATGTAGGTTGCATGGGCACACCAACTGTCTTACAGGTTTTAATACCAAATTTATCTAGCAAATTCTTAGTGTACTTTGCTTGATTTATAAAGATACCTTCTGAAGTTTGTTTTACTTGAAGACCAAGAAAATATGTCATTTCTCCCATCATAGACATTTCAAATTTACTTTGCATGAGTGTAGAAAAGCTTTCACTCAAGTTTTTGTTGGGTGATCCAAAGATAATATCATCCACACAAATTTGAACAAGTAATATATCATTACCTTCTTGTCTTCTAAACAAAGTTCTATCAACTTTGCCTTTTGTAAAACCATTTTCAAGTAAGAATAGAGAAAGAGTATCATACCATGCTCTTGGAGCTTGTTTCAATCCATAGAGTGCTTTCTTTAACCTGTATACTTGGTGACTATTCACTTCAAAACCAGGTGGTTGTTCTACATAAACTTCTTCAGCAAGTATACCATTCAAAAATGCACTTTTCACATCCATTTGATACACAGTAAATTTCATATGTGCAGCATAAGCAAGGAACAATCTTATAGCTTCTAGTCTAGCTACAGGAGCAAAAGTTTCATCATAATCAATACCCTCAGCTTGAGAGTAGCCCTGAGCAACTAATCTAGCTTTGTTTCTAACTACAAGATCATTTTCATCCCTTTTGTTCTTGAAAATCCACTTAGTGCCTACAACATTATGATTACTAGGTCTATCAACAAGTTCCCAGACTTCATTTCTAGTGAACTGATTAAGTTCTTCCTGCATGGCTACAATCCAGTTACTATCACTTAAAGCTTCAATCACATTTTTAGGCTCAATAGATGATAGAAAACAACACCAGCAAAATAAAGACTTACTAGGTTCTTCCTTTGAATCAAACAATTGTTTTCTAGTTTTAACACCTATACTAGAATCACCTAGAATCAGATCAGTAGAATGAGCAGACTTCCATGTCCTTCTATTCTTAACAGTATCATCATTTACATCATGCAAATTATCATGCAGATCAGTATTATTTATATCAGCAGTTTTGTTCACAGGAGAGCAGTCATTCAATTCTTTTATTTCAGAAGTTTTAGATGACTCACCTTTGTCTTTTACCTTTTCTTTATCAGAATCTTGATCTAGAACATTCAGGAAAGGATTATAAGCTTGTACAGATTCATATATTCCTGTATCATCATCTTCATTGTTGATCTGAAGCTGTAGTTTGTCAACTTTCTTACTGAGCTGATGATCAGCAGAGTCCTGTACATTCTCATCAAAGACAACATGGGGTGTTTCTTCCACACATAGGGTAGAGTAATTAAACACTCTAAATGCTTTGCTTACAGAAGAGTATCCTAAGAATATCCCTTCATCAGCTTTGGCATCAAAAGCATTTAATTTACTTTTGCCATTGTTATGTATGAAACACTTACAGTCAAAAATATGAAAATAAGAAACTCTTGGTTTTCTACCTTTCCATACCTCATAAGGTGTTTTACCATGCACCTTATTAAGAGCACTTCGATTTTGAGAGTGGCAAGCTGTGTTAATAGCTTCTGCCCAAAATTTCTGAGGTGTGTTGAATTCTGCAATCATGGCTCTGCAAGCTTCTTTTAGTGTTCTGTTTCTCCTTTCTGCAACACCATTTTGTTGAGGGGTTCTGGCTGCACTTGTCAAATGCTGTATGCCAGACTTAGAACAGTAGTAAAAAATGTAACAATTAATAAATTCAGTCCCCTTGTCACTCCTAATCTTGACAATGGGATGACCTTTTTCAACCTGCAACCTCTTCAATAGATCTGGAAGTAGTGTTTGTGTATCACTCTTTTTGTGTAGAAAGACTACCCAAGTAAACTTAGAATAATCATCTACAACAACTAGAGTATACCTTCTTCCATTCAATGTAGGAGGATTGATAGGACCATGAAGATCCATATGTAAGAGTTCTAAAACTCTGCTTGTTGAAAGAGTTGGAATGGACTTAAATGAAACCTTTACCTGTTTACCTTTTTTACAGGAATCACATACTTGTGACTTGGAATAGATTTCATTAGGAATGCCCTCAACAAGATGTTCTCTAGCAATCTTGTTGATTATCTTAAAGTTTAGATGGCAGAGGCGTTTATGCCAGAGCCAACTGTTTTCTTTAGGACTCTTAGTAATAAGACAGGCATTCTTAGGACAACTATTCCAGTTCACAATGTATATACTTCCTTGTCTTGTGCCAACAAGTAGAACATTGTGAGTCCTTTTATCAATTATTTCACATCTTCTGGTCTTGAACTGAACCTTGTATCCCCTGTCACAAAATTGAGATACAGATAACAAATTATACTTCAAACCTTCAACATAGGATACATCTTGGATTTCAACATCTCCATTCTTGATGAATCCAAATCCTTTTGTGATTGCTATTGAGCTATCACCAAAGATGACTTTTGGTCCTTCCTTCTCATGATAGTCAGTAAGTAAGGCCTTGGTACCAGTCATGTGGTGTGAGCACCCACTGTCTATGTACCAGGTCTCACCAACTGAACCACCTTTCTTGTATAAGTCCAGTCGATCCTGCAAGGTAGTGATCTTAATAACTTAGGTACCCTTGTTTATTGGGGTCCTTGGGGGTTAGTAGTGAGAGGTACCCAAATGAACATTGAGGATTTGAATAAGTGGGACCTCTTCAGTTTCCTTCCAAATTTATCACAGAACAGTACTTTATTAACCAGTTCAAAATTATCAGCAGACTTAGGATCTATTTTTCTGAGATAGCCTTTCCTTGGTTCTATCCCTTTTTCAGTAAGATCAGTATGTCTGTAATAGTTTGAATATGGTCTAAAAGCATGTGGACCATAAGGCTTATAAATTTGCTTTGGCCTTTTCTCTCCATAGATATCATAAGATAAAAGAGGAGGATAAAGAACAGGTTTGTTATGATAATGAGGCACAAATCTCCTAGGTTTAGTTGAATACAGCTGAGACTGCCTTATGAAAGGAGGTCTAGGCTGTTCCCAACTTGCCTGTGCTTGTCTTGACCTACTGTTCTGAGTTTGTCTCTTCTGATTCCAGGACTGATCTGATCTGGTCAGAGGAGTATAACTCTTCTGGTATGGTCTTGACTGTACTGGCCTTAATACATTCTTCATTTTACCATTCTTTGTAGTAGGAGGGATGTATTTAGACTGTACTTTGAGTTTTGGATCATCATCATAAGTCATAGGTTCTTTTCCTTTATCTAGTTGCAAAGAACTTGTACTAGCTCCATTAGTGTTCTTAAATTCTGAAGTAGATGGACTAGGCAGATCAGTACCTATTCCTCTTTTATCATTTGGAGCTCTATATCTGTCTGAGATTGTTTGATTAATCTTAGTAGAGTTAATCATCCCAGATAGCTTTCGATCTAGGCTCACTACTTCAGATTCCAAGAATCCATTGCGCTCTTCAAGTTTTTCACATTTGATCTTTAAATCATTGAATTCATTAGTCTCTTTGGCTTGAGTTTTAAGCATACCCTGATATAGATTGTCAATGGATGCATACTTTTCTTGGAGTTGAGACAACTCTTCTGATAGTCTTGCATTTATGACAGCTATATTAGGATCCACTTTTGACTGAGCGTCTTTTAGCCTAATGATTTCTTGCTTTAAAGATATATTCTCATCACTAATTTCAATGAATGCTTTGTTAGCTTGTAGAAGGTCCTCTTCAGTCACTCCTTGGGAATGATGAAGACTACTTCCTACACTGCTAACAGCAGCATCACTTTCATCAGTGTCAGAATTGTCACAAGATTGAAATGAGTTAACAGATGATACCTCATCATTTATTTTGGCCATCATTGCCAGTCCATCATCTGCTATGAAAGCTTCATCTTCATTGCTAGAGGGGTAGTCAGATGAAGTCGATGGTAACTCTTCTGATTCCGAATCAGAGTCATTGTAAGCCATCATTGCCTTCTTACCCTTAGCATATTTTCGATCTCTTCTGGCTTTCCTTTCTTCTCGATCTTCAGAACTCAGATCAGGACATTCATATGCATAATGACCTGGCTTATCACAATTATAGCAAACAGGATTGTTAGAAGTTCTTTTAGGAGGAGAATGCTTTCTGTTCCTGTCATGCTTGTCAATTGAGTTCCTGTCTTTCTTATCAGAATACTTTCTGTCTCTCTTTTCAGATGAGTTCCTATCTCTCCTGTTCTCATTAGAGATCTCATCCCTTCTTTCAGAAGAGTTTTGATCCCTTCTGTTCACAGAAGAGTCCCTGTTATTGGAACCCTTATTTTCCTTATAGAATCTCTTGTACCTGCCATACCTCTTGTTCAGTTTATCAAATCTTTTGATCATAAGGCTCATCTGATCTTTCAGACTTAGATCAGAACCATCTAGTTCATCTTTTATGCTTGAAGCCTTAGTCTTAGATGATCTAGACCCCTTTGAAGTAGAGGCTTTGAAAGCTATGTCCTTAGAGACATCCTTATCCTTATGGATCACAGAAATAGGATCTTCTTCATCTAACTCAAACTCATGTGCCTTAAGTGTTTGGAACATAGTTTCTGCTGGCCAAGAATCAATGTCTTGTGTGGTTTTAATGATCATCTTGACCATTTTCCACCTTTCATCCAAGGCTTTCAAGATTCTCAAGTTAACTTCTCTGTCAGTATAAGTCTTTCCTAATACATCAAGATCATTCATAATTTTGGTAAATCGAGTATCCAACTCATCAATTGATTCTCCTGGCTTCATCTTAAATGATTCAAACCTTTGGACAGCAGTGGATAACTTGCTTTCTTTGATCAGTGTAGTACCTTCACAAAGAATAGCCAGTTTGTCCCACATCTGTTTTGCAGTCTTACATTTTAATACTTTACCAAGATACTCATTTGGTAAGGTATGTAGAATGTAGTTCTTGGCAAGACTATCCAAATTGTTTTGTTTCATTTCTTCCGAAGTCAGTTCTGACCTTGGTTTAGGGACTAGTGCTCCAACTGGTTTTGATGGATCCAGAACAGCAGTATTTTCCACCATGATGACAATTGGTCCTTCAGTCACCACAGACACCATCAGATCATGGGTTGAGCTAAAGATGGCCTCCATCCTAAGCTTCCAGTAGTCATAATCTGCAATCTTGAACTTAGGCAGCTTGTTCACATTAGTGTCATCCATGTTTGATTAGACAAATAGGATCAGTAGTATAGCAGATAGATTTCAAGTATTCAGATAGTAACAAGTATCAAGAAATAACAGTAAGATCAGTAAAGAATCCTTCAAGATCTGTAAGGTTATCAAGAAACAGCAGTCCAATGAACTACTGCTCTGATACCACTTGTTGGTCCCAAAGTTGAGTTAATAATATTGAGTAAGCTAGTGAAAATGTCTAGAGGGGAGGGGTGAATAGACTTTTCAAAAATCTTTCAATATATCAGAATACACAATGCGGAATAATCAGATTAGTTATGAGCCCAATCAAATTTATACTCAACTTTTCTATGGATCTTTATCTTTGTAAATTCTTATTGTTCTTGATTAAAACAATCCAAACAAATATCAAACAGTAAAGTAAAGAACACAGAATTTTATAGTGGTTCGACAAATGTCTACATCCACTCTCACAACTCCAGTTGTGAAGTTTTATTACTCTTCTTGAGCTTCTTGTGGCTTAAAGTCCCAAGATTAAGACTTTGATCTTATCGATTATACCTCCAGGTATATCTTCGATCCACTAGTAATTCTACAAGTAACTAGCACACTTGTTTTACAAAATACAAACTTAAACTTGAAAAGTAAAACTTCTCTATGTTAGCCTTTGATTCTTCTCTTCACTTCAGTGGCTTCTTCTTCTTCAATCTCCTTCAACTCTGTGAGTTCTTGCTTGTAGACTTGCTCTTGAATTCTCTAAGATCAGTAATTGCTCCAGTAGTCTTTAGCAGTAGGAGATCATACAGTATTTATAGAACTTAGTACGACAGTTAGCAGTTTGTGAACTAACTTTCAACTAACTCTAAACTGTTTTTGTAACTTCTTCTTGTAACCGACTTTGTAACTTCCTTCAACTTCCAAGTCAGCATTTCTTCAATAAATCTTCAGTTACTCTTTAAATAAGCTTTCCAAACTTATTCTTCAATTTCACCAAATCAGCACAGTAACTTACTGTTCTGATTTTTACTCTTCGGATTTTTACTCTGCTGATTTTTACTCTTCTGATTCAATCAGCACAGTAACTTAAAACTGTTCAAAACTTCTCCAGATTTCTTCTAAGCTCTTCTTCAACTCTTCTTGAAGTCATCTTATTCTGAAGTAGTCCTCTGAGTCTTCTTAGTCTTCTGATCTTCTTCTAATCTATTCCTAATCTAGTGTTCTGATTTTACTGTTCTGAACTTTACAATGCTGAATACAACAAAATACAACTTTACATATATAAAACCTATCTATACATCAACTGAACTATATACAGATGAGTATTTCTAAGTCCTATACTATAAGCTGTCTATACAATACAAAACATCAGCTTAGTTCCTAACAGTTCATATATCAGATCAGTAACCAATAAGATCAGTAACTCATAAGATCAGTAACTCATGTAAGTTCAATAACTTCCATATAAGATCAGTAAATATCTAAGATCAGTAAACACTTAAGATCAGTAACTTACATATAAGATCAGTAAGTACATCAGATCAGTAAGTACATCAGATCAGTAACTCAGATTTCAAATATATCATATAAGATCACTAAAAATATTCTCAGTTTCCATACTCAGATCAGTAATCTTATTTCACATGACTCAGTTAAGATCAGTAATTTTATTCTTACTATTACTAAATAAGATCAGTAAACTTACTTCAGTTAGCATTAAGATCAGTAATCTCAATTTAAGTTTCTCATCAGATTAGTAAGCTTATATTCAGATGACTTAGTTAAGATGACTTAGAACCACATATATTACTAACTTTAAGTTGCTTTTGGCCATCAAAACATACTTTCATCAACTAGAACATTGTTTATAGGATTCATATCCCAACACGGCTCTTCCAGTCTTTGAGCTTTTTCTCAATGCGGTATACCAAAGCTTCAAAAACTGTCCTTTTATTTATGCCAAGTCGCGTTGGAATGCCGAGGTAGATGCCATGGTGGTCCACACAGTTCACTCCAAGAGATGATGCAAGGGCCCTTCTTCTCACGGGGGGCCACCCCTCCACTAAAACAGATGTATGACTTTGCTAGATTGATGCTTTGCCCGGATGTCCTCTCGTATGCTTGCAACACGTTTCTTAGAGCAACGATATCGTTCTCATTTACTTTTCCAAAAATGATACTATCATCTGCGAATAGTAGATGGGAGACCGGGGGGGCTCGTCTGCATACTCTGGCTCCATGGAGGGCACCCTCTTGTACTTTCTTTCGAATGAGACCTGAAAGGGCTTCAGTGCACAGTAAGAATAAAAAGGGTGATAGAGGGTCCCCTTGACGTAATCCTCTGGAAGGATAGAAAGTCGAAGACGGGGACCCATTGATAAGTACTGCAAAGGAGACAGTTCTAACACAATTCATAATCACAGACACTAAGTGTGGTGGGATTCCAATTTTAAGGAGAACACACTCGAGAAAGTCCCACTCTACCCTATCGTATGCTTTACTCATGTCGAGTTTAAAGGCAAATGTTCATTTGGAGGCATTATTGGATCGCATGTAGTGGAATATCTCATAGGCTAGGATGGCATTATCAGTGATCAATCGACCCGGAACGAAGGTCGATTGACTTAGGTCAATGATGGATGAGAGGAAGGGTTTGAGACGATTAGCTATGGCCTTGGTCATAATTTTGAGGGTTACATTGCATAAGCTAATGGGACGGTACTCAGAGGGGGTTTTGGGGTGTTTCTTTTTCGGTATAAGAGCAAGAAATGTGTGGTTTAGGGGGGCTGGGCTCAATCCTCTATTTAGTTCATCAACAGAGCAAGATATAACATCGTCACCCACAGTGTTCCAGAATTTTTGATAGAATAAAGCACACATACCATCCGGGCCCGGGGATTTGGTGGGGAACATTTGAAAGAGTGTCGTAGTAATTTCTTCCCTTGTGAATGCGTATGATAGAGTCGCCTCAGTTTCAGCTGTTACTCGACGTTCCACAGCTTCCACGACTTCTCCCATATCAAGCACCTCATTCCCTGTGAACAATGACATGAAATGATCCGTGAACACCCTCTCGATATCCTCCTCCTTCTTCCATTCAACACCATTCCTATCTTTCACTTCTGCAATATTGTTTCTTTTTTTCCTGCCACTAGCTGTCCGGTGGAAATATTTCGTGTTCCTATCCCCATCCCTCATCCAACTTATTCGAGATCGCTGGTGCCAATACAGTTCTTCTTTGCGGACTAGGGCAGCAAGTTGGTTCTCTAGAGATCTGGCCTCCTGAATGTTTTCAGTAGTCGGGACATTCGCCTGTAGTTTGCCCAGTTTGTTTGATACTGTTTCAATCTCCTTGGGGATGTCCCCAAAGTACACTGAATCTCATGCTTTCAAAGCTTGGCTGCACTTACCCATTTTTTCCAGTAGCCTTTCCATAGGACTAACACCCGTCGCTCCCCAACTTTGACGAATGAGATCCCCACATCCATCTTCTTGGAGCCATCTCTCTTCAAACCTGAAATGTTTTTTCCTTCGACGTTTCCCAGTTTTTGTTTTGCTTGGCGTCCACCGGATATGAATAAGTGAGTGGTCTGAAATCACCCTAGGCATGTTAGTGACACAATGATCAAGGAACATAGTTATCCATCGATTGTTTGCTATCCCCCTATCCAGCCTTTCTTGGATATTTTGATTACCCAGTTGGTTGTTTGACCAAGTGTATGGAACACCTTGATACCCCAGGTCATACAGACCATTCCTGTCCATACAGTTTCTAAAATCTGCCATCTTACTTTCTCGTCTAGCTACTCCGCCTCTCTTTTCGTTGTTGAGCATAATTTCGTTGAAATCTCCCAAACACATCCACGGGATATCGGTATTTGTCGCCAAGCAATCGATCAGACCCCAAGTTTTCCATTTCTCACTCTCTTCCGGCCACCCATATATACATGTGAACCTCCATTTGTCGTTCGAGTCAGTAGTACCTACCATGATGTCAATGTGGTTGTGGGAGAAAGAGACCACCTCAATATTAGATTCCTTTTGCCACAAGATGGATAAACCTCCACGACGGCCTCCCCCGTCTGTTTTTGCAGTCAACACCAAAGCATGAATCAAATCTCAATTTCAAGCGAATACCCTGAAGTTCCCTAACTAGTAATTTTGTTTCGGACAGAAAAATAAAATTTGGGCACTTTAGTTGAATTTCTCGTTTCAGCACCGGAACTTTTCGGGGGTTCCCAAGCCCCCGACAGTTCCACCCTAAGCAACTCATTGGGCTCGGCAGTGGCGCTCATCAGCAACCACCGCCGTTTGATCGTTCGTATCGATATCTCCTTCACTCCTGGGCTTCTTAAGAGCCGGGTACACTTCGTCCACATCCATCGTCTCTATCATCATCTCAGAGTTTCTCTTATACACCCCTGATTCAGAAACAGTGGGGTGTCTGTTCTTCATTTCAGTTCCTTTGGAACGGGCATCCCGCTTCCAGGTTGTTTTTTTTGGGTTGGATAGGTTGTCTTGTGGGGATGGTTGGCTAGGTATAGTGTGAGTGGTGTGGGGTGGGTTTGTATGTGGGTGGAGGAGGTGTTGGGTCGTTTGGTTAGTTAGAGTAGATTGGTTTGGTGGTGGGAGGGTTGGGGGTGGGGTACTGTTTGGGTTTACGGTGTTTGGTTCGGTGTTATTCGTACTTGCTGTGATAGTGGGTTCACGAGAGTTTTGAATTGAAGGTTTCTCTAGAAGGGGGGCAAGCAGTTTGGAGATGATCTCAGAGACAGCTATTGGGTTGTTAGTGTCAATGTGAGGTAGGTCTGGGGAGTGATGGTTGGGATTTGGGGTTGTTTTGGTTTGAGTGGGAGTAGGTAGGGGTGGTTGGATAATGGTTGATGTTTGGTGTGTAGATGTATCATTCATTGGCAGTCTTCTTTTCACCTGCGAAGAGGATCCATCCTGCGTACTTGGTTCATATCTTACCATTCGAGTCGTATTCTCATTCTGATCCTCTGCCTTCTTACATTCCACCTTTCCACCCCGTGAGCGTTTCAGGGGAGAGGCTTTGATGATTGGGCCAAATTCCATCTCAGAAGGGGCTGGGCATTCATTTTTATCGTAGTTATCGCAAAACCTGAAATTATGGCCTATGATGCCACAACAAAAGCAGTAGTTTGGGAGTGCCTCGTATTTAATCGGGAGCCAAACCTCTTCTCCACCAACACGTGCCTGAAGACTATTCCGAAGGGGTTTAGTTATGTCCATTCTTCATGAGATTTTGGAACATCATTATTTTGGAATAAATTTGAGGATCCTGCACTAATTTCCTTTGAAAGAATTTCTTATAAGGTCGCCACTAAATAAATTTTCGATTTTATTGTACATACTTCAATGGTTATATACACCTCATATGAAATATAATTTTATTTTTTAAAATTATATAATCACCTCAATATTGGACCATTATACCATCGGTCCATCACTCATCACAACGCATTGGAGGAGCCTCACCACCCAATTAACAATCTTTGTTGAGTTGCATATTCTTTGTACCAGCTACATGTGTAATTTAATCTATTTTAAAATGAATTAATAGATCAAATAGATAATTTAATATTAATAAAGAGAACATTAATATATAGGAAAAAAATTACAGTCTGATGGTTAAGTTGGCCTATATTTATTCAAGGGAACGAACCCAAACAAAAATTATAGGAAAAAAAAGTAGCATGAGATTTTTTACCTTTTTCCTTTCAAATGTAACACATGAGTAACTATACTTGATATATTTATTTCTATGGCAAAACTCTGATTATACCCACTAACTAAATTCTAAACTTTCATTTGCTTTCTTTTCCAACAATGATCAACCTCTTGAAGCTAATCCTAGAGGAAAATTATAGCAATATTAATTAGATTTTTTTTTTTTTATGTCTCTGTATCAGTCTAATTCAAGGGATCAATTTTACAGTTCACTTACATGGTTCGTTTAAAGACAGGGTGACACGCATTTTTCAATACTCACCTTTAAAGTGTAAGAGGATCCTCGTAGTAAAAGTAAGTGCCCGGTTAAATTATTGAACCACGGGACTAGTTAGCTTGCGTAGCCTTAGTGTTGTGTGTGTCACGTAAATATAGTGAAAGAGCATGGGGTGAGCTAAAGACTAAATGTAAAAATCAACAGGATAAAAACTAACTAGGAAAAACAAGTAAAATGATGATCAAATATCAAATAAAGAAGTAGTGTTCGGGTGTTCTTCATTATGTGGAAATCGCGATTAAAGTTTAACTTGAACGTTTAATTCATTGGTTGATGTATGATAAGAGCAATCACTAAAAATGTTTCTAACAAAGCACCTAAGACCGGGAGGAAGGATATAGTCGTTCTTACCCGAATAATCACACAACTAGAGGATTCTACCTAAGCTATACTAATTTAATTTCTAATCATGCTTTTCCACTTGAATACTAGAAACCAAACTCCTATAGTCTCCTCACTAATCACTCAAACTCTCATTCAAATAATTAGTGTAAATTAATGGGGTTCTAATGAAAATTACCCAACTCTCGTTGCGATAACTCAATATATATTCAATCCACTCGATTTTCAACCCTCGATTATACTATCGTCAAGACTAACCAACTCTTGTTGCACTAATCATGCGTCAAAATATAATTTAATAATTGAATTCAAGCAAATGATCAATAAATACCCACTAATTTAATCAATACACCACCCAAGAGAATTAAACAATCCAAACTAAACTCAAAATCTAATTCCATCATAAATCCAAACACCCAAACACCAACAAACTAGCCAATAACTAAATTAATAATTAAAAGCAAGCTTATGAAAGATAAATAGCAAAACATTAAATTTAAGAAAGGTATCACCTCAAATCTTGTATTGCTTGCAAGAAAATGAAACACTACATTAAAATTTACCTAAAATATTAAATGTAAACTAAACTAATTAGTGAAGTGGAAGGAGGTGGAAGTTCTCCAATGGATTTGCCCTGTTTTGCGCGTCCATCCTTCTGGGAATGCGCCTCCCTTCTAGCTTTTGTTTGCAATCCCTTCAAAAATATGTGGGCTACCCCCTCAATTGTTGAAAACGTGCCCAACTAATGATTGCCCCCCTTTGTAAAATTCTTCAAATGGGCCTAGGCCCATTAACTCTCTAAACTCCTACGGGAGGAGATTAATTCTCACATTAATCAATGTGGAATAGTTATTAACAATAATCACAAGACAACACTTTTACTTTTACGTCTTAACCTTCGTACATTAATTTTTCACTCACTGAAATTCAATTTTGAGATTTTAAATATACTACGATCATCTACTTCGAGAGTAGATCGATCCTACAACATTTAATTTCTCGAAAATTAAATATTCATACCCTCAAATAATTAATTAAATAATAATCAATTAAATATTAAGAAATTGAATAAAACCCAATTTCTCCAACAATCCCCCACATGAGTGGAAATTACCACCTATAATCATGCAGACTCGCAATCTAGTTCAATTGAGACACTATTGCATCTGAAAAGGTGGCTTGTGACCTTGAACCTTCCGTAGTCAAACACTATCGAGTACATTGGCGGCTTAGTGGACGTGATGCCTTGAACTACTCCTCCTTAGTGTGCACTTAGACAAAGGTGCTGACATAACGTGTCAAACATGTTTCGTTTTCACGTTTTTGTCCATTTCGGCCATGGACACCCTTTGAGTTCGTAAGTGTTATTTGTGAAGCGGCCCCACTTCTCACTTATATAGGTGGTCTCCCATGATGAGTATCCCGCTATACTCTACCTCCCGGAGGTCTTTGGGAGCCATTAAAAGTCACAGACTTAGCCTTACCACAAAACTTACGGGACAACAATTGGTGTTGTGCTTTTTTAAGGAATGGTTTGGATAACCAAGTGTTCCAACTCAACATTCACAACCTAGTTTTCCCGTTAACGCAAGTTCTTGGGATCTCCAGTCAACATGGTTGGGTTACCATTGTTTCAGCTGTTACTTTGTGGATTTTAAACTCATTCCTTCTAGCACATTTATTTTATCTCGATTTTAAGCATTTTGTAGCGGATCTGCCTGAGATCAGACATTTTAAATACCCCCACATTTTGAGGTATTTACAAATCCACCTCTAATTGCACAGTCTTCAAATCACATCCGTCTATGTGACTTAAGTGTGGAGGTCTAATGTTCCTTTCAAAATTAATTGACAACTTTTATCAAGTTTTCCATTTCCACATATCTTAGACCTTTCAGGTTTGTTGATATTGGAATATTAATAAATCAACATTTATTAATTAAATTTTAGATTTACATGTCAAGAAATCTCAAACTCTATAAAAGGAACATCAATTACATAAACAAATGCAATTTTATTTAAAATATTACTCCATTACAATATTTTATTTGAATCAACCAAATAAGAAACTATTGCTACTTTATTTTTGAATACTACTAGCTCATGTATACATGTCTTCTTTGGTGAAATCGAGTTCTGCCATGTTAGCATTTGCACTAGACTGTTTGCCTTTTCCTTTGTCTTTCTCATCTCGACGAGGAGCCCGACAGTCACGTGCCATGTGGTTTGGCTTACCACACTTGTAACAATCGCCATTGAATTATGTCATTTCCAAGACGGGTTTCTTGCCTTTATCTTCGTTAGGGCGTTTTCTTTTCTTTGACGGTTCTCCACGTTCCGCCAAGTTGGCTCTTGCCTCTATATTTTTCACTTTATTGGACACTTCGTCCATTTTTCGGTTATCTTCCTCAATTCGAAGTTTTACAATCAAGTCTTCGAGACTCATTTCTTTTCGTTTGTGTTTGAGATAACTTTTGAATTCCCTCCAACAAGGGGGTAACTTCTCAATTACAGCAGCTACTTGAAAAGCATCCGGAAGGACCATACTCTCCGCGAGGATATCATGCAGGATTAATTGAAATTTTTGAACTTGTTCAACGACAGATTTACCATCTACCATTTTAAATTCTAAGAATTTCGCCACTACGAACTTTTTAATTCCGGCATCCTCGGTTTTGTACTTTCGTTCCAAAGATTCTCACAGTTCTTTGGCAGTACGAACCGACTGATACACGTTATACAACACATCAACTAGTCCTCCAATGACGTAGTTGCGACACAGAAAGTCACCATGACACCATTGGTCATATGAAACCCTCCTAGCATTGTTTGTATCGTTCTCATCGACTACGTGTGGATCCCTACTGGAGGAACCTTGCTAGGTGAAGTGTCGTGAGGTAAAACAACATTGTTTGTTGCCACCTCTTAAAATCAGTTCCCGAGAATTTCTCGGGTTTTTCACCATGCACCATGAAACTACGAGTTTCAGAGGGTGGAAAATACATAGGGGGTAAAAGCAGGGGGCCCGAAGACGTGCCCTCAGTGATCAAGTTCGGTGTTGGAGTTGGAGTGTTTTCACTAGTGGTGTTCTTGTTGTTCTTAGGGTCACTTCCGTCGGTTGTCATTGTGGTATTTAGTTCTTATGTTTGTTTTACAATTGTTGGAATTTATACTACCAACAATGGCTTACAATAAGACGGAATAAAATAAAATGATAGAAATGAAAAGATGACAAGATCTTCAGATTTCTTCTAACTTTCAAAAAGAGGCAGCTTTCTTCTTTGAGCAACTTCTTGGAATAGCAGGTCCGAATTCTTGAATAACAACACTGAAGAAAATAAAAAGATTAGGGAAAAAGTCGAGTCAAAGTGATACATTTTCCCGTAAAACAAACACGTCCCGGCTAGTATTCACGGAGTGACGAGATGCTTCGAAAGGTAAAACGACTTCGTCTTTGCACGAGCAACACCGCAGCGTACAAAACTCCGACGAACTGAAAACACGCCTGAACTAGACTGCACTCTAAAATGCTATGCAGAATGCTGGAAAACATGATGCAATTTTGCTGGAAAAATCAGGTGATTTTTTATGCTTGCAAAATTGAATTTTTCCAAAACAATGCACTCCTATTTATAGGCAGTGCCACTCAGATAGGGAGCAGACGGGTATTTATGGCAGTAACTGTCACCACATTATATCAGGAATGGTAACTACCATTTCTGTAACCTCCAAGCATTAAGACTGCGGGTATTTATGGCAGTAAATGTCACCACATTATGTCAGGAATGGTAAGACTTCCGTTTAAGGAATGGTAACTTCCATTTCTATAACCTCCAAGCATTAAGACTGCAGTTTCAAATTGGGTTGGATTCGTATTGGGCTCATGCGGGCAAAAACTCGATACTTTGGAGCTCTAAAAATATAGATGGCCCCCCAAACCCAAGCCCAAAGTACACCCCCAAAGTCCAATTGCCAAGGCCCACGGACCCGGACCCAGCGCGGCTCAGCACGGCCGGACGGGCGGCACGCGCGCGTGTGGCTTATTGAATGGTTCAATAGTCACTATAATTTGAACCCTCTTAACCATCTCCTACTAATAAGGAGGAGATTAATTCTCACATTAATCAATGTGGGATAGTTATTAACACTAATTCCAAGACAACACTTTTACGTCTTAACCTTCGTACATTAATTTCTCACTCACCGAAATTCGATTTTAAGATTTTAAATATACTACGATCATCTACTTTGAGAGTAGATCGATCCTACAACATTTAATTTCTCGAAAAATAAATATTCATACGCTCAATAATTAATTAAATATTAAGAAATTGAATAAAACTCAACTTCTCCAACATTAACTACATAAAAGCAAGCATGCATAGTGTAACGAGCAGTTGAAAATTAAAAACAGAAGAAAATGTTAGATGAAAATATAATTTTGAATTTAAGGAATTATTTTAAATACGCTTGTTATTATACATATTTGATTTCTACTTTCGTATCTAAACTATAGGCTTAGCTATTGGCAAAAATTTGTATACAATATTTTATAATAGTCTTATTATAAAATATGTCCAAATAGCTATATATCTAGATCTAATTCATCATATGATCCAATCTATCTTCACTTCCTATTTTATGAGTTCACTCTCCAATTTTATTTTTAAATTAGATATGTGTCGACTCTTTATATTGGATGGTCACGGTTATTTGCCCCCTATTTTATGAGTCAGAAGAACCATCTTTCTAATACTTAAACTAGTATATATTTGACATAAGTTTTAACGTTTTTTTATTTACTAAAAAAATAAAAAAACATAAAACTAAGAATGGAATAAGATAAAATCATGTGTGAATCTGTTTTTATTATAGGTTGATTTTTATGTATTTTGTAATATTAGGGATGAACTATTTAAGATGCGTGGACCTAAATCTATATATTTTTGTTTTTTGGATGAACTGGGTATTTCATTCAATAATGACATTTTATTCATACAATTACACATATTTTTCTATAAAGTAATACACATGTATTTATATATTAATACAATTTTCAATATCTTACATGTGTTACTTTAAGGACAAATATGTGTTACTCGATCAAAAGCAAATTATGTGTTACTTGTCTTTACAGACACACATATTGCCTGTACGGTAACATATAATTACATTTACAGTAACACAAACCTGAAACCCATTTTTCTGTTTGTCTTTTGGGTGATTTTCTTTTTAAAGATTTTTTTGATTTAATATGACGTTGGTATGACTTGAAAAAATTTACAAGTTTTCTTATATTTTTTTAAATTAATTGTACTAATATTTCATATGAGAAATCAAGTTATGTGTTCTTAAATCATATTTCTCACCTTTCAACCTCTTCAATTATACCTCGTGTGTTTGAAATATGATTGAAATATTGAAACCTTAAATTTACAGAAATATTATAAATAATATATTGATATAGTAAATTTTAAAAGTTATAAAAATTTAATAATAAATTTTTAATATATAAATTTAACAAAACAATTTGAACATATTTGCTTCTACGATAAATTTATAGAAAATATACTAATATATAATATTATTTCATTTCATATGTTTTGAAATTTAACGATATTTTCTTGATTATTTTTTTTTATATTTTTGTATATTTCACTGATATTAGATTCAAAATTGTTATTGTATACTAATATTTTCGATTTTTTTACTAATATCATTGAAATATTGATTCTCTACAATATTGATATCAATGATTACGACAATTAATACAATTAATATTGATATCGGTGATTACCACAATTAAATATATCGAGAATATATTTTAATATTTTCAACCAATATATGCAAAATCAATCAATTAATTAGGCATAAGGATATGAATAGCATATACTGTAGTAGTATTATTCATTTTGTGTGGGCACTTTCCAAAATTCTGTGTTCCAACTAGAGATGTCTATCGGGCTGGCCCTAGCCCTATAGGGCCAGCCCTACAGGGCTACGGGTTAAATGGGTTAGGACCTTAATCGGTTCATATTTAACGGGCCTATAATTGTTGGGACCTAATCCTAACCCTAGCGGGCCACGGGCTAAACGGGCCACTAACGGGCTACAATAATTTTTTTTCTTTTAAAATTAAAGGTCTCAATTGACACGTCCAACAAACAAATAAAATAGAAAAATACATAATTAGTTAATGATCAGTAAATAAAAAAACAAAAATACAATTTAAACACAATTTTAGAACTCATTGGTCCTTAATATGACCAAATAAAGCTACACAAATATCATAATCTAATAAAAAATAGCAATAATGACTAATGGATGGTAATGGGCTTCTTAATGCTTATAGTTATGGTTATTGGTCAAATGACCCAAAATTTGTTTTAGGTTATTTATTTAAAAAAAAAAGAAAAAAATGTAATAACTCGGGCTAGCGGGCTGGCCCTATAGCCCTGCGGGCTGGCCCGGTTTAGCCCACGGGCTAATCGGTCCGGGTCAAAAAAGCCCGATTTTAAACGGGCCTATAATTCATGAACCCTAACCCTGCATTTTTCAGGGTTAAACGGGCCAGCCCGGTTAGCCCGGCCCGGATAAACATCTCTAGTTCCAACTATTGGAGAGTAGGCAAGAAGCTGTTGGAATTTTACATCTTATATATTGTTCTGTCTGAAAAATAGGTGTATTATATACATATTTGTTTGTCTTTTCTACGACAAACAGTTATTTTATCCTTATCCTAATCCTACAAATAAATTAATTGAGAAATACGTATGCTAAAAGATCATTAGTTGTACACAATATATAGCTATAAAATGCAACTTTGTATAAAGACTGTAGTATAGGTTAATAGACTGTAGTACAGGTTAATAGACTGTAGTAGATTAATAGACCTTAAAAAAAATATACGTTGCTTTTTTCCTTCCTCATTTTTCATCATCTTCCCTTGTCAATGACAGTACGTTTCACCATTGTTACGTTTCAATATGATGGTCAAAGTTTTGAGTATTAAGATTAATTTTTTATTTTACAATTTTCATTGATTTTGTTCATATAGTAACACATCATTCTACATAAAGTAACACTTGTGTTAATACGAAGTACTTAGTAACTAGGGCTGAAAATCAAACCAAGCTATTCGATACTCAATTCGAGATCGTTCGGTAAAAGCTCGTTTGAACTCGGTTCGACATAAATATCAAACAAGCTTGAACATATATTTACGTTCGGTATGGTCCAAAGCTCGGCTCGAACTCGAGCTCGATAAGTAAAAAAAGATAAATTTAGTGTAAAAATGTCAAACTACTCGAGCTCGGCTCGTGTTCGGCTCGAATAAAGCTCGTTCAAGCTCGGCTCGTTTAATTATCAAACAAGCTCAAACACTAATTTCAAAGCTCGATAATATTTCAAACAAGCTTGAACAGCATCGCGTTCGGCTCGGCTCGACTCATTTACAGCCCTATTAGTAACATATGTAACATGTGAGAAAGGGATTTGTTTCACCGTGAATTGGTGAGTGAGTAATATGATACTATATAATTGAGACTACAACTGTGTTACAGAGATTTAGGGATTTTGAATATTTGAATTTACAAGATATGATAAAATCTTATCTACAAAAATATATGACTGTAACTAATCCCTATTACCTCTAATATTCCGCCTCAAGCGTTGCGTGGGATGAAGATCGACGCAAAGCTTGGAACGAAGAAACTCAAAGACGGGCCGAGGAAGACTTTTTGTGAAAATATCGGCTAGCTGAAGATGTGATGGAACAAATTGAGTAATGAGTTTTCCGGGAGAGATTAATTCACGGACGAAATGACAATTGATGTCAATATGCTTAGCCCGTTTGTGGGCCACCGGATTTTGACTCCAAAAAATAGCGCTCTTGTTATCACAAAGAAGCAATGGGCGAACAGATGGGAGGGCCTTGAGTTCACAAAGAAGATTCGTAACTCAAATTAGCTCAGCAGCGGCATTTGCCAAAGCCCTATACTCGGATTCACAACAAGAACGGTGATTCGGGTGGAATTTACACGTTTTTTATGCACATGTGAAGCTCATTTTGATTGTGATTTCATTGATTTATTGGTCGATTATGGATGTTTTGGTCAAAATAAGAGAAAGATGGTGTTTTGTCGTTTTTGTAGGAAAAATGACTATTTTGGATGAAAAAAAATACTTACCTAATTTTTAGTGAAGTCAGCGAAGGAAGAAATTGAGTTCGTGGGTAAAACGAGCCAAATTTATTCAAAGAAATAATTTGGGCCCAATATGCAGCTTCAGCCCCAAGCCAGTGACCGAGAGAAGAAAATGAAATTTGAAGAAAAAGGAAAGAGAGAAGATTTGAAAATTGAACAGGAATAGGAAATTATATTTTTGGAAATGTTTTTTTCTAGAAGTTTTAGCCCTAATTTTCAAGTTATAAATAAACCCTCTAGTTATACTTTGCAAGAAAAGAAGAAGAGGAGGAGGGAGGCATATCTTTAGAGAATTCGCTCACGAGGAGAACATATCAAGAAGAGACTAAACTTTCTTTTTCCCTTTTGTTTTATTTTTTTGTCATTTAAATTTTTCAAGACTTTGATTATGTTGATTTTGGCTAGAACACTTTTGGTTCTAGGGCCTTGTAAATATTTTTGATGAAATTTATGAATTAATGTTTTGCTTAATTGGTGTTTGTGTGACTTAATTCTATTTGAATGCTTGATTTCCATTGCAAACATGTATGTCATTAGTGTACAATAGTGATGTGTTAATCTTAGTTAATTGAAATTGGATTGAAAAATCTCTTTTGATTAATTGATTGCAAGTATTTGACCTAATTTTATTGTGAGATTGAAAGATGATCAATGATTAGGAAGATGTGTGATGATCTTAGGAGCTTAATTGGGGTTTTATGATGCAATTTAGGTAGAGATACTAAGTTGTGTGATATTTCTCTTGGATTATTTGGATTGAAAAGACTTTTAATTCATTATTGTGTGATCAATCTTATAGACAAAGCTTAAACACCACTTGAGTAGATAATTAATCATAGATGGATTCACTAGTATTGCATGTGTCTTGAAACCTATCTTTTCTTAATTGAGCTTTACTCGTATTTCTCTCGTTTTTTGATTTGCATGAGCACTTGTTGATCGATTGCTTTATTACTCTTTTAATTGTCTATTTGTGACGTTTGGGTAGAAAACTAGGGGGTAGTTTCACACTTCAAACTTATCGATCACCGTCTATTTAAAACTTACATTAAAAAACTATACGTTTACACTACACCTCTCTGTGGGATCGACCTCGTACTTATCACGCTACAATATACGTCGTATACTTGCGGTTTTGTATTTTGGTGTTGCATAATACGTGAATCAATCGGGAGATAGTTGGTTGTTTCTTTGCACTCCAACAAACGATATTACCATAAAGGAAGATCGAGTAGCCATAAGTGGAACGACAAGTTTGAATGCAACGAGCCCAATCTGCATCCGAGTAACTAACTATTGATCTCTCTGGTCGAGTAGGAAATTTAAGGCCAAAATGAATCATTCATTTAACATAACGAAGAATGCGTTTGACAACTGCAAAGTGAGAGTCTGTAGGAGCATGCAAAAATTGACTAACAACATTGATAGCATAGGAAATATCCAGTTGAGTGATGGTAAGGTACTATAGGGAACCAACAAGTGATCTATATTGAGTAGGATCGTTAAAAGAAGTACTGGATCTTACCAAAACATCCCCAGGGGTGAGAGGAGTGGCGATGAGTTTACTATCAAGAAGAGAAGCTCGCTCCAAGATATCCTTAGCGTACTTGGCTTGGCTGACAAATAAACCAGTTGAAGTATATGAAATTTCGAGGCCCAAAAAATAGTTTAACCGTCCGAGATCCTTTATAGTAAACTCAGAGTGAGTGCGAGAGATAAATTTACGAAGCATGGCCGGATCATTACCCGTAACAATGATATCATCAACATAAAGAAGAAGATAAATGACCGATGTGCCAACAAGTAGATAGAATAGTGAAGAGTCAGAACGGCTAGCACGAAACCCAATGCTAAAGAGGAATGAACTAAAACGTTGGAACCAAGCCAAGGGAGCTTGCCTAAGGCCATAGAGAGCCTTCTTTAGACGACACACATGATCTGGAAATCGGGAGTCAATAAAGCCTGGAGGTTAGGCCATGAAAACGGGTTGCTGAAGAACACCATTGAGGAATGCATTTTTAACATCAAGTTGATGGAGGGGCCACTAATGTTGAACTGAGAGTGCTAGAATTATTCTGATTGTAGCCGCTTTAACCACAGGACTAAATGTGTGACCGAAGTCAGTGCCCGGGATTTGAGTAAAACCTGAGCGATAAGATGAGCTTTGAGGCGTTCAACTGAACCATCCGATCGATATTTAGTGCGAAAAACCCATTTGGAACCAACAATATTCATAGACGAAGGACGAGGGACGAGATCCCAAGTATTATTAGCCCGGAGAGCATCAATTTCTTCCTGCATAGCACCCAACCAGGCAGGAGATTTCATAGCAGACTTGAATCCACGGGGTTCGGACGAGGCAACCAGGGTTGTAAGTAGAGCTGTTGAAGTGAAATCCACTAGATATCGAGGCTTAAAAATACAGGATTTTGCCCGAGTGACCATCGAATGTGAAGATGGACGAGACGGGGTGTTCGAGGGTGTCGGGGGCAGCGACAAAGGTTCCGGCTGAGCAGGCGGAGCAATGGGAATGGCTTTAGGTTCTGGTGTCGGGTGTTGGGTAGAGGACACAATCGACACTAAGAGGACAGTGTCGGCAATGGCTGCGAAGGTGATGGAGGAGGTACTGGAGGGGCACTCAACTCAATATCCAAAAAAGTAGAGATATCGGTGGATGAAGAGGATGAGGTGGCAGTTGAACCTGAACAAGGAAAGAATTCCTCATCAAATTGAGTGTGACGAGTGATATAAACTCGACTTGAGGCAGGATCGTAACACCTGTAACCCTTGCATGCACTGCTACAGCCCAAGAATATGCAAGAACTACTATGAGGAACCAATTTATTAGCAGCATAATCACCCAAATATGGGTAAACACGACAACCAAAAGGTTTCAAATTTGCATAATTTGGTACCGAACCAAAGAGAATTTCCAAAGGTGATTTGTTTTCCAACACCGGGGTTGGCAAGCGATTAATAATATGAACAATAGTTGCAAAAGCATCAAACCAATGACAAGACGGAATATGCGAATGAAATAGCATAGATAAACCCATTTCAGAAATATGTCGATGTTTGCGCTCAACGCGGCCGTTTTTCTGAGGAGTATATGGACAGGAGAGACGATGATGAATGCCATGCAAGTCCATGAATGATCGGTACGATTAACAAATTTTGTGCCGCAATCACTTTGAAAAAATCTTTCATAGTACAAGAGAATTGATTGCAAACGAAACTATGAAAATGAACAAGCACATAAAAAAATTCAGACTTCACAGCAAACGGATAAATCCAAGTGAAACGAGAATAATCATCGACAAAAGCAACATTATACTTGATGCGTCGAAAAAGAACGCCTTTAGATATCAGTCGTTCCTTTGCGAGCACTGCTAATCACGAATTGAATCACTTGTTTGTCCTTGGCAATCTTCACGTAAATCTCCTTGAGAATCCGAAAATGACCTACAAAAGTACGCCGGAGGGGGGTTCCGGCGTAGAAGCTCCGACGCTCAAGTCAGAATCGGTCTTTAGGAGAATCAAAGAGGAATTTTCCTGTATCTTCAGGGAAATTCCGGCGAATAATATGGCGTTTCTTCGTAATTTAGTGTATCTTTTTCGTGAGAGTGTGTATATTGTGTTAAAAAACGTACTAAGAATATAGAAATAACCTGCTTATATACCTGGCCCCTTTCTCCGGAGAGGGAAAGACTCGTTCTCCCTATTTTTACTCGCTTGCCCCTATAAACTCGGCTGAAAGCTTGGTCCAAGTTCCTAGATACCTAGCCTCTTCCTATATTGACTCCTTCTTTTGACTAAGTTAGGAAAGGATAAGCCATGATGTGCGTTCCCTTCAAGTTTATTGACCTAATCAAGACCATCGTAATTTATCCTGCTTCCACGTGTCGACTTTTCCAAGAGCGACATATTTATCTACATCAACCACTCCCCCCTACTCTCGTAAAAAAGATAATTTTTAAGAGAGTAGGAAAAAGTAATTAAATGAATTCTAAGAGAAATTATTTGTTCCTTTAATCACCTCTTCTTCATATTTCAAAATACGAAATATCCGGTCTTTAATAATTATCTGAAGTCATCGTGCCTTTTCCACTTCCACACGCCAATTCAATTTCAAAAATCTGCATCCATGTGTTCGCCCGAGGACCAACATTCAGCCGCCCTACCTCAGTCATGCGCGCTTTAATTGGGAAGTCATTAATTCTTCTCGGTTTTTCCCCTTCTCTCTCTCCAGCGTAATTATTTCAAAACTCCTATTCATTCCACCAAAAACCCTCTTCTCCTTCTTTTCAAACTTATCTATTCTTCTCATTCTCGTTTCTATTTCTGCAATTAATTCATCTACGCACGTTCACCGGCCACTTCGTCATCTTTGAAAACCGACATCGCCTCAGGTATCTCCTCTTCTTCCTCATTTTTCTTTTATTGTAGTCCCATGTCATCTTCCGTTCCAACCTCATCAGACTCCACATCCATGGAAAGTTCAACTTCCAACTCACTCTCCATATTTCCCATAACTGATCCCGCTTTGAAAAATACAATCTGCGGTTCTTCTCTGCTCCCTTCCGAGCGCGTTGCCGCCTTCCTCCGCTCGGGTATCTTTCCCACTAATTACCTAGTTAGGGCAGCTCATAAGAAGGAACGCCCTAATTTTCCAGGTCTCAATACTCTGGCCTTCTGGGAGACTCAACTAAAAGCGGGCCTTCGCTTTCCAATCCATCCCTACTTTTCTGAAATTTCTACCTACCTTCGCATACCCCTCAATCAATTCACCCCCAACGCTATCTGTGCGATGCTAGGTTTCTATATCTTGATGAAGGGGAACGGTGGTGAGCCATCAGCCCAGCTTTTCTTGACCCAATATATGTGTAAGTTTGCCGATGGGTTCTTCTATGCTAGTGGCCGTACTTCCAGAACCGGGAAATTCATGGAAAAGCTCCATGAAGGGGTCCAGGACTGGAATGACTATTTCTTTTTTGTCACAAATCCTTCTTCTTGGGAATTTCCTCACGAAAAATGGATTTATGAAAATCCTGGGGTGCCCCGTCCTCCTCTTTCTGTTTGTTCTTCTTTGAACTTGGATGTGATGAACCACTTAAATGATAATGTTTCTGCTCATGGATTTTTCGATGTGATGAGCATTTGTAAGAACCCTAGAGCCCTATCTAATTTTGGCTTCGGTCGCCCCGATTATCCCCTAGGTCCCGATGATGGTAATACTGTTTCTTTTTTCCTTGACATTGTTCTCAGAATTTAAACTGCTGTGATTGTTAACATCTTTGCATATTTCCTTTTGCAGCTATGAGTTGGTTAACTCAAATTTTTCGTGATGCCACTCCTCTCTCGATGGTTGCTAAGTCTCCGGCCCCTGAAAGTTCCACAAAGGCCCCGATTCCTCTCTCCCCAGTGAAACCTTCCACTGGGTCCGTTGCAAAACGTACTAGGTCTTCCACAGAAAATGCCATAATTTCCTCATTGCCCCCTGCCTCTGATGCCTCTAAAAAGAAGAAGTCCAAGGTCAAGTCCTCCCTGCCCAATGTCACTCCAGATGCCCCTGGTGACATCAACGTCAACCACCTCATGGCTTTCATAGATCGTCACACTCCGACTTCTGCTACCGAAGCCCTTAATGCTCTATCCTCAGAAGAGCGAGTTGTTCATTCCGCACACAGTTTCACGCAGGTATGTTCTCAATGTAGATATTGCTTTGAATGATTAATAGGAGAAAGTATAGATGCCTTACTTCTTTGTATTGTTTCTTATGTAGTTTGGCCTCCTGTTTTCTGATGTATCCGAACGAGCCCTTCAATCCCTTCGGCTAGTGGACGATCTCCAAAGCCAGGTGGAGTTGGAAAAGGTAAAGAAGGAGATACTTGAAGCAGAGCTACGGGACACTAACCAGAAGTGTAAGGCACTTCAAGCGGAGAAGACGAAGCTTTCGGAGGAGGTTTCTTCATTGAAGACTCAGTTTGGTGAGCGGGTTGAACGCTTGGAGGCTACTCTTCCTTTAGCTGGGATGAAATTATGTATCGACTCTCTTTTTACCTCGGCCATGGGTCAGAAGTTTTTAGGTACCCTGCATCAGGAATGGTTGGAGGCCTTTCTTAAGAGTACCAGCTTCTTGGGAGCCATGGGCGCATATATCCCTCACTTCATAGATCATGGGTTTTCTAACGCCGTAGCTGAATACTCCGCTCCTGGATTCGATGGTCAGTACACTCGTGCTCTTCGTTTGAATGAGTTAGCCACTCCTCCTAAGTTCCCTGGAAATCCTGATGAAGATATCAACAATCCCTGGTGGTTACCTGGGATGAAGAAGGCAGTCTTGGAGTTGAAGAAAACTGCCCTGAAGTTGGACGACCTGGTACCGACGAAGGATGTGATCTTCCCTATCCATGTGGCCAACCCAGATCCTGTGGCAACCGTGGCAGCCGGCGCTCTAGAGGGGAAGGCAGAGGAAGGCGATTCCAGTGGGCGAGTTGATGAAGCAGGAGAAGGTTTCGAGGGGAAGAATGATATTCCCCTCTTTTCGTAACTCTATTTCTCTGATAACATTTCGGTACTTTTAAAACACCTTTATTTTTGTTAAGGCCTTTAAGGCCCCCTTTTGGTATTTTCAGGAGACTCCACACTCCTGCGTTTTTCTGTGGAGGGCCAAGGCATGATGCCCTTGGTCTGGGATATTTCTGTTTTATTTGTTGCTTAGTATTGTACCTGCACATTATCATTTGGCATGCATATATATATATATATATATATATCCCCGCTATCATATATATGATGTGATATCTGCTCTGTTTTTCCTTTACTATGAATTTAGCATATTTCTAGCATTTTCTTGACACGTAAAGGCTCTAAAGCTCATAGAGAAGTCTTAAATGAGAATATAGCATTTTCTTGTTTCTGTACTTACTTGATGTCTTGGTAATGCTTCTAGCTTCTTTCTAGAGTTAGAGTTCTTAGGGATTATACTCTCCCAAAAGTTAGAATGTTTAGGGATTATACTCTCCCAAAAGTTAGAATGTTTAGGGATTATACTCTCCCAAAAGTTAGAATGTTTAGGAATTATACTCTCCAAAAAGTTGTTTATACTCGTAAGAGTTCTTAGGGATTATACTCTCCCAAAAGTTGTTTATACTCGTAAGAGTTCTTAGGGATTATACTCTCCCAAAAGTTGTTTATACTCGTAAGAGTTCTTAGGGATTATACTCTCCCAAAAGTTGTTTATACTCGTAAGAGTTCTTAGGGATTATACTCTCCCTTAAGTTGTTTATACTCGTAAGAGTTCTTAGGGATTATACTCTCCCTTAAGTTATTTATACTCGTAAGAGTTCTTAGGGATTATACTCTCCCAAAAGTTGTTTATACTCGTAAGAGTTCTTAGGGATTATACTCTCCCTTAAGTTGTTTATACTCGTAAGAGTTCTTAGGGATTATACTCTCCCAAAAGTTGTTTATACTCGTAAGAGTTCTTAGGGATTATACTCTCCCTTAAGTTGTTTATACTCGTAAGAGTTCTTAGGGATTATACTCTCCCTTAAGTTGTTTATACTCGTAAGAGTTCTTAGGGATTATACTCTCCCTTAAGTTGTTTATACTCTCCCACAGACGGCGCCAGTTGATGCGTCGAAAAAGAACGCCTTTAGATATCAGTCGTTCCTCTGCGAGCACTGCTAATCACGAATTGAATCACTTGTTTGTCCTTGGCAATCTTCACGTAAATCTCCTTGAGAATCCGAAAATGATCTGCAAAAGAACGCCGGAGGGGGGCTCCGGCGTAGAAGCTCCGACGCTCAAGTCAGAATCGGTCTTTAGGAGAATCAAAGAGGAATTTTCCTGTATCTTCAGGGAAATTCCGGCGAATAATATGGCGTTTCTTCGTAATTCAGTATATCTTTTTCGTGAGAGTGTGTATATTGTGTTAAAAAACGTACTAAGAATATAGAAATAACCTGCTTATATACCTGGCCCCTTTCTCCGGAGAGGGAAAGACTCGTTCTCCCTATTTTTACTCGCCTGCCCCTATAAACTCGGCTGAAAGCTTGGTCCAAGTTCCTAGATACCTGGCCTCTTCCTATATTGACTCCTTCTTTTGACTAAGTTAGGAAAGGATAAGCCATGACGTGCGTTCCCCTTTGGGCCCTATCCTTAGGCCCAAAGGATATTATCCTTCAAATGTGGGCCAAAGGCCCAACCAGCCCAGGGGTGTATTAATCTTCCCTTCAAGTTTATTGACCTAATCAAGACCATCGTAATTTATCCCGCTTCCACGTGTCGACTTTTCCAAGAGCGACATATTTATCTACATCAATACTTATATCCAGAAGATGAAACAATAGGAGCAGGTCCCCATAACTCACAATGTATTAACTCATATTTTTCATTATAATAATACAAACCTGAAAATAATCTTTTCTACTCCATTTTGACATGCATAAGATCCGTAAAAAATTATCTTTATTTTCTAATTTGTGTAAATATTGCACATATATAAATTTCAGGCTATTTCATATCATCGTGGTCTTGATTTTCACAAAAAATAATAGCTAGAGTTAGGGGTGTTTTTAGGAATAAGATCTCGTACTATAATCAATATCTTTATGTTTAACATATGCTATTAATTATTAGATAGGTCAAATCTACCTTGGCTGGAATAAAGTACTGTAGATATGGTTGTCTTATGAATGAAGACATAATTTATTTATTACTCCTATTTTTTTACAAAATTAGAGAGACGATGAGAAAGACAAATTGTGGGTTCCATTTTATTTATGTGTAATAAAACAATCATTGAAAGTGTGTTTGGTAAAGTGTTTAAATAAAAACGGATTAATATTGTACCAAATGTTAAGACAAATTGTACAACACTGACTCTAACAGAATATCAGAAATAAAGATACACAGTGGAAGACTTGAAACACTAAAAACAAACGAGACACAATGGAAATATTTTTCACATAGATTTTATAAATAAAAATCTATGTGAGCCTTACGGCGAAATATCAATACTTGTCTTCAAGTACAAATGTTGTGTGAAATGTTACAACAATAACCTTCACAACAGAAACTACAAACGAGGCAGGTGCCTTGTTCTAAAAATGATCTAAGTGTATGAATTATACACTGCCGAAATTCTAGTCCTATCTATGATTACACTCTCGATAGATAAAGAAAAGCGCACAGTCATACGGGTGGGATACTTTGTATGAACTAAAAGGTATAGCTATTGGGGCCACAATTTCCTGACAGGATAAACACTAGTCTAGGAGATTGATCGAATAGAATACACTAAATTGTGAAGCCTTCCTTCGGTATTTATAGAAGTGGGGTGCGAATTCTAGAGGCTTCCAACATTGAGGTCCTATTTTTTAGGAGCTCAACTTCCATGATCTTTCTAGATCCTTCTTGCATGCTCCAGGTCGTTCTAAATGGTTCCAGGCTGGTCTAGCACGTTCTGCAATGTTCTAGAATCTTCCAGGTTCCAGATCCTTGTAGAAGCTTCTAGATCCTGCCAGAAATGCAACAACATTTAGATCAACATTTAATGTAGCATTTCAGAAAAGACTTAGAAAAAATCTCGGAAGGTCAAATTAAGATGTTGTTGATAATGTTAAAGCATTCAAGAGTTAACAACATCTACAATCTCCCCCAATTTGACATTTCGACTACAACACACCTGATGCACATATATTTCTATACATACTCAGTTTTATGTACTTAGCTGAGGTGAACGTCTACACTAAATACTAGTCAAGTCAATACATGTTGTAATCGTTGGATCAAATCGAACGAAGATCAAGGATAATCTTACAATGATCCGTGCCATAAAATCAAGATAATTTTACCCAAAAACAGAATAAGCATAAAGAGTACACTTATTCACAACATAAGTAATTTACTAAAATCATAAGTTGAACTGGAAGAATGAACTTAAGATTTGAGTAAGACACTAAACAAATACAATCAGAGCAAAGAAATAAAAGCAAACAAAAACATAACAGAAACTAAGGATCAGAACAAGGAAAAAATAAAAGTACTACTAACAATTTAGACTGACCTAAACATGATTAACAACTTGCAATTAAACAATCAATAACCTATAAACCTATTTAAGCAAACAGTAGTAAACATACATCATCAATTGTAAACATAATTAAGCAAGCTGTAAATCAAACATAAGTGGAAATAAAACATCCTATCATCTAGAAAATAAATAACAATTGTATCAGAATTTACTTAAACATAAAGTACAGAGATTGAATCTGAAAAATGGCATAAATTGTTGTGGTAACAGCTGCAGCATCAACTTCCTGCACAATTGCCATTGAGAATTCAGATCTCCCCATGTCTTGCAGCTTCTTCCTGTTCATCAATGGAGGTCACCATACAAGGTCTCCATGTCATCATCATCATCAGCTTCATCAACAAAGTAAGTAGATGCAAGGTGTGCAACTACATCAGTCACTGCAGTATCTTCTCCAGCATCAGGTCCTCCACCAGCAGCAGCTGTAACTTTATCAGTCATTTCTTCAATAACCACACTTGAGTTGGATGGTGGTGGTACTCCCCCTGTTGTAGGTGAAAGCATATTGGTCCATCTGTCCTTCAGGAACTAGAGCTCTTCAACAGTGTCCTGCAAGTGCTGTAATTGAAGCTTGATAAATTCCTGTGAAATACAAACATTCCCAGAAATGTTGATACGATTGTTCTCAACATTTGGGGGTGCATTCCTCTGTCTTGATCTGGAAGGTCCTGGTTGATCAGAAGTTGAAGGTCTGTGCTGATGTTCAGTACCAGGAGCAGTCAAAGGCAAGTCTAGTACTCTATCCCCAGTGAGTAAGGCAGGAGCAATATCCAGTAATGGAACTCTCCCCCTCAACACATCAGTGTTCTTAGAAACAAAACCACGGTGCCTCAAGTAATTGAAAATCAACACGGGATAGGGTAGGTTACCTTTCTCAGAAACTTTTCCAGTAAATCTCACCATGTGGTGGAAGATTGTAAGGCCTAAATTGAATTTCTTAAGCACGGATATCCTATACATAAGAACAGCTTGGTCTTTTGTAATCTTGGTAGTGTTTTTGGTGGGGATCCAATTGTAGATAATGAGTTTATATAACACAGAGTGTAGGGAAGTGAGGTCTTTGGCTAGCATCTGTCTAGTCCACTTAAATACCCTACCACCAATTATAGCAGAAATTACCACATCCATGTCAAGTTCTTCATCCACCTCAACATTGAGAATTTGCAGAAACTCATTTATCAATTCAGGAGTAAAAGGTATATCCCTCCCCCTAAAATTAACAGTCCCATACCACTTAGATGATCTCCTACCAGTGCTCTTTTTCATACAAGCATAAAATTCATAAGCCCAGTTTGTCAAGAATGATTCACCAAAATTTATAGCATGCATCAAATTCATTTCCTCTAAGAAACTAATCATGCCTTTACTTTCAAAATCAGGTATATTAATCCTCTTCTCTATCAGAAATCTTCTCCTAGAATAAATAGCCAACCTATTCTCTAGAGTCTCATAAGAATCAGGAATACCTTCATCATCAGAAGCAAGGTCATCATCATTTGCAGAGCTTGATGTGGAGCCTTTAACAGAGCTTTTCTTGGAGCTGCTTTCTGCACTGGAAGAGCTATCACCACTGCTATCATCTTCAGGTTCTGGTGCAGCATCTTTTGCAGCAGTAAAATGCTCAGCATTTTTCTTAAGAGAATTCAGGATTTCTCTTAAACACACATCAGAATCAGAATTGAAATCTGATTTTACAGGTTCATCTTTAGTGATCATCTTCTCTTTCCCTTTGCCTTTTGGTTCAGCAACAACCTTTCCTTTGCCTTTCAATTCAGCAACAACTTTCTTCTTCTTGGATTTCTTAGTAACAACAACAGTAGCTTCAATCTCTTCTTCAGAATCAGTAAATACCTGAATAGGTTCATCAACAGCATTTCCAACTTTCTTCTTCTTTCTCATGGATTCAGAATAATCCACTCTAGTGAACACATGGTTTGATCTCCGTCTTTGTACATGGTTTCTCTGTCTTTTGCCTTTCTGCACATTTCTTTTAAAGGAAATAGGTGCAGACTCATCAGAAACAGGGTTTGAGGAGCTTGTACCATTTTCAGAGATATGTGCGTCCTCCATTTCAGCATCTTCGGGGTCGGAAGTAGCAATAGCTTCTTCTTCAGCAGCGACCTCAACATTTCCAGCTTTCGAACCGTGATCAGTGGGTTCAGGTGATTTGGGGCTTTTCGAAGAAGAAGCCATTTGAGCAGTTTGTTCGGCCAAATAGCTTGAGATATCCACAGTGATATCTCTGAATGTCATCACAGGCAGATGACCAATAACTCGAAGAGTATCAGACACCTCTTCGACAGCCCTAGTGAACTGTTCGACAGTTGCATCTTGTGGAATGTTGGTTGTTTGTGGAGCAGTTTGAGGAGTAGGAACGGTTGTTGATGGTGTTGCAGAGACATTTGAGTCAGCATTTGACGAGGTTGAATTTTATGAAGCCATGGAAGCAAGGATTTCGAGAGGGTTTGTGCGAGAGTGGGATGAGTTTTTCGAATTAGAGTGAGTTTGTGAGGAGTTTGAATTTCTTTCAGCCATTTAAGTGAGGCGGTTGGAATTTCAAGGTAATGGATGGAAGTTTACACACACTTCTTTGAGATATACACAGCCAAGTATCAATTCTGCAATCTTAGTACTCAACAAATTCAGAAATCACGATTAGCAAGAGAATTAATCTTATGATCGATATTTATAGAGAGAATTATGTAGTTGGAGGTTTAATAACGAAAACTGATAGAGTATTCCAGAAAATTTCGATAATGCTCCACATAATTAGCCACAATCTAGATCATGGGTAATTAGTGGGTAAAATCTATTTAATTAATTTAATTAAATAATTAAGAAGCTTCCATAATTTACAGAATTAAAAAATCGCATAATCTGAAAAAAAAAAAAAAAAGATGTGGGTTAGTAATTAAATAAACAAATTAAATAAATCTCAATAAATAATTAAATAATTACAACTAATAAAAATAAATTCGAATTAGGCAATGTTGTGCTCAAAACTGTTACAAACACCTCAACACGGTTTTTACATGAATTTGCTTCATTTGTGTTGCACCATATTTTTTTTTTCTTTTTGTGTTATAGCATCTAATTTGTATTGATCCATTTTTCATGTAGAGTACATCGTAATAGCGAACTCCGTGCCCCATACATACTTAATGGATTACAAATATGTTGATGTTTTTACCAAAGATCACCTTTTGAAAAGAAGGCATCGTAGTAGTGAACTTCGTGCTCCATAGTTACTTAGTGATTTGGTACATCTTTTAGTATGCTAATAACATTCTATTTTTATGCATTTGAGAGGTGTGAGACATGTTTATTTTTGCACTCCAAGGTTCTTAGATTCGAAGATATTTTACAAAGGAATTATTTAACTACGTAAAAAATAAATTCAACTTATAAAATTTATACAACATCCATCCGAATTTTTCAGAGAGTGCTCATGCCAAGAGATTTCCTCAAGATAGAGAATCTCTCATGGTCTAAGGCTTTTGTAAAAATATCAGCATTCTGTTTTTCAGTGGGTACATACTCCAACTTAACAATATTCTTCTATACTAAATCTCTCATAAAATGGTGTCTTATGCTAATGTGCTTTGTGAGTGAGTGTTGTACAGGATTATTAGAAATGTTAATGGCACTAGTATTATCACAAAAGATTGTAAGTATACCATTCTCAATACCATAGTCATGGAACATTTTGCTTAGCCACAGGAGTTGTGTACAGCAGCTTTCAGCAGCTATATACTCAGATTCTGCAGTGGATTGTGAAACACAATTCTGTTTCTTGCTGTGCCATGATACAAGATTGTTTCCCATGTAGAAACATCCTGCAGTCGTACTCTTTCTATCATCTATATCTCCAGCCCAATCAACATCACTATAACCAATCAAAATGTTGTTGATGTCCTTAGTGTACCAGATTCCAAGGTCACTTGTACCTGAAACATATTTGATAATCATCTTCACAGCATTCAGGTGAGATTCCTTTGGATTATCTTGGTACCTAGCACAAACACACACACTATACATAATATCTGGTCTACTAGAGGTTAAATACAATAAACTACCTATCATGGATCTGTAAAGTGTTGGATCAACATCTGTTCCAGCACTGTCTTTGCAAAGTTTTAAAGTAGATCCCATAGGAGTTTTCATCGGTTTTGAATTCTCAAGGCCAAATCTTTTAACCAAATTCTTAGCATACTTATTCTGGGAGAAGAAAATACCATCGCTGCATTGTTTGATTTGAAGACCTAAAAAGTAATTCAAGTCTCCAACCATACTCATTTCAAATGTTGCAGTCATTGCCTCAACAAATTTGCTCAACATTTTATCACAAGTAGAACCAAACACAATGTCATCAACATATATTTGAGCAATAAGTATATCATCTTCAGTGTGGTCAATGAACAAAGTTCTATCTGTCTCTCCTCTAATAAATCAATATTCCAAAAGAAAGTCAGTAAGTCTACCATACCATGCTCTAGGAACTTGTTTAAGACCATACAAAGCTTTCTTAAGTTTATATACATGATCAGGATATTGTGGATCTTCAAATCTCTTAGGTTGTTCAACATATGCTTCTTCATTCAATATGCCATTTAGAAATGCAGCTTTTACATTCATTTGATGAAGTTTAATATCAATAAAACATGCAATTGCTAGTAATAATCTAATAGATTCTATCCTAGCAACAGGTGCAAAAGTTTCATCAAAATCAACTCCTTCAACTTGGGTGTAATCTTGTGTTAATATCCTAACCTTGTTCCTAACAATATTACCAGATTCATCAGTTTTATTCTTGAATATCCACTTTGTTCCAATAACATTAGTATGACTAGGTCTAGGAACAAGTGTTCACACTTCATTTCTTTCAAACTGACCAAGTTCTTCATGCATAGCATTAATCCAGTTTTCTTCAGTTAAGGCTTCTTTAGCACTCTTAGGTTCAATTTCAGATAAATAGCACTCAGCATTTACAACATTACACATAGAAGACATGCATATTTTTCTTACCACATCTACCTTATTTGATCTTACTCTTCCTCTTGTTTGCACTCCAACTGTAGCATCGCCTATGATCTGGTCAGAAGGATGACTTTTTTCCTATTCTTGAAGAAGGATTCATTTTGGGAACATACTGATCATTCTGTGAAGTTACAACTGACTGTTCTGTAGATGTTGACCCAGATGTGTTAACATTTGGTGCAACATTTTCAAACTTCAGTGTATTCTCAGAATTGTCAGTGACATGTGATACATCTTCTTCATCTTTGTCATCTGTAAGACCTTTATCATCATCAAACACAACATTAACAGATTCTTGAACAGTGTTAGTTCTAAGGTTATACACTCTATAAGTTTTACTATTTCTGGAATATTCTAAAAAGAAATCTTTATCACTTTTAGAATCAAACTTATGAAGTTGATCCCTATCATTCAGAATATAACAAACACAACCAAATACATGAAAGTATTTCACATTAGATTTCCTGTTGTTCAAAATCTCATAAGGTGTTTGATTAGTGCCAGAACGAATATAAACTCTATTGATGATATGACATGTAGTATTCATTGCTTCACCCCAAAATTTCTTAGCAAGACATTTGGATGTAAGCATGACTCTAGCCATTTCTTGTAAAGTTCTATTCTTTCTCTCAACAATTCCATTTTGTTGTGGAGTTTTAGGAGATGAATATTCTTGTAAGATACCCTTTTTATCACATAAATTATTAAACATGTTGTTTTCAAATTTCCTACCATGATTAGTTATAATACGGCCAACTTTCAAGTTAAACACATTTTTGAACCTCTTATAAAGAATTTTAAATGCAGCAAATGCTTCAGATTTGTCTCTCAAAGACTCTACCCAGGTAAATCTAGAAAAATTATCTACCACAATCAAGGAATACCTCTTTCCTCCAATGCTTTCAGTTTCCATAGGACCCATCAAATCCATGTGCAGTAATTCAAAGCATCGATGTGTAGAACAATGTGACAACATTTTGTGCGGCATTCTTACGTGCTTACCTTTTTGGCATGGTTCACATACAGTGGGATTGTGAAGCTTCAGTTTTGGAATTCCTTTTACTACATCTGCTCTAATTAGCCTTTTCATTGCTCTGTAATTTGCATGACCCAATCTTTGACGCCATAGAGTATTTTCATCATATTTTGACAAGTTACACATATTTGTTCCAATAAGATAACAATTATCTGCTGACCTAGTACCTGTCATGACACAAACTTCATCTTTATTAAGAACATAACATGAATCTTTGTCAAATTTCACATGCAAATTATCATCACAAAGTTGACTAATGCTAATCAGATTTGCAAGTAAACCCTTAACATGCAAGACATTTTTAAGCTTAGGAAAACCTTCAACATTCAAAGTTCATTTACCAATAATCTGTCCTTTCGAGCCACCACCATATGTAACATTACCACCATTCATGGTCACATAATCAGATAAGAAATCTATACGACCTGTCATATATCTAGAACAACCACTATCAAAGTACCATAGATTAGGTAGACATGCTTTTAAGGAGGTATGAACAACATTACAGGTAGCTTTAGGTTTCCATGCAGATTTCAGAAACTGTTTCCTAGGATGTGACAGTTTTTTAGGCAACTTTTTCTCATTTTTCATCTCTTCAAATCTTTTTATACAGTAAGGAAGAATATGACCAACTTTGCAACAATAATGACAGATAAACTTCCTTTTAACCTTGTGAGAACCTGTTTGTGCAGATGTGTTAACATTTGCCTTCACAAATTTCACAAGTTTTCTAATATTTTCAGAAATAGAAGCAGTAGTACCATCATAACCTAAACCATGATTATTAGACTTACCAATAGCTATAGCATTATTTACCTCAGAAGCACTCTTGGAATATTTCTTGAAACATAAAGTGGAATTTATCAATTTCTCCTTTAAGTTACAGATTTTCAGATCTCTTTTGGTAAGAATAACTTCTAGCTTAGTGATTGTGTCTTTCAGATCCTCATTCTCTTTAATCAAAGAATTAAGAGTGAGTTTCTGAGAGTTCCAATCATCTAACAACTTTTGGTGTGCATTGTCATCAATCATTTTTCCTTCATCATCAACCAAACCATTAAAACAGACTAAATCTGGGTGACTCTGTTCTGATGTTGCTGTAGATGTTGAAGCATCAGGTACATCATCAGAATCTGTTTCATCCAGATCATCAATTGAGGAATCATTATAATCAATTCTGGTAAATTTAGCATATTCATTACCACTTAATTCATCAAGATCATCATCATCAGAATCATCACTCAAGGTAGCACTAAATTTTAGTTTTTGCTTAACTTTGGTATTGGCACACTCATTTGCATAGTGGCCATAACCAGAACAAGCATTGCATTGAACTGATTTTTGAAATTCAGGATCATACCTTGGTTTACCTTCACTCTTTGATAGTCTTGGTGTGAATTGACATTTCCTCCTTTCTGGTTGTGGTGTTGATGTGTTGATTTGAATCTTAGGCTGAATGTTTCCTCTAGATTTGCTCACAGATTTCTTAAGAAATTTATTAAAGTGCTTAGTGAGGAGGACAATGTTGTTAGGATTGTTGAGACATTCATCAAGCAATTCTTCATCCGAATCAACCTCAGTAATGATAGGTTGAGACTCAGATTTGTTTGATGTTTCTCCTTTAAAAACAACAATTTTCTTCTCATCATTAGTTTCATCAACTTGATTAGTGTTTATTTCATAGGTTCTAAGAATACTCACTAATTCATTTTGACTTAACGTATCCGTATCTTTTGCCTCTTCAATAACATAAATTTTAGCATCAAATCTTTTAGGAACAGATCTTAATATCTTATGTACTACTCTAACATTATAAATAAGGTCACCAAGAGAATGTGATTCATTAATTATCTCACTTAACCTTTCGTTATAAGATGAAATAGTTTCATCTTCCTTCATTCGGAGATTCTCAAATTTTGTCCCCAACATTCGAAGCTTAGTCCTTCGAACACTGTTTGAACCCTCACAATGCTCTTGCAACCTGTCTCATGCATCTTTAGAAGTAGAACAGTTAGATATAATTTTAAACATTGAAACATCAACAGAGGTAAAAATAGCATTTAAAGCTTTAGAATTGTAGCCTACTGTTGTTATTTCATCAGCCGTCCAGTCAACTTCTCTCTTGAGTTGAATTTCACCATCTACATCTGCTGGTCTCTTTGGAGCTTCCCAGCCTGTAAGTACAGTCCTCCAAGCACGTTCATCAATCGACTTGATGTACATACGCATCTTAGGCTTCCAATACGCATAATTCGAACCATCTAAAACGGGTGGCCTAAGTGCCGTGGATATGTGATGTGTTTCCATTGCTAACATAAACTAAAAACACACTAAAAGCAAGGATCTAACCTAGTGTCGTCAGGTATCGGCTCTGATACCAACTAAAAGTGTGTTCGGTAAAGTGTTTAAGTAAAAACGGATTAATGTTGTACCAAATGTTGAGACAAATTGTACAGCACTGACTCTAACAGAATATCAGAAATAAAGATACACAGCGGAAGACTTGAAACACTAAAAACAAACGAGACACAATGGAAATATTTTTCACATAGATTTTATAAATAAAAATTTATGTGAGCCTTACGGCGAAATATCAATACTTATCTTCAAGTACAAATGTTGTGTGAAATGTTACAACAATAAATTGTGAAGCCTTCCTTCAGTATTTATAGAAGTGGGGTGCGAATTCTAGAGGTTTCCAACATTGAGGTCCTATTTTTTAGGAGCTCAACTTCCATGATCTTTCTAGATCCTTCTTGCATGATCCAGGTCGTTCTAAAAGGTTCCAGACTGGTCTAGCACGTTCTGCAATGTTCTGGAATCTTCCATGTTCCAGATCCTTGTAGAAGCTTCTAGATCCTGCCAGAAATGCAACAACATTTAGATCAACATTTAATGTAGCATTTCAGAAAAGACTTGAAAAAATTCTCGAAATGTCAAATTAAGATGTTGTTGATAATGTTAAAGCATTCAAGAGTTAACAACATCTACAATCATATCTACTTTATTCTCATCATCTTCATTTGTAAGAAGAAAAAAAAATAGTTAATATATTAAAATTTTCACAAACCTTGCATGTGTACGCAATATGTCTTTCATCTAGCGTAATTCACCAGATTTGCTAAATAAACCAAACATAAATGTAGTATATTTTTAATGCGTAGACTTCACGAGATTTGCTTTCTTTGGATTAACCAAATATCGGTTTGAGTTAGTCTTGCGTGGAATTAAGTTTATTTAAGAACTTGAGTTGATAGTTAACTATTACAGTTATTTTTTTTTTTTGTTAATTAATTTCTGCCCAGCTCATCATCAAGTTCGAAAGTCAATGTCTCAAGATAAGCTCAGAATTTTTTTTTAATATGATGTTGCAATTTTAAATTGTAGTGATTTACGCTCTCTAAATAATATTTTCAGTTATATTAACTTACACTTTTTGTAATGTTATATTGTATATTTTAGTTATATGGTATTGCGCTTTTTAATTGTAGTGTGTTACACTTTACAATAATATTTACATTTATAATTATTTACATTTATAATGATTTACATTTTTTATTAATATTATGTTGCATTTTTCACTTATAATAAATTACACTTTTAATATTGTTTTGCACTTTTCAGTTATACCGACTTGCACTTTTTAATAATATTGTGTTGCACTTTTTAGTTATGATGACTTACACTTTTGAGTTTATTAACAATAGGAACTAAAATTCATACCCCTACTACAATTAAAACCAAATAATTCTAGTAAAACAACTAAAGCCAAATTCCTACTTAATATACCTCATGTGCCCTTAATAATTCATTTAAAACCTTAAATACATATTAATATTTTAAAATAACTCATAAATTGCGTAACCACTAACTCAATCATAATTCCCAAAATCTCAAGATCTTTTATTCCCAATTAAATGTCATTCACCTCAATCTTCCCATTTCCATCAATACGCACGATCCAAATTTGGGAATTGCATTTCCAAAAAAAAATTGATCAAATTGATTATATCAATCGATTTATCTTTCGGATCAACTTCATATTCAACGAATTTCCGGTGTGATTCCGCATCCAAACAACACATGCAATGTACCCACTGATCGGTTTATTCATCGAACAACGGCGATAGATTCATCGATTTGGAAGAATTCATCGAGTTGAACACCAAATGCATTGATTCAGATGAGATTTTGGAGAATCGATCTCAATTCGTTCGCTCTTTGCTCCTTCAATGTGTGCGAACGGTGGCTAGGTTTTTCTGCGGCAGCGTTTTCACTCTCCATTCAATCTGTGTTTAAGGTCATAAATTTTTCCTTAGCCTTCTACGAGTTGTTTATAGTTTTCTGATTTGCAATTATTGATTGGATTTATTGTATTTGATTAGCTGCTTGATTAGTTGCGCCGTTCGAGAGTGGTCGGCGCCGGAGAAAGAGAGGACGCGCTCGCCCTCGACTACACTGTCGTGCGATCGATTGTTATTCACCGTTGATTTTGAGGAATTCGATCGAGTTGTGGTATTTGAGTAGTTTTCTAATCGATCGTGCCTGGGCATTGGATGTTGATCTGCAGATTTCCTATTTGATTGTCGTCGGAGTTGGTCGCTACTCTATTTTTGCGGATTGGTGTTTTTGTTCCGCTGATTTGAATTTTAGCGTTCTAGTTGGTAATTTTGTTGTGTTCGCCGGTGGTAACCGCTTGAATTGATGTTCAGCCGTGAGGATCGACGGTGATGATCGTATTGTGCCGCTGATTAACATTGATTAATTGTTAATTGTTGGCCGATTTTATTGATAATTATGCTTATAAACTGTTGAAGTTTGAGATGAAGCAAAGGTTCATCATATGCGGACTATACAAATTGTTGAGATATGTTTCAAGATTGTATGTATTGATTTATTCATATTGTTTATGCCTATTAGTATTTTAATTCGTGTCTATGAATATTTAGTCAGAAATTGTGGGCTAAAAATTTGTTTATGATTAGATTGTGCTGATGTTGTGAAGATTGTGCAGATTGTTGAGAAGGTTTTTGGCTATGATGCTGTGAAAACTGTGCGTGCAGTTGTTGTGAAGATTAACTAGTTGCTAATAGCTAGATTAACGCAGCAACGTGCAATTCAGCATGCAATTTTCGTTGCATATGTAAACCCAATTTATTGCATATATTTGTATGTATATGCAATTACTTAACTGTTATGCAATTTTTATGTTGTTATATGCAATTAGAATTTGCAATTTTCATGTTGCTCTATGCAATTATAAAATTACGAGTAAATGCAGTACACCAAATTTCAATTTTATAATGTGTAAAGAAATATAAAAATCTTAAATAACTAGTATGTAAATGATATGCAAAAAAAATCATTTATTAATATTTACTAATAAATATTTTATTAAAAAAAATATTATGTATATGCAATAAATATTTTGCATATCATTGAAACTATTATTAACAATATGAATATTTTTGCATATCATTGAAAAAATATGCAACAATTTTTACTGTATATGCAATAAATATTTTGCATATATATTATAAATACATATTTTTAATTGCATACATATTTTTTTACTATGCATATTTAAATTGGAGATCAGAATTTATTAAATATAAAAATAATATATATTCAGTTAAATTGTAATTTTTTTTTTTTTTTTTGTTTAAGACTACTGATGCGCATATTTGGATGAAGAAATAATTTGATTAGTTGACTTATAAATAATAATGATATTTGAATTTAAATAGATGTGCATAAATAATTTCGAAAACACTTCTTCCTTTTTCAATCGATGAGTCTAATTTTGGTTAAAGATTATGTAAAATTGATTGTATTCAATGCACAAATATTTTAGAAAGGTCGGGAATTAAGGAAATAAATATATTAAAATGCGGGGAAAGTTTTGTGCATTTGAAATTTAAAATTTAAATTCATTTGACTAATTCTGCATTATCAAATATAATGAATTCAAAGGTATATGTGTCACAAAATTTCGAAATTGGCTCTATTTGATTTATCAAAAGTCAATTGAATTAATTAGCTAAAACACTTAGTGGGGTGTCTCTAGGTGCAACTTCCCCTACACTTTTCATTAATACTGTGTTGCACTTTTCAATTACAGTGACTTACAATTTTCAATAAAATATTGTGTTGCATTTTTCACTAATATTGTGTTGTACTTTTTAGTTATAATGATTTACACTTTTTATTAATATTATATTGTACTTTTCAATTATAATGACTTACATATTTCAGAAAAAAAAATTAACAAAAAATAAGTTAAATGATCAACTCGAGTTTTTATATGAAGTCGAGCCTATTTTGAGACTTTGGTTATCGTTTTTTTCTTTCTTAATATATATATATATATATAATGAAATGCGGTACAAATAATTTTTTTTAAAGTATGTAAAAAAAAAAAGGAGAACTCTTTATATATTTCAATGTGATTATAGATTTTTTTTTAATAGGGAGAACGAAAAAAAATATATTGATTTGCATAATTGCATGTATTCAGGAAGAACACTTTTTTTTTTTAGGGAACCAATTTAAATTAATTTTATTTATTCTCAAAATTTTAATTTATGAAAAAAAAATTATCTAGGCAAAAATATAGTTGATAATAAAAAAATTAATATTAATTTTGAATTTTTATAATTCTAACACAAAAGTGTGACATTAGAGTTAATATTAACACAAATATTTTTTATTAGTGTGTAAATAACATACTTATTAACACACTTAAAATATAATGTATTTAAAAGGTACTTATAAACACATATATTTTTAATGTGTTAAAAGGAGTGTGACTATAGTTAGCGTTTATTATCGCGTGTGGTAATTGAGTATATATTCACACACTTATTATTAAATGTTGTTATAAAAATACATATTACCACACTAAAATTTTTAATGTGACTACATAATACTTTTTACAACATTTATTTTATAGTGTGATAAAAAGCGTGTGACAAAAGACCTTTTTTCTTGTAGTGTTTCTATCATTAGAGTGATCATTATTTTACAATTTCTATAGTTCACAAGCATTTTTTTTGGGAACAACAAAACTTTTTATTAATGCATGGGTATGAGGAATACCCAAAAAATTTAACAATAAGTTACATGAAGAAAGCAAATAATTAGGTGATAAAATCTAACCTAGCACGATACAGGTTCTCTAATCTATTTCTCAAAATAATTCCAGTTTTGTATCAACTTGTGTGCCTTAAACCATCTGAAAGTTAATTAGTAGTTTGATATTCTCCACTATCTTCTCTTCGTTACACGTTCCCCTTTAAAGGTCTCATTGTTCCTAGTTGACAAGCATTATGTATGCCTGATCGAATTGATATAAATTTTCAAATCTAAAATATAAGAACTAATTTTTACTTGGTCTTGAGTAAATTAACTATGCACATGTTTTTACAACTAATAGCCTATAAAATAATTGAAAAAAATGTATAAATTGAGCCTTCAATTATTATCTCGAATATTAATTGACCCATGGACTATTTTCTAATATATTTTGGTCAACTAATGGTTTTCTTCAAAAAAAAAAAAAAAAATGGATAGAATCAAATCTGCAATAAATAAGATCATTTTAAAACTGAAATCCAAAGTAATTTTGAAAAATATCTACAAAACTAAAAGTTCAATTTTCCCAAAATATTTATAAATGTGTCATAGCATGATTGTATTTTTATACTTATCTTTTATTATACGTTGAATCAAATTCTCAAAAAATCTGAAAAGTTATTACCACTCCAACTGTCCTAAATTAGATTTTTTGGAAGTTAAATATCCACCCCTTTTGGAACTAAGGTCTAGGTAGTGGTGCTCTAACCACTTGAGCTATCCCACTTTGTTTAATTTTAAAGTTGTTTATTAGTATTAAATGGATAAAGTAGAGGGTATGAAAGTCGTTTGAGTAATAAAGTAAGTAATAAAACTTTGTGAGAAATAAAGCAGAGTGATAAAGTAATAACAATTGACATGTGTAATTTTGAAATATTTGAAGAGTGTAGTTTAAAGTGAAAATGTGTTTTATTGTTAAATAAAGAAATGCACAATCTAAATTGGGACATCCATTTTTTACAAATGCACAATCTAACTTAAAATCGGAGGGAGTACTACTTTCTCCGTTTTATAATAAACAAAATGAACACCCATGTGGCCATGTATTACGCGAAATGTTAATAAAAAAAATTATTCATAATACACTGTGTATTAACAAATAATCCAAATAAAAATTAGAGAATTACATAATTTATTAAAATTATTCACTAATTTATTATTATAATTTAATAGTAGAGTAATTCTTCAAATAAATCTTTTTTTCTTTAAATTATTAATATTAAAGATAGTAAATATTGGAGTATCATATATTATTGATGTATCATCACAATTATTTAAAATAAATTCAATATTAATTATGATAACACCTAAATAATACCATATATAATGACATTTAAATAAACACTTTATAAAAATATAACAAATCATACAAAAATTAATAATTATTCTTTATAAACTGTATATTTTAAAGTTCTCTTTCGCTAAGGGTACTTGCACTTTGGTGATATCTTTTAATTCCTTAATTTTGCTACTTTTGCAAACTGAACATTTTAGTTAGAAATTTTTTGACGGTTATAGTACCTGAGATATATTATGTAATTTATTATGGACATTTCTGTATATATTATGCTAAATTTGAACGAGGTCATTTCGACTAATATATTGTGCTAAAACGATCAATGCAATCCCCAACTAACTAATTAAATATTGGTGTGCTGATTATCTCAATTTTGTGTATCCTATTCTTTAATTTCATCCTTAATTCGATTTTAAATTATAAAATTAGCTATTTTATTTTGAGTGAGTCTTTTTGTGCACTCGGTGCACTGTGCATATCAAGTGGGCGTACTTTTAAATAGTTTCAATTGTTTTTATTTAAGTGATGCAACTGGTAAACTATATTAATATTATGTGAAACAACATTTTTTTTTAGGCAAACGCAAAATTGTTCGGTTTTTTTGGAAAACGCAAAATCTTCATTAATCAAGATTTATGATGTATGAATATTAGATATTGAACCAACTTAATTATCTTAAGAAATATCCACTCTAAACTAGACATGCACTTACCACAAGCATCCTTGTAGCTCTTCAATGATTATATATTCCAGCGTAGCAAATATATTGTTCTTATGAACTCCCGGCACCCTTTAAAACTTTGATACGTTGACCAGCAGCCTTTGGATCTTTTTATGATGAGGACTAAAGTATTTCAGATAATCAAATTAGTTGAGAAATATAGTGCATGTTAGCAGTAACTAAAATTATCTCTAGTGTGATGAACAATTAGTATATATATTGGCAATTATTTTTGTGAAACTCTGTGCACATATAAGTTTTCTGATTTACTATATAATGAACTCTAGGATTATATTAGAGGTTCTGAGTCACAAAATTATCACTTATAATATTGTGTTGCATTTTTTTGTTATAATAACTTATACTTTTCGTTAATACTGTGTTTCATTTTTCAATTGTAATAACTTACACTTTTCAATAAAATATTGTGTTGCACTTTTCACTAATATTGTGTTGTACTTTTTAGTTATAATCAGGGACAGGCCCCAGTAAGTGTGCAGGGGGGGTCACTGGGCCCCCCACCAATTTTTTTTTATATATATATATATTATATTTTTTTTTGGAATTATTTATATTATGTTTTAATTAAGATTACTTGCACACTTCAAATATAAAAATAATTCACAAAATAGATACATTTACTATATTATTTTATTTTTAAAATTATTATTAATTTTATATCCACATTTTCTCTTATTAATGCACCTCACTAATTTTTTTTAGACCTCACAAAATCTATTTTATACTTTATTAAATCACCTAAACTGAATTCTTACTTTATTTGATCTCACACTCCACTAAATTTACATTTATTAAAAAGTGAGTCAATCAAAATATAAAAATCACTACGGAGGGGTAGTATATTTTAAGTTCTACATTTGACTAATAGTGACTAAAGTCTCAACAACTATCGGAGTTGCATACTTTTTCACAAGCTAGAACAATCAAAATTACTTTCTTTCAAAACATAACAAAAATTGTTAAATTTAAATTAATGAAATGAGATGTTTTGAAAAATTTATAATAATTTTTTTTGTATATATAAATATTTTGTCTTTGTATTAATGTATTGGACCCCCAATCTGTAATTTCTGGGCCGTCACTGATTATAATGATTTATATTTTTTATTAATATTATATTACACTTTTTAATAATAGTGACTTACACATTTCAGAAAAAAAAATTAATAAAAAATAAGTCAAATGAACAACTCAAGTTCTTATATGAACTCGAGCTAGCCTATTTGAGACTTTGGCTATCGTTTTTTCCTTTCTTTTCTACCGTTAACGTGATCATTATTTTACAATTTTATATAGTTGACAAGCATTATGTATGCCTGAACTGATATAAATTTTTAAATCTAAAATATAAGAACTATTTTTTACTTGGTCTTGAGTAAATTAACTATGCACATGTTTTTGCAACTAATAGCCTTAAAATAATTGAAAAAAATGTATAAATTGAGCCTTCAATTATTATCTCGAATATTAATTGAGCCATGGACAATTTTAGGTTCAAGTAAATTCTCTATTTTCTAATATATTTTAGTCAATTAGCAATTTTCTTTCAAAAACTAATGAATAGAATCAAATCTGCAACAAACAGGATCATTTTAAAACTTTGAAATTAAAAGTGATTTTGAAAAATATCCACCGAACTAAAAGTGCAATTTTTCCGAAATATTCATAAATGTGTAACAAGTTAGGCATAGTTCAAACTACGGTTGGAGGGGAACATGAAGTGACGTTATCGTGTAAAACAATAAGAGCATAATATATGTAAAGTGATAGATTTATGATGTGAGAGATTTCTTTTTTAAATTTATAGATGGGATATGGATATTGTTTTAGGATTCTCCCTAAATAATCAAACATCTAGCTAGTTTAATTACTTAGCATGATAGTATTTTTACTTATTTTTTATGATACGTTCTAATTTTGAATCAAATTCTCAAAAAATCTGAAAAGTTATTACTACTCCCCTATCCCCAAGTTAGATCGTGCATTTACTGTTTACACATAGTTTAATGTGAAAGTTGTTTATTATTCCTTCCATTTAACAACCGTTTGAACACTTACCTTATTCGTCCGTTCCACAATTGTTTGCACACCCATAAAAGGAAACCTCTCATAAATCTCACCCACACAATATTCACATATTTACATAAAATGTCATTACTTTTACTCTCTTTCCAATCACCTTTTTACTCTATCTATATAACTTTACAAAATCACTCCTCAATACTCCACTCATTACATTTTTTTTTTAAAAATTGTGCTCATTTTGTGGTGCAAACACTTATGGGACGGAGGGAATAATATTAATGGGATAAAGTAGAGGGTATACAAGTCTTTTAAGTTATAAAGTAAGTAATAAAATATTGGGAGTAATAAAGTAGAGTGATAAAATAATGACATATAATGTAATTTTGAGATATTTGAAGGATGTAGTTTAAAGTGAAATATGTTTTATTGTCAAATAAAGAAATGCACAATCTAAATTAGGACATTCATTTTTACAAATACACATTTAACTTGAAACGGAGGGAGTACTACTTTCTCCATTTTATAATAAACAACATGCATGAACACCCGCGTATTACGTACGCGAAATGTTAATAAAAAAAATTAGTCATAATACACTGTGTATTAAAAAAAGTCCAAATAAAAATTAGAGAAGCATAATCTTTTAAAATTAATGAATTAAATTTAATAATATATTCACTAATTTATTATTATAATTTAATAATAGAGCAATTCCTCAAATAAATCTTGTTTTCTTTAAATTATGAATAGTAAAGATAGTAAATATTATCATATATTATTCACATATCATCATAATTATTTAAAATAAATTTAACATTAATTATAATAACACCTACATAATACCATATATAATGACATTTAAATATTTTATAAAAATACGACACATCATACAAAAATTAATAATTATTCGTAATAAACTGTATATTTAAAAGTTCTCTTACTTGCATTTTGGTGATATCCTTTAATTCCTTAACTTTGCTACATTTGCAAACTTGAACATTTGATTAGAAATATATAATTTAGTGCTAGTTTTCTGACGGTTAGTACCTGAGATATATTATGTAATTTATTATGGACATTTCTAATATATATATATTATGCTAAATTTGAACGGGTCATTTGGACTAATATATTATGTTAAAACGAAATGCAACCCCTAACTAACTAATTAATTGGTGTGTTGAATATCTCAATTTTGTGTATCCTATTCTTTAATTTCATCCTTAATTCGATTTTAAATTATAAATTAGCTAGTTTATTTTGAGGGAGTCTTTTTGTGCATTTCAAGTGCGCGCACTTTTAAACAGTTTCAGTTATTTTCATTGAAGTGTCGCAACTAGTAAACTATATTAATGTTATGTGAAACAACTGAAATTGTTCGGTCTATTTGGAAACGCAAAATCTTCATTAATCAAGATTTATAATGTATGTGTTAGGATTAATGCAATATTGGATGTCATCTAATTCTATCTATCAGAAGAGTTGCTATTGTTCTGATCTTGGAGTTCAGCAAAGTTGAGTTAAGGAGTAATTCAACTGATAAGGTTTAGTGGTCTGGTTAGGAGTCAACTAATCTGAAATTATCGAGTTTGAGACAAGTCTGCTGAGACAAGTCTGCTGAAGACAAGTCTGCTGAGACAAGTCTGCTGAAGACAAGTCAGCTGAGACAAGTCTGCTGAGACAAGTCTGCTGAAGACAAGTCTGCTGAGACAAGTCTGCTGAGACAACTCCGCTGAAGCCTAGATTTTCAGAGTTAGTTAATTCTGGTTTTTCTGTTAGTTAGTTAGTTGGTTAGTGGCGGTTATCCAATGCATTGTACATCTATAAATACACCATCTAGTGCATAGGTTGTAGGTTACTGAATTTGAGAGGTTTGAGAGATCAAGCTTAGTGAATACTTGTAATCTGTAACTTTCATATTGTGATTAGTGAAGAGAGTCTTCTATGCTCCGTGGACGTAGATCATTTGATCGAACCACGTAAATCCCGTGTTTTTCTTTGAGTTCTTTATACGTTTCAATTCATTGCGTTTCTAGTTGTCTTGATTTATCATTTGTAAGGAGTTGCTTTGTGAATACAATTCCGTAACAATTGGCGCCGTCTGTGGGAAGTCGAAGATAAAGTCAAGGATCAGAAATGGGCTCTGTGAAGTTGGAGATAGAGAAATTCAATGGTAAGACAGATTTTGGCTTATGGAAAGCCAAGATGAAGGCTCTCCTGTCACACCATGGGCTGAAAGAGGCCCTTACTCCTCTTGACCCCGCTGCATCCGATGCAGACCAGGCCAAGAAAGAAGAGCTTATGGAAAAAGCTTACAACATTGTTGTTCTAAGTTTGGGAGACAATGTGTTCAGGGAAGTTATGAAGGAGAAGGATGTTGCTGCTGTATTTGAGACCCTTGATGATCTGTATTTGACACAATCTTTGTCAAACCAGATGTTTATGGAGAGGAAGCTCAACAACTTTAAGATGACTGATGATAAGACCCTTGATGAGCAGTTATTAGAGTTCATGCAAGCTGTTGATGATCTTGAAAATGTTGGAGTTACCTTAGATGATCACAAGAAGTCTTTTCTACTTTTGGAGTCCTTACCACCTTCATATGATAGCTTCAAGGATGCTTTGCTGATTACCAAGGAGGGCAAGACAAAATTCAAAGAAGTCTTGTCTATTCTGAAAACTAAGAGTTTACATGTAGCAAACTCAACCAAGAAGACCAAGAACCAAGCTGAGGGTCTTAATATCAAACTCAAGAATGACAAGAAAGGAGGGCAAGGCAAGAAGTTTCATGCCAAGCCAAATCAAAAGAAGAATGGGTTTGTAGCCAAGAGCAGAGCTTGCTACAAATGCCATAAAGAAGGACATTTCATTAAAAACTGTCCTGAGCATAAGAAGTCTACTGATCCTGCCAAAGCTGATGTAGCAGAGGCAAAAGGATATGATAGTGCAGAAGTTATGAGCATAACAGATAGCAAACTTGTTAATGAATGGGTGTTGGATTCTGGATGTTCATTCCATATGTGTCCCACCAAATCTTGGTTTCAAAACCTGGAAATGATGGATGGTGGATCAGTTATGTTGGGTAATGATGAAAGCTGCAATGTGAGGGGTATTGGCACTGTGAGGGTGAAGATGTTTAATGATAAACATGTGATCCTGACCAATGTCAGATTTGTTCCAGATTTGAAGAGAAACCTTATATCTCTTGGCACACTAAATGCTTTGGGTTATGAATTCAAGACTGAAAAAGGATGTTTGTTTGTCACCAAAGCTGATAGAATAGTGATGCAAGGGAAGAAATCTAATGGTCTATATTCTTTAATTGGTGAGACAATCACAGGTGCTGCTGATGTTACCATGAGTTCTGAAGATGCTATGCTTTGGCATAAGAGGCTGGCACATGTGGGTGAGAAAGGTCTGATGGAGTTATCCAAGAAGGGGGCATTCCACCAGAAGACATTCAAAAGCCTGGAGTTCTGTGAGCAGTGCATTCTTGGCAAGGCCAAGAAGAAGTCATTCCAGAAGGGTGAGCACACTACCAAGGAGCTGCTGGATTATGTTCATTCAGATGTTTGGGGGCCATCAAGGACTGAAACCATTGGTGGAGGTAAGTATTTCATGTCAATTATAGATGACTATTCTAGAAAAGTTTGGGTGTTCATTCTCAAACAGAAGAGTGAGGCCTTTACAAAATTCAAAGAATGGCTACTTGAGATAGAGAACAAGAAAGGAAAGTCCTTAAAACATTTGAGGACAGATAATGGCCTTGAGTATCTATCAGCTGAGTTCAATGAATTTTGTAAAGAGAAGGGCATTACTAGACATAGAACTGTCCCTCTTAATCCACAGCAAAATGGATTAGCAGAGAGAATGAATAGAACTATTCTAGAACGGGTCAGATGCATGTTAGCTGATGCTAAATTACCTAAAAGCTTTTGGGGAGAAGCTGTATGTACTGCATGTTACTTGATAAACAAAACTCCCTCATATGCTTTAGAAGGTAAAACCCCAGATGAGATCTGGTATGGCAAGTTGTCTGATTATTCAAAACTTAAAGTGTTTGGATGTCAGGCATATGCACATATTAGACAGGATAAGCTTGAGCCAAGGGCTCTAAAATGTATATTCATTGGCTATCCAATAGGTGTCAAGGGCTATAGACTGTGGTGCCTTGAACCTGGTCATAAGAAAGTAATAATCAGCAAAGATGTTGATTTTAATGAGAAGGTAATGGGATATCCTCATAATGGAAACTCCCATGACCTAGATGGAAGAATTGTAAATGAGTCAGAAGAGAGTTTCTCAGTTGAGGTGGAGTTTCCCACATCAGGAGAGTTGACCCCAGAGGAGGTGGACAACTTTGCTGATACAGGAGACAACACCCCTGATGAGGTTGTTCCAGAACAGGTCCCAGAAGATGATCCAGAAGATCATTCAGAAGATGAGGCCATGGAGGACAACCCTACTGATCTGAGAAATTACAGCCTTGTAAGAGATAGGCTCAGGAGGCAGATTCACCCCCCATCTAGGTTTGGTCAGGCTGATCTTGTGTCATATGCTCTGATCACAGCAGAAGAGGTGGAGCACTATGAGCCAAGAAACTATAAGGAAGCTATCACCAGTCCTGAAAGAGAGCAGTGGATAGCAGCCATGTCAGAAGAGTTGCAATCCTTAGAGAAGAATGAGACCTGGATCCTTGTGGAGAAGCCAGACAACCAGAAGTTGGTCAGCTGTAGATGGCTGTTCAAGAAGAAGCTTGAAGTTGGATTTGGTGGTGCTAGAGAGCAGATCAGATTCAAGGCTAGGTTGGTGGCAAGAGGATTCACACAAAGAGAAGGCATAGACTTCAATGAGGTATTCTCTCCTGTTGTTAAACACTGTTCAATAAGATTACTTTTGTCTAAGGTTGCTCAAGATGATCTTGAGTTACATCAGCTAGATGTTAAAACTGCATTCCTACATGGAGAACTAGCTGAAACAATATATATGCACCAACCAGAAGGGTTTATCATGCCTGAAACTCAAAGTAAGGTATGCTTGCTTAAGAAATCATTGTATGGGCTCAAGCAGAGTCCTAGACAATGGTATAGAAAGTTTGATACATTCATGCTTTCTATTGGTTTCTTAAGAAGCAAATATGATGGATGTGTATATATTGGTAAACAAGATTATCTAGAGAGCACCTATCTACTGATCTATGTAGATGATATGTTAATAGCTAGCAAGAGTATGAGAAAGATTACCCAGCTGAAGCAGCAGCTGAGTAGCTAGTTCGAGATGAAGGATTTGGGTGAAGCCAAGAGAATATTAGGCATGGATATTCTCAGAAACAGGAAAGCAGGGAAGCTGTTCTTGTCCCAGAAAGGTTACATCCAGAAGGTGTTGAGAAGATTCCTTATGCACCAGTCCAGACCTGTTAGTACCTCGTTTGGCCAGCAATTTAAGTTGTCAGCCAAGCAATCTCCTCAAACAGCTGAAGAGAAGAAGCAGATGCTTACTGTTCCTTATGCAAATGGAGTAGGAAGTCTCATGTATGCTATGGTTTGTAGCAGACCAGATCTTGCCTATGCTGTTAGTATGGTGAGTAGGTTCATGGGAAATCCAGGAAAGCTACATTGGGAAGCTTTAAAGTGGATTCTAAGATATCTGAATGGTTCAGAAGACTTAGGATTACTGTTTGAAAAATCAGCTGATACCAAGAGACCTTTGATTGGATTTGTGGATTCTGATTTTGCTGGAAACATAGATACAAGGAAGTCTTTATCTGGTTATGTGTTTACATTGTATGGCACTGCTATCACCTGGAGAGCAGCTTTACAATCTATGGTGACCTTATCCACAACAGAAGCTGAATACATAGCCTTAACAGAAGCTGTGAAGGAAGCAATGTGGTTGAAGGGCATTCTGAGAGATTTTGGCATATTTCAGAAAAGTGTTCCTATGCTGTGTGATAATCAGAGTACAATTCATCTAGCAAAACATCAAGTGTTTCATGAGAGGTCAAAGCACATTGATGTGAAGTTACACTTTGTTAGAGACACCTTGGAGAAGAGCATTGTTGAAGTTTAGAAGGTAGCTTCAGAAGAGAATGCAGCTGATATGTTGACTAAGGCATTACCAAGCAATAAGTTCAATCATTGCATGGAGTTGGTAAACCTTAGCACCTGGGATGTTCATTAAGAAGAAAATGGACAAACAGCCTTGAGGAGGGCTGAGAAGAAGGCAATCTTGCATTAAGGTGGAGAATTGTTAGGATTAATGCAATATTGGATGTCATCTAATTCTATCTATCAGAAGAGTTGCTATTGTTCTGATCTTGGAGTTCAGCAAAGTTGAGTTAAGGAGTAATTCAACTGATAAGGTTTAGTGGTCTGGTTAGGAGTCAACTAATCTAAAATTATCGAGTTTGAGACAAGTCTGCTGAAGACAAGTCTGCTGAGACAAGTCTGCTGAAGACAAGTCTGCTGAGACAAGTCTGCTGAAGACAAGTCTGCTGAGACAAGTCTGCTGAAGACAAGTCTGCTGAGACAAGTCTGCTGAGACAAGTCTGTTGAGACAAGTCTGTTGAGACAACTCCGCTGAAGCCTAGATTTTCAGAGTTAGTTAATTCTGGTTTTTCTGTTAGTTAGTTAGTTGGTTAGTGGCGGTTATCCAATGCATTGTACATCTATAAATACACCATCTAGTGCATAGGTTGTAGGTTACTGAATTTGAGAGGTTTGAGAGATCAAGCTTAGTGAATACTTGTAATCTGTAACTTTCATATTGTGATTAGTGAAGAGAGTCTTCTATCCTCCGTGGACGTAGATCATTTGATCGAACCACGTAAATCCCGTGTTTTTCTTTGAGTTCTTTATACGTTTCAATTCATTGCGTTTCTAGTTGTCTTGATTTATTATTTGTAAGGAGTTGCTTTGTGAATACAATTCCGTAACAATTGGCGCCGTCTGTGGGAAGTCGAAGATAAAGTCAAGGATCCGAAATGTTGAGTACAAAGGTCAAACAAATGTCCCATATCGGAAAGGCATTGAAGGATTGTGGCTATAAAAGGATGGACTAGTATCCCCATTGGTATGAGGCCTTTTGGGGAAACTCAAAAGCAAAGCCGTGAGGGTTTGGCAAACCCAAAGCGGACAATATCATACCAAGTGTGGGGGATACGGAAGGGTCCAGTCCCAGAAAAACCATAACAAATGGCGCCGTCTGTGGGAAGAACGAACCCAGGGCCATAATCCGGACGAGTGTGCTCGATGTCAGTAAATAGTTGGACGAACCAGAACCCCTTGGAGGAACGACAGTCTCGATGAGATAGGCAATATGGTCTAGACAGAGCAAACCCGTCTCTTTGCGGCAGTAGTCTAGCTAGCTAAGTGATCTAGTTAGAGCGGGGTCGTTTGAGGGGAGGCACGTGGTCCATTGTTTGAAGGGGAGGATTGTTGAGTACAAAGGTCAAACAAATGTCCCACATCGGAAAGGCATTGAAGGATTGTGGCTATAAAAGGATGGACTAGTATCCCCATTGGTATGAGGCCTTTTGGAGAAACTCAAAAGCAAAGCCATGAGGGTTTGGCAAACCCAAAGCGGACAATATCATACCAAGTGTGGGGGATACGGAAGGGTCCAGTCCCAGAAAAACCATAACAGTATGAATATTAGATAGTGAACCAACTTAATTACCTCAAGAAATATCCACTCTAAACAAGACATGCACTTACCACAAGCATCCCTCCCCTTGAAGTCCTTCAATGATTATATATTCCTGCGTAGCAAATATATATGAACTCCCGGACATGCTCCCTTTAAAACTTTGATACGTTGACCAGCCAACAGCCTCTTTCCTCTGGATCTTTTTATGAACCCTCAGGACTAAAGTACTTCAGATAATCAAATTAGTTGGGAAATATAGTGCATGTTAGCAGCAACTAAAATTCTCCAGTGTGATGAACAATTAGTAAATTGTCAATTATTTTTGTCAAACCATGTACCCATATAAGTTTTCTGATTTACTATATAATGAACTCCAAAGTTAGAGGTTCTGAGTCACAAAATCATCATTTATAATATTTCTCCTCGTTCTCTCTATAGAATTCTCCTAATAAATTTTTAGAGAACCCAATCTAGATCACAAGTTCGTAGATGAGAATTACGTGGATACCGTAGTAGAGGATCTTGCATATGAATTACTGTAAGGATTATTTTATGCTTTAATTATTTTTTATATATATGTTATATACAGTCATATCAGATTCATTGTTTGAGAACATTTTAACTTCCACGGCTACAGCCTACGTGTATAGTGTTCGTATCTCAAAAATCCAACACTTTTAAAATGCACATAAATTACACAATCCACCTCGTGCATACAAAAAATAAACGTCAATTAGCAAAGTGGAATAAATATTTAATCCATAAACTGAAACAAAAGCAAAATACTTTCACAAAAATAGGGAGAATTAGAGTTCTATTCACCATCAATGCACACAAGTGTGTATATAGATGAAAAGAAAACACTTTCACGAATTTAGTGAAGGAGGGTACTGTTGTATGCACTTTTATCGGGTTGACTCGGATGTGGACTGTTTTTAGTATGATACAAACATATATGATTAAACGGGGGTTATTACGCGTTTAGGGAGTATTTATGATGATTTGTGATGATCTTATGAAGAACAATGAAGAACACCAAAAGTAGCTTCTTGGAGAAGCTAAAGCTTTGAGCTTGGGAGTGTTTATTGCTTTAGGTTGGGGTGATTGTAGGAAAAATGTAACTTGTGTACAAATGAGCCCCTTTTAGGCAATATATAGTGGTTTCTGGGGGCTGCCCGTCCTTTACACGTGGCACGCCCTCATTGGACCTATCTTCTGCCCGAAAAGGTGATTTGATGGCGCATTTAATGCTAAACCGCCTTAGGTGCTCGTCCTCGCTGAGATGCCGAGGAGCTGGGCCATGGTGGTCGCCGGAGGACCTTCGAGGAGTGTGGTCGCCACGCTCCATGCTGTCTCCCAAGGCTTCAATACTTAACTTCTCTTGCTAAAAATAGGTATGTGCTCGCCATACATTTGGGCGAGCAGCTAACTAAACATGTGCTCGCCAACATCTTTGGACGAGCACTTAAATATATTAAATACATTTATTCTATTACATTTTCTTGGTCTTGTTGACTAGTCGTCGCATGACTTTGTTGACTGGTCCTCGCCACGCAAGATGGTGACTAGGATTGACTTGTCAAAGATTGACTTCTTTGACTAGGTATAACATTTGCCCCCTGGTCGCCTTTCTTCGTATTCGTAGAATGGTAAGGCGAGCAGTCTGATCGTCCTCTTGGAAGGTGGATTTGTCTTCGACAAACAAATCCATTTTGAAATCTTGATGACGTAAATTGGAGGCGGTCGCCTCGTTTCCTACGCCGAGCACGCCTTTCGAAGCGCCTTTAATGATGACTGCTGTGACTTGTGTCAGGCGCGTGATCGGCGCCCGAGATTTGAAATGCGCGCGTGGGGCGCGTGCCGACCTCAAAGGTCGCGCGTGAGGGCCACTCTCCGAACTCGATTTCGGAAATGACCCCAATTTTTTGGGAAAATTACGGATTTTACCCCGTTTTTTGCACATAGGTCCCTGATCGACTTTTGCCTATAAATAGGACCTTCTTCCTCTTCAAAACACTTTTCCATTCTGCAAATTTTCGAATTTCTTCAAGCTTTCGTCCAAGCTTTAATCTTCAAGCTTTTCCGGCGTGTGTTGTGGTGGTTTTCGATCGTCAACAAGGTAAAAAACATACATTTCTTTCTTTAAAAACTCTTTCTCCCCCATTTCTATAGAAAAAATGGAGGTCGGTGGCTCCGATGGTGGCTCCGATGGTGGTCCGCCGCCGTTGGACGGTGGTGCCGCAAATTCCGGCGAGGCCGATCGACTAGCCTTAGCCTTGATTGAGAGGGCATCCTCTTCGGACTCTAGGATCCACTCCCCTGACCCTATAAATGTTAGAGTCCGCAATCTTGGAAAAGCAGTGGTCGTCGACGTCGACGAGCTCGATGAATCTGAAAGGGACGATGCCGACAATGATGCCGAGGAGGGTGATGCCGAGGAGAGTGGCAGCGAAACTGACTCCGATCTACGCGATCAGGGTTTGGATCGAGGGGTGGGCGAGCAGATAGAAACTGCCCAAGTCGAGGAGACCTTGACAAGGAGTCTCCGCGAGGACTTTGAGGAGGTTGTTCAATATGCGGAGAGCATAAAGGACATCTTGAGTGGTAGGGAGAATTTGGATGGCGACGAGGTCTCGAGGGAGGCCTACTATAAATATTTCAGCGAATACCTTCCTCGAGAGGTTCCTCGCCCGCATCGAGAAGCTTTCCAAACAATATACGAGGCGAGCAAGTATGCGAGCAAAGTCTCCTCGGCGCAGCTAGAGAATTCCCGAAAGAAGTATCAATTGCCGGCCGACGTCTGCTTTTTTGTTCCTCGCCCGGATGAGAGGGCCGACCAGCCGCCAGAAGGCATGGTCGCCGTCAACATCGGCATGATGGAGGCAGGGCTGAGGTTCCCCCTGCATCCCAGTATCTCAAATTTTTTAGTCTTCTTAAAGGTGGCCCCTTCTCAAATTCTGCCGAACGGTTGGTCAAACCTGATCAGAATTCTTACACTGTTCGGCCTGGTAGCGGCCGAGAATGGATGTCGGAACACATGGCTTAGCCCGAAAGAGATTAACTATCTGCTTCAGGCGGCCGAGGCCGGAGGGAAAGTAGGCCATGGATACTATTATGTAAGAGGCCGAGATAATTTTAAATTGGTTGAAGGGGTTCCCAACAAGATTAGAGATTGGAATACCAACTAGTGGTGGGTAGCCGGGGACTCGAAAAGTCCAGTGAAGCCGGATGGGTCCTCTGCTCGCATTCCCATCGAGACTGAGTATCAAAGAATTCGTGGTAAGTCTTTTTATTTCTGCTCGTTCTTGTCTATACTGAATATCTCCTCGCTTTTGTAGGTGAAACTGCTCGCAAGAAGACTGCCGATCACCGTCTCACGCCCCTCTTCCAATACCATGTTTACTGCGTTCTCAATCGTCGCTACCTGGAGAGGTCCTGCCGATTTCTGAACAGGGAGTGTATGCGTGAGCGAGCAGGTCACAGAGTACCTCCTCATCATTTCACTCGAGAGTTCCCTCCAGGTATCAAAATATTTCTAAGTTTTCATTTTTTTGAAATTACTCTTCGTAGACACTAACTTCTCGTTTTTCTTTCTAGTAGTGGTTCCACAAAGGGTTGTTACTTATCTTCCTCCCACTGTTGAAGTTGATCGCATAACATCGAACAGGATGCTTCAAAAAGCAAGAATGCTCCACGAGCGCAGGATCGTTGATGGCGCCGGCAAGAGGAAAGGAGCGGAGACCTCGGGGGCTCCACCCAAGAAAATTGCTAAACCAACCCGAGGGGGTTCTTCTCGCCCACCTGCTGCCGAGCAGAGGGCCGTGCCAGTTAGAGAAAAGAGGATCTCGCCGAGGAGATCTCCTCCGCCGAGGGGTGACTCGCCTCCCCCCAGACAGGTCGTATCCCCTCTCCCCCGAAGCACTCGGTCGCGAGAGACCGCAGCGAGCTCGTCGGCCGGGGAGAGGGCTCAGGGAGATAACACACTTCTCGGCTGGGATGCCGCAAGGGTTGCCAAGTAAGCTTACTTATCAAAAAGACTTTAGAATATTTTCAAGTACTTTTTTCTAATTTTTTCCTTCTTCTCTAATAGTGTTGCCGACTATCCGATCGCCCAAATCTTCAACGAGAACCTTCTCGACTTCTACTGGTCGCGGGATCCGGTCGATAGAGAGTCTCTGAATCCGATCGCTCTGAGGGCGGTGAAGCACCTGCCTCGATCGTTGACGACCACTCTGGTCGATGAGGTCAACAACCACAACGCCATGGAAAATGCGCGCCTGGTCGCCATTGATTTGAGCCGAGCCTCTTACACCATAGAGAAGCTCGCCTGCCAGATCGTTGATGGTCGCAAGATCAGCGAAGATAGGGGTGCGAAGCTTGCCCAAATGGCCAAGGCCAAAGCTGTCGTTGAAGGGCAGCTGGTCGCCTCTGAGGAGAAGGTGGTCGACCTTGAGACTAAACTGGCCGACGTCGAGGCAAAGTTGGCCGATTCTGAGGCCCAACTTGAGACGGTTCGAAAGAAGGATCAAGAAGATCTCCAAGAGATCGAACGTCTCCGTGCTCGCCTCAAGACTGCCGAGGACGAGGTAAGAACTCTTGCAAACAAATCTGCAGATGATGAGGAAGAGTTGACCACTCTTCGACAAGAGCTGGTCGGTATGACGGATGAGCGAGATGAGATCACTGAACTCGCTAGGAGTGTGGCCATTATAACTGTGGCACTCACTGCCCACGGGCTTATTCATAGATTACTGGAAGTTCATCCTGAGGTGGACGTGACTCCGCTCGGCGGGCTTTTGGACGACCTCCTTATGAAGGAAAACCCAAAACCGGAATCAGAACTCCCTTTGCTCCCTCTAATGCAACTGGGACTTCAGTTCCCTAGGCTTTTGGGTATTCCGGTATTTTTCACGGATCCTCCGCAAGAACGCCCAGCTCAGCAAAACGAGCAGGATGCTGCCGCCGAGGAGGCAGTTATCGGCGAGCAGGATGCTGCTGCCGAGGGGGAAGTTGCCGGCGAGCAGGATGCTGCTGGCGAAGGGACTACTATAGAGACTTAGTTTCTCTCTTTTTTTTTTCTTTTTTTTTTTGTTTGTTTAGGACTGCTCGGCCTCTAAGGCCTTTTTTGTAATTTCAGCCTCTTAAGGCTTTTCAATGAATGGAACTTTTGCTTGTATGCAGTTTGATTTCAATTTGTGTTATGATAATTTTTTGCAAGTACTTTTAATAAATATTTCTTATTTTTCTTTCATTGGTTTGCGTTCGACGTTGTTATCTTGCGAGCATCTTTAAAAAAGAGTGCTCATCTTTTCTTTGCGAGCCTCTAAGAAAGAGTGCTCGTCTTTGCTTTGCGAGACTCTAAGAAAGAGTGCTCGTCTTTCCTTTGCGAGACTCTAAGAAAGAGTGCTCGTCTTTCCTTTGCGAGACTCTAAGAAAGAGTGCTCGTCTTTCCTTTGCGAGACTCTAAGAAAGAGTGCTCGTCTTTCCTTTGCGAGCCTCTAAGAAAGAGTGCTCGTCTTTTAGAGTTAACCATTCGTCGGTTGAACTCTTTGTTTGATAGGTAGTGATCGTCTTCGCCACTACCTTGCGAGCATCTTTAAACAAGAGTGCTCGTCTTTTGTTTCCTAGATGGCTACACAGAGCCTTGTCTAAAATTTCAAACTTATCTAACACTTGATGGAAATTTAAAACTTTACTTGTATTGAAATGATGATTAGATACAAACTATACAAATATGAAAGAATTAAAAACTTACTGGTAATACTTCTTCAGCTTGACCGTGTTCCATGGGTACTTGCTCGGCTTGCCCTCCAGATCTTCTTGCTCGTACGATCCGTTCAGGAGTGTGCGCGTTATTTGGTACGGACCCTCCCAAGTCGGGCCAAGTATGCCGATGGACTGCTCCGTCGCCCTCCGAAGTACGAGCTGGCCGATAGTGAACTGGCGAGCACGTACTTTGGTGTTGTAGTAGCGTTCTGACCTTTGCTTGTAGACCACATTCTTCTCGTCCGCTGTTAGCCTTCGCTCTTCTAGGAAGTCCAAGTCGGAGAGCTGTGCATCGTTATTCAACTGCTCGTCATAATTTGCCACTCGAAAAGTTGGGACTTGCCCTTCTGCTGGTATGACAGCTTCGGTTCCGAACGCGAGCGCGAACGGAGTTTCACCAATAGAATTCCTCGTGGTCGTCCAATATGCCCACAGAACCATGTGTAGCTCGTCCGCCCATTTGCCCTTCAATCCATCCAGCTTAGCTTTCAAGGTGTGCTTGATGATTTTGTTGATCGCCTCTACTTGACCATTTGATTGTGGATGATAGGGTGTTGAAATTTTTTTCTTGATGTTCCACTCTGAGCAGAAATTCAGCATGTCTTGACTTGTGAATTGACGTCCGTTGTCGGTCACTATTGCTCGTGGTAGGCCGAACCTGCAAATTATGTTCTTCCAAATGAAGCTTGTCATTTGGCCCGTTGTAATGGTCTTCAACGCCTTTGCCTCTGTCCATTTGGTGAATTAATCGACTGCTACGACTACGAAAGTTACTCCCCCCGCAGCTGGTGGGAAAGGTCCGATGATGTTGATCCCCCACTTCGCGAAAGGCCACGAACTATACACCGAGATGAGCTCGTCTGGTGGTGAGTGAATGGCGGGAGCGAAGGCTTGACATCTCTTGCACGTCTGCGCGTAATGGATTGCATCTTTCTTCAGTGTTGGCCAAAAGTAGCCTTGCCTTATTATTTTTAAAGTGAGCGCTTGCCCCCCTGTATGATTTCTGCATGCTCCATCGTGGATTTCGTGCATGACGATCTTCGCTTCGTCTTCTCCGAGGCATTTCAATAAAGGCATTGAAAAACCCCGTTTGTACAGCTGGTCGCCCACAATTGTGTACCTTGCGGACCTGAGTTGCAATCTGGTTGCTTTCAATTTGTCTGCCGAGAGCTCGCCGGTCTTGATGTACTTGGTGATCGGCGACCTCCAGTCCTCGTCGCTGGTCGCTTCAACCTGCAAAATTTGACCTCTTTTCACCGATGGGGAAGAAATTTTGGTGATGGTTGCTTCTGAAAATATTGCCTCCCCCTCTGAAGTGGCCAGCCGAGCTAACGCATCTGCTTGCGTATTTTCCTCCCTAGGGATTTGCTCGATGTGGATTTGATCAAATTGCTCGAGTAATCCTTTCACTAGGTCTTGATATTTTATCATTTGATCGCCGCGAGCCTCGTAGTCGCCCATAATTTGACATACAACCAGCTGAGAGTCAGAAATTTTTTTCAGTTTTCTGGCGCCCACGGCCATAGCCATCTTGATTCCTGCAACCAGAGCCTCGTACTCTTCTTCGTTGTTGGTCGCCCGATACTCGAATTTGATCGCCGAAGAAAACGTCTGTCCGGTTGGGCTGGTGAGGACAACTCCTGCCCCTGCTTTGGTGCTCGTCGACGAGCCATCGACGAACAGTGTCCAAGGAAGTTCGATTCCCTCGTCCAATTTTTCTGGAAAAGTGAGCTCTACAATGAATTCTGCCAGCACTTGTCCCTTGATTGCCGTTCTGGGTGCGTAGGTGAGACCAAATTTCCCGATCTCCACCGACCATTTCAAAAGTCTTCCCGTGGTATCCGGACGATGCAGTGCTCGTCGGAGAGGAAAAGTGGTGAGGACGACCACCTCGTGGTCGAACAGGTATTGCCTTAATTTTATGACGCTCATGACTAGTGCGTACGCCAATTTTTCCATTGGAGTATATCTCAACTCCGCATCTCTCAGTGTTTGACTTACGTAGTAGATAGGCAGAAGTGTGCTCCCCTCAGCTCGGACGAGCACTGAACTGATCGCACAGTCAGTGGCCGCCAAGTATAGATACAAAATTTCGCCGGGGACTGGCTTAGATAGGACTTTCGGATCCGATAGATATTCCTTTAAATTTTCGAAAGCTTTCTCACACTCATCGGTCCACTCGAACTTTCCTTTTTTCAGAGCGTCGAAAAAAGGTTTGCAACGATCGCCCGTGCGTGCAATGAATCTATTCAGCGATGCAAGGTGGTGTAGGTGATCCTCTTTCTTTGGATTTAACTTCATGTTGTACTCTTTTAGGATATCGAAAGTCATGGCAAGGTGGTGTAGGTGATCCTCTTTCCGTAAGCTTTTGACAACGATGTCGTCGATATAGACCTCCACCATCTCACCGATGTGTTTCTCAAACATCTTGTTTACCAGTCTTTGGTATGTTGCCCCCGCGTTTTTCAAACCGAAAGGCATTCTCTTCCAGCTATACATATCAAGCGCAGTCATGAAGGCCGTATGTCGCTGGTCATCAGGATGCATTGCAATCTGATGGTACCCTGCGAAGGCATCCATGAAAGTTAACATCTCGTGCCCCGCTGTGTTATCTACTAGGTGATCAATGTGGGGCATCGGAAAGTGATCTTTCGGACAGGCGTCGTTTAAATCTGTGAAGTCTATACACAATCTCCACGACCCGGTTATTTTTTTGACGAGAACTGGATTTGCCAACCACTCGGGATCAGTTCCAGTTTTCTCGATTAATTTGTTGTCGATTAATTTCTTGATTTCGACCGCCAAAGCCGCACTTTTATCTGGCCCAAATTTTCTTCGTTTTTGGGTGATGGGTCTCCTTGCTGGATCAATATTCAATCTATGGCAGGCATGATTCGTGGGAATGCCCACCATATCTTCGTGCGACCAGGCGAATGCACCGATGTTTTCTTTCAAAAATGCGACCATGTCTGATCGCAAATGTTCTGGTAAATTCGAACCTATGAATACCTCGAGTTCTGGATGAGCTTCATTTAAATGGATGGTTTCAAGGTCCTCTACTGAAGTCGCCCGCTCTTTAGGCTCCTTCCAACGAGGGTCCTCAATTCCGAATTTTGGCTCAAAGCCTAACCTAGGCTCCAGATCTGGAAAGTTCTCTAGAGACTGGTCGTCGGGGATCTGGTCGCCCGAATCTGTCTGCTCGTCGATTTCCATTGGGGTGTGGTCGTCCACTTCCATGGAGGCGTGTTCGTTCGCCTCCACTTGGTGGTCGTCGGAACTACGACTGCACTCCCCAACTTCAATCTTTCGGTACTTGCTAGGAAGACCCTCCAAGTAGTTCATTTGTTTTGTTTGTGTTTGACACTCAATATACTTTCCAACCATAGCACTTTCTTTAGAATGACGTTTTGCAAAACGGACGAGACACCCCTTCGCCCGCGTCTGATCGCCCTTGACGGTTATAACTCCCGCCGGGGTTGGAAATTTTACACAGTAATAAAAGGTAGAAACGGCCGCCTTGAACTCGTTGAAGAAAGGTCGGCCAAGGAACACATTGTAGGACGAAGGCATATCGATGACCAAGAAGTCGAACTGCCTAGCATGATGCATCTCAGGCTCTTTTGACGATGCCAACTCCAGAGACAGTCTGATTTTCCCAATGGGAAGGTTGCGTGTGTCCCCGAAACCTACGATTATATCATCGCAAGGCTCGATGTAATCTGCATATCCACCGAGAGCATCCAAGGTATGTTTGAAAAGGATGTTGGTGTATGCCCCAGTGTCGACCATCATCCGATGGACGTTTGTTCCCATGATTTTCCCTGTGATGACCAAAGCATCATTGTTTGGTTGCACCACGCCATTCAAATTGTCGTTTGTGAAAACGAGTTGGTGGGATGGAGGCTGCTCGGCAGAAAGGGCGACGCACACTTGATGCATGTTGTTAAGTGCTCGCACCTCACTCTGTTGTCGGCGAACAGACAGAGCTTTCCCGGACTGAGTTCCCCCCAAGGGGCCTTCCAAAACCATGCATGCTCCACCCATATTATCGATATCGCCTGGCGGATTGTTCGGCATGGGGGGAGCCAGTTTCTTGCGATTGAGCTGCTGGCGAAGGTCGTCGCTGTCGTCGCGACGCTTCTTGCCCCGGTTGTCGCCATTTCCTCCTCCGGACTTGATGAATTGGGTGAGCTTGCCCTCATGGTAAAGTTTGAAAAGATTTCTCACCAAGTCTCGGCATCCATTTGTGTGGTGGCCGACGGAGTTGTGGTAGTTGCAAAACTTACTACCATCGAGATTTGCATCGCTCGTATGCATTGGCTTTGCTTGGGGGAGCAGATTATTTCCCCTGATTGCGTCGTAGATGCCCCTAGGATCCACAGTGAGGGCTTCCCTGAACTGAAGAATCTCAGGAGACTCCTCGAAAGGCCTGAAGTTTGATGGGCGAGCACTACCGCCCTGAGTGGTCGCCTTCTTGGGCTGGGAAGACTCCCCAGTGTTAGAGTTTTTCTTGGGCCACACCCTTTTGGCCGCGTCCGGCTGCTCGTTAGCCTTTCCGGCATCCATAATCTCTTCCATCTGAATGAAATTTCCCGCCCTACTACGGAAATCCGCATAGGAAACGGGGAAAGAGGTATGCATAGATTCCCACGACTTGGAACCTATTCTTAGTCCGGAGATAGCTGAGATTAGCTTTGTCTCATCATTAACAGCTTCTCCGTCGATCACCAACCTATCGAAACGCTCGATAAAGTCTTTGCCTGATTCGGTTGGTGTTTGGCGAACGTTTGCCAAACGTTGCTTTGAGGCTGGGCGAGCAGCTATAGACCCGAAATGAGTCAAGAATTGTTGCCCCAGCTCTAGGAAAGAAGTGATGGAACCGGCACCCAAAGTGGTGTACCAGCGATGAGCTCGGTCTCCTAAGGTCAAGGAGAAGTTCCTGCATTGGGTAGCATCCGTTGCCCCGATTGAGGCCATGTAGCTTGCATATTCTGACAGATGCACCCTGGGGTCAGACGCCCCGTCATATGCTGCCATTGAAGGCATTTGAATCTTCCTTTGAATGGGGGCAGTGAGAATTACAACACTCAAAGGTGGAGTGGGCAGAGTGACAGGTGGGGCAGTGCCTTGCTTTGCTGCGACCACCTCTGCTCGCAATGTCTCCATCTCCAATTTCATCATCTTTTGAGTTTCGAGGAACTGGGCGAACTGCCCCTCCTCGGCTGTTTGTGGACGGGGGACGACGACCTCGTCGCGTCGGCTCCTTGCGAGAAGCGGCCGGGTGATCACCCTGATGTGATCGCCTGGGAGAACGCCTCTCTAAGTGATGGCTGTGGTAGCTCTTTGACTGAGCTCGCCCACCACCAGGCCCTACTCGTTCTAGGGCGGAGACCCTGTCTCCTTTCCTTCTACCACGGTCTTTGTGGTCATCTTTGGCTGGTCGTCGCCCGATGTCGAAGTTAACCGAGCGAGGAGCTTTCTGTGGGTCCTTGTCGCCTACTCGGTCGAAAACTGAGTTTCGAGCATACGAATCTCCCGTATGACTGTTATGGGAGCGGAAAGGTGCCTTGTTCCTTTCTCCGTCCTGGGGACGAACAGAGTAGGAATGATAAGATCGGTTGTCCTCATCATTATCGTTCATCCTCGCTTTGGCTTTGCGAGCTCTGTCGAAGACCTGATCTTTGGCCTTTTCAACCTCCTCTATTGAGGCCATGTAGCTTGCATATTTTGACAGATGCACCCTGGGGTCAGACGCCCCGTCATATGCTGCCATTGAAGGCATTTGAATCTTCCTTTGAATGGGGGCAGTGAGAATTACAACACTCAAAGGTGGAGTGGGCAGAGTGACAGGTGGGGCAGTGCCTTGCTTTGCTGCGACCACCTCTGCTCGCAATGTCTCCATCTCCAATTTCATCATCTTTTGAGTTTCGAGGAACTGGGCGAACTGCCCCTCCTCGTCTGTTTGTGGATGGGGGACGACGACCTCGTCGCGTCGGCTCCCTGCGAGAAGCGGCCGGGTGATCACCCTGATGTGATCGCCTGGGAGAACGCCTCTCTAAGTGATGGCTGTGGTAGCTCTTTGACTGAGCTCGCCCACCACCAGGCCCTACTCGTTCTAGGGCGGAGACCCTGTCTCCTTTCCTTCTACCACGGTCTTTGTGGTCATCTTTGGCTGGTCGTCGCCCGATGTCGAAGTGAACCGGGCGAGGAGCTTTCTATGGGTCCTTGTCGCCTACTCGGTCGAAAACTGAGTTCCGAGCATACGAATCTCCCGTATGACTGTTATGGGAGCGGAAAGGTGCCTTGTTCCTTTCTCCGTCCTGGGGACGAACAGAGTAGGAATGATAAGATCGGTTGTCCTCATCATTATCGTTCATCCTCGCTTTGGCTTTGCGAGCTCTGTCGAAGACTTGATCTTTGGCCTTTTCAACCTCCTCTACCTCGATTAGCCTCCTCTTCTCTAGGAGGAAATCGGAGAAGTCTTTCAAATTTTGGGGGTCTTTCAAAATGTCCCCCACATTCAGATTTGCAAAAGGGTTTGCCGGTGGTACCACCGGCGCCGGAGGGTGCTCGTTCCCTCCGGGCGGTGGGGTTCCATCAAAATGTGATCATTGAGACATCGTTTAAAGAGTGTCTTTTCTAAGAGATTACAAAGTAATGATCTAGAAAACGAAAGATTAAAGTTCTTACGCAGAAGAACGTGCTATTACAACTACTAGATTTAGTAAAGTAACAACAACGGAAGCTTGAAAACACAAATACAAGGAGATCAAACTCCAAAATATGCTACGAAAACTAAAAATGTTCAAGAACACGAAGAACACTAAAGATCGTAAATGATGCTTTAAACGGTAGATATATCGATTAAAACTTGAAAACAGGGAGTTTGCTAACCGATCGCTCGATGATCGGACGAAACTTTGATGATAAACACGTAAAAAGGTCCCCTCCTTCTAGCGCCAAATGTTGTATGCACTTTTATCGGGTTGACTTGGATGTGGACTGTTTTTAGTACGATACAAACATATATGATTAAACGAGGGTTATTACGCGTTTAGGGAGTATTTATGATGATTTGTGATGATCTTATGAAGAACAATGAAGAACACCAAAAGTAGCTTCTTGGAGAAGCTAAAACTTTGAGCTTGGGAGTGTTTATTGCTTTAGGTTGGGGTGATTGTAGGAAAAATGTAACTTGTGTACAAATGAGCCCCTTTTAGGCATTATATAGTGGTTTCTGGGGGCTGCCCGTCCTTTACACGTGGCACGCCCTCATTGGACCTATCTTCTGCCCGAAAAGGTGATTTGATGGCGCATTTAATGCTAAACCGCCTTAGGTGCTCGTCCTCGCTGAGATGCCGAGGAGCTGGGCCATGGTGGTCGCCGGAGGACCTTCGAGGAGTGTGGTCGCCACGCTCCATGCTGTCTCCCAAGGCTTCAATACTTAACTTCTCTTGCTAAAAATAGGTATGTGCTCGCCATACATTTGGGCGAGCAGCTAACTAAACATGTGCTCGCCAACATCTTTGGACGAGCACTTAAATATATTAAATACATTTATTCTATTACATTTTCTTGGTCTTGTTGACTAGTCGTCGCATGACTTTGTTGACTGGTCCTCGCCACGCAAGATGGTGACTAGGATTGACTTGTCAAAGATTGACTTCTTTGACTAGGTATAACAGGTACAGAATATCTTTCATACTTTTCTTGTTAGACGTCCACAATAACTTTCACACCCTTAAAATGGAAAATTCTTTATAAAGTCCACCCTCATAATATCCTCAATTTTACGCAAATATCATTACTTTTTCTTCACACATACACAAAAGTCAACTCATTTTTTACTTTATACATAAAAATTTACAAAATTACCCCTTAAAACTCCACTCATTATTACACTTTATTAATACGTGTGCCCATCTACCTATGCAAATTAATATAGGACGGAGGGAGTATCTTTTAATTTTTCGATAGTCTGGTGAAATATTCACTCGACCTATCAGACTTTACTACGTGAACAAATCACTTTTAATTAATTTAGTCTTGTAATAGTCCCCCTTATGCCTGCAATGTGTTACTTCATTCTGTGAATTCCTCCATGCATTAGTTTTCCACACAAGATGCACTTCACCCTATCCAAATTTTTTGAATCTCACAAACTAATGCATGGAACAACTAATCAAACTAATATGCTATGAATTATCGCTGCAAATAATTAACTTACACTTACTCTTATGAAAAGGTAAAAATAATTAACACTGCAGATCTGAGCAAAACCCCAACAATATTTCTGAAATAAAAAGTAGAAACACGAATTACTAAAAAATAAGTAATAATCCAAGAAAGGAGCTTCAGGTAATTTGCCGAAAATTGTCTGCTTCCTAACAGAGAAGAAGAGTAGATGACTATTATGAAAGGAATTGGAGCGCAAAGAGACCGAGTGTGTGCGACTTAAGAAGCGCACAATTTTGGTTGATGATTTCGAGCTCTTGACTATTATATGAAGAGGAGCCATGGAATTATTCGGTTTGAATCGCATTGTCCATATCTTCTTTCATCCTTAATTCGATTTTGAGTAAGTCTCTTGTGCACTCAGTGCGCGCACCGTGCAACGTGTACACTTTTAAACTCTACCTGTTGTTTTCATTGAAGAATTGCAGTTGGTAAACTGTATTGTTCAGTGAAAAAATTGTACGTAATTGTTCAGTGCAAACAGCTGGTACTGTTTTAAAATACATAAAATACACCTAATGCATACAAGACTAAGGCATTCTTCTCTTAATATCCACCCATGGAGCTACCACCGTACTGAGGGAAAAAAAATCTAACAAATAATACAACAAATCAAACAAAACACATCCTCTCAATTCTTGCTGCAAAGAAATTAACTTACACTTACTCTTGTATGTACCTTAATTTTTTTAGTTTGAGTTTCAAGGCTCTATGTCCACTTCCTTTTTATGTATATGCGTCAAAACCATGCCATTTGAAATGAGCTCGATATTTTGGTACTTCCGTGAACAGGACACATTTACTGTATCTATCGACGCATGATAGATACAGAGGTCTAAAATAAGAACCAACCCTGTGAAGTTCAACAATCATGTTGAGGTTCGACAAAATATTGTCTTTTGCAATTAATCTAAGATTACAGAGTAAAATGACACAAAATTACAGAGAAAAAAAACTATGTCAAAGATGAATCAATTGAACAATTGTGAGTGTTATCTCATAATCTCAGAGTCAGCACACTAAGTGAGTAGCGAGCTGATAGGATCAGATAAGATAACTTAGGCCGAAATCAGATGAGTGGAATGGTTTCAATCAGCTGAGGAGGTGATGCTTAGATTTCAGCACAGTTGGTCAGATCAGCACAGTATTGGATCAGCACAGTACTGGGTCAGCACAATACTTCAGCAGAGTGTACCAAGATCAGTACTTCAGCACAGTACTATCAGATCAGTACATCAGCACAGTAAAAGATCAGCACAGTATGGAGTCTATCAGCAAAGTTAGATTTTGATCACAGGAACAGAAGAGTTGAGTATCAGATCACTAAGTAGTGTTCTGATCTTTATGTACAGGTCTTCTGATATGAAAGTTAGTTAGTTTAACTAACTGTATTACAGTTACAACAACTTGAGGGCATAACTACCATTTCAGTTGGGCAATAACAGAGCACATGGGTTGTTACAAGCGGTTGCAAACGGTTGCTAACTACTCAAAACAGTTCCTAACAGCAGCAACTACCTTTGGTCTTTATAAACTCTTGTTTGTGTACATTGTAAAGGTTACGATTTTGGATGCAAGTACGATTGTAATCTTTGAGTTGTGTGAGTTCACGAGTGAAGTGAGGAAATATCCTATTCCGAGTGAATGAGTGTGAAAACATTCTTGATCAATCAAAGAAGTACTCGTCTGGTCCAGTGGATGTAGATCACATTGATCGAACCACTTAAATTCTTGTGTGTTGTTTGTCTCGTTGCTTACTTTTCTGAATTACTATCCTAGAGTAGTTATTTCTTCTATATTCAAGTGTTCTACTTGGTTGGAGACGTATAATAGACCGAATTACTTGTCAACAATATATCTTTATCATGATTTATAATTTTCCATCTCGCATTATATGATTTGAACTCGGGACCATTGCAAGAAATTGTCACTTGTTAGACATGAAATCGCGAAGATAAACCTTGAATTTTATCATTCTTGATTCTGCATCAGTCAAATGAATGTATTTGCAGTCCCAATTGTTTCTCCTCTTTGATTCAGGAGACCTACTCTACTTTACTACAACGTCATATCTTTCCCTGATCTAATTTATTATCTCATTCAGTGCGCTGCTCAGCCAACTTGAGCTCAATTGTGGCAATGTGAGTGTTATCTCATAATCTTAGAGTCAGCACATAAGTGAGTAGTGAGCTGATAGGATCAGATAAGATGACTTAGGCCGAAATCAGATGAGTGGAATGTTTTCAATCAGCTAAGGAGGCGATGGTTAGATTTCAGCATAGTTGGTCAGATCAGCACAGTTCTGCATCAGCACAGTATTGGGTCAGCACAGTACTTCAGCAGAGTGTACCAAGATCAGTACTTCAGCAGAGTGTACCAAGATCAGTACTTCAGCACAGTACTATCAGCACAGTACTATCAGATCAGTATATCAGCACAGTATGGAGTCTATCAACAGAGTTAGCTTTTGATCACCAGAACAGAAGAGTTGAGTATCAAATCACTAAGTAGTGTTCTGATCTTTATGGAAAAGTCTTCTGATATGAAAGTTAGTTAGTTTAACTAACTGTATTACAGTTACAACAACTTGAGGGCATAACTACCATTTCATTTGGGCAATAACAGAGCACATGGGTTGTTACAAGCGGTTTCAAACGGTTGCTAACTGCTCAAAACTGTTCCTAACAGCAGCAACTACCTTTGGTCTTTATAAACTCTTGTTTGTGTACATTGTTGATGTGCCAAAATTTGCACGGATGGATTGGATATCCTCTAAGTCGGATATCTGAGTTCTTGAACGTGTATGAGTATTCCGGGTATGCTACTGCCTTCGGTACGATCCTCTAGAACCTGCAAAGAACACGCCGGAGGGGAGTCCGGCGCGGACACTCTGATGCCTAAGTCAGTATAGGATTCTCAATATATCACAAGGACTTCAAAGTCCTTGATTTATCAGATCAAGTTCTCAAAGGATCTCGCAGTGTATAATAAGAAATGTAATCAGTCTTCTCCAAAGTAAAGAGTCTAACCTGAAAATATACCTTGCTTTACCTATTTATAGAGGACTTCCTCTTAGGAGGAAGTTAGAGTTTCCTGATATCTCGGAGCTACTCCTTAGACTTAGCTCTGCTCAGTTGACAAAGTCCTCCACTCTTCCACTCCCTGAAGAACCGGCAACGCCCCTTCCTAGTGGACTTCATCCACTAAGATAAAGGAGGAAGAAGTCTTTCTTCCACCAAGCCTGAAACGATAATGGCGGGGATCCCCTATATTTATGGTTCATCAGTTCATATCAAGACTAATTCTTCCTGATGTTTCTCTCCGGGTGGAGTTCCCTCCAGAGGGACTTCCAGAAGGGATTCTTTATCTAGAGAGCATTTCCATAATCCAATACTTCCACTTTTATCCTATCCTCTATACATGTGTCGACTTCTTATCGGATGACATTTTTAGGCCGCATCATCTACTCCCCCTACTCTCGTAGAAGGGGTATATCTTTTGTGAGAGTAGAAAATTCCAGTGAGCCTAGTACAGAGGCGTTTCTGGAGAGACGTGTATTATTCCCGTTTCGGAGAGAAAATTTCAAGAAATGCTTTTCTTCAAAGACTTTTCCCGCCTCTGGTTCTAAAGACGTTTCGACTTCCGCGCTTGGGCCCCCACGCAGTCGCCTTTTTCTCTCTCTTGTTGATTTCCTGAGGAAAAACCTCGATTCTAACCCATCTTTTCTCATTCACTCCACGCGACCTTTTCTTCTTCTTTTTGCAAATCTTGTTTTCTCGAAAGTTCTCTTGTTGTCTCCACTTCTCTTCTCAGGCGTTTTTCCTCCTGAGTCTCACCGTCGCCGGTCGCCCCGACTGACTTCATAGTTCTCCCAATCAAGGTAACCTAGCTATCTTCTTTTCTTTTATTAACACTATTTAGTCAATGTCTGGCCCTTTTTCTCCACCTAAATCTTCCGGCCAAAATCCTTCTGAGTCCCGTCCGCTTCCGATGGGGAGTCCCGAAAATAGGATTTCCACTTCTTCTGTAATCGACAATACTCACATAGCCAGCCTTATTCAAGCCCACGTTTTTCCACCGGAGTATAGCTTTCGTGCTCCTCGCTCAGATGAACGCCCTGATCTCCCCGAACCCCGAACTCTAGCTTTTTTCGAAGCTCAAATTAGGGCAGGTCTTTAATTTCCAGTCACCCTTACTTGACCTCCATATCTTCCCGCACACAGATTCCTCTCAATCAATTCACTCCGAATGCTATCCGTACTATGATAGGATTTTTCATTTTGGTGAAAGGGAATGGCGGTGAGCCTTCTACTGAACTCTTTCAGAGCCAACATTCTTGCAAATTGACCGACGGCTTCTTCTATGCTTGTGGAAGGAGATCTCGTGTTTGCAAGTTCCTGAAAAAACTCCATTAAGAAGAGTCATCTTGGAGGGACTACTATTTTTTCGTTACTAGCCCTACTGATTGGCCATTTCCCCATGAAAATTGGGTATTCCATAATCCAGGAATACCTCATCCTTCTCTGAAAGCTTATTCTGTTTCGAACCACACTGTCATGACTAATCTCAATACCCATGTCAGTTTACACGATTACTTTGATGTTCTTGGTATCTGCAAAAATCCCCGCATCCTCTCCCACTTTGGCTTCTATTCTCAAGATTTCCCTTTAAAACCTCGAGATGGTAAAAAATCTCTTGTTTTTGCATTTCGTTTCTTGCATGTGGTTATTTTTCTAAGTTCTGAAGATCTCCTTAGTTATTTGCAGCAATGAGTTGGTTAACTCATATCTCGCGAGATGCCCCTACTCTCGGAATAGTGAAGACCCCTGCATTGGCTGCTCCTGAAGATCTCCCAAAAGCTCCCCAGTCTCTTGCTCTAGAAACCTCAATAAAAACTCTGGCTCCAGAGAGTCCTTCGAAGGTTCCTCCTCTCCCCAGCTCTTCGACCCAAGTCCCGGGCTCTGTTGCCAGGAAAACTCGCTCAGCCACCAATGCCTTCTTTTCTGACTGTGGTACTTCTAAGAAGAAGAAGGGAAAAACTGCTCGAGCTCTGGCTGAGAAAGAAGTTCCCCCTTCTGCTGCGTACGAACCTCTCCAGCGCCTTATCAGCCAATGTCCTCCTTCTTCCAACATTGAGTTCTCCGACAAGCCCCTTCCTGAAGATCAACTGCTTCGTGGTGCTCATCTTTTTTCAGAGGTATTTTCCATCACCTTCATGGCTTCTACCTTCTTTGTATCTTAAACATTGTTGCTTTTCTTCATGTAGTTTGACCTTGTCTACACTAAGATATTTGATCAAGGTGTTGAGATGGTTGCTGAGATTGAACTCCTTCGAGATGAGGCATCCTCTCTTTAGTCGACTCTCAAGGGTATCACCGCGGAAAAGGACAAAGCCCACAAACGAGCTCAAACTCTAGCTGAGGAATTGCCCCTTCTACGGGCTCAGGGCAAGCAAGATGCAGCTAGGGTCAAGCATCTGGAAGAGGAGGTGGAAAGGATGGGAGTAGAGATGAGAAGGATGGAGCATGAACTACCAGACATTGGAGTGCAAGCCTGCATCAAATCCCTGTTTACCTCTTCCTTGGGTCAAGAATTCTTGGAAACCCTTCATACTCAGTGGTTGTCCAGCTTTTTGAAGAGTTCGAGCTTCCTATGCGCCATGGGGCCACATATTCCTCATTTCATCGACCATGGCTTCAGCAATGCCGTGTTCGAGCATTCAGGCCCAGGGTTCGATGGGACCTACTCTCGCGCTTTTCGTCTGGACCAACTCGCTACTCCTCCTAAATTCTTAGGGGATCCTAAGGAGAGTCCCGATAGTCCTTGGTGGCTACCTGGAATGGGTCAGGCCATTGCCAAATTACAAGCTGCCAAGGTGGGTATGGCTGAGCTAAAGCCTCTAGAGAAGTTGGTCTATCCTTATGCCTCTGCCCCCAAGACTGTAACAGGGTCAGATGGAGGAAAGGGTACTGAGGCTCCCTTAGGAGATGAAGAGGGCCCAGAGGAGGGCGGAGGGTCTAGCAGTCATACTGCTATTGAGGAGGCTGCGATCGAGGGAGCTATGGCTGAGGAAACTGTTGCTGGGGGAGCTGCTGTTGAAGAAGCAGTTTAAATTTCATATTTACATGGTCATAACAAACAATTTACCTTTCTTTTGTTTTGCTAAACTCTTTTAATTTCTGCTCGTAATACTTGCTTTCTCATATTTTGTAGGGGACCCCACACTCCTGGATATGTGGGGGCTTTTTGTAGTAGTGTTAGCTTCACATTGCTTGCTTGTTGGCATGTTGTCTTTTCCTTTTATTCTCACGTGGGCAACTTATAAGCCCAATAAAGAATATGTTGGAGGCGTGCTCTTCTCCCCTCTCTATTGGTCTTGTAGGTTGCATCATAATCGTTTCTTGGTTTCATAACCTTCAGAGTATTCTCTCAAGAAATACGAGGGACCTCTCCCCCTTTTAAGGGATTGCCTCTGGTTTCAGATGGCTTAGGGAGGTTCTCTTCGACTAACACTCTTTTTGTTGTCTATGTACTCATCTTGGGTCTCGGTTATGGGGAGATACTCCCAAGTCCTCCTTGGATTTTAAGCCTCTACTTGTCTCTCCCTTTCGTTTAAAAGATTTTGATTCGTAAAATCTTCTCATTGATACGTTGGGGGTTCTCCAGAGCTCCTCGACCTCTATGCCTCTGAGTGTTTCTCACTCTTATTCTTAAAAAGATATAAAATCTTCTCATTGATACGTTGAGGGCTCTCCAGAGCTCCTCGGCCTCTAGGCCTCTGAGTGTTTCTCACTCTTATTCTTAAAAGATATAAAATCTTCTCATTGATACGTTGAGGGCTCTCCAGAGCTCCTCGGCCTCTAGGCCTCTGAGTGTTTCTCACTCTTATTCTTAAAAGATATAAAATCTTCTCATTGATACGTTGAGGGCTCTCCAGAGCTCCCCAGCCTCTAGGCCTCTGAGTGTTTCTCACCCTCACAAGTTTCATATTCATGCATCATATATTCGAGTAAGAGACAGATAATCAAGACACGATAATTTTGTATAAATCCTTTTCTTTTTTTTTTCAAAAAGGGATAAAGCTTCATTGATTATTGTCAGTTTTCAACATAGGCCATAGATAACCTACACCAGTCTCATTAAAAACCTCTTTACGGAAAAACCCCAAAGGGGAAACCCGTAAAGAGGGAAAAAGAGCTCCGGTGAAGCTACTAAATACATTTAAACAAAATATGAATCTCTCCAAAAATCACAAAGCAAAAATCACAAATGGTCTCAAGACCTTACACTTTCTTCAAACAAATAACCTCTTCAAATGGCAAACGTTCTAGGGTCTAGCTATGTCAACTCCCTCCATGCTCTGCAATCTATAAGCTCCTCCCTTTAGTACCTGCGTGATTTTATAAGGTCCCTCCTAGTTGGGCTCTAACTTTCCCGTATTCTTTAGGGCATCAGCTCTTCTTAGCACTAGGTCCCCCACTCTAAAGGACCTCGGGATCACTCTTCGGTCATATGCAGCTTTAATTCTACTCTTGTATCTTTCTGCACGTACTCTAACCGTCTCCCTTTCTTCTTCTATTAAATCCAGGGCCTCTCTCATCAGCCTCTCATTCTGGTGTTCTTCAAATTGGGCAATTCGGTGGGACTGCAGCACAGCTTCTGGAGGTATCACCGCCGCAGCTCCGTAGACCAATTGGAAAGGGGACTCCCCAGTTGCTGTCTTTGGGCTAGTTCTGTAGGACCATAGCACATTATCTAATTCGTTCACCCATCCTCCACCTATCTTTGTCAATCTCGTGTGGATACCATCTACTATCGTTCGATTTGTAACTTCTACCTGTCCGTTAGCTTGAGGATGGGCTACGGAGGTAAATCTTTGTATTATGTTCAGTCTTGCACACCATCCTCGTACGTTTTCTCCATTGAACCGTGTCCCATTGTCAGAGACCAATATCCTGGGTACTCCGAACCTGTAGTAAATTTGGTTTCCCAGGAACTTGATTACGTTCTCCTCATCTATCGTTGCTAGAGGGGCAGCTTCAACCCATTTACTAAAATAATCTACTGCCACTATAAAAAACTTTCTTCCTGCTGGAGGAAAGGGCCCCACCAAATCGATTCCCCACTTAGCGAAAGGACATGGGGAACGCATAGCTCCCATCTCTTCTGCCGGAATCCTTATCAAGGGACCATTTTTCTGACATTTAACACATTTCCTTACGAATTCTTTTGGCATCTTTCGTCATGGAGGGCCAATATAATCCTGCTGTTAAGGCTTTCTTCACCACTGTCTTATATCCTTCATGGCTGGCCGCATCTCCTTCATGGATCTCCTTGAGTGTGTACATCGCTTCTCGGATCGATATGCACCTCAGGTATGGTTGGGTAAATGACCTTTTATATAAGTGTCCTCCAATAATACAGTATTTGACCCTAAGAGCTCGAGTCTCTCGAGTGGTAGAGGCATCTGCTTCCTTGGTGAGCTCCGTCCAAATGTTTTTCCTCCAATCATCTCCTCCTTCGATGGAACCAATGGGACTTCCGAGAGTCTCTCTTTCTGCTACTACCAAGGTCACTGTTCCTTGCCCATCCAACTCTGTTGAGCTGGCGAGCTTAGAAAGGCCATCAACCTGCATATTCTCCTCTCGAGGTATTTGAATCACCTTACAATCTTGGAACTTGCTCATCGCTTCTTTAGCCCGTTCCAAGTAAGCAGCCATTCTGCTGTCTTTGGCTGTATACTCTCCATTTACCTGCTGGACAACTAATTGGGAATCGGAGTATAGGATTACCTTCAAAGCTCCCAATTCGACCGCCATCTCCATTCCTCGGATCAGAGCTTCGTATTCTGCTCCATTGTTTGAGGTTACGAATTGAAACCTCACCGCAAATTGTAGGTCCTCTCCCTGGGGACTCACTAGCACTATTCATGCTCCGCACCCACTCAGAGTCACTGAGCCATCCACATATATCTTCCATCCCTCTGCTTCTTCTGGTTTGGTAGATTCCTGGATGAAATCGTACAAAGCTTGGGCTTTTATGGCCCTCCGTGGCTCGGAATCCACATCATACTCTTGAAGCTCTATTGCCCATCTCACCATCCTTCCCGAGAGGTCTGCTCGGCCAATAACCTTCTCTGTAAGTTCAGGTCCCAATTAGGTGCCTATCTTGGTGGCAAAGCCAAGTTTCCCTGGGAAGAGCTCCACATTCATCAGCTCCTCATCTGTTTTAACACTTACTTGCTCAGGTGTCACTCCTTCCACTTTCTTTTTCTTTACCTCAGGGTCGTCTCCTCTTGTCCTGTCCAGGACCTTGGTTAAAGCCATGTCCGCCATCTTCACAGATTCTGCGTAGCACTTCCGTGCTTGGTATTGATCTCCTCTTACTTCTCCCACTCCTGTAGCCGTAGGGAATTTCATTTTCATATGAAATGTGGAGATGATCGCCTGGAAGAGGTTCAGGCTGGGTCGCCCCATTACTACATTGTATGATGAGGGAATATCCACAATGAGAAATTCCACCAGGTGGACCTTTCGAGCTGGAGCGTCCCCCAATCCTACCTGTAACATCACAGATCCCAAGGGTTGGATGGCACCTCCAGAGAAGCCATACAAGGAGGTATCTACAGGTCGTAGCTTCACACTCAGTTCCATCCTCTTGAAGCACTCAAAAAACATAATATCAGCCGAGCTTCCCGTATCTACAAAGATTCGAGCGACGTCGAAGCCAGCTATGTCGGTAGTGATCACCAAGACATTGTTGTGATCTCCCTTAACTCCCTTGACATCCTCCGGCCCAAATCTAATATTGGGCGTCTCCGTCATACGTCCTACTTCTTTCAGCTGACCCCATTGTCCCGCTTTTAGAGCTCGAATGCTTTGTTTTCTCTTTCGGAAAGAATCCCCATCTGCTGGTCCTCCCACAATCATGTGGATTACTCCTCTCTTTGGTGGTGGAGGGAGCATATCTTCGGCTGCCTCCTTGGTCTCCTTCTCTTCCGGTTTCCTTTCATGTTCCTTCCGCTTCTGCCCTCGAGGGCCCTGCCTGTCTCTAAATACAAATTATTTCATATGCCCTGCCTGGATCATCCTCTCAATCTCGTCTTTCAGGTGATAACATTGATTCGTGTCATGTCCATATTCATTGTGAAATCTGCAAAATCGATCAGACTTGGGCTTCTGAGGTCCTCGACCTCTGGAATAAGGGAATTTCAAGTCAGGATGATCTCCTGCCACCTCTAGTACTTCGGCAGGTTCAATTCTCAAGGGTGTGTATTTCTCAAACCTTCCACGAGGACCGGACCGGGAACCTCCAGATGGATTGCTGTCTCTCGTTGAGCCGGAGGGCCGAGGGACCTCTGGGCTGGAACGTCTAGAGGGACCCTCTCTTCTTCTCTCTCGATCTTGTGGCCTAGCCTCCAGTCTCTTGGCTCTACGAACCTCCTCCAGAGTGAGGTACTTCTCTGCTCTATGTAGCAACTCGTCAAAGTTCTTAACCAGCTTCTTAGCCAAGGAGGAGAAGAAGTCTCCATCACGTAATCCGTTAGTAAGAGCGTTGATCTTCACCTCCGGAGAGGCTGTAGGGACCTCCAGAGCTGTTTGATTGAACCTCCGGAGAAAAGCCCTCAAACTCTCGTTCTCCCCTTGCCTCAGATTGAAGAGGGTCAAAGTGGCCCGCGGCTGTCTCCGGGCACTTGCAAATTGATGGAGGAATAACTCACTGAATTCCTCCCAAGATCGGATTGTATTGGGTTCCAATTGAGTGAACCATTGCTGTGCTGCTTTTGCCAGGGTGGTCAGGAACACCCTGCACTTGATTCCTTCTCCATAGCGGTGTAATAACGCAGCATTCTTGAACCTTACTAGGTGTTCATACGGGTCTGCCGTACCGTCGTATTCAAAATTGAGGGGCTTGAAGTTGAATGGCAGTTCATCCTGTAATATGTTAGGAGAGAACTGACATCTAGAAACATAAGCGGATCTACTTGCTCGATTGTTCATCTGTTTCCTCATATCCTTCATCTCCTTCTGTAGGGCCTGTAGTTGGTCACTGACTGGCCCTCCGTAGGTATCATCGGTGCTTTCTTCTGCTTCAGGGAGTTCTGTCTCTCGGGGTGCCAAATCTGTATTCCTTCTTGTGTTCTGAGGGGGAATGCTTCTTTCCGCTCGGGAGGTCACCTTATCATCTCCTTCTACCCGCATCCCTACTTCTTTGGATAGCACTTGGGAGGCTCCTGGTGCTTCTTCCTGGGGTCTCGGGGTAGGTATCTCCACATTTCCTGGTGTAGCTCTAGGGGCTCGATCTCCTTGAGCTGCGTAAGCTCTCTCTACAGCCTGCTTGATGAGGGCATCTAATTGATCGGGAAAAACCAGGAAGGGTTCCGAATTTGGAATATCCTCCCGTTGGGGATCGGAAGTTCGGACCGCTGGGGCTTCAATGTTCGCCGTTATCCCCTCTTCGATCGGGAGGGGATGGTTCTCGTCACCTAGGCCTGCGGCAGGCGTCAATGGCGGATTTAATCGGGAAGGGGTATGAACTGGATCCTTCCCTCGACCTCCTTTTGGTGTGGGATCAGTCGGCGAAGGGGGATTTTCCCGTAAAAGAGCCTTCTTTCCCGAAGTAGATGTGACCGTGTTATTTCCACCACCCATCACTCGAACAGATAGATATTCGTGAGAGAATTTTTCAACTCGTTCCCACAGACGGCGCCAGTTGATGTGCCAAAATTTGCACGGATGGATTGGATATCCTCTAAGTCGGATATCTGAGTTCTTGAACGTGTATGAGTATTCCGGGTATGCTACTGCCTTCGGTACGATCCTCTAAAACCTGCAAAGAACATGTCGGAGGGGAGTCCGGCGCGGACACTCCGATGCCTAAGTCAGTATAGGATTCTCAATATATCACAAGGACTTCAAAGTCCTTGATTTATCAGATCAAGTTCTCAAAGGATCTCGCAGTGTATAATAAGAAATGCAATCAGTCTTCTCCAAAGTAAAGAGTCTAACCTGAAAATATACCTTGCTTTACCTATTTATAGAGGACTTCCTCTTAGGAGGAAGTTAGAGTTTCCTGATATATCGGAGCTACTCCTTAGACTTAGCTCTGCTGAGTTGACAAAGTCCTCCACTCTTCCACTCCCTGAAGAACCGACAACGCCCCTTCCCAATGGACTTCATCCACTAAGATAAAGGAGGAAGAAGTCTTTCTTCCACCAAGCCTGAAACGATAATGGCGGGGTTCCCGTATATTTATGGTCCATCAGTTCATATCAAGACTAATTCTTCTTGATGTTTCTCTCCGGGTGGAGTTCCCTCCAGAGGGACTTCCAGAAGAGATTCTTTATCTAGAAAGCATTTCCATAATCCAATACTTCCACTTTTATCCTATCCTCTATACACGTGTCGACTTCTTATCGGATGACATTTTTAGGCCGCATCAATTGTAAAGGTTACCATTTTGGATGCAAGTACGATTGTAATCTTTGAGTTGTGTGAGTTCACGAGTGAAGTGAGGAAATATCCTATTCCGAGTGAATGAGTGTGTAAACATTCTTGATCAATCAAAGAAGTACTCGTCTGGTCCAGTGGATGTAGATCACATTGATCGGACCACTTAAATTCTTGTGTGTTGTTTGTTTTGTTGCTTACTTTTCCGAATTACTATCCTAGAGCTGTTATTTCTTCTATATTCAAGTGTTCTACTTGGTTGGAGATGTCTAATCGACCCGAATTACTTGATAATTGGCGCCGTCTGTGGGAAATTGAAGTAGCTGCAGATCTAAGATGGGGAATTCTACCAAGTACAACATAGAGAAGTTTACAGGCACAGGAGATTTTGGGCTGTGGAAGGTCAAGATGCAGGCCCTCCTTGAACAGCAAGGATTATTTGAGGCTCTCGAAGAATCCGAAGAGATTGCAGAAGAAACTGCAACAGCTGCGGCTGAAAGGAGCAAGTTGCTCAGAAAAGCTCGAAGCACGATCCTACTCTGCCTTGGAGATAAGGTCTTGAGGGAGGTTGTGTTGGTCCTAGGTGGAGTATGACACAAGTGTATGGGGGGGGGGGAATGCACTTGTGTATGCAAATTCTTTTCTTTTCAAACAGTTTGGTCTTATCAAGAAGGTTGTCTCACAACAAGCCTGAGTGTGAACTTTGATAGATACTTGTCCTACTGATTACTATTCAGTAATCAGTTGGCTAAATATCTAATAGAGTTACTAAGTGCGGAATGTGGTTGGCATTTTACTCAAAGAAACACTCCAAGTTGATTTCTGAAAAATACAGTGATTAGGGACTTTGTCCAAAACAGATTTTCTTAACTTACTGAGAATATCTCTTTGAAATATGATTGAGTGCAAGTGCTATAATAAATGCAGTAAGTAAATGGCACACAATTTATAGTGGTTCAGAGACTCAAGCTCCTACATCCACTTTCCCTGATTGAACAGGATAATTCCTTAACAATGGAATTAATTTATTTTATAGTGCCAAGGTGCACTGATCAACAACACTCTCTTAGTGTTTTGATCCCTAGGATAATCTGAGTCCTAGTGCTCAATCTCTCTGAGTTAAGACTGTGTGTCACAATAACAGTCCTTAACTCTCACTTCTACAACAAACACTACTTCACTCAATGAGGTAAGGGTTTGAGGTTTGGTTCCAACTAGTAGAGATATCCTTTACAATAAGAACAGTGTAAAGGCTTAGGATATCTCAATGCTAAGCTTTGGATGTTTACAAAGATTGGCTTAGCTAATTTAAGTGATCAGGAAACTTGGGATTCTAAAGAACAGCTTTGGTTTCCTTTGATTGGTTGATGATAGTTTGATAGCAAGTAGTTGGATGTTTGAATCCTTTGCTCACTTCTGTATTTATAGGCAATTCAAACTTGTCTATTTGCAGCACCATTGAAACGGTTATGAAGCTTGGCATCCTTTTATCCACTGTGTAAAAGCTTTTTCAATGTTTGGTTGAATGAATATGTTGACTTCTGAAAAATGCGGCTGAGATGACTTGTGTCAAGTTCCAAATATGCACATTTCCCAATGTTGATTTGTGGCAGACTCTACACTCAACCAACGGTCAGATGGGACAACTCCCCTGAACATTCCTGCTGCAATTTAGAATGTTCCAACATTCATTCAATGCTTCAATCTTTAATGCTTCAAAGTCTTCAATGCTTAGTTCAGGCTTGATGGTAATAAATGCTTCAATAAATGTGTCTTTTGTGATCCTAACATTCAATGCTCTTGATCATCTGTACTTCAATTGATCTGATCATTTGCATTTATGAGCATTGTCTTAACACTCTTGATCTTTTCAGCCATATTGTCCACTCAGTCAGCTTGTCTTGGATACTTCAGCAAGTTTGACCTAAGGTACTTAACACTTATCAAGCTGCCTAACATTCCAGCTTTGGACAACTATCCTGAACTTTAAATCTCACAACATCTCTGAGATTTCGAGACTTAAGCATTTCTACATACTCAAGTAACCTGAGACAACTTGTCTGATCTATACTTGAGCATATCTTAACTAATCTGAACATCATCAATCAGGGGTTTTGGTATCTAAATCAAAATCATTTTATTCCCAACAATTTCCCCCTTTTTGATGATGCCAAAACTTATTACAAAGGGAACTTGACTTATACTAGACTTTACCTTCAGGGTTAGTGACCTGGTCATCTTTCCTGAAAGAAACTGTTAGCACAATAATAAATCAAGTAAATATGTCATGTCAGGTTAGTTGAGATAATGAGTTGTTATCTCTTGATAGAAACATAGTGATCCTTTAATATATGTCATAGAGCATTACAGTACAAAAAATTCAAAAGGACTCACTAAGCTGATACAAATAAGACAAGATAACAATAGGAATAGAAATCATAGAAAGATAGAGAAGGAGTGAACTTATGCTTCAGAGAGTTCCATCATCCTGAGGGGCAATTCCATACTGAGCCCAGACCCTCTTCTTCAACTCCCAAATATCCTTGTTGGATCCTTTAGGGCCAGGCTTCATCTTCTCCATCCTCATGATTGAGATGAACTCCTCCAGAATCTTTCCCTCATCAATAAGGTTCCTATTGAACTTTGGTGGCATGTACAGAATTGGACCAGGGGCCTTGAACTCAACTCTAGCCATCTCAGCTGCTGCAAACAGCTTCTGGTATAGGTCCCTATGGTTCTCAAACATGAACTGCACAAAGACTTCATCAACACTCTCTTCAAGCCATTTCCCTATGACATAAAAGTCATACACAAAGCTTCTCTTGGCCTCCTCCCATGCATCATTCAGTGAGATTGGCACCCACTTATCATGGTGAGGGTACTGAGTGTCCCATCTTTGCAGCATCTGTGGTTTGAGTCTTCTGTAAGAAGCCCTCCTTCTTGGAGCTTTGAAGTTTGCCCTTCTCTCATCCCTTGCTTTGTTGGCTTCAACCAACTGATCCATTCTTTCATTAGCTCTTTGAAGAGCTAGCTTCTCCTGTGTCTCAGGATCCTTTCCAAATCCTTCTTCAAACAACTTAGAAGGATCATCAGCAAGCTTGGGCACTCTTACTTCAGACTCTTTGTCCAGTTCTTCTTCTTGGATCTCAGGCAACTTGGCTATTTTCTTCAATCTCTTTGACTGCCTCAGTGGAGTTGACTCTTCAGCTTGGAATTCAGATGGAAGGGTCAGGCTGGTTGGGAATTCATTGAAGGCTTGTTCCTTCCTCTTTCTCTCAGAGGCCCTGGTCACCTTCCCCCTTACTTCAACAATCTTCTCCTTGGGGTCAAGGCCTGCAGACTCACCACCAGGTCTCTGTTGCTTCCTTGCCTGACTTTCCATTGCAGACATCATAGATTCCTTTCAAGGCCTGCAGACTCACCACCAGGTCTCTGTTGCTTCCTTGCCTGACTTTCCATTGCAGACATCATAGATTCCTTGACAGCAATCTGGATTTGTTCTTCCTCAGTCAAATTCTCAATATTCATTGGGCCTTTGCCTTTCTCAATGTCTTCTTCTTCCTCCTCCTCAACTTCAGGGACCTTCTCCTTTCCTTTGGATTCACCAATCTTCAAGGTTCCCTTTGCTATAGCTCTCTCTCTTTCCCCTTTTTTGGCATTATCAAAACATTGGGGCTTCAACTCACTCATAGAGACAGAGAGATGTGAGTGAGCATGAGTGAGGGACTTCAACTCCTGCAGCAGATAAACATTCTCATCATGAATGTTTTGCATCTTGTCATCAGCCATACTCAAGAATGTGTGAACAGGCTTCATTTTCTGAGCAACAATGGCATCCAAGGTGGCTTTCAATGATTGATCAAGTTTGGCCTGCAGTTGGTCAGTGAGGTTGGACACAACTTGATCAGACACTTTGGCCATTAGTTCAACTGTGAACTTTTCTGCAGCTTCTTTCACCATAGCAGCTTTCAACTCCTCAGCCTTCCTCCTTTGAGCTGCTGTCCTCTGTCTCAAGGCATCCTTTATTGTCCTTCTCAAAGCTCTCACATTGTGCTTGTAAAGATCCTTGAGGCCTTGCTGCTCCTTTTTCACAGATTTTGTGAACTCTACCATCTCATCCTTGGCCCTTGTAACTTCTGTTGAAACTGTTTGCAGCCCAGTTTCAACTCCACAAATTCTTGCATCCAAAGTTGGCAAGATCACTTCTTCTGAGCCTGTAAGCCTCATCTCCACAGAGGCTAGAGTTTTGCCTTGGCCATCAAGGGTATCTACTGTTTCAGCATGTGCCTTCCCAACTTCCCTGACCAGATTGTCCAGCTTTTCTGACTGTTGCTCAATGGATGTTGCAATCTTTGATGCAATTTGCAAGCTAGCCTCAGTTGCATTAGCCTGCTCAAAATATATCTTGTTCAAGGTGGACACATTTGCTGACATTGCCTCCAGATCAGTATCAGCATCAACTTGAATGTCAGTAAGGGAAGCATCTGCAAAAATCTGTTCAGTAGTAACAGCCACTGAATCTGCAAAACTCAAAGGGTTAGAAAAATCTCCCTCAACACCCTCATTTTTTTCTTTCTCCCATAAGGTCTGATACATCAGCACCTTCTCTCTCATTTTCAACTTGATTCTTTTCTTCTTTTTCAAGTAATGGACTCATATATACTGGAGAATCAGGCCTCCTTTCACCAAGGGATTCATCAAGTTTAGATTTGACTTGAAGAGTAGCCTGACTCTCATATTGGGCTGCACCCAATATTTCAACTTCATCTCCCTCTAATTGTGGTGCACTCAAGCTGCCTGTAATCACACAATCCTCATCATCTCCCTCTGATTTTTTCACACTATCAGCCTTTTCAACTCCTTCCATTCCTAAACCTGACACCTCCATATCCTCAACAGGATCCACAGAGGGCAGTTGTTAGGAGATCACAGTGCTTGGGCATTCCAAGGCCACTGAGTCATCCTGAATGACTAAAGGCTGGTCAATGTCCAACTTCTCTGACATTGATGAGGCTTTAGTCAAACTAGCTTCTCCCATGGAAGTCTCAGCATTGTCAAGCTGTGCCTCAGGCTCAGAAGAACCATCCTTGGCCAATGCATCTTGGACTGAGTCACCACCCTTGGTCAACTCCTCTGAATGATCAGAGTCCTTAACAGAATGATAGGTCAAGTAATGTACCTGGGCAGAATTGAGGCCAGGAGGATTGGGATTGGTGTTGTCATCATCATCATCATCATCATCATCAGAGGTGCTATCAGGATGCTTGATTCCCTGTGCAATTCTTTCTCTTTCAGCAAGCACCTTCTCATGGACTATTGTGCAAAACAAGGCCTCAGTGGTCAACACACTAGATTTCTTCACATTTGCAAAGTGTAAAAGCCTGTTTTCTTCAACCTGCCACCAGCTAGCTCCCTTATCCTTGATGGCTTGAGCTATCTCCACTATTGTTCTATCTTTGATCTCAACAAGTTCCCTGAGATCATAGAACTGTTGTTGCAGTCTTGGATAAGCCTTCAATCCAGGGTACAGTTCATCCACATTAGCTTTGGCAATCTGCCTCAGCATCCCCTCATAAGTGTACTCTTCTTCACTTCCATCTCCATCAGAAGAGTTGGCTTGGGATTCAGGGGGGTTGGATTGGGATTCAGGTAAGTTGGGTTCTGAAGGATTGGGTTCATATGAGCTTAAAACAATTTGGGACTCAGGTGCTTTAGAGAGCAATGTTCCTGAGGAGGTAATTGGAATGGCTGGAATGGGTGGATAAACAACTTGATCACCTTCTTGAAGAGCAGTTTCAAGAAGTTTGGTATAGGAAAGAAGTCTGGGATCAAGTGGGGAGAATGGCCTATCTTCAATTTCGACCAAGTCAGCCAGGACATCAATACCTGTCCTATCAGGTGCACCTTCAGGAGAGTAAACTTTCTTTGCCACAATTGGGGCATCTCCAGGAGTCTTGCACTCCTCTTCTTCATGCTTTGGTGATATTCTTTGAGATTGAATATCAGGAGAGTTGGCCTCAGGGCTGTTGGGCTTTGATTTTGACTTGGAGTTAGACCTACTTGCTTGTCTAATCTCCTTGAAGAATTCCTTCTTCTACTTCTCTTCCTCTATCAACTTCTGCTTCTCAGAAGTTTTGATAATCCTTCGCCTTCTCTCTGACCTTGTTGGCTTCTCAAGGTCTCTGAACTCTGTTACAGATTTAGGTTGCAAGGGGACAACCTCTCTGAATTCTTCTCCCTCTTCATGGGGGTTGACTCCTTCTTCTGCCACTTTCTCAATCTCCTCAGAAGTGGCACCTCCACTTCTAGATTGGCTTTCTGGAGAGGATTCATTGAGGATCTTCTTCATTCTTTTCATCTTTGGCTGAGCTTTCACAGGTTGAGCTTTCCTCTTTCTTGGAGAGGATCTGGTGGTTGGTACAACAACTACTGCTTTCTTGGAGGCTGCCTTTTGCTTCCTCTTTTCTGTCTTTGAGGACAGCTTCATGAACATCACCTTTTGGGCTGGAAAGGGCTTTGGCTTGGCTTGGAGGTGAGTGTAGTGAGCAAATCTTTCCAAGAGCAAGCTAGCTCTTGTGCAAAATTGAAGTCTCCCATCCACCACCACCTTGTGGTGCTTCACCTCCTTGAACTTAAACTTCTCATTCATCATCTTGTTCAGAATGAAGTTTTTCCAATCAAACTTGACTCTCTTCTCAGCAGAGTCAATTACAGCAGCCATCACTCTCAATTTAGGCAGACTGATTTGTTCCACACTCCAAGAATGGCTCAAAAGACTTTTCACTACACAATCAAACAAGTGCCTATAAACTGGTTTCAAAGTGTTCTTGTTCTGAGCACTTACCAGCTTTTTGGGTACTAGCATCCATGGATTGGAGAACTCATGCTCCTCTCCTTCTCTGTAAACTTCTGGATTTTGGCCTTCAGATGGTAGCCCAAAACTGGCATCAAGGTCCTCAGCAGTGAAGATGATGGTGTGTTGGCTTTCTTCATCTTCATCTTCCTCAGCATAGGTCAACTTGGTGCACACATCACCCTTTTTGCCCTTCCATTTGAGATGGGCAAAGAATTCAGCCATGAAAGGATTCAAACAAGAATCAGGCTTGGTACCTAAGAACTTTTCAAGCCCTGCCTCCCTTAGCCATTGGAGGACTGGTTCAACTTCTTTATCTGGGCTATCAAAGGCTACCAGCTTCTCAAACCACAAAGAATTTATGTTACTGAGATAGGCAAAATCAATGTCCAAAGATGGATCATTGAAGTCTACAAGTTCTTCTCTTTTGATTTTGGGAGCCATGGATGGATTGTAATTAAGATGAGAAATTTGCAGGTTGAGAGGTTTTCAAAAGGTTTAAGTGTTTTGAAAATATGAGTGCGTAGGGAAGGGGATAAAAATCTAAGAGTTTATATATGAGGTAAAATTATTAACCGCTGGTTAATGATTTGTGAAGGTGGATAAAGTTAAAAAAAACAATTGGATATTGTGAGGTAGTGGGTTTGGGGCGGTTTGATGAAGGTTACTTGTTAATCAATGGCTTTGATGATGACACAGTAATTAATGCAATCTTAAAAGAGATTTTTACATTAAATGCTGATTTGCCATTTTGGGGGCAAAAATCTTAATAGCACACGCCATCCTAAAATGGCCTACTCTTAGACCAAGAAATCTTTTAAATGTCCAATCAATGCTAAAAATAGCAATTATCACCCTATTAACTCGGACAAACATCCTGAGAAGTGTTTTGACTTCTGTAAGGTCAATATGTCTGACCAACATGCCTGAGTGGGTCCCAAAGTTGCTGACTGGGTCCCACTAGGACAAATCTCCTGACCAACATTGCTGAACATTCCAAGGATAACTTTGATGAGTTTTCCTTCTTGGCAGACTGCTTCAGTGAGGTTGGTCAACCTTGCTGAAGTTCAACTTCATGAACTTCCCCCTTCATATGAGCTTCCTTCCTTCATTTCTCCATCTTTCCTGTATCAAGTAAGCCCAATTCAACTGAAAGTTCCAAGAACCTTGCTTCAGCTAATGGCTTGGTTAAGATATCAGCTTTTTGCTTATCAGTGTGAATTTTAACAAGCTTGATATCTTTCTTCTCCACATGATCCCTTATGAAGTGATGTTTGATATCAACATGCTTGCATCTGGTGTGTAGCACTGGATTCTGTGAGATGGCAATTGCACTATTGTTGTCACAGAATATTGGAACTTCATTGGAGATGACTTTGTAATCTCTATGTTGCTGTCTGAGCCAAAGTATTTGAGCACAGCAACTTCCAGCTGCTACATATTCTGCTTCAGTTGTTGATGTGGCAACTGTATTTTGCTTCTTGGAGAACCATGAGATAAGCTTGTTGCCCAAGAATTGACATGTTCCAGAGGTGGACTTTCTGTCAATTCTACATCCTCCATAATCTGCATCTGAATATCTAGTGAGTTCAATGTTGTCATCAGCTGGATACCATAATCCAAGATTCTCAGATCCTTTGAGACATCTTAGAATTCTCTTGGCAGCATCAAGATGGCTTTTCTTTGGATTTGCTTGGAATCTTGCACAAACTCCAACTGCAAATGTGATATCAGGCCTACTTGCAGTGAGATATAGCAAGGATCCTATGATTCCCCTGTAGTTAGTGGAGTTTGTTGATTCTCCACTTTCATCAGGATCCATTTTCCAGTTAGTATTCATAGGAATTCTGACTGGCTTGCTTGTAGCACATCCAAATTTCTTGATCATGTCCCTTGTATACTTAGCCTGATTGATGAAAATTCCTTTCTTAGATTGAGTGACTTGAAGTCCTAAGAAGAAATTCATCAATCCCATCATAGACATCTCAAATTTGCTCTGCATGAGTTTGGAAAATTTCTCACACAGCTTCTCATTTGGAGATCCAAATATAATGTCATCCACATAGATTTGGACTAACAAAATATCATCTCCTTCACAGATTCTGAACAAGGTTCTGTCAACATTGCCTTTGACAAAACCATGATCTAGAAGAAACTGTGATAAGGTGTCATACCAAGCTCTTGGAGCTTGCTTTAAGCCATAGAAGGCTTTCTTCAATCTGTACACTTTGTCTCATTCTTCAAAGCCTGGGGGTTGTTCAACATATACTTCTTCCTTGAGTACCCCATTGAGAAATGCACTCTTCACATCCATTTGATATACCTTGAATCTCATGTGTGCTGCGTATGCTAAGAAGAGTCTGATTGCCTCAAGTCTGGCTACTGGAGCAAAGGTCTCATCATAATCAATCCCTTCAGATTGACAGTATCCCTTGGCCACCAATCTTGCTTTGTTCCTCACAATGATGTCATTTTCATTTTTCTTATTTTTGAACACCCATTTGGTTCCAATGACATCTTGATGATTTGGCCTATCCACCAGCTCCCATACTTCATTTATGGTAAACTGGTTCAGCTCTTCTTGCATGGCTATGATCCAGTTGGTGTCTTGTAGTGCTTCCTCAATATCTTTTGGTTCCTGTTCTGAAAGGAAACAACAAAACAAAGCACTTTCTCCATGAAATCTTCTAGTTTTGATCCCTTCACTTGGATTACCAAGTATCAGGCTAGTTGGGTGGTCATGCAACCAACTCCTTCTAGACCTGATCCCTTTAGGAGGATTGTCCTCATCTGAAGTTGGATCACTAGATTCATTAAATTCAGGAAAGTTAATTGAAGGATCAAGTTCAGGATCATATTCAGGGGTATTGTCCTCCTTGTTAGATAAGTTGACATTTTCACTGGTTGCCCCTTGAATATTGGATCCATTAACTACCTCAGCATTGTCTGCTTCTTCATTGGTAGTTGTTACCTGGTTTTGAACTAGGATGGGGTCAGTCAGTTCAATTTCACCTTCAGGTTGGTTGGCTTCTGGTTGATTGCCATCAGGTAGGTTGTCCAGTTCCTGATTTTCATGAAGTTCAGGTTGGGCAACATCTACAAACACCGTTTCCTTGCTTTGAAGCCTTAGTCTGGTTGTTCTTTGTGTTATCTCATCAATATTCAGGTTTCTATCTCTGAACTCATTAATAGATTCATCAAAAACAACATGAGGTGTTTATTCCACAATAAGGGTTTTACAATTGTAGACTCTGTAAGCCTTTCTGATTTGTGAATATCCAACAAATATTCCTTCATCAGCTTTGCTGTCAAAAGCTTTCAATTGCTCTTTCCCATTATTATGAATGAAACACTTACAACCAAATATGTGAAAATAAGCAACAGTGGGCAATCTACCTTTCCATATTTGATATGGGGTTTTACCTTGTCCTTTAGTGATTAAGGACCTATTTTGAGTGTAACATGCTGTAGATGTTGTTAATTCTTAAATGTCTTAACATTATCAACAACATCTTAATTTGACCTTCCGAGTTTTTTTCTAAGTCTTTTCTGAAATGCTACATTAAATGTTGATCTAAATGTTGTCGCATTTCTGGCAGGATCTAGAAGCTTCTACAAGGATCTGGAACCTGGAAGATTCCAGAACATTGGAGAACATGCTAGAACAGCCTGGATGCATTTGGAACGACCTGGAGCAGCCTAGAAGGATCTAGAAAGATCATGGAAGTAGTGGAAGTTGAGTTTCCTAAAAAATAGGACCTCAATGTGGAAGCCTCTAGAATTCGTATCCCACACTATAAATACCCATTGAAGGCTTCATAATTCAGTGTGCTCTATTCGATCAATATCCTAGACCGAGCGTTCATCCCTGTTAGGAAATTGTGGCCAATAGTTCTACATTTTAGTTCATACGTTGTATACCACCCGTATGACTCTGTGTCTTCTTATCTATTGAGAGTGTAACCATTAGATAGACTAGGCATTTCGACAGTGTATAATTTATACACTTAGTTCATTTTTTAGACTTGGCACCTGCCTCGTTTATAGTTTCGTTGTGAAAGTTATTGTTGTAACATTTCACACAACATTTGTACTTGAAGATAAGTATTGATTTTACGCCATAAGGCAGACATAGATTTTTATTTATAAAATCTATGTTAAAAGTATTTCCATTGTGTCTCGTTTGTTTTTAGTGTTTCAAGTCTTCCGCTGTGTATCTTAATTTCTGATATTCTGTTAGAGTCAGTGTTGCACTATTTGTCTCAACATTCTGTGCAACATTTATCTACTTATACTTAAACACTTCCATATACACACCCCGCACACTTTCAGTTGGTATCAGAGCCGATACCTGACGACACTAGGTTAGATCTTTGGTCAAGTGTGTTTTTAGTTTAGTTTAGCAATGGAAACACATCACATATCCAATGCACTTAGGCCACCCGTTTTAGATGGTTCGAATTATTCTTATTGGAAGCCTAAGATGCGTATGTACATCAAGTCAATTGATGAACGTGCTTGGAGGACTGTACTTACAGGTTGGGATGCTCCAAAAAGACCAGCAGACGCAGATGGTGAAGTTCAACTCAAAAGAGAAGTTGATTGGACGGCTGATGAAATAACAACAGCAAGCTACAATTCTAAAGCTTTAAATGCTATCTTTACTTCTGTTGATGTTTCAATGTTTAAAATTATATCTAACTGTTCTACTTCTAAAGATGCATGGGACAGGTTGCAAGAGCATTGTGAGGGTTCAGACAGTGTTCGAAGGACAAAGCTTCGAATGTTGGGGACAAAATTTGAGAATCTCCGAATGAAGGAAGATGAAACCATTTCAGCCTACAATGAAAGGTTAAGTGAGATAATCAATGAATCACATTCTCTTGGTGACCCTATTTCTAATGTTAGAGTAGTTCATAAGATATTAAGATATGTTCCTAAAAGATTTGATGCTAAAATTTGTGCTATTGAAGAGGCAAAAAATACAGATACATTAAGTCAAAATGAGTTAGTGAGTATTCTTAGAACATATGAAATAAACACTAATCAAGTTGATGAAAATGATGCTGATAAGAAAGTTGTGGTTTTTAAAGGAGAAACATCAAACATTTCTGAGTCTCAACCTATCATTACTGAAGTTGATTCAGATGAAGAATTGCTTGATGAATGTCTAAACAATCCTAACAACATTGCCTTGCTCACTAAGCACTTTAATAAGTTTCTTAAGAAATCTGTGAACAAATCTAGAAATATTCAGCCTAAGATTCAAATCAACACATCAACACCTCAACCAGAAAGAAGGAAAGGTCAATTCACACCAAGACTGTCAAAGAGTGAAGGTAAACCAAGGTATGATCCTGAATTTCGAAAATCAGTTCAATGTAATGCTTGTTCTGGTTATGGCCATTATGCAAATGAATGTGCCAATACTAGACTTAAGCAAAAACTGAATTTTAGTGCTACCTTGAATGATGATTCTGATGATGATCTTGATGAATTAAATCAGAATGAATATTCTAATTTTACCAGAATTGATTATAATTCCTCAGATGATGATCTGGATGAAACAGATTCTGATGTTGTACCTGATGTTTCAACATCTACAGCAACATCAGAACAGAGTCACCCAGATTTGAACTGTTTTAATGGTTTAGTTGATGATGCAGGAAAAAGGAATGATGACAATGAATACCAAAAGCTGTTAGATGATTGGAAGAATCAGAAACTCACCCTTGATTCTCTGAATAAAAGGAATGAGGATTTGACAGACACAATCACCAAGCTAGAAGTTATTCTTACCAAAAGAGATCTGGAAATCTGTAACTTAAAGGAGAAACTGATAAATTCTACTTTATGTTTCAAGAAATATTCCAAGAGTGCTTCTGAGGTAAATAATGCTATAGCTACTGGTAAGTCTAACAATCATGGTTTAGGTTATGATGGTAATACTGCTTCTATTTCTGATAAATTTAGAAAACCTGTGAAATTTGTTAAGGCAAATGTTGATACATCTGGGTCAACATCTGCAGAAACAGAGTCTCACAAGGTTAAAAGGAAGTATATCTGTCATTACTGTTTCAAAATTGGTCATATTCGTCCTTACTGTATAAAGTTGTTTAAAGAACAGAAAAACTTGAAAATGCTGCATAAGAAACTGTCACATCCTGGTAAATAGTTTTTGAAATCTGCATGGAAATCAAAAGCTACCTGTAATGTTGTTCATACCTCCTTAAAAGCATGTCTACCTGATTTGTGGTACTTTGATAGTGGTTGTTCTAGACATATGACAGGTCGTATTGATTTCTTATCTGATTATGTGACCTTGAATAGTGGTAGTGTTACATATGGTGGAGGTTCTAAAGGAAAGATTGTTGGTAAAGGAACTTTGAATGTTGAAGGTTTTCCTAAGCTTAAAAATGTATTACATGTTGATGGCTTACTTGAAAATCTGATTAGCATTAGTCAACTCTGTGATGATAATTTGCATGTGAAATTTGATAAAGATTCATGTTATGTTCTTAATAAAGATGAAGTTTGTGTCATGACTGGTACTAGGTCAGCTGATAATTGCTATCTTATTGGAACAAGTATGTGTAACTTGTCAAAACATGATGAAAATGTTCTATGGCATCAAAGATTGGGTCATGCAAATTACAGAGCAATGAAAAAGCTAATCAAAGCAGATGCAGTAAAAGGAATTCCAGAATTGAGGTTTCACGACACCACTGTATGTGGACCATGCCAAAAAGGTAAGCAGGTAAGAATGTCACACAAAATGTTGTCACATTGTACTACACATCGATGCTTTGAATTACTGCACATGGATTTGATGGGTCCTATGGAAACTGAAAGCATTGGAGGAAAGAGGTATTCCTTAGTTGTGGTAGATGATTTTTCTAGATATACCTGGGTAGAGTCTTTGAGAGACAAATCTGAAGCATTTGCTGCATTTCTTTATAAGAGGTTCAAAAATGTGTTTAACTTGAAAGTTGGCCGTATTAGAACTGATCATGGTAGGGAATTTGAAAACAACATGTTTAATGATTTTTGTGATAAAAAGGGTATCTTGCAAGAATATTCATCTCCTAAAACTCCACAACAAAATGGAATTGTTGAAAGAAAGAATAGAACTTTACAAGAAATGGCTAGAGTTATGCTTACATCCAAATGTCTTGCTAAGAAATTCTGGGGAGAAGCATTGAATACTGCATGTCATATTATTAATAGGGTTTTTATTCGTTCTAATACTAATCAAACACCTTATGAGATTTTGAACAACAGAAAACCTAATGTGAAATATTTTCATGTATTTGGTTGTGTGTGTTATATTCTGAATGATAGGGATCAACTTCATAAGTTTGATTCTAAAAGTGATAAAGGGTTCTTTTTAGGCTATTCTAGAAATAGTAAATCTTATAGAGTTTATAACCTTAGAACTAACACTGTTCAAGAATCTGTTAATGTTGTGTTTGATGATGATAAAGGTCTTACAGATGACAAGGATGAAGAAGATGTATCATAAGTTACTGACACTTCTGAGAATACACTGAAGTCTGAAAATGTTGCACCAAATGTTAACACATCTGGGTCAACATCTACAGAACAGTCAGTTGTAAATTCACAGAATGATCAGTACATTCCCAAAACGAATCCTTCTTCAAGAATAGGCAAAAGTCATCCTTCTGACCAGATCATAGGCGATGCTACAGTTGGAGTGCAAACAAGAGGAAGAGTAAGATCAAACAAGGTAGATGTAGTAAGAACAATATGCATGTCTTCTATGTGTAATGTTGTAAATGCTGAATGCTATTTGTCTGAAATTGAACCTAAGAGTGCTAAAGAAGCCTTAACTGATGAAAACTGGATTAATGCTATGCATGAAGAACTTGGTCAGTTTGAAAGAAATGAAGTATGGACACTTGTTCCTAGACCTAGTCATACTAATGTCATTGGAACAAAGTGGATATTCAAGAATAAAACTGATGAATCTGGTAATATTGTTAGGAACAAGGCTAGGTTAGTAGCACAAGGTTACACCCAAGTTGAAGGAGTCGATTTTGATGAAACTTTTGCACCTGTTGCTAGGATAGAATCTATAAGATTACTGCTAGCTATTGCATGTTTTATTGATATTAAACTTCATCAAATGGATGTAAAGGCTGCATTTCTAAATGGCATATTAAATGAAGAAGCATATGTTGAACAACCTATAGGATTTGAAGATCCACAGTATCCTGATCATGTATATAAACTTAAGAAAGCATTATATGGCCTTAAACAAGCTCCTAGAGCATGGTATGGTAGGCTTACTGACTTTCTTTTGGAATATGGATTTATTAGAGGAGAGGCAGATAGAACTTTGTTCATTAAGCACACTGAAAATGATATACTAATTGCTCAAATATATGTTGATGACATTGTGTTTGGTTCTACTTGTGATAAAATGTTGAGTAAATTTGTTGAGGCAATGACTGCAACATTTGAAATGAGTATGGTTGGAGACTTGAATTATTTTCTAGGTCTTCAAATCAAACAATGCAGTGATGGTATTTTCTTCTCCCAGAGTAAGTATGCTAAGAACTTGGTTAAAAGATTTGGTCTTGAGAATTCAAAACCAATGAAAACTCCTATGGGATCTTCTTTGAAACTTTGCAAAGACAGTGCTGGAACAGATGTTGATCCAACACTTTACAGATCCATGATAGGTAGTTTACTGTATTTAACCTCTAGTAGACCAGATATTATGTACAGTGTGTGTGTTTGTGCTAGGTACCAAGCTAATCCAAAGGAATCTCACCTGAATGCTGTGAAAAGGATTATCAAGTATGTTGCAGGTACAAGTGACCTTGGAATCTGGTATACTAAGGACACCAACAACATTTTGATTGGCTACAGTGATGCTGATTGGGCTAGAGATATAGATGATAGAAAGAGTACGAGTGGAGGATGTTTCTACATGGGAAACAATCTTGTTTCATGGCACAGCAAGAAGCAGAATTGTGTTTCACAATCTACTGCAGAATCTGAGTATATAGCTGCTGGAAGCTGCTGTACACAACTCTTGTGGCTGAGCAAGATGTTCCATGACTATGGTATTGAGAATGGTATACTTACAATTTTTTGTGATAATACTAGTGCTATTAACATTTCTAAGAATCCTGTACAACACTCACTCACAAAGCACATTAGCATAAGACATCACTTTATGAGAGATTTAGTAGAGAAGAATATTGTTAAGTTGGAGTATATACCTACTGAAAAACAAAATGCTGACATTTTTACTAAGGCATTAGACCATGAGAGATTCTCAATCTTGAGGAAATCTCTTGGGATGAGCACTATCTGAAAAATTCGGATGGATGTTGTCACAAATGCGTCAGCATTTGGGACAACATCATGGGTTGTAAAAATTTTTATAAGTTGAATTTATTTCTTACTTAGTTAAATAATTTCTTTGTAAAATATCTACGAATCTAAGAACCTTGTAGTGCAAAAATAAACATGTCTTACACCTCTCAAATGCATAAAAATGAGAATGTTATTAGCATACTAAAAGATGTACCAAATCACTGAGTAACTATGGAGCACGGAGTTCACTACTACGATGCCTTCTTTTCAAAAGGTGATTCTTTGGTAAAAACATCAATATATTTGTAATCCATTAAGTAAGTATGGGGCACGGAGTTCGCTACTACGATGTACTCTACAGGAACTGTAGGTCCCTAAGTTGAGTTAATATCGAGGGAAGCTAAAGAAAATGTCTAGAGGGGGGTGAATAGACTTTTCTAAAATCTTTCGATATATCAGAATTACAATGTGCGGAATACGAAATTAACAATGAGCCCAATTAAAGATTATACTCAACTTAATTCGAGAACTCTGTTTTATGTACTCAACTAGTCTTGTTTAGTTATGTATGTTTAAAAAGTAAACAATAAATCAATTCAAACAAACAAACAAAACAGTAAAGTAAATTAAACACAAGATTTATAGTGGTTCGACAACTTGTCTACATCCACTCTCACAAACCCAGTTGTGAAATTCTTATTAACTCTTCCAATCGAGTAATATGTTCTTGTAGCTTTAAGTCCCAAGAAATAAGACTTAGATCTTCTCGATTATATCTCCAGATATATCTTCGATCTTACTAGCTATTTTACAAGTAACTAGCAACTTGAAACAGTAAACGAAAATAAAACTTCTCTTCGTTCAGTAGTAGCCTTCTGAATTCTTCACTTGTCTTGTGTAGCTTCACTTTCTGAACTTCAATCTCTGAGAGAAACTTCGAACAATTCTTCAGTATGTAGCTTCAGTATATGTATTCCAGTTTTTCTTTAATGAATAAATACCTTGGGGTATTTATAGACTTCCAATTCCAAGAACATTCAGTTGTATAACAACCTTTTCTTGAAAACTAACTTCTCACTGAAACTTCTTATCCTTTCACGCGTTTCTCCAGTTAATTAGTTTTTCCTTAACTAACTCTTCAAATTTTATCTTCAACACGCGTTTGTAACTAACTTTAGTCTCCTTGTCTTGTCTTGTTGAGTCGTACCTGTCTTGTGTAGTAGTAGTAGACTGCGTCTTCAACTTAACTTGTGCAGTAGACTTCTTCAGATTTACAACATAGAACTTATCTAGTCCTATCAACTAATCCTAACAAGACTATTACATTACTTTAAGCTCTTGTTTACAAAGCTTAGTCAACTTATAAAACTATACAAAGAATCTATCTATTACATTTAAAACATGAGCTCTATACAACAATTATTCATAGCTCAATAACAATCTTAACATATACAAATATGAAATATGAAGTAATAACATGATATCAATTATAAGTACTTGTCTTTTCCTATATTAGCTTATGTAAACTCTACTGATCCTGTTCAAGATGACTTCAACTTAACTAGACTAGATTAGTCAACACTTAGAAAAATTCAAACTTCTTTTGGCTTATCAAAACTTTATCTTTTATATTTTCATCATCATTTAGAACTTGTTTTAGGATTCATATCCCAACAATTTCCCCCTTTTTGATGAAGCCAAAACTACTTGAATCTTTTCTCAACAGTAGACTAGTTAAGTAGTTATCTTGTATTAAACATCAAAATAGTACTTTATCTTTTCATTCATTTCGAAATATGATCAGTAGATATTACACATACTAAATCAAAATAAAACTAAGTACCAGAGTAATCAAAAACTAATCTGAGAGATTACCTCCTTCTGGATTTGAAATACAGAATGCATCAAGAAGTCTCCTGTGAATAATCTTGATATGGTCTTCATCATCAATCTTCTCTTTATCTAGCAACTCCTCTTCGAATTTCTTTATCTGGTTAAGATCAACTCTTTTTCCTGAGCTTGTCATAGGAGTCTTCCATTTTGGAAATGTCGGTATCAGAATGTTGAAATTTGCAGCGACTGATATCCTCATGACCAAATTCCAAAGCAATTTGTTCTGACCTTCCATGTATTTGTCAAACATGGCATACAACTCATCTGGGCTTTCAGATTCACCATATTTTCTGATTATTCAGTGATCAAGTTCCCATTGTCTCTTCACTTTGAGCCATTCTTGACGATGCTCTTTGTCAATGAAGTAGTCAATGAACTGATCTTCCATTTCTTCTTCATTAGCCTTCAGCTTCTGCAATCTTTCAATATGTTTTTCCACTTTCTTCTTGCTTGCATAATGACTTTCATCATTAGGATCAACAATCTTTTGCTTCTTCTCAATTGTAGCAACTCCTTCTGTGTCTTCAAAAACTACCTTCCTCTTAGACCTTCTGGTCTGAATCTCAGTTTCTGGAGATGCAACATTCTTGCCCTTCTCCAATCTTTTAATTTCATCAGCTTCAGCTTGCTCCAGTTCTGCAGTTTTAACTAGCCTCCTTTTAGGCCTCCTTAGCTCTTGCATAGCAGTAGTAGCATCCTTCTCTTCTGGTTCAGCACTCAGCTTATCTAAGCTGACTTGCCCCACTCTACTTGCCTCTTCCCCCTTTTTGGCTTCATCATGGGCCATAAGAGTGAAAAAACTTGTAAAGCGAGTCATTTCTTCCTTTACTGCTTCCTTCATTGCTTCAGCAGCGAGCTCTATCTGTTTTTGATGAGTTTGATCCCGACTTATCTTATCTAGACGATCAGCAGTAGACTCAAGCTTCTTTGAGTTAATGGCCAGCTCGTCTTTGAAATGAGTAGCAGTCTGTCGGAGAAGAGTGTTCTGCTTTGTTAGCTCGGAGAGAATAGCCTGAGAACTGACTAACTGAGCTTGTGCCTCCCTCCTTTGCTCATCAGCTATCTCAATCTTAACTCGATAAAGACGTTCCATTTTGCCAGATTCTTCAGCTAACGATCTAGCAAATGAGATAGACCTTTTCTCAGAAACTTCAACTTGTTTCTGTAAGAATCTTTCAACTTCTGCATACATCTCCGCTCGAAAAGTAGAGTCCATCTTGTTAACTTCTCCAACAATCAATTCTCTTGAGTTGTCAACAAGTGTTTGATTCTGTTCTATCAACACATCCTTTACTTTTGAGTGCAAGAACTCTTCTATTGCAGAATGAACAACTTCTTTCAAGTCCGACTTCAGCTCGGCAAGATAGCCTATAGGGAATCCTTGAGTAGATGACTGGACTTCAACATCCATATCTTCCTGAACTTTCTCTACAAGCTCTTCTTTAGTAAACATAACAGCATCCAGGAATTCATCATCTTCTTTCCCAAATTCAAAAGAATCAACTTCTTCTGAACTGTCAGTCTCATCTTCAGAATGTTCCGAGGTTTGAACAACAACATTAACAAGATCTGCCTTCTCTTCTTCCACCAACTCAGTCTGAGTTCCAATATCAGACGAGAACTCTTCAACCAGAATTCCATCAGGAATATTCAATAGTCTTTTCACAAGATCAACCAAGGCTCTTGGCGGAAATAGTTCGGAATGATCTTTTACACCACTATTTTCTTTCTGTTCCATCTCCCAATCCATAAAATTGGAGATTACTCCCATGCCTTGAATAACTTCGAAAAGATCGTCAGTGGAGGATTTCTTAAGTGCAAACCAGGTGCATATTCTAAGGAGAATCTCAAATTGCTCAGACTCGTAGTCCACTTCGATAGTTGAGAGCGTTCTTTTCAAATTCTTGGTCATTCGGGCACGAATTCTCTTTTCCCTCAAACACATTGGATAATATACCAAGGAGTTAAATCTAACCTCAGACGGGGTCTGAGCAGGTAGGGTCCCTGTCTCAGTTGTTGCAGTGGCAACTGGCGTGTTGTCCGAAGTAGATGGGTTTGAAGGTTCAACATTTTCTGTTGAGGTAGAAAGAATATGGATGGTGGTTTCTTGGGGCTTTGATGTATCTTGGTTTGGTGTGACAACTGTCGAAGTATCAGTTGTGTCAATTATGGGAGTGTTTAGGGGATGACTGGCTCTCAGCGGTCGTGCTGCCAGTACTTGTGAAGTTGAGGGGACAGGGCGGGGCCTAGATCGATGTGACCTAGCCTTGGTTCGAATAGAAGTAGACGGGAGAGAGAGAGGAATTGAAACAGATTGAGTAGAAGTACCAACCTGTAAACTCGACTCGACTGGACGAGTAGGCGATTCAACTCTCACTAGAGTGTACATTTCAGGAATTTGTTCACTCGACTCCCTCTCTTGATTCGACTCTTCATCTGACTGAGTCTTCTCTGAGTCGTCTGCACTGGACTCTGCCTCTTCAGACCCGGCTTGTGAAGAACTAGATGATGTCGCATATGGCAATGCTTCTGAATCATCAACTTGAACTTGCCTTGGAGCAGCTGGCCTTGCAGCAGCCTGCTTTCGCATCGCTTCTATTTTCAAGTAGAACTTTAGTGGATGAAAGGGCTTTCCTTTACTCCAATCAGTCTTGTTGGGCATCAAAAATGGAAGTAATATACTCCGCTTGTTTCCATATCCAACAGCCTGTGATACTACCCAATTGCGAGTATCAACATCCACTCTAACACTTCTTTCGAAGTACATCATCCTGTCAGCTATCAGCTTAAACCAATTACCCTCAGTTATTCCATCGTATATAGCTGCCATTATCCTTGTTTTGGCTTGGGTAACTGAGTCATGAGACCCAGTGGCACATAAAAGCATCTTGCTTGCTATGTCCAGCAGAGTGCGATATTTTTCCAAGAGTTCACCCTTCTTGGCTGTAGGAGCTTTACCATCCGGTTTCAGTTTCATTTTCTTTCCACAGAAGATGCTTAAATACTTCATCTCCTGACCTTCAGCATACTTCTCCACATCAATCGTTCCGATGGGTAGCCTTAATCTTTCGAACATAACTTCCCGAGTGATTTCCACTCGATTTCCATCAATAAAGGATTCAATCACATCTCCCTGTCTGTTGGCGTTGGCATAAAATTCCAGAACCTCTTCCTCCAAAACAACTTGAGGAAACGCCTCTAGGTAGGGTTTTAGACCGCATCTGATGCATTTGGTCAAGATTTCCATATTACCTTCCTTGTGATTTCCTTTGAAGAACAGAGATGGTTCAACATGCACCTTGTTGTCATTTATGTATCTCCCTAGATCGAATGGTGCCTGCATGTTGGAACTGACATCGAAAATAGAACGAATCGACATTGAATGATTTGTTATGAACAATATAATCAAATAAGTAAGAAATCAATGTGTGTGCAAGTAGTAGAGTTAAGAAAACGTGGGTAGAATGTGTGCAAGTGGTGGGTTTTGTTTAAAACTGAATTTTTGATCCAACGGACAAGATTGAAGGATTAAATCCAACGGTCATGCCTTTTGGTATTCGGTTACGAAACCGAGAAAACACTGTGATTTGATTTTGTAAAATTTGAAATCCTCCTTTTCTACTGGCAGAAATGAGGAGTGTACTCATCCGACCTAACATATTCGTATTTTGGCGCGAATTGAATGTGTACACCTCATTAAATGGGGGTGTATAAATCCAATTCTAGGATATTCAAATTTTAACACTATCAAATTACTGTAATACCCTTAATTTGTTTAGAATAAACACTTCACATTTTAATAGAAAACTTAGCTTGTCTGTTCGAGTCCATCCAGAACAGATGAGTAGTCCTAATCTTCGTAAGGCGAGTAGACTTAATTGCACAAGACGAGTAGTCTTATGACCACCAGTCGCGTTCCCCCTTCGATTGTGCTTGTCTATTTTGAACATCAAACTATTATGTTTACCTGTCTTATCTTTGTGTTACAGATTAGATGCAATACAGGTAGTCGAGTAAAATAAATAAGTAAGGTGAGTATCAATCTAGCATAATGGTCAAGATTCAAACAAGATGACTGTTAACAAACTTAAGAGTCAATATAAGGATTTTTAAGAAATCAAAGATTCCCCCTTAATGTATATTCCCTTAGTATTACCCTCAGCTTTACCAGCTTCCTCATCGGGTTGTTTGGTCAACTTGTCTGACCTTGTATACCTGTATATTGAATGAGTAGATGAGTGCTCTGCTCCTTTGTGGTAACTTGTCTGTGTCTTCTTTCTTCTTAGAACTGTACCTGTATGGTTAGTACATTTCTACATACTAGTAGGATCAAGATCAATTAGTCTTAGACTAATGCATAATTCATGAAATCGGGCCTCAACTAATGGTTTTGTGAAAATATCAGCTCTTTGAAAATCAGTATGAATCTTTTCCATGCGAATATCCTTCTTTTCTACATGATCACGTATGAAATGGTGTTTCACATCGACATGCTTACAGCGTGTGTGCAAAACAGGATTTTGTGTAATGACAATTGCACTATTACTATCACAGAAAATAGGAACATTTGATTCATAGGTATTATAATCTCTAAGCTGTTGAATAAGTCATAATAATTGACTACAACAACTACCAGCAGCCATGTACTCGGCTTCAGTAGTAGAGGTAGCAACACTTGTCTGCTTTTTCGAAAACCATGAAATGAGTTTTGTGCCTAAGAATTGACAAGAACCAGATGTAGATTTCCTATCTATTCTACAGCCACCAAAATCAGAATCAGAGTAGCCACTTAGAGATAGATCATCATTTGAGGGATACCATATACCACGATTGATGGTTCCTTTCAAATATTTCAGAATCCTTTTAGTGGTTTCCATATGACTCTCTTTTGGATTAGCTTGAAAACGAGCACATACACCAACAGAAAATGCAATATCAGGTCTACTAGCAGTCAAATAGAGTAATGAACCAATAAGACCACGGTAATGAGTTTGATCAGTACATTTACCATTCTCGTCTGGATCCATCCTGTAGGTAGGTTGCATAGGTACTCCAGAAGATTTACATGTCTTAATACCATACTTGTTTAGTAGATTACGAGTATATTTTGCTTGATTTATGAAAATCCCTTCTGGGGTCTGTTTTACTTGAAGTCCAAGAAAGTAATTCATTTCACCCATCATAGACATCTCAAATTTACTTTGCATGAGTGTTGAAAAACTTTCACTCAGCTTTTTGTTAGGTGACCCAAAAATGATGTCATCTACGTAAATTTGGACGAGTAAAATGTCCTTCCCTTCTTGTCTTCTGAACAAGGTTCTATCGACCTTGCCCTTAGTAAAACCATTTTCTAATAGAAATTGAGAAAGAGTATCGTACCAGGCTCTTGGAGCTTGCTTTAGTCCATATAAAGCCTTCTTTAATTTGTATACCTGGTTACCTTTGACTTCGAAACCTGGGGGTTGTTCAACATACACTTCTTCCGCAAGAATACCATTAAGAAATGCACTTTTAACATCCATTTGATATACAGTAAATTTCATGTAAGCAGCATATGCAAGGAACAATCGAATGGCTTCTAGTCTAGCAACAGGAGCATATGTTTCATCATAATCTATGCCTTCAGCTTGTGAATAGCCTTGGGCGACTAGTCTAGCCTTATTACGAACAACTACATCATTCTCATCTTTCTTATTCTTGAAGATCCATCGAGTGCCAACTACATTATGATGTTTAGGTCTATCAACAAGTTCCCAGACGTCATTTCGAACAAACTGATTCAACTCGTCTTGCATAGCGATGATCCAATTACTATCAGCTAAAGCCTCTTTAATGGTTTTAGGCTCGATAGATGAGAGGAAACAACACCAGCAAAACAGAGATGGACTAGGTTGTTCTTGTGACTCAAAGAGTTGTCGTCTAGTCTTTACACCAATAGTAGAGTCACCAATGATATTTTCAGTATCATGAGCAGATTTCCATGTTTTTCTAGTCTTTGTAAGTATAGTATCATCATCTAGATCGGTTATAGCGTCATGCATGTCAACATCATTTATATCATCAACAGATTTACATGGAGTAGATGAGTCAACTAGAGCAGGCATGTCTACTGGTCTAGTAGACTTACCTTGAGCACTTACCCTTTCCTTATCATCAGTTTCGAGGGCTTTCATGAATGGATTGTATGCTTGGACGGATTCATATACCTCTGAGTCTTTGTCAGATTCGATAGTTAGCTCAGTAACTTTCTTACTGATCTTGTTGGCAGACGAGTCCTGTTGAGATTCTTCGAAAACCACATGTGGTGTTTCTTCCACACAAAGGGTTGAGTAGTTGAATACTCTAAATGCTTTGCTAGTCGAGGAGTATCCTAAGAATATCCCCTCGTCTGCTTTAGCATCGAATGCATTCAACTTGCTTTTCCCATTGTTATGGATGAAACACTTACAACCAAATATATGAAAATATGAGACTCTGGGTTTTCGTCCTTTCCATACCTCATAGGGTGTCTTACCTAGTGCTTTATTGATAGCACTTCTATTTTGTGAGTGGCATGCAGTATTGATAGCTTCTGCCCAAAACTTCTGAGGCGTATTGTACTCTGTCAGCATGGTCCTGCAGGCCTCCTTAAGAGTTTTGTTCCTTCGTTCTGCTACTCCATTTTGTTGTGGTGTCCTTGCTGCACTAGTAAGGTGCTGGATGCCACGCTTAGAACAAAATTCTTTAATATAGCAGTTAATGAATTCAGTACCCTTGTCACTACGGATCTTGACAATTGACTGATTCTTCTCAACCTGTAACTTCTTCAACAGATCAGGCAAAAGTGTTTGTGTATCACTCTTCTTGTGTAAGAAGACTACCCAAGTGAACTTAGAATAGTCATCTACCACAACAAGTGTGTACATTCTCCCGTTCAAAGTTGGAGGAGTTATTGGGCCATGTAAGTCCATATGTAGAAGTTCAAGAACTCTACTTGTTGAGAGGGATGGAATAGATTTAAAGGAACCTTTTACTTGTTTACCTTTCTGACAGGACGTGCATACATGTGACTTGTAGTAGACTTCATTGGGAATACCTTCCACAAGGTAGTCTCTGGCTATCTTATTAAGAACCTTAAAGTTTAGATGACAGAGGCGTCTATGCCAGAGCCAGCCAAGTTCTTTAGGATTCTTAGTAAGTAGACAGGTGTCCCTCGGACAACTGTTCCAGTTCACTATGTACACACTTCCTTGTCTTATGCCGACCAGTAGGACTGAGTGTGTTCTTTTGTCAACGATTTCACATTTGCGACTCTTGAACTGCACCTTGTATCCATGATCACAAAATTGGGAGACAGAGAGTAAATTGTATTTCAAGCCTTCAACATAAGAGACATCTTGGATCTCTATGTCTCCATTCTGAATGTAACCGAATCCTTTGGTAACAGCAGTGGAGCTATCACCAAATATCACTTTTGGTCCTTCTTGTTCATGGTAGCTTGATAGAAGTGTCTTAGTACCAGTCATGTGGTGCGAACAGCCACTGTCTATGTACCAAGTTTCTCCTATTGAGCCACCCTTCTTGTATAGATCGAGTCGACCCTGCATTCGACGATATTACATAATTTAGGTACCCTCCTTGTTTATTGGGGTCCTGGGGGGTTAGTCGAGTTCAATGGAATCCAAATGTACATTGGAGTCCTGAACAAGTTTGATCTTCTGAGCTTTCGACCATATTTGTTGCAAAATAAGACCTTGTTGTCCTTATCTGGCCTATCAGTCGAGTTCGGGTCTACTCTTTGGAGATAGCCTTTCGACTTGATATCTACTTGAGTAGGCACTTGTCTATGATAGTCAGAGTAGGGTTTATATGCATTAGGTCCATACGGTTTATAGACATGTTTAGGTCTTTCTTTTCCTTCGATATCATATGACAAAGGTGGAGGATATAGAACTGCTTGTGTACGATATTTTTGACCTTCCTGTCTAGGTCTAGACGAGTAGAGTTGAGACTGCCTTATGAAAGGAGGTCTAGACTCTTGTCGTCTAGTCTGTACTTGTCTAGTACTAGTCTCCTCAGGATACCAATCCTCGTATCTGACCTGGTTGGATCGTCTACGATTAGTGGTCCTTAGAAGATTAGTTCTAGGTTGAACAGACTTGTTGTTACCATTCTTTTTACCTCCTTTGGTAATTGGAATGTTAACTCGAGCTTGTTTTGGTACAGTACCTTTAGATGGAGTATCAATATCGTATATCATTGGTCCTTTTCCTTTATCATTAGTCAAAGAGCTTGAGATGAAAATAGTAGGGTTCTTAGGAACTAGAGTAGACGAGCTTGATGTCTCAGCACCTATGCCTGTCTTGTCAGCAGGAGCCCTATACCTATCTGACAGTTCAAGGTTAACCTTTGAAGAGTTAACCAGGTCAGTAAGTTTAAGGTCTAGAGTGACAACCTCGGTTTCTAAGAACTTATTACGTTCTTCAAGCTTTTTGCACTTATTTTTTAAAACATTGAATTCATGTTTCTCAGTAGCATGTGTCTTAAGTAGGTCTTGATACAACTTGTCCGTCAATGCACACTTGTCTTTGAGTTGACTCAACTCTTCTTGCAAGCGTTCATTTAGGACTGTTATATTAGGATCTACTTTAGACTGAGCTTCCTTAAGATCAATGATTTCTTGTCTTAAAATGATGTTTTCGTCACTGACTTCAATGATTGCCTTGTTGGCAAGTCGGAGGTCGTCTTCAACTGCACTAGTAGAGTGCTGAAGGCTACTCCCTACTTTGCTACTGGCAGTGTCACTTTCATCAGAATCTGATTCATCACAAGATTGAAAAGAAGTAGCAGATGATACCTCTTGGTCGATTTTAGCCATGCAGCATAGACCATCATCTACTATAAAAGCTTCATCGTGATCTGGTTCAGACGGGTAACTAGATGAGGATGATGGCAACTCGTCTGAGTCAGACTCAGAGTCATCATTGGCCATCATTGCCTTCTTACCATGGTTGTATCTTCTTTCCCTTCGTGCTTTACGTTCTTCTCGATCATCAGTACTCAGGTCTGGACATTCATATATGTAATGACCTGGCTTTTCACAGTTGTAGCACAAGAGATCATTAGTAGCCTTTTTAATATGAGAGTTGTTCCTTCGTTTATCGCGTCTATCAGAACGAGTAATTTTCCTACCATCAGACTCTCTATCTTGTCTGTTACCTTTCGAGACTTCGTCTCTCCTTTCGGACGAGTTTCGGTCTTGTCTGGTCTCAGACGAGTTCTTAGAAGCAGACCCTCTATGCTCTCTATAGAACTTCTTATATCTTCCGAAACGTTTGTTCAACCTATCAAACTTTCTAACCATGAGGCTTACCTGATCCTTCAGACTAAGATCAGTATCTAACTCGTCTTTCACAGAAGTAGACCTAGTTTTAGACTTCGACCTGTCTACCTTGGACGAACTAGTCTTAAAAGCAACGTTCTTGGATACAGCATGTTCTCTGTCGCTACTTACTATAGGTTCATCTTCGTCTAAATCAAACTCATGGGCCTTTAGAGTTTGAAACATGGTTTCTGCTGTCCATACATCTATATCTTGGGTATTCTTAACAAGCATTTTTACCATTTTCCATCGACTATCAAGGCTTTTGAGAATCCTAAGATTGATTTCACGTGGAGTGTAAGATTTACCAAGGACTTCCAAGTCATTCATGATTTTGGTAAAACGAGTATCCAACTGGTCTATAGTTTCGCCAGCTTTCATATGAAATGATTCAAATCTTTGGACTGCAGTGGAAAGCTTGCTTTCTTTGATTAGGGATGTTCCTTCACAAATGATAGCTAAGCGATCCCACATTTCTTTGGCAGTTTTACATTTTAACACTTTTCCCAGATACTCGTTAGGAAGAGTGTGTAAGATGTAATTCTTGGCCAAGCTGTCCAAATTATTCTGTCTCCTTTCTTCTGAGGTTAGTTCTGACCTTGGTTTCTTGACGAGTGTACCCACGGGTTGATTAGTGTCAAGGGCAGCAGTATTGGGAATCATGGTCACTATCGGACCTTCAGTGATGACGGAGATCATTAAGTCGTGAGTGGAACTGAAGATGGCTTCCATCCTTAGTTTCCAATAGTCATAATCTTGAACCTGAAACTTAGGCAACTTGTTAGCGCTTATTTCAAGAGACATGTTTTAACAAGTAGTCTAGTGCTAATCAGTTTTATGATCAAGAAGTATATGAGTCAAGAACAGGGAACAAGAAAACAATATATCAAGAATATTGAATAAGAACTCGTAAGCAAGTATGATCTTGGACTGAGATTTTCACCCAAGTCTTGAGTTGGTTATCAAGAAACAGCAGTTCGTAAACCACTGTTCTGATACCACTTGTAGGTCCCTAAGTTGAGTTAATATCGAGGGAAGCTAAAGAAAATGTCTAGAGGGGGGTGAATAGACTTTTCTAAAATCTTTCGATATATCAGAATTACAATGTGCGGAATACGAAATTAACAATGAGCCCAATTAAAGATTATACTCAACTTAATTCGAGAACTCTGTTTTATGTACTCAACTAGTCTTGTTTAGTTATGTATGTTTAACAAGTAAACAATAAATCAATTCAAACAAACAAACAAAACAGTAAAGTAAATTAAACACAAGATTTATAGTGGTTCGACAACTTGTCTACATCCACTCTCACAAACCCAGTTGTGAAATTCTTATTAACTCTTCCAATCGAGTAATATGTTCTTGTAGCTTTAAGTCCCAAGAAATAAGACTTAGATCTTCTCGATTATATCTCCAGATATATCTTCGATCTTACTAGCTATTTTACAAGTAACTAGCAACTTGAAACAGTAAACGAAAATAAAACTTCTCTTCGTTCAGTAGTAGCCTTCTGAATTCTTCACTTGTCTTGTGTAGCTTCACTTTCTGAACTTCAATCTCTGAGAGAAACTTCGAACAATTCTTCAGTATGTAGCTTCAGTATATGTATTCCAGTTTTTCTTTAATGAATAAATACCTTGGGGTATTTATAGACTTCCAATTCCAAGAACATTCAGTTGTATAACAACCTTTTCTTGAAAACTAACTTCTCACTGAAACTTCTTATCCTTTCACGCGTTTCTCCAGTTAATTAGTTTTTCCTTAACTAACTCTTCAAATTTTATCTTCAACACGCGTTTGTAACTAACTTTAGTCTCCTTGTCTTGTCTTGTTGAGTCGTACCTGTCTTGTGTAGTAGTAGTAGACTGCGTCTTCAACTTAACTTGTGCAGTAGACTTCTTCAGATTTACAACATAGAACTTATCTAGTCCTATCAACTAATCCTAACAAGACTATTACATTACTTTAAGCTCTTGTTTACAAAGCTTAGTCAACTTATAAAACTATACAAAGAATCTATCTATTACATTTAAAACATGAGCTCTATACAACAATTATTCATAGCTCAATAACAATCTTAACATATACAAATATGAAATATGAAGTAATAACATGATATCAATTATAAGTACTTGTCTTTTCCTATATTAGCTTATGTAAACTCTACTGATCCTGTTCAAGATGACTTCAACTTAACTAGACTAGATTAGTCAACACTTAGAAAAATTCAAACTTCTTTTGGCTTATCAAAACTTTATCTTTTATATTTTCATCATCATTTAGAACTTGTTTTAGGATTCATATCCCAACAAGAACAATGGATCAATACAAATTAGATGCTATAACACAAAAAGAAAAATTATGGTGCAACACAAATGAAGCAAATTCATGTAAAAACCGTGTTGAGGTGTTTGTAACAGTTTTGAGCACAACATTGCCTGATTCGAATTTATTTTTATAAGTTGTAATTATTTAATTATATATTGAGATTTATTTTATTTATTCAATTATATAACTAACCCACGTTTTTTTTTTATTTTTCAGATTATGCTTGGACTTAGTCTTCATTCTAGAATTTTCTTAATTATTTAATTAATTAATAAAATGGATTTTTCCCAGTAATTAAACCATGATCAAGGTTGTTGCTAAAAATGTGGAGCACTATCACATTATTGCTGGAATTATTCATGTTAACCTCCAACTACACATACATTCTCTCTATAAAACTCAATTAATTGTGACTTATGTTGCTAATCGTGATTTTTGAGTTTGTTAAGTACTAAGCTTCTGCAGAATTGATTACTGGCCGTGTATCTCTCAAATTTTGTGAATACACTCCTCAAAACCATCTTGAAATTCCAACCGTCCCTTAAATGGCTGGAAACCGACCTCAATCCCACTCACAATCTCACTCTGATTCGAAGAACTCATCCCCTTCTCACACAAACCCTCTCAAAATCCTTGCTTCCATGGCGTCTCAGAAATCAACCTCGTCAAATGCTGACTCAAATGTCTCTACAACACCATCAACAACCACTCCCACTCCTCAAACTGCTCCTCGAACCGTTCCACCAACAACCAACATTCCTCAAGATGCAACTGTCGAACAGTTCAATAAGGCTATCGAAGAAGTGTCTGACTCTCTTCGAACAACTGGTCATCTGCCCGTGATGACATTTGGAGATATCACAGTGGATATCTCAAGCTATTTGGCTGATCAAACCGCCCAAATGGCTGCTGCTTCAAAAAGCCCTAAATCACCTACTGTTCACACCTCGCAAGCTAAAAATGAGAAAGTTACTGCTGAAGAAGAAGCTACTGCTACTTCCGACCCTGAAGATGTTGAAATGGAGGATGCAAACATCTCTGAAGACGGTACAAACTCTTCACTCTCTGTTTCTGATGAATCTGCTCCCATTCCTTTCAAGAAGAATGCGCAGAAAGGAAAAAGACAGAGGAGTCCAGTTCAAAGAAGAAGATCATACCGTGTGTTCACTCGTGTGGATTATTCTGAATCCATGAGGAAGAAGAAGAAAGCTGGAACTGAAGCTGCTGAACCCATCCAAGTGTTCACAGACTCTGAAGAGGAAGCTGCTGTTGTTGTTGAGAAAGTTAAAAAGACTGTTGCTGAGAAACCCAAGAAGGTTGTTGTTGAAAGAAGGAAGAAAGCTGCTGCTGATCCCAAAGGCAAAGGGAAGGCCAAGATGATTGCTGAAGATGAACCTGCAAAATCAGATTCCAATTCTGATTCTGATGTGTGTTTAAGAGATATTCTGAACTCTCTTAAGAAAAATGCTGAGCATTTTGCTGCTGCAAAGGAAGCTGCACCAGAACCTGAAGATGATGGCAGTGGTGATAGCTCTTCCAGTGCAGAAAGCAGCTCGAAGGAAAGCTCTGCTAAAGACTCCACATCAAGCTCCAATGACCTTGCTTCTGAAGAGAAAGGTAATTCTGATTCTCTTGAGACTCTAGAGAATAGGTTGGCTATTTATTCTAAGAGGAAACTACTGATAGAGAAGAGGATTAATATCCCTGATTTTGAAAGTAAAGGCATGGTTAGTTTCTTAGAGGAAAGGAATTTGATGCATGCTGTGAATTTTGGTGAATCTTTCTTGACAAATTGGGCTTATGAATTTTATGCTTGCATGAAAAAGAGTACTGGTAGAAGATCATCTAAGTGGTATGGGACTGTAAACTTTAGGGGGAGGGATGTACCTTTTACTCCTGAGTTGATAAATGAGTTTCTGCATATTCCCAATGTTGAGGTGGATGAAGAACCTGACATGGATGTGGTTATTGCTGCTATAACTGGTGGTAGGGTAGTTAAGTGGACTAGACAGATGCTAGCCAAAGACCTCACTTCCCTACATTCTGTGTTGTACAAACTCATTATCTACAACTGGATTCCCACTACAAATACCACTAAGATCACAAAAGACCAAGCTGTTCTTATGTATAGGATCTCTGTGCTTAAGAAGTTCAATTTAGGCCTCACAATTTTTCACCATATGATGAGATTTACTGGAAAAGTTTCTGAAAAAGGCAACCTACCCTATCCTGTTCTGATTTCAAATTACTTGAGGCATTATGACTTTGTTGCCAAGAACACTGATGTGTTGAGGGGGAGAGTACCATTACTGGCCATAGCTCCTGCCTTACTCACTGGGGATAGAGTAATTGATCTGCCTTTGACTGCTCCTGGTACTGATCATCAGCACAGGCCTTCAACTACTGAACATCAGCAAAGACCCTCAACTTCTGATCATCCAGAATCATCCAGATCAAGACAGAGAAATGCACCCCCAAATGTTGAGAACATCCATATCAACATTTCTGGTAATGTGTATCTTTCACAGGAATTCATCAAATTGCAGCTCAAGCACTTACAGGAAACAATAGATGAACTCCAGTTCCTAAAGGACAGGTGGACCAACCTCCTTTCACCTACAACAGGGGGAGTACCACCACCATCCAACTCCAATGTGGTCATTGAGGAGATAAATGAAGATGGAGTTCCAGTTGCTGCTGATGCTAGTGTACCTGATGCTGGAGGAGATGCTGCTGTAACTGATGTAGTTGCACATCTTGCATCTATTTACTTTGTGGATGAAGTTGATGAACAGGAACATTGATGAACAGGGACAAGCTACAAGACAGGGGGAGATCTGAAATCCACAATGGCTATGGTGCAGGAAGATGATGCTGCAGCTGTTACCACAGCAATATAAGCCATTTATTCAGTTCTACCTTTGTAATTAATGTTTAAGTATTCTGAAATTCTGATACACTTGTTGTTTATTTTTCCTAGATGATAGGATGTTTATTACTGCAACTTGCTTAATGGTTCCACTTGATATTTGTTTACTGCCTTGCTTAAATTGTTTACAGATTATCATGTGTTTACTGCAGGTTGCTGGAGTCTTTGTTTTGTTTACTCCTCTTTGTTCTGTTTTTGTTTTACATTATGTTTTGCTCTGATTTTTTATTATTTTTGTTTTTGTCCTACTTTGATTCTAAGTTAATTCTTCCAGTTCAACTTATTGTCTTAGTATAGTTACTTATGTTGTGAGTAAGTGTATAGTTTATACTTATTCTATTTTGGATAAAATAGTTTTGATCTTTTGGCACGGATCATTATGAAATTATCCTTGATCTTCAGTTGATTTGATCCAACGATTACAACAGGTATTGACTTGACTAGTGCTTAGCAATGATGTCAACCTCAACTAAGTACATAAAACTGAGTATGTATAGAAATATATGTGCATCAGGTGTGTTGTAGTCGAAAGGTCAAATTGGGGGAGATTGTAGATGTTGTTAATTCTTAAATGTCTTAACATTATCAACAACATCTTAATTTGACCTTCCGAGTTTTTTTTAAGTCTTTTCTGAAATGCTACATTAAATGTTGATCTAAATGTTGTCGCATTTCTGGCAGGATCTAGAAGCTTCTACAAGGATCTGGAACCTGGAAGATTCCAGAACATTGGAGAACATGCTAGAACAGCCTGGATGCATTTGGAACGACCTGGAGCAGCCTAGAAGGATCTAGAAAGATCATAGAAGTAGTGGAAGTTGAGTTTCCTAAAAAATAGGACCTCAATGTGGAAGCCTCTAGAATTCGTATCCCACACTATAAATACCCATTGAAGGCTTCATAATTCAGTGTGCTCTATTCGATCAATATCCTAGACCGAGCGTTCATCCCTGTTAGGAAATTGTGGCCAGTAGTTCTACATTTTAGTTCATACGTTGTATACCACCCGTATGACTGTGTGTCTTCTTATCTATTGAGAGTGTAATCATTAGATAGACTAGGCATTTCGACAGTGTATAATTTATACACTTAGTTCGTTTTCTAGACTTGGCACCTGCCTCGTTTATAGTTTCGTTGTGAAAGTTATTGTTGTAACATTTCACACAACATTTGTACTTGAAGATAAGTATTGATTTTACGCCATAAGGCAGACATAGATTTTTATTTATAAAATCTATGTTAAAAGTATTTCCATTGTGTCTCGTTTGTTTTTAGTGTTTCAAGTCTTCCGCTGTGTATCTTAATTTCTGATATTCTGTTAGAGTCAGTGTTGCACTATTTGTCTCAACATTCTGTGCAACATTTATCTACTTATACTTAAACACTTCCATATACACACCCCGCACACTTTCACATGCAGTGCTAAAGGCTTCAGCCCAGAACCTTTTAGGTAGTTTGGATTCAGCAATCAATGTTCTTGCTGCCTCTTTCAAGGTTCTGTTCCTTCTTTCAGCAACCCCATTTTGTTGAGGTGTTCTTGCTGCTGAAGTCTCATGAGAGATGCCATTCTTGCTGCAGTACTCATTGATGTATGAGTTTATGAATTCAGTGCCTTTGTCAGATCTAATCTTGATAATACTTAGGCCCTTTTCATTGCTCAATCTCATCATCAATTCAGGTAGCTTGACTTGGGTCTCCTTTTTGTTCAACAAGAATACTACCCAAGTGTACCTGGAAAAATCATCAACAACAACTAAAGCATATTTTCTTCCATTTATACTTACTGGGATTATTGGACCAAATAAATCCATATGCAGTAGTTGAAGAACTCTCTCAGTTGAGATGACAGGCTTTCCTTTGAATGAAGCTTTGATCTACTTTCCTTCCTGACATGGCTGGCATATATGTTCTTTGGTGAACACTTGATTAGGCAGCCCTTTAACTAGAGATTTTCTTGCAATCTTGTTGATGGTTTTGAAATTCAGATGGTTTAGTCTTTTGTGCCATAGCCAGCTTTGCTCACTTGTGCTTTTGGCAACCAGAAAAACTGCTTCAGGGGTTTTGCTCCAATCTGCAAAATAGACATTTCCCTTTCTTACCCCTGTTAGTAGCACCTGTTGTGTTGAATTATCTTTGATAATGCATTCATTTGGTGCAAATTCAACACTATATCCTTTATCACAGATTTGACTTATAGATATCAAGTTGTATTTTACGCCTAGGACATATGAGACATCAGTAATTTTGACACTACCAATGTTTAATGTACCATAACCTCTTGTAATTCCTTGAGAGCTGTCTCCAAAGGTTACTGAAGGACCATCCTTTTCAATGAATTATGAGAGAAGCTCCTTATTCCCAGTCATGTGTCTTGAACATCCACTGTCCAAGTACCATGCTGTTCTCTTGTTGATGCTTTTCCTCTTCTTGTGGTCCTTGCAGTCCTGCAAAGTCAAAATTTAGGTACCCTTTGAATGTTGGGTCCTAGAGGGTTAGCTGTACCTTTTGGAACCCAAATCTGCCTAATTACTCTGATTGACTCAAATTGACTGACTTGGTTTCCCTTAACATCTACATACACAGTCTTACCCTTAAATGCCTTGGGTGGTTTTTGTGTATAAGTGTTAGCCTTGTAAAGTTCAGGAGATTTGGTGAATTTCTTTGGGGCATATCTCCTGAGGTTACTAGACTTAGGTGCAGCTTGGTAAGACTTTTGAGGATAGGGGCATGGATGGCCTTTTCCTTTTGGCAAGTAAGGTCCAGGCTTCCTGAAGTTTTTATACCTATCAGAGGGGTTGGGCCTTAATCCATTCAGTTGAGGTTGCCTCATTTGAGTTGGCCTTTTCTGAGCAGATTTTGGACAACTCCACTGATGAGAATTCAGATAGGTTGACCTTCCATTGGTTCTTCCCTTCTGAACCTCATTCCTCTTGTAAGAAATGTTCTTAACCTTTTCCTTAGGTATGGGTTTAGAAGCATTGTTTACTTGAGTAGGTATAAAAATTCCTTTACCCTTTTCCTTGATCAGTGGTTGGTTTGCTTCTATTTCATTTTGTTGGGCCACTGATCTTACAAAAGTCATCTTAGAATTGCTTGTTGAGGCAATACTAAGACCAGGTGAGGGTTCAAATGGATTATAGCCTAATCCACTTCTTTGAGCCATTGGTCTTTGAAACCCTTGAATTTCCTCTATTGCCTTAGCAGATTTGTTCAAGGCAGACATTTTCAGTTTCAGGCTCCCCTCACTTAATTTAAGAGTATCAAATTCATTAGAGAGATTTTCAAATTTAGCCTGAAGAGTCCTAATGTCAAAGTCCTTTTTCTTTAGAACCAGATTTTGTTCATCAATCAACTTTTGTTGTTCAGAGACTTTGAGAGACAATTCACTGTGTTCTCTCACAATCTGTTGATACAACTCAGTTGATCTGATGTCAACCTCTGATTCAGGAAGGTTGGTGATTTTGACTTTAGATCTCAACTGTTCATTTTCTCTCAATGCCATATTGCATACTTCTTGCATTCTGGTGAAATCTTCCAATAACTTTTCAAAATTAAATTGGATTTCACTACATTCATGTGTGTCATTAGAAGAGTTGAAGGATGAACATACCTCTTCATTTTCAAAGGCCATTTAACAGTCTTCTTCACTGTCACTGTTGGAGAACAACCCATCATCAGATGAGTACACACTTTCTTCACTTGCTGATTCTCCTGCTATCATAGCCTTCCTGTTGTTCAGCCTTTTGTCTCTTTTGTTTTGCCTTTCTTTCCTTTCCTTTGAACTGAGGTCAGGACAATCATACTGAACGTGACCCTTTTTCTGGCAATTGTAACACACATCTTCATCATCATTTTTCTTGCTTGAGGACTCCTTCCTCCTGGCTGATGATGGTTCACCTTTGTTGTACTTCTTTTTGTCAGCATATTTGTCAGCCTTCTTTTCATCAGAGAGTTTGTCCTCTGATTTGTTGTCAGGGGAACTGTATCTTCTCCTGGTTCTGTTGTCTTGGTAGAATTTTTATCTACCAAATCTGGAGTTGAGCTTTTCAAATCTTCTTGCCATGAGTGCCAACTCCTCCTTCATCTCAGTCTTGGAGACAGTTTGAGATGTTTTTTGTGCATTCTTCTTTTCTGACTCAGCAGCCTTGAATGCAACACCTTTGCTTGAGGAGGATGGCTCTTCATGTACTTTCTTTCTGTTTAGATCAAACTCATATGCTTTGAGTTCAGAGAACACCTGCTGCATATGCATGTTGTCAAGATTGCTGGTGTTCTGCATCATGACTGAGTATATGTCCCATTTGGATGTGAGACTTCTTAGAATTTTCAGTGCAACTTCTCTTTTGGCATAGAATTTTCCCAGAGAATTCATCTCATTCATGATGTCAGTGAATCTACCATCAAGATGATCAATAGTTTCATTGGGCTCCATAGTGAATTGCTCATACTTTTGGATGGCCACTTGAAGTTTGTTTTCTTTGATCTTTTGGGTACCTTCACACATAAGTGCTAGGGTATCCCAGATCTCCTTTCCTGTGGTGCAGTGATACACTCTTCCCATCACTGCATCTGGAATAGTCTGGTACAAAGTGTTCATGGCAATGTAGTTCAGATTGTGACTTTTTCTCTCTTCTGCTGTCAATTCATCCTTATCTTTTGGCAATAGCTCCCTTGGGTCTGCTTTCTGAGCATCAGTGACCTTGGGATTTAGCTTGGTGAAGGTGAATGGTCCTCTGGTGATGACTTTGAGCATTTCATCATGCTGGCAGGCAAGATGTGCTCTCATCAGGATCTTCCAGAAATCATAGTTCTCAATTGAGAACATTGGCAGTTTATGATGTGAAATATGGTTCACTTGATTTGGACCCATGTTGTTGATGGTGTTGACAGCATCTCCTGGAACTGCATTGTTAGCCATTTCTATAGAAATAGGTTAGATAACACAAATAAGTTTTTCAGAAATTTTGGATCAGTTTAGTGACCACAGAAATGGTATGATTTGAAAATCAGTTGGATTTTCAGAGGCAGTGGTCTTTGAACCCCTGCTCTGATACCACTTGTTGGTCCTAGGTGGAGTATGACACAAGTGTATGGGGGGGGGGGGGGAATGCACTTGTGTATGCAAATTATTTTCTTTTCAAACAGTTTGGTCTTATCAGAAAGGTTGACTCACAACAAGCCTGAGTGTGAACTTTGATAGATACTTGTCCTACTGATTACTATTCAGTAATCAGTTGGCTAAATATCTAATAGAGTTACTAAGTGCGGAATTTGGTTGGCCTTTTACTCAAAGAAACACTCCAAGTTGATTTCTGAAAAATACAGTGATCAGGGACTTTGTCCAAAACAGATTTTCTTAACTTACTGAGAATATCTCTTTGAAATATGATTGAATGCAAGTGCTATAATAAATGCAGTAAGTAAATGGCACACAATTTATAGTGGTTCAGAGACTCAAGCTCCTACATCCACTTTCCCTGATTGAACTGGATAATTCCTTAACAATGGAATTAGCTTGTTTTATAGTGCCAAGGTGCACTGATCAACAACACTCTCTTAGTGTTTTGATCCCTAGGATAATCTGAGTCCTAGTGCTCAATCTCTCTGAGTTAAGACTGTGTTTCACAATAACAGTCCTTAACTCTCACTTCTACAACAAACACTACTTCACTCAATGAGGTAAGGGTTTGAGGTTTGGTTCCAACTAGTAGAGATATCCTTTACAATAAGAACAGTGTAAAGGCTTAGGATATCTCAATGCTAAGCTTTGGATGTTTACAAAGATTGGCTTAGCTAATTTAAGTGATCAGGAAACTTGGGGTTCTAAAGAACAGCTTTGGTTTCCTTTGATTGCTTGATGATAGTTTGATAGCAAGTAGTTGGATGTTTGAATCCTTTGATCACTTCTGTATTTATAGGCAATTTTGAGCAACTAACCGTTTGAGGGATAGCTATTCAAACTTGTCTATTTGCAGCACCATTGAAACGGTTATGAAGTTTGGCATCCTTTTATCCACTGTGTAAAAGCTTCTTCAATGGTTGGTTGAATGAATGTGTTGACTTCTGAAAAATGCGGCTGAGATGACTTGTGTTAGGTTCCAAATATGCACATTTCCCAATGTTGATTTGTGGCAGACTCTACACTCAACCAACGGTCAGATGGGTCAACTCCCCTGAACATTCCTGCTGCAATTTAGAATGTTCCAACATTCATTCAATGCTTCAAAGTCTTCAATGCTTAGTTCAGGCTTGATGGTAATAAATGCTTCAATAAATGTGTCTTCTGTGATCCTAGCATTCAATGCTCTTGATCATTTGTACTTCAATCGATCTGATCATTTGCATTTATGAGCATTGTCTTAACACTCTTGATCTTTTCAGCCATGTTGTCCACTCAGTCAGCTTGTCTTGGATACTTCAGCAAGTTTGACCTAAGGTACTTAACACTTATCAAGCTGCCTAACATTCCAACTTTGGACAACTATCCTGAACTCTAAATCTCACAACATCTCTGAGATTTTGAGACTTAAGCATTTCTACATACTCAAGTAACCTGAGACAACTTGTCTGATCTATACTTGAGCATATCTCAACTAATCTGAACATCATCAATCAGGGGTTTTGGTATCTAAATCAAAATCATTTTATTCCCAACAGGTTGCTAAAGAGAAGTCAGCGAAGGAGGTTTGGGATAAGCTTGACAAGCTATATATGGTGAAAACTCTTGCTAACCGACTCTATTCGAAACAGAAGTTGTATGCCTTTAGAATGAGAGATGACAAACCCATTACAGAGCAGCTAGATGAGTTCAACAAGATACTTGATGATCTGGAGAATTTGGATGTCAAGCTTGAAGAAGAGGATAAGGCTCTGATCTTGTTGAGTGCTCTACCTAAGTCCTTTGAAATCCTAAAGGACACATTGGAGTGATCTTGTAGAAAGGAGGCAATCACATTGGAGGATGTGATCTTGGCTGTCAAGTCCAAGCTGTTACACAATAAGACATCTCAAGGAGATAAAGTAGCAGTGGAGAAGGATTGGCAATCAAGGGAGGTCAGAAGAAGTCTGTCTCCAAGAAGGGGTCTAGCAAGTTAACCCAAGGGAGCTGATAAGGGTAAATCAGGAGTGTCAAATCAAGGGGAAGTAGTGTGCCACCACTGCAAAAAACCTGGGCACTATAAGAGTTCTTGTTTCAAGTACAAACAGCTTATGAAGAAATCTGGTCCCAAGAACCCTGTTGATAAGAATCAAGCAAATCAAACCCAAGAAGATAAGGAGCAGAAGGGCTATGAGTCAGCTCAGTCCCTATCCATCACTTCCACTAAAGAACAACAAGATTGGATTTTAGATTCAGGGTGCTCTTTCAACATGACTCCAAGAAGAGACTGGTTTCATGATTTTAAGCATCAGAATGGAGGTTCTGTGTTGTTAGGGAATGATCACACTTGTAAAGTCAAAGGTGAAGGTACAGTACACTTGAAGATGTATGATGGAGTTGTGAGGATTCTCAAGAGGGTCAGGTATGTTCCTGAACTCAAGAGAGATTTGATATCTCTTGGTATGTTGGATTCATTGGGCTATAAATTCCAGTCAGAAGATGGAGAGCTCAGAGTTTCAAAGGGGGAGCTTACTGTTCTTAAAGGTGAGAGAAGAAATTATCTCTACTTTCTTAAGGGAGGAACAATTATAGGCATATCAGATGTGGCAAGAGTGCAAGACAACTCAATGTTGTGGCACAAAAGACTAGGTCATGTAGGAGAAAAGGGCCTACTTGAGCTAAGTAAGCAAGGATTGCTATGTGGTGACAAGATCACAAAGCTTGATTTGTGTGAGTACTGCATTCTTGGGAAATCCAAGAGATTGAAGTTTGGAAAGAGTTCACACTCTACCAAAGGAATTTTGGACTATGTCCATTCAGATTTATGGGGGCCAGCTAGGAATCAGACCAGAAGTGGTGGGTGATACTTCATGTCTATCATAGATGACTACTCAAGAAAGGTATGGATCACTATCCTGAAATCCAAGTCAGAAGCATTTGAAAAGTTTAAGGAATGGCTCACTGAGGTTGAGAATGTCTCTGGAAAGAAGCTCAAACATTTGAGAACTGATAATGGGCTGGAGTTCATATCAGAAGAGTTCAATGTTTTCTGCAAGAAGAAGGGTATAGTGAGGCATAGAATAGTACCAAGTACACCTCAGCAGAATGGAGTAGCTGAGAGAATGAACCAGACTTTACTTGAGAGAGTTAGATGCATGTTGAGAAGCTCTGGATTGCCTAAAGTATTTTAGGGAGAAGTAGTGTCAACAGCAACCTATTTGATAAACAGAAGCCCTTCCTCAGCTGTGCAATTTAAAACCCCAGAAGAGTTATGGTCTGGCCATGCAGTTGAGTACAGTAATTTGAAAGTTTATGGTTGTTCAGCATATGCCCATGTCAAGCAAGATAAGCTTGAGCCTCGAGCCTTGAAATGTGTGTTCGTAGGGTATCCTTCAGGAGTGAAAGGGTATAGGTTGTGGTGCCTTGAAGCTGGAATTCAGAAGTGTATTATCAGCAGAGATGTAACTTTTGATGAGAGTAGAATGCCATTGAAAGAAGAGGCAAGTTCAAGTGCAGCACACAACAGACCAAATGTGACACAGGTTGAGGTGGAGCATGTTGAAACCAGAACAGTAACTGAAGATCAGATTGATCCAAATGAGGAGGAGACTACTCATAATGATACTGAGCTTCACGACTATCAGCTGACTAGGGACAGAACCAGAAGAGAAGTCCACCCACCTCAGAGGTATGGTCAAGCTGACATAGTATCATTTGCATTATGTGCAACTCTTGAGGTGGAGTCTTTGGAGCCTAAAACTTACACAGAAGCCATAAACTTCCATGACAAAGAGAAGTGGTTAGTTTCTATGGAGGAAGAATTGTTATCTCTGAACAAGAACTAGACTTGGGAGATTGTTGAGAGGCCTAAGAACAAGAAACTTGTTGGGTGTAAGTGGATCTACAAGAAGAAGGTGGAGGCTCAGAGAGGTGGCAAGATTAGGTACAAGGCAAGACTTGTAGCTAAAGGATTTACACAGAAAGAAGGTATTGACTTTAATGAAATCTTCTCACCTGTTGTAAAGCATTGTAGCATCAGAATCTTGTTGGCTATGGTTGCTCAATATGAATTGGAGTTGCATCAGATTGATGTGACCACAGCATTTCTTCATGGGACCTTAGATGAGAAGATCTACATGAAAATACAAGAAGGGTTGGACATAGAAGATGGAGAAGACAAAGTGTGCTTACTCAGAAAATCACTAGACAATGCCCTAGACAATGGTACTTAAGGTTTGATGAGTACATTTGCTCAACTGGTTTTGCAAGAAGCTTGTATGACAACTGTGTTTACTTCAGGAGAGTTGGGAGTTTAATTACCTATCTTCTGCTGTATGTAGATGATATGTTAATAGCAGGAGAGTCGATTAACAATATCAATCAGGTTAAGGAGATTCTCAAAAGGGAGTTTGAAATGAAAGATCTTGGTGAAGCTAAAGTGATTCTTCGGATGGAGATCAGTAGAGTTGAGGGAGCAATTCAACTTAGTCAGCCTACCTATGTGAGAAAAGTGTTAGAGAGATTCAGGATGAATCAAACTAAGGCAGTTTCCACACCAATTGGTCAGCATCAGAAGCTATCCAAACAGATGTGTCCTAAGAACAGCCAATAAAGAGCTCAGATGAGTAAGGTTCATTATGCCAGTGCAGTAGGGAGTTTAATGTATGCTATGGTGTGTTGTAGACCAGATTTAACTCATGCAATGAGTGTAATCAGCAGATACATGAGTGATCCAGACTTAAGTCATTGGGAGACAGTTAAGTGGGTCATGAGCTATGTTCTAGGATCAGCTAAGAAAGGTCTGAAATTTCAGAAGATATCAGATGAGGTAGAAGCACTTGTGGGATATGTTGATGCCGACTATGCAGCCAATGTAGACACAAGAAAGTCCTTGACAGGGTATGTATTCAGCTTATTTGGTACAGCTATATCATGGAGGTCAATACATCAGTTTGTAGTTGCATTATCTATTACAGAATCAGAATATGTAGCCTTGACTGAGGCAGTTAAGGAGAGCATGTGGCTTAGGGGGATCTTGAAGGAGTTTGGTATATCACAAAGAAGTGTGACTGTCTTCTGTGATAACCAAAGTGCAATACATCTTGCAAAGCATCAGGGGTATCATGAGAGAACTAAACATATAGATGTGAAACTGTACTTTGTAAGAGATATTGTAGAGAAGGGGGTGGTCCAGGTAGTGAAGATTGCTACAGAGGAGAACCCTGCTGATGCGTTCACTAAGGCATTGCCAAAAGAGAAGTTTGGCTTGTGTCTTAGACTTATTGGACTGCATTAATTCCTCTGAGGAGAAGACTATTGTTCTTGTGGCAGAAGATCAGTAGTGGAGGCTATTCCTTGAGGAGAATAATGTTGGTGTTTTGTTTTTGGTGGAGATCAGTTCGATTATGAGCTAAAGGTGGAGAATTATGAGTGTTATCTCATAATCTCAGAGTCAGCACACTAAGTGAGTAGTGAGCTGATAGGATCAGATAAGATGACTTAGGCCGAAATCAGATGAGTGAAATGTTTTCAATCAGCTGAGGAGGTGATGTTTAGATTTCAACACAGTTGGTCAGATCAGCACAGTATTGGATCAGCACAGTACTTCAGCAGAGTGTACCAAGACCAGTACTTCAACAGAGTGTACCAAGATCAGTGTTGGTCCCTGAACGAGTAGTGAATGGGATTAAAGTCTAGAGGGGAGGGGTGAATAGACTTTAAAACTTTTTCAAACAGAGTTGGGAACCTCTTCTGATTGCTATGTCAACTGGACTGCAAGTCTGTTGGTCCAGATGACTATAGTGATTTGACTGAAGAGGTTATGTGCGGAAATGTGGTGGCCCTGGTTTAGACTCGTTCTTATAACTTGTTTTACTTTGTGAAATTACTCAGCTGATGCTGGTTTGAAAGTTATGGCCCTTTTTGAAGAGTGTTGAAATCACAGTATGCACTATATAATAATGAATGTAAAAGCAGAAATGTAAAGTGCAGAAAGTAAATAACACCGGATTTATAGTGGTTCGGATATACGATCCTACGTCCACTCTCACGTCCTAACGTGATGTTTAATCCCTTTAATTTCCACAAATTACAAGGGTCTTGTCCTTTATAGTCCCAAGGTTAGGACTTTGAGATCTGAGCCGTCCTAACAGCTGCGGTCTCCACAAGTGATTGTAAGCACTTGCACTTTGGGGGGTTTCAAAAACTTAAACCTTTCGGTGAGGGTTTGGGGTTTTTGAGATGTATCCAACTAATGGTTCAAGCTTATAATTTGCTTAACCACTATGCCTAAAACAATTGATATACAATATGAACAAGTTTCAGGTTCTTAAGGGTTGGATAGGAAGCACTTTAGAGCTATAGATAATCTAATGAATTTCTGGCTCTTGGAGAATTCTTAGAACAATGTGGCTTTTTGCTTGATGGCTTGCTTAGCTTGTGAATTCTCTCTTGTGTATGCTTCTGTGTTCATCCTCTTGTATTTATAATGGAGATTGAGTGTAACTAGCCGTTGGAGTTGACTAGCCGTTTGAGCAATCTTCCCATAATAGCTTGATTCCTTGATTCCAGCCGCTTGATTGCTTCAATCCTGGGATCATGTCAATCTTCTAAATAAGGTAGGTTTTCGTTTGAATTGCAAGATGACTTGGGAATCAGCCGAGTCCTGGAAGAGCACATAGTCTTCTGATCTGTACTTCTAGTCTTCTGACTACTCTTCTGGCCTTAGGTCTTCTGTCTTCTGATATCAGACGAGTACTACTCTTCTGGTCTGGAAATTCTTTGTACTGCTTTAGGCCATCTTCAATCTGGGACTCCATCAGATAAGTAGGTATACAAGCACCTTAACATATCTGGTCTTCAAGGATCTTCTAGTCTTCATGTCTTCTACTCTTCTCATCTTGAGGATAGGCATGTAAGCCATGACTGTGCTGATCAGCTGTTATCAATACAGTTGATCACACAAGACTAGTCTAAGCTGTTCTATACAAGTCAGCTGATCCTATTACATTTATAAACTCTAAGTGTTTTGGCCATCAAAACTATTCTAACATCAAGTGGGGCTTAGGGTGAATTTATATCCCAACAATCAGTACTTCAGCACAGTACTATCAGCACAATATTATCAGATCAGTATATCAGCACAGTAAAAGATCGGCACAGTATGAAGTCTATCATCAGAGTTAGCTATTGATCACCAGAACAGAAGAGTTGAGTATCAGATCACTAAGTAGTGTTCTGATCTTTATGGACAAGTCTTCTAATATGAAAGTTAGTTAGTTTAACTAACTATATTACAGTTACAACAACTTGAGGGCATAACCACCATTTCAGTTGGGCAATAACAGAGCACATGGGTTGTTACAAGCGGTTGCAAACGGTTGCTAACTACTCAAAATTGTTCCTAACAGCAGCAACTACCTTTGGTCTTTATAAACTCTTGTTTGTGTACATTGTAAAGGTTACGATTTTGGATGCAAGTACGATTGTAATCTTTGAGTTGTGTGAGTTCACGAGTGAAGTGAGGAAATATCCTATTCCGAGTGAATGAGTGTGTAAATATTCTTGATCAATCAAAGAAGTACTCGTCTGGTCCAGTGGATGTAGATCACATTGATCGAACCACTTAAATTCTTGTGTGATGTTTGTTTTGTTGCTTACTTTTCTGAATTACTATCTTAGAGCAGTTATTTCTTCTATATTCAAGTGTTCTACTTGGTTGGAGACGTCTAATCGACCCGAATTACTTGACAGGTAGAATTCGGGAGAAGAACACAAAACTGGAAATCCTTTGTGCGGCTTATGAGGCACAAAATTTATGTTGAGAATTTTGAGCTCTTGACCATTAATTAAAGGATGTGAAACAACAACAACAGTTCAATGAAAGCAGTTGATAATGCTTTAAAATACGTAAAATGCACGAGAGTTGCACGATGCAGACTAAGGCTGTCTTCTAAATAAATGTCCACCCATGGAGCCGGACAAATAATCACTTATCATGTTTTTTATTCCTTAAGAAATCTTGAAAGGACTTAAATTGACACAAAAAAAAATTCAACATAACAAAGGGGGGGAAATATTTAATCTTTAAACTGAAACAAAAGCAGAATACTTTCACAAAAATAGAGGGAATTTGAGTTTTACATACAAGTGTCACTACAACAAAATCCACTTTTTTAACGAAAAAATTGGTTACAAAAAGTCATTTTTTGGTTACAAAAACCTTTTGTAACGAAACATGTTGTTACAAAAGTTGGTCTTGTAAAGCTCGTTGCAAAAAGTTTTTGTAACAAAAAAAAATCAATTTCGTTACCAATACAATTGTAACGACACCTCTTTTAGTTACTAAAAGCTTAGTAATAGTAACAAAAGTCTCGTTACAAAATATTGTAAATTTGTTCAAAATACTAATTTCGTTACAAAAAAAAGTTGTTACATATAATTGTTTATATACTACAATATTTGATTTCTTACTAATATTTTGTAACATTTACCAATTCGTTTCATTTCAAGAATAAATAATGAAAAGAAATAACTCATATGATTTATTTAAAAATCATACTATACATACATTTGCGAAACCTTAAAAACATAGGAAATAATACTATACATAATGCAATAATTTTATTTCTAGGAAATAATATTTCTCCTAATGAACTCGGTCAACATTGCAACATTCCCAGAAAAAAAAACTATCAATGTCATCTAAGTTGATTTAGAAACAAAATATTTTAAAAACCTTTTAAACAAATATTCAAAAATGTATTAAACATTTCAATGTATCTAATAATTTACATAAAAACTAAATAATTGATTGATATCTAGAATAGTCTTCTTGTCTACTACCATGAGAGACTTCATTGACCTGGAGACTTCATTGACCTGCAAAAGCACAAATATCATAAGGTTAAAAATTATAATGCACAAATATACGTTTACTACATAAATAAAAATGATATTCAACTTAAATAAAAGAAAAAAATGCATTAGCTCAACTATTACAACTCTTAAGTGAGCCAAATAAATAAATATAAGCCAGCACGGATCACTCAGCCCAACACCTAGGCTTAGAGATAAAATTAGCCAAGACCCTCAACAAAGGAAACAAAATAACACCACATCAATTCATTTTAAATAACTTGGTTACAAAGATCCTCATAAGTTGATGTAACCAACTTTTAATCTTTTTCTCAGTTTCTGTAACCAAGATCATTAAATGCATATATACTAGAATAATGAATTCATCTTCTAAAGCTAAAGTAAACCTACAAGCAAAGCTATGTTCTTTTTCAACTTCTAAGATGATCGAAATCTTAATGACGTACTATAAATCAAACTAAGGTATGTTTCCTTGGAAACATCAACAAAATGTATTAAGTAATAAACCTATCTCTTTCACCAATCTAAGTGTTATCCATGACTAAGAAATCAATTATTATGATTGCAATATCATTAATTAAATAAGTGGATAGTTCAAAATGGCACACATTATAATCAAGTCAACCAAGCAAAAACCAACCCATACTATTTGAATATAAGACATACAATTCTAGTTTCTGGAACCTCCAAGTTTTAAAGATTTAATTGACTTTAATCATCACTAGCAAAATAAGCCTAAATAAATGTGGTTACGCAACTTAAAGACTCTTACTAATTTGACAAGTAACTTCTCCACAAACCTTATAATTACAGATTCAAAAACCAGTTTTATACCGAGCACAAAGGAAAAGAGTCTCAAATAAAAAGGAAAGTGGAATGTGTTGTATTGATTATTGATATAGGAAATATATGTGCACAAAGGGGAAAAAAGTGTTATACCGAGCACCAGAGTCGCTCCAATCCATCCAGTGGCATCCAGTCTCTCACCAAGCACAAACCACACAAATCCAGCACCCCATACTCATTCCAAAATATATTTTTTGCAGTTTTTGTGGCCAAAGAGTCTCGTGTGGCAGCCATTTGTGGATTAACATTCATAAATACTCAAATAATATATATTTCAATGCCTTATCGGTAAAACAACCATCACAGTAATAAAGCTAATCAAATGTGTATTATCTGTCGAAAAGAAACCAGCAATAATTAACATTTTACACGAGTAATAGTGTAATACGAAAAAATACAGATTGAATATATTATGTCTTTAATGCATGTACGCTTCCTTTAATAATTCCATTCTCTTAGAAGTAAACAAGTGTTGTAAATTGCAGCATATGGACATATTAAAGTATATATATATATTCATAGAAAATCCAAGGTCATGATATAAGAAATGATCTTCATGAATTTAAGAGAATGTAGAGCCATCAATTTGAATAAATCCCATTTTTTTTACTTGACTTATATAATCACTAACCTACTAAAAATGTTCCTCTATATTAGGTACAATATATCATGGATAAATGATGGTATATGTTTGATCTCTTGTCTGAGATACACCTAAATTACACATGTAACTACATAGATTATCAAAAGTGCATCAGATATATCATGGAAACAGGGATAATAGAAAATACAGAGGGAAATATTATTTAATTAAGCAAAGACATACACATACATCACACATGTGTTTCTCTGTTTATTTTCGTCTTCCACAGACCAATAGTAGGAGGTGGGAGAGTCGACAGAGGGGTCATGGATAACTGTGTTCAGAATCATAGGTTAGGAATTGTGATAGGCGAAATCAAAATCGAATAGAAATATACTGTGTGGGTCATGGTAGGCGAAATCAAAATCTAATGGAATCATGGAATTAAGAATTTAGACAAATAAATTCCAACAATAGAAAAGGTTCAAGAATAACAACATCGCAAACCCTAAACCCTAACTCCAACAATTAATAATTACAAAAATCAAAATGAGAACTTACTAATCATCATCCAAGTCTAAAAACGAGCCACTCCACATTAAGATTCATCAATCGAGCAAAGAACCTCTCCATATCCAATGAACACTTGCTCATGTTCCAATCGAACCACGAAGCACCTAGCCCTTTGGTCGTCGCCGTAGATTACGACTTCGACTTGCGCCACCGCAGCTCCAGCCCCACCCTTATTTCCTAAGCCTTTCTCCTGAACAGCGCGGCTCGGTATGATCAGATTACAGTAATCTCCATCTTATGCTTCTTTTGAGTCTCCGAATTACCTAAGCCCGGTACCAAAAGAGCGTCTCCCCCTTTTGAATTTAGGGCTTAGGGAGATTTTTCCTTTTTTTGAAGTGGCTTATGGTTAGAAATTTTAGGATTCCTCCAGATTTCCCCTTATTTTATTTTTGAGTGCGTTTCTAATTTTTGAGCGCGTTTCTGAAATGTACAAGCTTTTCTAAAATCTAATCTAATTTTCACTATTTTTAAATATATATATATATAGAGCTAGTCTTGGGTGAGACCGTCTCACAGAATGAGATCTGTGAGACGGCTTTTATATATAAAAAGTGATAATGTTTGAGCAAAAAGTGACAGTGTTTAAGAAAAAAGTGATAGTCACTTTTGTTAAAAATATTATCACTTTTTACTTAAACATTATCACTTTTTTTACAAACTAAAATCTGGAAAAAAATATGGGTTATTCTACCCAAAATTTTGAAATATGGGTTAAAAGGATTTGTCTCACAAAAAAAGGTCCGTGAGACGGTCTCACACAAGTTTTTGCCATATATATATATAAAAGATAAAATAATAAGGGAATATTGGTGGTATAAATAATAAATACTATAAATAAATAAGATGGAAGCTTATATATGTCCCTCAAATTCTTATTAAATACAGTAATAAATTAACTGAAGGAGTCAGAAATAATACAATCATCTTTAATTTACATATGTTTAAAAGAAAAGTAATTTGATAATAAATTTAAACGTAGAATAAAGAAAAATATCATTAATTTACACATGTTTTAAAAAAAAATTAATAAATAAAACAAAATAAGAAGGCATCTACTATTTATAACCAACTTTTTATTATTTGTAACGACAATTACTCATTGTTATTTAAAATACGACTTTTTGTAACAAAAATATAATTTAGTTACAATAAGTCGTCTTTTTGTAACCAATTAAACGTTGGTTACAGATAAATTCGTTACAAGAAATGCATTTTGTTGTAGTGTGTGAAGAAGAAAAGAATACATTTACTCTTATAAAAAGGTAAAAATAGAGTGCAAACAGCGGAAAACGTTTGGCTGAAAATTTGTTGCTTCGTAACTGAGGAAGAGCAGAAGATCATTATGAAGGAATTGGAGCTCAAAGAGACCGAGTGTGTGCGACTTAAGAAGCACATGTTTTTTGTTGATGCATGATTTCGAGCTCCCGACCATTATAGCAAGAGGAGCCATCAGAGAAGTTATACTCCCTTATTTTGACTCATAAACAAGTAATACTGTTAATTAAGCGTAAAGTATTAGGAAATAGTCAACATGATCTTTTCCTTATTTGTTGTAATCAAAACTCCCTAAAATTATGGAATTAGATTTGCGTAAATTGTGTAGATATTTTTCCTTAATTTACTCTTGTATTCTCCCTATTTATTCAGGGATCAATCGTAAATTAAAATATCACACTTTATATTTTCTATATGGTATCACGAGAGGATTCGATCAAAATCCTGTAAAAACCCTTATCCCTTCTTCCTTCCCATCGCAATCTTAAGTCATGTCTGGCGTCGACAATTCCTCCTCCGCCGACCGCACCGTCACTGATAGTCCCACACGCCCGCCGATCGTCCCGATCACAGCGCATCATCATCTCCCTATTAAACTTACGCTCCAGAATTTCCCTTCTTGGAGGGCTCATTTGCTTGCACTCCTTCGCGGTCATAACCTACTCGGCTATATTGACGGCTCGTTGCCTTGTCCAACTCTCCTTGCCAATCACTATAATGCCGAGGATGTCTCCCATTGGACCCGTCAAGATCAGCTTTTGCTGGCTGCCATTATTGGCTCACTTTCCGCCGACGTCGTTCCGGTGGTGTCTCTCAAGAAGACCTCTCTTGATGCGTGGTCCACGCTTGTTCGTCTATGTGCGGGTAAATCTCGCTCACGTGTTAACCAATTGAAAAGCGAACTGAATCGAATGCAAATTAGGGACCGTTCTATTACCGACTACCTTCGCTATGTGAAGGCCAAATCTGACGAACTCGCCCTCATTGACGAACCAGTAAGCGCCGATGATCTGACCATCTTTGTCATCAATGGCTTAGGGCCTGAATACGCGTCTATCGTCGGCCCGATCCGTGCTCGTGAAACTCCGTTTACCTTTGAAGAGCTCCATGACTTACTCTTTGAACACGAGCTATCCCTCAAACACCAGGAGGATGCTCAGCGCTCGCTCCTCGCCACTGCTAATGCGGCATCATCACATCGTGGCAACACCAACAATCACAACCGTGGTAATACCAATCGCAACAACTTCAGGGGTAATACTTCACATGGTCGATCCACCTCGCACCACGGCGGTCACACTTGTCATGGTAACAATTCCTAGCAGCACCACAATCGTGGATCGTTCCAAGGTCACCGACACTAAGGTAACCAAAATTATAATAATTCTAGACCCGTTGTTTGCCAACTCTGTGACACACCAGGTCACATAGCAACCACTTGCCACCGACCTGTCTCAGCAAATTACGCAAATTCTGTTTCCAATTCCCCTTCCACTCCATGGCTCTTGGATTCTGGCGCTTCACATAACCTCACATCTGATCTCAGCAACATGTCTATCCACTCTGAGTATAATGGCACCGATGAGGTTCACATTGTTGATGGCTCGGGCCTTCCGATTACTCACACTGGTAAATCAGAATTATTATTTCCGTCTTGCACTTTTGTTTTGAATGATATATTGTGTGTCCCGTCTGCAAGGTAAAATCTTCTTTCTGTAAGTTAATTTACAAGGGCTAATAATGTTTCCCTGAATTTTTTCCACACTCTTATCTGATTAAGGATCTCGCCACGGGGGTGCGTCTGCTTAAGGGTCCCTGTCAAGATGGCGTTTACCGTTTGTTTCCTCCAGCTCGAGCTGGTCTTTCAAATAAAGTGGCTTCTTTTGTTGGTGTTAGGGCCTCTCCTTCTCGTTGGCATGCTCGCTTTGGGCATCCATCGTCTGAGACTAGTAATTTCATTATTAATACTTTTGGTTTACCTGTTGTGAACAAGTCCGGTTTGGACAGACATTGTATTTCTTGCCAGCTGAGCAAATGTCATCGCTTACCTTTTCATACGTCATATTTTCGTGCGTTACATCATTTACATTATATATATACTGATGTCTAGGGGCCGGCCCCGGTTGTGTCACTTGATGGGTCAAAATACTTCCTGTTGCTTGTTGATTTATATACTCGATACTGTTGGGTATTTCCCTTGAATGCAAAATCACAGGTGGCATCTATAATTTCTCGGTTTCGTTGTTTGGTCGAGAAACAGTTTGGGCACTCCATTAAAAATGTGTATTCGGATAATGGTGGCGAATTCACTGGTCTTCGCTCATTTTTTGTTCAGAATGGTATTTCGTGGTTAACTACGGCGCCTCACACGCGCAACAAAACGGGATGGTAGAACGGCGTAATCGTCATGTCTTGGAGGTTGCTCGGGCCCTCCTTCACGCTGCCTCTCTACCCTCCTCCTTCTGGTCATTTGCAATTCAAACGGCGGTATATTTAATTAATCACCTGCCTGCTTCTACGCTTGCCAAATCAAGTCCATTTTTTACACTCTTTGGTCGTCCGCCAAATTACTCCAAACTCCGCACTTTTGGCTGCCAGTGTTTTCCATGGCTACGTCCATAGATTCATGGCAAACTCACGCCGCCCTCTTTACCATGTATCTTCATTGGGTACTCGTCTTCGCAGCATGCATATCGCTGCCTTGATCCGAATTCTGGGCGCATTTATGTTTCTCGGCATGTGACTTTTCTGGAGGATGTTTTTCCAAAGTTATCTTCTTCTCCAACAAATCTGCCCGATACTACACCTCTACCTATGCCCATGTTATCTGTCTTGCCGCATCCCACACGGTAACACTATCAGCCACCTGCTACTGTCCCACAATCGGCACAATCTACTCCTTTGGTAGCAGAACCATCGCCACCACTGTCCATTGCGCCGCCGATAGCACCTCCTGACCATATGGTCTCGGTACCCCCAGTCTCGGTACCTTCACCAGCAGTACCGCCGCCTGATTCTTCTCATCCGCAACCTATGATAACACGGAGTCATAATAATATATTCAAGCCGAAGCAGCTTAATTCTGCAACTAAGCACCCTTTGCCCACAGACATTGAGCCTTCAACCGTTAAGTAAGCTATGTCCTCTCCTCTCTGGCGTGCCGCCATGACATATGAATTTATGGCTTTACAACGGTTCGACACTTGGGATCTTGTGTCACCACCTATCGGTGCTAATATTGTCGGATGTAAGTGGGTTTTTCGTGTCAAACGCAAACCAGATGGCTCAGTTGATAAGTACAAAGCCCGTCTCGTGGCAAAAGGGTTCCAACAATATCCTGGAGTGGATTTCTAGGAGACATTCAGCCCGGTAGTTAAACCGGCTACTATCCGAACAGTGTTGTCCATTGCTCTCCAGTTTAACTGGCCTCTCCGTCAACTTGACATCAGTAATGCCTTCTTACATGGGAAACTGGACACTCCCGTTTACATGACACAACCACCTAGCTTCATTGATCCCGCCGCTCCTTCCGCTGTGTGTTTACTTAAGCGTACTCTCTATGGCCTTCGGCAAGCACCTAGGGCTTGGTTTACTGCTCTAAGTTCCGCCTTGCTATCCTTTGGCTTTGTACAGTCCGTTGCCGACACATCCCTCTTCATTTACAACCAGGGCTCTATTCGGACCTTTGTCTTAGCATACGTTGATGACCTTATTATTACTGGTTCATCACCACCTTTGATTTCCACAATTACTCAACACCTTATGCGCCATTTCCTGGTAAAAGACCTTGGCCCTCTTACATATTTCCTTGGGGTCGAAGTCGCGCATTATAAAGAAGGTCTGTTTCTCTCTCAACATAAGTATCTCATTGATCTCCTTTGTCGCTTCAATATGGGTGGTTGCAAACCGGTTTCGACACCTATGGCCGCTCATTTCTTAACCGTGAAAGGTCCGGCTAATGCCACAGATTATAGAAGTGCGATTGGTGGATTGCAACATCTCACTCTGACACGCCCAGATATCGCTTTTACGGTGAACAGGTTAGCACAACACATGTCTGCTCCTCTTGCCACTCATTGGGAGGCCATTAAACGTCTTTTTCGTTAACTCAAGGGATCCCTTCACCATGGTCTTCTCCTACGACGTTCTTCATCACTCAATCTAACCGCCTTCACTGATTCTGATTTTGGTGGTGACCTAACAGATGGAAAGTCTACATCGGCATACATTGTTTTTTTGGGGGACAATCCTATTTCGTGGCGTTCTAGTAAACAGCGTGGTGTTGCCCGGTCGTCTACGGAGGCGGAATATCCCACTTGCTGCTGCTGCCTCCGAAGTGTGTTAGTTGCATCACTTGTTTGCCGAACTTGGCCTTCCATCGCCTGCGATCCCTCGCATCCTTTGCGACAATATGGGTGCGACTAGACTTGCCCTCAACCCAGTCCACCATTCTCGTATGAAACATATCGCGATCGACTTACAGTTTGTGCGTGACCTAGCTTCCAAAGGCAAACTCTATATCTCTTATGTTCATACTCAAGATCAACTTGCGGACTTGTTGACAAAGCCTCTCGCTCGCTCTCGCTTCTGCCTGCTGCGCTCCAAAACCTCCGTCGCTGATGGGACGTCGATTTTACGGGGGCGTATTAGGAAAGAGTCAACATGATCTTTTCCTTATTTGTTGTAATCAAAACTCCCTAAAATTATGGGATTAGATTTGCGTAAATTGTGTAGATATTTTCCCTTGATTTACTCTGGTATTCTCCCTATTTATTCAGGGATCAATCGTAAATTAAAATATCACACTTTATATTTTCTATATAAAGCACAATACTTTTTCATAAGCAACATTAATTAATATGCTTAACACGAGTATTAAAATTAAAGGTAAGTAACATACACTAATGCTTTGTGTAAAGGTCTCTTTCCCTTAATATTTTTAAAATTAAATTAAACTAGCAAAGGAAATAAAGAAACAGAAACAAAATTAAGAGGCAACACATAAGTAGAAAACATAGATCTCGGTGCGCGCACAGTGCATTGTGTGCACTTTTAAACGTAATCAGTTGTTTTCATTGAAGAATTGCAGTTGGTAAACTATATTGTTCGGTGCAAACAGCTAGTATCGTTTCAAAATACATAAACTGCATATGAGTTGCACGATGCACCTGATGCACACAAGACTAAGACATTATTTTTAATATCGAGCTGCCATGACCACCGTACTGAGAAATAAAAATAAATTCTGACAAATGTTGAAGAATTAAAAAACATCGATGGATGAAACATAACTAATTAAACAAAAAACATGCTCTCAATTCTTGCTGCGAAGAAAATAAGTTACACTTACTCTTTTATGTACCATAATTTTTATAGTCGAGTTTCTAGGTTCTATGTCCACTTTCTTTCTGTGTATATGCGTCAAAACCATGCCATTTGAAATGAGCTCGATATTCAGTTTTGGTACTTCCGTGAACAGGACACAATTATTGTATCTATTAAGGCATGATAGATACAGAGGTATATAGAATAAGAACCAACCCTGTGCAACTCAACAATCATGTTGAGATTCGATGTCAAATGTTGTCTTTTGCAATTAATCTAAGATTACAAAGAAAAAAAATCATGCCAAAGAAGATAAATCGATTGTACAATATATCTTTATCGTGATTTATAATATTCCAAATTGCGGAATGGGCCATAACACCTCTTTAAGTCGACCCTATATAAAAGTGGATAAGCAGAATGAGCTTTTTAGTTGCCCTACTTTGGACAGCATACGCAATCCACTTATCAATGTCCGAATCATAGCTTGGGTGGTACTGGATTCTAAGGGAGAATTTATCCACTTCATAAATGGTATGTCGAGGGTGGGGACATTGCACTAGAGAAACTGCCATCGTTTGGACAGCACACAAGTGATGGCTGCTTCTTTGATGGTGAGAAAACAAAGGATGAAAATCAGAGTACCTGATTCAACTTTATAACTCGTGTACTAATCTCGATATATGATGGATCGACTGAAACCAATGTATACGAGGTATGTTTCTAAGTTTTCGATTTAATTCTATGATGCAAGGATTGTTGGCGTCGTATTGGTTCATTTGATTTATTTTCAGGACCTATTGAAGGAGCTATCCGCTTATACATTCCAAACTGCACTTGCAAACCATATAGTAAGGCTATAACATGCTTTTCGGCTCTTTTTTTATTTTATTTTTTATTCTAAAGCCATTCATTTGTTTATTAGGACAATTCCGTGCAAAATGTGTGGTCTAATGGAGACGGAGAGAGACGATTAATAAGGTATCACATTGCCTATGAAGATATTCAGTTAAATTATGTCAATGTTGTTTCTCTGTTTTTAGCAGAGTTTTACTGATTTTGATATTGTATATTAGCCAAAATAAGTTACAATTTTCAGAATTTCTAATTGACAGTGTGGAGTTGCTACCACGAAGAATATCGATTTTTTATTCTGGTCCGGGCATGGACGGCGCTGTTGCAGACCTAGAGAAGTGGTATGATGTAACATTCTTGACAATTATCAAATGTGACAATCCATATTCTTTAATAAATAAATGGTTCTTATTTATAGGGGGAAATATTGGCATGATTATACAAATCAACAGAGGGTGACACTCCATACTCAATGGTACGACTGGAATCTCAGTCCTCTTTCTTTCAATATATTTGCATTTTATTATGTGATCATAGCCTTTCTTCAGCATGTTCGGATATGGAGGTCCCGTTGCTGCCACTTGTTTCGGAAAGTATGTGAACTATCTTTTTGTTTAAATCATAACAATTGGAGCTTCTGTTTGAACTGTACGTACTACAAGCGTGCTGTCATTTCATCAAAGACGAAAACGGTCACAAAGTGTTGACAGTAAATTTGGAACCATCAGTGAGTACTTCATGCTCAAAAAACTTCTGGAGGGTAAATCGGCTATTGGTTTCTTTTTCTTCAGTTGGTTTTCCTATACTTTGCCATATGTAGTTTCTTAATCTAGACTTTCCGATGTTTTTCGCAGACGAAAGGAGGAATGAGAGACCCTTCGAAGATGAAACAAAGAAGTCACTTCATGGAAGCTTCACAAAGGTAAGCATATATTCTTCGTATTTGTTGCTTCCACCGTGTCCATGAATTGTTTATAACAAAAATGGTCTCAATGTTGTTTCGTCTGTTGTTTTACTTCGGTTGGGTTGAAATTTTCGACCCAGAGGTGAAGACTCTGAACATCAAACATTTACGATGCAAACTGAAGGACATTTTCTTTCCCTATATGGAGGCAACAAGTGTGAAGAATAACAAGTCAAGTCTTTCTGAACGACAATGTCATCGTCAAGGAAAATGATTTTATTCAACTTTGGATAAACCTGTGGGAGGTAGAACCTTAAATGGTTAAGCGTTGAAAGATACTTTGGGTTCCTGTACTTAAGATTAGAAGAACCAGACGCAAGTGTGGTAGGATGAGCTGCCTTAAAATAGTATTCTTTCATGGCCGAAGATTCTAATTGACGTATTCATCTACATTTTCCACATGGATCGTAGCTTTACTAGGGGGATTAAAGAGAAACCACATATTCATTGCCCCAAAGTTCAACTTGTCTGTTACGAGATGGAAAACATGTTTCGCAGGATCCTTGACATTCGTGATGGTTGAGTTAACCACAACTGAAGCAGAAAGAACATTATCTAAAAAGAGGGCATAATGATAAAGATTTGGATTTTCCAGATTCTCACTTCGAGGGAACTTCCTTTTCTCTAGTGGGAGGAGATAATAGTCTATTGTTAAGCGCATGTTTAAACAATGAACCCCATTTGGAAGCGTCTTTGCAGCTAATTGGCTAAGGAATGTGTTACATATGATCAAAGAGTCAACCTTTGAAAAGTCATCTTCCTACGTGACGACGACCAGTCAATTTTAGCCATACGACGACTAGTCAACATTTAGTAAAAAAGCCTTCATTTCAGTCTGTGGTCGTCATTTGGACGAGCACGAGAAGCAGGTTCAAGCATTTAATAAAGGTAAGTCCCCATGGCCATCATGCGATAGCAAAGATCAAGTATACGGACGACCACGTATCCAGGAGACCATCTGGCTGGTATTCTATATCTTCCTTGCCAGGCTGAGGACGAGCAAGGCAGGGCAATAATGCAGTGAACTTCGCCCGAGGCGCATTTAATGCGGCCATCCCATCAACATTAGTGATTTAAAGTGTGGGTCGAATAGGAGGCTGACAGCTGTAAAGGCAAAGCCCACCAAGGGTAATGTCCATCAAACCTAGTATATAAGCCCAATTGGGGTGATTGTAAATATAAGTTATTTCCATTGCACAAAAACTGAGACATTCTAAATATTACTACAACTTCTTCGAGAAGCTTCCCACTTTGTTCTTGGTTAATCATCTTTGTTTATTGCAAGCAAGTTCATCTTTGATCTTCAAATATACACATAATACCCATACAAATATATATGTTTGTTTAGTGCTTATAAAGTCCACATCTAGATCATCCATTCAAAAGCATGTACAACAGAATGTGCTTTGCTTTTTCAGACTTCTAACTTGCTCGTCTGCAGATTGCGGCATGGCTCTTAGCTTCCATGTGACTAGGTTACAGTCGTACAATTGCTCTTTAGCTTTAGACAACACTTGGCCCATCAATTTAATTTTCAGGTGCACTGTGTTGTAAATCAGAATCAGCAGCTGTCTCTCCTGAAGAACGCTGACTTTCTTTGAGCCTGTTCTGTAACTCATTGGCCAAATCAACCTTCTTTTTCATCCTTGCTAGACTTATATACACCCTTGCCATTATCATTTGATCACGTATCAAGCGTACAGTTGAGTCGGTATTTTCATTATCATTTTCTTTCCTCTAGATGTTATTCCCCAAAAGTGCAGAATCAACTGATTTAGAACGTTCGATGGCTGCATTTTCAAGCTTTACAGTTACGTCCTCATCTTGTTTTACCAAGTTAGCAGCACGTTTTTCACGCTTTCTTTCCCTCAATTGCCTTCTCTCCACTTTAATTGGTATCTCAAAAAATACGGAATGATCTTTATTTGAATTATGCTTCTCCTTAACTCTAGATATTTCTTGTTTGGGCTTTGATGCTACTTGTGAGAATAGGTATGTGATCACCGTTAATGAGGTGATAGGAATAATCCACTATATATAAGTATTTACAATGAGATAATTAAGGTAAATACAACAACCATATCAAAGAGATATATACAAAAGATATAGAATAAATCAAAATATATTATTCCTATATTATTATTCTCTATTACCCCCGTCAAGCGATGCTGTGGATGCAATTGAACACATATCTTGGAACGTAACAACTCAAAACTGGGGCGAGGAAGACTCTTGGTGAAGACGTCGGCGAGCTGAAGAGTAGATGGGACGAAGTTGGTGATGAGGCAACCAGATGAGACCAATTCGCGAATAAATGGCAGTCGATGTCGATGTGTTTTGCTCGCTTATGAGCAACATGGTTTGGACTCCAAAACAAGGCACTCTTGTTATCGCAAAGTAGGGTTGGAGCCAAGGAAGGAAGCTGACCAAGCTCCCGAAGAAGTTGAGTAACCCAAATCAATTCTTGAGCTGTGTTCGCGAGTGCCCTTTACTCGGATTCATAGCTCGAGCGAGCAACAATGGATTTTTTCTTCGCACTCCAAGAGATTAAGTTTCCACCCAAAAAAATCGAGTAACCATAAGTGGAGAGACGAGTTTCAGTGCAACACGCCCAATCCATATCCGAATAACCAACGAGAGAGTAGTCACTAATCCGGCCAGAGGAGAGCCCATATCTGAGGATCCTTTTGAGCGGGAGGAAGTGGTCGGTGGTCGGCGAGTGTAGAAATTGACTAACATGATTCACAACATATGAAAGACCAGGACGAGTGATCGTCAGATACTGTAGAGCGCCGACGAGCGAGCGATATAGAGTGTGGTCGGCAAAAGATTCCCGTGAGCTAATCAAAGATTCCCCGACTGCGAGGGAGTGGAGACAGGTTTTGAGTCGAGCAACTCCGCTCGAGATAGGATATCGCGAGCATACTTCGCTTGGCTGAGAAAGAGACCAGTCGACGAGTGAGTGACCTCGAGGCCGAGGAAGTAGCTGAGGCGACCAAGATCTTTGATCGCAAAATCCTTGTTGACTCGGCGAATAAAACGCTGAATAGCATCCTGGTCGCTCCCTGTAACAATAATGTCATCCACATAAAGCAAGAGGTATAGAGTGACTGTACCATGTTTGAAGTAGAAGAGTGAGGGATCTGCTCGGCTACACAGAAAACCCAAAGTCTTAAGGAAGTTGCTGAAGCGAACAAACCAGGCGAGAGGAGCTTTCCGAAGACCATACAATGCCTTTTTGAGGCGGCAAACATGGTCGGGAAAGTGAGGATCAACAAAGCTAGGAGGTTGAGCCATGCAAACAGTGTTCGTCAACTTTCCATGGAGAAAAGCATTGTTTACATCGAGCTGGTGCATGTGCCACTGATTCCGAACAGCCAGACATAGGATGATGCGAACAGTAACGGCCTTGACGACTGGACTGAATGTGTGCGAGAAGTCAAGGCCTGGAACCTACGAGAAGCCCTGGGTTACCAGACGAGCTTTGTAGCGATCAACTGTACGATGCGCAAGAAATTTGGTGGGAAAAACCCAAAAACCAACAATGTTTGTAGCTAACCAGTGTGGATGCTTAAGGGCCGATTTGAAACCCTTAGGCTCATCAGAAACCGAGAGGGCGGACATGAGGCCAGTGGTCACAATGTCGGCAATGTGTCGAGGCTTGAATATCCCAGATCTTGCACGAGTAACCATCGGGTGAGTCGGGATAGGAAGTGGGCGAGCAGTTGGCGATCCAGCAGCCGGGCGAGCAAGGGGTTGCTGAACGGCTGGGCGAGCAGAGGGCATGATCAGGTCTGGCGGGTCAGGGCAGAGACCACAAGGAGAATGGCGAGCAGCCGATGGTTCCACGAATGAGCTGATCTCAAGGGAGTCAACAGGCGAGGATGGACACATGAGCTACTGAGAACGGGAACACAGATTCATCAAACTGAGCATGAGGAGTAGTGTAGAAGCGGTAAGCGATCAGATCGTAACACCGAAACCCCTTATGGGAGGAACTGTAACCCATAAAGATGCATGGAGCACTGCAAGGAGCAAGCTTGTGGAGAGCATAGTCACGAAGTTACTGAAATACTCGACAACCAAAGGTCCTGAAGTTGGCAAAGTTTGGAACAGAGCCGAATAAAACCTGAAAGGGCGATCTGTCCCCAAGAACACGCGTGGGTAGACGGTTGATAATGTAGACAGTCGTGGAAAAGGCATCAACCCAAAAGTGGGCGGGCATGCTCGCCTGAAACAATAAATATAGCCCAATTTCAGTGACATGGCGATGTTTGCGTTCAACGCAACCATTCTGTTGAGGAGTGTAAGGACAAGAGATGCGATGATGAATGCCATGGTCGGCAAGAAAGCCGTGAACACGACCATTAACAAACTAAGTGCCACCATCACTCTGGAACGCCTTAAGAGAAGTGGAAAACTGATTGCAAACAAAGGTGTGAAACCGAACAAATACGTCACGGAAATCAGACTTGGCACGCAGAGGATAAAGCCAAGTAAATCTAGAGAAGTCATCCACAAAAATCACATAATACCGAAAACCGTCATTAGAAGCAACATGGGCAGGTCCCAAAAAAACACAGTGAACTAAATCCAAAACATGAGAAGCTCGTTTTTCATTTAATGCAAAAGATAAATGTTTACTCTTAGCCAACTGACACGGAGTACAAAGGCCCGGATTGGGAAAAATATACGTAAGTGACAAAAAGCCCAGTTTATTCAATAATTTAACGACATAAATAGGAATATGGCCTAATCTACGATGCCAACACTCAAAAGAAGCCTTCAGCGATGAACTCCGTAAAGCAGCGACCAAGGCTGGAGTGCCCTGCTCTAGAGCATAGAGTCCTCGACTATGCCGACCCATCGCCAAAGGTTGCTTGGTCGCCCGATTCTGAATGACAAATAAGTCATTAGTATACAAAACATCAATAGAAAATTCTGAAGTAAGCTTACTAATGGATAAAAATTTCATAGTAAGATGTGGTACTAACATTGTCGTTACCAGAATAAGCACATCTAATGGATAAAAATTCTGAAGTAAGCACATCTAACAAACGAACATCCTTATTAACCGAACATGACCCAATATGAGTGATCGGAATAGTAGAGCCATTAGCAACAATAACATTGTCGTTACCAGAATACGAGTGAGGATTCTACAGGTCACGAGGAGTCATGTGAGCGGAGGCACCACTATCGAGATACCAATCCGAATCAGGAGGTTGCGAGACATGATACTGAGAATCAAGGGCATGAGCAAGGTTGGCCGCAGAAGGGGCAGAGCGAACATAACGGTCCGGACATCGATTTGCATAATGACCCTATTGGCAGAAGATCTGGTAAGTGGAAGGGCGGCAAGCAGCGGCCGAGCCACCTGCTGAGGATCCAGTGGTCGTTTGGCGACCAGAATTCCGAGGAGAGAAGTTACGGGATTTGGTGCCAGGGCGAGCAGGCTTACCCGAACGAGCAGAGGTAGAGAATGCTGGAACGGGCGAGGACGAGGAGTCCATCGAGCGAGTAAACTCCTCATAGTTTAAGGCCTGATGGATTAGATCCCGAAAGGCAGGCATGGGCGACATAGCTATGCGAGTGTCAGAGAAACCAGTGAATTAAGGGCCGAGACCGGTAAGAAACCAATGACACTTGTCGTCACCATCAACAGGCTTACCGATGGAGGCGAGGTGATCGCAGAGAGCACGAAACTTCTTACTGAAGTCGTCGACGGAGGTGGATCCACGACGAAGGGAGAGGAGCTGATTCCGCAGTTGAGTGATGCAGGAGACCGAGGAGTGAATGTAGGGTGCCTCGAGTGCGACCCAGATGGAGCGCGAGGTGCCATAGCCGATGACCTCGGCCATGACTTCTTCAGAGAGGGAGGAAAGAAGAAGACTAAGGATCTTCTAATCCTTCTCAAACCAAGCGATGTAGGCTGGGTTTGGAGCCGATTCACCAGATGTGGTGATCGACTTCGCCGGAGCGGGTGTCGTCCCATGAACGTGAGAGATGAGATCATGGTTGGACAGTACCGAAACTACCTGATTGCGATAGTTGGATGAGAACAACTTGATGGTCAAGAGATGGACCAAGACGTTGAGGGGGTTTGTGGGGGGAGTGACGTCCGGCGGCGCCATGAGGAGGAGGGAATATAGCGTGAGGCTTTAGAGAGAGAGATTAGGATTTCGGTGAGTTAGACTGATACCATGTGAGAATAGGTATGTGATCATCGTTAATGAGGTGATAGGAATAATCCATTATATATAAGTATTTACAATGAGATAATTAAGGTAAATACAACAACAATATTAAAGAGATATATACAAAAGATATGGACTAAATCAAAATATATTATTCCTATATTATTATTCCCTATTACTACTCCGATAATCTCAGCAGAAGTGGCATTACCCATAGCAGTTTCATGTCTAGGAAGTTTCCAAGAGGCAGAAAATTTATTTTTTTGAAAAAAATCAACATTCAACGGCCCCAAATCATTTGTACTGGCGTCAATAACATCAATTACATCTTTCGAGAATACAGATTTAAGGTGTTGCAATACCAGCCCCTGTTTGCTAGAGACGGTTGATAATTCATTTTGACCGCTAAAGAGGCCGCGACCGACAAATAGAAAGGAGAAGGCGACGAATGTGAAGAAAAAGACAATGAGAGAGCAAGATCCAATGCCTTTACTGTTGTTGATGCCGACGCCGGTTTGCAATCCCCTTTTAATCGCCATGCCCTATCATAGACCTTCAAAAAAATCTTTACAAGTAGAAGCGAACACGCATTTATGCGATACAACTCTAGAGAGATAAATCAACGACGAACGAATTGAAGGAGATCTTGAATAATGAATCAATCACAGGATAGTTGAACTACTGCTCTAACTAATAATCTTTCATTTGTTGGTTTGACTTGTTGTTATTCTTTATAACCATAGATCTATAAAAAAACATAGATCCACACCGGTCTAATGTTAACACAAGATGTAGAACACTGAATCCTTCAAACTAATATTGCAGTTGTGTAATTATGAAGTAAATTCTAACATGATTTTAGCAAATTATTACGATGTAAGTATTTTATATTCTACATTTACTTTAATATATTCGAAGCGTAATTCGTAATCAACCCAAACTATAGGCGAATCTAAAAAAAAAACATTTACAACTTCCAAAAAGCCCGATACAACATATTGGGCCATGAATAAATTTTAGCCCGTGATTGGAATGGGCCAAGGCCCAGAATCAGACTAAGCAATATATTAGCCCAATGTCCGGCTTGTAAGATTGGCTTTCTGGATTAATTCCAAATAAAATGGGTCTGACTATATACACCTCCATTTCAGTTTGATGCACTCCCCTTTTCAGTTTTATTAATAAAATAATAGGTAAAAAACCTAAAATACCCTTCATTAAATATACACCATACTAGATGCACCCCACCTCATTTCTTTCACCTTCCCCTAACACACAACTTCCGGTCGCCGGAGACAACATTTCCGGCGACCATCAACTCAAAAAAAAAAAACAGATTTTTTTTCAACTTTCAACCATAGGTGCACCCCTTTACGCACCCTCTGCTATCCTTTCTTTCCCCAAAATTCCGGCCGGTCACAAAAAATAAAAAATCCATTAACAAACACCATTATCAAACCCATTAACAAACACCATTATCAAAAACTTAGAAAACTAACATTTTTTTAAAAAAAATTCGTCAAAACAAACACCATTATCAAAACTTAGAAAACTAACATATTTTTTTTAAAAAAATTCGTCAAACCAGTGCCAAACATATATCTTCTCGTCGACCACGTTTCGTCGACCATATATCTTCCTGTCGACCACATTTTGTCGACGGAAGAATATATGGTCGACCAACAAATGTCGATCGACACTGTAATGTCGACCATATACACTCTCGTCGACATTATTATGTCGACGAGAGTGTATATGGTCGACATTACAGTGTTGAAGTAAAAAAAAAAAAAACCTGGTGCCGGCGAATCGGGGTGGGCTAACGCCGTGAACCAACGCCGGTGAAGAGAGGGAGAGAAGAGAGAGGTAGGGGCGGCCGCCGCCTGCCGATGGACGGGGGCGGCCCTGAAACTTTTTTTTTTTTTTTACAGATCGGGGTGGTGTTTGGAGGGGGGAAATGGAGGGGAGAGGGCGGCCGCTGTATTTTTTTTTTTTTTACAAATCAGGGCGATTCCGGTGGTGGCGGGGGAAATGGAGGGGAGAGAAGAGATCGGGGGAGGGGGGGCAAACCTGGGGGTGGTAAAAAAGGGGTGCAGCGATGGGCCGCGACGGCTGGAGCGAGGGCTACGGCCGGCGTCGGATGGACGGGGGAGGGGGGCGGGCGGGGGTGGGAAAAATTTGCAGAAAAGAAGAAAAGAAAAATGGTGGGGGAGAGGGAGGGGAGGGGACGCGACGGTGGTGGCGATGGCGGGCGGGGGCCGCGACGGTGGTGGCGGGCGGGTGGCCGCGGCGAGGTGAGGCGTGGGTGGCCGGCGACGGGGTGGAGGGAGGGGGGGAGGGGGAGGAAATGGGGAGGAAGAAGATGAGGGGTGAAGAAGATGAAGGGTTGGGGTGTGTGTAGTAATAGGATTTTAATGAAGGAGGGGTATTTATGACATTTTGCCTATTATATTATTAATAAAACTGAAAGGGGGAGTGCATCAAACCGAAATGGAGGTGCATATAGTCAGACCCAAATAAAATATCTAATTAGTGAAATTGTGGCCCAATCTTTGGTTAATCATATGGTCGTTTTAAAAAAAATAATAATAACAATAAATAAATTTAATTCTTTGAACTTTAAGCAATATAGTTGTTTTGTGCGGTTTTTTTTATAGGAACAAATTTAAAAAAAAAAAAAAAAAAAACCTCACCCATTTCTGTGACCTCACGACTAGAGGGGTGGAAATAGGCCGGGCCACCCGACAGGGGCCTACGGTCTGGCCTGGCCTGGCCTGGCCTGGCCTAGCCTAGCCTATTTATAATATGAGTCGGGCTAAGGCTTTTTAAAAAGCCTATTTACTTAAGTAGGCCGGGCTTAGGCCTTGTATAAGGCCTTATAAGCCTATCAGGCTGGCCTATTTAAAATTATGTGTTATATATATACTCCCTCCGTCCCATATTAATTTTCATAGGTAGATGGGCACAAATATTAAGAAAGTGTAGTAATGAGTGAAGTTTTGAGGGGTAATTTTGTAAACCTTTATGTATAAAGTAAAGAATGAGTTGACTTTTGTGTATGTGTGTAGAAAAAGTAATGGCATTTGTGTAAAATTGAGGATATTGTGAGGGTGGAGTTTATAAAGGGTTTTCCATTTTAAGGGTGTGAAAGTTATTGTGGGACGTTCCAAAAAGGAAAATGTGAAAGTTATTGTGGGACGGAGGGAGTATAAAATTAATTGTAGACAAATATTTTTATATATTTTATAATAAAATAATTCTTATATAATGCTAACCTTAATAGTAAATTAATGCAAATTAAATCTATTTTTGTATTTGAGAAACTATTTTTTTAGTTTTTATTTAAATTTACTACTGTATTGCACTTATTTTGATCGTGAATTTATTTGTAATTTTAAATATTAAATTGCATTTTTTAATTTTCGTATGAATAAATTTTAAATAGGCTTCTAACAGGCTCGTAGGTCTGGCCTGTTTACTAAAAAGGCCGGGCCAAACCCATAAAAAAAGCCTATTATAGATAATAGGTCAGACTTAGACTAATTTTTTTTAAATAGACCTAGGTTTTTTCATACAAAGTCTGGCCTAGCTTGGCCTATTTCCACCCCTACTCACGACTTAGTTAGGAAAGAGATCAAATTAAAAGTTCCAAATAGAATTGTTGTAGCGATGGTGAAACAAACCGTTAGAGCATGTTTGTCTTGGGATTATCACATTTGGATGGGAGAGGTTATATTCCCCGTCTTGTTCTAGTTTGGGATTGCCAAAAAATTTACGAGATTAGACATCTCCAATCGCGTAGCAATTTTGATAATAAAAAATAATCCAACTAAGATAGCAATTTACAAAAGTAATCAACGAGATAAAACAACACACAAGTATTTAACCTCACGTGTTCCGCCTTGCCCAATCGAAATGACAACTTTGCCTCTTTTACTTGTAACAGATTTGTTTCAGAAGACTCCCCACTTCTGATCTTGTCAAAAGACTAACTTTGTTGATAGACATCACCTCTACTAATCTAACCCTTCTGATTTGACCAACTTAGTTGATTCTAAACATCACCTCCTCAACTGAATGAAAACCTTCAACTCATCTGATTTGGCCTAAGTCATCTTATCTGACCCGTATCAGCTGATTACCTCAGCTAATGTGAGATTATGAGATAACACTCACAATTCTCCACCTTTAGCTCAAAATCTTCACCTCGAACTAAACAACCATACTATTCTTCTTAAAGAATAGCCTCCACCACTGCTCCCTGCTAAAAGAACAACAGACTTCTTCTCAGAGGACTTAATGCAATCCAATAAGTTTAAGACATAAGCCAAATTTCTCCTTTGGCAATGCTTTAGTGAACGCATCAACAGGGTTGTATTGTAGCAATCTTTGTCGCCTAGAATATACCCTTCTCCACAATATCTGTAATACTCCATATTTTTTTTCACCTTTTATCAGTATTAATTATTTTAAATAAATTATAATTTCTTGAAATAAAAATCTTATAAACTATAATTTAATTATGCAAACTCTTGCCATTAGTGAGGAAATGAAGTACCTTTTCTCTAAACCTCATTCCTCATACAAATGTTACATTGTTGTGTTATTAGTCATAAATTATAATCTCCGTGATTAAGCACTCTCATACTAATCTTATGCCCAGACTCTTGCCTCTTAGTCAATCTTTCCTAATCTACTGTACAATCTACTTGTATACATACTCTTGTAAATCCCTTTTTGTAAATCAATCAAACACATATTTTATACCTTTTATATGGTATCAGTAGGGAAACGATCATAAACCTCCTCGTTTCTTATTTTTCGCGGCTACTCATTCATCCTTATGGCAACCCAACAACTCCTCTATCTCGACGGTATTCTTTTGGCATCAACGTCTGATAGCTTCTTGTGTTCTTGCTCTTATCATATATTCTGATGCATCACACCGTAAGCCACAAATTCTCAAACAATACATTAAATACTTTAATTTGAACAAGTATATATATATGTTGTATTTTTTTTTTAAATTGTGTCTTTTGATTCTAGAATTAATTTGGTTCATGTAGTCAACATTGAATTAATTTCTAGTCCATGTATTCAAACTAACTTTCAAGATTCTCCATTATTAGATTAGATTAATGCAGTATTTTTATACCAATAAATACCCCCATGTACTTGGCATTTAGAAATTATGAAATTCATTTGAGTTCTAAACCAAAATATATGTTCTCGATATGAAGGTTTAGTTATTTCGCGATTATGTACTTCCATTTAGTTTTTAAAATTTTGATCAAACTAAGAATGTTGTCTGAACTTCTTTTGCAGCTATTGCAAACTGTAGAGACTCAACAATTGGAGGTAGAAAATGACCTTTACCTAAGGGTAAGCTCGATCATAATCGCGAAATTCACACAACTTAGATATCGTGCATTTTCTTACGACAAAATTTTTTCCACATAGGAGGTGGAGGATGATCTCGTATAAACTGCATTTGAGATGAGTGATTGCAGTAGGGAGTTGGAGAGACTACACCTTATACAATTAAAAATCCAACATGATATATAATAGTTACAAGGTTTAATTCCTATATTTTGAATTCATTGTGGACTACAGATGAGTTACTGAGAAGTTCATTATAGCTCGAGATAAGTATAACAACTTAACTCGGAGAGGATCTGATCATGTTCCAACTGATGAAGGACCTAGTCGTTCACAATGCTTGGGTATTCTTTAGGGGACTTCATATATACCTAAAATCTTCATTTCATCTTTCTTCATTCGGGAAATTCGTTTAGCGAATGATAGTATAAATAGAGGCTGCAGTTGTGCTTTGAACACAGTTTCGACATTTTTGAATTAAACTTTGGAATTCTCCCTTTAATTTATTCTATCTCGAGGGTATCCTTTTAGCATCAACGTCCGATAGTTTCTCGTGTTCTTGCTCTTATCATATATTCCGCTGCATCACACCGTAAGCCACAAACTCCTCAAACAATACATTAAGTACTTTATTTGAATGCAATTATATATATATGTATTGGAAATATTTTTTTTAAATTGTGTCTTTTGATTCTAGAATTAATCTGGTTCAAGTACTCAACAATGCATTAATTTCTAGTTCATGTATTCAAACTGACTTTCACGATTCTCCATTATTAGATTAAATTAATTCTTTATTTTTATACCTATAAATACCCCCATTTACTTGGCATTTAGAAATTATGAAATCCATTTGAGTTCTCCACCAAAATATATTTTCTCGACATGAAGGTCTAGTTATTTTGCGATTATGTACTTCCTTTCATTTTTTTAAATTTTGATCAAGCTAAGAATGTTGTCTGAACTTCTTTTGCAGCCATTGCAAACTGTAGAGACTCCACGATTGGAGGTAGAACATGACCTTTACCTAAGGGTAAGCTCGATTATAATCGCGAAATTCACATAACTTAGATATCGTGCATTTTCTTACTTACAAAATTTTTTCCACGTAGGAGGTGGAGGATGATCTCGTATCAACTGCATTTGAGATGAGTGATTGCAGTAGGGACTTGGAGAGACTACACCTTACACAATTAAAAATCCAGCATGAAATAGAACAGTTACAAGGTTTAATTCCTAGATTTTGTATTCATTAGTGCTTATTTTTTTTTTAAACTCAAACTCTTGTTTAATGAAATAATTTTAACAAATATTTGTAGTAAGGCCGCGACTAGTTTTTGAAAATGCCTTGGTTCCGCAATTATTGGCTGAGAAGAGATTAGAGCTAGGAGACATTGGTGAATGTATTGTCGTTGGGAACGAGCTAGGACTATAGACGAGCCACTGAGAATTTAATTACATATGGCTCGAGATAAGTATAACAACTTAACTGGGAGAGGATCTGATCATGTTCCAACTAATGAAGGACCTAATCGTTCACAATGCATGAGTAATCTTTGGTGGACTTCATATATACCTAGAATCTTCATTTCATCTTTCTTCGTACGGGAAATTCGTTTAGCGAATGATAGTATAAATAGAGGCTGCAGTTGTGCTTTGAATACAGTTTCGACATTTGTGAATTAAAATTTGGGAATTCTCCTTTTATTATATCTCGAGGGTATCTTTATAGAATCAACGTCCGATAGTTTCTCGTGTTCTTGCTCTTATCATATATTCCCTTACATCACACCGTAAGCCACAAACTCCTTAAACAATACTTTATTTGAATACAATTATATATATATATCTATGTGTTGGAATTTTTATTTTTTTTAAATTGTGTCTTTTGATTCTAGAATTAATTTGGTTCATGTAGTCAACATTGCATTAATTTCTAGTTCATGTATTCACACCGACTTTCACGATTCTCCAATATTATATTAGATTAATTCTTTATTTTTATACCTATAAATACCTACATGTACTTGGCATTTAAAAATTATGAAATCCATTTGAGTTTTCCACCAAAATATATGTTCTCGATATGAAGGTCTAGTTATTTCGCGATTATGTACTTCCATTCTTTTTTTTAAAATTTTGATCAAGCTAAGAATGTTGTCTAAACTTCTTTTGCAGCCATTGCAAACTGTAGAGACTCCACGATTGGAGGTAGAACACGACCTTTACCTAAGGGTAAGCTCGATTATAATCGCGAAATTCACACAACTTAGATATCGTGCATTTTCTTACTTACAAAATTTTTTCCACGTAGGAGGTGGAGGATGATCTCGTATCAACTACATTTGAGATGAGTGATTGCAGTAGGGAGTTGGAGAGACTACACCTTACACAATTAAAAATCCAGCATGAAATAGAACAGTTACAAAGTTATATTCATATATTGTGTATTAATTAGTGTGTTTTTTTTTTTAACTCAAACTCTTGTTTAATGAAATAATTTTAACAAATATTTGCAATAATGCCGCATCTAGTTTTTGAAAATCCCCGGGTTCCGCAATTCTTGGCTGAGAAGAGATTGGAGCTAGCAGAGATTGGTGAATGTCTTATCGTTGTGAACGAGCTAGGACTATAGACGAGCCACTGAGAATTTCATTATGGCTCGAGATAAGTATAACAACTTAACTCGGTGAGGATCTAATCATGTTCCAACTGATGAAGGACCTAGTCGTTCACAATGCATGAGTAATCTTTGGGGGACTTCATATATACCTAGAATCTTCATTTCATCTTTCTTCGTTCGGGAAATTCGTTTAGCGAATGATAGTATAAATAGAGGCTGCAGTTGTGCTTTGAACAAAGTTTCGACATTTTTGAATTAAACTTTGGGAATTCTCCCTTTAATTTATTCTATCTCGAGGGTATCCTTTTAGCATCAACGTCCAATAGTTTCTCGTGTTCTTGCTCTTATCATATATTCCGCTGCATCACACCGTAAGCCACAAACTCCTCAAACAATACATTAAGTACTTTATTTGAATGCAATTATATATATGTATTGGAAATATTTTTTTTAAATCGTGTCTTTTGATTCTAGAATTAATCTGGTTCAAGCACTCAACAATGCATTAATTTCTAGATCATGTATTCAAACTGTCTTTCACGATTCTCCATTATTAGATTAAATTAATTCTTTATTTTTATACCTATAAATACCCCCATTTACTTGACATTTAGAAATTATGCAATCCATTTGAGTTCTCCACCAAAATATATTTTCTCGATATGAAGGTCTAGTTATTTTGCGATTATGTACTTCCATTCATTTTTTTAAATTTTGATCAAGCTAAGAATGTTGTCTGAACTTCTTTTGCAGCCATTGCAAACTGTAGAGACTCCACGATGGAAGGTAGAACATGACCTTTACCTAAGGGTAAGCTCGATTATAATCGCGAAATTCACACAACTTAGATATCGTGCATTTTCTTACTTACAAAATTTTTTCCACGTAGGAGGTGGAGGATGATCTCGTATCAACTGAAATTGAGATGAGAGAATGCAGTAGGGAGTTGGAGAGACTACACCTTACACAATTAAAAATCCAGCATGAAATAGAACAGTTACAAGGTTTAATTCCTAAATTTTGTATTCATTAGTGCTTTTTTTTTTTTTAAACTCAAACTCTTGTTTAATGAAATAATTTTAACAAATATTTGTAGTAAGGCCGTAGCTAGTTTTTGAAAAAGCCTTGGTTCCGCAATTATTGGCTGAGAAGAGATTAAAGCTAGGAGACATTGGTGAATGTCTTGTCGTTGGGAACGAGCTAGGACTATAGACGAACCACTGAGAATTTAATTACATATGGCTCGAGATAAGTATAACAACTTAACTGGGAGAGGATCTGATCATGTTCCAACTGATGAAGGACCTAGTCGTTCACAATGCATGAGTAATCTTTGGTGTACTTCATATATACCTAGAATCTTCATTTCATCTTTCTTCATACGGGAAATTCGTTTAGCGAATGATAGTATAAATAGAGGTTGTAGTTGTTCTTTGAATACAGTTTCGACATTTGTGAATTAAACTTTGGGAATTCTCCTTTTATTATATCTCGAGTGTATCTTTTTAGAATCAACGTCCGATAGTTTCTCGTGCTCTTGCTCTTATCATATATTCCCTTACATCACACCGTAAGCCACAAACTCCTTAAACAATACTTTATTTGAATACAATTATATATATATATATATGTGTGTTGGAATTTTTATTTTTTTTAAATTGTGTCTTTTGATTCTAGAATTAATTTGGTTCATGTAGTCAACATTGCATTAATTTCTAGTTCATGTATTCAAACTGACTTTCACGATTCTCCAATATTAGATTAGATTAATTCTTTATTTTTATACCTATAAATACCCACATGTACTTGGCATTTAAAAATTATGAAATCCATTTGAGTTCTCCACCAAAATATATGTTCTCGATATGAAGGTCTAGTTATTTCGCGATTATGTACTTCCATTCTTTTTTTTTAAATTTCGATCAAGCTAAGAATGTTGTCTGAACTTCTTTTGCAGCCATTGCAAACTGTAGAGACTCCACGATTGGAGGTAGAACATGACCTTTACCTAAGAGTAAGCTCGATTATAATCGCGAAATTCACACAACTTAGATATCGTGCATTTTCTTACTTACAAATTTTTTTCCACGTAGGAGGTGGAGGATGATCTCGTATCAACTGCATTTGAGATGAGTGATTGTAGTAGGGAGTTGGAGAGACTACACCTTACACAATTAAAAATCCAGCATGAAATAGAACAGTTACAAGGTTAAATTCATATATTGTGTATTAATTAGTGTTTTTTTTTTTTAACTCAAACTCTTGTTTAATGAAATAATTTTAACAAATATTTGCAATAATGCCGCATCTAGTTTTTGAAAATCCCCGGGTTCCGCAATTCTTGGCTGAGAAGAGATTGGAGCTAGCAGACGTTGGTGAATGTCTTATTGTTGTGAACGAGCTAGGACTATAGACGAGCCACTGAGAATTTCATTATGACTCGAGATAAATAGAACAACTTAACTCGGAGAGGATCTAATCATGTTCCAACTGATGAAGGACCTAGTCGTTCACAATGCATGAGTAATCTTTGGGGGACTTCATATATACCTAGAATCTTCATTTCATCTTTCTTCGTACGGGAAATTCGTTTAGTGAATGATAGTATAAATAGAGGCTGCAGTTGTGCTTTGAATACAGTTTCAACATTTGTGAATTAAATTTTGGGAATTCTCCCTTTAATTTATTCTATCTCGAGGGTATCCTTTTAGCATCAACGTCCGATAGTTTCTCGTGTTCTTGCTCTTATCATATATTCTGCTGCATCACACCGTAAGCCACAAACTCCTCAAACAATACATTAAATACTTTATTTGAATGCAATTATATATATATGTGTTGGAATTTTATTTTTTTAAATTGTGTCTTTTGATTCTAGAATTCATTTGGTTCATGTAGTCAACATTGAATTAATTTCTAGTTAATGTATTCAAACTGACTTTCACGATTCTCCATTATTAGATTAATGCTTTATTTTTGTACCTATAAAAACCCCCATGTACTTGGCATTTAGAAATTATGAAATCGATTTGAGTTCTTCACCAAAATATAAGTTCTCGATATGAAGGTCTAGTTATTTCGTGATTATGTACTTCCATTCTGTTTTTTAAATTTTGATCAAGCTAAGAATGTTGTCAAAACTTCTTTTGCAGCCATTTCAAACTGTAGTGACTCCACAATTGGAGGTAGAACATGACCTTTACCTAAGGGTAAGCTCGACCATAATCACGAAATTCACGCAACTTAGATATCGTGCATTTTCTTACTAGCAAAATATTTTCCACATAGGAGGTGGAGGATGATCTCGTATCAACTTCATTTTAGATGAGTGATCGTAGTAGAGAGTTGGAGAGACTACACCTTACATAATTAAAAATTCAGCATGAAATAGAACAATTACAAGGTTTAATTCCTATATTTTGTATTCATTAGTGTTTTTTTTTTTTTTTTTTAAACTCAAACTCTTATTGAATGAAATAATTTTAACAAATATTGTAGCAAGGCCGCGACTAGTTTTTGAAAATGCCTAGGTTCCGCAATTATTATATGAGAAGAGATTGGAGCTAACAGACATTGGTGAATGTCTTGTCGTTAGGAACATGCTAGGACTACAGACGAGCCACTGAGAATTTCATTATGGCTCGAGATAAGTATAACAACTTAACTTGGAGAGGATCTGATCATGGTCCAACTAATGAAGGACCTAGTCGTTTAGCGGATTTCGTATATACCTAGAATCTACCTTTCATCTTTCTTCTTACGCGGATTTCATTTAGCGAATGGTAGTATAAATAGAGGCAGCAGTTGTGCTTTAAGGCAGTTTTGGCATTTGTGAATTAAACTTTCGAAATTCTCCCTTTATTCTATCGCGACGGTATCCTTTTGGCATCAACGTCTGATAGCTTCTTAAGTTCTTGCTCTTATCATATATTTTGTCGCATCACACCGTAAGCCACAAACTCCTCAATTAATACATTAACTACTTTATTTGAAAGAAATTGCTCCATCAACTCTGCCGATCTCCATCATAAGAATCACTTTAGCTTCACCAAGATTCTTTCATCTCCAACTCATTTTTTAGAATCTCCTTAACTTGATTGATACCATTAACTGACTCGCTTGCAATTAACATATCATCAACATATAACAAAAGGTAGGTGATTGAACTTCCAACTCGTCTGGAGTAGACACAACTGTCATACAAGCTTCTTGCAAAACTAGCTGAGCAAATGTACTCATCAAATCTCAAGTATCACTATCTAGGGCTATGTAATTAAGACCATAGAGGGAATTCCTAAGTAAACACACATTGTCTTCCCCATATTCTATGTTCAATCCTTCTGGTAGCTTCATGTCGGTCTTCTCCTCGAGAATCCCATGAAGAAATGTTGTGGTCACATCCATCTGATGTAGCTCCAGTCCATACTGAGCAACCATAGTCAACAAGATTCTGATGCTACAATGCTTCACAACAAAATCGAGAAGATTTCATTGAAATCAATACCTTATTTCCGTGTAAATCATTTAAGTACAAGCTTTGCCTTGTACCTAATCTTGCCACCTCTCAGAGCCTCCACCTTTTTCTTGTAGATCCACTTACACCCAAAAACTTTCTTGTTCGTAGGTCTCTCGACAATCTCCCAAGTTTGGTTCTTTTCTAGAGATAACAATTCTTCCTCCATTGCAACTAACCACTTTTCTTTGTCATAGAAGCTGATGTCTTTTGTGTAAGTTTCGACTCCAGACACTCCACCTCAAGAGTTGCACATAATGCGAATGATACAATGTCAGCTTGACCATACCTCTGAGGTGGGTGGACTTCTCTTCTGGTTTTGTCCCGTATTAGCTGATAGTCATGAAACTCATTCTCTCTGTAAGGATCTGCCTCCTCATCTGGATCAATATGATCTTCATTTGGTCTTCTAGTGTCAACATGCTCCACCTTAAATTGTGTCTCGTCTGGTATGTTGTCTGCTGCACTTGAACTTGCCTCTTCTCTAAGTGGAATTCTACTTTCATCAAAAGTAACATCTTTGCTGACAATACACTTCTGCATCCCAACTTCAAGGCACCACAACCTATACCCTTCCACTCCTGAATGATACCCAATGAAAACACATCTCAATGCCCGAGGCTCAAGCTTATCCTGCTTGACATGGGCATATGCTGCACAACCAAATACCTTCAAATTCTTGTACTCAGCTGCATGGCCAGACCATAACTCTTGTGGAGGGGTTTTAAACTACATGGCTGAGGAAGGGCTTCTGTTTATCAAATAGGTCATTATTGACACGACTTCTCCCCAAAATACCTTTAGCAATCCAGAGTTTCTCAACATACACCTGACTCTCAAAAGCAAGGTCTTGTTCATTCTCTCAACTACTCCATTCTGCTGAGGTGTACCTGGCACAATCTTGTGCCTCACTATTCTCTTCTTCTTGCAGAACATATTGAACTCTTCTGATAGGTACTCCAAGCCATTATCAGTTCTCAAATGCTTGAGCTTCTTTCCAGAGACATTCTCAACCTCAGTGAGCCATTCATTGAACTTTTCAAATGCTTCTAATTTCGATTTCAGAATAGTTACCCACACCTTCCTTGAGTAGTCATCTATGATAGACATGAAGCATCTCCCACCACTTCTGGTCTGATTCCTAGCTGGCCCCCATAGATCTGAATGGACATAATCCAAAATCCCTTTGGTAGAGTCTGTACTATTTCCAAACTTTAATCTCCTAGCTTTCCCAATAATGTAGTGCTTATACAAATCAAGCTTTATGATCTTGTCACCATTTAGCAATCCTTGCTTAGACAGCTCCAGTAGGCCCTTCTCTCCTACATGAGTTAGTCTTCTGTGCCACAACATTGAGTTGTTCTACACCCTTACCACATCTGAACTACCAAACATTGTACCTGTCTTCAAAATGTAGAGATCATTCTTTCTCACACCTTTCAGGACAGTCAGCTCCCCATCTGATACTATGAGCTCTCCATCCTCAGTGTAAAACTTATAGCCCATTAAATCCAGCATACCAAGAGATATCAAATTTCTCTTGAGTTCAGGAACATACTTGACCCTCTTGAGAATCCCACTACCCCATCGTACATCTTCAAGTGAACTGTACCTTCACCCTTAACCTTGCAAGTGTGATCATTTTCTAGCAACACAGAACCTCCATTCTGATGCTTAAAGTCTTGAAACTAATCTCTCCTTGTAGTCATGTGGAAAGAGCACCCTGAATCTAAAATTCAATCTTGTTGTTGTTTAGTGGATGTGATGGACAGTACCTGAGCTAACTCATAGCCTTCTAGCTCCTTATCTTCTTGGGTTTAATTCGCTTGATTCTTATTATTACGGTTCTTGGCACCAGATTTCTTCAAGAGTAGCATGTACTTGTAACAAACATTCTTATAGTGTACATGTTTATTGCAGTGGTGGCACACTACTTTCCCTTGATAGGATATAACTGATTTTCCTTTATCAGCTCCTCTGGGTTGACTAGGCCCTTTCTTGGAGACAGACTTCTTCCGACCTCCCTTGAGTGTCAATCCTTCTCCATTGTTGTTTTTATCTCCTTGAGAAGTCTTATTTTGCAACAACTTGGACTTGACAACGAAGATCACATCTTCTAATGTGATTGCCTCCTTTCTACCATATAAGATGGTGTCCTTTAGGATTTCAAAGGACTTAGGAAGACCACTCAATAAGATCAGAGCCTTATCCTCTTCCTCTAATTTGACATCTAAATTCTCAAGATCATCAAAAATCGTGTTGAACTCATCCAGCTGCTCTGGAATAGGTTTGTCATCCACCATTCTAAAGACATACAACTTCTGTTTCGAATAGAGGCGGTTACCAAGAGGTTTAACCATATGCAGCTTTTCTAGCCTGTCCTAGACCTTCTTCGCGTATTTCTCTTTAACAACCTCCCTCAACACCTTATCACCAAGGCAGAGCAGGATCGTGCTTCGAGCTTTCTTAAGCATCTTGCTCCTCTCAGCCGCAGCTGTTGTAGATTCTTCTCCAAAATCTTCTGATTTTTCGAGAGCCTTAAATAACCCCTGTTGTTCAAGGAGAGCCTACATCTTCACTCTCCACAACCAAATATCACTTGTGCTCGTAAACTTCAATCTCCATGTTGTACTTGGTAGAATTTCCCATCTTAATCTTCTAGTAGTTACTTCAACTTTCCACAGACGACGCCAATTGTCAAGAAGTCTACGAGATTAGACGTCTCCAACCAAGTAAAAATCAGAATAAAATGAACTAACTCAATGTTAAGATAGTAATTCCAAAAGTAATCAATGAGACAAACAACACACAAAAATTTAAGTGGTTCGATCAATGTGATCTTTACATCCACTGGACTAGACGACTTCAACTTTGATTGATCAAGAATGTTTACACACTCAATCAATCGAAATAGGAACTTATCCTCTCTTCACTCGTGAACTCACACAACTCAAAGACGAATGCTCGTACTAACTCGAAACCTTACAAAGTACAATTACAAGAGTATTTATACTATCATGGTGATTGCATCAGTTAAGTAGCAGTTGAGAAGTTAGATCTGTTGGCAACCGTTTATAACCACCCATGTGCTTAGTTATTGCCCAACCGAATGATAGTTAACTCCCCTTGTTAGTTGTAATTGTTTCTTCAGAAGACTTGTCCCAAAATCAGATGACTCCCCTCATATGATCAACTCTTCTGATCTTGGTCAAAATACCAACTTTGCTGATAGAAATCTACTCAACTGATCCAACCCTTCTGATCTGACGAACTCAGCTAATCTCTAAGTAACTCCTCCTCAGCTGACCGAACACATTTAACTCATCTGATTCGACCTAAATCATCTTGTCTAATCCCTATCAGCTGACTACCTCAGTTGATGTGAGATTATAAGATAACAACTCATCTGACCCCGGCCAAGACCTTAATTAATTTTATATATCCACCCTTTATTTATGAGCGCAATTAAATATAATATTTGAAAGCGTCGGTCACCCTTTGCTAAAATGAAAAGGCAAGTGATTTAAAAATTTTAAATCTATGAAGCTTATGTACGTGTATATAAAGGAGCTTCAATATCACTCAGCTTACACCACTGAACTACTCAATAATTACTTAATACACCCACTGCAGAGTACTCTTTCCATCTTCTCCTATTCAACCATGTTTGCTTTCGGATATGATGTGTCCTCTTATCGTCCTCCGCTAATGTAACTACTTTTATCCCTAATCATTGGAATTTGTATATATAGTATACCGTTTTATCTATTTTGCATTTAGTTTTTATATTTTATGTATGCTTGAAATTAATTGTTGCTCTTGGTAGATTATAAATTATATTTTAACTCTTCTCTTATTTGTTTAATTTTGCAGATGGAAACGTACTTAAGAACTACCACACTGGGAATGAGATGAGTTGGGGTGCGCTACTCCATCTCCACGCTTCAACTTATCCCCCTATAAGTGGTGGTGCTACTTTTTCTAAAAGTAGTTTATGTGTTTTCTTTGCTGTTTTTACTTGTTAAGATCTTATGTCGTTGTTGTGTCTTGTTGAAGTTTCTAGTCGTGTCATGTGAAATAATAATATATTGAGAGTACTTTTATCTCCCACCGTTTTATTTATGCTTCTAATTTTCAACTCTTACTGTTACTTTATTTTGTCACCCATGCATAAGCTAGAGGGAGGAAGAGCGCGGACGAAATTGATACATACAAAAAAAAAAAATTATGTAACTACTACTTTTATATTTTTTTGGGACGATTTTGAAAAAAATGCATGTATGAGACAGAGAGAAAATATATTCTATCGACTCTTTATCTTAACAAATGAAAGAATCTGTTGAAATTGCATGGTTAGAAAAAGGTTTCGATCAGGACATAATTGTAATGACCCCTATCAACGTTTTGGAACGTGCTGGGTTTGAATTAAAAAACATTCTGCTTTTAATTAAAACTAGTTTTTGCCCGTGCAATGCACGGGTCTAATTTTTGTCGTTTGTGAAAAACAAATATATGAATGCTCTTTTATAAATAGAGTATTCAACTATTCATACAAAATTCAATAAATTTGAAGTAAAGTAAAAGAAATGTTAATATTGGCCTCCATAAACAAATCATCTTCATAAAAAATGCTTTTTTTTTTATGGAAGATTCAACACTTTTTTAAGCTCTTCTTTTTCATAAACTCGTTATCCATCGTCATTCATTTCTTCCACAAAATATTATTCTTTGGACGATTCAATTACGTACAAAATCAATGAGACTGGTGGCGGTGGAAGGAGAGGTGAATAATTGTTGTCTCATTTATTGTGAAATTGATTGAGAGTCTATTTATCTCTACTTGTAGTAGGGAGTCTCATTAGTAACTTTTATATAATATAAGATTCGTTGTACAAACGCTTTTCAAGCTCTTGTAAGGATGAATGTTTTGTAAAAAATGAGACACAAATAAATTTTCAAGCATCATTAGTTCGACACATTTGTTTGGACAACTTAACAGGTCCTGATCAATTAATCAGGGTGTAAACATACATTAAAAAAAAAAATTAAATTTCAAATACATATGAGCCTCTTTGCAATTTTCAAATAAGCATTAAGCACAAGTTTACAAAATACAAATGAGAGAAATCTCTATAAATAGCAACATGACAACATTTCTCTTTATCAAAAGTATCAAACATTGTCAAGCGTAATAGAAGCAATTGCATCATGAACCTCCTTAAAATTTACAATTGTTTGATAGTCTCGATATCTCAAAAGAACTGATTCTCACCCATAAAAAATGTAGAACAACAAAAAATCAATGAACTCAATTCGTTAACACCAGAAATTAGTGACAATGCACTATTTCTCTTGCAATTCTTGAAGTGGATTTTGAGTGTAGTGACAACAAAGTTGACTGCATCATCGAGAAAAGCAGCGGCTTCGGTCAAAGCAAATAAAATTTCTTCTATCTCTTCTTCTTTTCAATCAAAGAGACAAATGTTAGAGTGACGTTTTTCTACTAGAAAATATATAGAAAGGATATCAAACATTTATGTGATAATCATCTAAGAAGATGAACACAATCATATTAGGAGAAATATTTATTTATAATGTGAACTAAAAGCTAAAGAAGGAAACTCATTTCCATGTCTACCTTTCTCAAATCCACCACCATGATTCTGAGCATTAAGATCTGCACTTTTTATAGTCGACTTGTAACGCATTGTAACGTCAATGAAGTTATGGAGAAGAATTGTAATGTTAATGAAATTATGGAGAAAAATTGTAACGCTTGGAAAATTAATGCCACGCCATATCAACAAATGTCATTGCCACATGACAGGAGGAGAAGATAGCTAAAATGACACGTGTCAAAAGCTGAGAGAACTCGTCCTCCTTTTATTATATATATATAAGATTATGTTTCAATTAACCCAAGTTTTCTTTCTTGATCTCTTATGTAGCTAAATATGATGATATCATGATTAAGAATTATTTTAAAGATCATCAAATAGTTATAAATTTAATTGTGCCAACAAACACGCGCGTCACTGAAACTGATCATATGATTTAATTTGGTATATACTGATAAACATATATAAATAAACAAATAGTATTAGTTTATTTTAAATAAAAAAAAAATTAAAATAATACTCCCTTCGTTCACTAAATTTGTCACACACTTAATATTTAATGTATTTATAACATACATATAACACACTAAAAAACTTAATGTAACTACATAATACATTTTACCATATTTATTTTGTAGTGTGACAAAAGACGTGTTACTATAAGCCTTTTTTTCTTTAGTTTATTAACAATATAAGACAATCCCTAAAACCTATAAATAAAATGAGACAAAAATTTTAAACAAAACAATTAAGACCAAAATCATTTACAAAATTTTAATATGCCCTTTCTTTATTAAATTAACAATTAAATATAATAATATACTCTTATATCATTTCTCATTTCAAAACTCACCCCATCATATTCAAAATCCTAAAATGGAGGCGGCATTAGAGTTTTTTAAGGTTGCAGCCGTCACCAACTACACCGCTCGGAGAATCGAGACGCTGGCCTCCGTGTGAGTGGTGGAGATGCATGAGGATGGTGGCGCCGACAATTTGACCGTTTCTTTTTGCGATTTGTGATGATGAATTTGAATTCTCAACATATCCACCTTTCTCTAATTTATTTACAACGATATTGAGTGGTCAAACATTGTGTTGGATAATCGAGCGATTCATCCGCAAGGTTCAACCTACACTCCCCAGACGCACAGTTATAGTTTCATATATAGAACAACTTCATTCTGGTTCGTACGATTTCTTAACTTCTTTTCTTGTTATTTCTTTATGTTTTCGATTTTTATGTTTTAGGTATTTTTCCCCTTTCTGTGTTTCAAGTTGCGATAATCCAGTGCGAAAATATGAAAAATTTAAGCTGAATTATTGATGTTTTTTCTTTTCTTTTTGATCTGCATACAAAAAGAATTTTTTTTTTTTTTTTTGAATACTTAGTCCGACAAAAAAATATTAAAATATTCTATGATATGATTTTATTCTAGTTTCCTTTGTATTTTTATTTTGATCTGGTAAGTATGCTGTTTTCCTTATTCGATTAGCCTAGACTCAAGAGAAAGGTTTAATATATGCACATGTCTTTTTTGTATATATAACGCTTACACCATTTTTTTTAATAGAATTGCCTTATGAAGCCAAGCACACGTTCCATGGGAGTCGAGTATCGAACGTAATCGAACAATGTCTACGTGAATATTTAGAAAAACGGTGTCCATTTAGAGAAAATAAGTTGGGGTGTTGGTACTTTTTTAAAGCTTATTTTAAGATCATATTAACTATGAAAAATCATTTTTACCAAACACCTTTTGAATGCTTATAACCTCGGTCAAACGGGCTTTAAATTTACTACATTTTCTTTACAGGCACTGGATACTCTTGGAAACACGAGATGGAGAGTGAATAAAAGAGTACTCCACATCATTGACAGAATATGGGCCAGTGGAGGTTGTCTTGGAGACTTAGTTGCATATATAAATCCAATTTATTGCATATATTTGTATTTATAATGCATATTTAGTGTATTTTCGTATAATGTAATCACTACTACACATTTGGCTTTGGAAAGCTTTAAAAAATGGTCTTGGAGAGCTTTTAAACGAGCTCTCCAAGTGGGAGCTGTGAAATTTAAATTCCACTTGGAGAGCTCTTTTTAATGGCTGTGCAAACGATGTCTTACACAGTCCAAGTAAAGTCACTTGGACAGCGGTTCATAACCGCTGTCTATGTGTTATTTTTTTTTTTTTTTTTGACTTGGACAGCGGTTCATAACCGCTGTCTAAGTGAATTTTTTTTTTTAAAACGCATGGGCTTGGACAACGGTTATGAACCGCTGTCTAAGTCAATTTTTTTTTTTTAAATAATTATTTTATATTTTAAAAATCAATTTTATACAAAATCAAATTTATTTATATACCAATAAATTAATAAATTTTATATTTTAAAAATCCATTTTATACACGTACAATACCAAAAAATTAAATAAATAAACGTACACTAACATACGTTCAATATACACCAAAAAACATTAAATATCATCACAAATGTATAAGTTAATATATTAAATGCAACAAAAGTTATACTAGCTAGCTACTTAAATTATACCTATACAAAAATCGATTGTACATGTACCCGATCCAATCTTTTTTCCATTTGTCCATTCTTTTGTCTTTGTAAGTGTTGAGCGGACGAGCATAGACAAACTGCAAACAACGATCAATCAATATAGTTAGATATATAGTATATAGTATATGAATTTTTATTCAATCAATAATAATTTAAATAAATCAATAAATTGACTTACAGTGTTAGGATTAATCTCCAATCCAGAAAAATTGATTATATCCTCAATATAACAACATACAAAATGTCCACAATGGTCTCCATCACGTTGCCTCGGAACCTGTTATGATTAGCAATTATAAGCATGCGTGCATTACAATTATGATTATTTTCAATTAATTTGATAACGTACTAAATTAAATTACCTTAACATCTATCCAGCTCACTTTATTGAAACTAGATCTTGAGGTTTGATTGTGAAGGCGACTCCGATACATCGTCATCACACTGTTATTATTATAATTAAAAAAAATAGATTAAATATGCATAATTTTAAAAGTAAAACAAATCATTATATTAGAATATTAAAAATGAACTTAAACTTCCATATATGACATGAGATCACGACGATTTGCAACCACCCCATCAACAGCTGGGTCCATAAAAAAGACACTTAATGTCTTCATATTAATAACGACCAACACCCAATGGTTCCTATATTATATTAAGAATATTAAAATTGACTGCAAATGTGCAAATAACATATTACGCATACAAATTTTAACGAAGTGTTTATTGTACGTACTCACCCCATATTTGTTGGCCAAAAAATGAGATGTTCACTCCCACTTAACCTCAGCATATGTTGGACTATCCCTTCCATGCCATGTGTCCTATCACCTAATACGCAAGACACTTGGGGGCAGACGAAGGAATACTTTCCACTTGCTTCGCTATCTCTAGAGAAATATACCTCACCCAAATATATTTAACCAATATATATACGCTAATTAAAATTTAAAAAAGAAAATCCAACTGTATAGAAAGTAAATACTGATAATTAATAAACACATACTTGAGGTAAACGGATATGGTAGATGCACTCAACCATTGGTCGTTTAATACTTCAATCACATTGTCTGGAACGATGTAGTCTTTATAATAAGGCTGATGAAAGTGAGCACCCATCGAAATTGTGATGGTATCGAAAGCACGTGACTGCACTATCGTGCTCACCATATTCTGTACGACGGAGTTGTGTTCTAAGTCTCCAGAAAATGGATAACCACGTAAGCGCGTATCAATACCCCCGTCCCTCGTTCTCTCCATCCGACTGCCTACTACACCTCTTGATTTTTGTTTAGGCTTTTTTGTCAGTTTCTACAATCAAATTTTCAACATTATTTAGAACGACGGACAAGATAATAAATTTTAATAACATATACTTTACCTTTGCGGTGTGAGAGACCAAGTTGCTCGGTCATTCGATGAAGTGCCCGACCGCTGTTCCGACTGTGACAGCATCATCTACTGGTTTCGGCAAGGGTGAATCTACTTCTTCATCTACGGGCACTTCTAGCGTGACCCTCACGAAACCACGAGTGAGTGGACAACCATGAATCAATTGCTGGGAGTTGTTGTGCAACGTTCCCGTGGCCACCAACCGAGTAGGATACTCCAAATAAAGGTAGCAAAAGGTCGATGGCTGTTCGAATAAGATATTTAGTTAGAAAATCATAACACACTAGTATTTATTTAAAACAAAGGCAAGACATGCACATGTTGATACCTGAGATATGTTTTGAAGTGCCTCAATAAAGTCGTCTCCACCATCAGCCGAAAACCTAGCATCAGCGACACTATTATCACAGCTTGCTCCACTCGACAATCCGTGACTGGATTTTCTCTCGGACCTCAGAGTCTCCACCTCTCTACTCAACTTGGCAAGCTGTTCTGAAAGATAACCCACCATATTCATGGCTTGAAAAGCAGGTGCCATCGCTAACGAGGTCTTCGTCACGCCATATCCCAAACTCCGTAAGCGGCCGTGATGCTCCTCACGACCGATAGCCCGTCCATATAAATCATCAACTCCGATAGTGCGAATGTCCTTTGGCGTCATGGTCTGAGATAAGCGCTCCTAAATCACAAAAAAATATTATTTAATTCTTTGTATAGAAATAATAGTTTGTAATTGAAAGATAAATTAATGAATAGATTACCGCTTTTTCGATGATCCGCTGTGCAATGGGATCGGAAATACGCCCATCTCGAGTCTTTCTTGTAGTCTGAAATAACTCGAGACGGGTAACAATAGGCTCGCTCTCTCCCGCTTTCCTCTTTTCTTCTTTCTACGATAGTGATGAAAGTGTCACTTTAGTAGATATATTAAAAGTGAATATATAAAAAAAATTAAAAGTTAGGATTTTGATCTCACAATAGCTTCTGATATGCGTGCATAACCTCTGTTCGATCCACGATAACGAACCTCCATCGCCTTAGCTTGTTTGCGCTTTTGCTGACTTCGCCTCTACAGTGTAATAGAAATACGATAAACACTGAAAAGCATAGGGCAGTAGCTAGGAATTAAAGAAAATGACATTGACCAATTTTACCTGGAAATCCTCATCCATAGCATTACGAACAAAATCCTCCCAGTATGGGGCCACCATAGGGTTATCCCGATAACCATTAGGTGGACTAGCCGAGTAATGTCCGGTGTCCTGATCTAGTGTCACACGTCTCAGCCAAACCCGAAAATTCTTGGCCATTTTTCCAGCTTGAGACAATATTAGCTTCTTGTTGGAATGGTCAAGGCCGCTGAATGTAGTCTATACGCATATTACATGACAAATTAGTAAATTTAGTAATTACACAATAACTTTCAATAAGCATATATATAACTAACATACCGACAGTTCTTCCCATAATCTTTCCTTCAAAGGGGTCATTTTTTCGTCACGCCAGTCCTTGGCAGGCAGCACGATAGGGATTACGCTCCTCACTGGAGCTCCAATGTAGAAGGATAAATGCTCACTCTCTTTTCCTATAGGCTGTCCATACTCATTGAATGGTACCTGCAATAACATAGTATTTAATTAGGTTCAACGATCAATCAATATAATTAGAATTTCAACTGTTCAATTGTAATAAAATTACCTTAGGTATTTTCCCTTTGCTACGAGCCCTCTTAATAGAAGACATCGTTACTATACCTCTCGTGCGCTTCTCCCCAGAGCTGCTACTGGTGGGAGCATCAGTGACATCCTCTCTCAACTCATCAGTATGATGTCGATCATATGCACCCTGATCTCCATCATAATCTCCATCAAACTCTCCATCAAACTCTCCATCAGAATCTTCAGGATGTGGCAAAAAAGACATGATCCTGTAAAGTAGAAGAAACAACATTTAGTAAACAAAACACAAACAATAATCAATAAAGCAGAAAAACAACACTTAATAAAGCAGAAGACACAATATTCAATAAAGTAGAAGAAACAACATTCAATAAATCCGTACATCTCTTTTTAGCACTTGTTTTTCTTTTTCTTTTTTTGGTTGACTTTTCTCATTCATGACCATGAATGTTAACAAGATCCGGATTTCCATATTCATCCTCATCTCTAATTATTCTCTGGTACGGGCGTGGATTTGCAGGATCATCGAAAGAGGGTATAGGATGAGTGAAGTTCTGAAAAGGATCATCTTCATCGACGTTGTCGCTAATCTGGTAACTGTTGTTCAATTTGTTTGATAGAACCACAATGGACCATTTCTTATTAACTGGGTCGGGGACATAGAAAATTTGTTGAGCTTGACTGGCCATTATGTAAGGGTCATCTCTGTATCCCACATTCTTCAAATCAACGCGTACGAATCCAGAACTTTCAACTTGGACCCCTTTAGGGATCCTCACCCAACTACACTCGAAGATTGGTTGGCGGTGAACAACATAGTCGAGTTCCCAAATGTTGACAATCTGTCCAAAGTAAGTAGTGCTCGATTGATCCCCTGCAGTTGCATTAATGGACACCCCACTATTCTGCATTGTACTTGTGGCATCATGATCTCTCGTATAAAATGTGTATCCGTTAATAAGATAACACTTGTATGAATACACATGTCTATCGGGCATTCTGGATAACCATTTAACTCTTTCTTTCACCGAATCTTTATCCTGTGACAACATACTTACTACATGACCATTGAACCAGTCAACAAACGTGCGATTGTGCTCAACTTCAATCCATGATCTATCTCTGGTGGGAAACATCTCAGCAAGTGCTTGCATGTGCAGGTCAATAAAAGGAAGCACATTGAATGTGTTGTGAAGTACGCACAAGTGCATCCGTGTTAGTTCCTCCATACTAACACTTACAGGTTGACCACCAGTAATGCCTTCACCATCCATCCTATTGGTGTGTCGGGTAATTGGAAGTCCAATTGCATCGACGTTCGGAATAAATTCAGACCAGTACTCGATTGCTTCTTCGACTAAATAGCGTTCTACAATGCATCCCTCCGGATTGGACATATTCATCACATATCCTTTGAGCACTTTCATATATCTCTCTACACCATACATCCATCGCATACGAGCGGGACCACACATCCTTGTCTCGTGTACTAAATGAACGGTTAGGTGAACCATTATGTCAAAAAATGATGGAGGGAAATACATCTCAAGCTCACAGAGCGTCCCCACAATCTGTCTCTGAAAACCAACCAACTTGCTAGGATCTATGACCTTGCTACTCATTGCCTTGAAGAACCAACATAACTTTGTTATGGTTATGCACACATTTTCAGGCAGAATAGAACGTATTGCAATGGGCAAGAAAGTCTCCATGATGACATGATAGTCATGAGATTTCAGATTCAACAGTCTCACGACATCATCTGATACAAGACTCTGTATGTTGGACGAATAACCCTCCGGTACTTTCACATTCTTTAGTGTCTGAAGTAACTATTTTCTCTCATTGTTGGACAAGGTGTGAGCAGCAGGAGGTAAGAACGCTTTGCCCTTTTCTCTAGGCACAGGTGTTAGTTCTAATCTTATTCCCATATCAACCATATCCATTCTTGCATTGTAACCATCCTTGGACTTCTTATCAGCTAGTAGAGTATTGAGCAAGCTGGCACAAACGTTCTTCTCAGCGTGCATTAGATCAATGAAGTGTCTAACATACAACTCTTTCCAATAGGGCAAGACAAAGAAAATTGGTTCCCTCTTCCAACCGCTAGTGGGGACACTTTTTTTGAAGCTCTTTCCGTACTGTGTGTTGATATTCTTCATCTCATTCAATACATCTGAACCTGACAATAAACGTGGTGCTTCATTTGTCTCGGTTGTGCCATCAAATGCATCAGCCATTCTTCTGTACTTATGCGTTGATTCCAACCACCTCCTATATCCCATATAAACGGTCTTCCTACAATGATTCAAGCGAATGTGATGTGTCTTCTTCGTACAACAAGGACATGCATCGGCCCCCTTCACACTATATCCAGATAGATTCCCGTAAGCGGGAAAGTCATTGATAGTTCCAAAAAGCATGGCCTTCAACTTGAAGTTCTCCTTTCTACAAGCATCATACACATCGACACCCTCATCCCACAGGAGCTTCAAGTCCTCTATCAAAGGAGCTAGATATACATCTATGTCGTTACCAGGTTGTTTGGGTCCCGATATCAACATAGACAACATCATGTAAGTGCGCTTCATGCACAACTCGGGTGAAAGGTTATAAACTAATAGAATCACTGGCCATGTACTGTGGTTGGTACTTTGAATACCGAACGGATTCATTCCGTCAGTTGAGAGTGCAAGACGTAAGTGTCGTGGCTCGTTGCCAAATTCTGGATGCCTGACATCGAATGTCTTCCACTGTGGTGAATCAGCAGGGTGTCTTAGCATTCCATCTTTGATCCTATCATCATGATGCCAAGTTAAATTTCTAGCATCCACAGCGCTACTATACATTCTCCTGAATCTTGGTATTATTGGAAAGTACCACATCACCTTCGCGGGAGATTTATTTTTCTTATATCGTTTCTTCCCACACTTGGGACATTCATCGAGGTCTGCATACTCCTTCCGAAATAAGATACAATCATCCGGACAAGCATGGATTTTCTTATGTGTTAACCTGATGGACTTGAGCATTTGTTTAGCATCATACACTCTCTTAGGCAGTACATTTCCATCAGGCAATAGATCACTAATTGTTTCCAGCATATTTGTGAAGCACATATCAGATAACGCGTGAGTTGCTTTTAAGTTCAACAATATCAACACAGCTGACAGTTTTGTTGCCTTCTCACACCCGGGCCAAAGAGGTAATCCAGCTGAATCATCTAACTTCTCTGACATATACGGGTGATCTCACAACTCATCGCCATCCCCATTCGATGTATCAACAGTAGGTACATCTTCTAAATTATCTGCATCCACTGTATCTTCAAACCTAAAGTCAGTTTCTAAGTTGCTTGAGCCGCATCTATCTCTTGTCTCACCATGAAATGTCCAAACAGTGTATGCTTTATCAATACCGTGAATCATCAAGTGGGTGAACAAACTTTCTCTGTCTCTAACAGTTTTTCCATTCATACATTTCCAACAAGGACATGGAATGTACCGATGGTCGGTGCAGTTTCTAAGTGCATAATTACAAAACTCTTCCACCCCATTCCTATACTCCTCTGATAATCGATCGGCTCGAACCCACTTTCGATCCATATAAAACTATATATAGATGCGTATAGGAAATACAATATGAAGTGTTTCTCAAGACAATGTATTCTAATGTATTAAATCTAAAAGTATTAAACTTAAAAGTATTACATTAATCCTAATGTATTAAACTTGTTCGATCATCTCCTAATTTATTTTAACAATGATATTCCATTAATAAATGAAAGAATCAAATTTATTGTGTTTTAATTAATACATAATACAGATCAAACAAACAAACTTAACATTCCAAAAACTGTCTTTTCAATGGAATTGCATCGCTTGTCCAAGACAATATCGAGCCACCACTAAAGACAACACACAGTTCTTGATTTGTTAGTTTTGTTTTTTCCTTAGAAATACGCGTGTCACTCAGAGGTTTATCGTATTTTCCATCAAAACAGGTACGATTTGTAAATTAAAAATAAAACTGGTGTGTACAACCACAACTAGAGACAATTTATAGTTCTTGGTCTGTGAGATTCAGTATTTTCATTAGTAATATACGTGTCAATGTAAGGTAAATCTTTTTTTAATAACTCAGCAATTATGAAGCCTAGTCATTGAATAATTGAACATTCATCGAATATTATTTGAGATTAATTGATCAAAAGCCATATCGTTTGCAATTTAATACTCCATAAATCAGTTAGAGATATTCGGGTTTAACCAAATATCTCAACATAGAATGGCTGAGTTTCTAATGTTAATTGAACATTCAATAATGTGATGAAATGTGCAATCATCATCTAATAACCACTTCTTCACATTATACCCAGTACAAGAAACCTTATTAAATTATTTTCTTACACTGCTGAAATGAGAAGAGAAATTACTGTGCAAATGCAAACAGAATTTCCTGGTTATTTACTCAGATCCAATGATCAATCTTTGCTGTAGTTATTACAAATCTGAGGACAAAATAATGTCAACAGATATGGTTAAATTATTATTCTCCTTTTATAATAATTAACATATGCTACTATTTGTTGAAATCTTTTCTGGACTATCGATCTGTGCCGACAATCAGTGAAACATATGAAAAAATTTTAAAAAATAACCAAAAACACTCATCCTCTTATAATGTCCTATGGCTATATATCTGTGCCAGAACATAATAACTTGAAGGCACAATTCATCAAAATGAGTCTTTATGATATTACCCAACCTTCATTGCTACATTTCAACAATTTTAATCAGTTTTGCACCGATGATGATCACTCTTTTTCTCAACAAAATTAGCTATATTAACCCTTTCCTCAACAAAGCATATACCCCAAGCATCAGCCATTCATCCTAATATACACCATTAACATACATCTCCTAATATACACCATTAACATACGTATAATATACACATTAACATATATATACAATATATACTGCAGATTAAATAAGACGTACTCTGTATATATATATATATATACGTACCTCTACAGCAGTGGGAGTGGCGGAGGGAGTTGGGCGAAGGTGAAGGCGACGGCAACGGTGATAGCGACGGCGACGGCAACGGTGACGGCGACAGCAACGGCAATGACAACAGTAACAGCACGCAGGAGAGGGAGCGTCGGCGCAAGGAGAGAGAGGGAGGCGCCGGTGACGGCGACGCCGCGAGGAAGAAGGAAGCGACGGCGGGACTGTTGAAACGCGTTAATGTTTGGGGGAGGGAGAAACCAAGCTTCGATTTTACAGAGGGAAGGTTGGAGGCGCGTTTGTTTGGGGGAGGTAGAGCTTCGACCTAGAAAACGCGTACAATGAATTGATTTTGGGGTTTTAGGGCTTTGACTAAGGATTTGAGATTGGAGAGCGGTTATGAACCGCTTTCCAAGTGAATACTTGGAGAGCGGTTCTAAACCGCTGTATAAGTGCCTCTTGCAATGCGGTTCTTAACCGCTGTCCAAGAGCTTCACTTGGACAGCGGTTTTGAACCGCTCTCTAAGTGTTTTTTTTTTTTTTATAAAACCGCTCTCCAATTGCTAAATTGAAGAGTTTTTCGAAAAAAGAGCTCTCCAAGTGCTATCTTGGAGAGCTTTTCGAAACAAGAGCTCTACAAGTGCAGCTCTCCAAAGCCAAATGTGTAGTAGTGAATTTTTAGATTCAATAGTTTATTTACTTCACAACACAGACAGAAGGAATGATCTCGAATTTTAGGAAAATAATTTGAGTTGGAAAGATAGAAGGAATGATCTCGAATTTTAGGAAAGTAATTTGAATTGGAAATTGCGCTATAATCGAGAGATAATCTCTTAGCTTTTAAAATTTAATTCATTTGACTTTGCATATTTGACATTAATTAAATTAAATGATTCAAAAATTGAAATTAAATGTAAGATAAGAGTGAATTGGTAAAAGCATTTTGTCTTTAATTGAAACTTTAAAAAAAATTTGCTTGAATCTTAAAGACAAGGGGTGCGGTTTGTCCTATATTGTTTTTTCCCCAATTTTCTTCAGTGCATTAAAAAAGAAAAATTTGAAAATGCAACTTAATTTAGTCTATGTATTAATTTAGGGGGTGTATTCAATTGATATTTTGTTGGATTTTTTTGGACTTTAAAAAGTCAGTGGATTTAGAAAATTTATAAACTCTATACAAGTTTGACTGACTTTTTTTATTGATTTATATGGATTTCATATATTTGACAGGATTATGAAATACACATTTTTTTATTGATTTACATGGATTTCCATAAACTACGCCCCTAAAACTATTGATGCAACCGTATATCGAACACAGTTGTATATAAAAAAAATTATCTAAATTATTTAGAAAAAATACAAAAAATATATTAGTTCAAAAAAAATAATTATTATTCATCATTATTAAATCCAGCTGTAACAACAAATTTCGTGAATTAATATAAAACATGAATTTGAAATACAATTTTATTTATTTTCGGATTAAACCGAGTATAATTCGGGGATTTACCATCTCTATTTTGATTCCTCTAATTCTTCTCTTCGATCTTCGACTTGAAGGGTTTTTGGGGCGTGATCTTTGCTTCGATCTTGATCACGCTTGGATTTGAAAATTTGTAACGTTTGTCCAACGACTTGACGTCTTGTTTTGGATCGAACGCTGATTTGGGGAGCTTTCGGACGAACACCTTCGAATGTGATGGAGAACACCTTTGAACTTTCAAGGATCCGCGAAGAACGCCTTCGGATCTTCGAAGAATCGCGAAGAACACTCTGAGAAGAACGCCAATTCGAGGGACTTTAACACCTTGATCTTGGATCGAACGTAGCTTCCAGATGATTTGGGTGAAGAATGCCTTTGAAGCTCCTTCGAATGCTCAAGAACGCTTTAAATCTCTACAGAGAGTTCTAGAGTCTTGAAATGCTTTTTGTGTTGTCTCAAATGAATGAGGGGAGGACCCTATTTATAGGGTGAGGGAGTGAAGAACTCCCCTCTTTACCGTGTCACGTAGCGCCTTCTTATTGGCCGATGCCGATTTGATTGACTTGATTGATTTAATTTAATTCTCTTCCCTTTTTTAAAGAGACGTGATTTGATTTTCCCCATATATGGTAAGTCAAAATTATTCTTACTAATTACGAGTATTTCCCCCATATATCGTGTATATTAAATATCACTAATTTAACTAATTCGAGAATTAATTTAATTAAATTCCCAAATTTTAAATAGTAAATTAATTTAATTTTAATATATATTTGTCCATGTGTCGCAATTTGATTGGGTGCAATTTTAATGTGCTTACACCAGCACAAGCCAATACTAACTCTGCTTGTGTTTGAAATGGGAACAAGCCAATACTAACTCCGCTTGCTTGTGTTTGTTCTTCAATCACATTTCTTAATGATGCATGACGAAGATTGAATAACTCACTTGCATTTCTGGGGTGACCACCAAAATCTTTTAGATTATATCGAACACCGTGCTAACTTTAAGATCTCAAGAATATTGTGAATAAATGTTCTTGAGATCTTAAAGTTGGCATTAATGCTATATAAATTAGATGGTGTCGATATACTATAATTTTTAAAGAAAGAACATAATTTTAAAATACTGAGATATAATCTTTTTTACGATAATAATGGTGGTGAAGAACTTGTGATGCTTATCGAATAAAAATGTTTCTTGATTTTATTTCGTTTGAAGAAGAGCAGGAAGATGTTAGAAGAACAACAAAAAAAAAAAATTCTTATCTTTCGTCTTCTGAGAGAAACCGTTGAAATCTCTGGTTTTTAGAAGAGATTTTGAATAGTGAAATTTATTTTTATTTTTTAAGGAGAATCCAACGAAATCCATAGAGTATTAAAATCCACAGATTTTTAAATACCTAAAGATTTCTAAAGACTTTTTAAAATCAATACCTCAAAATTTTGAAAGAATTTTAAAAATTCGGATTGAATACCCCAAATTTTAAAAGTCCAAAAAACACCTAATTAATGAAAGTAAATTTATCATGTAATTTAATAGGTTTATTTAGTTGTGTTTATATAAAATGGTTTGCGTCGGAATAACAAGGAAAAACAGATTGGAGATAGAAATTAAATCCCATGAAAAAAGGTTATTGGATTTCTTCTTGCCGGTCGAATTATTAAAGATGCTGCTACATATTGGAAATAAAAAAATTCATCAAATCAAATAATGAAGACACTCCTAATGATATTGCATCCTGCATCTAAATAGTTTGAATTCTAAAAGAAAAAAAATCTTATACCATCTGAAAGTCCGAATTTGTAGAGAGATGGGGTGGAGTTGCTTTCAACAGGAATTGTGATATAGTTTAAATTTGTTTGGAGGCTTTGATACCATGAAAAAATTTCATCTCATCTAAGATTGTGTTTGGATGAGAGGATTTAATTTGAGAAGATATTTCAAATGAAATAATTTAGAAATAGATGAATTTCAAATAACATGGTTTTAGTGAGAATTTAAAATCCTCTCAATTTTAACTAAAAAAAGATGCTAAGTATATGAAATTCATTTATTTACTTTTTAATTCAAATAAGTGAAGACTGTGGAGTAGATGAATTTAAAACTCATACTTAAATTCCTCCATCCAAACACAACCTAAAAGTTGTAAAGAGAGTTTTCTACATCAATTTCATACACCGAAATCTGATCAACTTGCTGTTGGAGAGTTTTACAGACATGTGTTGGTGTTGTAAGATTTATTCAGACAAGTGTACGTGTTGCAGCTGTCATTTATCAACTAATGAGACATGCATGCATTGTTTTTTTTTTTTTTTAGGGTAGAATTACAGATAGGAATATTTAAATTACATCTCTCTTGCTCACCTATCTATACAGAGAAAATTCTACCATAGACTTCTTGATCCAAACTCAATCTTGAGAGAGTGGAAAGTCAAATAGGCATACCAGCACACCTTGAAGTTCCTCGATCCAGAGATATAACAAACCTGCTCCAAGACTGAAACAAATTGTCGCACACAACGACTCGCGCTACACCTCCCAAATCATAGAGACATGCATGCATTGTTGATTTGTTGTATGATTGTATCTATATCATTCACCATATTTTATTTAATAAAAACATTATCGCTTATTATTTTGCAGCTGTCATTTATCATACATTTTTATAATATGTTTTGCGTTTCTATACCCAAAAAAAAAAAAAAAATATCTATCCAAACTCAACTAGAATCAATTAATATTTCATCTGTTTTTGATAAAAAAAAAATAATAATAATGTTGTTTATTCGTTTCAGTTACGATAAAAACTATTCATGCAAACTGCTCCTTTCATATTTAATTATTATTTATTTCTCTCAATCACATTACTTCTGATACATCTATTTATTATATTATATTTTTTAACCTCATGTTCATTTGGACTATTTTGGTCGCAAAATCGTTTTCATTTGAACAGTTTAATTTACAGCCGTTCCAAATCTCTGTGTGCTACAGTTTATGTGATTTTAATGATAATTACAATGAAAATTATACTTTTCATTTAGTTTTTTTATTAATAAACTAGTTTTTGTCCGTGCATTGTTCTAAAAAAAAATTAAATTCTTTTAAAATATTGTCAATTTTTTTTTTTTTTTTTGCTATAAAATTTCCTATATAGATTGAATGTTGGCATGTAAAAAAAAAAGAAGCTTTGACATACTCCTGAACAATGTGATTTCGTCATTATACGCTACAAAAAAAGATACTCCTGAACAATGTGATTTCGTCATTATACGCTACAAAAAAAGATACTCCTGAACAATGTGATTTCGTCATTATACGCTACAAAAAAAGGGTCTGCATACCTACAGAATTTTCGTCGAAAACAATTTAAAGTAACAATATATACGAGCTTCACAAGCGTATGGGTTTGATTGTAGTATGCAAGTACGACCAAGTAGTTTTTCATTTCAAGGACCTAATTGAGTGTATATGAATCCCTAAAGTTACGAGTTTTCATGCTATTGTAATAACTAAACGATTGTTTTTTGGTTTTTGAGAAAACTAAGGTAAAACAATAATCGAAATGCAAATTAGAACTCAAATGTAACTATGATTAAGCTAAGCAACAAACAATTTAAACACGATTAAACTAATTTCAAATAAAGTTCAAGTGAAGAGATTGCTTTGGGTGCTTTCGTTTGTGGGCTTATTAATGAATTAACAAACTAATCACAATGATTAAGCTTAATGTCTTGAAATTATGCTAAAGGCTATCACATATATGTGTACACTAATCCCTCGTGAGGTTTAGGTGAACACGTGCACTAATACGTAGCAATTATGGGATCTAATTAGTACCATAAGTTTCTAGGATAGTGATCGGTAATACTTTTAACACGATTACTAATGTTTACAACTCACCCTCTCACTAATCTCCTAGAAGACCTCTAATCAATTCATGTTTAATATAATGTTGTCGATCTAAGCAATCAACCCTTTCTCGGTTAAGCTAATCACTATGTAACTTTAATTAATTAATCAAGGCTCACACCCACACCTCAATCATGTAAACCAAATTCTCGTTAAAATTAACATAATAGAAAATGATAACTAATAGTATTGATCAACCAATTAAATCATATAAATTACAACACTAGAAACAATAAACCAACAAGACATAAGTTAATCATGCAATTACTACATTAATCCACTAATTACCCAACAAAACATCCACACCCAAAGCAATTAGAATTTAGCCCATGGTTCTTGTTAGAAGAGTATCTCATAGCTACAGCAAAATAAATAATCAAACTCATAGTAAATAGCAAGAAATTTACGAAATGAAGAAATTACCAAAATGAACGTGCAATTAAAGAGATATCACCTTGAATGTGAAATTTAAGCTACAACTTGAAGTAAATTAATGACAATGTCCAACCTTAATCCTTACTTGGAATTGAAATCTATCAACTAATATAGACTAATTTGTGAATATAAAATGAAAAAAATTAAAGAACACCACTAACTATGTGAAACTAGGTGAAATGATCTTCAAAAAGAGGTGGAAGATGGCCAAAACTCGAAAATGAGGCCTTAATAGGGTTCCAACAAGGTGTGGCACGTGTCCCTATGTCAAAAAATGGACAAAGGCAAAATTTTGGGTTGACTCGGCCGAGTCAGGTAGCTTGGCCGAGCTGGAAATACTAAAAAATGTGTTGTGACTTTGCTTCTTCATGGGCTCGGCCGTGCATGGGGGCTCGGCGAACCTCCCGGCCTCAATTGTGCACTGTATCGACCGAAACGCTCAGGAGCCCAAAGCTCGGCCGTGCATGCTTCTACATGGACTGACTCGACCGAGTTGTTGACTCGGTCGTGTCATGCTTGCTCTTTGTTTTGTGTGTAACTCTTGCTCCCGAACTCCGATCGACTCGATTAATCTTTTTTCATTCCCCTCCATTTTTCGGGATGAATCCAATGGTGAAGTCTTCCTTTTGGCTCAATGAGATATAAATAGGTGTTTTTCTCCTAAAAGCCATGTTTTTCCTACACACATCAACAATACACTACATTTCTCACAATTAAGATAAATTATCCCTAATTGATCATTACCACATGAATTTACAAGAAATATAAGCTCCAAATTAACACTAAAATCATGCAATTTTCACCCGAATCACCTACCGACGGATCAGTATACTCCAAGACCCGGTTCGAACTAGGTCAAAATTCTGTCGGCAATATATTTTTTTAAAATAATAAAAAATTAAATATTTCGTCGGAGTTTTTCGTCGGCATTTCCGTCTGTGATTTACATTGGTTTTTTCCGTCAAAAAATTTATTCTCAATTATCGGTTCTAGGGCCGACCCGACCTAACCCGGGCCGGACCCGCCCAAACTGCGCCCGCGTCCGAAGGCCCTGGAATTAATTGGCCGATTTTTCGGCCTAGCTGGGACTTAAACTCGGGTGTGTGGGCGCCTAGTGAGGGGCATGCACCTACTACTCGGACAAGTCTGTTTTTTGTTTATAGTTATAATATTAATTGAATATGTACTCATTTTTTACCTTTTTTTAAAAAAAAAATCAAAATTAATTTATTTCTCATATATTAAGGGAAATTAGTTCTAGTAAGTCAGTAACCTCTCCCATTTAAAATTTTATTTAAATAGCCTTTGACTCACATTAATAAGAATGCCCCCTAAATTCCTTTCATAAGATATCGCACAAACCCTCCATTTTTTAAAAAGGAAGGCCATTTAAATGAAAAATTAAGAAGGAAGGCATTTTAAATGAGGTTTTAGGTTTACTAGACCCTTTCAATAAAGATCTCATATATTAATAACTAAATTTGTGACTTATACTTATTCTAAATTTAATTTTTTAAATTTATATATTGTAAATGTAATTTTGAAGCTTTTATTAAAACAAGTCCATTTATTTATTTTCATTGTCACATATTGTGATTAATTTATAATTTGTAACTGTATGATAAATAATTAACTTTTATAAATTGTAAAAATTAAAATAATTAGATTAAATTAATGTAATATTAATCTTCTTCGTTTTTATCTTCATTTTCATTATTTGCCTCATCTTCCTCTTCCTCCCCTTCCTCTTCATCCTCCTCCTCATTATCTTTATCCTCATCCTCATCTCAACTAGTCATTTTCAATTTCGATCAATTGTGGTTTTACAGCCGTCAAGTCTACATAAAGATTCAAATTTCCCATAAAGACTTTAGTTCAAGTCTCTATTTGTTCCATTTGAAATGGAGATTCATCTTTATTACTTTTTTTCTTTTTTAGGAACTTCCACCATTAACCTTGTCATTACTTTGCAAACAGTGTGTCATTCATTATTACGTTATCGTCCTGGATACGTGCAGTTGTATACTTGGGATACTTGATCGACAAATACAAATGGATCATCCCTGCTATACCTCATTTTCGAATTAACATCCACGAGCTTGTACTCCGGATGAATTCTTGTTCCTAAAGGGCCTGAATCAAATCAATGACACTTGAAAAACACTACAGTCCTTGTTGGATATTCCGGATATTCTACTTCAACGACTTCGTGCAACACCCCAAAGTAATTAGTTGCATCTGCATTTTAATTCGCACTAGCTGTTAAGGCAAACACCACTGTTGGTATTCATTTTTCTTGATGCAAACTCAAAATCGTGGTCCTTTGCCGAGATCCTGTAAGAATAGGCTCTCAAAATCGTGCGACCGTCCCTATATAGTTCAAATTAACATTAATTAAAACAATTATTTATTTACGTAAAATATAATTAAATGGTACTCACATAACGTTGGAACCATCGGGTAAATTCACGTTGAAGACGAGCAACTATATTTGTATCTAAGTTGTTTTGTTCTGCACGTTGTGTTGGTCCCTGAACGAGTAAATGGGACGAGTGTTTTGTGATGTGTAATAAAAATTAACTCTACTAGATGACTTGGTCAGCTGACTTGGATAGGGGCCTAGGACTAGTTAGTCTGCTGATCTTATTACCCATTAGAGTTAAGTGCGGAATGTAGTGTGTCCATTAAGATTATACTCGTCTAGTTACTTACAAAAATTTTACTTCATGCATAATCACATTTTGGGGTATCAGTGGACTTGGTGTCAGCTGATTGTGATCTTTCGAACAGCAAACTTATGCAATATCAGCTGACATCAAACCTTTTCTCTTAAATCATACTCCCTCCGTCCCACAACTGTTTGCACACTTACCTTATTTGTCCGTCCCACAATTGTTTGCACACCCATAAAAGGAAACTCTTTTATAAACTCCACCCTCACAATATTCACATATTTACACAAAATGCCATTACTTTTACTCTCTTTCCAATCACCTTTTTACTTTATCCATATAACTTTACAAAATTACCCCTCAACACTCCACTCATTACACTTTTTTCTTAAAAAGTGTGCCCATCTTGTGGTGCAAACACTTGTGGGACGGAGGGAGTATATATAGCTATTGTATTACTTACATCAAAAAGCATATTGTTAGCGGCTCATGGTGCCTTCAACTTTTAAAATGAGTTGGTAAATTCAAGTATATATTATCCTTGCAAAAAATATTAATTGATAAAATAAGTAAAAAAAAAAATAAAAAAAAAAGGTGTACCTGATGTCCATGAGCTGATTCATCTAAAATAGCTGAATTTAATCATCTCAAGTTTGTAAAATGAAAATTCATTGCCTGAGTACAAAAAATAAAGTATCAAGAGCTGATAACAAAAGAGAACAAAAGAAGTTTATATATGCACTAATAGTGCTGATAAGCCATCAAATTGACAAATATAATTAGAAGTGGATGCAGATTCAAATGAGTATTAACAATGTGTATATTTCCGTTGTAATATAACTAGAAGCAGGCAAAGAACACATCGAAATAATAGAAAGCAACCCAACCTACATGGTTGCTAATTCTTAAGAGAATAAATTAAACACGTGCAGCTTATAATTACAACTTCCTTTCATTCTCATATCGATCTAGAAGAGAAGCAAAGCAAAGACAAAACGCTCTACTAAATTTAGGTAGCTATGTGAGTAAACAAGGAACAAAATATACACTTTAAATTTATAGAACTTGGGGCAAGTTCCACATTTCCAACTCACCTCATATTCATAAAAAGATTTTATTGAACCACTGAAGTGAGTGGTAACAGCTCAAAGATATTTATTCATAGCTATTGATTTAATCAGTCATCAATGTCATAAACTACTTACAATATAAATGAAAATAAAAAATCAAAATGAGGTTATTGATTAAAGCAAAAACAATTCTTGGTAGTAATTTTCCATAGTAAGCACTTCAGTGATTTGTCGGTAGAAATTGATGCAGAAGTAATTGATGAAGGAGGAATACACACTTTTATAAAACAACTCGAGTAACTTTGGTTCCTGCAGAATGATCTCCAAGAGTTCAGTCAGAAAAAACTATGGGCCTGCTTGGTTGGGGGTAATGAGACTGTAACAGTGCTTGGTAATGTTTGATACACCACAGTAAGAATGAAAATAAGTTATTGATTGCACTAATTTATTTTCCTACTTTGACACAAACAACGAAATACAATCTAGAAAAACACAAGCGAGTAAATGGCATGAAAGATTATATTTCCCGAAACCTAAAATTTATTGATTATACGTTTTGACATAGGGATCAAAGACTTAGAGATGAGAAGTCAACGTCTTGAACTTAAAATTACTTTATCCCCCTCGAAAGTGTTATAATACTAGGTGTTTTCTACCAATAGTTCCTCAAGTTATATAGTGTTGAGTCTTGGGAAACACTATATGGAAGAGCAGCTTCACTTGCTTATGACTTTCACATAATATCTTATCAGCTGAATGTTCTTTTTGAACAAAGGTATATAGTTCCTCAAGTTGAACAAAGGTATATAGTTCCTCAAGTTATATAATGTCTTTCACATTATATGAAATAGATCTAGACTTATATGGCTCGATACATAAACTAACCATTGAGATATCAAATTCGGTGATATTAAACAAAGGTCATCAGAACTATCACCAGAAAGATATGATAGCCTTAAAAAAGATCCTCTTGATATATACAGAATAACAAGATTTATTTTGTTCAGCAAATCAAAAAGAAAAAAACAATCTTGTACATCGATGCATAAAATCAGGTAAAAAAATTCAGACTCATGTACTGACATTCATAAGATTTATAGGCATGCATCCTTTTTATGATTTATGCAATAACATTAAAGTAAAGATGAAGATCATTGACAATAAATATAAATAATTAGACAACAAATTAATGAATCTAATAGAAGAATAATTTTGATTAAAAGCATAAAAAAAAAGGCATAGAATCTTTAGACTAACCCATAGTCAGAATCTTAAGGAATTTTGTAGGTGAGATTCACATATGCAGCAGTAATGCTAAAATTCAGACTCCAGAGGCTCAAAGCTGCAAAGTAAATAAAAATCTTAGAATTGTTATAAATAAAAAATAATAATGGAAAAGAAGTTAAACATGTCACATGAATGATTGATTCCAAATTTCAGGAACAAAAAATCTGGAACAACATAACCCACGGTGATACTTTAGACAAACCAAGAGACGACAATTTCAGGAAGAATACAATAAATTATCAGAAAATGAAATTTTAAAAATTATTTTTTCTTTGGTTGTTATTAATTAGCACAAAAATCAAAGGAGAACGCAGGTCTACCAAATTGGAGAAATTAGTAGACAAAAATCACAAACAAAAAAGATGAACAGAGAGGTCGAAAAAACCCCTAACATTAAATCACTAGTGGAGGAATAAAACACCACATATCAAACAACCCAAATCATTAAAATCTTTGAAATGAAGCTGGAAATAGCTAAATAAAGATTTGGAACACTGGAATAGTTACAAAAAAACTCATCACTCTGTTATTGGTCAGCAAATAATTACAATAATCATTCTTAGTCAGAAGTTGCATACATGTGGGGTATGTGAATTCCCAATATATTGAAGGGGACTTTAGCTCAGCATTTGCAGCTTCTTTGGTGGAATCAACCTCCTGAAAATGTTTAATGAATGTTAAAATCATACAACAACACTCCTTAATAAAAATTTAAAATATGAAATTATGATATACAAGCATGGAATAAAAAAGTAAACGATCACCTAATATAAGATGCTTGCACATTCATCATAAATAACGACCAAATTTAGTTTTGCACATCCAAGCTTCTGAAGAAATTCAGCTATTACCTGAAGATTGAAAAAAGAGAAAATATCAAATAACAAAATTAGTCTTCTTTCAAGTTTTATGTCTAATGAATATTAACAAAATTAGTCTTTGTTCCTAATCTCATTAATCAAGGTACTCTCAACACCCTGCGGCAAATTTGAAAGGTTATTAAAACTAGGACTTAATAGAAGGGAATTTTCACGCGTGTGAAGGGGCAAATGGGAAAAAAAAAAGAGGAAGGAACAGTTTTACAAACACAAGAAACAAAGATTTCATTGCAATAGATTATCACAGAATCTTAACAAACAATGATCAAATAACAAGTTGAGAAGGCGAATTGAGAAGGCAATCTCAAAGACCAATCATACATCAAGGCAATTTGAGAAGAAAAATTGAAGAACATCATCAATCGTCCAATTCAGAGAAATCACTCTGTAAGTATCTAATGTTTAAAAAGAATCTGAAAAAACTAAATTGGTATCTTACGCGTACCGATTGAGAAGACACACACTCTTCAAGAACGGTGATGGGGGACACGCGTTTCTGCTTCACTTCAGGAACCACGATTGACAAGCGATTGTGAAGGTACACCTCAAGAACAGTGACGAGGCCTGCAGGAACCGCCGATTGAGAAGACACACTTCACGTACGGTGTTGAAAGGGACCGCCGATCTTACCGTACGGATTGCGAAGGAACTAATTGAGAAGAAAAGTTTGTGCGTAGTGATGCAAGGGTTGGAGAAGATTAGGGCTGAGATGAAGGATTTCAAGATGAATATTTCGTACTCTGATTTCTCCTCTTTTTTTTTTTTTTTCAAAGGCTCCGTGTGTGAACTGAAAAGAAAGGAGAGAATGAAAATTAGAGCGGCTAAATATTTTTTTAGGAACAATTAAGACGGCTTAATTATTTTTGGAAAAGAATTAATTACGATGCGTCACTAGAAATAATTAAATTATTAGAGAGTCATTATTTTAATATTTTGTGACCCTTTTGAAAACGGGTCACTAAGAAAGCATTACTATAAGGGGTATTTTCAGTAGTGATGTATATTTCAGCATCCATTTCACCATTAAGAAACGCAGTCTTAACGTCCATTTAGTGTATTTCGAGATTGTGCAATGCAGCAATAGCGACTAATACACGAATGGAGGTGATTCTTGCCACTGGTGAATATGTATCAATGGAGTCATACCCTTCTTTTTGTTCAAAACCCTTTGCAACTAGACGAGCTTTGTATTTGTCAACAGATCCATCTGCTTTGTACTTTCTTCTAAGGATCCACTTGCATCCTAAGGGCTTGCAATCTTAAGGGAGATCAACCAGCTCCCATGTATGATTTAGCAGAAGTGAATCGTATTCACTTTTTATGGCTTCCTTCCAGAGGTGTGCATCTGGTCTTGCCATAACTTTTTTTTTATAGTTTTAAGTTCATCTTCCTCCAAAACATAAGTAATGAAGTCTGAACCAAAATCCTTATCAATTCTAGCTCTCTTACTACGTCTTGGTTCTTCACTCTCTTGAGTGCAAGGACCAGCAGTGTCATCTGTTGCATCATGAGTTCTCTTATTCGAACTCACTTCTTCTTTTTCCTTGAATGGAAAAATGTTTTCAAAGAATACAGTGTTCCTTAACTCTATAGTAGTACCTTCTGTCATATCAGGTATTTCAGATTTGTGAATCAGGAACCGATGGCACTACTGTTTGAAGCATATCCTATAAGGATACAATCAACTGTTTTAGAGCCGATTTTAACTTGTTTAGGAAGTGGTACTTCAACCTTAGCCAAACACCCCCACACTTTGAGATATTTGTATGAAGGTTTTCGTTTCCTCCATACTTCATAAGGAGTTTAATGCTTAGTTTTATGTGGAATCTTATTCAGAATGTGGTTAGCCGACAAAATGGCTTCCCCCCACAAGTTCTGAAGTAAACCAGAGCAGATTAACATAGCGTTCATCATCTCTTTCAGTGTTCGGTTTTTCCTTTTCCGCAACACCATTAAACTGAGGTGAGTAAGGGGCTGTCGTTTGATGAATTATTCTTGTTTCAACACGTAATTGTTCAAATGGAGCTACGTACTCTCCACCTCTATCACTGCGAATTGATTTAATTCGAGTGTCTAATTGATTATCTACTTCATTTTTATAACGTTTAAAAGCTTCTATATCTTCGTCTTTATTTCTTAAAAGATAAACGTAGCAGAATCTTGTACAATCATCAATAAAATTAATAAAGTACTTTTTCACTCGTGTGGAGCTTTTACTCGAATGTGATTTTTCAAGATGAACAAATCCACATAACTTGTGGAAAACATTCCACTGAATTCAACCATTTTAGATTTTTCCATATTTAGCTTTAAGGTCACACCTTAGCTACCCCTTTTCATTCAAAACACGTCGACGGAGACCTTTCTCTCTCACATTCGAATGTATCCGTGTTAGGAGATGCATATCCTCACATTCGAGTTGCTTGTCACTTTATTTGTGAATTCCTCTTATTCACTAAATTTGGACACAGCCTCGATAAAAGTCGAGCTTTGATTTTTCTTTTATTGGAATTATTTCCAACTTCAAAATTAATTTAATTTTTGGTCGACATACCAAAATCAAATTCAATTTCAAATGTGACTTTTATTGTCACCCTTGACTCGAGCATAATTTTCGATCAAATTATACTAGTCAAAATCTTTTGAACTAAATTCAAAATAAATTTATGCTCTCGAGCACAAATATTTAATTTCATATCAAATATAATTTAATACTCCTTCTTTGAGCCCAAAAATTAATCCATTAATTTTTGTTAACAACCTCTAAGACCTAGTCAATATGAATTAATGGCATACAACCCACAATTCAATCAAAGGTCCAAACTTTGCCAATTCTTCTGAAATGGTTGTCGTATACTGTAGTTGTGATAACTTCCCAGTATTGGATCAATTTTCAAATAATATATGACTTATTCAAAAATAGGATAAATGACATTTTCAATTCTCCCTTTTGATTTGTCAACACAGGTGCAATTTAACCATCTTGATTAATTGATGTAATTAATCAATTTGTAGCGCAATTCCAATTTGATCCTCTTGATTAATTGATGTGATTAAATTAGATGATCAATTGATGTGATTAAATCTAATTTAATCTTCTTGATTAATTGATGTAATTAATCAATTTGTCAGCGCAATTCCAATTTAATCCTCTTGATTAATTGATGTGATTAAATCTAATTTAATCATCTTGATTAATTGATGTAATTAATCAATTTATCAGCACATCCTCTAATTTAATCCTATAGATTAATTGATGTGGAATTGATGTAATTAATCAATTTATCAGCACATCCTCTAATTTAATCCTATAGATTAATTGATGTGCAATTCCAATTTCTCAGAATCACCAGATCTCTCAAATCCATGATTCATAGAATCACGAATCCTCTTCTCTCTCAAATACATGATTCATAGAATCACGAATCTCATCCCGCGAGTAAGCGCCTGCAGCTCAATGGATAGAGCGTTTTTTTTTCTTAAACAGAAAGTCCCGAATCCATGATTCACAAAATCAAGAACCAATTCCAATTTAATTGGATTTCTAGGCGTGCTCTCAGAATTCAACATATTATATTATGCGAGAAACTCTTCTCAAAATCATCAGATCTCTCAAATCCATGATTCATAAAATCTGCTCTCAGAATTCTGCATATTATATTATGCGGGAAACTCTTCTCTGAATCAAATCTTCCAAAATTCAGAAAATCACGAATCTCATCCCGCGAACCGCTGTACATCGCTGTACTCGATAGATTCGGTGCCATGATATCATTTTTCTAATTTTTTTGGACACAGTGTCCTTAAATCTCTCCTCGTCTAAGAACGAGAGAATCAGAAATACAAGCTCTCTACTCACAGAATTCATCATCAAAATTCGAGAAGGGAGCGGTTACGGCAGTAATTAATTAAATCCAACAATTAATTATTGATCAGATATTCGATATTGCAGTGGATATATAATCCAAAAAAAATAATTAGTGCAGTAATTATCCAAAGCTTTAATTAATTAATTATCCGTTAAATAAATAATTGATTAATATATATTATGTTCTGCAATTATTGAAAAACATTGCGCCTGATAGGGTATACTGCAATATCGAAGAATCTGATAACAAGTCGAATCAAGGGAAAACCCTTTTCCCGCAGAACAGAATACGCCCAGGTAGTGCTCCACTGGTATATATGGCACTCTGTTCCCAAAGGTAAAACGACTTCTACTTCGAATACAGTACCACCACTGTATACGAAGCCTCAACGAACGTACTAGGTACGAACTGAACACACACGAATAATATTCCGGCAACACACGGAACTAATTCCGGCAACGATCAGTGTTTCCTTTGGAGAGCAAAGAACACTGCAGAGAAGAGAGGAGGGGCGAAAATTTCAGCGTAAAAATAAAGGAATGAAGGAAGAGTCTGTATTTATAGACAGATATCAGGCCTGGAGGTTGGAGAGAATTGTGGAGATACTTGCGCCTAAATTCACGCACACGTGGGAGGTGGCTCTTGACCACTACGTCTGAGAATCCAAATTAATTTCTCACTCATTAATTCCAACAATTAGTTGTTAATTTATTGTTTTGATTATAATTTAATTTAAAATCAATTCTTCAATTATTAGTTGATGTATTTTTAGAATTTATTTTGTAGGTCAAACATAAACAAGAATTATATAATTAATGGTTGATTAAGGATTATAATTTAAAAATTAATGTAGTCTTCTACTGTAACTATACATCGATCTTTTCTAGTTATGAAAATAATCAAGACTACGCTTTGTAATACAGAAAAATGAATTTCTAACAAACAATTTGTTGGTATATATTAAAAAGGAGATTGTGAATAGGTTAAACATAAATTCACTTATGAATGATTTTCGCGACATGAAAGTAAGACATTCTAAATTTTAAAAGGTTGTAAGTTTAATGTTATCTTATATTTTAATTATTTTAAAATTTTAACGTTGCCCCCCGTTACTCATCTTGGTCCGCCCTGCTTGTATGAAAAATGTCTAGATTCAGTATGAACGATAATTGTATTGTTTATTGTGTACGAAATATTATATTCAAGTTTTTATATTTAATTTTGATATGAACGGTATGAATAGGGATGGCAATGGAATGGGTAAAAATTCGGACCCGCATGAAATCGATTTGCTTCAAGTTTTTATATTTAATTTTGATATGAACGGTATGAAATAGGGATGGCAATGGAATGGGTAAAAATTCGGACCCGCATGAAACAGACCCGCATGGGGCGGATAAATACCTAGTCAAATGGGTCCTCGGTCGGGTAAATACCCGATCAACTAATACCCGCGAGTATGAGATGGATAATGGTTTTGTATATAACCGATCCGACCCGTATAAATATATTTTATATAAATATATATATATATATATATATATATATAGAGAGAGTTTATTAACAATATAGACCAAGATTCAAGCCCATCTTTTAATTCAAGGCAAAAATTCTGGATATTACAGTTTAAGACAAATCTATATTTTGCATTCCTAATATACCCTCTACTCAATTCTGGAGCCTGGAGGTTACAATTTGAATAAGTTTCCCTTATTTGTAGTTGACCTTTCCATTTACGGTTGAAACCTAATTTACTCATCCAATTCATTGTTTTCATTACGCCCTCAATTAATGCAACATCTCTTTAAATTATTCAACATTAATTATATAATTAAATAACATTTATCATATTTAAAAGCTTTTTAACTGCAATATTGTTCGAATAAATTAATTATAAATTCTCTTTTAATATTTATAAATGTCTTTTTAATATTTTATTTATTCTTATTCAATTAATTAATTTTTCAAAGCTTCTAACAACAATTACACGTAATTTAATAAAATAACCTCAATATCTATAAAATATTAAACAAATAATTTTTAATATGTATTATTTTTAATAATTTTAACATATATCTCTAATAATTTTTTATCATTTTATAAATAAATTCTAATACTTTTTTGTCATATAACTTAATATATCAATTTTCAAAATAGTCAAATATCCTTTATTATAAAATCTATATTATTATTGTTTATATTTCCAAATAACAATAACAAAAATATTAAATTAAAGGAAATATATTCGATCTTGTTATGTATTATAGTTATGCATATAACATATTATATGTTATATGTATTTTTAATGCATATATGTTATTATATGTATTAAATTTTCGCATATTAACTTATATATGAACTACTTTGTGCATATATTATACTATATTTAGTTTGCTATGCATATTTGTTGTATAGTAATTATATTAAAAAAATAATAGTGTTTACACCTTTTGTAGGTTACTTTTTATGTTTCTAATTAATTTTAATTAAAAGAAATATATATTCAAATAAACGAAAACTTTTGAACTAAAAGAGAACTATATATGAATTTAAATCTGGATAATAATTTCTGTATTTATCCTTATGATTGTGTATACTGAATATTAATATGAATAATTTATGTATTATATAATTTATATGTATTGATGTATGCATATACTATATTATATGTATTATATTTGTGCATGTTCTTTAATATATGATTTATTTTATGCATATGATTATTAACAAATACCTCTAATTCAACCATAAGCAAAAACCAATGATAAAACAAACCAAACAAACCAATAAAATATAATTTATATGTATTGTATCATATAATGAAACCGAATGTAATCAAATGCAGATCATGCTTTCTCAGTGTCATATGATGAATTAAACACTTTACCCAAACAACATGTCAATATGTACTACTTGAACAGAATAACACTATATGTATGCATCTTTCTTTACTCACTAAGTTTGTTATCTATTTTCTTTAGACGCTTTTTCATAATTTTTCTTCCTCCTTCATTAATCTGAATGACGGATCTAGTCATCTGCAAAAAAAATATATTACCAAATTGTATGGAAATTAAAATCTTTAGCAACATGCAAACACATCTTAAACGAAAACACATCTTAAACGAATATGCCCCATCCATACTAAATACATAGATTTTCTTATAAATACAGAAAAATTATAGTAAAATATATTTCTATGATTTTATAAAATGATCTAATCATCGAATCGAATATACCTCATATGCTATTTATTATGTTTCTCTAAAATGCAAAAAACAGAGATCGTTAGAACTAAGAAAACAGAGAAGGAAACATCTTATGAAAAGCCAGTATAATCAACGAAGGAAACATCTTATAAAATGCATGTAGTCCAAATTTTTTTTAATCATCCCTAAAATCAACGAAAAACCCAGTATATTGATTCGGGTGGACTTTACACGTTTTAGGAGCACATGTGAAGCATGTTTTGATGTGGATTTCATTGAATTATGCATTGAATATGATTGTTTAAGCCGAAATGAGAGAAAGGTTGTGTTTTGTCGATTTTGTAGGAAATACAAGGAAATTTGGAGCAAAACACCAACCATACTTTACTGGATCAGGAAGAGGAGTGCACCGTTGGATTCGTCTCGAAAAATGGAGTGGAATGAAAAAAAGAATCGAGTCAATCGGAGGTCGGAAGCTCGAGATATGAAGAGACGAAAAAGCATGCCCGGGTAGAATCGACCCGGGCGGGTCAAAACCACCCGGGCAAGGGCAGATTTTAAGGCCTTTCGTATTTGGCCCGGGTGAAACCCATCCGGCCGGGTGGTTTCAACCCGGGCAAGGCCATATATTAAGTTGGTTCGTATTTTGGCCGGGTGGCATGCCCGGGTGGGAGCCACCCGGCCGGGTGACATCAATTTCGGGGGTTTTAGGCTATTTTCTCCATTTTCGAGGGACCTAAGTGCAAATTTCGTCTAAGACTTCTACCCCAACTATAAATAGCTCCAATTTGAGTTTTAGAAAGGAGTCTTACTCCTTTTCCAAGCATTTTCTCACACACAAACACATAGTTGTAGGTGTTCTTCATTTTTAGTTTAATTTCTTCAATAGATTAGATAGAATAGTGGTTTTTACTTCAAATCAAGCTACGATTATCATCGGGCATCGTCTATTACATCGTTTTGTAGCTAAATTGGCATGATCAAGGTGATATTACTCTATTTTGCAATTCAATTTGGTATTTTCTTAATTTCTTCAATCTCTTGTTGTTTTATTATGAGTTTGATGTTATTTGTTGTTGTAGCCATGGGATTCTCTTCTAGAACCATGGGCTAATCCTCAATTGCCTTGGGTGTGGATGTTTTGATGAGAATTTAGTGTAATTGTGGATTAATTGCATGATTAGCTTATAATTTGGGTTTTTATGTTTCTAGAGTTGTACTTTGATTGATTCATTTGGTTGATTAACCCTATTAGCAAGCATGTCCGATTATGTTTATTGCAACGAGAGTTGGGTAGCATGATTGGGAGTGTGAGCTTTGGTCAATTGAATAGAAGTTAATTAGTAATTAGCTCACCCGAGAGGGGTGTTAATGGCTAGACTGACAACCTTAGACACTAAACAAATAGAGGTCGTCTAGGAGTTTGGTGAGAGGGCGTTTCATAAGCATTAGTAACCGTGTTGAAAGTTCTTATGCAACACTATCTTAGGAGCTTATGGTATTTGGTTAGATCCTATAATTGCTAATCAATGCACGATGTTTACATATGCCTTTCGAGGGGGTTTGCACACATTTGTGATAGCCTTTAGCTTGACCCAAATTCGTAGTAAAATCATGTAATTGGTTCACTAGTTCACTTAATAGCTCACGAAACGGAAACACCCGAGGCAATACCCTTCTCTTGCACTTTCAATCGAAAGTTAGATAGCTTGTTATTTCTTATCACTAGTTCTCATCACTTTAGTTAATTTAGTTTAATATTTTTTGTGCTTATTCCCGAAAATCCAAACATAATCATTTAGTTACTACAATAGCATGATAACTTGCAACTTTATGGACTCATTTTCACTCAATTAAGTCCTTGGAACGAAAATCTACTTGGGGACACTTATCTTACTACTAACGAACCCATACGCTTGTGGGGATCGTATAGTTTTAAAAAGTGCAAAAATTCGATCCAAGTCAATGGCGCCGCTGCCGGGGATTTAAGCGAGTGTTGTTAGTGAGACTTAGAGTTTGTTAAGTGTTATTGATAGTAGCATTTATTTTTGTTATTTTGTTTTTGTTCATCTTTGTGGGATTTGACATTTTCCTTTTGTAGGTGCATGATCACAAGATCACGTGGAGGAAACCTTGAACCGTTAGACCTTGAGATCGAGGCACACGCAAGAAGAAGGAATCGAAGTAGGAACCGACAAAGAGCCGTAGAAGAATCATTTGAGATGGAGAACATTGAAGAGATGAATCCTCCACCACTTGGAGATGACGAGCCTCAAAGAGAGAACCAACAAGTTGGAGGTAACCCACCTCCAAATCCACCACCAAATCTCCAATATCCACCTCAAAACCACCTTCCATATCAAGGATACTATCCTTACCCTTATCCACCTCCACAACAAGCCTACTATCCACCTCCACCACATCAATTTCCACAACCTCAACATCCTTACCCTCCACCTTACCAATACCCTCATCCTCAACACATTCAAGAAGAATACATCCCTCCCCCTCCACATATAGAAGAACCTCAACGTGTGTACCATGGAAGGCCAATGAGAGAATATTTTGAGCCTCAACCTAGGGAGCATTACGATGGGTTGGCAAGACCAAGGGTGGAGGCAAACAATTTTGAGATTAGTGCCTCTTTATTAAGGATGTTGAGGGAGAGGCAATTTGAAGGAAGGACGGAGGAAGGATTTGAGGAAGGCCCGAATGAACACCTTGCTCAATTTTTAGAGATCGCCGACACTCTCAAGCAAAACGGAGTGTCGGAAGATGCTAAAAAGATGAGGCTATTTCCATTTACATTGTCGGGAAAAGCAAAAGCTTGGCTACAATCAAGCATTCCCGCCGGAGAAGTGAGGACGTGGGAAGAGTTGAAGAAAAGATTTCTATTGAAGTACTACCCTCCTTCAAAGACTATGGAAGCCAAACAAAAGATCTCCACATTCCAACAAGGTCCAAATGAGGGAATCAAAGAAGCATGGGAAAGGTTTACGAATCTTCTCATCACATGTCCCCATCATGGTTTTCCAATAGAACAAACAACATGTTGGTTCGTTGGTGGGTTACGATTGGAAGATCAACACCACATTGATGCTTGTGTGGGGGGTTCAATTTGGATGAAATCGGTGGAGGAGATCAATGACATAATCGAAGGGATATCAAGCAATACTTTCAAGATGAGAGTAGACCGTGGAGCACAAAATCGGGTAGCTCAAGTGGATGCTAGTGATAGCATAAAAGCAATGATGACTACACTCATTGAAAAGGTGAATGTTTTATCTCAAACAAGAGATAATCATTTGTCCTTTGTGCAAGAAGATCCTCAAATGGGACCTGTGGAAGATGTGCAATACATGGGTCAACAAGGATATCCACAAAATTTTCAAGGGAATCGACAATATCAAGGCCAACCACCATATCAAAATCGTGGTCAAGGATATCGAGCTCATCCTCAAAACCGATTTCAAGGGCAATCTTCATCATCTCAAGGACAAGGGGGACCATCCCCTCAATACCAAACTCCTCAAAACCCGAATTTTCGGAGGAATGAGAATTTGTCATATTCCAATCCTAAAGGTGATATTCAATATCCTCCCGGATTTGATCCCGGTGCAAAACTTCCAAGTGGAGAAGGGAAATCCTCCACGGATGAGCTTCTTGCACTCCTCATGAAGAGGATGGAGACGAGTGAGAAGAAATCTGAAGCAACCGACTCCATCCTTGCTCAAATCTTGAGTAATCAAAAATCAATGGAATTCCAAATGGGACAATTGGCAACTTCAATCGGGTCTCAACATATAAAGGGTAAAATGCCCTCAAACACCGAGGTAAACCCACGTGAGCATTGTAATGCTATTACAATTTCAAGTGGTGAACAATATGGAGTTTGTTCAATTGAATTGGAAGAGGGTGAAGTGTTGAAGGCAAAAGAAAGGGAGGAAGAGAAAAAGAAGGAGGTAGAAAAAGTTGAAAGTGGAGAGGTTGCTCCAAGAATTCCAAAGTGGAGAATTGCCAAAGATTTGAGAAAGAAGAGGCTAGAGGTACCTTGCGATAAATGGGGGGTGCCCATTACATATGAGCCACTTCCATACCCGGGAAGATACATGAAGAAGATGGATGAAAAGTTTGGAAAGTTTTTGGATATCTTCAAGAAAATCCACATTGATCTTCCACTTTCGGATGCTTTAGAGCAAATACCTCATTACATGAAGTTTCTAAAGGATGCAATAGCAAACAAAAAGAAACTAGTGGATGATGAGAAGATCAAGTTAACCGAAGAGTGTAGTGCTATCCTTCAACGAACCCCTCCCGAAAAGCTCAAGGATCCGGGTAGTTTCACTCTCCCATGTGAGATTAGTGATGGTCCCATGATGAAACCTCTTTGTGATTTGGGAGCTAGCATCAATTTGATGCCACTTTCAATCTTCAAGCGTTTGGGACTTGGAGAAGTAGTGCCCACATCAATTACTCTCCAATTAGCGGATCGTTCCATCACCCATCCTAAAGGGATCATTGAAGATGTATTGGTGAAGATTGACAAGTTTATCATTCCGGCCGACTTCGTGGTGTTAGATATGAAAGAAGATGCAAATATCCCATTGATTCTTGGGAGGCCGTTTCTTGCCACGGGGGGAGCAAACATCGATTTGAGAAAAGGAGAGGTAACATTGGAGGTGAATGGAGAGAAAGTGATTTTCTCTAAGAATAGCTCAATTGAGAGTTCCCCAAGAAAGAAGGAATCTCCCTCCATCCAAGAATGTGACATTTATGTGAAAGAGCCATTACCAAAAGTCTCATTGAAAGATCCGGGAGATGATAACAAATTGAAGCAAACTCCCAAACTTGAGCAAAACTCAAGTTTGGGGGAGTTTTATAAGGAGGAGAGTTTTGATAAGTTCCTTGAGGGTAGTGAAGATGAAGAGGGAAAAATAATGAGTTCGAAGTAGAGAAAGATTGAGAAGGGCTTTGAAATTGGAGATACGGTGGTATGGGGCACCTTGGGAGTGATGGAAGTCCTTGGAAAGATGAAGATCAAGGAACGGAAAATGTTGATCATGAAGAAATTGGTCTATGGAGGAGGCATTGCGTTGGAAAGTGAGGAGGATGAAGTGTTCATCACCGATGAGCACAATATCAAGTACTATCATCCTCCATTCAAAGAAAGAGAAGTATGAACTTGTTAAGTTCCGTCCGGCATATGACGTTAAACCTAGCGCTAAATGGGAAGCAACCCATTTTTACTTGCTTTATTTCATTTCTTGCTCATTTTATTTGCTTTGTTAGTTTAGTTTGATGTGTTTGTGAGTTTTGATGTTAGTTGGAGAAGCTTGGATCGAATGGACGATTGGAGATCAAAAGTGGAACTTTGAGATTCGAAGAAGGTGTAGCTATAACAATCGTGAGAGGTACGCCCACTCCAAACTTAGGAATTGCATAGCAATTACTAAGTTTGGGGAGGGGGGTAGTGGAATTTATATTCTTGTTCATAATATTGATTGCTTAGCTACTCTTAGTGTTAATTGTTGGGATAGTGGCCCATGTGTGTAGATTTGTATGGTTAGCACTTGGTGTCAATATCAATGCAACACTATTTTTCCAAACTTTTAATTGCTTTGCAATAAAAAAGTTTGGGGGGGGGGGTATGTTTGTTTTTACATTTTCTATTGACACCAATGTGTACTCTTGTGTATGTGTGTAATTTGAGCTTTAATGATCATTGAGTCACATTGGATAGTGATTTGTCGTGAATTTGATTCCTTGAATGTGTACATGATTGTAATGAATCATTTTGTTTGTGTTGTTGTCATCTTGTTGCCTATGGATGTTTTGCATGCACAATGAGTTATGTGTGGTGGTGATTGATGAATGTTTGAGTCTTTAATGAACCAGTGAGAGTTGAGCTTTGAACCGAGTATTAATCCGGTTTATTTCATTTGTGAGTGAATCAATTCATTGCTTGCTTTTCTAGAACTTGCCCAAGTTCTTGCTTGAAATCATTCTTGTGTGATACTTTGAGATAGGATGTAGGCCATCTTTCGTACTACACGTCACTTAGCCAAAAATTTCCCAATAACCAAAGTAATCTTCCGTAGTTAGCCCGTTTGAGCTTGATTTCCCATTCTCTTGGCAACCTACAATGTTTAACCACTTAACCTTTTGAGCCTTTGATATCCAAATCTAGTGGAGAATAAAAAGAAAGTGGTAAAACATGTGCTATAGTGCCTTTGGTTTGAAAAAAAAAATGGCAAAGTTGTGAAAAGAAAAAAAAAAGATGGAAGTGAAAAGAAAAATTGTGAAAGAAAAGAGGGACAATGAGCCCCAAGAGCTCACAAGAAAAAGAGAATAAATTGGTTAAAAGATGAGAAAATGAATACATTTGAGGAATTCATATGAAAAGTGAGAATGAAAGTTGTAAACCTTAAGAGCACGAGCTTGAATTGTTGAAAAATAACTTTCGTTCTCCACTAGACAAGTCACTTTTTCCATATTCATCTTACCTCGTCCAAAGAGCCAATGTTACGTCCTTGGTTAAGCCCTATTGATCCCATTGTTGAACATGGTTATGGTGGAAAGATGGTAGAGCTTGGGCAAGCATATGGGAATTGCAATGCATGATTTGATTGATGAGTGCTTATTGTCCTTAATTGGTTTGAGTGTTTGAGAGAAACACTATATCTAGGGAGTTGAACTTGAACATTTTGATATTGTCATCACCATCACTTGTTGTTGTGTGTTGAGCATGTGTGAGTAATTAGTTGGATCTTCAATATTGAACTTGTGATCATTTTTTAGAATGTATCTTGAGGAAGAAGAATTCATTTCATGTCATTTGATACGTGGAATCTTTCATTGATCATCTAGTTGTAAATTTCACCCTCATGTTGTATTTCTTTCGTTGCTCGAGGACGAGCAACACTTCAAGTTTGGGGGAGTTGATTCGGGTGGAATTTACACGTTTTAGGAGCACATGTGAAGCATGTTTTGATGTGGATTTCATTGAATTATGCATTGAATATGATTGTTTAAGCCGAAATGAGAGAAAGGTTGTGTTTTGTCGATTTTGTAGGAAATACAAGGGAATTTGGAGCAAAACACCAACCATACTTTACTGGATCAGGAAGAGGAGTGCACCGTTGGATTCGTCTCAAAAAACGGAGTGGAATGAAAAAAGGAATCGAGTCAATCGGAGGTCGGAAGCTCGAGATATGAAGAGACGAAAAAGCATGCCCGGGTAGAATCGACCCGGGCGGGTCAAAACCACCCGGGCAAGGGCAGATTTTAAGGCCTTTCGTATTTGGCCCGGGTGAAACCCATCCGGCCGGGTGGTTTCAACCCGGGCAAGGCCATATATTAAGTTGGTTCGTATTTTGGCCGGGTGGCATGCCCAGGTGGGAGCCACCCGGCCGGGTGACATCAATTTCGGGGGTTTTAGGCTATTCTCCATTTTCGAGGGACCTAAGTGCAAATTTCGTCCAAGACTTCTACCCCAACTATAAATAGCTCCAATTTGAGTTTTAGAAAGTAGTCTTACTCCTTTTCCAAGCATTTTCTCACACACAAACACATAGTTGTAGGTGTTCTTCATTTTTAGTTTAATTTCTTCAATAGATTAGATAGAATAGTGGTTTTTACTTCAAATCAAGCTACGATTATCATCGGGCATCGTCTATTACATCGTTTTGTAGCTAAATTGGCATGATCAAGGTGATATTACTCTATTTTGCAATTCAATTTGGTATTTTCTTAATTTCTTCAATCTCTTGTTATTTTATTATGAGTTTGATGTTATTTAATTTGTTGTTGTAGCCATGGGATTCTCTTCTAGAACCATGGGCTAATCCTCAATTGCTTTGGGTGTGGATGTTTTGATGAGAATTTAGTGTAATTGTGGATTAATTGCATGATTAGCTTATAATTTGGGTTTTTATGTTTCTAGAGTTGTACTTTGATTGATTCATTTGGTTGATTAACCCTATTAGCAAGCATGTCCGATTATGTTTATTGCAACGAGAGTTGGGTAGCATGATTGGGAGTGTGAGCTTTGGTCAATTGAATAGAAGTTAATTAGTAATTAGCTCACCCGAGAGGGGTGTTAATGGCTAGACTGACAACCTTAGACACTAAACAAATAGAGGTCGTCTAGGAGTTTGGTGAGAGGGCGTTTCATAAGCATTAGTAACCGTGTTGAAAGTGCTTATGCAACACTATCTTAGGAGCTTATGGTATTTGGTTAGATCCTATAATTGCTAATCAATGCACGATATATGCCTTTCGAGGGGGTTTGCACACATTTGTGATAGCCTTTAGCTTGACCCAAATTCGTAGTAAAATCATGTAATTGGTTCACTAGTTCACTCAATAGCTCACGAAACGGAAACACCCGAGGCAATACCCTTCTCTTGCACTTTCAATCGAAAGTTAGATAGCTTGTTATTTCTTATCACTAGTTCTCATCACTTTAGTTAATTTAGTTTAATATTTTTTGTGCTTATTCCCGAAAATCCAAACATAATCATTTAGTTACTACAATAGCATGATAACTTGCAACTTTATGGACTCATTTTCACTCAATTAAGTCCTTGGAACGAAAATCTACTTGGGGACACTTATCTTACTACTAACGAACCCATACGCTTGTGGGGATCGTATAGTTTTAAAAAGTGCAAAAATTCGATCCAAGTCATATATGCAAAGCCCTAAAAATCAGATTTTTTCCATAAACCCAATATCATTTATTCAGAGAATCGAACAACAATAATATGCAGGAGATGATTTTTCCACTCAATATCTTGAACGATTCTCTGCACAAGCGTTGTTCTTGCTTTTCGTTTTCTTCTTCCAGCTTCAATGGAGAGAGAATAAAAAATGTTTTAGGAATTAATGTTGGATGAGTTGTTAGGAAAATTATTTGAATTAAGAATTTGACGTGATTAATTATCGAGCAAAGAAATATTTCAAAATTTTATTAAAGGTTTTGAATTTAGTTGACTTTCCTTTACTTAAATTAATTAAATCTTCTTATTTCAAAATTGAAATTCTTATCAAAACAGTAAGGGTAGAATTGTACTTTAATTTGTTAATTTGACTTGATTTATAACTGTAATAAAATTTTCCTTGAATTACAAAGACTTAGAGTGAAATGTCCTATAGTGTAATTTACTCATATATATAAATATATATATATATATGAGAGAGAGAGAGAGAGAGAGAGAGAGAGAGAGAGAGAGAGAGAGAGAGAGAGAGAGAGAGAGAGAGAGAGAGAGAGAGAGAGAGAGAGAGAGAGAGAGAGAGAGAGAGAGAGAGAGAGAGAGAGAGAGAGAGAGAGAGAGAGAGAGAGAGAGATACATTTAACTTAGGCCTAATCCAGAATATATCCTTTAAGTTTTCACATTTTCAATTTACGTCCTAAAGTGTCCAATTTACATCATTTTCGGTCCAATTTACGTCCTTTCCACCGGAAAATTGAAAATCCGGTAAAATAGTCCAATTTACATCCTTTATGTTTGAAAATTATAAATTAATAATTAAAAAATTCTGAAAATATCATTAAAATTTAAAAAATCTCATTAAAAATCTAAAAATCCCTTTAAAAACTTATAAATGGTCCAAAATAAATATAAAAAATCTAAAAAAATCATAAATTCTTCGATTAAAAAAATCTGAAAATGTGTAAATTAATTTTTTTTCTTTCTAAAAACTCATAAAAATAAAAAATCTATAATTTCTACAATTCAAAAAATCTGAAAATGTGTAAATTAAATTGGTTTAGTCTAGTATACACTTGAGTACATGTTGTGCACTCTAGTCCATGTTGCACTTTTCAGTTGTATTGACTTGCACTTTTTCATGATTTACACTTTTTGGTAAAATGGTATTGCACTTTTCAATTATTAAACTGTATAATAATATTTTTCAATTTTATCCCACAATCCAAACAACTTGATTATAAATTATCATATAAACTTTAAAATTTAATCCATCAATCCAAACATGAATTTTAAATCAATTTTTCAAATTGTCCCACTAAATCCTATCCTAATATATCTATCCTATCTAGCAAACCAAACAAGCCCTAAAAGTATAAGTTAGTATAACTAAAAGTGAAATACGATATTTTTGAAATGTGCAAGTCGATATTACTGAAAAGAGCATCACAATATTAATGAAAAGTGTAAGTCAATATAACTGAAAGTGTAAGAGTCTATAACTGAAACGTGCAACAAATTTTTTTACTGAAAAGTGCAACACAATATTATTAAAAAGTGCAAATCAGTATCACAATTTTTAATGAAAAGTGTAAGTTATTAAACTGAAAAGTGCAACAGAATATTACTAAAAAATGTAAGTCAATATAAATAAAAATATTATTATACAGTTTAATAATTGAAAAGTGCAACACCATTTTACTAAAAAGTGTAAGTTATGAAAAAGTGCAAGTCAGTACAACTGAAAAGTGCAACATGGACTAGAGTGCACAACATGCACTCGAGTGCACAGCAGACCAACCCAATTAAATTATTTTTTTCTAAAAACTCATAAAAATAAAAAAATCTATAAATTAAAATTTAAAAAATGTTTAAAGTAAAAAATTCCACAATTTTAAAAATATCGTGAAAATTAATTTGAGATGGTTCCAAAATCGATCAAGGTGTGGAACTTCCACTCAACCTCGACGGTGAGTTGGAAAATTTCATGGGACCCAAAATTTTTAGGAGTTCAAGCAAAACTTTAATGACAGACGAGTTTGAATCAAGTCTGATTTTAAAAGAAATATAAATAATTTTTATTATTCTTATTAGTTTTTTAGAAGTAGTAATTTTTAAAGTACACATTTTTAATAAATTAATGAGACTTTTAATGTTTTCAGAATTTTTAATGAGATTTTGAATTTCTTAATTTTTAAATTACACATTTTTCATTCTTTGAATTGTAGAAAATTTTATTTTTTGTATTTTCAAAATTTTAGAATTTTTTATTTTACACATTTTATAATTTGTAATGATATTTTTCGAAATTTTAGTGATATATTTTGAATTTTATTTTATACATTTTATATTTTTTAATTTTAAGGAGGTTTTTGAATTTTTAATGATACTTTTAGATTTTTTAAATCTTTAATGGGATTTTTAGAAAATTTTAATTATTAAATTTTAATTTTCAAACTTAAAGGACGTAAATTGGACTATTTGGCCGGAATCCCAATTTATTCCTCACATTTCGGTGAGTTTTAAAAAAATTCGGCAAAAGGGATGTAAATTGGACCAAAAAGGATGTAAATCGAAAAAGTTAAAACTTAAAGGATATAAATTGGACTAGGTCCAAGTTACAGGACGTAAAATGAATTTTCTCTCTCTCTCTCTCTATATATATATATATATATATTAAAACTCTATTTATTGTTTCTCCTTATTAGGATTAATAAGTTAAAATTTAGAAATCAATTTGAAGTTACGCAACAGTATATATGCCTCATCTCTCACTTAGTTAAAAATCAGTGTTACAATCCTCTTCTCTGATTTCACATAATATTGGATTCAAGCTTTTTCCCTTTTTGAGAAAAATAAAATAACAAATTAAATAGAAGGAATTTTTTTAATACTTTGGTTACATACATATTTTTTTTCCTTGTTTGATGCATACAATTTCTTTTTCTGTATATAAATTAAACATTTTTAATTCTTTAGTTAAAGATTTTAAAATCATACTTGTTGAAGTGTTGAAGAAAACTGAATACAAATTGAACATTTTAAAAAAATTTAGTTAAATAAAAATTTTTTTAAGAAAATGGCGGGGCGGGGTGGATATTACCTGCCGGGTTCACGGGTGGAACGAGACAGGTTTATGCGGGTTTTGAGGCGGGTCCCGGGTACAAAAAAATTTGCGGGGCGGGTCCTGGAACAGGTCATACCCGCCCCGTTGCCATCCCTAGTATGAAACGATATACCGATATTTCAGCATGAATTGTATATTGATATTTCGGTATATACCGAAATTTTTGACATGATAACGATATTGATATTTTTAATAGAGCTGTCAAAACGGGTTAACGGGGCGAGGCGGTCCCCACCTCAACCCATTATTTTGCGAGTTTTGATGGCCGGTCCACAGTGGGGACGGGCTGGAAAATGCTCAACCCAATCCATGACGGGTTGCGGGCTAGCCCATTATTGACTTTTTCATTATATATTTATTTTTTACTTTTTCACATGAATTGTATTATTATTATAATAAATTTTAAACAGTATATACATATTTATTAAATCTATCCGTGGGTAATTTTAATCTATTATAATCACATAGTAAACCTCAAATATAATTTTTTGTTTAATTGACAAATCAACTATACTAAAATTTAAATTAACAAATGTCAATTTGTTAATACACATCTCACCACACTGCAGGAACAGATTTGTACCAATTATGAGAATACAAAAAAAAAAAAAAATGGAGTATCAGCATTTACACATCATGATGTATTCTGATTATATAGTATAAATTTGTGTTTCATTTCAAAGTTCGAAACTTATAAAAATGTGAGAATTAATTCATTTATATTAATTTCTTAAGGAGTGCTGTGAACTTGAGTGCACGAACTCGAGACTCTATATCATTCACTATATTTTATTTAATAAAAACATTATACCTTATTATTTTTGCCTGCGGTCATTTATCAGACATTTTTATAATATATTTTGCTTTTCTATACAAAAAATAAAAAAATAAATTCTATCCAAACTCAACTAGAATCAATTAATACTTCATCTGTTTTTGTCAAAAAAAATTAAATTAATGCCGCTTATTCGTTTTAGCGAAAGTTATTTAACTTTTTTTTTGTCTGTTACAATAAAAACTATTCATGCAAACGGCTCCTTTCATATTTAATTATATTATTTTTCTCTCAATCACATTAATTCTAATACATCTATTTATTCTATTATATTTTTTAACTTTCAGTTCATTTGTTTTCAAAAAAAAAAAAAAAAAAACCTTCAGTTCATTTGGGCTATTTTGGTCGCAAAATCGTTTTAATTTGAACGGTTTTACAGCCGTTCCAAATCTCTGCGTGTTTCTTTTTTTTTTTTTTTTTTTTTTGAAAATTATACTTTTCATTTAGTTTTTTATTAATAAACTAGTTTTTTGCTCGTGAATTGTTTCCAAAAAAATTTGTCATTTTTTTTTTTTGCTATAAAATTTCCTATATAGATTGAATGTTTATTCAAATTTTGTTTGATTAAACTTAAATTTATCTTTCATCTGAAAAAATTTAACCTAAAAATTTAACTTGACATAAGTTCTTACTTTCACAACTTAACATCTTCATATTTTTTTCTAGAACTGATGCATAAAATGATTTATGAATTCGCAAAAATCCTTTGCTTTCGTTGAGATATTTGTCATACTCGTGAACAATGGGAGATGCCGAAATTCTTCTCTTCCCTTCAACACCAGAGACTTAAACAACTTTCATAATCTTCCCTTCAAATCAATCTTGCTTCCCCCCACCAACAACATACGGTTGGCATGTAAAAAAATAAGCCTTGACATACTCCTAATCAATGTGATTTCGTCATTATACACTACAAAAAAAAAAAAGTTTGCATATCGACGGAATTTTCGTCGAAAACAATTTAAAGCAACAATACAAGTCCCACCAAGTGTATGGGTTCGATTGTAGTATGCAAGTAATATCAAATAGTTTTTCGTTTCAAGGACCTAATTGAGTGTATATGAATCCCTAAAGTTACGAGTTTTCATGTTGTTGTAATAACTGAACGATTGTTTTTTAGTTTTTGAGAAAACTAAGATAAAAAGATAATCGAAATGCAAAATAGAACTCAAATGTAACTATGATTAAGCTAAGCAACAAACAATTTAAACACGATTAAACTAATTTCGAATAAAGTTCAAGTGAAGAGATTGCTTCGTGTGCTTTCGTTTTGAGGGCTTATTAACAAATTAACGAACTAATCACAATGATTAAGCCTAGTGTCTTGATATTATGCTAAAGGCTATCACATATATGTGTAGATCAATCCCTCGTGAGGCTTAGGTAAACACGTGCACTAATACGTAGCAATTATGAGATCTAATTAGTACCATAAGTTCCTAGGATAGTGACCGGTAAACACTTTCAACACGGTTACTAATGTTTAATTAGCCCATGGTTCTAGTTAGAAGAGAATCTCATGGCTACAACTAAACAAATAATCAAACTCATAATAAATAGCAATAAATTTAAGAAATGAAAAAATTACGAAAATAAACTTGCAATTAAAGAAATATCACATTTGAATGCGGAATTTAAGCTACAACTTGAAGTAAATGACAATGTCCAACCTTAATCCTTACTTGGAATTGAAATCTATCCACTAATCTAGGCTAATTTATGAATATAAAATGCAAAAAATTAAAGAACACCACTAACTATGTGAAACTAGGTGAAATGATCTTCAAAAAGAGGTGGAAGATGGCCAAAATTAAAAAATGAGGCCTTAAATAGGGTTCCAACAAGGTGTGGCACGTGTCCCTATGTCAAAAAATGCTCAAGAGCCCGAAGCTCGGCCATGCCTGCTCCTGCATGGACTAACTCGGACGAGTTGTTGACTCGGTCGTGTCATGCTTGCTTATTGTTTTGTGTGTAACTCTTGCTCCTGAACTCCGATCGACTCGATTAATTTTTTTTCATTCCACTCTGTTTTTCGAGATGAATCCAATGGTGAAGTCATCCTTTTGGATCAGTGAGATATAAATAGGTGTTTTTCTCCTAAAAGCCTTGTTTTTCCTACCACATCACCAATGCACTACATTTCTCACAATTAAGATAAATTATCCATAGTTGATCATTACCACATGAATTTACAAATAAATATAATTGATCATCACCAAGCCACGTTGTTTTAGACCGCCAACGTCGCTGATTGTTCCAGTATTTGCCTTCTGTTCGGGTATTTCTTCGTTGATCCTATTTTACTACTTTCATAGGTAGTTTTGGTGCTTGATTAGTTTTTGTTTTTGTTACTGTTGGTTGTCTCTGTTGCGCCTTGTGCGCGTCTTGTTCCCGTTATGGGGCTTTCTAGTGGTTGTGAGACTTTTTTGGTGGTTGGGCTCCTTGATATAGACTCGAGAGCCCTGGTGCTCTGGTACTTTTGGATCGGGTACTCGTGGAACTTTGTATGTTTATTCTGTTTCTTATTCTTGATATGAGAACACCTTAGTATGGGGTTGTCTCATTTAAAGATTGGAGACCTGTACACCTATTAAGGCAAAGGGAAACTCGTCTTTCCTCTTCACACGATTGGAGTGGACGGCGATATATATTTGGTTTGAAGATCAAGATTTTAGGCTCGTGGTTTGTAACTATATTTTATGATCTTGTAAACCCTCCATAAAAAAAAAAAAAAAAAGCTCCAAATGAGCACTAAAATCATGCAATTTTCACCCGAATCACCTACATACGGATCGGTATACTCCACAACCCGGTTACGAACTGGGTCATAATTCTGTCGGTAATATATTTTTTAAAAATAATAAAAAAATAAATATTTTGTCGGAGATTTTCGTTGGCATTTCCGTCGGTGATTACCGTCGAAAATTTTATTCTCAATTATCGGTTTTAGGGCCGACCCGACCGAACCCGGGCCGGACCCGCGTCCATAGGCCCTAGAATTAATTGGCCGATTTTTTAGCCTAGCTGGGATTTGAAATCGGGTGTGTGGGCGCCTAGTGAAGGGCATGCACCTACTACTCGGACAAGTCTATTTTTTGTTTATAGTGGTAATATTAATTGTATATGTACTCATTTTTTATCCTTTTTTAAAGAAAAAAAATCAAAAATTAATTTATTTCTCATATATTAATAACTAAATTTGTGACTTATACTTATTCTAAATTTAATTTTTTTAAATTTATATATTGTAAATGTAATTTTGAAGCTTTTATTAAAACAAGTCCCTTTGTTTAGTTTCATTGTCACATATTGTGATTAATTTATAATTTGTAACTAAATGATAAATAATTAAATTTTATAAATTGTACAAATTAAAATAATTAGATTAAATTAATTTAATATTCATCTTCTTCGTTTTCATCTTCGTTTACATTACTTGCCTCATCTTCCTCTTACTCCCCTTCCTCTTCATCCTCATCATCTTCATTCTCATCTTCATCTCAACTATCGTTTTCAATTTCGATCAATTGTGGTTTTGCAGACGTCAAGTCTACATAAAGATTCAAATCTCCCATAAAGACTTCAATTCAAGTCTCTATTTGTTCCGTTTGAAACGAAGATTCATCTTCATTACTTTTTTTCCTTTTTAGGAACTTCGACCTTTCCTTTACTTTGCGAACAACGTGCCATTCATTATTACGTGATCATCCTGGATACATGTAGTAATATACTTGAGATACTTGATCGCCAAATACAAATGGATCATCCCCGCTATACCTCATTTTCGAATTAACATCCACAAGTTTGTACTACTGATGAATTCTTGTTCCTAAAGGGCCTGAATCAAACTAATGACACTTGAACAACACTACAGCCCTTGTTGGATATTCTAGTTATTTTACTTCAACGACTTCGTGCAACACCCCAAAGTAATCACTTGCATCTGCATTGTAATTTGCACTGTTAACGCAAACATTGGTAGTCAGTTTTCTTGATGCAAACTCGAATGTATGAAATTTGTAGCCATTTACAATATAGCCGCTGTAAGTCCTTACACGACGTAGTGGTCCTTTGCTGAGATCCGGTAAGAATCGGCTCTCAAAATCGTATGACCGTCCCTATACAGTTCAAATTAACATTAATTAAAATAATTATTTATTTACGTAAAACATAATTAAATGGTACTCATATAACGTTGGAACCATCAGGCAAATTCACGTTGAAGACGAGCATCTATATTTGTATCTAATATGTTTTGTTCTGCACGATGTAGTTCTTGATTATACATCCTAATTCACAACATCCAACCACAATTAATATTAACTAGCATAAATGGAGTGGTATTTAATTAGATGATAAATATATGAAATACTTGCTCAATATAAGGCTGAACTTCATCACAATTCAATAACACATACGTTTGTGCTATTTCTGCCTCTGTGCTCGTTGACCAATATCGTTCAGTGGATTTTCCTATAGGTCACCCCTTAGACAATTTAATATGGAGAGCATATCATCGACCTCTTCACCGATATTAATTGTTCGTACCTCTACCACCGTAGTTGCGTGGTTCACTTTTCAACTTCGTGTTGACATGGTCTTCAAAATAATATGAACAAAACATGTCAACCTCTTCATTCAAATATGCATTAACAATCGATGCTTCCACATTTGCCTTTTGTTTAGCATTGTGTTTCAAGTTGTGGAGATACCTTTTATATATATATATATATATATATATATATAAGTATATATATATATATATATATTATATACTTATATATAAAAAAATAAGACTTCATATATACTAAAAATTAAATGAAGTAGGATTTTACCTTCCAAATGGGTACATCCACTTGCATTGCACTAGACCACCAATTATGGCTTTATACGCTAAGTGAAAGTGTAAGTGTTCCATCGAGTCAAAGATGCTAGGTGGGAAAATTCGTTCCAACTTACACAAAATCACCAGAATGTTTCGATCTTGATTGTTGTAGATGTTAAATCTCTAAAAAAATAGACTAAATTCAGTGATAGCCCTCCACACATTGGGACAAAGAAGTTCTTGGAACGCAATCGGTATCAAGCGTTGCATAAAAATATGACAATCATGACTCTTCATTCATGCAACCGTGTCTTTTGTTATGTCTACACATCGGCTCAAGTTTGACACGTAGTTGTTCGGAAAGTTCAACTCCTGAATCCACCTACACAATTCTTGTTTATGTAGATTATCTAGTGTGTAGCAAACCTTTGGATATTTACATGTACGAGCATCCTTTTTCAACTCTTCCCGGCGACAGAAAGTGTTCAAGTCATCCCGAGACTTTGAAGTGTCTTTCGTCTTGCCTTTTTGTGTTCATGATTGTGTGGAACATATTATCAAACACATTCTTCTCAATGTGCATCACATCCAAATTGTGTCGGATCAATACTAAACTCCAGTATGGCAAGTCCCAAAAAATACTCATTTTCTTCCAACCACCTGGGATTCGTTTGTTGTGTTCGGCTGCATTTTCCTCTGTATATTTTTTCAAACCTGTCCACTCAATCTCATGTAACAACCTATGCCATGTACGATTTTTACATAATAAATGACACTAGAAGCAAGAAAAAATATATGTATAGTTCTCATAAAATAAATGTATAAAATACCTGTCCGAATGGGTGGTCGATTGTTTGTAACTGTTCTATTATTTAGGAAGTGCTGCTTATTCCTTCGAAATGAATGGTTTCGAGGTAAGAACTTTCGGAGATTATCGAACCATGAAACTTTTCTACTCATCGGAAGATAGAAAGCTTCAGAATACTCCATACAATATGGACATGCTTTGTCACGCCCCAATTTTCATAAGTTAGATTTTGGTAAAAACTGGACAATTTCAAAATAAAGGGCGAGAACTGAATTTTAATACAAGAAAGTGGACTAACAAATTTAGTTCGCATTAGATTTTAAATAAAATTTAGCGGAAGCTTAGAAAATAAATAATGTCTCACAATAAATTATAACTTCAAATATAAATTGTTGAAATACTAGAAATTTAAATAAACTAGTTCATCAAATCCTTAAATTAAAATGTAACGAGCTTAATTGACATCCATCGCCTCTTCCCGCCATCAGCTCATCAACCTGAAAGTGTTAATTGTATGGTATGAGCAAACCACTAGCTCAGTGAAGTCACTTGACAATATTAAACACGAATGCACAAATAAAATGAATAACGGCATGTAAACATGTACTTCATATAATGTCACGTATGCACTTTTCTTCATACTTGTTAATAACTTTGTTTCACGGTTTTCCCAAGGATCTCTTTTAAATCCCACTGGGTCCCCCTCAAAGACCTATTTTCAGTCCCGAGTTCTTTTCTTTCTTGTGCACTTCTTGTAATGTAATATAATGTATTTCTCATGTCATGCATGCAACAGATAATCACTTCTTTCTTTTTCGGTCACGTCCGCATAATGAACTCGATTATAGAAATAAGGATGTAAATTCAGTTGAGATATTTGGGTAGAGTTAGTGGAGTCTCCACATTTCAGACGTGGGTTTCTAATTTCAAATGGTTAATTGATGCAGTCAAAACAAACTTTGAGATATTTAAGTGAATGACTTGGGATAACAATGTATCTACACATCTTAATATATTCACATATTTAATATCCTTCGTATTATGTATACATATTTAAACTAACGCTCCAGTGAATATCACAAAAGGTATCTAAAATATATATATATATATATATATATTATAATCTCTTAAAATAATAATAATATCTTATGCATTTTATAAAATTTAAATTACGGGGTGTTACATCCTTTCCTCCTTAAAATATTTTCGTCCTCGAAAATTAATTGCGTACCTTGATTTTCTCGTCCTTTAGCAAAAACTCGAGCTCCACCTCCATAACGACCATCGTTTCTATCCTTCTGGATTTTTGAGCAATCGTAAGCAGTGTGTCCTGGTCTCTTGCACTTGTAACATATGTTCTTGCCCATTAAGCATTCACCGTGATGTTTTGCAGACGGGCTTCTCTTCTTGCGTACCACCTTCATTCTCCATTAGTTTGTTGTGTTTGTTATGTTCCTCTTGATCTGAATCTTCCCACTTCCTCTTACCAGAATTCTGAGTGTTCTCCGTCTTCATGCACGCGACTATCTTCTTCGCTCTCTCTAAAGTATCCACGAAAGTGAGATCCCCATGACCTGCTAGAATGCTGTGAATCTCCGGTCGCAGCCCCTTCTTGAATCTATGCGCCTTTTTGTACTCCGTGTCCACCAGGTGTGGAGCAAAACGAGCCATCCGACTGAAACTTCTCTCGTACTCGGCCACTGACATCTCTCCTTGCTTAAGATCTAGAAAATCAGACTCCATGCGATCACGATAGGACTGTGGGTAGTATCTACGCATCAGTATCTCTTGAAATCCCTCCCAAGTCAGAGCCTCTCGTTCCGCAATAGGCCTAATTCTCCAATAGCTTTCCCACCAGTGGTCTGCATCTTCCACCAGTTGAAAATCGACACATGATATTCATTGGGACTCACTGCACCTGATGAGTTGGAAAATACGCTCCATAGCTCGGAACCACTGTTCGACTGCCTCGGGCCCATCTCGTCCGTTAAATGTCGCTGGCTTGTAGCGACGAAACTGCTCCACCACTTTAGCAGTGTCATCGATGTCACGTCCTGCATCAGCTTGATTAGGGGCAAGTGGTTGATTTCCTCCAGCAACTTGATTCTCATTTGCACGACGAGCCATCTAATATATTGTTATGCGTAAGGTAACTTAGTATGGTACGTGGAATATACTGTTCTTGATTATTGTATGTTATAGTGCAATAAACAAAGTCATCTATAATTTCATGTAGTACATCATAGTGTGAAGTTCCATAAGATGCAAAGCACACAAAATATAATAATAGCATAACATTGCCTCGTAACATGGAATTAAATATACAATATACATACCTCATAGAGCCGGCACGGAAGGCGACGATGGATGAAACTTTTTATTTATTTACTTTTAAACAAAAATTCTCGTTAAAACAATTTAAAGAAATTTGACTCTTAAATATTTTTATTTTAAACAAGTCTACAAGAACGTAGACCTGCTCTGATACCACTCTGTCACGCCCCAATTTTCATAAGATAGATTTTGGTAAAAACTGGACAATTTCAAAATAAAGGGCGAGAACTGAATTTTAATACAAGAAAGTGGACTAACAAATTTAGTTCGCATTAGATTTTAAATAAAATTTAGCGGAAGCTTAGAAAATAAATAATGTCTCACAATAAATTATAACTTCAAATATAAATTGTTGAAATACTAGAAATTTAAATAAACTAGTTCATCAAATCCTTAAATTAAAATGTAACGAGCTTAATTGACATCCATCGCCTCTTCCCGCCATCAGCTCATCAACCTGAAAGTGTTAATTGTATTGTATGAGCAAACCACTAGCTCAGTGAAGTCACTTGACAATATTAAACACGAATGCACAAATAAAATGAATAACGACATGTAAACATGTACTTCATATAATGTCACGTATGCACTTTTCTTCATACTTGTTAATAACTTTGTTTCACGGTTTTCCCAAGGATCTCTTTTAAATCTCACTGGGTCCCCCTCAAAGACCTATTTTCAGTCCCGAGTTCTTTTCTTTCTTGTGCACTTCTTGTAATGTAATATAATGTATTTCTCATGTCATGCATGCAACTGATAATCACTTCATTCATACACAGGATTTAATAGAGACAAGTAAACCTCACCTTAAACCTTGATTGCACCTGTAGTAAAATAAACTGTTCTACGGAGCGGGTTCCGAGCAACCTAAAAAGATACGGCATCTTAGAATTATCATTACTAGTATTAAACTAAATAATTAAATAGCATTCTTATTTTGATAAAACTTAATTAAATTGTTCTAATAATATAGAGTTGCACTCTTCTGTACTAGTTACATGTATGTAACTACTATATCCAATCCAGTAGTTACATGTAACTACTGTATCCAATCCAGTAGTTACATGTAACTACTATATCCAATCCAATATATGTAACTACTATATCCAATCCAATAATCCATTACAAATAACACATGACTCATTTATTATATCCAATCAAATAACTCATTACAAATAATACATGACCCATTTACTATATCAATTTAACACATAAATTTTTTCTTGGACCTTTATTTTACTTCAATTAATTTTTTTTTAATTTTATCATTAAAAAATAATACTCCATTAATTTTTTAAAATTTTATTTTTTATTTTACTCAATTGATATTTATATTTATCTTTTTAATATTATTTTTTTAATTTATTTTTCTTCCTATTTATCATTTGTGTTTCAAATGATAATTTTTTTAACGTACTTTCTTTTTATGTCATAAATAATTATTCTAAAATTTTAAAGTCTAATAAGAAAATTTTAAAATTAATATTAATTGTTTTAAGTATTAAATAGTATAATAATAATTTATTTTAAAATATAAAACTCGCACCTCTCTTACGCAAGTGTTTAATTTTATTGGTACTATTTTACTTTAATTAATTGGTGTATAATTTTCACCTTATCCTTTCAAAATTTTACTTCATTCCTTACAAATTTCACTTCGTTTTACATTGTTTAATTATTTTTTTCATTTAAACTTTCATTTTTTAATCACTTTATTTTAATTTTTTATGAATATAATTTTTAGTTTATAAGTGTTATGATAACAGTTGATAAGTATTATGATATATTATTAGTTAATATGCAGTATTGTATATTAGTTTATATTGGTATAAGTTCTATTTTTTTCGAGTTTCGAGTTCACATATTTTATGGTAATAGTTCAAATATAGTATAGTATTAGTTCACATACTCTATGGTACTAGTTCAAATATAGCATAGTATAAATTCAAATATTGTATAGTATTAGTTCATATATTGTAATATTTTTATACCCACATTAATCTCTAGTACTATACAATATATTAACTAGTACTATACCATAGGCGTACTAATACTATATCGTATTTAAACTAATATTTATATTTAACAAAAAATACATAACTTAACACATTTATAATCCCAGGCATACCATGCAAATTAATACATCAATATTAAAAAATTGATATTAACTAACTAGTAAGAAGAACAAAAGTGGGAATGAATCACACTGAACAAACAATTCAATTAATAGATACGATCACACTCAATAAACATATGAATGCATCAACATGGCGATGACCTCAAAGAAAATAATAAAGCTGATGCAATATTATGCTGGTTTCTTCCCCAATTCTCCACTCATTTAAGTTTCTAAATATAAATTTTATTTTTCAATTAGATTATGTTATTAATTAGTTTTAAAAAATATTCTACAACCTTAAAAAACTTGTAACAAATCAGATATCATTTTAGAAATAATGAAGACATAACAAAATAATCTTAGTTATTATAAATTAGATTAAAGCTAGAAAGTGAGCATGTCATATTCATACATTTATACCCAAATTAGAAAAAAAAATTGAATTATTTTAGTTTAGTTATTTTTTTCGATTTTTTTTGAATTTTTTTCTAAATTTTGGTTATTTTTTGAAAAAAAAAAACTGGAAATTTTATTTCATAATTTTATTTTTGAGTTTCATATTTTTTTAATATTCGTTATGTTTTTTATATTTATTTTTTAAAAGTTAAAAAAATAGAATAATATTTGACTTCGTGGTGTTTCATTGGTGAATCGATAGTCGGTGTATAATTATAATTTTAATGAGTTGTATTTTAATTTAATTGATATAATGGTAATATAGTATTTTACATGTATTTTTATTTTAAAAAATTTGGGGGTGAAATTAATAAAAAAGAAGGTAAATAACTAATAACCCATATAAATAATTGAATTTAGTTACATGTATGTAACTTATACACATAAGTGCCTAAAAATAATTGGATTTAGTTACATGTATGTAACTTATACACATAAGTGCCTAAAAAAAGGGAGTGTCTAAAAGAAGGAAGTGTGGACTTAGTTAAAAAGGAGGGTAAATAGCCAGTTACATCACATAAGTAATTGCCAATAATATATATACATTACTAACCTGCTCCACTAATTAACCAATTCAATATATATATAACCAATTAACCCTTAACCATCTTAATTTATATATCAAAGATTCTGACTAAAAGTTGAAATTCTAAATATAATAACACTAATTCAAACTCTAAGTTATGATATTAATGTATAGATTTGAGAGTAACCACATAAACAATACCCGAATTAAATAATATAATTAAATAACCTGAAATTATATTAATCTAATAAAAACTACCGTTCATAGATCACCTCAGTGCATAAACATTTAAATCAAAATCTTAATTAATATATATCCTTAACTAAAAGTAGATTAAATCATTAACAATAAAGATTTTCATAATAATCCAGGAAGAATAATCACGTCTACTGCGTAAAGATTCTGGCGACTAATTTATTAAAATGTACATCAACATGAATTTAAGGAAACATTAATTTGGGTTAATACCTCTGCAACAAAAATGGGAGGAAGAGGAGAAATAGAGACGGCGAACGCGGAAGAGCAAACCCAAGTTTGTATTTCAAGAAAGATCAATTCTCTGCGTAATTTCGTTTGACGTAAACTATCGAGAAAAGGGCTTCTGGATATATAAGCGTAGATGGTAGTTTTCTTTCTTTTTCGGTCACGTCCGCATAATGAACTCGATTATAGAAATAAGGATGTAAATTCAGTTGAGATATTTGGGTAGAGTTAGATGGAGTCTCCACATTTCAGACGTGGGTTTCTAATTTCAAATGGTTAATTGATGCAGTCAAAACAAACTTTGAGATATTTAAGTGAATGACTTGGGATAACAATGTATCTACACATCTTAATATATTCACATATTTAATATCCTTCGTATTATGTATACATATTTAAACTAACGCTCCAGTGAATATCTCAAAAGGTATCTAAAATATATATATATATATATATATTATAATCTCTTAAAATAATAATAATATCTTATGCATTTTATAAAATTTAAATTACGGGGTGTTACATGCTTGCTTTTCAGTCGTACTCCACCCGGACAACATAGAATATGCAGGAAAGTCGATAATGGTCCAAAATACAAAAGCACGCATCATGAAGTTCTGCTTTCTGGAAACATCGTACGTTTGGACTCCGTCCTCCCATAAGAAGATCAAGTCTTTTATAAGTTTTTAAATAACTGTTGTGTATTGTATTAAAAAATACGTTATTGTATTAAAAAAAATTATTGTGTATCTTTCGATATTTATTTATTTATAATTCATGTTTTATTAAGTTTTTTAATAAGTAAATATTTAAAAATGAAATAAAAATATCTTAGTTACAGTGGCTATAAGACTTGAGGGTTTATGATTTATTTATGTCATGAACAAGGTGTTGGGACACTCTTGCATTGGAGAAACTTTTTACTCATGAGGTCAGGTTGCGCATTCTGAAAACACTAGTGCTCCCAGCAGGTATTCCAGATAAAATAAAGTGGCATTTTTCTCGTAATGGGAAATATTCAGTGAAAACGAGTTATAGACTGGCGAAGACACTATTATTCTCCAACTATGTTAATTTTGGGGAGACTTGGGGTGAGATATGGAAGTTAAATGTTCCACTGAAAGTAAAAGCGTGTCTATGGAGAGTAAGCAAAAATTATGTGTCTTTGTTATGTGATCTATTCCGCCGAGGTGTTGTGAATACCAAGGAGTGTGGGAGGTGCTCAGATCAGGATGAAAATCCCTGGCATATTTTTGTGGGTTGCAGGATTTCTGAAAAGAAGTGGAGGGTGACGAGGTTTTCACAAATTATCCAAAGTGTGTGTTCGGAGGTGGACATGGTTCGAAGCTTTGTCTTTGCAATGCTGCGTGAGCTTAAGGGGGACAGAGCAGCTCTCTTTGCATGTGTAGTTTGGCGTCTATGGAAGGACCGAAATGACAGGGTCTGGAGTGGAGTTAATACCGCACCGAGCTGTTATGGAATTGCCTCAAAACAATACCAGATCCAAATGATCTCAAACAAACAATCAAGAACGCACATTTTACGTGGTTCGGTCAATGTGATCTATGTCCATGAAGGATAAATGCTTCTTTCACTAACTTCGAGCGAATGTTACAGATTATTGGTATAGAACTCTCAATAAACTGTTAACTCACTCAAGTATTCAATCAACCTAACACTATGCAAGTTAAGGGTATATATAGATGAACAATGCCTAATTGAACTGCTACTAACTAACTTTACAACTGACATGAACTGAATAACCGAATAACAAACTAATTCTGGAAACAAAACATAATCAACAAACTTATCTCAGCTGATATGGGAATCAGCTGACTTGGCTCAGACGACTTGGACCTCAACTCTGCTGATCAGAATAAAAGACATGGACTCAATAGAGTTGTCCTTACTCTATCAGATGAGATGGCACTATATCAAATGATTAAGCCTGTCAGTTGAGTTGACCAATCTTCCTCAGCTGATATCCTATGAGACGACTACGACTCTTCTTCTATCATGCATTCGAATCAGCTAAGACAACCAATTTGTATTACTTCATAACACGAGCAACATCCATTTTACTGCAAAGCTGCTGCTGAATGAGTGCCTTGCTGTGACTACTAGACAACAACAAGGAATAACTCCTCCTATTTGTGATGCATGACACCCACCTGCTATGGGGTTTTTCAAATTAAATATCGATGTCGCTTTATTTGAGGACACAAGGGAGATGGGATTTGGAATGATTATGCATGATGAAAATGGTGAATTTGTTATGTGTAGGACGGTGGTTAGACCGGGATATTATGTTGTTGAAGTAGACGAGGTTGTGGGTCTACATGAGGGGCTTTCATGGATAAAAGAATTGGGTTTCAAGAATGTCATAGTTGAAACAGATTTGAAGGTTGTGGTGGATGCGGTTGGATCATCAAAGGTGAACTGGTCGGCTTTGGGATGTATTATCAGTAGATGTAAGGAGATGATAACGCATACACCTCTTATTTTTATAAAGTGGATTAATCGTAAAGCGAATTATTTAGCGGATTGTTTGTCTAGCTTTGAAACGAGTAAACAATGGACCTTCTTCTTCTCGAGTTGCTATATTTGATCGTATGTATAAAACCCTACGCTATTTTGTCACTATAATGATATAATCGGAGTGTCATTTTTAGTCCATTTTTATTAAATGTAATTGAAATGCAAATTTTCAATCTGTTTTGGAAATTTTGTTTGTTAGTTGGAATGTTTTTGCATTGATAGTTGCAAATTAAGAGGAAATGGTTTTTGAAATATTGAATATGTTGACTTATTCCCAATTCCTAGGCAATTGAATGAAAGGGGTAAGATGGGATACTTATGTTGCATTTTGAACTTTTTTTTTTTTTGGTCGGTAAAAAAGTGATTTTATTTCGTAACGAGTACAAGGGATACTCGGGCCCAGTTAGAAGTACATATTGTTAGATGAAATAGAAAGTTACAAGAGGTAAGAACTAAGCTAATGCCCCATGCTTTAAAGTTGGTTTATTTGCAAATGATGTAGAGGGTTATGCAACTATTCCACGTTATGTGTCGTCCTCACACTTTGAAGCTTCGTTCGTAGCAAAGACTTGAGTCTGAGTTTCAGAATTTCCAACACTTTGGACGGATTTGTGTTATTTACGTTGAAGCGCGATTCATTCCGAAGGTTCCAGATTGTCCACAATGTTCTTATCCAGATTGTAGCAGCCACCCTCCTAGATTTTCGAGGGCCCAATAGAGAGCTGAATTGTAAGAAGTTCGCACCTGGGTCCCAATGCAATATAAGATGTTGTTGGAGCCATGATGCGATTCTGATCCAAATGTTTCTGCTAATCTTGCAACCGAAGAAAGTGTGTGGGATGCTCTCCGGCTCTTCCTTGTAGAGTGAACAAGCGAAATCTTTTATGGAGAGCGTTATTTCTTTTGCTCTCAATTTATCCATCGTCGAGACTCTCATACGAACTGCTCTCCAAAATGTAAGTATCGTCTTCTTCGAGGCCCAATTACTCTATAGCTTCTCGAGTGCCATTGATGTAGTTTCAGATTGCACTCCTTGGTTCAGTTGGTTCGTCCGTCTTTCGTACGCTAGTTTGGTCGAGTACAGTCCGTTTGGGGAGTATTTCCATCTTGATGTGTCCTTCGTGCCCTGAATAATTTTTTTCCCTGGCAATAAGAGTCGTAAACGATTTAGCAAGCAGTTACTCTCTATCCGAGAGCCTTCTTCTCTATCTCCATTCTCAGATCTATTCGCCCCCTACCTATTTGTCCATCTCGCATATTCTCCAATGTTTTTTTAGTGCTAAGCCTATAGAGTTTTTGAATTTGTTTTTAAGATTTTCCTCCCCAATTAACCCAACAATCAAGCCAAAAGAGAGTGTTTTCCCCATTATCCACTACTGTGACAAATTCATCTTTTAACATGTATCCCTCCCTCCCATTATACATAGCACCCCCGAACTCCCCCTAGAGTTATGTAGACTGCCCTCCCCCTCGTTGCCTCCTACTCCCTCGAGACCTCATATTTTGATTTTAAAACTCTCACTCACAACCGTAAAATAGCGACCTATCCATTTTCCCACCAATGCCATCCTTCGTCTATTTTTTATTCGCAAACATCTTTCCAACTAACCCACGAAATTTTGCTCCTATTCTCACTTCCACCCCACAAGAAATTTCTTTGCAATTGTTTCATCTCACTGATTGGATCAACGTTGCTCTCCCTCCCATAGATATATGTGTAGAATCCCATTTTCCAAGTCTCGGCTGAATTCTCTGAGTTAGGCCACTCCAAGAGTGAATTAATTTGTGGTTTGCAGCCCACTCTCATCCCCATGTATGAGAAAGGTAGAGAGGAAATTGTACATCCCAGCTCCTCAGCCCATCTGTTTAGTGTTTTTGCTTGAATGTTAACTCCTGTGACTGAGCATTTTCCAAAAAAGCTTTTAAGCCATGAAAGTAATTCGAAGTTTCAGAGTATGGATTTGATAGTCCTGATGCTTTTTGGATCACTCGAGCATAAGAAGACCATGTCATCGGCGTATTGGAGGTGGGACACCATCACTTTCTCCTTTCTTATTTCTTCCCCTTTGAGTATCCTTTTTTCTACAGCAGTTTTCGACAACATGCTGAGGCCTTCAGCTGCGATGAGGAAAAGAAAGGGTGAGAGGGGGTCACCTTGGCGTAGCCCCCTCTTGAGGCTTTATTCCTCTATTGGGCTATTCTTTAATCCAGGACCTCCATTTAACATCGAAGTTCATGCCTCTCAACATTTCTTCAAGGTAGCTCCAGAAGACTGAATTGAAGGCTTTTGCAAAATCCACTTTGAAGAAAAACCTGGGAATCTTTTTTCGATTCTTCAATGGCCTCGTTTAAAATAAGGATTCCATCCATGATCTGCCTGCTTTTGATGAAGGCTGATTGGTTGTCCGAGATGATGCCTTCGACCACTTTTCCTAGTCTTGCTGCCAGGACCTTTGCGATGATTGTGTAGATACTTCCAATTAGAGAAATAAGAGGATAATCCCCTAATTTTTTAGCCTTCTCTTTTTTTTGTATGAGGACGATGATGGAGGGGTTGAGGCCCTTCACGATTTTACCAAACTTATGGAATTCATGCATCATTCTCATGATGTCGGACTGCAGTATATTCCAAGAGTTCTTGACGAAGTCGAGGGTGAAGCCGTCTAGGCCAGGGCTGTTGGTTCAGTCGCAGTTCCAGATTGCTGATCTGACCTCCTCGGCGGATAAGGGGCGGTAAGGAAAGCGTTGTCAGCCGCTTCAAGTTGATGTATGAATATGTGGGGTGGCAGTTGCGGCCGCTCTGTGGGTTCAGCGTTGAAACGGTGGCTGAAAAAATACTGGACTTCCTTTTTAACCTCCACCAATGAATCTATCCATTTGCCGTCTATCCATAGGTCGTTTAATTCTTTGCATTTGCGCCTCTTGTTGATTATTGATGTGCCAAAATTTGCACGAGAGGATTATGTATCCTCGGGATTAAACGTCCTATTCATCGAACACGTATAATTGCTTCGAGTGTGCTGCCTTTGCTCAAAACCTTCAAGAACCTGCAAAGAACACGCCGGAGGGGAGTCCGGCGTGGACACTCCGATGCCTAAGTCAGTATAGGGCTTATCAATCTCTTCCAAGGATCTCAAGATCCTTGATGTATAAAAATAGTTCTCAAAAGATTTTCGAAAAGTATATCGTATTCAGTATATTAAGTGTGTAGAATATGAGTGTCTAACCTGGAAATCTCCTCGATTTTACCTATTTATAGAGATACTTTCTGGAGAGGAAGTCAAGTCTTCCTCCCTTTTCGGAACTGCCCATAAGACTCGGTCCTGCGGAGTGGACGAGGCCTTCGCTTTCCTCCACTTCCCGAAGACTCGGCCGTATTCCTTCTCATTTGACTTGGTTCCCAAGATAAAGGAGGATAAGGCTTATCTTTTATCCAGTCTAAGCCGAAAATGGCGGCAGTCCCCTACATTCATGGTCCACAACTGTACGTTAAGACTGCTTCTTTCTGATGCTCCTCTCCAGACGGAGTTCCCTCTGGAGAGACCTCCAGAGGGGATTTCTTATCCAAAGAGTATTATATAATCCAATCCTTCCATCCTGATCTTATCTTTTATACACGTGTCGACTCTTTATTAAGTGACATTTTTAGGCCGCATCATCTACTCCCCCCTACTCTCGTAAAAGGGAGCCATCTTTTGTGAGAGTAGAAAATTTTTCCTAGAGCTTATTACAAAGGTCGTTCTGGAGAGACGTGTATTGTTCCTGCTTCGGAGAGGAAGTTTTAAAACATGTCCTCCAAAGGCTTTTCCCGACTCCGATTCTGGGAGACTTTTCGGTTTCCGCGCGTGGGCTCCACGCGATTACTTTTCTCTCTCCTTTGTTATCCTCCCGAGGAAAACCCTCGATTCTTCCCCTTATCTCTCCTCATTTACTTCACGCAACCACCCCCTTTTTCCTCTCTTCACTTTTCAAATTTCGTTCTTCCCAAAAATTTCTCATCGTCTTCATCCTTCTTCTCCGGTGTTCTTCATCTCGAGTTTCTGCCGTCGCCAGCCGCCTCGTCTGATTCCATAGCCCTTCCACTCAAGGTAACCCAACTATCCTTCTGTTCTTCTTTTATTATCACTGTAAATCGATGTCCAATCCTCTCTCCCCACCGGAAGCTGCTAGCCAAAACTCCTCTGAAGTGACTCCCTCTCTGATGGGGAGTCCAGAGAATAGGATTTCCCCCGCTTCCCAAATGGACCATACTCACCTAGTTAACCTCGCTCATGCCTATGGTTTTCCGTCGGAGTACGCCTTTCGCGCTCCTCGCTCGAATGAACGCCCAGATATCTCCCAGCCTCGAACTCTTGCTTTTTTCGAAGCACATCTTAGGGCAGGACTACGATTTCCGATTCATCCCTATTTGGCTGCCATATCCACCCGCATGCAGATCCCTCTTAACCAGTTTACTCCGAATGCTATCCGTACCATGATAGGTTTTTTCATCTTGGTAAAGGGGAATGGGGGTGATCCGTCTGCCGAATTATTTCTGAGCCAACATTCTTGTAAGGTGAATGATGGTTTTTTCTATGTTAGTGGGCGAAGGTCCCGTGTTTGTAAATTTCTGAAAAAACTCCATGAGGAAGACTCATCTTGGCGAGATTATTATTTCTTTGCTACCAGCCCCACTGATTGGCCATTTCCTCACGGGGATTGGTTATTCCACAATCCCGGAGTAATTCCTCCTCCTCTGAAAGCTTACTTTGTTTCCAATCACACTATTATGAGCAATCTCAATACTCATATCCGTTTGCACGACTATTTCGATGTTATTGGCATTTGCAACAATCCTCGCATCCTCTCCCACTTCGGCTTTTGTCCTCAAGATTTTCCCTTAGATTCTCGGGATGGTAAAAAATATTCTATTGCTGTATTTTATTTCTTACGCGTGGTTGTTTTCTGAGTTCTGAAAATTTTCTTGATGATTTGTAGCAATGAGTTGGTTAACTCATATCTCCCGAGATGCCCCTGCTCTCAGCATAATGAAGACCCCTATGCTATCCGCTCCAGAAGATCCTCCAAAGGCTCCTCCGTCTCCCGCTCTCGAGAGCTCTGTAAAGACTCCGGCTCCAGAGGGTTCTTCGAAAATTCCTCCTCTCCCTATTTCTTCTACTCAGGTCCCGGGTTCAGTTGCCAAAAGAACCCGTTCCTCTGCCAATGCTTTCTTTTCTGACTGTGGTACATCTAAGAAGAAGAAGGGGAAAGCTACTCGTGCTGATAAGGGAACTCCTCCTTCTACTGTATACGAGCCTCTCCATCGCCTCATTGACCGATGTCCTGCTCCTCCGGATGCTGAGTTATCCGATACGCCCCTTCCTGAGGATCGACTGATCCATGGCGCTCATCTTCTTTCTGAGGTATTTTCTGGCATTTTCCATTTTTATAATCTTTGCCTTCTTCATATCTTCAAGCGTTATTTCCTTTTCCTTTGTAGTTTGGTCTTACTTATGCTAAGATACTCGACCAAGGCGTTGAGATGGTAGCTGAGCTTGAACTTCTCCGGGCTGAAGCGTCCTCTTTCCAGTCAACCCTCAAGGGTATCACCACGGAGAAAGATAAAGCCCATAAGCGAGCTCAAGCTCTATCCGAGGAGTTGTCTCTCTTACAGACTCAGAGCAAGCAGGATGTAGCCAGGATTAAGCGCCTGGTGCTAGAGGTGGAGCGGATGGAGCGCGAGCTGCCAGATGTCGGAGTGCAGGCTTGCATTAAGTCCTTATTCACTTCTTCTTTGGGTCAAGAGTTCTTGGAAACTCTTCATACTCAGTGGCTGTCCAGCTTCTTAAAGAGCTCGAGCTTCCTCTGTGCCATGGGGCCGCATATCCCTCACTTCATCGACCACGGCTTCAGCAATGCCGTAGCCGAGCACTCAGCCCCGGGGTTTAATGGAACTTACTCTCGTGAATTCCACTTAGATCGACTCGCTACTCCTCCAAAATTCTTGGGGGATCCTAAGGAGAGCCCTGATAGTCCTTGGTGGCTACCCGGAATGAGTCAGGCTATCAACAAGCTGCAGGCTGTCAAGATAGGTATGGCTGAGCTAAAGCCTCTGGAGCATCTGGTTTATCCTTATGACTCCGCTCTAGCCGTGGCAACCGCAGTAGATGGAGGAACGGGCGTTGCAGACACCATGGGAGGTACTACGGGTCCAGAGAAGGGCGGAGGATCTAGCAACCATGCTGCTGAGGAGGATGGCATTGTTGGAGGAGTTGAGGTCGAGGGGACTATTGCTGAGGAGGTTGCTGTTGAGAAAGCAGTTTAAGTTTCATATTTCTATGATCACATCAAACAATTTATTTTTCTGTTGTTTTGCTACACTCTTTACTTTCTGCTCATAATACTTGCTCTCCGTACTTTGCAGGGGACCCCACACTCCTGGATATGTGGGGGCTTTTTGTAGTAACCGTGTTAGCTTGATGTTGGATGTTTTTGTTGTCTTTCTCTTTCGTGCATGAGTAACTTACAAGACCAGCAAAGAATGTGTTGGAGGTGTGGCTCTTTTCTTCCCCCCTTTTTGTTGGTCTTGTAGGCTACGTTAAAATCACTCCTTAGCTGTATAGTTTTTGTTTTTGATTTCGGGTGACTTGGTTGTGGGAGGTCATCCTCCCTCTTCTCTTGACTCCTGGATCATAAAACCTGTTTTCTTCATCATATAGTCTTTGTAATTCTCAAGCATGGTTAGGGCTTTCTGGAGCAACTTGGCCTCTAGGCCTCTGAGTGTTTCTTACTCTTATCCTTAAAATATCTTAATTCATAAAATCTTCTCATTTCAGTAACCCACTTGGGTCTCAAGTAAAGTGAGGGCTCTCTGGAGCACCTCGGCCTCTAAACCTTAGAGTGTCTCTCACTCTTATTCTTAAAAGATCTTAATTCATAAAATCTTCTCATTTCAGTAACCCACTTAGGTCTCAAGTAAAGTGAGGGCTCTCTGGAGCACCTCGGCCTCTAGGCCATAGAGTGTCTCTCACTCTTATTCTTAAAAGATCTTAATTCATAAAATCTTCTCATTTCAGTAACCCACTTGGGTCTCAAGTAAAGTGAGGGCTCTCTGGAGCACCTCGGCCTCTAAGCCTTAGAGTGTCTCTCACTCTTATTCTTAAAAGATCTTAATTCATAAAATCTTCTCATTTCAGTAACCCACTTGGGTCTCAAGTAAAGTGAGGGCTCTTTGGAGCACCTCGGCCTCTAAGCCTTAGAGTGTCTCTCACTCTTATTCTTAAAAGATCTTAATTCATAAAATCTTCTCATTTCAGTAACCCACTTGGGTCTCAAGTAAAGTGAGGGCTCTCTGGAGCACCTCGGCCTCTAAGCCTTAGAGTGTCTCTCACTCTTATTCTTAAAAGATCTTAATTCACAAAATCTTCTCATTTCAGTAACCCACTTGGGTCTCAAGTAAAGTGAGGGCTCTCTGGAGCACCTCGGCCTCTAAGCCTTAGAGTGTCTCTCACTCTTATTCTTAAAAGATCTTAATTCATAAAATCTTCTCATTTCAGTAACCCACTTGGGTCTCAAGTAAAGTGAGGGCTTTCTGGAGCACCTCGGCCTCTAAGCCTTAGAGTGTCTCTCACTCTTGTTATTGTTATATTCATACATAGCATGTTCAAATATGAGAAAGATAATCAAGACACAATAATTCTGAATAATTCTTTCTTCAAAAAGGGATAAGACTTCATTGCTTTATTGTCAATTTTCAACATAGGCCATAGATAACCTACGCCGGTCTCATTAAAAACCTCTTTACGGAAAAACCCCAAAGGGGAAACCCGTAGAGAGGGAAAAAGAGCTCCGGTGAAGCCACAAAATACATCAAGCAAAATATGAATCAATGCAAAAAATCACCAAACAAAAGTTATAGATGGTCTCAAGACCTTACACTGTCTTCAAATACAGAATCTCTTCAAATGGCAAACGTTCCAGGGTCTAGCTATGTCGACCCCTTCCATGCTCTGCAGTCTATATGCTCCTCCTTTCAGCACCTGTGTGATTTTATAAGGTCCCTCCCAGTTGGGCTCCAGCTTTCTGGTATTTTTCAGGGCGTCTGCTCTTCTTAGCACCAGGTCTCCCGCTCTGAAGGACCTCGGGATCACCCTTCGGTCATATGCAGCTTTAATTCTGCTTTTATATCTTTCAGCACGTACCCTAACCATCTCTCTTTTTTCCTCCATCAAATCTAGAGCCTCTCTCATCAATCTTTCATTCTGATGTTCTTCAAATTGGGCAACTCGGTGTGATCGTAAAACGGCCTCTAGAGGTATCACCGCCGTAGCTCCGTAGACCAGCTGAAATGGGGACTCTCCAGTTGCTGTCTTCGGACTAGTTCTATATGACCATAATACATTATCTAGCTCGTTTACCCATCCTCCTCCTATCTTTGTCAATCTGGTTCGAATCCCATCTACTATTGTTCGATTAGTAACCTCCACTTGTCCGTTAGCTTGAGGATGCGCTACAGAAGTGAATCTCTGTATTATGTTCAGTCTTGCGCACCATCCTTGCATGTTTTCGCCGTTAAACTGTGTTCCATTATCAGAGACCAATATTCTGGGTACTCCGAACCTACAACAGATTTTTTTTTTCAAGAATTTAATCACATTTTCTTCATCTATCGTAGCCAGAGGAGCAGCTTCCACCCATTTGCTAAAATAGTCCACTGCTACTATCAGAAATTTTCTCCCTCCGGAGGCTGGAGGGAAAGGTCCTACCAAGTCAATTCCCCACTTAGCAAAGGGACAGGGAGAGTGCATTGCTCCCATCTCTTCTGCAGGGGTCCTTATCAATGGACCATTTTTCTGACACTTGACACATTTTCTCACAAATTCTCTAGCGTCTTTTGTCATGGAGGGCCAATATAATCCAGCCCTTAAGACTTTCTTCACCACCGCTTTGTATCCTTCATGACTGGCTGCATCACCTTCGTGGATCTCTCTGAGTGTGTACAGAGCTTCTCTGGTTGATATACACCTCAAATATGGGTGCGTGAATGATTTCTTGTATAAGTGCCCTCCGATAATACAATATTTGATCCGAAGGGCTCGGGTCTCTCTGGTGGTAGGGGCATCTGCTCCCTTGGTGAGTTCTATCCATATTGCTCTTCTCCAATCGTCTTCCTCCTCAATGGAGCCAATGGGGTTCTCCAGAGTCTCTCTTTCTGCAACTACTAGAGTTACTGTTCCTTGCCCATCAAACTCTGTGGAGCTAGCGAGTTTGGAGAGGCTGTCTGCCTGCATGTTCTTCTCTCGGGGTATTTGGACCACCTCGCACTCTTGGAATTTGCCCATCACTGCTTTGGCTCGTTCCAAATAAGCAGCCATCCTGCTGTCTTTGGCCACGTATTCACCATTCACTTGCTGAACAACTAATTGAGAGTCTGAGTACAGAGTTACCTTTGGAGCTCCCAATTCCAATTCCATCTCCATCCCTCTGATCAAAGCTTCGTATTCTGCTCCATTATTTGAGGTCATGAATTGAAACCTCACTGCGAATTGTAGGTCCTCCCCTCGAGGGCCTGTTAGCACAATCCCTGCTCCACATCCGCTCAGGGTCACTGAGCCATCTACATACACCTTCCATCCCTCGACTTCTTCTGGTTTGGTCGACTCTTGGATGAAATCTGACAAAGCTTGGGCTTTTATAGCCTTCCGTGGCTCGAAATCCACGTCATATTCTTGGAGCTCGATCGCCCACTTCACCATCCTTCCAGAGAGGTCTGCTCGCCCTATAACCTGTTTCAACAAGTAATTAGTGCACACCAGTATTTTGTAAGAAAGGAAATATGGGCGTAGCCTCCGCGCTGTAACTACCACAGCCAGAGCAACCTTCTCTATTTCTGAATATCGATTTTCGGCCCCCTGAATGACCTTACTAACATAATAAATAGGGTGTTGTAGAGGTCCCTCTTCTTTGACTAAGGCGGTGCTTAATGAGAATTCCCCCACGGAGAGGTACAAAATGAGGGTATCTCCTGGAGAAGGCTTCGTCAGCTTCGGCAACTGAGACAAATGATGCTTCAGGTCTTCAAAGGCCTTTTGGCATGTTTCACTCCATTCAAACTTGGTCCCTTTCTTAAGAATTTTAAAGAATGGATGGCTCTTTTCAGCAGACCTGGCTATGAATATGCTCAATGCTGTAATCCTCCCATTGAGTGTCTAGAGCTCTTTTATATTTCTCGGTGGCCGTATGTCCAGTACAGCCTTCACCTTGGCTGGATTCACTTCTATACCTCTTTGAGTGACCATATATCCGAGGAACTTCCCTGATTTTACTCCAAAAGAGCATTTGGCTGGGTTCAACTTGATGCCGTTTTCTCGAATTACTTGGAAAATTTCTTCCAAATCCTCTATATGTTGATCTGCTTTCACACTCTTGGCCAACATATCATCTACATATATCTCCATGTTCCTTCCTAGCTGCCTTCGAAAGACAGCATCGACCATCCTCTGGTATGTTGCTCCGGCATTGATTAATCCAAATGGCATCCGAACATATCCGAACGTTCCACAGGCTGCTATGAAGCACACTTTGGGGACATCTGCAGGGTTCAGTTGGATTTGGTGGTACCCTTGGTATGCATCCATCATGCTTAGCAGCTCAAAGCCTGAAGTTGCATCCACTAGCTGATCTATCCTTGGTAGCGGGTAGTGGTCCTTAGGGCATGCCTTGTTGAGGTCCCTGAAATCGATGCACATTCTCCACTTTCCTCCTCCTTTAGGCACTAGCACGACATTGGAGAGCCATTCTGGGAATTGGACTTCTACTACATGCCCTGCTTTCAATAGCTTCTCGACTTCTTCTTTCACAATGTTATTCTTCTCAATCCCAAAATTTCGTAGTTTCTGTTTTACAGGCCTTGCCTTTGGATCAACATTAAGGCAATGTATTGCTATCTCCGGAGGGACTCCTATCATGTCAGCTGGAGAAAATGCAAATATATCGGAATTTCGACGTAATGTAAATATTACCTTCTCTGTGAGTTCAGGCCCTAGTTGGGTACCTATCTTAGTAACAAAGCCGGGTTTCCCCGGAAAGAGCTCCACACTCATCAGTTCCTCGTCTGTTTTAACACTCACTTGTTCAGGTGCTGCTCCCTCTACTTTCTTCCTCTTGACCTCAGGGTCATCTCCTCTTGTCCGCTCCAGGCCCCTAGTTAGGGCCCTATCTGCCATCTTCACAAACTCTGCATAGCACTTCCGTGCTTGGTACTGGTCTCCTCTCACTTCTCCCACCCCTGTGGCTGTAGGGAATTTCATTTTCATATGAAATGTGGAAATGATTGCCTGAAAGAGATTCAGGCTGGGTCGTCCCATCACAACATTGTACGACGAGGGAATGTCTACAATAAGGAACTCCACCACGTGGACCTTCCGAGCTGGAGCGTCCCCCAATCCTACCTACAACATTACTGACCCCAAAGGTTGGATCGCACCTCCAGAGAAACCATACAGAGAGGTATCTACAGGGCGCAGCTTCACACTCAACTCCATTCTCTTAAGACATTCAAAAAACATGATGTCAGCCGAACTCCCCGTATCTACGAAGATTCGAGCAACATCGAATCCCGCTATGTCAGTAGTGATCACCAGAGCATCGTTGTGATCTTCCTTAACTCCCTTCACATCCTCCGGGCCGAATCGAATATTGGGCGTCTCCGTCATACGCCCCACTTCTCTTAACTGGCTTCCTTGCTCTGCTTTTAGAGCCCAGACATTCTGCTTTCTCTTCCGAAAGGAATCTCCATCAGCTGGTCCTCCCACAATCATGTGAATCACTCCTCTTTTCGGCGGTGGAGGGGGCATATCTTCGGTTGCCTCTCTGGTTTCCTTCTCTTCCGGTTTTCTTTCATGATATTTTTGCTTCTACCCTCGAGGGCCTTGTCTGTCTCTAAATATAAATTCTTTTAGATGACCCGCTTGGATCATCCTCTCGATCTCGTCTTTCAGGTGGTAGCACTGATTTATATCATGCCCATATTCATTGTGAAATCGGCAGAATCGATCAGACTTAGGCTTCTGAGGTCCTCGACCTCTGGAATATGGAAATTTCAAGTCTGGATGATCTCCGGCTACCTCCAGTACTTCAGCAGGCTCAATCCTCAAGGGTGTGTATTTCTCGAACCTCCCACGAGGGCCAGACCGGGGACCTCCAGAGAGATTGCTATCTCTTGTTGATCCAGAGGTCCGAGGGACCTCTGGGCTGGATCATCTGGAGGGACCTTCCCTTCTTCTCTCTCGGTCCTGTGGCCTAACCTCCAGCCTTTTAGCCTTACAGACCTCCTCCAGAGTAAGGTACTTCTCTGCTCTGTGCAGCAGCTCATCGAAATTTTTAACTGGCTTCTTAGCTAAGGAAGAAAAGAAATCTCCATCCCGTAATCCGTTGGTGAGGGCGTTGATCTTCACCTCCGGAGAGGCTGTAGGGACCTCCAGAGCTGCCTGATTGAACCTCCGGAGAAAAGCTCTTAAGCTTTCGCTCTCCCCCTGCCTCAGATTGAAGAGGGTCAAGGTGGCCCGTGGCTGTCTCCGGGCACTTGCAAACTGATGGAGAAATAACTCACTGAATTCCTCCCAGGATCGGATAGTATTAGGTTCTAGTTGAGTGAACCATTGCTGCGCTGCTTTCGCCAGGGTGGTCAGGAACACCCTGCACTTAATTCCTTCTCCGTAGCGATGTAATAGCGCAGCGTTCTCAAATCTTACTAAGTGTTCGTAAGGGTCTGCCGTACCGTCATACTCAAAATTAAGGGGCTTGAAATTGAATGGTAGTTCATCCTGTAATATGTTAGGGGAGAACTGGCATCCGGATGCATGAGCGGATCTACTGGTTCGGTTGTTCATCTGTCTCCTCATATCCTTCATCTCCTTCTGCAGAGCCTGTAGCTGGTCGCTAACTGGCCCTCCGTAGGTATCATCAGTGCTTTCTTCTGTCTCAAGGGGTTCCGTCCCTCGGGGTGCTAGATCTGCATTCCTTCTAGTACTCCGAAGGGGAATGGTTCTTTCTGCGCGCGAGGGCACTTTATCATCTTCCTCCACTCGTATCCCCATCTCCTTGGACAACACTTGGGAGGTTCCAGGTGCTTCATCTTGGGGTCTATGGGTCGGTACCTCTGGATTCCCTGGTGCAGCCCTGGGAGTTTGGTCCCTTTGATCTGCAAAGGCTTTCTCTACAGCTTGCTTGATGAGGGCGTTCAATTGATCGGGAGAGATCAAGAGTGGCCCTGAGTCTGGAATATCCTCTCGCTGAGGATCTGCGGTCTGGAACTCTGGGGTTTCAAGGTTCCCTGTTATTCCCTCCCTGACCGGTAAGGGATGATTTTCGTCACCCAAACCTGGAGTGGGTGCCAATGGCTGATTTGATCCAGAAGGAGTATGGATTGGGTTTTTCCCCCGGCCTCCCATTGGTAGGGGATCAGTCGGCAAAGGGGAATTCCCCACTGGAAGATTCTTCTTTCCAGAAGTAGATGTTTTGTCTCCGCCACCCATTTGCTCGAACAGGTAGAAATTCGTGAGAAAATCTTTCAACTCTTTCCCACAGACGGCGCCAGTTGATGTGCCAAAATTTGCACGAGAGGATTATGTATCCTCGGGATTAAACGTCCTATTCTTCGAACACGTATAATTGCTTCGAGTGTGCTGCCTTTGCTCAAAACCTTCAAGAACCTGCAAAGAACACGCCGGAGGGGAGTCCGGCGTGGACACTCCGATGCCTAAGTCAGTATAGGGCTTATCAATCTCTTCCAAGGATCTCAAGATCCTTGATGTATAAAAATAGTTCTCAAAAGATTTTCGAAAAGTATATCGTATTCAGTATATTAAGTGTGTAGAATATGAGTGTCTAACCTGGAAATCTCCTCGATTTTACCTATTTATAGAGATACCTTCTGGAGAGGAAGTCAAGTCTTCCTCCCTTTTCGGAACTGCCCATAAGACTCGGTCCTGCGGAGTGGACGAGGCCTTCTCTTTCCTCCACTTCCCGAAGACTCAGCCGTATTCCTTCTCATTTGACTTGGTTCCCAAGATAAAGGAGGATAAGGCTTATCTTTTATCCAGTCTAAGCCGAAAATGGCGGCAGTCCCCTACATTCATGGTCCACAACTGTACGTTAAGACTGCTTCTTTCTGATGCTCCTCTCCAGACGGAGTTCCCTCTGGAGAGACCTCCAGAGGGGATTTCTTATCCAAAGAGTATTATATAATCCAATCCTTCCATCCTGATCTTATCTTTTATACACGTGTCGACTCTTTATTAAGTGACATTTTTAGGCCGCATCATCTACTCCCCCCTACTCTCGTAAAAGGGAGCCATCTTTTGTGAGAGTAGAAAAATTTTCCTAGAGCTTATTACAAAGGTCATTCTGGAGAGACGTGTATTGTTCCTGCTTCGGAGAGGAAGTTTTAAAACATGTCCTTCTCCAAAGGCTTTTCCCGCCTCCGATTCTGGGAGACTTTTCGGTTTCCGCGCGTGGGCTCCACGTGATTACTTTTCTCTCTCCTTTGTTATCCTCCCGAGGAAAACCCTCGATTCTTCCCCTTATATCTCCTCATTTACTTCACGCAACCACCCCCTTTTTCCTCTCTTCACTTTTCAAATTTCGTTCTTCCCAAAAATTTCTCATCGTCTTCATCCTTCTTCTCCGGTGTTCTTCATCTCGAGTTTCTGCCGTCGCCAGCCGCCTCGTCTGATTCCATAGCCCTTCCACTCAAGGTAACCCAGCTATCCTTCTGTTCTTCTTTTATTATCACTGTAAATCGATGTCCAATCCTCTCTCCCCACCGGAAGCTGCTAGCCAAAACTCCTCTGAAGTGACTCTCTCTCTGATGGGGAGTCCAGAGAATAGGATTTCCCCCGCTTCCCAAATGGACCATACTCACCTAGTTAACCTCGCTCATGCCTATGGTTTTCCGTCGGAGTACGCTTTTCGCGCTCCTCGCTCGAATGAACGCCCAGATATCTCCCAGCCTCGAACTCTTGCTTTTTTTGAAGCACATCTTAGGGCAGGACTACGATTTCCGATTCATCCCTATTTGGCTGCCATATCCACCCGCATGCAGATCCCTCTTAACCAGTTTACTCCGAATGCTATCCGTACCATGATAGGTTTTTTCATCTTGGTAAAGGGGAATGGGGGTGATCCGTCTGCCGAATTATTTCTGAGCCAACATTCTTGTAAGGTGAATGATGGTTTTTTCTATGTTAGTGGGCGAAGGTCCCGTGTTTGTAAATTTCTGAAAAAACTCCATGAGGAAGACTCATCTTGGCGAGATTATTATTTCTTTGCTACCAGCCCCACTGATTGGCCATTTCCTCACGGGGATTGGTTATTCCACAATCCCGGAGTAATTCCTCCTCCTCTAAAAGCTTAATCTGTTTCCAATCACACTATTATGAGCAATCTCAATACTCATATCCGTTTGCACGACTATTTCGATGTTATTGGCATTTGCAACAATCCTCGCATCCTCTCCCACTTCGGCTTTTGTCCTCAAGATTTTCCCTTAGATTCTCGGGATGGTAAAAAATCTTCTATTGCTGTATTTTATTTCTTACGCGTGGTTGTTTTCTGAGTTCTGAAAATTTTCTTGATGATTTGTAGCAATGAGTTGGTTAACTCATATCTCCCGAGATGCCCCTGCTCTCAGCATAATGAAGACCCCTATGCTATCCGCTCTAGAAGATCCTCCAAAGCCTCCTCCGTCTCCCGCTCTCGAGAGCTCTGTAAAGACTCCGGCTCCAGAGGGTTCTTCGAAAATTCCTCCTCTCCCTAGTTCTTCTACTCAGGTCCCGGGTTCAGTTGCCAAAAGAACCCGTTCCTCTGCCAATGCTTTCTTTTCTGACTGTGGTACATCTAAGAAGAAGAAGGGGAAAGCTACCCGTGCTGATAAGGGAACTCCTCCTTCTACTGTATACGAGCCTCTCCATCGCCTCATTGACCGATATCCTGCTCCTCCGGATGCTGAGTTATCCGATACGCCCCTTCCTGAGGATCGACTGATCCATGGCGCTCATCTTCTTTCTGAGGTATTTTCTGGCATTTTCCATTTTTATAATCTTTGCCTTCTTCATATCTTCAAGCGTTATTTCCTTTTCCTTTGTAGTTTGGTCTTACTTATGCTAAGATACTCGACCAAGGCGTTGAGATGGTAGCTGAGCTTGAACTTCTCCGGGCTGAAGCGTCCTCTTTCCAGTCAACCCTCAAGGGTATCACCACGGAGAAAGATAAAGCCCATAAGCGAGCTCAAGCTCTATCCGAGGAGTTGTCTCTCTTACAGACTCAGAGCAAGCAGGATGTAGCCAGGATTAAGCGCCTGGTGCTAGAGGTGGAGCGGATGGAGCGCGAGCTGCCAGATGTCGGAGTGCAGGCTTGCATTAAGTCCTTATTCACTTCTTCTTTGGGTCAATGGATAGAGTGAAGAATGAGGATAAGGCTTATCATTTGACTTGGTTCCCAAGATAAAGGAGGATAAGGCTTATCTTTTATCCAGTCTAAGCCAAAAATGGCGGCAGTCCCCTACATTCACGGTCCACAACTGTACGTTAAGACTGCTTCTTTCTGATGCTCCTCTCCAGACGGAGTTCCCTCTGGAGAGACCTCCAGAGGGGATTTCTTATCCAAAGAGTATTATATAATCCAATCCTTCCATCCTGATCTTATCTTTTATACACGTGTCGACTCTTTATTAAGTGACATTTTTAGGCCGCATCAATTATATTGTGAAAAAATCTTGAGTTTGCATCTCCTTCCAGGATCCATTTGGTTTTTGCCTTTTGGAAGAGGAAGGAGTCACGAATCTGAAGGTGAATGGATAGAGTGAAGAATGAGTTGGCTCATTCAAAGCCTCTTCCGCGTTCAGCCCAAATGTTTCATCCGCCTTATCCAGCTCTTCGATCTTCTGTTTATTGGCCTTTATGATTGATTAGAGGTTCCCAAAAACATTTTTATTCCAACTTTTCAAATCTGATTTCAGTAGTTTGATCTTCTCCTTCATTACATAGCGTCCCCAACCTGATACAACGTATTCCGACCATTTAAGTTTGATGAATTCTGCGAAGTTGTCGTGGTTTTGCCAGCACTTAAAGAACCTGAATGGTCTCTGGCCCTAGTCCTTGAAGCCCAGGTCCGATAAATTGGATAGTGGTCTGAGACAGAACGTCGTAATCCTCTAAATACTTTGTCGAGCCATTTGGATACCCAATTATTATTATCGAGCATTCTGTCTAAGTGGCTATTGCACGAGCCATTCAGTCAATACCAAGTGTACTTACGCCCTATTAGTGTGATATCAAGTAGATTACTCTTGGTTAGGAATTCATTGAACATAGGAATGTCCTTGTTGGTGTTGCCTCCTCCAGTTTCATCTCTTTCATTGGCCACTTTGACTTAATTAAAATAATGGGCATACTAGATCATTGTTCCCCTGTACCGTAGCAATATAGATTAGGTTCCATAACACTCTCTTTTCTTCGTGTTGGCAAGGAGCATACGCATTTAAAATGATGCATTTTGTTCTGTTGCCTTAATGAACCCCTCTACAACGAGTACCCTTTTTTCATGCCAGTAGCTACTGGCTTGGAAGGTTTTAGTGTTCCAGCGTGAAATCAGACCACCCGATCTTCCTTCTGAGGCCCTGCTAGCCCATCCAAAATTGTCGCCTCCTCCCCAGAGTCCCCGATAAATTCCCCAATTCACCCTCTCTAGTCTTGTTTCCTGTATGCAGCAGAAGTCGATCTTCATTTTAATGCCTAACTCCCTCAGTTCTATCCTCTTTTCTCCTGCTCCAATTCCTCTTATATTACAACTTAAGACTTTCATTGACTAATTTGGTTAATACTCTTATTCATAGATTTCGAGAGGGGGTTATGAGAATCTTTATCTTTCCAGATTAGCCTTTCCATTTGTTTTTTAATGCCTACTTTCGACCCCGTAACCACTATACCCAGCATCTCACCTACTTCTTAGGTTGCTTCTACCTCGTCTCTGATTTCCAGTTCCATTAATTTTGCCTCCCAACGGATTTTTTAGAAACTCTTGTTGATTTTGATTTTTCTCTTTCGATTGTTACGTTGTTTCTTTTTCTTGCTCTCCTTATGGTTGGTTGTGTCCATTGTCGCGATTGAGTAGGCCTTGCTTGATGGGAGGGGTGAGTTCTCGAAATCCTCATCTTCGTGGGGTTGGGCCTGATCATTCGATCCTGAGTCGATCGATCAGTGGGTTGAGATATTTAAGTCCAGACCGGAGGGAATAATGGGTTGAGACTTGGACCCAGCTTGTTTTATTCCTAAATGACATTTAACTTTTGGGGCTGACTATTTACACATCCAATCCGGTTTAGAACACACACCCACCCACTTTAATAATATAATAATCATGGAAAAAAAGAAAAACACCCTTTTAATAAAATGTATCATACTAAATACACCCCCTTACTAAACGCACCCACTCCTCCCCCCCTCCTACTTTCTGTAGAAGTGACCGAAAAAAATTCCCAACCACCACCACTACTTCCGACCGCTGCCGTCACTATTTCCGACATCCAATATCATCCAAACCAAAAAAAAAAAACTTAGAAACTCAGAATTTTTTTTATAATTTTCGACACACCAGGGTCGACCATATAAACTCTCGTCGATGTCGACGAGAGTGTATAAGGTCGACACTGGTGTGTCGAAAAAATTGTAATTTTTTTTTTAATTTTTGACCATTTGTGGTCGACCATATACACTATCGTCGAAAAATTGTTTTCGACGATAGTGTATATGGTCGACCACAAATGGTCGAAAATTAAAAAAAATAAGAGAACTTGTTGCATGCAGGGTATTTTTTGGGGGTGGGGGAGCAGCGTGCAGTGGTTTTTTTTTTTTAGGGGGTGGGTTCGTGGGGTGGGAAGGGAAGGGAAGGGAGGGATGGGGAGCATTTTTTGTAGGAAAAAAATAACAGAAGAAAAGAGAGGGAGGGCGGTGGTAGAGGCGGGTGGCGACGGCCCCTGTGGGGCCGTGGTTGGCGACGAAGAGCTTGGGTGGGGCAGTGGCGGTTGGGTGAGAAAGGAGAAGTGGAGCGGGGAAGAATAAATAGGGTGGGGGAGGAAGAAGATAAATTAGAGTTTTTGGGGTAGAGTGTGTTTAGTAAATAATTGTTTGAGACAAAAGGGTATTTAGGACAATTCGAGGGGGTGCATCTATCCTTACAAATTTTAGGGGGTGCATCAATCGGGGTGTGTTCTCAACGTAAATGGAGATGGAAATAGTCAAACCCTCTTTTCAAGGAATTGGGCTTATTGGGCTGAGGCCCACACCTGGACAAATATGATACTCCCTCCGTCCAATTTTATTATGCCCACTTCTTCGGGCACGAGTTTTAATGAATATTGATTAGTTTATGAATAAAGTAGATAAGTTGGGGGTATGATGGGATGTTGTGGGGTCCATTTATAAGTAAAGTGATTGTTTATGAATAAAGTTAGTGGTAGTTTGAGTAAATAAGTGATGGTTGGAGGATGAAGATAAAGTAGTGTGAATAGTATTATTTCCAAAAAGGGAATGGGTATAATAAAATTGGACAACCAAAAAAGGAAAGTGAGAATAATGAAATTGGACGGAGGGAGTAAAAGATTTGCTTAGATGTAAGCCCCACTTCCGCCGCCTTATTGTTGTTTCTCGAGGGCGCGTACGACCTGGCCTCGGGGAGGGTGACTGGGATTCTCACACCAGGGGAACAAATTGAATGCTCTTTTGTTGCGTTGGGGCTTGGTTTTTTATTCATATATTGGTGGAAAGAATGTGATATATATTAGAGAATATAATAGAACAATATATTATAGAAATAGTGTAATGTATTATAGGAATAGTATAATATATTATATGTAGCAATCTTTTAATTATGGTTTATATTTATTTCTTTATTTATCTATTTCATTGTGTATCTCACATGTAATCTCTATATATAGTGGACCACTTTTATCATCTCATTAACGGTGATTGAATATAATTCTCACATGGTATCAGAGCTGGTATTTTCACATGGTATTAGCCTAATACACTGAAACCCTTCTCTCCTCCTCCCTATTTTTCTTTTCTCCTCCTCCCTATTTTTTCGGCGTCTCTGACGGGCTGGTATCCCCCGTCGCCGCCTTGCCCCTTCCCCCTTCTCAATTTTTTCGGCGTCCTCGACGAGCAGGTATCCCTCGTCGCCGCCTTATTTTTTTGTTTTTTGTTTTATCTCGAACGAGCTGGTCTCCCTCGTTCTCTCTCCCGACCGCTTTTAGCCGCCGCCGATGAGCTTGTATTCCTCGTCCCCCTTCTTCTTCTTCTTGAACGAGTTGGTCTCCCTCGTTCCCTCTCTTGGCCGCTTTTAGCCGCCACCGACGAGCTTGTATTCCTCGTCCCCCTTCTTCTTCTCGAGCGAGATAGTCTCCTCGTCTCCATTTCTTCTTCTTCTTGAGCGAGCAAGTCTCCTCGTCCCCCCTAATCTTTTTTTATTCGAGCGAGCACGTCTCCTCGTCCCCTCTCATGGTCGATCAAGTTATCTCCATGACTGTCTTCACACATATAGTGTTAGACACACTCCCCTACACTTTAATTTTCTCTATAGCTTCACGCTACATCTTTCTTCTTCTACTTTCCTCTCTCTGTAGAGATCCCATGACCGACTTTATTGGCTTCGTGCCATTCCTAGCTATCTTGTTTTTGCTAGGTTCAATTGCTTCCACAAAACTTGCAAGTGTTTCTTGCCTAATTTTTTGTCAGCATTCGTCCTTCAAAGGATTTCGGTGTTTCGATCCATTTGCTTCCCGCTTTTGTGCGCCTTGGCATGCTCTATCTAGTGATTCCGAATTTCCGTTATTTCTCCTGTTGTATGACAACAAAAGTGATTGGTTTTGCAGATGTCTTCACCAAGTTTCTATCTCAAACTCGCTTCAGATTGTTCCATGCCAAGCTCGTGTTCATTTACATTCCCAGCTTCGCTTGATCGGGGGTATTAAAGAATATAATAGAATAATATATTATAGGAATAGTATAATATATTATATGTAGCAATCTTTTATTTATGATTTATATTTATTTCCTTGTGTATCTCACGTGTAATTTCTTTATATTTATTTCCTTGTTTATCTATTTCCTTGTGTATCTCACCTGTAATCTCTATATATATTGGACCACTCTTATCATCTCATTAATAGTGATTGAATATAATTCTCACAATATATTTGCAAGCTTATGGTAAAAGTCTTTTATGCATTGGCACGAGAGATCCATCAAACACATTTGTATCCTAAACACTTTGAGTGTATTGAGTGAATCATTTGTGAGGTGTTTAGATCTTTTTGTTATGAATTCGATTCAATTTTTGATGTGATTTGCATAAGTATAGGTGAATGAGAGTTGTCTTGAGAAAAATGAGTTTTCGTTGAATGGGAAAATGTTTTGGATGAGCAAAGGAAGATGAGAGGAGTGAGATGATGAATTTTGAGTTTTAGCATGCTCGAGGACAAGTTTTGTCCAAGTGTGGAGGAATTTGATAGGGTGCATAAAGTACAAATATATTGTCATATTTTCCCATAATTTAGATTTCAATTAATCCTTAAATGTTTGTTTTGATCATATTTATATCTTGTAGGATTTAATTGATGTTCGAGATGATTTGGAGTAATTTTTAAAGAAGAAAAAATTGAGTCTCCAATGAAAAGATATCAGGAGAAGCCTTTGCATAAGACGTGCGCACGCGTAAAGTCCTGATTAGAATTTACACAAGTGGCAATCGATACTCTAATTTATTTTATATTTATATTTTAGATTAATTAATAAGTATTTGTTTTAGATAACGGTATAGTTAGTTTTTAATATATCAACGTCTCTCTCCTTCTTCATTGAGAGAGAACCCAATTCCCAGAAACGCTTACTCTCACGCTCTAAATTTTTTAGATATTTTCTATGAAGCATTTTATTTTATATTTTATTATGAGTGGTTAAATTATTAATCTAGCTATGGATGATTGTAGATTGATTCTATACAATGGGAGATTTAACTAGTTTTTCATTCTCTTTTATTCTACATTATTTATATATCTTTGTATTCGATTATATTGTTTGACGAGTTGTTTAAACTGATGACTTGATGGATTCGTGAAAATGATATGTGCCAATTAGAATGTTGAATCCGTAATTGTTTAATTATTCTAATTTTTGTGGCAAGTAGCATAATTGTTGTGGCAATTAGAACGTAGACCCGCTCTGATACCACTCTGTCACATTCTAAATTTAAAAATATTGACCTTTCTAAAAGTAGTTAAAATAACTAATTTTAAACACGACAAACATTTGAGTCTTAAATTTACAATGGTAAAATAAAGGGACGTAACGACTAATATAAATAAAATCACGATAAGTATTGCAGCGGAAATGATTATAATATAATTTAAGTGGAAATTACCATTTAATTATTTAACTAATTTTTTTTTAAAGAAAACCAATATCCAAGTAAAGAAACATAAAATGATTATAAAATATCGTCTCACATCACCACTTCTCACGCGTCGTCGAACTCTTTAACCTGAAATTGTTAAAAATAAGGGGTGAGCAAACCACAGCTCAGTGGAGACAAGCTTGCCAAACTAAATACAATAAGCAATTAAATTATCACAAACCTAAACATGCATTTAATGTATTGCCACTTCTCAACTTCTCGTTCAAAAAGGCCAGAAGACCTACTTCTCAACTTCTCGTTTATAAAGGTCAGATGACCTATTTGTCCCATCTTCTCGTTTATAAAGGTTAGATGACCTGTTTGTCTCAACTTCTCGTTTATAAAGGTCATAAGACTTGTTTGTCTCAACTTCTCAACTTCTCATACATAATTCACATTAGTAACAATGAAATTACAAATCGCATTTAATAATGACAAACAATTAAATAGAAATCTTCACCTCGATAGATGAACGTGGAAGTGATACGTGAATGTTTCGTATGAAATAGTTCTTGTAATTATCGTCGCCTTGTCGTGATACATAAAATTGTATTTTCTTTTAAACTATATTAAATTCTAAAACAATATTAATATAATAATTGAAAGACTTGTAATTGCATTATGTGTTCCTTATCATTTCGGCTCATATATATATATATATCATTGGTATTTAATGTGAGGGAAGCAAAAATATAAATATGAATATGTATGTTACAAAACTTACATCAATTAACTTAAATACTAGAAACGCATGGGGGGTCCAAACAATAAAAAGTTACATAAGTTACATGTAACGTAAGGGTGTTATTATATCTCTAAAGAAGTTCCCTTTTCCTTCGCCGCGGCTTTGTCTCTAAGGAGGGTTTACTGCGGGAAGGTTTTTAACGGGGCTTCGGTCTCTTGAGCGGATTGTGCTCATATGACTCTAGGTTGTTACAGCAATAAAAGAATAAATTTATATATATGTAAGGGTGTTATAATATTAAAATCTATATTTTATATGTAAATCAGTTAATACAATTACTTGTAAAATAGATATACACGCATATATCTCTATCTATATTATATATTATAATTTTTCTTTTGATATAATATATAAATTAATTATTTAGTAAATTAATTTCTATTTTTATTATTATAAAATTCTTGGGTATTACAATACAATGGGAGATTTAACTAGTTTTTCATTCTCTTTTACTCTACATTATTTATATATCTTTGTATTCGATTATATTGTTTGACGAGTTGTTTAAACTGATCACTTGATAGATTCGTGAAAATGATATGTGCCAATTAGAATGTTGAATCCGTAATTGTTTAATTATTCTAATCTTTGTGGCAAATAGTATAATTGTTATGGGAGTTATATAATCTAATCTAAATGAACTTACATGTGCGTTTGTTGGCTAGAATTTGATCTTTCTAAATTGAATGTTGTTGGTAAATTAAATTTTACGATAAGCAATTAAATTATCACAAACGTAAACATGCATTTAATGTATTGCCACTTCTCAACTTCTCGTTCATAAAGGTCAGAAGACCTACTTCTCAACTTCTCGTTTATAAAGGTCAGATGACCTGTTTGTCTCATCTTCTCGTTTATAAAGGTCAGATGACCTGTTTGTCTCAACTTCTCGTTTATAAAGGTCATAAGACTTGTTTGTCTAAACTTCTCAACTTCTCATACATAATTCACATTAGTAACAATAAAATTACAAATCACATTTAATAATGACAAACAATTAAATAGAAATCTCCACCTCGATAGATGAACGTGGAAGTGATACGTGAATGTTTCGTATGAAATAGTTCTTGTAATTATCGTCGCCTTGTCGTGATACATAAAATTGTATTTTCTTTTAAACTATATTAAATTCTAAAACAATACTAATATAATAATTGAAAGACTTGTAATTGCATTATGTGTTCCTTATCATTTCGGCTCATATATATATATATATCATTGGTATTTAATGTGAGGGAAGCAAAAATATAAATATGAATATGTATGTTACAAAACTTACATCAATTAACTTAAATACTAGAAACGCATGGGGGGTCCAAACAATAAAAAGTTACATAAGTTACATGTAACGTAAGGGTGTTATTATATCTCTAAAGAAGTTCCCTTTTCCTTCGCCGCGGCTTTGTCTCTAAGGAGGGTTTACTGCGGGAAGGTTTTTAACGGGGCTTCGGTCTCTTGAGCGGATTGTGCTCATATGACTCTAGGTTGTTACAGCAATAAAAGAATAAATTTATATATATGTAAGGGTGTTATAATATTAAAATCTATATTTTATATGTAAATCAGTTAATACAATTACTTGTAAAATAGATATACACGCATATATCTCTATCTATATTATATATTATAATTTTTCTTTTGATATAATATATAAATTAATTATTTAGTAAATTAATTTCTATTTTTATTATTATAAAATTCTTGGGTATTACAATACAATGGGAGATTTAACTAGTTTTTCATTCTCTTTTACTCTACATTATTTATATATCTTTGTATTCGATTATATTGTTTGACGAGTTGTTTAAACTGATCACTTGATAGATTCGTGAAAATGATATGTGCCAATTAGAATGTTGAATCCGTAATTGTTTAATTATTCTAATCTTTGTGGCAAATAGTATAATTGTTATGGGAGTTATATAATCTAATCTAAATGAACTTACATGTGCGTTTGTTGGCTAGAATTTGATCTTTCTAAATTGAATGTTGTTGGTAAATTAAATTTTACGATAAGCAATTAAATTATCACAAACGTAAACATGCATTTAATGTATTGCCACTTCTCAACTTCTCGTTCATAAAGGTCAGAAGACCTACTTCTCAACTTCTCGTTTATAAAGGTCAGATGACCTGTTTGTCTCATCTTCTCGTTTATAAAGGTCAGATGACCTGTTTGTCTCAACTTCTCGTTTATAAAGGTCATAAGACTTGTTTGTCTAAACTTCTCAACTTCTCATACATAATTCACATTAGTAACAATAAAATTACAAATCACATTTAATAATGACAAACAATTAAATAGAAATCTCCACCTCGATAGATGAACGTGGAAGTGATACGTGAATGTTTCGTATGAAATAGTTCTTGTAATTATCGTCGCCTTGTCGTGATACATAAAATTGTATTTTCTTTTAAACTATATTAAATTCTAAAACAATACTAATATAATAATTGAAAGACTTGTAATTGCATTATGTGTTCCTTATCATTTCGGCTCATACATCTATAAATATATAATACACCTACAACTTTTCATCTTTAGTTTCCCAATTTTGTTTTAGCCGTTGATCTCAATATATCATCTAATCTTGACCGTACACATGTACATATTATCTAACAAACTTTGACTATTTTATTTATTGCTTATTAATTATTTATCAATTTGGAGCATATTATAAGGCATATTTATCATATTATTAATTGCAAAATTTCAAGAGATATGAATTCTTCACATATTTAAAACGCAGATCAATCACTTTTTTCATATCGATTGCAACGCAGTTCTATGGCCGAAAAATTCAATTCGTGCATCAAGTTGAAGATCTCAAATGGCGTGGCCCTCTATATGAGATGATTACAATACTTGAGTTTTGAGAATTGTAAAACTTGTATTTGAGTGTTAGAAAGAAGAGAATGTGAATTAATTAGTTTGTTGTGATAATTATATATTGTTTATTAGATTTTTTCAGAAGAAATTCACATGTGTTGAATGACTTGTATTCTTGAATTTGTAAAATTATACGATATGCGACTTCTGCTCTAGCGGAATGACATGGCAAATGATGGGAATAATATAACTCATCATCAACATATGCATTTGGTTATCCTCTATATCTTCATTTTTGTTTTCTTCATTAAGATGATCTTCTAACATTTTAATTGGTTGTTCGGTCATTGATAGTATTTAATCATTTTCGTCATAACAGTTCATTTTGTTTTGCTAATTATGATAATTAGTTTGACAATTAATTGTTATTAAATCCATTAATTGTATACTAATTCATTTTCACATTTTATAATGAAACATAGATATTTGGATTAGTTTCTTAAATTTATGATAAATTATTTTGTATAGTCAATTTATATTTTATATCATCATTTCATTATTCTTTTTTATCATCTCATTTTTTTTTCATTTTCTGTTTGATTTTGTAGGTGTTTGTATTAGTGTTTTGTGAATTTTAGACGTGTTATTCTAGAATTATGTAGATTTCATAATTGTCGAATATGTATTTGAAAAGTATAGATATTAACGTTCGTTGTAAAAAAAATGTATTCATCGGAATTTGAAGATTTATCGAATTTTTTCAATCCATTCATCATATATTTGAAGATTTTGAAGTTTTTCACCTTAAGTTTGAAGATTTGTAGAAGTTTTCTATATTATTTGGATTTTAGTTGTAATAGTGTTTTTTTAAGGGATTAAAGTTTTTTTTAGTCCATTAAGTTTGACAATTTCTTATTTTGGTCCAGACGGTTTACACTTTTTGATTTTAGTCCTTTATGTTTGTATAAATTTTGAAATTGATCCGTCGACCTGTCATAGCAGTTAACTAAAAGGTCAATACTGATGTGACATTTAATTAATTTTTTTTAATTTCTTTATATAGGTGTTATGTACTTTTGTAGGTTAAGTTTGACATTTCTAATTATATGGTTTTTTGAAAATAAAATCTATAAATATATAATACACCTACAACTTTCCATCTTTAGTTTGCCACCTTTTTTTTTGAGCCGTTGATCTCAATATATCATCTAATCTTGACCGTACACATGTACATATTATCTAACAAACTTTGACTTTTTTATTTATTGCTTATTAATTATTTATCAATTTGGAGCATATTATAAGGCATATTTATCATATTATTAATTGCAAAATTTTAAGAGGTATGCATTCTTCACCTATTTAAAACGCAGATCAATCACTTTTTTCATATCGATTGCAACGCAGTTCTATGGCCGAAAAATTCAATTCGTGCATCAAGTTGAAGATCTCAAATGGCGTGGCCCTCTATATGAGATGATTACAATACTTGAGTTTTGAGAATTGTAAAACTTGTATTTGAGTGTTAGAAAGATGAGAATGTGAATTAATTAGTTTGTTAATTGTGATAATTATATATTGTTTATTAGATTTTTTCAGAAGAAATTCACATGTGTTGAATGACTTGTATTCTTGAATTTGTAAAATTATACGATATGCGACTTCTGCTCTAGCGGAATGACATGGCAAATGATGGGAATAATATAACTCATCATCAACATATGCATTTGGTTATCTTCTATATCTTCATTTTTGTTTTCTTCATTAAGATGATCTTCTAACATTTTGGTTGTTCGATCATTGATAGTATTTAATCATTTTCGTCATAACAGTTCATTTTGTTTTGCTAATTATGATAATTAGTTTGACAATTAATTTTTATTAAATCCATTAATTGTATATTAATTCATTTTCACATTTTATAATGAAACATAGATATTTGGATTAGTTTCTTATATTTGTGATAAATTATTTTGTATAGTCAATTTATATTTTATATCATCATTTCATTATTCTTTTTTATCATCTCATTTTTTTTTTCATTTTCTGTTTGATTTTGTAGGTGTTTGAATTAGTGTTTTGTGAATTTTAGACGTGTTATTCTAGAATTATGTAGATTTCATAATTGCCGAATATGTATTTGAAAAGTATAGATATTAACGTTCGTTGTAAAAAAAATGTATTCATCGGAATTTGAAGATTTGTCGAATTTTTTCAATCCATTCATCATATATTTGAAGATTTTGAAGTTTTTCACCTTAAGTTTGAAGATTTGTAGAAGTTTTCTATATTATTTGGATTTTAGTTGTAATAGTGTTTTTTTAAGGGATTAAAGTTTTTTTTAGTCCATTAAGTTTGACTCTTTTTTATTTTGGTCCAGACGGTTTACACTTTTTGATTTTAGTCCTTTGTGTTTGTATAAATTTTGAAATTGATCCGTCGACCTGTCATAGCAGTTAACTAAAAGGTCAATACTGATGTGACATTTAATTAATTTTTTTTAATTTCTTTATATAGGTGTTATGTACTTTTGTAGGTTAAGTTTGACATTTCTAATTATATGGTTATTTGAAAATAAAATCTATAAATATATAATACACCTACAACTTTCCATCTTTAGTTTGCCACCTTTTTTTTTAAGCCGTTGATCTCAATATATCATCTAATCTTGACCGTACACATGTACATATTATCTAACAAACTTTGACTTTTTTATTTATTGCTTATTAATTATTTATCAATTTGGAGCATATTATAAGGCATATTTATCATATTATTAATTGCAAAATTTTAAGAGGTATGCATTCTTCACCTATTTAAAACGCAGATCAATCACTTTTTTCATATCGATTGCAACGCAGTTCTATGGCCGAAAAATTCAATTCGTGCATCAAGTTGAAGATCTCAAATGGCGTGGCCCTCTATATGAGATGATTACAATACTTGAGTTTTGAGAATTGTAAAACTTGTATTTGAGTGTTAGAAAGATGAGAATGTGAATTAATTAGTTTGTTAATTGTGATAATTATATATTGTTTATTAGATTTTTTAAGAAGAAATTCACATGTGTTGAATGACTTGTATTCTTGAATTTGTAAAATTATACGATATGCGACTTCTGCTCTAGCGGAATGACATGGCAAATGATGGGAATAATATAACTCATCATCAACATATGCATTTGGTTATCTTCTATATCTTCATTTTTTTTTTCTTCATTAAGATGATCTTCTAACATTTTGGTTGTTCGATCATTGATAGTATTTAATCATTTTCGTCATAACAGTTCATTTTGTATTGCTAATTATGATAATTAGTTTGACAATTAATTTTTATTAAATCCATTAATTGTATATTAATTCATTTTCACATTTTATAATGAAACATAGATATTTGGATTAGTTTCTTATATTTATGATAAATTATTTTGTATAGTCAATTTATATTTTATATCATCATTTCATTATTCTTTTTTATCATCTCATTTTTTTTTTCATTTTCTGTTTGATTTTGTAGGTGTTTGAATTAGTGTTTTGTGAATTTTAGACGTGTTATTCTAGAATTATGTAGATTTCATAATTGTCGAATATGTATTTGAAAAGTATAGATATTAACGTTCGTTGTAAAAAAAATGTATTCATCGGAATTTGAAGATTTGTCGAATTTTTTCAATCCATTCATCATATATTTGAAGATTTTGAAGTTTTTCACCTTAAGTTTGAAGATTTGTAGAAGTTTTCTATATTATTTGGATTTTAGTTGTAATAGTGTTTTTTTAAGGGATTAAAGTTTTTTTTAGTCCATTAAGTTTGACTCTTTTTTATTTTGGTCTAGACGGTTTACACTTTTTGATTTTAGTCCTTTATGTTTGTATAAATTTTGAAATTGATCCGTCGACCTGTCATAGCAGTTAACTAAAAGGTCAATACTGATGTGACATTTAATTAATTTTTTTTAATTTCTTTATATAGGTGTTATGTACTTTTGTAGGTTAAGTTTGACATTTCTAATTATATGGTTATTTGAAAATAAAATCTATAAATATATAATACACCTACAACTTTCCATCTTTAGTTTGCCACCTTTTTTTTTGAGCCGTTGATCTCAATATATCATCTAATCTTGACCGTACACATGTACATATTATCTAACAAACTTTGACTTTTTTATTTATTGCTTATTAATTATTTATCAATTTGGAGCATATTATAAGGCATATTTATCATATTATTAATTGCAAAATTTTAAGAGGTATGCATTCTTCACCTATTTAAAACGCAGATCAATCACTTTTTTCATATCGATTGCAACGCAGTTCTATGGCCGAAAAATTCAATTCGTGCATCAAGTTGAAGATCTCAAATGGCGTGGCCCTCTATATGAGATGATTACAATACTTGAGTTTTGAGAATTGTAAAACTTGTATTTGAGTGTTAGAAAGATGAGAATGTGAATTAATTAGTTTGTTAATTGTGATAATTATATATTGTTTATTAGATTTTTTAAGAAGAAATTCACATGTGTTGAATGACTTGTATTCTTGAATTTGTAAAATTATACGATATGCGACTTCTGCTCTAGCGGAATGACATGGCAAATGATGGGAATAATATAACTCATCATCAACATATGCATTTGGTTATCTTCTATATCTTCATTTTTGTTTTCTTCATTAAGATGATCTTCTAACATTTTGGTTGTTCGATCATTGATAGTATTTAATCATTTTCGTCATAACAGTTCATTTTGTATTGCTAATTATGATAATTAGTTTGACAATTAATTTTTATTAAATCCATTAATTGTATATTAATTCATTTTCACATTTTATAATGAAACATAGATATTTGGATTAGTTTCTTATATTTATGATAAATTATTTTGTATAGTCAATTTATATTTTATATCATCATTTCATTATTCTTTTTTATCATCTCATTTTTTTTTTCATTTTCTGTTTGATTTTGTAGGTGTTTGAATTAGTGTTTTGTGAATTTTAGACGTGTTATTCTAGAATTATGTAGATTTCATAATTGTCGAATATGTATTTGAAAAGTATAGATATTAACGTTCGTTGTAAAAAAAATGTATTCATCGGAATTTGAAGATTTGTCGAATTTTTTCAATCCATTCATCATATATTTGAAGATTTTGAAGTTTTTCACCTTAAGTTTGAAGATTTGTAGAAGTTTTCTATATTATTTGGATTTTAGTTGTAATAGTGTTTTTTTAAGGGATTAAAGTTTTTTTTAGTCCATTAAGTTTGACTCTTTTTTATTTTGGTCTAGACGGTTTACACTTTTTGATTTTAGTCCTTTATGTTTGTATAAATTTTGAAATTGATCCGTCGACCTGTCATAGCAGTTAACTAAAAGGTCAATACTGATGTGACATTTAATTAATTTTTTTTAATTTCTTTATATAGGTGTTATGTACTTTTGTAGGTTAAGTTTGACATTTCTAATTATATGGTTATTTGAAAATAAAATCTATAAATATATAATACACCTACAACTTTCCATCTTTAGTTTGCCACCTTTTTTTTTGAGCCGTTGATCTCAATATATCATCTAATCTTGACCGTACACATGTACATATTATCTAACAAACTTTGACTTTTTTATTTATTGCTTATTAATTATTTATCAATTTGGAGCATATTATAAGGCATATTTATCATATTATTAATTGCAAAATTTTAAGAGGTATGCATTCTTCACCTATTTAAAACGCAGATCAATCACTTTTTTCATATCGATTGCAACGCAGTTCTATGGCCGAAAAATTCAATTCGTGCATCAAGTTGAAGATCTCAAATGGCGTGGCCCTCTATATGAGATGATTACAATACTTGAGTTTTGAGAATTGTAAAACTTGTATTTGAGTGTTAGAAAGATGAGAATGTGAATTAATTAGTTTGTTGTGATAATTATATATTGTTTATTAGATTTTTTCAGAAGAAATTCACATGTGTTGAATGACTTGTATTCTTGAATTTGTAAAATTATACGATATGCGACTTCTGCTCTAGCGGAATGACATGGCAAATGATGGGAATAATATAACTCATCATCAACATATGCATTTGGTTATCTTCTATATCTTCATTTTTGTTTTCTTCATTAAGATGATCTTCTAACATTTTGGTTGTTCGATCATTGATAGTATTTAATCATTTTCGTCATAACAGTTCATTTTGTTTTGCTAATTATGATAATTAGTTTGACAATTAATTTTTATTAAATCCATTAATTGTATATTAATTCATTTTCACATTTTATAATGAAACATAGATATTTGGATTAGTTTCTTATATTTGTGATAAATTATTTTGTATAGTCAATTTATATTTTATATCATCATTTCATTATTCTTTTTTATCATCTCATTTTTTTTTTCATTTTCTGTTTGATTTTGTAGGTGTTTGAATTAGTGTTTTGTGAATTTTAGACGTGTTATTCTAGAATTATGTAGATTTCATAATTGCCGAATATGTATTTGAAAAGTATAGATATTAACGTTCGTTGTAAAAAAAATGTATTCATCGGAATTTGAAGATTTGTCGAATTTTTTCAATCCATTCATCATATATTTGAAGATTTTGAAGTTTTTCACCTTAAGTTTGAAGATTTGTAGAAGTTTTCTATATTATTTGGATTTTAGTTGTAATAGTGTTTTTTTAAGGGATTAAAGTTTTTTTTAGTCCATTAAGTTTGACTCTTTTTTATTTTGGTCCAGACGGTTTACACTTTTTGATTTTAGTCCTTTATGTTTGTATAAATTTTGAAATTGATCCGTCGACCTGTCATAGCAGTTAACTAAAAGGTCAATACTGATGTGACATTTAATTAATTTTTTTTAATTTCTTTATATAGGTGTTATGTACTTTTGTAGGTTAAGTTTGACATTTCTAATTATATGGTTATTTGAAAATAAAATCTATAAATATATAATACACCTACAACTTTCCATCTTTAGTTTGCCACCTTTTTTTTTGAGCCGTTGATCTCAATATATCATCTAATCTTGACCGTACACATGTACATATTATCTAACAAACTTTGACTTTTTTATTTATTGCTTATTAATTATTTATCAATTTGAAGCATATTATAAGGCATATTTATCATATTATTAATTGCAAAATTTTAAGAGGTATGCATTCTTCACCTATTTAAAACGCAGATCAATCACTTTTTTCATATCGATTGCAACGCAGTTCTATGGCCGAAAAATTCAATTCGTGCATCAAGTTGAAGATCTCAAATGGCGTGGCCCTCTATATGAGATGATTACAATACTTGAGTTTTGAGAATTGTAAAACTTGTATTTGAGTGTTAGAAAGATGAGAATGTGAATTAATTAGTTTGTTAATTGTGATAATTATATATTGTTTATTAGATTTTTTAAGAAGAAATTCACATGTGTTGAATGACTTGTATTCTTGAATTTGTAAAATTATACGATATGCGACTTCTGCTCTAGCGGAATGACATGGCAAATGATGGGAATAATATAACTCATCATCAACATATGCATTTGGTTATCTTCTATATCTTCATTTTTGTTTTCTTCATTAAGATGATCTTCTAACATTTTGGTTGTTCGATCATTGATAGTATTTAATCATTTTCGTCATAACAGTTCATTTTGTATTGCTAATTATGATAATTAGTTTGACAATTAATTTTTATTAAATCCATTAATTGTATATTAATTCATTTTCACATTTTATAATGAAACATAGATATTTGGATTAGTTTCTTATATTTATGATAAATTATTTTGTATAGTCAATTTATATTTTATATCATCATTTCATTATTCTTTTTTATCATCTCATTTTTTTTTTCATTTTCTGTTTGATTTTGTAGGTGTTTGAATTAGTGTTTTGTGAATTTTAGACGTGTTATTCTAGAATTATGTAGATTTCATAATTGTCGAATATGTATTTGAAAAGTATAGATATTAACGTTCGTTGTAAAAAAAATGTATTCATCGGAATTTGAAGATTTGTCGAATTTTTTCAATCCATTCATCATATATTTGAAGATTTTGAAGTTTTTCACCTTAAGTTTGAAGATTTGTAGAAGTTTTCTATATTATTTGGATTTTAGTTGTAATAGTGTTTTTTTAAGGGATTAAAGTTTTTTTTAGTCCATTAAGTTTGACTCTTTTTTATTTTGGTCTAGACGGTTTACACTTTTTGATTTTAGTCCTTTATGTTTGTATAAATTTTGAAATTGATCCGTCGACCTGTCATAGCAGTTAACTAAAAGGTCAATACTGATGTGACATTTAATTAATTTTTTTTAATTTCTTTATATAGGTGTTATGTACTTTTGTAGGTTAAGTTTGACATTTCTAATTATATGGTTATTTGAAAATAAAATCTATAAATATATAATACACCTACAACTTTCCATCTTTAGTTTGCCACCTTTTTTTTTGAGCCGTTGATCTCAATATATCATCTAATCTTGACCGTACACATGTACATATTATCTAACAAACTTTGACTTTTTTATTTATTGCTTATTAATTATTTATCAATTTGGAGCATATTATAAGGCATATTTATCATATTATTAATTGCAAAATTTTAAGAGGTATGCATTCTTCACCTATTTAAAACGCAGATCAATCACTTTTTTCATATCGATTGCAACGCAGTTCTATGGCCGAAAAATTCAATTCGTGCATCAAGTTGAAGATCTCAAATGGCGTGGCCCTCTATATGAGATGATTACAATACTTGAGTTTTGAGAATTGTAAAACTTGTATTTGAGTGTTAGAAAGATGAGAATGTGAATTAATTATTTTGTTAATTGTGATAATTATATATTGTTTATTAGATTTTTTAAGAAGAAATTCACATGTGTTGAATGACTTGTATTCTTGAATTTGTAAAATTATACGATATGCGACTTCTGCTCTAGCGGAATGACATGGCAAATGATGGGAATAATATAACTCATCATCAACATATGCATTTGGTTATCTTCTATATCTTCATTTTTGTTTTCTTCATTAAGATGATCTTCTAACATTTTGGTTGTTCGATCATTGATAGTATTTAATCATTTTCGTCATAACAGTTCATTTTGTATTGCTAATTATGATAATTAGTTTGACAATTAATTTTTATTAAATCCATTAATTGTATATTAATTCATTTTCACATTTTATAATGAAACATAGATATTTGGATTAGTTTCTTATATTTATGATAAATTATTTTGTATAGTCAATTTATATTTTATATCATCATTTCATTATTCTTTTTTATCATCTCATTTTTTTTTTCATTTTCTGTTTGATTTTGTAGGTGTTTGAATTAGTGTTTTGTGAGTTTTAGACGTCTTATTCTAGAATTATGTAGATTTCATAATTGTTGAATATGTATTTGAAAAGTATAGATATTAACGTTCGTTGTAAAAAAAATGTATTCATCGGAATTTGAAGATTTATCGAATTTTTTCAATCCATTCATCATATATTTGAAGATTTTGAAGTTTTTCACCTTAAGTTTGAAGATTTGTAGAAGTTTTCTATATTATTTGGATTTTATTTGTAATAGTGTTTTTTTAAGGGGTTAAAGTTTTTTTTAGTCCATTAAGTTTGACTCTTTTTTATTTTGGTCCAAACGGTTTACACTTTTTGATTTTGGTCCTTTATGTTTGTATAAACTTTGAAATTGATCCGTCGACCTGTCATAGCAGTTAACTAAAAGGTCAATACTGATGTGGCATTTAATTAATTTTTTTTAATTTCTTTATCTAGGTGTTATGCATTTTTGTAGGTTAAGTTTGACATTTCTAATTATATGGTTATTTGAAAATAAAATCTATAAATATATAATACACCTACAACTTTCCATCTTTAGTTTCCCACCTTTTTTTTGAGCCGTTGATCTCAATATATCATCTAATCTTGACCGTACACATGTACATATTATCTAACAAACTTTGACTTTTTTTATTTATTGCTTATTACTTATTTATCAATTTGGATCATACTATAAGGCATATTTATCATATTATTAATTGCAAAATTTTAAGAGGCATGAATTCTTCACCTATTTAAAATGCAGATCAATCACTTTTTTCATATCGATTGCAACGCAGTTCTATGGTCGAAAAATTCAATTCGTGCATCAAGTTGAAGATCTCAAATGGCGTGGCCCTCTATATGAGATGATTACAATACTTGAGTTTTGAGAATTGTAAAACTTGAATTTGAGTGTTAGAAAGATGAGAATGAGAATTAATTAGTTTGTTGTGATAATTATATATTGTTTATTAGATTTTTTCAGAAGAAATTCACATGTGTTGAATGACTTGTATTCTTGAATTTGTAAAATTATACGATATGCGACTTCTCCTCTAGCGGAATGACGTGGCAAATGATGGGAATAATATAACTCATCATCAACATATGCATTTGGTTATCTTCTATATCTTCATTTTTGTTTTCTTCATTAAGATGATCTTCTAACATTTTAATTGGTTGTTCGGTCATTGATAGTATTTAATCATTTTCGTCATAACAGTTCATTTTGTTTTGCTAATTATGATAATTAGTTTGACAATTAATTGTTATTAAATCCATTAATTGTATACTAATTCATTTTCACATTTTATAATGAAACATAGATATTTGGATTAGTTTCTTAAATTTATGATAAATTATTTTGTATAGTCAATTTATATTTTATATCATCATTTCATTATTCTTTTTTATCTTCTCATTTTTTTTTCATTTTCTGTTTGATTTTGTAGGTGTTTGAATTAGTGTTTTATGAATTTTAGACGTGTTATTCTAGAATTATGTAGATTTCATAATTGTCGAATATGTATTTGAAAAGTATAGATATTAACGTTCGTTGTAAAAAAAATGCATTCATCGGAATTTGAAGATTTATCGAATTTTTTCAATCCATTCATCATATATTTGAAGATTTTGAAGTTTTTCACCTTAAGTTTGAAGATTTGTAGAAGTTTTCTATATTATTTGGATTTTAGTTGTAATAGTGTTTTTTTAAGGGATTAAAGTTTTTTTTAGTCCATTAAGTTTGACTCTTTTTTATTTTTGTCCAGACAGTTTACACTTTTTGATTTTGGTCCTTTATGTTTGTATAAACTTTGAAATTGATCCATCGACCTGTCATAGCAGTTAACTAAAAGGTCATTACTGATGTGGCATTTAATTAATTTTTTTTAATTTCTTTATCTAGGTGTTATGTATTTTTGTAGGTTAAGTTTGACATTTCTAATTATATGGTTATTTGAAAATAAAATCTATAAATTATAATACACCTACAACTTTCCATCTTTAGTTTCCCACCTTTTTTTTGAGCCGTTGATCTCAATATATCATCTAATCTTGATCGTACACATGTACATATTATCTAACAAACGTTGACTTTTTTTATTTATTGCTTATTAATTATTTATCAATTTGGAGCATATTATAAGGCATATTTATCATATTATTAATTGCAAAATTTTAAGAGGCATGAATTCTTCACCTATTTAAAATGCAGATCAATCACTTTTTTCATATCGATTGCAACGCATTTCTATGGCCGAAAAATTCAATTTGTGCATCAAGTTGAAGATCTCAAATGGCGTGGCCCTCTATATGAGATGATTACAATACTTGAGTTTTGAGAATTGTAAAACTTGTATTTGAGTGTTAGAAAGATGAGAATGAGAATTAATTAGTTTGTTGTGATAATTATATATTGTTTATTAGATTTTTTCAGAAGAAATTCACATGTGTTGAATGACTTGTATTCTTGAATTTGTAAAATTATACGATATGCGACTTCTCCTCTAGCGGAATGACATGGCAAATGATGGGAATAATATAACTCATCATCAACATATGCATTTGGTTATCTTCTATATCTTCATTTTTGTTTTCTTCATTAAGATGATCTTCTAACATTTTGGTTGTTCGGTCATTGATAGTATTTAATCATTTTCGTCATAACAGTTCAATTTTTTTTGCTAATTATGATAATTAGTTTGACAATTAATTGTTATTAAATCCATTAATTGTATACTAATTCATTTTCACATTTTATAATGAAACATAGATATTTGGATTATTTTCTTAAATTTATGATAAATTATTTTGTATAGTCAATTTATATTTTATATCATCATTTCATTATTCTTTTTTATCATCTCATTTTTTTTTCATTTTCTGTTTGATTTTGTAGGTGTTTGAATTAGTGTTTTCTGAGTTTTAGACGTGTTATTCTAGAATTATGTAGATTTCATAATTGTCGAATATGTATTTGAAAAGTATAGATATTAACGTTCGTTGTAAAAAAAATGCATTCATCGGAATTTGAAGATTTATCGAATTTTTTCAATCCATTCATCATATATTTGAAGATTTTGAAGTTTTTCACCTTAAGTTTGAAGATTTGTAGAAGTTTTCTATATTATTTGGATTTTAGTTGTAATAGTGTTTTTTTAAGGGATTAAAGTTTTTTTTTAGTCCATTAAGTTTGACTCTTTTTTATTTTGGTCCAGACGGTTTACACTTTTTGATTTTAGTCCTTTATGTTTGTATAAATTTTGAAATTGATCTGTCGACCTGTCATAGCAGTTAACTAAAAGGTCAATACTGATGTGACATTTAATTAAATTTTTTTAATTTCTTTATCTAGGTGTTATGTACTTTTGTAGGTTAATGTAGGTCCCTAAGTTGAGTTAATTTCGAGGGAAGCTAAAGAAAATGTCTAGAGGGGGGGTGAATAGACTTTTCTAAAATCTTTCGATATATCAGAATTACAATGTGTGGAATACGAAATTAACAATGAGCCCAATTAAAGTTTATACTCAACTTATTTCGAGAACTCTGTTTTATGTACTCAACTAGTCTTGTTCAGATATGTAATTCAATCAATCAAACAGTTAATCAATTAAACAACAAACCAAATAGTAAAGTAAATCAAACACGAGATTTATAGTGGTTCGACAACTTGTCTACATCCACTCTCACAAACCCAGTTGTGAAATTCTTATTAACTCTTCCAATCGAGTAATATGTTCTTGTAGCTTTAAGTCCCAAGAAATAAGACTTAGATCTTCTCGACAACACTACCAAGTGCCTCTTCGATCTTACTAGCTATTTTACAAGTAACTAGCAACTTGAAACAGTAAACGAAAATAAAACTTCTCTTTGTTCAGTAGTAGCCTTCTTCGATCTTCACTTGTCTTGCGTAGCTTTACTTTCTGAACTTCAATCTCTGAGAGTAATTTCTTCTTTGAATCTTCAATAATGCTTGCAGTAACAATATTTCAGTAGTAGTACCAGTATCTCAGTGGTCTCTAATGAATCAATACCATGAGGTATTTATAGACTTCTAATTCCAAGAACTTTCAGTTGTGTAACAACCTTTCTTGAAAACTAACTTGTAACTGATTCTTTTTATCCTTTCACGCGTTTCTTCAGTTAATTAGTTATTCCTTAACTACTTCTTCAATCTTTATCTTCAACACGCTTTTGTAACTAACTTCAAGTTAACCTGTCTTGTATAAGTCGCGCACCTGTCTTGTCCAGTAGTAGTAGACTGTGTCTTCTACTTGTCTTGTGCAGTAGACTTCTTCAGATTACAACATAGAACTAATCTAGTCCTATCCTCTAATCCTAACAAGACTATTACATTACTTTAAGCTCTGGTTATAAAGCTTAGTCAACTTAGAAAACTTATACAAAGAATCTATCTATTACATTTAAAAAATCATGAGCTCTATACAACAATTATTCATAGCTCAATAACATTCTAGCATATACGAACAACAAATATGAAGTAATAATACGATATCAATTATAAGTACTTGTCTTTTAGTAACACTTGTCTTATGAACTAGTACTTGTCTTGTGAACTCTACTGATCTGTATAAGACAACTTCAACTTAACTAGACTAGATCAGTCAACACTTAGAAAATATTCAAGTCTTCTTTTGGCTTATCAAAACTTCATCTTTTATCTTTTATTCATCATTTAGGACTTGTTATAGGATTCATATCCCAACAATTTCCCCCTTTTTGATGAAGCCAAAACTACTTGAATCTTTTCATAATAATAGACTAGTTAAGTAGTTATCTTGTCTTAAACATCAAATAGTACTTATCTTTTCATTCATTTCGAAACAAGATCAGTAGATATTACAAATACTTAATCAAAATAAAACTAAGTCTAAGTATCAGGGCAAAAACAAAAATTAATCTGATACAATACCTTCTTAAGAACTTGGAACACCAAAAGCATCTAGTAGCCTTTTGTGAATGATAGTCATGTGTTCTTCAGTCTCGATCTTCTTCTTCTCTAGTAGTTCTTCTTCAAACTTCTTAATGTGATTGTAATCGATCCTTTTTCCAGAACCTAACATAGGAGTAATCCACTTAGGAAAAATAGGAACAAGAATATTAAAACTTACAGCAGTTGCAATCCTCATGATCAAGTTCCATAGATTCCGATCTTGAGTTTCCATGAACTTGTCAAAAATCGCGTATAACTCTTCTTTGCTCTCTGGATCTCCAAACTTGCGAATAATCCAGTGATCCAACTCCCACTTCAGCTTGACTTTGAACCATGCATCTTTATGTTCATCATCAATGAAATTATCAATGTAGGCATCTTCAACTTGATCTGGATCAGTCTTCAACTTCAGCAACATTTTGATATGCTTTCCTAACAATTTCTTGTTAGCATAATGAACTTCTTCCAGCTTCTGCTTCTTATGAAGAGCTTCAACCTCTTCATCACCAATATCAGCTAGAATATCTCCTAGTTCTTCTTTCTTCTTCTCTAGAACAAGTTTCCTCTTGACTCGTCTAGTCTGAACTTCAACTTCAGGAGATGCAATACTTTTTCCTTTTAGCAATCTTTTCTTTTTCTGTTCTTCAGCTTCTTCAAGATCTGCCTTCTTGACTAGCCTTCCTCTCTTGGGAATCTTAAGATCTTGTATAGCAGTTGCAGCTTCCTTCATCTCTGGTTCAGCACTTGACTTCTCTTCAACTCTACTTGTCTCTTCCCCCTTTTTGGCTTCATCACTTGCCTTAAGAGTGAATAGACTAGTGAATCGAGTCATTTCTTCTTTCAGTGCTTCCTTCATAGCTTCAGCCGTGAGCTCTATCTGTCTTTGATGTGTCTGGTCACGACTCATCTTGTCTAGTCGATCAACAGTAGACTCCAGCTTCTTTGAGTTAATTGCCAACTCATCTTTGAAATGAACAGCTGTCTGACGTAGTAGAGTATTTTGCTTAGTCAGCTCAGTGAGCATAACTTGAGAACGCACCAACTGATCTTGTGCTTCTCGTCTCTCTTCATCAGCTATCTCAATTTTCACACGGTATAGCCTTTCCATCTTGCTGGATTCTTCAGCTAATGACCTTGCAAATGAGATGGATCTTTTCTCAGAAAAATCAACTTGCTTCTGAAGAAAACGTTCAACTTCCGCATATAACTCAGCTCGGAAAGTTGAGTCCATTTTGTTGACCTCACCAACAATCAATTCTCTCGAGGAGTCAACAAGCAATTGATTTTGCTCAACTAGCACGTCCTTAACCTTTGAATTTAAGAACTCATCAACAGCAGAGTGAACAGCATCTCTCAAGTCTGACTTCAACTCTGTAAGATATCCTTCAGAGAAACCTTGAATAGACGACTGAGCTTCAGTAACAACCTCTTCTTGAACTTTCTCAATAAGTTCATCTTCTGTAAACATTACAGCATCCATAAACTCATCATCTTCAACTCCAAAGTGGAAAGAATCATCATCAGAGTTTACAGACTCATCTTCTGACTGATCTGACGTTTGAATGCCAGCTTCAACAGTTACAGCTCTCAACTCTTCTTCCAGTAGATCAGTTTGAACACCAACATCAAACTTGACCTCTGAAGATAAAATGTCATCAGGTATGTTCAGCATTTTCTTCACCAATGCTGTCAATGCATGAGGTGGAAACAATTCAGAGTGGTCCTTGACTCCACTATTCTCCTTCTGTTCCATCTCCCAATCTTGAAAATTAGAGATACCTCCCATGCCTTGTATGACTTCAAACAGATCTTCTATTGGGGATGTTTTCAACGCATACCAAGTGCATATCCTTAGAAGTTTTTCATAAGCTTCTGAAGATGTGTCAATCTCTATTGATGGTAGCATTTTCCTTAGATTGTTTGCAATCTTCAAACACAATCTCTTCTCTCTTAAACACATGGGATAGTAGACGAGGGATTCGAATCTTATTTCAGAAGGGGTCTGAGCAGGTAAGGTCCCTGTCTCAGTCGTTGCAGTGGCAACCAGTGTAGTTTCTGAAATAGACGGGTTGGGGGGTTCAACATATTCTGTTGAGGTAACAGGAATTTGGATGGTGGTTTCTTGGGGCTTTAATGTGGCTTGGTTTGGTTCGACAGTTGTAGAAGTATCAACTGTATCGTATATAGTAGTGTGTGGGGTTATGTTGGCTCGAAGTGGTTGTATTGCCAACACTGATGAGGTTTTGGGTACAGGTTTGGCACGAGATCGGAGTGATCTGGCCTTGGTTTTAACGGGGAGAGAGAGAGAGGAATTGACAAAGTTCGAGAAGAAGTACCAACCTTTTCTTCAGTCGACTTGTCTGGTGAAGGACTCGACTCGACTCTCACCAGTCGATACACTTGCAATTCTTCCTCTTCCGTCTCAGGCTCCTTGTCTAAGTGAGTCTCTTCTGAATCTCCTTCAGCCTCAATCATAGCCTCCTCTTCCACATACTGAACTAGTCTTCTACTAGTTCCAGCCTCAACTTCTTCAGAACCTTCACTGCCCGACTTGTCTTCTCCAGAACTAGACGAGGCAGCTTCAATCATGGCGTCATCAGGATTGATCTGGACTTGTCTGGTGGCAGCCGATCTAGCAGCAGCTTGCTTAGCCAGAGCCTCCTTCTTCAAATAATGCTTTAGAGGATGGAATGGCTTGCCTTTACTCCAACTCGTCTTGTTGGGCAATAAGATGGGTAGAATGATGCTCAACTTGTTTCCGAAACTTACATTTGCAGATACAACCCAGTTCACTGTACTGGTGTCAACTTGCACAAACTTCTTGTAATACATCAATCTGTCCAAAAAGAGTTTAGTCCAGTTTCCTTCAGTGCTTCCATCATGAATCACAGCCATAATTCTTGCTTTCTGGGGCGTCACAGAGTCAAAACTCCCAGTGGCTCCTAGCAACATTTTTGATGCGATATCAAGAAGAGTCTTGTATTTGTCAAGTAGCTCCTTCTTCTTGACCACAGGAACTTTTCCATCGCTTTTCAATTTCAGCTTTCTTCCACAGAAAATACTCAAATACCTCAACTCTCTGCCTTCAGCATATCTTTCGATATCTATCGATCCGGATGGCAATTTCAGTGATTCTGTCAGAAATTCACGAGTGATCTCCACTCGCCTTCTTCCAACAAAGGCTTCAATCGAGTCGCCTTGTCGAGTTGCAGTAGCATAAAATTCTAACACTTCTTCCTCTAGCACAACTTCAGGAAATGCCTCCAAATAGGGTCTCAAACCGCATCTAAAGCATTTTATCAAGATCTCTTTGTTGTCTTCAGTGTGATTCCCTTTGAAAAACACCGATCCTTCTACATGCACTCTTCCTTCGGTGATGTACTTACCTAGGTCGAACCTAGCTTGCATGTTAGTACGAGCATCAAATATCGAAACAATCGACATAGTAGACTGATTAAGAAAATTAAGAGATTTCGAATGATTTTGAGTGCTTGGAAGTTATGAAAATCAAGAGATAAGAACTTGTGAGCAGTTATGAACGAGTAGTATGGGTTTTGTTACACCTTGAATGTTGAAATCAATGGTTGAGATTGAAAGACTTAATCCAATGGACACATATGAAAGTCTTTTGAAATTCAGTTTTACGGAATCGAGACTATTACGTGATTTAGTATCGTAACATTTGAAATCCACCTCTTCTATTGGTAGGATAGAGGGGTGTATTCCTCTGACCTAGCACAGTAGAGTTTTAGCGCGAACTGGTTATATACACCTCATTAAATGGAGTGTATAAATCTAATTCTAGGTTTTTCAAAATTTCATTTAACAACTTACATTCATATCCTTAATTTCATCTTAAAGTATCATAAGAACACTTATCTTGTCTGTTCGTGTCTATCCAGAACAGACGAGTAGACTTAGGCGCACAAGACGAGTTCCCCCTTCGACTATGCTTGTCTACTTTGAACATCAAATGACTATTTGAACCTGTCTTTTCTCGCACTATAGATTAGATGTAATACAGGTAGTCAAGTAGAATAATTAAAGTGAATATCAATCTAAGTCAATGATCAGGGTTCAAACAAGATGACTGTTACCAAACTAAAGAGTTAACATAAGGATCTTTAAGAAATCAAAGATTCCCCCTTAAATGTTTATTCCCTTAGTATTACCCTCAGCTTTACCAGCTTCCTCATCGGGTTGTTTGGTCAACTTGTCTGACCTTGTATACCTGTCTGTTGTGTGAGTAGACGAGTGCTCTGCTCTGTTGTGGCAACTTGTCTGTTTCTTCTTTCTTCTTAGGACTGTACCTGTCTGGTTAGTACATTTCTACATACTAGTAGGATCAAGATCAATTAGTCCCAGACTAATGCATAATTCACGAAATCGGGCCTCAGCTAATGGTTTTGTGAAAATATCAGCTCTTTGAAAATCAGTGTGAATCTTTTCCATGCGAATATCCTTCTTTTCTACATGATCACGTACAAAATGGTGTTTCACATCGACGTGCTTACAACGTGTGTGTAGAACAGGATTTTGTGTAATGACAATTGCACTATTACTATCACAGAAAATAGGAACATTTGATTCACAAATATTATAATCTCTAAGCTGTTGAATAAGCCATAATAATTGACTACAACAACTACCAGCAGCCATATACTCGGCTTTAGTAGTAGAGGTAGCAACACTTGTCTGCTTTTTCGAAAACCATGAAATGAGTTTTGTGCCTAAGAATTGACAAGAACCAGATGTAGATTTCCTATCTATTCTACAACCACCAAAATCAGAATCAGAGTAGCCACTTAGAGATAAATCATCATTTGAAGGATACCATATACCACGATTGATGGTCCCTTTCAAATATTTCAATATCCTTTTAGTGGTTTCCATATGACTCTCTTTTGGATTAGCTTGAAAACGAGCACATACACCAACAAAAAATGCAATATCAGGTCTACTAGCAGTCAAGTACAGTAATGAACCAATAAGTCCACGGTAATGAGTTTGATCAGCACACTTACCATTCTCGTCTGGGTCCATCCTATAAGTAGGTTGCATAGGTACTCCAGAAGATTTACATGTCTTAATACCATACTTGTCTAGTAGATTACGAGTATACTTTGCTTGATTTATAAAAATCCCTTCTGGGGTCTGTTTAACTTGAAGTCCAAGAAAGTAATTCATTTCACCCATCATAGACATCTCAAATTTACTTTGCATGAGTGTTGAGAAACTTTCACTCAGCTTTTTGTTAGGTGATCCAAAAATGATGTCATCTACGTAAATTTGGACGAGTAAAATGTATTTCCCTTCTTGTCTTCTGAACAAGGTTCTATCTACCTTGCCCTTAGTAAAACCATTTTCTAATAGAAATTGAGAAAGAGTATCGTACCAGGCTCTTGGAGCTTGCTTTAGTCCATATAAGGCCTTCTTTAATTTGTATACCTGGTTACCTTTGACTTCGAAACCTGGGGGTTGTTCAACATACACTTCTTCCGCAAGAATACCGTTAAGAAATGCACTTTTAACATCCATTTGATATACAGTAAATTTCATGTAAGCAGCATATGCAAGGAACAATCGAATGGCTTCTAGTCTAGCAACAGGAGCATATGTTTCATCATAATCTATGCCTTCAGCTTGTGAGTAGCCTTGGGCGACTAGTCTAGCCTTATTACGAACAACTACATCATTCTCATCTTTCTTATTCTTGAAAATCCATCGAGTGCCAACTACATTATGATGTTTAGGTCTATCAACAAGTTCCCAGACGTCATTTCGAACAAACTGATTCAACTCGTCTTGCATAGCGATGATCCAATTACTATCAGCTAAAGCCTCTTTGATGGTTTTAGGCTCGATAGATGAGAGGAAACAACACCAGCAAAACAAAGATGGACTAGGTTGTTCTTGTGACTCAAAGAGTTGTCGTCTAGTCTTTACACCAATAGTAGAGTCTCCAATGATGTTTTCAGTATCATGAGCAGATTTCCATGTTTTTCTAGTCTTCGTAAGCATAGTATCATCATCTAGATCAGTTATAGCATCATGCATGTCAACATCATTTATATCATCAACAGATTTACCTGGAGTAGATGAGTCAACTAGAGCAGGCATGTCTACTGGTCTAGTAGACTTACCTTGAGCACTTACCCTTTCCTTGTCATCAGATTCGAGGGCTTTCATGAATGGATTGTATGCTTGAACGGATTCATATACCTCTGAATCTTTGTCAGATTCGATAGTTAGCTCAGTAACTTTCTCACTGATCTTGTTGGCAGACGAGTCCTGTTGAGATTCATCGAAAACCACATGTGGTGTTTCTTCCACACAAAGGGTTGAGTAGTTGAATACTCTAAATGTTTTGCTAGTCGAGGAGTATCCTAAGAATATCCCCTCGTTTGCTTTAGCATCAAATGCATTCAGCTTGCTTTTCCCATTGTTATGGATAAAACACTTACAACCAAATATATGGAAATATGAAACTCTGGGTTTTCGACCTTTCCATACCTCATAGGGCGTCTTACCTAGTGCTTTATTGATAGCACTTATATTTTGTGAGTGGCATGCAGTATTGATAGCTTCTGCCCAAAACTTCTGAGGTGTATTATACTCTGTCAGCATGGTCCTGCAGGCCTCCTTAAGAGTTTTGTTCCTTCGCTCTGCTACTCCATTTTGTTGTGGTGTCCTTGCTGCACTAGTAAGGTGCTGGATGCCACGCTTAGAACAAAATTCTTTAATATAGCAGTTAATGAATTCAGTACCCTTGTCACTACGGATCTTGACAATGGACTGATTCTTCTCAACCTGTAATTTCTTCAACAGATCAGGCAAAAGTGTTTGTGTATCACTCTTCTTATGTAAGAAGACTACCCAAGTGAACTTAGAATAGTCATCTACCACAACAAGTGTGTACCTTCTACCGTTCAAAGTTGGAGGAGTTATTGGGCCATGTAGGTCCATATGTAGGAGTTCGAGAACTCTACTTGTTGAGAGGGATGGAATAGATTTAAAGGAACCTTTTACCTGTTTACCTTTCTGACAGGACGTGCATACATGTGACTTGTAGTAGACTTCATTGGGAATACCTTCCACAAGGTAGTCTCTGGCTATCTTATTAAGAACCTTAAAGTTTAGATGACAGAGGCGTCTATGCCAGAGCCAGCCAAGTTCTTTAGGATTCTTAGTAAGCAGACAGATGTCCCTCGGATAACTGTTCCAGTTCACTATGTACACACTTCCTTGTCTTATGCCGACCAGTAGGACTGTGTGTGTCCTTTTGTCAATGATTTCACATTTGCGACTCTTGAACTGCACCTTGTATCCACGATCACAGAATTGTGAAACAGAGAGTAAATTGTATTTCAAGCCTTCAACATATGAGACATCTTGGATCTCTATGTCTCCATTCCGAATGTAACCGAATCCTTTGGTAACAGCAGTGGAGCTATCACCAAATATTACTTTTGGTCCTTCTTGCTCATGGTAGCTTGATAGAAGTGTCTTAGTACCAGTCATGTGGTGCGAACAACCACTGTCTATGTACCAATTTTCTCCTATTGAGCCACCCTTCTTGTATAGATCGAGTCGACCCTGCATTAGATGATATTTCATAATTTAGGTACCCTCCTTGTTTATTGGGGTCCTGGGGGGTTAGTCGAGTTCAATGGGATCCAAATATACATTGGAGTCCTGAACAAGTTTGATCTTCTAAGCTTTCGACCATATTTGTTGCAAAATAAGACCTTGTTGTCCTTATCTGGCCTATCAGTCGAGTTCGGGTCTACTCTTTGGAGATAGCCTTTCGACTTGATCTCTACTTGAGCAGGCACTTGTCTATGATAGTCAGAGTAGGGTTTATATGCATTAGGTCCATACGGTTTATAGACATGTTTAGGTCTTTCTTCTCCTTCAATATCATATGACAAAGGTGGAGGATATAAAACAGCTTGTGTACGATATTTTGGACCTTCCTGTCTAGGTCTAGACGAGTAGAGTTGAGACTGCCTTATGAAAGGAGGTCTAGACTCTTGTCTTCTAGTCTGTACTTGTCTAGTACTCGTCTCCTCAGGATACCAATCCTCGTATCTGACCTGGTTGGATCGTCTACGATTAGTGGTCCTTAGAAGATTAGTTCTAGGTTGAACAGGCTTGTTGTTACCATTCTTTTTACCTCCTTTGGTAATTGGAATGTTAACTCGAGCTTGTTTTGGTACAGTACCTTTAGATGGAGTATCAATATCGTATATCATTGGTTCTTTTCCTTTATCATTAGTCAAAGAGCTTGAGATGAAAATAGTAGGGTTCTTAGAAACTAGAGTAGACGAGCTTGATGTCTCAGCACCTATGCCTGTCTTGTCAGCAGGAGCCCTATACCTATCTGACAGTTCAAGGTTAACCTTAGAGGAGTTAACCAGGTCAGTAAGTTTAAGGTCTAGAGTGACAACCTCTGTTTCTAAGAACTTATTACGTTCTTCAAGCTTTTTGCACTTGCTTTTTAAAACATTGAATTCATGTTTCTCAGTAGCATGTGTCTTGAGTAGGTCTTCATACAACTTGTCTGTCAATGTACACTTGTCTTTGAGTTGACTCAACTCTTCTTGCAAGCGTTCATTTAGGACTGTTATATTAGGATCTACTTTAGACTGAGCTTCCTTAAGATCAATGATTTCTTGTCTTAAAATGATGTTTTCGTCACTGACTTCAATGATTGCCTTGTTGGCAAGTAGGAGGTCGTCTTCAACTGCACTAGTAGAGTGCTGAAGGCTACTCCCTACTTTGCTACTGGCAGTATCACTTTCATCAGATTCTGATTCATCACAAGATTGAAAAGATGTTGCAGATGATACCTCTTGGTCGATTTTAGCCATGCAGCATAGACCATCATCTACTATGAAAGCTTCATCGTGATCTGGTTCAGACGGGTAGCTAGATGAGGATGATGGCAACTCGTCTGAGTCAGAATCAGTGTCATCATTGGCCATCATTGCCTTCTTGCCATAGTTGTATCTTCTTTCCCTTCGTGCTTTGCGTTCTTCTCGATCATCAGTGCTCAGGTCTGGACATTCATATATGTAGTGACCTGGTTTCTCACAGTTATAGCACAAGAGATCATTAGTAGCCTTTTTAATAGGAGAGTTATTCCTTCGTTTATCACGTCTATCAGAACGAGTAATCTTCCTACCATCAGACTCTCTATCTTGTCTGTTACCTTTCGAGACTTCGTCTCTCCTTTCGGACGAGTTTCGGTCTCGTCTGGTCTCAGACGAGTTCTTAGAAGCAGATCCTCTATGCTCTCTATAGAACTTCTTATATCTTCCGAAACGTTTATTCAGCCTATCAAACTTTCTAACCATGAGGCTTACCTGATCCTTCAGACTAAGATCAGTATCTAACTCGTCTTTCACAAAAGTAGACCTAGTTTTAGACTTCGACCTGTCTACCTTAGACGAACTAGCCTTAAAAGCAACGTTCTTAGATACAGCATGTTCTCTGTCATTACTTGCTATGGGTTCATCTTCGTCTAAATCAAACTCATGGGCCTTTAGAGTTTGAAACATGGTCTCTGCTGTCCACACGTCTATATCTTGGGTATTCTTAACAAGCATTTTTACCATTTTCCATCGACTATCAAGGCTTTTGAGAATCCTAAGATTGATTTCACGTGGAGTATAAGATTTACCAAGGACTTCCAAGTCAGTCATGATTTTGGTAAAACGAGTATCCAACTGGTCTATTGTTTCACCAGCTTTCATATGAAATGATTCGAATCTTTGGACTGCTGTAGAAAGCTTGCTTTCTTTGATTAGGGATGTCCCTTCACAAATGATAGCTAAGCGATCCCACATTTCTTTGGCAGTTTTACATTTTAACACTTTTCCCAGATACTCGTTAGGAAGAGTGTGTAAGATGTAATTCTTGGCCAAACTATCCAAATTATTCTGTCTCATTTCTTCTGAGGTTAGTTCTGACCTTGGTTTCTTGACGAGTGTACCCACGGGTTGATTTGTGTCAAGGGCAGCAGTATTAGGGATCATGGTCACTATCGGACCTTTAGTGATGACGGAGATCATTAAGTCGTGAGTGGAACTGAAGATGGCTTCCATCCTTAGCTTCCAATAGTCATAATCTTGAACCTGGAACTTAGACAACTTGTTAGCGCTGATTTCAAGAGACATGTTTAAACGAGTAGTCTAGTGCTAATCAGTTTTATGATCAAGAAGTATATGAGTCAAGTACAGGGAAGAAGAAACAGATATATCAAGAATATTGATCAAGAACACGTAAGAAAATATGATCTTGGACTGAGATTTTCAACCAAGTCTTGAGTTGGTTATCAAGAAACAGCAGTTCGTAAACTACGGCTCTGATACCACTTGTAGGTCCCTAAGTTGAGTTAATATCGAGGGAAGCTAAAGAAAATGTCTAGAGGGGGGGTGAATATACTTTTCTAAAATCTTTCGATATATCAGAATTACAATGTGCGGAATACGAAATTAACAATGAGCCCAATTAAAGTTTATACTCAACTTATTTCGAGAACTCTGTTTTATGTACTCAACTAGTCTTGTTCAGATATGTAATTCAATCAATCAAACAGTTAATCAATTAAACAACAAACCAAATAGTAAAGTAAATCAAACACGAGATTTATAGTGGTTCGACAACTTGTCTACATCCACTCTCACAAACCCAGTTGTGAAATTCTTATTAACTCTTCCAATCGAGTAATATGTTCTTGTAGCTTTAAGTCCCAAGAAATAAGACTTAGATCTTCTCGACAACACTACCAAGTGCCTCTTCGATCTTACTAGCTATTTTACAAGTAACTAGCAACTTGAAACAGTAAACGAAAATAAAACTTCTCTTTGTTCAGTAGTAGCCTTCTTCGATCTTCACTTGTCTTGCGTAGCTTTACTTTATGAACTTCAATCTCTGAGAGTAATTTCTTCTTTGAATCTTCAATAATGCTTGCAGTAACAATATTTCAGTAGTAGTACCAGTATCTCAGTGGTCTCTAATGAATCAATACCATGAGGTATTTATAGACTTCTAATTCCAAGAACTTTCAGTTGTGTAACAACCTTTCTTGAAAACTAACTTGTAACTGATTCTTTTTATCCTTTCACGCGTTTCTTCAGTTAATTAGTTATTCCTTAACTACTTCTTCAATCTTTATCTTCAACACGCTTTTGTAACTAACTTCAAGTTAACCTGTCTTGTATAAGTCGCGCACCTGTCTTGTCCAGTAGTAGTAGACTGTGTCTTCTACTTGTCTTGTGCAGTAGACTTCTTCAGATTACAACATAGAACTAATCTAGTCCTATCCTCTAATCCTAACAAGACTAATACATTACTTTAAGCTCTGGTTATAAAGCTTAGTCAACTTAGAAAACTTATACAAAGAATCTATCTATTACATTTAAAAAATCATGAGCTCTATACAACAATTATTCATAGCTCAATAACATTCTAGCATATACGAACAACAAATATGAAGTAATAATACGATATCAATTATAAGTACTTGTCTTTTAGTAACACTTGTCTTATGAACTAGTACTTGTCTTGTGAACTCTACTGATCTGTATAAGACAACTTCAACTTAACTAGACTAGATCAGTCAACACTTAGAAAATATTCAAGTCTTCTTTTGGCTTATCAAAACTTCATCTTTTATCTTTTATTCATCATTTAGGACTTGTTATAGGATTCATATCCCAACAGTTAAGTTTGACATTTCTAATTATATGGTTATTTGAAAATAAAATCTATAAATATATAATACACCTACATCTTTAGTTTGCCACCTTTTTTTTTGAGCCGTTGATCTCAATATATCATCTAATCTTGACCGTACACATGTACATATTATCTAACAAACTTTGACTTTTTTATTTATTGCTTATTAATTATTTATCAATTTGGAGCATATTATAAGGCATATTTATCATATTATTAATTGCAAAATTTTAAGAGGTATGCATTCTTCACCTATTTAAAACGCAGATCAATCACTTTTTTCATATCGATTGCAACGCAGTTCTATGGCCGAAAAATTCAATTCGTGCATCAAGTTGAAGATCTCAAATGGCGTGGCCCTATATATGAGATGATTACAATACTTGAGTTTTGAGAATTGTAAAACTTGTATTTGAGTGTTAGAAAGATGAGAATGTGAATTAATTAGTTTGTTGTGATAATTTTATATTGTTTATTAGATTTTTTCAGAAGAAATTCACATGTGTTGAATGACTTGTATTCTTGAATTTGTAAAATTATACGATATGCGACTTCTGCTCTAGCGGAATGACATGGCAAATGATGGGAATAATATAACTCATCATCAACATATGCATTTGGTTATCCTCTATATCTTCATTTTTGTTTTCTTCATTAAGATGATCTTCTAACATTTTAATTGGTTGTTCGGTCATTGATAGTATTTAATCATTTTCGTCATAACAGTTCATTTTGTTTTGCTAATTATGATAATTAGTTTGACAATTAATTGTTATTAAATCCATTAATTGTATACTAATTCATTTTCACATTTTATAATGAAACATAGATATTTGGATTAGTTTCTTAAATTTATGATAAATTATTTTGTATAGTCAATTTATATTTTATATCATCATTTCATTATTCTTTTTTATCTTCTCATTTTTTTTTCATTTTCTGTTTGATTTTGTAGGTGTTTGAATTAGTGTTTTATGAATTTTAGACGTCTTATTCTAGAATTATGTAGATTTCATAATTGTCGAATATGTATTTGAAAAGTATAGATATTAACGTTCGTTGTAAAAAAAATTCATTCATCGGAATTTGAAGATTTATCGAATTTTTTCAATCCATTCATCATATATTTGAAGATTTTGAAGTTTTTCACCTTAAGTTTGAAGATTTGTAGAAGTTTTCTATATTATTTGGATTTTAGTTGTAATAGTGTTTTTTTAAGGGATTAAAGTTTTTTTTAGTCCATTAAGTTTGACTCTTTTTTATTTTGGTCCAGACGGTTTACACTTTTTGATTTTGGTCCTTTATGTTTGTATAAACTTTGAAATTGATCCGTCGACCTGTCATAGCAGTTAACTAAAAGGTCAATACTGATGTGGCATTTAATTAATTTTTTTTAATTTCTTTATCTAGGTGTTATGCATTTTTGTAGGTTAAGTTTGACATTTCTAATTATATGGTTATTTGAAAATAAAATCTATAAATATATAATACACCTACAACTTTCCATCTTTAGTTTCCCACCTTTTTTTTTGAGCCGTTGATCTCAATATATCATCTAATCTTGACCGTACACATGTACATATTATCTAACAAACTTTGACTTTTTTTATTTATTGCTTATTAATTATTTATCAATTTGGAGCATATTATAAGGCATATTTATCATATTATTAATTGCAAAATTTTAAGAGGCATGAATTCTTCACCTATTTAAAATGCAGATCAATCACTTTTTTCATATCGATTGCAACGCATTTCTATGGCCGAAAAATTCAATTCGTGCATCAAGTTGAAGATCTCAAATGGCGTGGCCCTCTATATGAGATGATTACAATACTTGAGTTTTGAGAATTGTAAAACTTGTATTTGAGTGTTAGAAAGATGAGAATGAGAATTAATTAATTTGTTGTGATAATTATATATTGTTTATTAGATTTTTTCAGAAGAAATTCACATGTGTTGAATGACTTGTATTCTTGAATTTGTAAAATTATACGATATGCGACTTCTCCTCTAGCGGAATGACATGGCAAATGATGGGAATAATATAACTCATCATCAACATATGCATTTGGTTATCTTCTATATCTTCATTTTTGTTTTCTTCATTAAGATGATCTTCTAACATTTTGGTTGTTCGGTCATTGATAGTATTTAATCATTTTCGTCATAACAGTTCAATTTTTTTTGCTAATTATGATAATTAGTTTGACAATTAATTGTTATTAAATCCATTAATTGTATACTAATTCATTTTCACATTTTATAATGAAACATAGATATTTGGATTAGTTTCTTAAATTTATGATAAATTATTTTGTATAGTCAATTTATATTTTATATCATCATTTCATTATTCTTTTTTATCATCTCATTTTTTTTTCATTTTCTGTTTGATTTTGTAGGTGTTTGAATTAGTGTTTTCTGAGTTTTAGACGTGTTATTCTAGAATTATGTAGATTTCATAATTGTCGAATATGTATTTGAAAAGTATAGATATTAACGTTCGTTGTAAAAAAAATGCATTCATCGGAATTTGAAGATTTATCGAATTTTTTCAATCCATTCATCATATATTTGAAGATTTTGAAGTTTTTCACCTTAAGTTTGAAGATTTGTAGAAGTTTTCTATATTATTTGGATTTTAGTTGTAATAGTGTTTTTTTAAGGGATTAAAGTTTTTTTTTAGTCCATTAAGTTTGACTCTTTTTTATTTTAGTCCATTAAATTTGTTTAATTTTTGAAGATATATTTAATTAGTAAAATTTGTAAATAATATTTTAGAAATTGATTAATCATATCAATTTAACATCATTGGTTACTTCTAAACAATCTAGCTATTAGCATGTTCTTGCTATTCAATTTTGTAAATTTACTTTACTTACTATCAATTTAATAAATTGTATTTAATGGTTGTCTTGATTTTCTCTTCATACTAAAATGATAATTTAGAATTCATCATTTATTTGTATTTTAATTATCTTATTCACTCTGTTTTCAAAAAAAGTATATATATATATATATATATATATATATATATATATATCTTATTCACTGATCAGTTCACAAATAACGAAATAAGTAACGTTTTAGCTTTTATTTAATGAAAATAGGAATGGGTATGCATTAACAAGTTTATCCGTAATTAATTAATATTATTCTCTAATCAAATGTCATAATTCTAGCTTTTTATAAATATTTTATCTTTCTCAAATATCTTTATGTATTGACAAGTTTGTTCGGAGAGAAAATTTACCATTTGAGAAAAAGTAAGAATGAGATCTCATAATTAATAAAGACAAGTTAGAAATTATGAATAATCCATTTATTTTTTAATACATTATGTTTTCGTGAAATTTGTTAGAATTAAAAAAAAATATGTATCAACAAGTATACCCTTAAATAATAAAGGATAAAAGTAAATATCTTCATATATATGGCAAGTTTGTATAGAGAAAACACTTACCTTGAGAGGAGATTAATTGATAAAGTAAGTTAGAAATTAGGAGATTTACTGAAGTTAAAGGGGAGGGCATAATTGGAACAAGTGTAAAAGATTTTAAAACATCATTTAATTGTGTACAAAGAGAAAAAGGCTAAAACATTGTTTATTAAAAAATGGAGGGAGTATTTTTTAAAGTATAAAAAAGGATAAAATTTAGAGAAATTGTGCAAAAAATGTTAAAACGTCATTAAATTGTGTACAAGCATAGTATACCGGAATTAAATAATAAATAATCTCACACACACACATATATATATATATATATATATATATTATATTGCGTTATAATTATCAAACATAAAAATTATTTTTTAATTATTTACCTCTAATATTTTTAATATTATTATGTCACATGCTATGTCTATTGGAGCAAACATATTCTCTTGTAATTTTTTTTCCAGAAGCCTGTATATATAGTCATGGTTAATTATATGTAGATGTGTCTAGAATAATAAATTGCATGGTTTGACGATTTTATTATGTTATGACAACAATCGAGATAGTATCACAAAAAAATGTAGTGTTTCATGAAAATTTAATTAGGAATGTACAATTTTTTAATAATTTAATATTTAAGTTTTACAAATATTTTTAGGATTTTATTTTCGGTTAAATAATTGTTGATATTGAATTATTGCATGATTTAGTTGAATGTAATTTATCCTTTATTGAATTACAATGACTTTCTTTAATATTTTATAATGATTTAATAATTTTATCATATCATAAATGTACTTACATTTTAATATTAAACATTAATTTTATATACTTAATTTTTTATTTAACTAGCTTTCAAGTAAAAATAATTTAATGTATAAAAATATATTTACAAAATCTAAAAAATTTAAATTTTATCATTTTTAAAAATTTAATGTAGTACAATAAATATGAGTTAACAATAATTAATGTTACAATTATAATAATAAATAATAATATATAAAAAAAATTTAATATAAATTACTGATATTATAAAATGAATACATTATAAATGATAATTTAACTATACATTTTATCATTTCTTGATGTAGTACAATAAATATGAGTTAACAATAATTAATGTTACAATTATAATAAGGTCACGGCTAAACAAATCCCCGATTCTACTATACACACCATAGGACTCCAATTACTATACACACCTCATATAATATATATATATTTAAATTAATATCCAGGCATCAATTTTAGGCAACTAATAATCCAATTCTAAAAAAAATTACGAACAAAAAATAATTCTCGAAACGGAAGAAACGCGGTGAAATAAGGGAAAAAAAGTGAGTTCAAGTTTGAAAGGAGGAGTTCCTACCGTACTTATTAGACATTCAGAGTTTTTTACGTACCGAACAGAATGAGTAAATTTGGTACGATTAATCTCCATTTTTTACATAGTTTCGTTAGTTTTTATTAAAATTTAGGGTTAAATTTTTGTGATTTTTTTTTTTGAATTTTTTTAAGTATCTTGAATTTAATTTTTATTTTATTGTTTCATTGTGTTTCTTCCGTTTCGTTAGAGCATAATGATTTTTTGTGATTTTTAAAATTTTTGGTATAATTGTCCAAAATTTAAAAATAATTTATATTTTACATGGGGTGTGTATAGTAAATTTGAGAATTTGTTTAGTCGTGGCCTTATAATAAGAAATAGTAATATATACTACTTTTTTAATATAAGTTAGGCATATTATAAAATGAATATTCATTATAAATAATAATTAAAATTTAATGTAACATTTTTCAACATATCTGTTGTGCGTTTTAGATGGTGTTCAGGATGCAGTTTTAGATGGTGAGACAGATGTACGTGCATTGGGAAAGTGAGTTGTTTTCCCCCCTTCATTTACTGGACGTGCACGCTACATGATTCAAAATTATCAAGATGCAATTAGAATTTGTAGATGGGCCGGTTATCCTCAATTATTTATAACCTTCACGTGCAATTAGAAATGGTCTGAGATTGTACGTTTTTTAAAATAGAAGGGACTTAATCCTGAAAACCGCCCAAATATAATATGTCGAATATTTAATATCAAACTTGAAGGATTATTAAATGATATTTGAAAGAAAAAAATATTTGGAAATGTCAAAGCAGGTATTTAAATTTATTTATTTTTTCTTTTACATTTATAATTTTATTGTCATTTAATAACATCTATTCACTACATTTTATCTTTTAATATTTTTTGTAATTTTATCTGCAGTTCTTTATACTATTGAATTCCAAAAGCGAGGTCTTCCTCATGCACATATATTGGTGTTTCTTGAAAATCACAATGAGGTTTGTATATATTTAATCTTGCTACATTAGGTTTTTATTATAATTGATTATTCTTTATTATTTTTTTTTTTTTTTTAAATTGTTACAGTTCTATCTGGGAATGATATTGATCACATCATTTCTGCTGAGTTACCTGATAAGGAAAATGATCCACAGTATTTTAATGATGTTTGTGATTTAATGATTCATGGTCTTTGTGGTGCTGCAAATCCAAGTTCTCCTTGCATGACCGATGAAGGTTCATGTACAAAACATTTTCCTAAAAAAATTGTTTCTGAGTCTTCTATTGATGAAGATGGTTATCCTATTTATAGGCGAAGAGATGATGGAAGAACTTTGAATAAGAAGGGTTCTGTTTTGGATAACAGACACGTTGTTCCCCATAATCGTTTTCTTCTTTTGAAGTATGGTGCACACATCAATGTTGAATGGTGTAATCAATCAAGATCCATAAAATACCTGTTCAAGTATGTTAACAACGGACATGATCGTGTTATTGTATCGTTCTTTGAAAGTAAGGAGCAGTCTGATGGTAAAGCAGATTTAGATGAAGTTAAAATGTACTATGATTGTAGGTACATTTCTCCATGTGAAGCTGCTTGGAGAATTTTCGAGTTTGAGATTAATTACAGAAATCCTCGAGTTGAACGTTTGCGATTTCATCTTCCTCATCAGCAGACTGTTTTATTTGGTGATGGTGCATCTTTGGAATCGATCTAGGAAAGACCATCGGTAAAGAAAAACATGTTCTTACCTTGGTTTGAACTCAACAAGAATTATTCTAAAGCAAGAAATTTGACTTATGCTGAAATACCACAGTTCTTTGTATGGACGCCGAAAATTAGAGTGTGGGTTAAAAGGAAGAGAGGTTTTTCAATCAGACGTATTTGTTATGTCCCTCCTGGTGCTGGTGAGGCACATTACATGAGGATTCTGTTAAATGTAGTTCGTGGATCTACATCTTATGATGATTTGAAGAAATTCAATGGAGTAATTCATCCATCGTTTCGGGAAGCTTGCTTTGCTAGAGGTTTGTTGGAAGATGATAGAGAGTATGTTGATGGTATGGGCGAGGATAGTTGTTGGGCTTCAGCATCTTCGATGAGATCTTTATTTGTTACGCTACTAACATCAGGTTCGTTGGGTCGACCTTATGATGTTTGGGAAAAGTGTTGGAGACATCTCTCTGATGATATTCTTTATAATAGATGGAGAATTATGCATTTTTCAGGTATGTTTAACTATTTTCTTTCTTAATTAATTGCATTATAATTATTCAATTTCACTAATATGCAAGTCATTTTAAGTCAATTGATCAATTACTTACTTTAAATTATTTGTGATTTACTGACAACTTTGATTGATTATATTATTTTCACATAATTTACTTTGCACAGATTTTTCAAAATTCTAAAAGATGCAACTCTAAATTTCAATTAAATTTACTTTAAATTAACATGCAACTCTAAATTTCGATTACTTTGCATAAATTCATCACACTTTTACTTATGAAAAAATCAAAATTTTATATTAATTTATTTTATCATAATTAACTAATACTCCATCCGTCCCTGAAAAGTTTTCATACTTTCCTTTTTTGTTTGTCCCCCAAAAGTTTGCATAGCCCAAAATAGAAATAATCATCACAATCATCACCCTCACAATATACACATATTTACCCTTCATGTCATTACTTTTGGGACCCACCATACACTCAACCCACCTACTTTATTTACTTTATATATAAAAGTTTACAAAATTACCCCTCAACACTCTCATCATTACACTTTTTTCTTAAACCATGTGCCCAAAATTCTCTGCAAACTTTTCGGGGATGGAGGGAGTATAATTTTAATTGTAATTTCTTATAGAATTAAGGATGACAGATGATGAAATCAAGAGTTGTTGTTTGATAGAAATTGATAATTTGTTGCGGGCTCTTGGTAAATATTTGCAAGATTTTGAAGGCATGTCGGTGGTAAACCATGATCCGAACTTTTCATCTAGAAATAGATTGATTTTGAATGAGTTTACATACAACAGGGCTGATTTCAAGTTAGAGTATGATGATTTAATTAGCAAACTTAGTGATGAACAACGTGGTGTGTACGATAGAATAATTACCTCCATTCAATCCGGTAAGGGTGGTGTGTTTTTTGTTTATGTATATGGTGGAATAGGTAAAACCTTTTTATATGGTAGACTTTGTCAGCATGTTTGAGGTCTAAAGGAAAGATTGTAATTAATGTAGCCTCGAGTGGTATAGCTTCACTGCTTCTTCCAGGTGGACGGTTCATTCCAAACTTTGATTGATTATATTATTTTCACATAATTTTCTTTGCACAAATTTTTCAAAACTCTAAAAGATGCAACTCTAAATTTCAATTAAATTTACTTTAAATTAACATGCAACTCTAAATTTCGATTACTTTGCATAAATTCATCACACTTTTACTTATGAAAAAATCAAAATTTTATATTAATTTATTTTATCATAATTAACTAATACTCCCTCCGTCCCTGAAAAGTTTTCATACTTTCATTTTTTGTTTGTCCCCCAAAAGTTTGCATAGCCCAAAATAGAAATAATCATCACCCTCGCAATATACACATATTTACCCTTCATGTCATTACTTTTGGGACCCACCATACACTCAACCCACCTACTTTATTTACTTTATATATAAAAGTTTACAAAATTACCCCTCAACACTCTCATCATTACACTTTTTTCTTAAACCATGTGCCCAAAATTCTCTGCAAACTTTTCGGGGATGGAGGGAGTATAATTTTAATTGTAATTAATTTCTTGTAGAATTAAGGATGACAGATGATGAAATCAAGAGTTGTTCTTTGATAGAAATTGATAATTAGTTGCGGGCTCTTGGTAAATATTTGCAAGATTTTGAAGGCATGTCGGTGGTAAACCATGATCCGAACTTTTCATCTAAAAATAGATTGATTTTGAATGAGTTTACATACAACAGGGCTGATTTCAAGTTAGAGTATGATGATTTAATTAGCAAACTTAGTGATGAACAACGTGGTGTGTACGATAGAATAACTACCTCCATTCAATCCGGTAAGGGTGGTGTGTTTTTTGTTTATGTATATGGTGGAATAGGTAAAACTTTTTTATTTGGTAGACTTTGTCAGCATGTTTGAGGTCTAAAGGAAAGATTGTAATTAATGTAGCCTCGAGTGGTATAGCTTCACTGCTTCTTCCAGGTGGACTGTTCATTCCAAATTTTCAATTACAATTGATATTACTGAAGATTTTACATGCAATATTCATCAAGGAAGTCCTCTTAATGAGCTCTTGATTAAATGTGATCTTATAATATGGGATGAAGCAGTTATGGTTAAAAGATATTGTATTGAGGCTCTTGATACCACTTTAAATGATATTATGCAGCTCACAGATCCTTTGTCATCTGAACTGCCTTTTGGCGGTAAGACTGTTGTGTTTGGAGGTGATTTTCGTCACATATTACCCGTTATTCCAAAAGGAACTAGGTAGGATATCGTTCACGCTACTATCAATTCATTCAATTTGTGGAATGATTGTACTCTTTTGAAACTCACTAAGAATATGAGACTTCAACACCTAAGATCCGATGAACTTCTACATGAATTGAATTCTTTTTCTGAATGGATATCATCTATTGGAGATGGTACTAAAGGAAAAGAAACTGAGTACGAATCTGATGTACAAATTCCTGAGGATATTTTGCTAAAGTGTGGTGATGATCATGACTATTTACAAAGTAGAGTTATTCTAGCACCCACATTAGATGTTGTCAGGTCAATAAATGAGCACATGATTCAATTAGATGAAGATGAATCACATACGTATTTGAGCTCCGACAGTCCTTGCAGATCTGATTTGAATGTTGATAATTTGGCTAATGTCCATACTCCAGAATTTTTGAATAGTTTGAAGTGTTCTGGTGTACCTGATCATGAATTGAATTTGAAAGTTGGAACGTCGGTAATGTTATTGAGAAATATAGACCACTCAAATGACCTATGCAATGAAACCAGGTTTGTGTCTTTTCTTTTTAGCAAATTTTTCTTTTTTTTTCTTTTTTATCGTTTAAAATTTTGCATTTGTTTTATCTATAATATTTTTTTCTATTATTAGGTTGGTTATAACCAGGTTGGGTGATAAAGTTCTTGAAACTAAGGTTCTAACTGGAAGTAGTTGTGGAAACCTGGTATTGATATTGCGACTTACAATGACACCTTCTGATCCTTGATTGCCTTTCAATTAAGTTTCAACGTAGGCAGTTTTTCGTTGATTGTGTCGTATGCTATGACTATTAATAAAAGTTAGGGACAATCAATTATATGTAGTTGTATCTAGAATAACAAATCGTCGTGGTTTGTTGGGAATAAAATGAGCTATGTTTTGATTGAATACCAAAAACCCCCCTGAGACATGCCTAAGTCAATGAAAAAATATGTTCTAAGAATGTTAGAATATATAGATTATAGGCTAGATGAGAAGCTGAAATGTTAGGCAGCTCTTAGACAATTAGATGCACAATTTGAGGGGGAACCTATGCTTTGAAGATGATCAAGATCAAGTCTCCCCAAGGCTCAAATTCTGGAACAAAGAGTAAGGACACTCTATGAAATCTAAGATGCTCTTATCAGGAGAGTTGTCCAGAGAAAATATTCTTAAAGCTCTGATCAGGAGAGTTGTCCAAAGAAGCTAGCCATATGCAAGAACAAACCTACCTAGCTCAAAAGGACAAGACTACTCAAAGGTTTTGGTCAGGAGAGTTGTCCAGATAAGCCAACTCTAAAGTATAAAGTGCTCTGATGCAAAAAGACCAATCATGCTGATCAGGAGAGTTGTCCAGAGGAGTTGTCTCAGCTAAATTGACCAAGATCAAGTGCTCTGAAAGCCTAAGATCAACTATGCTGAAGAGATTGAGACAACCAGTCCCTAAAGGTCTTCAAAGGAATGAGCTAAGACCATACACAAGAGAAATAAAGGGAAAGAGCCAAGTCATCTGAAGAAGAGCAAGCCAACCATGCTGAAAAGCAAAACTGCTGATAGTGATAAGGAGAGTTGTCCAGATGATAAGGAATGTTGTCCTATCATTGGATCAACCTTCAGAAGCCATGTCCAAGTCCTAACAAGAAGTCAAACATTGGGAAAAGTGCTGCAGAATGAAGACAAAACTGTTACAGCCGTTTATTACCCAAATGAGGACATGTCACTATCAAGAATATGTCTTCCAGTTTGAAGAACTCAAGGAAGACATTTATAGCAATTTGGGGCTGCCTCTCCAACGGGCAAATCCTCCATTTTGTCTATAAATACAGAAGTGTGAAGACCATTTGAAAGTACCTCAACAAGCACCTCAACACAATCCAACTAAGCTCAAAGTTCTTACAAGCTAGAGTGCTTTCAAAGCTTTCAAAGACTATCTTAGTCTTCAAACACTTCATCTAAGCTGAATTTCATTGTATACCCATACACAAGCTTAGAGAGATATCCTATCCTTATACACTGATCTTCATTGTAAAGGATATCTCATTAGTTGGAACCTTACTTCAACCCTTACACCTTTCAAGAGTGAAAGTGAGAAGGTTGTAGTAGTAGAAGTGGTAGGAGCTGACTGTTGAGAGAAGAACAGTTCAGTTCTGAGTTGAGAAGAGGGTACTAGGACTCTAGACATCCTAGGGATCAATTCACCAAGGAGTGGTGTTCTTGATCAAGTGCACATTGGCACTATAAAACAAGTTAATTCCAAGAGTGAAGGAATTATCCTGTTAAATCAGGGAAAGTGGATGTAGGAGCTTGAGTCTCTGAACCACTATAAACTCTTGTGTTGATTTACCTTACAAGTACTTACATTCATTCAACACTGCACACTAAACTGATCTTTCAAAGATACATACTCAAAGACTGTGCAAAACTGTTTTGGACAAGTTCCCTGAAGCTTAATTGAACTGTGTTACATTGACTAAGTGATTTCAGAAATTAAAGGAGTCTAAACTTAAAGGGCCAACCACTATTCCGCACATATAACTCCCCTAGATAGTTATTCAACTAAGTACTCAATAGTACTTAGTGGTTTGATTATCTTAGAAGAGTTAATCATCTTCAGCAGAGTTGTCCAAGACAACCTTGCTGAGTTCTGGTTTGATCTAGTTGAAAAGAATTTGCATACAAGTGTATTCCCCCCCCCCCCATACACTTGTTATCTACTCCTTTCAGGACCAACAAGTGGTATCAGAGCAGGGGTTCAAAGACCACTGCTTCTGAAAATCCATCTTGATTTTCAAAACTCACATAATTGGTGTGGTCACTGAACTGATCTCTATCTGAAATCCATTACTTGTTGATTGATTGATTCTTATTGAGATATGGCCAACAACAATGCTGTTCCTCCACCTGCTGTTCAAGGATTAGACAACATGGCCACAAATCCAGTCAATCATATTTCTCATCACAAACTGCCCATGTTTTCAATAGACAATTATGATTTCTGGAAAATTAGAATGAGGGCTCATCTTGCATCTCTTCATACTGATATGCTTAGAGTAATCACAAGAGGACCTTTTGTGTTTACTCAAACTAATCCCAGATTGACAGATGAGCAAAGAGCAGATATAAGGGAATTGATTCCCAAAGATGAGGATGACTTCACTGCTGATGAAAAGAGGAAAGATAATTTGAATTATCTTGCCATGAACACCCTCTATCAAACAATTCCAGATGCAGTTATGGGTAGAGTCTACCACTGCACCACAACTAAAGAAATTTGGGATACCCTTGCTGAAATGTGTGAGGGCACTGAAAAAATCAAGGAGAACAAGCTCCAAGTTGCTGTGCAGAAGTTTGAACAATTCTCAATGGAGACTGATGAGTCCATTGACAAATTTGCTGGTAGATTCACTGATGTGATGAATGAGATTAATTCACTGGGCAAGGTTTACACTAAGAGAGAGGTTGGACTGAAAATCCTAAGGAGTCTCACTCAAAAGTGGGATGTCTATGCTGTAATGATGCAGAATACCAAAGATCTCTCCACTATGCCCATGCAACAAATATTCTCAGAACTTAAAGCCTATGAGTTTGACCTCAATAGAAGAAAGCCTGTTGAGGAACCTTCAAATCCTACTAAGGGAGTGGCATTCAAAGCCAAAGTTGCTGAACCAGAAATGCAGCCCACTCCCAGATCATCAAAGTCAGTCTCTAAGACTGAAATGAAGGAAGAACTAGCCTTGATGGCTAGAAGGTTTGACAAGCTCAACACAAGGTTTGGTAGATACAAGAAATTCTACCAAGATAACAAATTCAGGAGAAGATACAATTCCCCTGAAGATCAGGCTGAGGACAAAAAGCCTGAAGAGAGAAGATCAGAGGACAAGTCCTCTGATAGGAGAAGATCCAGTAGAGCTGAACCCTCATCATCTAAGAGAAGAGATGAATCCAAGAAGGATGATGATGAAGATCTGTGTTACAACTGCAAAAAGAAAGGGCACTTCCAATATGACTGCCCTGAACTAAGCTCTAAAGAAAGAAGAGAAAGACAAGCAAAAAGAGACAGAAAATTCACCAATAGAAAAGCCATGATGGCTGGTGAAGAATCTGATAGTGCTGAAAGTTTCAATTCTTCTGATGGATTGTTCTCCAACAGTGATGATGATGATGATGTCTGCAACATGGCTCTTGAGGATGATGAGGTATCCTCTACTTCTAGTTCACCATCATTTATCTCACAAAACACTAGTGAGGTTAACCTGAAACTTTCCTTGGGAAAGTTGATGGAAGATTTCACTAGATTACAAGAATTTCATGACAATTGTGTGAGAGAAAATGAAAGACTAGCTACTGAACTCACCAAGAACTCTGAGGTAGCTGTTGATGTCAAGTCTACTGAGTTGTATCAACAAGTCTTGAGAAAGCTTGAGGAAGCAAATCTCAGGATAGTTGACCAACAAAAGGAGATTGATGATCAACTTCTCTCTCAGAAAAGAAAAGAATTTGAACTTAAAATTCTAAATGCCAAATTTGAAAATCTCTCACATGAGTATGATATTCTTAAATCAAGTGAAGAGAGCCTGAAATTAAAGATGTCTGCTTTGAACAAATCCTCTAGAGCAATAGAGGAAATTCAAAGTTATCAAAGACCTATGGCTCAAAGAAGTGGATTAGGTTTTGATCCATTTGAATCTTCACCTTGTCTTAGTGTTGCATCTACAAGTAACACTAAGAGAATCTTTGTTAAGTCAGTGGCACAACAAGCTGAAAATGAAGTAATTCAGCCACTGTACAAAGGAAAGGGCAAATTGAATGAAATGCCTACTCAAGTGATTCAGGAGAATAGGCCAAAACCTAAGGAAATTACCAAAGCTCCTGAGCACAAGAGGAATATTGGTCAGCAGAGTAGACCCAATGGAAGGGCAACTCTCCTGAACAATGTTCAGAGGAATTATCCAAGGTATAATCAGCCTAGGCCAACTCATCTGAGAAAGCCTCAGCTGAATAGACCTAAAGAAAACCATCCTTTAAGGCAGAATAAAATGAGACAACCAAAACCCTTCATGCCAAAGGGTAATGGTCATAAAAAGGCCTTTCCTCAAAGATTTCATCAAGCTGCACAAAGAACTCATAAGTTCAGAAGAGTGGTCAACTCCTCTGAAACTTACAGAGTTAACACATTCACACATACTTTCCCAAAGGCATTTAAGGGAAAGACAGTGTATATTGATGCACTAGGAAATCAACTTAGCCACCTTGAATCAATCAGGGTTATTAGGCAAGTTTGGGTTCCCAAAGGTACAGCTAACCTCTCAGGACCCAAAACTCAAAGGGTACCTAAACCTATCTAATTGCAGGTACCAATGGGCCACAAGAAGAGGAGCATGAACAAAAAGACAGCATGGTACCTTGACAGTGGATGCTCAAGGCACATGACTGGAAACAAGGAACTCCTCTCTGATTTTATTGAAAAAGAAGGCCCAAATGTCACCTTTGGAGACAGCTCACAAGCAACAACAAAAGGTTATGGTACTTTGATGATTGGTAACATCAAAGTAACCAATGTATCTTATGTAGCTGGTCTCAAATATAATCTCCTGAGTATCAGTCAATTCTGTGATAAAGATTTTAATGTTGAGTTCTCAAGTGGAAAGTGTCTAATTAAAGATAAAACTCAACAAACCCTATTGACTGGAACTAGGAAGGGAAATGTGTATTTTGCAGACTGGGACAAGTCTACTGATGCTGCATGTTTCATTGCTAAAAGTTCTAGTGAACAAAGTTGGCTATGGCACAAGAGGCTAAACCACCTGAACTTCAAATCTATGAATAAACTTGCTAGAAATGCATTAGTTAAAGGACTACCTAATGAGGTTTTCATTAAAGAACATGTGTGTAAGCCATGTCAAGAAGGAAAACAGATTAAAGCCTCATTCAAAGGAAAACCAGTCATTTCCACTAAAAGGGTACTTGAACTTCTACATATGGATCTGTTTGGACCAATTACCCCTTCAAGCATAAATGGTAGAAAATACACATTGGTGGTAGTGGATGACTTCTCTAGGTTCACATGGGTAGTATTTCTCCTTAATAAGAAGGAAACACAAGTCAAACTACCTGAACTTCTAAAGAGGTTGTCAAATGAGAAAAGCCTTAGCATTATCAAGATAAGATCTGATAAAGGCACTGAGTTCATTAATTCATACATCAATGAGTACTGCACATCAAATGGAATAGCTCATGAAACCTCAGCAGCTAGAACTCCCCAACAAAATGGAGTTGCAGAAAGAAGGAATAGAACCTTAAAAGAAGCTGCTAGAACTCTAATTGCTGATTCAAATCTACCTAAGAGGTTTTGGGCTGAAGCTATAAACACTGCATGCCATACTCAAAATAGATGTTTGATCACTAAGGGGCAAGGCAAAACCCCCTATGAACTCTGGAAAGGAAGAATGCCTAAAGTGTCATACTTTCATATATTTGGTTGTAAATGTTTCATTCACAATAATGGGAAAGAACAGTTGAAAGCTTTTGACAGCAAAGCTGATGAGGGAGTATTTCTTGGATACTCTCAAATCAGTAGAGCTTTCAGAGTCTACAACAAGAAATCCCTTATAGTGGAAGAAACACCTCATGTTGTGTTTGATGAATCTATCTTTGAGATCAGGAATGATCAGTTGGAACCTGAAGAAATCACACAGAGGACAACCAGATTAAGCCTAAAAGACAAAGACACTGAACTCATAGAAATTGTCCCAATCAACCTACCTGAACATACAACATTGGACAACCATCCTGAAGGCAACCTTCCTGAGACAAATCCCACTGATGGAAATGATGAACTGAATGATCCAATCCCAGTTCACATCCAGGTAACAACTACCAATGAAGAAGCAGCTCCTGCTGAGGTAGTTAATGGATCAAATAATCAAGGGGGAACTCAAAATGTTGAAAATGCCAATGTCCCTGACATTGAGGACAACACCCCTGATTATGATCCTGAATTAGATCCTGCATTAAATTATCCTGAATTCTATGATCAAAATGACTCACCTTCAGTAGAGGACAACTCTACTGAAGAGATCAGGAAAAGAAGGACCTGGTTATCTGACCATCCTACTGACCTGATACTTGGTGATCCAAGTATAGGAGTCAGAACCAGAAAGTTTCATGGTGAAAGTGCTATGTTCTGTTGTTTCTTGTCAGAACAGGAACCAAAAGATATTGAGGAAGCACTTCAAGATGCCAATTGGATCACAGCCATGCAGGAAGAACTGAACCAATTCACCAGAAATGAAGTATGGGAGCTGGTGGACAGACCCTCACATCAAAATGTTATTGGAACAAAGTGGGTGTTCAAGAACAAGAAAAATGAAAATGATGTGATTGTCAGAAACAAAGCAAGACTAGTGGCAAAAGGGTATTGCCAACATGAAGGCATTGACTATGATTAGACATTTGCACCTGTGGCAAGGCTAGAAGCAATAAGGCTCTTTCTAGCCTATGCAGCCCACAAGAGGTTCAAAGTATACCAAATGGATGTCAAGAGTGCCTTTCTGAATGGAGTCTTGAAAGAAGAAGTCTATGTGGAGCAACCACCAGGGTTTGAAATTGGAAACCAAGTTTACAGACTCAAGAAAGCTCTATATGGACTCAAACAAGCCCCTAGGGCTTGGTATGATACACTGTCACAATTCCTCTTGGATCATGGATTCACCAAGGGAACTGTGGACAGAACTCTCTTCAGAATCTCTGAAAGAGAGGACATCTTGCTTGTCCAAATTTATGTGGATGACATAATTTTTGGATCCCCTAATGAGAAGCTATGTGAGAAATTCTCCAAGCTCATGCAAAGCAAGTTTGAGATGTCCATGATGGGGTTGATGAACTTCTTTTTGGGTCTACAAGTCAAGCAATCTAAAGAAGGAATCTTCATCAACCAAGCTAAGTACACAAGAGAAATGATCAAAAAGTTTGGGTGTACAACCAGCAAGCCAGTAAGGATCCCTATGAACACAAATTGGAAGATGGATCCTGATGAGAGTGGTATTCCAACCAACTCTACTGAGTATAGAGGAATAATTGGTTCACTCCTCTATCTCACTGCCAGCAGACCTGATATCACCTTTGCAGTAGGTGTTTGTGCAAGATTTCAAGCAAATCCCAAGAAAAGCCACCTTGAGGCTGCAAAGAGGATTTTGAGGTATCTCAAAGGCACTGAGAATCTAGGCCTTTGGTACCCTACTGATGACAATATTGAGCTAACTGGCTACTCAGATGCTGATTATGGAGGATGTAGGATTGACAGAAAGTCCACTTCAGGGACTTGTCAATTCTTGGGCAACAAGCTTATTTCATGGTTCTCCAAGAAGCAGAACACAGTGGCCACTTCCACCACTGAAGCTGAATATGTTGCTGCTGGAAGTTGTTGTGCTCAAATTCTTTGGCTAAGTCAACAACTCAGAGACTACAAAGTCAACTCTACTGAAGTGCCAATTTTCTGTGATAACAATAGTGCCATTGCTATATCACAAAATCCTGTCTTACACACAAGATGCAAGCATGTGGACATCAAGCACCACTTCATTAGAGATCATGTGGAGAAGAAGGATATCAAGCTAATGAAAATTCACACAGACCATCAAAAAGCTGATATATTAACCAAGCCACTTGCAGAGGCAAGATTTCTGGAGTTATCAGCAGAGTTGGGATTACTTGATCCAGGGAAGTTGGACAAATAAGTCCAAAGAAGCTCATTGATTAAGGGGGAAACAAACTCAAGCTTCAGCAGACTTGATCAAGTCTACTGAAATTCAGAAACATGACTTTACCTCTTCAGGACACTTGTCCACAGTTCTTCAGGACACTTGTCCATGTAGGGTCAGATAAGTTGTCCTAGCTATCAAACCAAATCTTGGTATGATAAGCACCTATTTTTGGTGATCAAAACCTATTTCGAAATCTGTCCCATTGAAATACAGTTTTCACCTTTTTGGGATTTAATTTGTCTCCCACCCAAAAGGTCACTTTCCATGCATTAAATGCCAAGATTTAACTCTTGTTTGCATTAAACTTTTTGGGACATGATCTATCTCGAAAAATCCCCAGCCTTAAACAAACATTTAAAACCACCCACGTTTTGAATAAAACAGTTATTTCACTGTTACATTGGTTTTTGACCATTGGATCAAAAATGGACAACTCCCCTGAAATCAATCCTAGCCGTCCATTTTGGATTTCCATTTTTGCTCACCTTTGAATTGTATCAAGACCTTACCAACTCATTGACAAACATTCTTTTTAGAATATTCACAAGTCTTAAGATATCCACAAACACTTCTTCCCCAAGTATTCGAAACCCTAACTCAAAAGTTCTTCAAACTCTCTCATTCTTCATCAAACCTTTTTCTGCAATTTTCAATGGCCCCCAAGGTTAGACCTGAGATGCTTGTAGATTTCTCCAACAAAGATCTAGACCTAGATTTTGGCTATCTAAGCAACAAGAACAATCTTCACTTCGAGCCAATTATCTCTTTTGAAAGTGAAGATCCTGAGGTTACTCCAACCCTGAGATGGTTGAGAAGGGCTGGTCTCCAAAAGTTCTTGGAAGAAAGACCAAGCTCTTGCCTGGAAAGCTATATGGCAGAATTCTTTGCCTTCCTCAAGTGGAGAGGCAAGCCTGAAGATGGTGAAGTATCCACCAGGCTATCCTACACAGCTGAAGGAGAGGAAGAGGAGAGATTCCATAGAGTTAGATTCTCCTCAGAGGATCTGGAAGGAGCCTTTGGATTGCCTCATGAGGGTAGGAATCCAGAAGTATATGGCACTGGACATGAAGAGGAAATAGCCCAAGAGTGGTTATTAGTTCCAGGCCCTCTCTCCTCAACTCAAAACAAGAAAACTCTCAAGCCAGAGTTTCTAAATCTTTTTGAGGTAGTTGCAAAGAGCCTCCTAAGCAACACTGGAAGCCTAGAGCAGGTCAGCCAGCCAAGGATCAGAATCATGGCTGCCATTATTGATGCCAGTGATAAGGGCATCAAGTTTGATTGGAGGACCTTCATCATGTCTGAGATGATGAAGGAGAAGGCTAAATTTAAGGTGAAAGCCCACAATAAGGTGGTGCTAGAAGGGAAAATCAAGTATTGCACCAGGGCAAGCTTGTTGATTGAGAGGTTTTCCCACTATTCCCAGATGCAGACCTTTGCAAAGCCCCTCCCAGCCCAAAAGATCCTGTTCAGAAAGCTCAGTAAGAAAACTGAGAAAAGAAGGATGCTATTGGCCAAGCCTGCTGAAGAACAGGAGGAAGAGAAGCCTAAGATGAAAAAGAGAACAAAGGCCAGGGCTGTCAAGACAAGGAAAATGTCTCAGAGAATCTCAGAAGAGAATTCAGATGCTTCAGCTGAGATTGAAGAAGTTGCTAGAGAAGGTGTACAAGTGCCATCTGATCATTCAGAAGAACTCAGGCAAAAGTACAATGAGACTAGACAAAAGTCTAAGGGTGATAAGAGAATCAGGGAAGTTGTCCCTGAGAAGGAAGGAAGTGGAAGTAGCAGGGCCAGCAAGAGAAGGGCCAAACCTACTGAAAAGGTGTTGGAGCTGCAAGAAGAGAGGTCTCTTCAATTGGCTCTAAGGGAGAGCAGAGCTGAAAGCAGGGCCAAATCCATGTCAAGGACCAATTCATCTGGTTCTGGAACTCCAGAATCCAAAGTCCCTGAAGGTCAACCCATAGAGGCCAACCTCCCTGAAATTCAGTATCTTGAGCCCAACTCCCCTGAAACCCATGTCACCCCTTCCAACCAACCCAGTACCCCTGTAAATCTCACTAAGAGATATTCTCCTGAAGGAAATGTGCAAAGAAGTGGCATAGATGTGCTTGCTGACTTAGCAGTAGATGAGACAAGACTCCTGTCTCCCCTTGACTCATCCATGCTGAATTATTCAAAACTCTTAGAGCATGCACTCAATGAGCCAACCCCCTTGAGTAAAGCCCCTTCAGACCCATTGCTCTCAAAAGCAACTGAAGATCCTTCTACTGCACCCAACCCTTCTGAAGCCAACATCCCTGAACTTAATCTGCCTGAAGCTTTGATAGGAGAACCCAGAGCCAACTCCCCTATAACCCAAAGTCCCCATTCAAGTGGAGATGAGGAGGAGTATACCTATGAAAGTATGCTCAGAGGAGGAGCCAAGGCTACTGTGGACAGTTTGTATCCACAACTTGCTGAATTTCCAAGAATTCAGAAGGCCTTTCAAGATTTAAGGATGCTTGTTGATGTGAAAGACAAATCCTTGATGGAGATATCACAAGTCATCCAAGATAAGGGTGCAAACTGGTGGCAGATAGAGGAGAACAGATTGCTACACTTTGCTGGAGTTTCAAAGACAAGATTCCTCATAGATGAGGAGATTTTTGCAAAGTTGGTAGCTGATAAGATTGAAGAGGAGAAAGAAAGAAAAGCCAAGGGAATCAAACACCCTGACAGTGGCTCTAATGATGATGATTCCCCTGATGATCCCTCAAACCCTTCAAATCCCAACCCTTCTGAAACCCTTCAAGCCAACCTCCCTGAACCCTTTCAACCCAAGTCTTCTGTAGCAGATAGACTTTCCAATCCTCCCAAAACCTATCATAGGAAAGGCTCTGTAACTTCAGAGGTGTTGACCAAGGGTGGTAACACAACCAAAGATACATCTGCCAATGAAGGTTCCTCTGAACCCAAGGCACAGCCTAAAGATGTTGAGGTTCCTGTATTAGAGGCTAGTTTGATTAAGGCCTATTCAGTGTCAGAAGAGTTGGACATTGATCAGCCCTTAATCATTCAGGATGACTCAGTGGCTGCTGATATAAGCACTGTGATCTCCCCACAACTGCCATCTTTGAACCTTGTTGAAGGTGGAGATGCTGCAGGTTTAGGAGAAGGAGTTGAAAAGGAGAGCATAGTTGAAAAATCAGAGGGAGTTATGGATGAAAGAGAGGTAGTCATCACTAAGATAGTGAGTGTACCAACATATGAGGGTGGAATAAGTGAGGAAGGACAGGTTATTCTTGAAGTCAAATCTGAACTTCAGGAATCCCTTGGTGAAAGGAGGCCTGATTCCTTGAGTGAGAACATTATCCATGAAGGGAGAAAAGAACAAGTTGAAAATGAGAAGAAGACTGCTGATGTATCAGAGTCTTATGTAAAAGAAATTGAGGGTGATGAGTGCTTATTTCCTAACTTGTTTGATTTATCTGATGTTGCAGGTATTTCTCTTGACCAAATTTTTGCAGATGAGTTCCTCACAGATGCACCTATCCAAGTTGATACAGGCTCAGCTCAAGCCTTACTTGGCATGCAATCAGAGAAGTTGGACTCCTTGGCTCATCAAGTCCAATCTGCTCATGCTGAAACTTTAGGAGCATTGAATGAGCAAGGAAGGACTCTAGCATCTGTAGAAATGAGGCTCACTGGCTCTGAAGATGCTGTGCTACCAACCCTTGAGGCAAGAATCAGTGGTGTGGAATCTGGTCTTCAAACCATCTCCACTGAAGTTCAAAGTGCCAAATCTACCATGGAAGCCATCTCAGAGGAGGTCAAGAAAGAACAGAAGCTGCTGAGAGATAATCACAATGCAAATGTCAAAGCTCTCAGGCTCACTGTCAAGCAAGCTCTTGGAAAGAAGACAGCACTACAAAAGAGAAGAGCTGAAGAGCAAAGGCTAGCTATGGTCAAAGCTGCCTCAGAAAAATTTTCCCAAGAAGTGTTGGCCAACATTGCTGAAGGTGCAGTGGCCAACCTCACTGAGCTCTTAAAAGCCCAACTGGATGCATCTCTGAAAACAGCCATGGAAGAGGTTGTCCAACAAAAGATGAAGCCTGTTCTAGCTTTCCTTAGCTTGAGCAGTGACAGAATGCAGAATATACATGATGAAAATGTATATTTGTTGGAAGAGATGAAGTCCCTAAACCAGGCTCAATCCCTGATGGCCTCAACAATGAGTGACCTAAAGCCCCAGTGCTTTGATGCTGCCAAAAAGGGGGAAAGGGAAAGAGCTAGAGCAAAAGGTGCCTTGGTGATTGGGAGTCCATTGAAAGGGAAGGACAAAGTCCCTGAAGGAAAGGGAAAAGAGCCAGAAATGCTGAATTTGGAAGATTTGGATGAAGAGGAGCAGTTAGCATTGGCATTGAAGAACTCAATGGCCTCAGCTCAAGAAGAAAGGGCAAGGAAACAGCAAAGACCAGGTGGTGAAGTGTCAGGTTTGGACAAAGATGCTGAAGGTGTCCAAACCAGAGGAAAAATCAAGAAGGCCCAAGGAAAGAAGAGACAAATTGAGAAATTCACTGACTTTCCTAGCAGCCTTGATCTTCCACCTGAATTCAGAATTGATGAGGATGAGCCTACATCAAAGAAAGCCAAAACTGCTGAAGAGGACAAATCTTCTGAATCTGGAAAAACTGCTGAAGGTGCCAAATCAACTGAAGAGACTGAAGAGTTATTTGCTGAAGGATTTGGATCTGAACCTAAGAAGAAGACAACTGTTCTAGCCCATGATCCATCAAAGCTGTTTCATGAAGGGCATGGCAAAGACCCTGAAACACAACAGAAACTGGCCATGATGAGGGCCCATGAGAAAATTGATTTGATGGAAGAAGCCAACAGAGCAAGAGATGAAAGGAGAGCAAACTTTCAGAAACCAAGAAGGAGAAGAGCAACTTACAGCAAGATGAAGCCTCAGCTTCTAATCCCAATGGACACCAAATATCCACACTTGGATAAATGGGTGCCAATTCAACTGAATGACACATGGGAAGAAGCCAAAAGGGAGTTTGTCTATGACTTTTATGTCATTGACAGATGGAATGGAGGAGATGCAAACTCTGCCTTCACTGAGTTCATGCTAGAATACTACAGAGCGTTGTATCAACAACTACTTGCAGCTGCTGACATTGCAAGATTTGAACTCACAGCTCCCAAGCCAATCATATACATGCCTCCAAAGCTTGAAGGATGGATTGACCAAGCAAGAATTCTGAGGGAATTCACTGAGATCCTTAAGCTGAACAAGATGGTTCTTGGACCTAAGGGAACCAACCAAGAAGTCATGGCACTGAAAAGAAGAGTGTGGGCACAGTATGGAATGCTGCCACCTCCTGAGGATGATCTTTGAAATGGCTAAGTCTTCTGACCTTACTTGAATGATCAACTATGCTGAAATATGGTCAAGCTTGCTGATGTGTTAATCTGGTTGCTCTGATCTGTTAAAGATTGCTCTGATACAAGTTCTGTGCTCTGATGCTGAAAATATCATTTTGAATTATTGTAATGAAGTGCTCTGATATACTTAAGTGTTATTGATTCATGCTCTGATATGTTAATTTCAACTATCAACATGCCTGTAATGATTTTTGAATGAATGATAGTTGAACTTATTTTGAATCAAGAAACTCAAATCTCTCTATGCCTATCTTAAAACCTACTTGCAACAAAAACAGTGAATACACTAACACATTACTTTTCAGGAATATTGACCTCAGTCATGTCTTCTGAAGATACATATAATAGGTGTAGACAAGTCAATTTTGCTTAAGTTGTATAGGTTTTGGCATCATCAAAAAGGGGGAAATTGTTGGGAATAAAATGAGCTATGTTTTGATTGAATACCAAAAACCCCCCTGAGACATGCCTAAGTCAATGAAAAAATATGTTCTAAGAATGTTAGAATATATAGATTATAGGCTAGATGAGAAGCTGAAATGTTAGGCAGCTCTTAGACAATTAGATGCACAATTTGAGGGGGAACCTATGCTTTGAAGATGATCAAGATCAAGTCTCCCCAAGGCTCAAATTCTGGAACAAAGAGTAAGGACACTCTATGAAATCTAAGATGCTCTTATCAGGAGAGTTGTCCAGAGAAAATATTCTTAAAGCTCTGATCAGGAGAGTTGTCCAAAGAAGCTAGCCATATGCAAGAACAAACCTACCTAGCTCAAAAGGACAAGACTACTCAAAGGTTTTGGTCAGGAGAGTTGTCCAGATAAGCCAACTCTAAAGTATAAAGTGCTCTGATGCAAAAAGACCAATCATGCTGATCAGGAGAGTTGTCCAGAGGAGTTGTCTCAGCTAAATTGACCAAGATCAAGTGCTCTGAAAGCCTAAGATCAACTATGCTGAAGAGATTGAGACAACCAGTCCCTAAAGGTCTTCAAAGGAATGAGCTAAGACCATACACAAGAGAAATAAAGGGAAAGAGCCAAGTCATCTGAAGAAGAGCAAGCCAACCATGCTGAAAAGCAAAACTGCTGATAGTGATAAGGAGAGTTGTCCAGATGATAAGGAATGTTGTCCTATCATTGGATCAACCTTCAGAAGCCATGTCCAAGTCCTAATAAGAAGTCAAACATTGGGAAAAGTGCTGCAGAATGAAGACAAAACTGTTACAGCCGTTTATTACCCAAATGAGGACATGTCACTATCAAGAATCTGTCTTCCAGTTTGAAGAACTCAAGGAAGACATTTATAGCAATTTGGGGCTGCCTCTCCAACGGGCAAATCCTCCATTTTGTCTATAAATACAGAAGTGTGAAGACCATTTGAAAGTACCTCAACAAGCACCTCAACACAATCCAACTAAGCTCAAAGTTCTTACAAGCTAGAGTGCTTTCAAAGCTTTCAAAGACTATCTTAGTCTTCAAACACTTCATCTAAGCTGAATTTCATTGTATACCCATACACAAACTTAGAGAGATATCCTATCCTTATACACTGATCTTCATTGTAAAGGATATCTCATTAGTTGGAACCTTACTTCAACCCTTACACCTTTCAAGAGTGAAAGTGAGAAGGTTGTAGTAGTAGAAGTGGTAGGAGCTGACTGTTGAGAGAAGAACAGTTCAGTTCTGAGTTGAGAAGAGGGTACTAGGACTCTAGACATCCTAGGGATCAATTCACCAAGGAGTGGTGTTCTTGATCAAGTGCACCTTGGCACTATAAAACAAGTTAATTCCAAGAGTGAAGGAATTATCCTGTTAAATCAGGGAAAGTGGATGTAGGAGCTTGAGTCTCTGAACCACTATAAACTCTTGTGTTGATTTACCTTACAAGTACTTACATTCATTCAACACTGCACACTAAACTGATCTTTCAAAGATACATACTCAAAGACTGTGCAAAACTGTTTTGGACAAGTTCCCTGAAGCTTAATTGAACTGTGTTACATTGACTAAGTGATTTCAGAAATTAAAGGAGTCTAAACTTAAAGGGCCAACCACTATTCCGCACATATAACTCCCCTAGATAGTTATTCAACTAAGTACTCAATAGTACTTAGTGGTTTGATTATCTTAGAAGAGTTAATCATCTTCAGCAGAGTTGTCCAAGACAACCTTGCTGAGTTCTGGTTTGATCTAGTTGAAAAGAATTTGCATACAAGTGTATTCCCCCCCCCCCCATACACTTGTTATCTACTCCTTTCAGGACCAACATGGTTTGAAGATCATTTTATGTCATGACAACAATCGTGATTGCTATGACTGGTTTTTAGGAATGTATGATTCTATAAGAATATAATTTTTAAGTTTTAAGCTACTTACTTTTTATAAGTCATTACTATTGATTTTAGATTATTTTATTATTTAATTGAATGTCGTTTATGTTACAAAAATTACTGTAATATTCTTTAACATTGTATAGTAATTTAATAATTGTGTTGTATCATAAATATACATATATTTAATTATTACACATTGATTTTATTTATTTTTATGCTAAGTTTAAATTTACATAGTATAAGACATTCATCAATGTAACTAGATTTTAAGATTAATAATTTATGAACATCTTATCAATGTTTATTTTATTATTTTTTATAAATTCAATATAATATAATAAATATTGGTTAACAATAATTAATTTTTTACTTATGATAATATATATATATATATTTTTTAATAATATAAGTTAGTTGTATTATTATAAAATTAATTCACACTATAAATAATATTTAAAATTTTAAATGTCGTCATATTTTTTAACACATCAGTTCGTGCGTTAGCACGGGTGCCCTACTAATATATATATATATATATATATATATATATATATAGCATTGGTATTTAATGTGACGGAAGCAAAAATATAAATATGAATATGTATGTTACAAAACTTACATCAATTAACATAAATACTAGAAACGCATGAGGGAGTCCAGACAATAAAAGGTTACATAAGTTACATATAACGTAAGGGTGTTATAATATTAAAATCTATATTTTATATGTAAATCAGTTAATACAATTACTTGTAAAATATATATACACGCATATATCTCTATCTATATTATATATTATAATTTTTCTTTTGATATAATATATAAATTAATTATTTAGTAAATTAATTTCTATTTTTATTATTATAAAATTCTTAGGTATTACAATACAATGGGAGATTTAACTAGTTTTTCATTCTCTTTTACTCTACATTATTTATATATCTTTGTATTCGATTATATTGTTTGACGAGTTGTTTAAACTGATCACTTGATGGATTCGTGAAAATGATATGTGCCAATTAGAATGTTGAATCCGTAATTGTTTAATTATTCTAATCTTTGTGGCAAATAGTATAATTGTTATGGGAGTTATATAATCTAGTCTAAATGAACTTACATGTGCGTTTGTTGGCTAGAATTTAATCTTTCTAAATTGAATGTTGCTGGTAAATTAAATTTTAAGATCGTATCTAGGGTAGTTTACTAACAAGGGAAATAATTAGAGATTGTATCCTGATTATTGAAACAGTATGAAAAGATTGGTTATTAGTTCGCACCAATGACTATAACCGTTAATATATTAATTAAAATATTTAATATTTATATTATTAATCAATGTTAAATATGTTTAAATACATAAATTTTTTAAACTCTATAATTTATACTTCCTCCATTTCAAAAAGTGTGTATGTCACATTTGTCATTTTGTATAAAATTAAGGAACATATTTTGTTTTTGAAACATTTATCCCTCATTAATTTTTCTCTCTTCCCATTGACATTTCATTTGTATCACACTCTTACTTTTTGAAAGAAAGTAAGAGAAAGTTAATCATTAATATATTTCCAATTAAAAGTGACATTGTAGAAGTTACAAAGGGGCGTTTTAAGAAAATTCATGGTAAAAATAAGAAAAAAAAGTCTTAACAAAGTGAAAAATAAATTAGAATTCCTAATTTCAATAATTAAAATATATGAAATTGAAAATTAAAATATATATTTCACACCAGTGCTCTAATATAAAGTAAAATAGTTTAGATTATGAATTGGAATATATCCAAGTGGACTTTAAACATGTGGCCTGTGGGTCTTTGACTAGTATATTTTAGCTTTCGAGCTTTGAATTATTCTTTTATCTTTCTTATTTCGAATAATCGAATTGAAGACTATCAACGGGCCACGATTATTATAATTTGTTTGTGTTTTATTGGGGGTATTCTATAGAATTAATTTGATATTTTATTGTATATTTTTTTTGGGGATCTTATACACACAACAATCTATTGAGGACATTCATCAGACATATTTTTTATCTTAACGAAGATGTGTACACCCACCCATTTCATTTTGTCAAAATCATTTCCACCATCACCATAGTCTTTAAAAAAAAAATCTTAACAAACACAAATTAGAAAAATATACAAATCAACATTGCCCGAAAAAAAAAGAGATGTTTGGGATATTTTTTCGAACAAATCAACATTGTCCGAAAAAAAAGAGATGTTCGGGATTTTTTTTCGGACAAATCAATATTGTTCGGAAAAAAAGTGTTTTTTGTGAAGAATTTAGGAATACACGCAGAGGAGAAGGTTGGGGAATATTTTGTATTGATTAACAAATTTAGAATAGATCTTATATATACAAAAGTTACAGATCAAATATGCATAATCCTAGCAATAATCTGAGCGGAAAATAGGCTAGCTAGAAAAGGAAAATAATCAATTACAATAATCAAGAATGAAAAATATGGAAGGTGTATCAAGATTAGCCGTAAGATAATATGTGAAATAATATCAAATCTTTCACTCCCCCTCAAGTTGGCGCATGAAGAACGTGAGACCATAGATTGTTTCTTGGTCCTCCAAACTAATGAAATAAAATACCCAGTGCAAGAACGTCTTGTCATTTGGCAGCCTCCCCAATCCGCATCACAATATGCCTCAAGTTTAAAATCATCATTTGCCGGTAAGAACAGTCCTTGTCAAGCAGTGGTTTTGAGAAAACGTAGTATGCGCATGGTTGCATCCATGTGTGTTTGTCGTGGCGTGCTGATGAATTGACTTAAATAATTGACAGCGAACTGTATATCAGGCCTTGTGACAGTTAGATAGAGTAAGCGGCCTATTAACCGTCGATAACGAAGCATGTCAACATGGGGGCTATCATCTTCATTGCTCAAACGTAAGTTTTGCTCCATGGGAAACTCACATCGCCAGCCACCTTGTAGGCCACTTTCTTCTAATATATAAAGAGTATACTTTCTTTGGCTAAGAACGATTCCACTCTTTGATCTTACTACCTCTATTCCAAGAAAATATTTTCAAATGTCCCAGATCCTTTATGCTGAAAAGTTTGTCCAAATACTTCTTCACATGATTGATTTTGCAGTCATTGTTGCCAACCAATATTACGTCATCAACGTATATAAGGGCTGCAACATAAGTATCCCTTCTTTTGTAGATGAATAACGAATGATCCGCCCGTGATTGTCGAAACCCTATATCAACAAGAGCTCGAGTAAATTTATGGTACCAATTTCTCGAGGCATGACGAAGTCCGTAGAGAGATTTATGAAGCTTGTAGACCCGGGTTTCTCCCCCTTTTGCAAAGCCTTGTGGTATCTTCATATAAACATCTTCCACCAAGTCGCCGTGAAGAAAGGAGTTATTCACGTCGAGTTGATGGATTGCCCAATTCTTCTTTGCTGCTATGGCAAGTAAACACCTCATTGTTTTAAGTTTCGCAACCGGTGCAAAAGTCTCGTGGAAGTTTATCCCTTCGACTTGAGTAAAGCCCCTCGCTACTAGACGTGCCTTGTAGCGCTCAACCTCTCCATTGGGTTTGTATTTGATCGTGTACACCCATTTTGAGTCGACAACTTTCTTTCCCTGCGACAATGGTTCCAAGGTCCATGTACCATTTTCTTCTAATGCTTGAATTTCTCCCTTCATCGCATCTCTCCATCTTTCATCTTTTATTGCCTGGTAAAAATATTTTGGCTCATCGTGGGAGGTGATGGCCGCAAGATATGCCTTATGTGCATTAGAAAATTTATCATAAGCAACAAAATGTGAAAAAGGATATACCTCAGAGGTTTCTGAATTGGTAGTGGGTTGTGAATTGGCAATTCGGTGACATAGGATTCCAAGTGCTTCGGCTGCCTCTTTGGCCTATCGCTTCTCCTTAATGTTTCTTTCGGTTGTTGTGCTATCTCATTTCTTGTTGCACTTGTTGGGTCATTTGCTGCATGGCTTACCTCAGGATTTAATTCCTCACGTGAATCATCAATTGCATCTTCATGTGACTCATTAGCAAAAGTGGAACTCTTACTTTCAATTCCTATCTGTACGTCCTCATTTGATTCCCATTCTATAGCAACTTAATTGCTTGTTCCACCAAATAGTGGTTGTGCAGCCTCCTTGTATGGAAATACACCTTCAACAAATTTCAGATCTCTTGAAGTGTAAATTTGCTTGGTCTCTAAATCAAAAACCCGATACCCTTTTTGTGAGTAAGGATATCCAACGAAAATACATTTCCGTCCTCTTATCCCAAATTTATCTCCCCCCTTCCGATTATCCTTAGCATAAGCTAAACAACCAAAGACCCGAAGATGTTGATAAGGTGGCTCTTTGTTAAACAAAACTTCATAGGGGGTTTTATTTTTGAGAACTTTAGATGGCAATCGATTTATAATATAAGTGGCAGTCAACACACATTCCCCCCAGAATTCTATAGGCAATCCTACTTCGAAGCGCAAAGTTCTTGCAACTTCCAAGATATGTTTATGCTTTCTTTCGACTACTCCATTTTGTTGGGTTGTGTCAGTACATGAAGTTTCAATCATAATCCTATTATCACTATAGTAATCCAACATATATTTTGATTGAAATTCTATCCCATTATCAGTACGAATTTTTTTAACACCTTTTCCATATTGATTACGAACCATATTGCAAAAATATGTCAAAAAATGACCCACTTCAGACTTATGCTTCATGAGAAAAACCCAGACTCCTCTGTTAAAATCATCAACCACTAATAAAAAATAGTGTGCACCGTACCCGAAAAAGAAGCGGTACGATAACTACCCCAAATATCACAATGAATAAGCTCAGAACATGAATTAGTTTGTATGTTACTACGAGGAAAAGGAAATCTAGTCCATTTTGCCTTCAAACCAGAATAACAGTGTTCAACATTATTATTGTGAAAACTACCAAAAGCATGTAATTTTAAACTTGAAGCGTGCCCCAATCTCTTATGCCAAATCTTTGAATCAACGGTTACTGACATGGCCATACCTTCTATAGTCACCGGCTCCAAGTAGTAAAGACCATCACAATGTCTACCCACTCCAATCAGGTTTCTCGAAGGTAAGTCCTGTAATATACAAAAATCGGGAAAGAATGTGAGCACACAATTCAAATCTTTCGTTAATCTGCTAATTGAAAGTAAATTGCATTTGAATTCAGGAATATTTAGGACACGGTTAAATCTCAACCCATTTGGCAGGATAACATCACCAATACTCTTGACCGGGATAGTTGCACCATTTTCTATTTTCACCGGCGTCTCATTCTTCGTCCCTGTTTCATTCTCAAGAACCTTTCTATCACATGTAATATGTTCAGTTGCCCCATAATCAATTATCCAGGGCCTCAAGTCATCAATTTTACCTGCCATATTTATTGTAGATGGAGCTTTTTCACGAGCAGCATCCGATTCACCCACAACTTTACTGAAATAATTCACAAGACTTGAATATTGATCGGTTGTTAATCCCAGAATGGGACTATTTCCTGCTGTGACGTGAGCAGATTTCCCAAAAAAATTCCTTTGTTCCTTGAGTCATATTTCTTGTTGATTTCACGTACGCCTTTCTCACGATATTTCGGGTACCCAATAATTTCATAACATTCATCCACCGTGTGATATAACCTTCCACAGTGAGTGCATTTCTTCGGTTCATGTCCATTCTCCCTTCGCTCTCCTCCGCCTTTGTCTTGACGTCGTGCCCCCTGCATTTGAAAGGCAACAGCTTCGACGGTTGGCTTTCTAGTGGCTGATATTTACCTTTGTTTCTCGTCTTCAGAAACAATGTGGAATGATGTTCCAATAGACATTGTGGGTTTTGTGCTCAGAATTTGGGTTTTAACTGCTCCATAATTCTCGCCTAGTCCTGAAAGTGTGCTGGGTGTGTATGAATATGAAGTGTTTAAGTTTAAGTAGAATAATGTTGTACTAAATGTTGTGACAATTGGTACAACACTGGCTCTAACAGAATATCAGAAATTATGATTAACACAGCGGAAGACTTGAAACACTAAAAACAAACGAGACACAATGGAAATAATTTTTCACATAGATTTTATAAATAAAAATCTATGCTAGCCTTACGGCGAAAACCAATACTTATCTTCAAGTATAAATGTTGTGTGAAATGTTACAGCATTAACATTCACAACAGAAACTACAAACGAGGCAGGTGCCTTGTTCTAAAAACGAACTAAGTGTATAATGTATACACTGTCGAAATGCCTAGTCTATCTAAAGATTACACTCTCAATAGATAAGAAGACACACAGCCATACGGGTGGGATACGAACGTATGATCTAAAAGGTAGTTCTACTGGCCACAATTCCTAACAGGGATATACGCTCGGTCTAGGAAGTTGATCGAATAGAGTACACTGATTTGAGAAGCCTTCCATCGGTATTTATAGTAGTGGGGTGCTGATTCTAGAGGCTTCCACAATGAGATCCTATTTTTTAGGAACTCAACTTCCATGATCTTTCTAGATCTTTCTTGAATGCTCCAGGTCGTTCCAAATGGTTCCAGGCCGTTCTAGCATGTTCTCCAATGTTCTGTAATCTTCCAGGTTCCAGATCCTTGTAGAAGCTTCTAGATCCTGCCAGAAATGCGACAACATTTAGATCAACATTTAATGTAGCATTTCAGAAAAGACTTAGAAAAAATCTCGAAAGGTCAAATTAAGATGTTGTTGATAATGTTAAGGCATTTAAGGATTAACAACATCTACAATCTCCCCCAATTTGACCTTTCGACTACAACACACCTGATGCACATATATTTCTATACATACTCAGTATTATGTACTTAGTTGAGGTTAACATCATTGCTAAGCACTAGTCAAGACAATACCTGTTGTAACCGTTCGATCAAATCAATTGAAGATCAGGGATAATTTTACAATGATCCGTGCCATAAGATCAAGATAAATTTTATCCAAAATAGAACAAGTATAAACACTACACTTATTCACAACATAAGTAACTTTACTAAGATCATAAGTTAAACTGGAAGAAATTAACTTAGAATCTAAGTAAGACACTAACAAAAAATAAAACAAACAACAAAAATAAATCAGAGCAACAAACATAGAAAACAAGAACATAAACTACACTACAACCTGCAATAGTAGACACATGTCAATCTGCAAACAACTTAAGCAAGGCAGTAAACAAATATCAAGTGGAACCATTAAGCAAGTTGCAGAAATAAACATCCTATAATCTAGACAATAAAAAACAATTGTATCAGAATTTCAGAATTCAAAAACTTAAACATTAATACAAAGGTAGAACTGAATAAATGGCTTATATTGCTGTGGTAACAGCTGCAGCATCATCTTCCTGCACCATAGCCATTGTGGAATTCAGATCTCCCCCTGTCTAACAGCTTTCTCCAGATCTCCCCCTGTCCATCTCAGTAGTATCATCATCATCTCCTTCATCAACAAAGTAAGTAGTTGCAAGGTGTGCAACAATATCAGTAACAGCAACATCTTCTCCAGCATCAGGTCCATCACCAGCATCAGCAGCAGTTGGAACTCCATCATCATTAATCTCCTCAATGACCACATTGGAGTTGGATGGTGGTGGTACTCCCCCTGTTGTAGGTGAAAGTAGGTTGGTCCACCTGTTCTTCAGGAACTGAAGCTCATCTATTGTGTCCTGCAAGTGTTGGAGTTGGAGTTTGATGAATTCTTGTGAAAGATACACATTACCAGAAATGTTGATACGGATGTTCTCAACATTTGGGGTTGCATTTCTCTGTCTTTGTCTGGATGATTCAGGATGATCAGTAGTAGAGGGTCTGGTTGGTTCTGGTTGAGCAGAAGTAGAGGGTCTTTGCTGATGTTCAGTACCAGGAGCAAGCAAGGGCAGATCAATTACTCTATCCCCAGTGAGTAAGGCAGGAGCTATGGCCAAAAGTGGAACTCTCCCCCTCAACACATCAGTGTTCTTGGCAACAAAACCATGATGCCTCAAGTAGTTAGAAATCAGAACAGGATAGGGTAAATTGCCTTTTTCAGAAGCTCTCCCAGTAAATCTCATCATATGTTGGAATATTGTCAGACCCAAATTAAACTTCTTAAGCACAGAAATCCTATATATCAAAACAGCTTGATCCTTAGTGATCTTGGTAGTATTTGTGGTGGGAATCCAATTGTAAATGATGAGTTTGTATAACACAGAGTGTAGGGAAGTGAGGTCTTTGGCTAGCATGTGTCTAGTCCATTTAACTACCCTACCAGCAGTTATAGCAGAAATGACCACATCCATGTCAGGTTCTTCATCAACCTCGACATTGGGAATTTCTAAAAACTCATTTATCAACTCAGGAGTAAAAGGTACATCCCTCCCCCTAAAATTAACAGTTCCATACCACTTAGAAGATCTCCTACCAGTGCTATTTTTCAAACATTGTTGGTCCTGAAAGGAGTAGATAACAAGTGTATGGGGGGGGGGAATACACTTGTATGCAATTCTTTTTGAACTTTGATCAAACCAGAACTCAGCAAGGTTGTCTTGGACAACTCTGCTGAAGGTGATTAACTCTTCTAAGATAATCAATCCACTAAGTACTATTGAGTACTTAGTTGAATAACTATCTAGGGGAGTTATATGTGCGGAATAGTGGTTGGCCCTTTAAGTTTAGACTACTTTAATTTCTGAAATCACTTAGTCAATGTAAAACAGTCCAGTTAAGCTTCAGGGAAGTTGTCCAAAACAGTTTTGCACAGTCTTTGAATGTGTATCTTTGAAAGATCAGTTTTGTGTGCAGTGTTGAGTGAATGTAAGTACTTGTAAAGTAAATCAACACAAGAGTTTATAGTGGTTCAGAGACTCAAGCTCCTACATCCACTTTCCCTGATTTAACAGGATAATTCCTTCACTCTTGGAATTAACTTGTTTTATAGTGCCAAGGTGCACTTGATCAAGAACACCATTCCTTGGTGAATTGATCCCTAGGATGTCTAGAGTCCTAGTACCCTCTTCTCAACTCAGAACTGAACTGTTCTTCTCTCAACAGTCAGCTCCTACCACTTCTACTACTACAACCTTCTCACTTTCACTCTTGAAAGGTGTAAGGGTTGAAGTAAGGTTCCAACTAATGAGATATCCTTTACAATGAAGATCAGTGTATAAGGATAGGATATCTCTCTAAGCTTTGTATGGATATACAATGGAGTTCAGCTTAGAAGAAGTGTTTGAAGACTAAGATAGTCTCTTTGAAAACTTGAGAGCACTTGATAACTTGTAGGATAGTTGGCTTAGTAGTTGATGCTCCAAATGGTCTTCACACTTCTGTATTTATAGACAAAATGGAGGATTTGCCCGTTGGAGAGGCAGCCCCAAATTGCTATAAATGTCTTCCTTGAGTTCTTCAACCTGGAAGACAGATTCTTGATAGTGACATGTCCTCATTTGGGTAATAAACGGCTGTAACAGTTTTGTCTTCATTCTGCAGCACTTTTCCCAATGTTTGACTTCTTGTTAGGACTTGGACATGGCTCCTGAAGGTTGATCCAATGATAGGACAACATTCCTTAACATCTGGACAACTCTCCTTATCACTATCAGCAGTTTTGCTTTTCAGCATGGTTGGCTTGCTCTTCTTCAGATGACTTGGCTCTTTCCCTTTATTCCTCTTGTGTATGGTCTTAGCTCATTCCTTTGAGGACCTTTAGGGACTGGTTGTCTCAATCTCTTCAGCATAGTTGATCTTAGGCTTTCAGAGCACTTGATCTTGGTCAATTTAGCTGAGACAACTCCTCTGGACAACTCTCCTGATCAGCATGATTGGTCTTTTTGCATCAGAGCACTTTATACTTTAGAGTTGGCTTATCTGGACAACTCTCCTGACCAAAACCTTTGAGTAGTCTTGTCCTTTTGAGCTAGGTAGGTTTGTTCTTGCATATGGCTAGCTTCTTTGGACAACTCTCCTGATCAGAGCTTTAAGAATATTTTCTCTGGACAACTCTCCTGATAAGAGCATCTTAGATTTCATAGAGTGTCCTTACTCTTTGTTCCAGAATTTGAGCCTTGGGGAGACTTGATCTTGATCATCTTCAAAGCATAGGTTCCCCCTCAAATTGTGCATCTAATTGTCTAAGAGCTGCTTAACATTTCAGCTTCTCATCTAGCCTATAATCTATATGTTCTAACATTCTTAGAACATATTTTTCATTGACTTAGGCATGTCTCAGGGGGTTTTTGGTATTCAATCAAAACATAGCTCATTTTATTCCCAACAATTTCCCCCTTTTTGATGATGCCAAAACCTATACAACTTAAGCAAAAGTGACTTGTCTACACCTATTACATGTATCTTCAGAAGACATGACTGAGGTCAATATTCCTGAAAAGTAATGTGTTAGTGTATTCACTGTTTTTGTTGCAAGTAGGTTTTAAGATAGGCATAGAGAGATTTGAGTTTCTTGATTCAAAATAAGTTCAACTATCATTCATTCAAAAATCATTACAGGCATGTTGATAGTTGAAATTAACATATCAGAGCATGAATGAATAACACTTAAGTATATCAGAGCACTTCATTACAATAATTCAAAATGATATTTTCAGCATCAGAGCACAGAACTTGTATCAGAGCAATCTTTAACAGATCAGAGCAACCAGATTAACACATCAGCAAACTTGACCATATTTCAGCATAGTTGATCATTCAAGTAAGGTCAGAAGACTTAGCCATTTCAAAGATCATCCTCAGGAGGTGGCAGCATTCCATACTGTGCCCACACTCTTCTTTTCAGTGCCATGGCTTCTTGGTTGGTTCCCTTAGGTCCAAGAACCATCTTGTTCAGCTTAAGGATCTCAGTGAATTCCCTCAGAATTCTTGCTTGGTCAATCCATCCTTCAAGCTTTGGAGGCATGTATATGATTGGCTTGGGAGCTGTGAGTTCAAATCTTGCAATGTCAGCAGCTGCAAGTAGTTGTTGATACAACTCTCTGTAGTATTCTAGCATGAACTCAGTGAAGGCAGAGTTTGCATCTCCTCCATTCCATCTGTCAATGACATAAAAGTCATAGACAAACTCCCTTTTGGCTTCTTCCCATGTGTCATTCAGTTGAATTGGCACCCATTTATCAGTTTTTCCAGATTCAGAAGATTTGTCCTCTTCAGCAGTTTTGGCTTTCTTTGATGTAGGCTCATCCTCATCAATTCTGAATTCAGGTGGAAGATCAAGGCTGCTAGGAAAGTCAGTGAATTTCTCAATTTGTCTCTTCTTTCCTTGGGCCTTCTTGATTTTTCCTCTGGTTTGGACACCTTCAGCATCTTTGTCCAAACCTGACACTTCACCACCTGGTCTTTGCTGTTTCCTTGCCCTTTCTTCTTGAGCTGAGGCCATTGAGTTCTTCAATGCCAATGCTAACTGCTCCTCTTCATCCAAATCTTCCAAATTCAGCATTTCTGGCTCTTTTCCCTTTCCTTCAGGGACTTTGTCCTTCCCTTTCACTGGACTCCCAATCACCAAGGCACCTTTTGCTCTAGCTCTTTCCCTTTCCCCCTTTTTGGCAGCATCAAAGCACTGGGGCTTTAGGTCACTCATTGTTGAGGCCATCAGGGATTGGGCCTGGTTTAGGGACTTCATCTCTTCCAACAAATATACATTTTCATCATGTATATTCTGCATTCTGTCACTGCTCAAGCTAAGGAAAGCTAGAACAGGCTTCATCTTTTGTTGGACAACCTCTTCCATGGCTGTTTTGAGAGATGCATCCAATTTGGCTTTTAAGAGCTCAGTGAGGTTGGCCACTGCACCTTCAGCAATGTTGGCCAACACTTCCTGGGAAAATTTTTCTGAGGCTGCTTTGACCATAGCTAGCCTTTGCTCTTCAGCTCTTCTCTTTTGCAATGCTGTCTTCTTTCCAAGAGCTTGCTTGACAGTGAGCCTGAGAGCTTTGACATTAGCATTGTGATTGTCTCTCAGCAGCTTTTGTTCTTTCTTGACTTCCTCTGAGATGGCTTCCATGGTGGATTTGGCACTTTGAACTTCAGTGGAGATGGTTTGGAGACCAGATTCCACACCACTGATTCTTGCCTCAAGAGTGGGTAGCACAACATCTTCAGAGCCAGTGAGCCTCATTTCTACAGATGCTAGAGTCCTTCCTTGCTCATTCAATGCTCCTGAAGTTTCAGCATGAGCAGATTGGACTTGATGAGCCAAGGAGTCCAACTTCTCTGATTGCATGCCAAGTAAGGCTTGAGCTGAGCCTGTATCAACTTGGATAGGTGCATCTGTGAGGAACTCATCTGCAAAAATTTGGTCAAGAGAAATACCTGCAACATCAGATAAATCAAACAAGTTAGGAAATAAGCACTCATCACCCTCAATTTCTTTTGCATAAGACTCTGATACATCAGCAGTCTTCTTCTCATTTTCAACTTGTTCTTTTCTCCCTTCTGTAATAATGATCTCACTCAAGGAATCAGGCCTCCTTTCACCAAGGGATTCCTGAAGTTCAGATTTGACTTCAAGAATAACCTGTCCTTCCTCACTTATTCCACCCTCATTTGTTGGTACACTCACTATCTTAGTGATGACTACCTCTCTTTCATCCTCAACTCCCTCTGATTTTTCAACTAATCTTTCCTTTTCAACTCCTTCTCCTAAACCTGCAACATCTCCACCTTCATCAAGGTTCAAAGATGGCAGTTGTGGGGAGATCACAGTGCTTATATCAACAGCCACTGAGTCATCCTGAATGATTAAGGGCTGATCAATGTCCAACTCCTCTGACACTGAATAGGCCTTAATCAAACTAGCCTCTAATGCAGGAACCTCAACATCTTTAGGCTGTGCCTTGGGTTCAGAAGAACCTTCATTGGCAGATGTGTCTTTGGTTGTGTTACCACCCTTGGTCAACACCTCTGAAGTTACAGAGCCTTTCCTATGATAGGTTTTGGGAGGATTGGAAAGTCTATCTGCTACAGAAGACTTGGGTTGAAAGGGTTCAGGGAGGTTGGCTTGAGGGGTTTCAGGAGGGTTGGGATTTGAAGGGTTTGAGGGATCATCAGGGGAATCATCATCATTAGAGCCACTGTCAGGGTGTTTGATTCCCTTGGCTTTTCTTTCTTTCTCCTCCTTGATCTTATCAGCCACCAGCTTTGCAAAAATCTCCTCATCAATGAGGAATCTTGTCTTTGAAACTCCAGCAAAGTGTAGCAATCTGTTCTCCTCTATTTGCCACCAGTTTGCACCTTTATCTTGGATGACTTGTGATATCTCCATCATAGATTTATCTTTTACATCAACAAGCATCCTCAAATCATGAAAGGCCTTCTGAATTCTTGGAAATTCAGCAAGTTGTGGATACAAACTGTCCACAGTAGCCTTGGCTCCTCCTCTGAGCATACTTTCAAAAGTATACTCCTCCTCATCTCCACTTGAATGGGGACTTTGGGTTATAGGGGAGTTGGCTCTGGGTTCTCTTATCATGGGTTCAGGCAAATTAAGTTCAGAGATGTTGGCTTCAGAAGGGTTGGGCTCAAGTGAAGGTACTTCAGTTGCTTTAGAGAGCAATGAATCTGAAGGGCTTTACTCAGGGGGGTTGGCTCATGAAGTGCATGCTCTAAGAGCTTTGAATAGTTGAGCATGGATGAGTCAAGGGGAGACAGGAGTCTTGTCTCATCTACTGCTAAGTCAGCAAGCACATCTATGCCACTTCTTTGTTCATTCCCTTCAGGAGAATATCTCTTGGTGAGATTTACAGGGGTAATGGGTTGGTTGGAAGGGGTAACATGGGTTTCAGGGGAGTTGGGCTCAAGATACTGAACTTCAGGGAGGTTGGCCTCTATGGGTTGACCTTCAGGGACTTTGGACTCTGGAGTTCCAAAACCAGATGAATTGGTCCTAGACATGGATTTGGCCCTGCTTTCAGCTCTGCTCTCCCTTAGAGCCAATTGAAGAGACCTCTCTTCTTGCAGTTCCAACACCTTTTCAGTAGGTTTGGCCCTTCTCTTGCTGGCCCTGCTACTTCCACTTCCTTCCTTCTCAGGGACAACTTCCCTGATTCTCTTATCACCCTTAGACTTTTGTCTAGTCTCATTGTACTTTTGCCTGAGTTCTTCTGAATGATCAGATGGCACTTGTACACCTTCTCTAGCAACTTCTTCAATCTCAGCTGAAGCATCTGAATTCTCTTCTGAGATTCTCTGAGACATTTTCCTTGTCTTGACAGCCCTGGCCTTTGTTCTCTTTTTCATCTTAGGCTTCTCTTCCTTCTGTTCTTCAGCAGGCTTGGCCAATAGCATCCTTCTTTTCTCAGTTTTCTTACTGAGCTTTCTGAACAGGATCTTTTGGGCTGGGAGGGGCTTTGCAAAGGTCTGCATCTGGGAATAGTGGGAAAACCTCTCAATCAACAAGCTTGCCCTGGTGCAATACTTGATTTTCCCTTCTAGCACCACCTTATTGTGGGCTTTCACCTTAAATTTAGCCTTCTCCTTCATCATCTCAGACATGATGAAGGTCCTCCAATCAAACTTGATGCCCTTATCACTGGCATCAATAATGGCAGCCATGATTCTGATCTTGGCTGGCTGACCTGCTCTAGGCTTCCAGTGTTGCTTAGGAGGCTCTTTGCAACTACCTCAAAAAGATTTAGAAACTCTGGCTTGAGAGTTTTCTTGTTTTGAGTTGAGGAGAGAGGGCCTGGAACTAATAACCACTCTTGGGCTATTTCCTCTTCATGTCCAGTGCCATATACTTCTGGATTCCTACCCTCATGAGGCAATCCAAAGGCTCCTTCCAGATCCTCTGAGGAGAATCTAACTCTATGGAATCTTTCCTCTTCCTCTCCTTCAGCTGTGTAGGATAGCCTGGTTGATACTTCACCATCTTCAGGCTTGCCTCTCCACTTGAGGAAGGCAAAGAATTCTGCCATATAGCTTTCCAGGCAAGAGCTTGATCTTTCTTCCAAGAACTTTTGGAGACCAGCCCTTCTCAACCATCTCAGGGTTGGAGTAACCTCAGGATCTTCACTTTCAAAAGAGATAATTGGCTCGAAGTGAAGATTGTTCTTGTTGCTTAGATAGCCAAAATCTAGGTCTAGATCTTTGTTGGAGAAATCTACAAGCATCTCAGGTCTAACCTTGGGGGCCATTGAAAATTGCAGAAAAAGGTTTGATGAAGAATGAGAGAGTTTGAAGAACTTTTGAGTTAGGGTTTCGAATACTAGGGGAAGAAGTGTTTGTGGATATCTTAAGACTTGTGAATATTCTAAAAAGAATGTTTGTCAATGAGTTGGTAAGGTCTTGATACAATTCAAAGGTGAGCAAAAATGGAAATCCAAAATGGACGGCTAGGATTGATTTCAGGGGAGTTGTCCATTTTTGATCCAATGGTCAAAAACCAATGTAACAGTGAAATAACTGTTTTATTCAAAACGTGGGTGGTTTTAAATGTTTGTTTAAGGCTGGGGATTTTTCGAGATAGATCATGTCCCAAAAAGTTTAATGCAAACAAGAGTTAAATCTTGGCATTTAATGCATGGAAAGTGACCTTTTGGGTGGGAGACAAATTAAATCCCAAAAAGGTGAAAACTGTATTTCAATGGGACAGATTTCGAAATAGGTTTTGATCACCAAAAATAGGTGCTTATCATACCAAGATTTGGTTTGATAGCTAGGACAACTTATCTGACCCTACATGGACAAGTATCCTGAAGAACTGTGGACAAGTGTCCTGAAGAGGTAAGGTCATGTTTCTGAATTTCAGTAGACTTGACCAAGTCTGCTGAAGTTTGAGTTTGTTTCCCCCTTAATCAATGAGCTTCTTTGGACTTATTTGTCCAACTTCCCTGGATCAAGTAATCCCAACTCTGCTGATAGCTCCAGAAATCTTGCCTCTGCAAGTGGCTTGGTTAATATATCAGCTTTTTGATGGTCTGTGTGAATTTTCACTAGCTTGATATCCTTCTTCTCCACATGATCTCTAATGAAGTGGTGCTTGATGTCCACATGCTTGCATCTTGTGTGTAAGACAGGATTTTGTGATATAGCAATGGCACTATTGTTATCACAGAAAATTGGCACTTCAGTAGAGTTGACTTTGTAGTCTCTGAGTTGTTGACTTAGCCAAAGAATTTGAGCACAACAACTTCCAGCAGCAACATATTCAGCTTCAGTGGTGGAAGTGGCCACTGTGTTCTGCTTCTTGGAGAACCATGAAATAAGCTTGTTGCCCAAGAATTGACAAGTCCCTGAAGTGGACTTTCTGTCAATCCTACATCCTCCATAATCAGCATCTGAGTAGCCAGTTAGCTCAATATTGTCATCAGCAGGGTACCAAAGGCCTAGATTCTCAGTGCCTTTGAGATACCTCAAAATCCTCTTTGCAGCCTCAAGGTGGCTTTTCTTGGGATTTGCTTGAAATCTTGCACAAACACCTACTGCAAAGGTGATATCAGGTCTGCTGGCAGTGAGATAGAGGAGTGAACCAATTATTCCTCTATACTTAGTAGAGTTGGTTGGAATACCACTCTCATCAGGATCCATCTTCCAATTTGTGTTCATAGGGATCCTTACTGGCTTGCTGGTTGTACACCCAAACTTTTTGATCATTTCTCTTGTGTACTTAGCTTGGTTGATGAAGATTCCTTCTTTAGATTGCTTGACTTGTAGACCCAAAAAGAAGTTCATCAACCCCATCATGGACATCTCAAACTTGCTTTGCATGAGCTTGGAGAATTTCTCACATAGCTTCTCATTAGGGGATCCAAAAATTATGTCATCCACATAAATTTGGACAAGCAAGATGTCCTCTCCTTCAGAGATTCTGAAGAGAGTTCTGTCCACAGTTCCCTTGGTGAATCCATGATCCAAGAGGAATTGTGACAGTGTATCATACCAAGCCCTAGGGGCTTGTTTGAGTCCATATAGAGCTTTCTTGAGTCTGTAAACTTGGTTTCCAATTTCAAACCCTGGTGGTTGCTCCACATAGACTTCTTCTTTCAAGACTCCATTCAGAAAGGCACTCTTGACATCCATTTGGTATACTTTGAACCTCTTGTGGGCTGCATAGGCTAGAAAGAGCCTTATTGCTTCTAGCCTTGCCACAGGTGCAAATGTCTCATCATAGTCAATGCCTTCATGTTGGCAATACCCTTTTGCCACTAGTCTTGCTTTGTTTCTGACAATCACATCATTTTCATTTTTCTTGTTCTTGAACACCCACTTTGTTCCAATAACATTTTGATGTGAGGGTCTGTCCACCAGCTCCCATACTTCATTTCTGGTGAATTGGTTCAGTTCTTCCTGCATGGCTGTGATCCAATTGGCATCTTGAAGTGCTTCCTCAATATCTTTTGGTTCCTGTTCTGACAAGAAACAACAGAACATAGCACTTTCACCATGAAACTTTCTGGTTCTGACTCCTATACTTGGATCACCAAGTATCAGGTCAGTAGGATGGTCAGATAACCAGGTCCTTCTTTTCCTGATCTCTTCAGTAGAGTTGTCCTCTACTGAAGGTGAGTCATTTTGATCATAGAATTCAGGATAATTTAATGCAGGATCTAATTCAGGATCATAATCAGGGGTGTTGTCCTCAATGTCAGGGACATTGGCATTTTCAACATTTTGAGTTCCCCCTTGATTATTTGATCCATTAACTACCTCAGCAGGAGCTGCTTCTTCATTGGTAGTTGTTACCTGGATGTGAACTGGGATTGGATCATTCAGTTCATCATTTCCATCAGTGGGATTTGTCTCAGGAAGGTTGCCTTCAGGATGGTTGTCCAATGTTGTATGTTCTGGTAGGTTGATTGGGACAATTTCTATGAGTTCAGTGTCTTTGTCTTTTAGGCTTAATCTGGTTGTCCTCTGTGTGATTTCTTCAGGTTCCAACTGATCATTCCTGATCTCAAAGATAGATTCATCAAACACAACATGAGGTGTTTCTTCCACTATAAGGGATTTCTTGTTGTAGACTCTGAAAGCTCTACTGATTTGAGAGTATCCAAGAAATACTCCCTCATCAGCTTTGCTGTCAAAAGCTTTCAATTGTTCTTTCCCATTATTGTGAATGAAACATTTACAACCAAATATATGAAAGTATGACACTTTAGGCATTCTTCCTTTCCAGAGTTCATAGGGGGTTTTGCCTTGCCCCTTAGTGATCAAGCATCTATTTTGAGTATGGCATGCAGTGTTTATAGCTTCAGCCCAAAACCTCTTAGGTAGATTTGAATCAGCAATTAGAGTTCTAGCAGCTTCTTTTAAGGTTCTATTCCTTCTTTCTGCAACTCCATTTTGTTGGGGAGTTCTAGCTGCTGAGGTTTCATGAGCTATTCCATTTAATGTGCAGTACTCATTGATGTATGAATTAATGAACTCAGTGCCTTTATCAGATCTTATCTTGATAATACTAAGGCTTTTCTCATTTGACAATCTCTTGAGAAGTTCAGGTAGTTTGACTTGTGTTTCCTTCTTATTAAGGAGAAATACTACCCATGTGAACCTAGAGAAGTCATCTACTACCACTAATGTGTATTTTCTACCATTTATGCTTGAAGGGGTGATTGGTCCAAATAGATCCATATGTAGAAGTTCAAGTACCCTTTCAGTGGAAATGACTGGTTTTCCTTTGAATGAGGCTTTAATCTGTTTTCCTTCTTGACATGGTTTACACACATGTTCCTTAATGAAAACCTCATTAGGTAGTCCTTTAACTAATGCATTTCTAGCAAGTTTATTCATAGATTTGAAGTTCAGGTGGTTTAGCCTCTTGTGCCATAGCCAACTTTGTTCACTAGAACTTTTAGCAATGAAACATGCAGCATCAGTAGACTTGTCCCAGTCTGCAAAATACACATTTCCCTTCCTAGTTCCAGTCAATAGGGTTTGTTGAGTTTTATCTTTAATTAGACACTTTCCACTTGAGAACTCAACATTAAAATCTTTATCACAGAATTGACTGATACTCAGGAGATTATATTTGAGACCAGCTACATAAGATACATTGGTTACTTTGATGTTACCAATCATCAAAGTACCATAACCTTTTGTTGTTGCTTGTGAGCTGTCTCCAAAGGTGACATTTGGGCCTTCTTTTTCAATAAAATCAGAGAGGAGTTCCTTGTTTCCAGTCATGTGCCTTGAGCATCCACTGTCAAGGTACCATGCTGTCTTTTTGTTCATGCTCCTCTTCTTGTGGCCCATTGGTACCTGCAATTAGATAGTTTTAGGTACCCTTTGAGTTTTGGGTCCTGAGAGGTTAGCTGTACCTTTGGGAACCCAAACTTGCCTAATAACCCTGATTGATTCAAGGTGGCTAAGTTGATTTCCTAGTGCATCAATATACACTGTCTTTCCCTTAAATGCCTTTGGGAAAGTATGTGTGAATGTGTTAACTCTGTAAGTTTCAGAGGAGTTGACCACTCTTCTGAACTTATGAGTTCTTTGTGCAGCTTGATGAAATCTTTGAGGAAAGGCCTTTTTATGACCATTACCCTTTGGCATGAAGGGTTTTGGTTGTCTCATTTTATTCTGCCTTAAAGGATGGTTTTCTTTAGGTCTATTCAGCTGAGGCTTTCTCAGATGAGTTGGCCTAGGCTGATTATACCTTGGATAATTCCTCTGAACATTGTTCAGGAGAGTTGCCCTTCCATTGGGTCTACTCTGCTGACCAATATTCCTTTTGTGCTCAGGAGCTTTGGCCATTTCCTTAGGTTTTGGCCTATTCTCCTGAATCACTTGAGTAGGCATTTCATTCAATTTGCCCTTTCCTTTGTTCAGTGGCTGAATTACTTCATTTTCAGCTTGTTGTGCCACTGACTTAACAAAGATTCTCTTAGTGTTACTTGTAGATGCAACACTAAGACAAGGTGAAGATTCAAATGGATCAAAACCTAATCCACTTCTTTGAGCCATAGGTCTTTGATAACTTTGAATTTCCTCTATTGCTCTAGAGGATTTGTTCAAAGCAGACATATTTAATTTCAGGCTCTCTTCACTTGATTTAAGAATATCATACTCATGTGAGAGATTTTCAAATTTGGCATTTAGAATTTTAAGTTCAAATTCTTTTCTTTTCTGAGAGAGAAGTTGATCATCAATCTCCTTTTGTTGGTCAACTATCCTGAGATTTGCTTCCTCAAGCTTTCTCAAGACTTGTTGATACAACTCAGTAGACTTGACATCAACAGCTACCTCAGAGTTCTTGGTGAGTTCAGTAGCTAGCCTTTCATTTTCTCTCACACAATTGTCATGAAATTCTTGTAATCTAGTGAAATCTTCCATCAACTTTCCCAAGGAAAGTTTCAGGTTAACCTCACTAGTGTTTTGTGAGATAAATGATGGTGAACTAGAAGTAGAGGATACCTCATCATCCTCAAGAGCCATGTTGCAGACATCATCATCATCATCACTGTTGGAGAACAATCCATCAGAAGAGTTGAAACTTTCAGCACTATCAGATTCTTCACCAGCCATCATGGCTTTTCTATTGGTGAATTTTCTGTCTCTTTTTGCTTGTCTTTCTCTTCTTTCTTTAGAGCTTAGTTCAGGGCAGTCATATTGGAAGTGCCCCTTCTTTTTGCAGTTGTAACACAGATCTTCATCATCATCCTTCTTGGATTCATCTCTTCTCTTAGATGATGAGGGTTCAGCTCTACTGGATCTTCTCCTATCAGAGGACTTGTCCTCTGATCTTCTCTCTTCAGGCTTTTTGTCCTCAGCCTGATCTTCAGGGGAATTGTATCTTCTCCTGAATTTGTTATCTTGGTAGAATTTCTTGTATCTACCAAACCTTGTGTTGAGCTTGTCAAACCTTCTAGCCATCAAGGCTAGTTCTTCCTTCATTTCAGTCTTAGAGACTGACTTTGATGATCTGGGAGTGGGCTGCATTTCTGGTTCAGCAACTTTGGCTTTGAATGCCACTCCCTTAGTAGGATTTGAAGGTTCCTCAACAGGCTTTCTTCTATTGAGGTCAAACTCATAGGCTTTAAGTTCTGAGAATATTTGTTGCATGGGCATAGTGGAGAGATCTTTGGTATTCTGCATCATTACAGCATAGACATCCCACTTTTGAGTGAGACTCCTTAGGATTTTCAGTCCAATCTCTCTCTTGGTGTAGACCTTGCCCAGTGAATTAATCTCATTCATCACATCAGTGAATCTACCCGCAAATTTGTCAATGGACTCATCAGTCTCCATTGAGAATTGTTCAAACTTCTGCACAGCAACTTGGAGCTTGTTCTCCTTGATTTTTTCAGTGCCCTCACACATTTCAGCAAGGGTATCCCAAATTTCTTTAGCTGTGGTGCAGTGGTAGACTCTACCCATAACTGCATCTGGAATTGTTTGATAGAGGGTGTTCATGGCAAGATAATTCAAATTATCTTTCCTCTTTTCATCAGCAGTGAAGTCATACTCATCTTTGGGAATCAATTCCCTTATATCTGCTCTTTGCTCATCTGTCAATCTGGGGTTAGTTTGAGTAAACACAAAAGGTCCTCTTGTGATTACTCTAAGCATATCAGTATGAAGAGATGCAAGATGAGCCCTCATTCTAATTTTCCAGAAATCATAATTGTCTATTGAAAACATGGGCAGTTTGTGATGAGAAATATGATTGACTGGATTTGTGGCCATGTTGTCTAATCCTTGAACAGCAGGTGGAGGAACAGCATTGTTGTTGGCCATATCTCAATAAGAATCAATCAATCAACAAGTAATGGATTTCAGATAGAGATCAGTTCAGTGACCACACCAAATATGTGAGTTTTGAAAATCAAGATGGATTTTCAGAAGCAGTGGTCTTTGAACCCCTGCTCTGATACCACTTGTTGGTCCTGAAAGGAGTAGATAACAAGTGTATGGGGGGGGGGGAATACACTTGTATGCAATTCTTTTTGAACTTTGATCAAACCAGAACTCAGCAAGGTTGTCTTGGACAACTCTGCTGAAGGTGATTAACTCTTCTAAGATAATCAATCCACTAAGTACTATTGAGTACTTAGTTGAATAACTATCTAGGGGAGTTATATGTGCGGAATAGTGGTTGGCCCTTTAAGTTTAGGCTCCTTTAATTTCTGAAATCACTTAGTCAATGTAAAACAGTCCAGTTAAGCTTCAGGGAAGTTGTCCAAAACAGTTTTGCACAGTCTTTGAATGTGTATCTTTGAAAGATCAGTTTTGTGTGCAGTGTTGAGTGAATGTAAGTACTTGTAAAGTAAATCAACACAAGAGTTTATAGTGGTTCAGAGACTCAAGCTCCTACATCCACTTTCCCTGATTTAACAGGATAATTCCTTCACTCTTGGAATTAACTTGTTTTATAGTGCCAAGGTGCACTTGATCAAGAACACCACTCCTTGGTGAATTGATCCCTAGGATGTCTAGAGTCCTAGTACCCTCTTCTCAACTCAGAACTGAAATGTTCTTCTCTCAACAGTCAGCTCCTACCACTTCTACTACTACAACCTTCTCACTTTCACTCTTGAAAGGTGTAAGGGTTGAAGTAAGGTTCCAACTAATGAGATATCCTTTACAATGAAGATCAGTGTATAAGGATAGGATATCTCTCTAAGCTTTGTATGGATATACAATGGAGTTCAGCTTAGAAGAAGTGTTTGAAGACTAAGATAGTCTCTTTGAAAACTTGAGAGCACTTGATAACTTGTAGGATAGTTGGCTTAGTAGTTGGTGCTCCAAATGGTCTTCACACTTCTGTATTTATAGACAAAATGGAGGATTTACCCGTTGGAGAGGCAGCCCCAAATTGCTATAAATGTCTTCCTTGAGTTCTTCAACCTGGAAGACAGATTCTTGATAGTGACATGTCCTCATTTGGGTAATAAACGGCTGTAACAGTTTTGTCTTCATTCTGCAGCACTTTTCCCAATGTTTGACTTCTTGTTAGGACTTGGACATGGCTCCTGAAGGTTGATCCAATGATAGGACAACATTCCTTAACATCTGGACAACTCTCCTTATCACTATCAGCAGTTTTGCTTTTCAGCATGGTTGGCTTGCTCTTCTTCAGATGACTTGGCTCTTTCCCTTTATTCCTCTTGTGTATGGTCTTAGCTCATTCCTTTGAGGACCTTTAGGGACTGGTTGTCTCAATCTCTTTAGCATAGTTGATCTTAGGCTTTCAGAGCACTTGATCTTGGTCAATTTAGCTGAGACAACTCCTCTGGACAACTCTCCTGATCAGCATGATTGGTCTTTTTGCATCAGAGCACTTTATACTTTAGAGTTGGCTTATCTGGACAACTCTCCTGACCAAAACCTTTGAGTAGTCTTGTCCTTTTGAGCTAGGTAGGTTTGTTCTTGCATATGGCTAGCTTCTTTGGACAACTCTCCTGATCAGAGCTTTAAGAATATTTTCTCTGGACAACTCTCCTGATAAGAGCATCTTAGATTTCATAGAGTGTCCTTACTCTTTGTTCCAGAATTTGAGCCTTGGGGAGACTTGATCTTGATCATCTTCAAAGCATAGGTTCCCCCTCAAATTGTGCATCTAATTGTCTAAGAGCTGCCTAACATTTCAGCTTCTCATCTAGCCTATAATCTATATGTTCTAACATTCTTAGAACATATATTTCATTGACTTAGGCATGTCTCAGGGGGTTTTTGGTATTCAATCAAAACATAGCTCATTTTATTCCCAACAAACATGCATAGAATTCATATGCCCAATTTGTCAAGAAAGATTCACAAAAATTTACAGCATGCATCAAATTCCTTTCCTCTAAGAAACTAACCATGCCTTTACTATCAAAATCAGGTATATTGATTCTCTTCTCTATCAGCAGTTTTCTTTTAGAATAAATGGCCAATCTATTCTCTAGTGTATCAAGAGAATCAGAAATACCTCCCTCTTCAGAAGCAAGGTCATCTGAGCTTGGTGTAGAGCTTTTAGCAGAGCTCTGTTCAGAGCTGCTTGCTGCACTGGAAGAGCTATCTCCACTGCCACCATCTTCAGGTTCTGGTGCAGCTTCATTTGCAGCAGCATTGTGCTCAGCATTTTTCCTAAGAGACTTCAGAATGTCTCTCAAGCATCTTTCAGAATCAGAATTGGACTCTGACTCAGCTGGTTCATCTTCAGTGATCATCTTTTCTTTGCCTTTTGGTTCAGCAACAGACTTTCCTTTCCCTTTTTCTGCAGCAACAACCTTCTTTTTGGATTTTTCAGCAACAACAGTCTTAGTTTTCTTTGGTTTCTCAGCAACAATAGGAGCTTCATTTTCAGAATCTGTGAACACTTGAATAGGTTCACCAGCATCAGCTCCACACGAGTGAATACACAGTACGATCTCCTTCTTTGTACAGGGCTTCTCTGCCTTTTCCCTTTCTGTGCAATTTTCTTGAAAGGAATTGGAGCAGACTCATCTGAAACAGAGAGTGAAGAGTTTGTACCTTCAGAAATGTTTGCATCCTCCATTTCAACGTCTTCAGGGTCAGACGTGGCAGTGGCTTCTTCTTCAACAGAAGCTTCAACATTCTCAGTTTGCAGTTCGTGAACAGAGGGTGATTTGGGGCTTTTTGATGCAGAAGCCATTTGGGCAGTTTGCTCAGTCAAATAGCTTGATATGTCCACCGTGATTCCTCCAAAAGTCATCACGGGCAAATGGCCTGTGGTTCGAAGAGTATCAGACACCTCATCGATAGCCCTAGTGACCTGTTCAACAGTTGCATCTCGAGGGAAGTTTGTTTGAGGAGCAGTTTGAGGAGTGGTTTGAGGAGTGGGAACAGTTGTTGATGGAGTTGCAGAGACATTCGAGTCAGCATTTGAAGCGGTAGAGTTTTGTGAAGCCATGGAAGCAAGAATTTCGAGAGGATTTGTGCGAGAGTGAGATGAGGTTTTCGAATCAGAGATAGATTGTGAGGAATTCGAGTTTGTTCCAGCCATTTAAGTTAGGCGGTTGGAATTTCAAGGTAAGGATGGAAATTTGCACACACTTCTTTGAGATATACACAACCAAATAACAATTTTGCAATCTTAGTACTCAACACAATCAGAAATCACAATTTAGCAAATAAATGGCATCTTATGTTCGATATTTATGGAGAGAGTAATGTAGTTGGAGGTTAAGAAAAATAAAACAGAAGAATTAATCTAGAATTTTCGAAAGTGCTCCACATTATTAGCCACAACCTAGATCATGGTTAATTAGTGGAAAAAAAATCAATTAATTAAATTAATTAAATTAATTAGATAATTAGGAAGATTCCAGAATTAATTTCGCATAATCTGAAAGAAATAGATACGGGTCAGTAATTAATTAAATAAATAAACTTATTTTCAATAAATAATTAAATAATTACACAGATAAAAATAAATTCGAATCAGGCAATGTTGTGCTCAAAACTGTTACAAACACCTCAACACGGTTTTTACATGAATTTGCTTCATTAGTGTTGCACCATATATATATATTTTTTTTTGTGTTATAGCATCTAATTTGTATTGATCCATTGTTCCTGTAGAGTACATCGTAGTAGCGAACTCCGTGCCCCATACTTACTTAATGGATTACAAATATGTTGATGTTTTTACCAAATATCACCTTTTGAAAAGAAGGCATCGTAGTAGTGAACTCCGTGCTCCATAGTTACTCAGTGATTTGGTACATCTTTTAGTATGCTAATAACATTCTCATTTTTATGCGTTTGAGAGGTGTAAGACATGTTTAGTTTTGCACTCCAATGTTCTTAGATTCGTAGATATTTTACAAAGGAATTATTTAACTAAGTAAGAAATAAATTCAACTTATAAAATTTATACAACCCATGATGTTGTCCCAAATGCTGACGCATTTGTGACACCATCCATCCGAATTCTTTTCAGATAGTGCTCATGCCAAGAGATTTCCTCAAGATAGAGAATCTCTCATGGTCTAAGGCTTTAGTAAAAATATCAGCATTCTGTTTTTCAGTAGGTACATACTCCAACTTAACAATATTCTTCTCTACTAAATCTCTCATAAAATGGTGTCTAATGCTAATGTGTTTTGTGAGTGAGTGTTGTACAGGATTTTTAGAAATGTTAATGGCACTAGTATTATCACAAAAGATAGTAAGTATACCATTCTCAATACCATAGTCATGGAACATCTTGCTCAGCCACAAGAGTTGTGTGCAGCAGCTTCCAGCAGCAATATACTCAGATTCTGCAGTGGATTGTGAAACACAATTCTGTTTCTTGCTGTGCCATGATACAAGATTGTTTCCCATGTAGAAACATCCTCCACTCGTACTCTTTCTATCATCTGTGTCTCCAGCCCAATCAGCATCACTATAACCAATCAAAATGTTGTTGGTGTCCTTAGTATACCAGATTCCAAGGTCACTTGTTCCTGAAACATACTTGATGATTCTCTTCACAGCATTCAGGTGTGATTCCTTTGGATTTGCTTGGTACCTAGCACAAACACACACACTGTACATAATATCTGGTCTACTAGAGGTTAAATATAGTAAACTACCTATCATGGATCTGTAAAGTGTTGGATCAACATCTGTTCTAGCACTGTCTTTGCAAAGTTTCAAAGTAGATCCCATAGGAGTTTTCATTGGTTTTGAATTCTCAAGACCAAATCTTTTAACCAAGTTCTTAGCATACTTACTCTGGGAAAAGAAAATACCATCTCTGCACTGTTTGATTTGAAGACCTAGAAAATAGTTCAAGTCTCCAACCATACTCATTTCAAATGTTGCAGTCATTGCCTCAACAAATTTACTCAACATTTTATCACAAGTAGAACCAAACACAATGTCATCAACATATATTTGAGCAATCAGTATATCATTTTCAGTGTGCTTAATGAACAAAGTTCTATCAGCTTCTCCTCTAATAAATCCATATTCCAAAAGAAAGTCAGTAAGCCTACCATACCATGCTCTAGGAGCTTGTTTAAGACCATACAATGCTTTCTTAAGTTTATATACATGATCAGGATATAGTGGATCTTCAAATCCTATAGGTTGTTCAATATATGCTTCTTCATTTTAGAAATGCAGCCTTTACATCCATTTGATGAAGCTTAATATCAATAAAACATGCAATAGCTAGCAGTAATCTAATAGATTCTATCCTAGCAACAGGTGCAAAAGTCTCATCAAAATCAACTCCTTCAACTTGGGTGTAACCTTGTGCTACTAACCTAGCCTTGTTTCTAACAATATTACCAGATTCATCAGTTTTATTCTTGAATATTCACTTTGTTCCAATGACATTAGTATGACTAGGTCTTGGAACAAGTGTCCATACTTCATTTCTTTCAAACTGACCAAGTTCTTCATGCATAGCATTAATCCAGTTTTCGTCAGTTAAGGCTTCTTTAGCACTCTTAGGTTCAATTTCAGATAAATAGCATTCAGTATTTACAACATTACACATAGAAGACATGCATATTGTTCTTACCACATCTACCTTGTTTGATCTTACTCTTCCTCTTGTTTGCACTCCAACTGTAGCATCGCCTATGATCTGGTCAGAAGGATGACTTTTACCTATTCTTGAAGAAGGATTTGTTTTGGGGATGTACTGATCATTCTGTGAATTTACAGCTGTCTGTTCTGTAGATGTTGACCCAGATGTGTTAACATTTGGTGCAACATTTTCAGACTTCAGTGTATTCTCTGAAGTGTCAGTAACCTGTGATACATCTTCTTCATCTTTGTCATCTGTATGACCTTTATCATCATCAAACACAACGTTAACAGATTCTTGAACAGTGTTAGTTCTAAGGTTATAAACTCTATAAGCTTTACTATTTCTAGAATAGCCTAAAAAGAAACCTTTATCACTTTTAGAATCAAACTTATGAAGTTGATCCCTATCATTCAAAATATAACACACACAACCAAATACATGAAAATATTTCACACTTGGTTTTCTGTTGTTCAAAATCTCATATGGTGTTTGACTTGTGCCAGAACGAATAAAAACCCTATTAATAACATGACATGCAGTATTCAATGCTTCTCCCCAAAATTTCTTAGCAAGACATTTGGATGTTAGCATAACTCTAGCCATTTCTTGTAAAGTTCTATTCTTTCTTTCAACAATTCCATTTTGTTGTGGAGTTTTAGGAGATGAATACTCTTGCAAGATACCCTTTTTATCACAAAAATCATTAAACATGCTGTTTTCAAATTCCCTACCATGATCAGTTCTAATACGGCCAACTTTCAAGTTAAACACATTTTTGAACCTTTTATAAAGAATTTTAAATGCAGCAAATGCTTCAGATTTGTCTCTTAAAGACTCTACCCAGGTATATCTAGAAAAATCATCTACCACAACTAAGGAATACCTCTTTCCTCCAATGCTTTCAGTTTCCATAGGACCCATCAAGTCCATGTGCAGTAATTCAAAACATCGATGTGTAGTACAATGTGACAGCATTTTGTGCGACATTCTTACCTGCTTACCTTTTTGGCATGGTCCACATACAGTGTTGTTGTGAAGATTTAGTTTTGGAATCCCTTTTACTGCGTCTGCTTTGATTAGTCTATTCATTGCTCTGTAATTTGCATGACCCAATCTTTGATGCCATAGGACATTTTCATCATATTTTGACAAGTTACACATATTTGTTCCAATAAGATAGCAATTATCAGCTGACCTAGTACCAGTCATAACACAAACTTCATCTTTATTAAGAACATAACATGAATCTTTATCAAATTTCACATGCAAATTATCATCACAAAGTTGACTAATGCTAATCAGATTTGCAAGTAAGCCATCAACATGTAAGACATTTTTAAGCTTAGGAAAACCTTTAACATTCAAAGTTCCTTTACCAAGAATCTTTCCTTTAGAACCTCCACCATATGTAACATTACCACTATTCAAGGTCACATAATCAGATAAGAAATCAGTACGACCTGTCATATGTCTAGAACAACCACTATCAAAGTACCATGAGTCAGGTAGACATGCTTTTAAGGAGGTATGAGCAACATTACAGGTAGTTTTTGGTTTCCAAGCAGATTTCATAAACTGTTTACCAGAATGTGACAGTTTTTTATGCAGCATTTTCAAAGTTTTCTGTTCTTCAAACAATTTTACACAGTAAGGGCGAATATGACCAACTTTAGAACAGTAATGACAGATATACTTCCTTTTAACCTTGTGAGGATTTGATTGTGCAGATGTTGCATCAGATGTGACAACATTTGCCTTCACAAATTTCACAGGTTTTCTAAATTTCTCAGAAATAGAAGCAGTAGTACCATCATAACCTAAACCATGATTATTAGACTTACCAGTAGCTATAGCATTATTTACCTCAGAAGCACTCTTGGAATATTTCTTGAAACATAAGGTGGAATTTATCAGTTTCTCCTTTAAGTTACAGATTTCCAGATCTCTTTTGGTAAGAATAACCTCTAGCTTGGTGATTGTGTCTTTCAGATCCTCATTCTCTTTATTCAAAGAATTAAGAGTGAGTTTCTGATTGTTCCAATCATCTAACAACTTTTGGTGTTCCTTGTCATCAGTCCTTTTTCCTGCATCATCAACTAAACCATTAAAACAATTCAAATCTGGGTGACTCTGTTCTGATGTTGCTGTAGATGTTGAGACATCAGGTACAGCATCAGAATCTGTTTCATCCAGATCATCGTCTGAGGAATCATTATAATCAATTCTGGTAAAATTAGAATATTCATTCTGATTTAATTCATCAAGATCATCATCATCAGATTCATCACTCAAGGTAGCACTAAAGTTCAGCTTTTGCTTAAGTCTAGTGTTGGCACATTCATTTGCATAATGACCATAACCAGAACAAGCATTGCATTGAACTGATTTTCGAAATTCAGGATCATACCTTGGTTTACCTTCACTCTTTGATAGTCTTGGTGTGAATTGAGCTTTCCTCCTTTCTGGTTGAGGTGTTGATGTATTGATTTGAATCTTAGGCTGAATGTTTCTAGATTTGTTCACAGATTTCTTAAGAAACTTATTAAAGTGCTTAGTGAGCAAAGCAACGTTGTTCGGATTTTTGAGGCATACATCAAGCAATTCTTCATCAGAGTCAACTTCAGTAATGATGGGTTGAGCTTCAGAAGTGTTTGATGTTTCCCCTTTAAAAACTACAACTTTCTTATCAGCATTAGCTTCATCATCTTGATTAGTGTTTATTTCATACGTTCTAAGAATACTCACTAACTCATTTTGACTTAACTTATCTGTATCTTTTGCCTCTTCAATAGCACAAATTTTAGCATCAAATCTTTTAGGAACAGATCTTAATATCTTATGAACTACTCTAACATTAGAAATAGGGTCACCAAGAGAATGTGATTCATTGATAATCTCACTTAACCTTTCATTGTAGGCTGTAATTGTTTCATCTTCCTTCATTCGGAGATTCTCAAATTTTGTTCCCAACATTCGAAGCTTAGTCCTTCGAACACTTTCTGAACCTTCACAATGCTCTTGCAACCTGTCCCATGCATCTTTAGAAGTAGAACAGTTAGATATAATTTTAAACATTGAAACATCAACAGAAGTAAAAATAGCATTTAAAGCTTTAGAATTGTAGCTTGCTATTGTTATTTCATCAGCCGTCCAGTCAACTTCTCTCTTGAGTTGTATTTCACCATCTGCGTCTGCTGGTCTCTTTGGAGCTTCCCAACCTGTAAGTACAGTCCTCCAAGCACGTTCATCAACTGACTTGATGTACATACGCATCTTAGGCTTCCAATAAGCGTAATTCGATCCATCTAATACGGGTGGCCTAAGTGTCGTGGATATGTGATGTGTTTCCATTGCTAACCTACACTAAAAACACACTTGACCAAAGATCTAACCTAGTGTCGTCAGGTATCAGCTCTGATACCAACTGAAAGTAGAATAATGTTGTACTAAATGTTGTGACAATTGGTACAACATTGACTCTAACAGAATATCAGAAATTATGATTAACACAGCGGAAGACTTGAAACACTAAAAACAAACGAGACACAATGGAAATAATTTTTCACATAGATTTTATAAATAAAAATCTATGCTAGCCTTACGGCGAAAACCAATACTTATCTTCAAGTATAAATGTTGTGTGAAATGTTACAGCATTAACATTCACAACAGAAACTACAAACGAGGCAGGTGCCTTGTTCTAAAAACGAACTAAGTGTATAATGTATACACTGTCGAAATGCCTAGTCTATCTAAAGATTACACTCTCAATAGATAAGAAGACACACAGCCATACGGGTGGGATACGAACGTATGATCTAAAAGGTAGTTCTACTGGCCACAATTCCTAACAGGGATATACGCTCGGTCTAGGAAGTTGATCGAATAGAGTACACTGATTTGAGAAGCCTTCCATCGGTATTTATAGTAGTGGGGTGCTGATTCTAGAGGCTTCCACAATGAGATCCTATTTTTTAGGAACTCAACTTCCATGATCTTTCTAGATCTTTCTTGAATGCTCCAGGTCGTTCCAAATGGTTCCAGGCCGTTCTAGCATGTTCTCCAATGTTCTGGAATCTTCCAGGTTCCAGATCCTTGTAGAAGCTTCTAGATCCTGCCAGAAATGCGACAACATTTAGATCAACATTTAATGTAGCATTTCAGAAAAGACTTAGAAAAAATCTCGGAAGGTCAAATTAAGATGTTGTTGATAATGTTAAGGCATTTAAGGATTAACAACATCTACAAGTCCCATAAGAAACTCGTACAGGCGCTCATTTTCTCTCATCGCCATTAACTGCTTGGGAACATCACAAGTGCAGCCATTACACTTGCATTTAGGGACTGAACATATGGACTCAAATTCATCCCATAAACCCTTAAGTTTGGTATAATAGGCAGAGACCGACAAATTCTCTTGTCGAGTGAGCGTGATAGCTCGCTTTAATTCAAATGCCCTAGGAGCGCTTTCACTACCGAATCGTTCCTGGAGATCCTCCCACACTTCGCGTGCTGTTTTGGCATGCTTTACGCTACTGCGTATTTCTTTGTCCATTGCACTGTGCAACCACCCCTTCACCATAGCGTTGCATCGCTTCCATAACAATGATTCAGATGAACCTTCAGCCGGTACTGGAAGAGACCCATCAACAAAACAAAATTTGTTCTTCGCGTATAGTGCGTTACTCATTTCATCAGCCTAATCAACATAATTTCCGTCATTGAGAGGATCACTCGTGAAAACAAGGTTTGGATTATCAGATCCGGGGATGTAATATGGAGACATCACATCTACCTTGGTTGAACTAGTGGTTTTTGAATCGGACGTTTCTTCACCCTTCTTCGACATGATTTAATATGGTGGGGAACTGTTGATGAGAAAGAAAAAAAACTAAGCGGAAGCCAATTTATCTTTAACCTGCTCTGGTGCCATGAAGAATTTAGGAATACACACAGAGGAGAAGGTTGGGGAATATTTTGTATTGATTAACAAATGTAGAATAAATCATATATATACAAAAGTTACAGATCAAATATGCATAATCCTAGCAATAATTTGAGCGGAAAATAGGCTAGCTAAAAAAGGAAAATAATCAATTACAATAATCAAGAATTAAAAATATGGAAGGTGTATCAAGATTAGCCGTAAGATAATATATGAAATAATATCAAATCTTTCAGTTTGAAAATATTATGTGAACAAAGTTAAGTTGTACGAAAATTTTTGAATGTGTTCGAAAAAATATTCATGAACACCTTTCCAAAATAAAAATAAAAATACAGATAAAAAATCTACTTTCCAAAAAATTCATGAACTTTCCAAAATTTCACGAACAGATCAAAAATTTCACGAACAAATCTACTTTTCCAAAAAAAACAAAAATACAGATAAAAAATTGTACTAAAAATATTAAAAAATACAGATCGAAAAATACAGTTGATACATCTACTTGTCCGAAAAATAGCAAAAAATTTGTGTGCCCTAAACCCTAATCAGATCAAAAAAATCAAAATTGAAATTGCGTGCACTTACGGAAAGACGTCGGTGTGTGCGACTTGGGCGGACGTAGCCGCGAAATGACAGTGAAGGGAAGGGGGTGCGGTCGCGTCTTCAAACAACAGCGGCCGCGTCGGAGCTGTTGCAGGTAGCGGCGGCGTCTGTGTGCGCGGAGAACGGCGACGTCTGCGTGCTCGTCGGGGCTGTTGTAGGTGGCGGCCAGTCAACGGCGTGGAGGGGCGCGGTCATGCGACGGCGTGGAGGGGTGCGGTCGTGAATGGGCGGCGCGGTGAAGAGAGAAGGAGAGGAAGACATTGGGCGATTGAGTGGGTGTACGCAAAAAGAAAAGGAAAACTGGGATTAAGAAGAAGGAGGAAAAGAATAAGGGTATTTTTGGGTTTTATACGTGGATGTCCTCATCTTACCGTGTGTGTCCTCATCCGGTGGGTGTCCTCAATAGGTTGGTGTGTATAACCGTGCCCATATTTTTTAGACGAGCCAAGGGAGTGCAACGAGTCCAATGGGCTTGAATGCAAGAAACAAGCCCAAAACTGAGGGCTAAGTGGTTGAGTGCAGGTGTAGTAAAAGCCCATTATATAATTTTATTATGACTTGATCTTTGGTAATGAAATAAAGAAGAGCAGCTATATATATGGTCATTTTGTGGTTATATAGTAGTAATTATTATGTTTGGCATATTTTGATTAATGAATTTATTAGAATTAACCACTTGAATTTATTCATTTATCGATTTTAGTTAATTCATATATACAAAAACTTATATGCAATATTATATACCTGCAATATTGACCAATTAAGATAAATTATGTCAAAAAATTCATGGATCAAACACAGATCAACGTGGGTCAACATTAATTAGAATATTTATTTTCGCTCTAAAATATTATCTTACTACATGACCAAAACTATGTTACTACAAGATTTAAATTTTGTCACTACAAGGTCAAAAGTGTACTACTGCAAGTCCAAAAATATTCTGGACACTTATTTTTTTTGGGCAAAATTACTAAAATAATTTTGACTTATTCGACTACTACATGACTAAAACAATTTTACTACAAGACCAAAATTTTATCACTACAAGGTCAAAAGTGTATTACTACATGTCCAAAAATATTCCGGACACTTAATTTTTATGAGTGAATTTGTCAGAATCTTTTGACATGTAGTAGTAAATTTTTGGCCATGCACTACAAAAAATGCATCGATTAGAGACCGATTTTGAGACTGTAAAGGCAGTCTCAACACACGTTAGAGACTGATTTGGGACCGATTTATGGTGGTCCTTATTTCATTGGTACCTAATATTGAGAGACCGAATTTATGATATAGTCTCAAATTAGAGACTGATTTTCGGTCGGTCTCTAAATAAGAGACCGACAATTCGATCTTAAAATGGTCCCTAAACGTGAGTCGGCCCGACCTATTTTCGGGCCTTAAAACACAAATCGATCTCTAGTCTATAATTAGGGACCGAATATTCGGTCTCTAAATAATAAAATACAAACCTGACCCAAACACCCACACCCACCCTCTTTATTTACCCACCCCCGACCCGACCCAACAACCGACATGCACACCCACACCCTCTTTATTTACCCACACCCACCCCTGACCGATCCGACCCATCAACCCACACCCACACCCACACCCACTTTATTTAAATGACCATTTTATTTTGGTTTTTGAGGGAATTGATCCCTGGTGAATGGGTGCCCAATAATGGGCACCTACCACTTTGACAAGTAATTGTCTTGTGTAACTTTTAAAATTAATTATATACATATATAATTAATTTATTTATTGTATATGATATAAGTAATAAATTGTCAATGTTTCATTTATCATTTCACATATATTAATTGATAAAAATTATACAATTAATTCTAAAAAAAATAAATGTTACTTTAAAAAATCCAAAATAATATTAATAACTATTTAAAACTAATAGTTATTCCGACATTTCTCAACGCTTTTAAATGCTTTATTCCGACATTTCTTCGCAAGAATGGGGCGTGGGCTGGGCTTTCTTCCGGAGTGTTCAGAGACCGCTAAAATCGGTCTCTAAAAACAAACAACTTGATTTGATATCGATTTGAGACCGCATAAATCGGTCTCTAAACACAGCCGCCTGATTTGGGACCGAAAAATCGGTCTCTACTGTTTAAAATTATCTATATTAGGGATAATATTTTAAAGATTTGTATCTTTAAATATTATTCATATCTCTTAAAATATACATATAATCGTCAATCTGATTTGTCTCTCCCAACGATGGACAAATATTCTTTTTCTCCTAAATTCGATTCCTCCATCTCGAACAAAGTCATAGAGCCAGATTCGTTGGAAGTGGAGGCGATAGTGCCCAATTCAATTGATTTAGAGATCGTAGTGCCTGATTCAATTGATTTAGAGATCGTAGTGCCTGATTTAGTTGATTTAGAGGAGGTAGTGAAAGATTCCACGAATTTAGATAGCGCAGTAAAAGATTCTTTTTCGGATGTGGATACTTTGTTCTAGTTTAAAGGATTCTCGCCCGATCTTGACGGTAAGTGATCGATGCACATACGTATAAAACAACATATCGGATTTTTTATACCAATTAAAGACTGAATTTTTGGTCTCCAATTAAATTTCAAAATCAGAATTTTAATTTCGATTTAGAGACTGATATTCGGTGGCTAAATGGTCTGAAAAACATAATATTAAAGACCGAACTTAAACAGTCTTTAAACGAGCGGTCAAAATTGGTAGTCAATTAAAATTTTGGGATTTAGAATTTTTATTACAAATTAAAGACTGAATTGTCGGTCTCTAAATAAAATTCAAAATCAAAATTTTAATTTTAATTTCGGTTTAGAGATCGAAATTCGGTCTCTAAGCGGTCTGAAAACATAATATTAAAGACCGAACTGAAAATAGTCTCAAAACTCGAATTTTTTCGGATCGGTCTCAAATCAGTCTCAAATAGAGACTGATTTGTGTCGGTCTCAAAACTTTAGTCTCTAATTGAGGCATTTTTTGTAGTGATATAGTGGTAATATTTTAGCCTTGTAGTAACAATATTTTGGTCATGTAGTAAACCACTTATTTGCGACCCGCGAATTTTTTAAAATTATCTTAATTTAACTTTTGAGTTAAATGGATTTAGGGTTTTGATCATGACTTGGTTTAATTGGAATGAAATGGAATGAAATGCATATATGCAATATTTTACATAAGACTAGCCCATATACATAATAAAATTTATAATTGTTGTATTGTTGTAAATATTGTGAAAACTAGAGATCGGGGATAACAACATCTAGTTTGTATGAAACAAATGTTTCGTATTCATATTCTAGTTTGTTCTATTGTTATTATGTTCAATGCATTCTACTAATTGAATTTTGAATACTTGTTTCAAAATTCTTCATTAGAGTATGATTAATTAGGGTCCGTATCTTTTAGTTAATTAAAATATGAGAACAATTCGAACGGATTTAGAAACAATATTTGAGATTGTTGGGTTTGTTAATTAGATTGGTAGCATCATTAAAGGGAAAGCTATTCGAGGGTTGAATCGTTTGCACTATTTGAACGATCGTTTAATATTCTTCATTGCAATCTATTGTTTTTCTTGCTTTTAGTAGTTAATTAATTAACTAAACAACCCTCCTCGAACATGAATGTATTCAACTGAGTTTCACCTAGATCGATCCTTACTTAATCTACCATTAAGTCATGTTTGATAGCAAAGACTGATTACTTAATCTACCATTAAACCATGTTTGATAGGAAAAACTGATTATCCAAGATTAGGATGATAACTAAACTTTATAAACTTTAAAACATAATCTACCCTTAATCTAAGTTATCAAACAATCAATAAAAATAATACTCCGTATATAGTTAATTTAGCTTTAATCTAACCTATCAAACATCACAACAAAGTATAAATTTATTTTTGGGTGCCTGTGAGTACACCAACTACTGTATTCTCTTTTTTGAACCTAAATTATTATAAAAGTCCACATTTAATAAGTTTACTAGGATTGGGCACGTAGAGGGCTAGTCCAGTACTGTATGAGCAAGGCTACCGATAATTGCTCCCGTTATACTATGACTTCACCCTTTGGATGAGAACACCCCCAATATTTGAATTTACACTCCTATTATTTTTCAAAACTAACCTACCCTCATTAAATTCTAATTCCTCTCCATCCTTTTCTCATTTTCATTAAACCTTAATTTCCCTTAATCCTCTCATTTTCTTTTAGCCGTCATTTTCCCTCCTTCTCATTTCAAATCTCACCGTTGTCGTACGTCCTTCACTCGCCGTTGCTGTCGTTGCACTCCCTCCTTTCACTGCAGCCATCGCACTCCCTCCCCTCGCCGCCGCCCCAATCGAGAATACATTTAGTCACCAAGTCCCTCTCCTTGATCTCCTCATCTTCTTCCTTCCCTCACACCGCCGCTCCTCGGCCCCTCCCCATGCCACACGTCGCCACCCTCTCCGATTAACCATGGTAAGTTTGGGTCTGTAGTTGAAATTTTTACAAATAGATTTCAGATTTTGTTTTTCTAAATTTTAGATCTTGTTTGGAAAAAAAAATCAGATTTTTTTTAAAAAGATTTGATATTTTTTCATAATTTTTTACCGAATATTTGTTACTTTTTTCGGATAAAAGTTTCGAAATTTTGTATTTTGATTTTTTTTTTTTTGAAATGTGTATGACTTGGTGGTGACTCGACGGTGATTTGTGGTGACTTAGATGTTAATAGTAAATCTATGAATTAGGGTTATTGTGTTATAATTTGTGTAAATTAATAAAAGGATATTATAGACTTTTAAAAAAATAAGTTGGGGGTGAAGTCATAATAAAAGGGGCATTAACCGTGGCCTATGAGCGCTTCTTAAACTGTAGGCCAAATTATATTGACCCAAGTTATTGGCCCATTTCAATCATAGTACTCATATGCTTATGATTGGGGCACGGCTGTACACACGCGATTCTTTAGGACACTCACGTAATTTTATTTTGTTTTTCAGTTGAAGGATGTGTGAAATGTCCAATATACTTTTTGTTGAAATTTTAAAATAATGGTCGATGAGTACACTCACTTACATATATATCGCGAGAAGGAGAAGAGACGATAAAAAAACACTCATTTGTCCGAAAATAATTCATGAACAAATAGCATTTGTTCGAAAAAAATGCATGAATAACTTCCATTTTTCCGAAAAAAATTTCGAAATTGGTTGTTTTTGAGGAAAAAATCGAATAACTCACAAATTCGAAAAATTAGACTCGAAACACGTCTTATCATCCTAAAACATGTCCATTAGTTTATTTTTATCATAACACATGACATTTTCACATATTCTACACATGACATTTTCACATATTCTACACATGCCCATGAATATTATCAAAACTCAAAACTTTGTCTAACAATTACAATCCTAAAACAATAAAATCAATGTGTTTTATTCAACTAAAACAATAAATATATAATCACAACACAATAATTTTTAAAAAAATCTACAAGAAAAACTAAACTCTACATGTGAGGTTTATCTCATATTAGATGAGTTCTACTCATCTGATGGAAATCAGAAATGTTCTAGTCAGTTGATGGACTCAACTGTTGGGCGTATCAGTTGGTGGAGTCAGGCATGCTAACTCAAGCCTAATTAGATGAGGTGAAGGATTCCAATCGGATGAGAAACTGTTGCTTAGAATCAGCTAAGTTGAGAAGATCAGAAGAGTTCTTATCAGCTCAGTAGAATTCTGTTTGCAGAGTTAGTCTTTTGGCTTAGTGTTGGGATATCAGAAGAGTAAACAGAAGAGTGAGGTCTTCTAGTTGTCTTCTGATTGTGTCATCTGTTACGAGAAACAAGTAAAGGACAAGGATGTCAATTCAGATTGGGCACATGCTGGAAATGTGAGTTTGTTAGGAGGTTTCAACAGAATCCAGGCTGGCAATGATCACGCAATCAACACACGCTGCAATCCACCTTGGCTTCTATAAATACCCCATAACTTGTAAATTGTAAAGTTTGACGCTTACGAGCATTTGTTCTTGAGTTGAGAGATCATGAGTGAAGTGAGGAGAAATCCCTTTTCGAGTGTTGAGTGTGTAAACATTTTTTTATCAATCAAGATTGAATTCGTGTGTCCAGTGGATGTAGATCAAGTTGATCGAACCTCTTAAATCGTTGTGTGCTCTGTTTTCTGTTCTCGTTCTTTATATTTGTGAATTGTCTTCTTTGTTGGATTGTTATTGTGGTCTGATTGTTCATTTGGATTGGAGATGTCTAATCGAGTGGATAATTAACTGACAATTGGCGCCGTCTGTGAGAATCGGGAGTTAACCATAAAACAATTGCCAAATCAGAGATGGAGAATTCAACCAAGTATAACATTGAGAAGTTTTCAGGCACCGATGACTTTGGGTTGTGGAGAGTCAAGATGCAGGCTCTCCTAGAGCAGCAAGGTTAGTTTGACGTGCTCGAAGAATCTACAGCCCCAGCTGGTGAAACTATAACAGTTGTTGCTGAAAGGAGCAAGATGCTCAGGAAAGCTCGAAGCACTATTCTGCTCTGCTTTAGTGATAAGGTTCTGAGAGAAGTTGCTAAAGAGAAATCTGCGAAGGAGGTCTGAGACAAGCTGGGTAAACTCTACATAGATTAAACCTCAGCTAACCATCTCTATTCGAAACAGAAGTTGTATGCCTTCAGAATGGTGGATGACAAACCCATTCTGGATCAACTTAATGAGTTCAATAGAATTCTTGATGATCTAGAGAATTTAGATGTCAAGTTAGAGGAAGAGGATAAATCTCTGATTCTATTGAGTGTTCTCCCTAAGTCCTTTGAAATCTTAAATGACACCATCTTGTATGGTAGGAAGGAAAATATCACATTAGAGGATGTGATGTTGGCTGTCAAGTCTAAATTGTTGCACAACAAGACATCTCAATGAGATAAGAGCAGCAGTGGAGAAGGATTGGCAATCAAAGGAGGCAAGAAGAGATCTGGTTCCAAGAAGGGGTCTAGTCAACCCAAGGGAGCTGATAAGGGAAAATCAGTGGTGTCCAGTCAAGGGGATTCAGTGTGCTACCACTGTAACAAGCCCGGACACTATAAGAATGCTTGTCACAAGTACAAGCAGTTCTTTAGGAAATATGCTGCCAAGAACTCTAGTGACAAGAATCAAGCTAACCAGACTCAAGAAGATAAGGAGCAAGAAGGCTATGAGTCTGCTCAAGTGCTTACCATATCATCCTCCTCAGAACAACAAGCATGGATCCTAGATTCTGGGTGTTCTTTCCATATGACTCCAATAAGAGATTGGTTTCATGACTTCAAGCAACATAAGGGAGGTTCCGTTCTGCTTGGGAATGATCGCACTTGCAAAGTTATGGGAGAAGGTAGTGTTCACCTGAAGATGTATGATGGTGTAGTAAGAATACTCAAAAGTTTTAGGTATGTGCCTGAGCTTAAGAGGAATTTGATATCTCTTGGGATGTTGGATTCTATGGGGGTTATACATTCAAGTCTGTTGATTGTCTTGAAAGGTGTGAGAATAAATGATCTCTACTTTCTCAAGGGAAATACAGCAGTTGCCAGGTCAGATGTAGCAGAGGTGCAGGACAACTCCATGTTGTGGCACAGAAGACTAGCTCATATAGGTGAGAAAGACCTCATTGAGCTGTCTAAGCAAGGTTTGCTTGGCAACGACAAGATCACAAAGCTGGATTTGTATGGGTCTTGCATTCTTGGTAAAGCCAATAGGTTAAAGTTTGGTAAGGGTGTTCACTCTACCTGTTGAATAATGGACTATGTCCATTCAGATCTATGGGGGCCAGCAAGGAATCAGACGAGGTTTGGTGGTAGATACTTCTTGTCTATCATAGATGACTTTCAAGGAAGGTTTGGGTAATTATTCTCAAGTCCAAATCAGAAGCATTTGAAAAATTCAGGGAATGGCACACTGAAGTGGAGAATGTCTCTGGGAGGAAGCTCAAGCATTTAAAAACTGATGATGGACTGGAGTTCATATCAGTAGAGTTCAATGAGTTCTGTAAGGAGAAGGGGATAGTGAGACATAAAACAGTGCCAGGAACACCTCAGTAGAATGGAGTTGCTGAGAGGATGAACCAGACCCTACTTGAGAGAGTCAGGTGTATGTTGAACAATTCTTGTCTGCCAAAGTCATTTTGGGGAGAGGCTGTGTCAACAGCAGCCTATTTGATAAACATAAGTCCGTTCTCGGGTGTGTAATATAAAACCCCAGAAGAGTTATGGTCTGGCCATGCAGCTGAGTACAAACATTTAAGGGTATTTGGATGTGCAGCATATGTCCATGTTAAGCAAGATAAGCTTGAGCCTCGAGCATTGCGATGCGTGTTCGTTGGGTATCCTTTAGGAGTGAAAGGATACAAGTTATGGTGCCTTGAAGCTGGTATGCATAAGTGTATTATCAGCAGAGATGTTACTTTTGATGAGAGCAGGATGCTTCTATCAAAAGGCTAGTACGAGTACTAGTTCAGCTGATAACCGACCAGACGAGTCACAAGTCTAGGTGGAGCATTTTGACACTAGAGGACCTGCTCAAGATCATATTGCTCTAGATGAGGAGGGTGTTCCTCAGAGTGAGAATAAGCTTCAGCACTATCAACTGACACGGGACAAAACCCAAAAGAGAAGTCCACCCACCTCAGCGGTATGGACAAGTTGACATTGTCTCATTTGCATTATGTCTAATTTGCTGACACAGAAGAAAGGTATTGCTTTCAATGAAATCTTATCACCTGTTGTGAAACATTGTAGCATCAGAATCTTGTTAGCTATGGTTGCTCAATTCGAATTGGAGCTACATCAGATGGATGTGACCACAGCTTTCTTACATGGATCTCTTGATGAGAGGATCTATATGAAGTTACCAGAAGGGTTGGACATAGAACAAGGGAAGGACAAGGTGTGTTTACTGAAGAAGTCCCTCTATGGCCTTAAACAAAGCCCTAGACAATGTTACTTGAGATTTGATGAGTACATTTGCTCAGCTAGTTTTACCAGGAGCTTGTATGACAGTTGTGTCTATTTCAGACGGGTTGGGTTTGTTGTTACCCATCTTCTGTTGTATGTTGATGACATGTTAATAGGAGTGGATTCTATTAACAGTGTTAATCAAGTGAAGGAGATCCTCAAACGAGCGTTTGAGATGAAAGATCTTGGTGAAGCCAAAGTGATTCTTGGGATGCAGATCAACAGAGTTGAGGGAGCAATTCAGCTGAGTCAGCCAATTTATCTTCAGAAGGTGCTAGAGAGGTTCAGAATGCACCAAGCAAAGACTGTCTCTACTCCTATTGGCCAACATCATTGATTGTCCAATCAGATGAGTCTCAAGAACAGCCAAGAGAGGGCTCAGATGAGCAAGATACATTATGCCAATTTTGTATGGAGCTTAATGTATGTTATGGTGTGATGTAGACCAGACTTGACTCATGCTATGAGTGTGATCAGCAGATATATGAGTGACCCAGACATAAGTCATTGGGAGACTATTAAGTGGGTCATGAGATATGTTCTTGGATCAGCTGACAAAGGTCTGAGGTTTCAGAAGATGTCAAGTGAGGGGGATGCACTTGTGGGATACGTGGATGCAGATTACACAGCTAATGTTGACACTCGAAAGTCCTTAACGGGATATGTGTTCACTCTATTTGGTACGACTGTGTCTTGGAGGTCTATTCATCAATATGTAGTCGCATTATCTACTACTGAAGCGGAGTACGTAACCTTGACTGAAGCAGTTAAGGAAAGCATGTGGCTGAAAGGGATTCTTAAGGAATTTGGTTTATCTCAGAACAGTCTGACTGTCTTCTGTGATAATCAAAGCGCAATACATCTTGGAAAGCATCAGAGGTATCATGAGAGAACCAAGCATATTGATGTGAAGCTGTACTTTGTGAGAGATATTGTGGAGAAGGGTACTGTCCAGGTGGTTAAGATAACTACTGAGGAAAACCCTGTTGAGGCATTCACTAGGGCATTGCAAAAAGAGATGTTTGGTTTATGTTTCAGGTTGGTTGGTTTGCATTAGAGTCCTCTGAGGAGAAGGTTGCTGGTCTTGTGGCAAAAGAGCAGTGGTGGAGGTTGTCCTTTGAGAAGGATAGTTCAGAGTTGTTTAGTTCATGGTGGAGATTTTAAGCTAAAGGTGGAGAATTGTGAGGTTTATCTCATAATCTCAGATGAGTTCTACTCATCTGATGGAAATCAGCAGTGTCCTAGTCTGCTGTAGTACTCAGCTTGTTGGGAGTATCACTTGGTGTACTCAGTTGATAGTAGTCTGTTGATGGACTCAGTTGTTGGGCGTATCAGCTGGTGGAGTTAGGCAAGCTAACTCAGGCCTGATCAGATGAGGTGGAGGATTCCAATCAGATGAGAAGGTATTTCTTAGAATCAGCTAAGTTGAGAAGATCAGAAGAGTTCTTATCATCTCAGTAGAGTTTTGTTTGCATAGTTAGTCTTTTGGCTAAGTGTTGGGATATCAGAAGAGTAAACAGAAGATGGAGGTCTTCTGGTTGTCTTCTGATTGTGTCATTTGTTACGAGAAACAAGTAAAGGGCAAGGATGTCAATTCAGATTGGGCTCATGCTGAAAATGTGAGTTTGTTAGGAGGTTTCAACAGAATCCAGGCTGGCAATGATTACGCAATCAACACACACTGTAATCAACCTTGGCTTCTATATATAAATACCCATAGCTTTTTTAAAATCGTTCTTTTTCTTTGAAAAAAATGCAACGTTCTTCTAAAAAATCTACCTTCTTCGATCGCGTCCCTCATTTTTCTTCAATCACGTACGCATCCTTCGTCTTCAACCAAAGATGATGGGTGGATAGTGAGTGGTGAGTTGAGGAAGATGGAAAGTAGAGATGATGGGTGGGTGCACAGCAAATATCAGATCAGATGAGAGCGGATGAAAAGTTTAATAGAAATAAGGGTATTTTTTGGGTTTTTCGTATGAATGAATGAACTCATACCAAGGTTAGTGTGCTAACCGAATAGGTGTCCTCAACAATCATGTGTGTACGTATAAACGTGCCCATGAATATGAGTAAGGTATCATCTTGGAGTGGTCAGTCCTTTTATTAATTTGGTCCAACAGACCAGAATTTGGCTGACATATAAAATGGTAAAATAGGCCTGAAATTGCTCATTACATAAATGTGTTCTAAAGGGATCAGCCCGAGAAATTAAACACAAAGAAAAATAAATTTAAGAAATTTCAAATTCCATAAGGGTTAATTTTATAAGAATACACCATATATAGGTTAAATATCAATTTAATCACGATTTTTAATATCTTTGTAAAAAAATTCAACTTTTTATTGCATTTCAATTCTATACACAATTTTTTCAATGCGGACGAATTGTGGTTTGGTGTGGGTGGAATAGGCACAAAGGAGGACGGAGAGGTCTTGTTCATCTTCTCTAAAAAAAATACCACCACACAGAAGCCCGTTAGGAGTGGAGTTAAAAGCAATTGAACGGGCGGTAACTGAAGCAAAACTTCATTCTGTGGATCGAATTGAGATAAAACCCGACTCACAACAAGCCATTCAACTGTGTAATGATGTCCCCCCAAAGGACCTGGCCCAGAAATGAACATTGTTTCGAGAATTCAACGTGAATTGCAAGAATTTGTAGTGTGCAAATTTACATACTGTTGGTCCTGAAAGGAGTATATAACAAATGTATGGGGGGGGGGGAATACACTTGTATGCAAATCTTTTTCAAACTTTAACCAAAACAGACTTCAGCAAGGTTGTTCTGGACAACTCTACTGAGATGATTAACTCTTTGAAGATAATCAAACTACTAAGTACTATTGAGTACTTAGTTGAATAACTATCTAATGGAGTTATATGTGCGGAATAGTGGTTGGCCCTTTTAGTTTAAACTCCTTTTAAGTTCTGAAATCTCCTTAACAATTTATCCAGTTCAGGGAACTTGTCCAAATCTGTTTTGCACAGTCTTATGTATATATCTTTGAAAGTCCAATTTGTGTGCTGTGTTGAATGAATGTAAGTACTTGAAAGTAAATCAACACAGGAGTTTATAGTGGTTCAGATACTCAAGCTCCTACATCCACTTTCCCTGATTTAACAGGATAATTCATTCACTCTTAGAATTAACTTGTTTTATAATGCCAAGGTGCACTTGATCAACCACACCACTCCCTGGTGCCTTGATCCCTAGGATGTCAAGAGTCCTAGTACCCTTTCTCAACTCAGAACTGAACTGTTCTTCTCTCAACAGTCAGCTCATTCCACTTCTACTACTACAACCTTCTAACTTTCTCTCTTGAAAGATATAAGGGTTGAGTTTTGGTTCCAAGTAATGAGATATCCTTTACAATGATATTCAGTGTATAAGGATAGGATATCTGTCTAAGCTTTGGATATACAATGAGGTTCAGCTTAGAATGAAGTGTTTGAAGACTAATCAGCAACCAAAACAAATATTTATCCATTTCAACACATAAGGGTCAAGAGGACTTAGCCAATTCAAGGGCTATCTTCACGAGGTGGCACCATCCCATATTGTGCCCACACTCTCTTCTTTAATTCCATGGCCTCTTGATTTGTGCCCTTTGGTCCTAGCACCATCCTGTTCAACTTCAGGATCTCAAAGAACTCCTGAAATATCCTTGACTGATCAATGAAGCCTTCCTTCTTGGGAGGCATGTAGATGATAGGTTTAGGGGCTGTGAGCTCAATTCTTGCAATATCAGTAGCTGCAAACAATTGTTGACACAGTTCCCTGTAACACTCAATCATGAATTCAGTGAAGGTGGAGTTCACATCCTTTCCATTCCACCCGTCACTGACATAGTAGTCATAGAAAAATTCCCTTTTGGCCTCTTCCCAAGAGTCATTCAGGTGTATTGGCACCCATTTATCCAAGTGAGGATATTTGGTGTCCATTGGGATCAGCAGTTGTGGCTTCATCTTGTTATATGTTGCTCTTTTTATTCTAGGCTTCTGAAAGTCAGCCCTTCTCTTGTCTCTTGCTCTGTTTGCTTCTTCAATTAGATCCATCTTCTCTTGGGCTCTCATCATAGCCAACTTTTGTTGTGTTTCAGGATCTTTACCATATCCTTCAACAAACAGTTTGGATGGATCCAGCCCAGTTGTCTTCTTCTTTGGTCCAGGTCCAAAGCCTTCTTCATACAGTACTTCAATATTCTCAGTAGCTTTGGAACCTTCAGCAGATTTGGTTTCAGAAGTCTTGGCAGTTTCAGCACTCTTGGTTTCTTCAGTGGACTTGACCTTTTCAGCAGGCTTGTCCTTTTCAACAATTTTGGCCTTTTCAACAGTCTTGACCTTTTCAGCAGTCTTAGCCTTCTTGGAGATAGACTCTTCTTCTTCAATTCTGAATTCAGGAGGAAGTACAAGGCTGTTGGGAAAGTCAGTGAATGTCTCAGGCTTTCTTTTATTTCCCTTGGCCTTCTTGATCTGTCCTCTAGTTTGGACACCTTCAGCATCTTTGTCCAAACCAGATACCTCTCCTCCTAGCCTCTGCTGTAATCTGACTCTTTCTTCTTGTGCTGAAGCAACTGAGTTCTTTAGAGCAATTGCCAATTGCTCATCTTCATCAAGATCTTCCAGATTCAATACTGCTTGCTCCTTTCCCTTGCCTTCAGGCATCTTGTCCTTGCCTTTATCTGATCCACCAATTTTCAAGGTACCCTTTTCCCTTGCTCTTTCCCTTTCCCCATTTTTGGCAGCATCAAAGCACTGGGGCTTCAGCCCACTCATTGTGGTTGCCATGAGGGATTGGGCTTGGTTTAAGGACTTCATCTCCTCCAGTAGATATACATTCTCATCATGTATATTTTGCATTCTATCACTGCTCAAGCTTAGAAAGGCAAGAACAGGCTTCATCTTCTGCTGAACAACCTGTTCCATCCTTGCTTTGAGGGATGCATCAAGGCTTGCATGCAAGAGATCAGTAAGGTTGGCCACTGCACTTTCAGCAATTTTGGCCATTACTTCTTGGGAAAACTTTTCTGAGGCAACCTTCACCATTGCTAGCCTCATCTCTTCAGCTCTTTTCTCCTGAATTGTTATTTTCTTGCCAAGTGCTTGTTTGACAGTCAGTCTTAGAGCCTTGACATTTTTGTTGTGATTATCTCTAAGTAGCTTCTACTCTTTCTTGACTTCTTTGGAGATGGATTCCATACTTATCTTTGCTTTCTAGACTTCAGTGGAGATGGTTTGCAACCCAGATTCCACTCCACTGATTCTGGCTTCTATTGTGGGCAACACCACATCTTCAGATCCAGTTAGCCTCATCTCAACTGATGCTAAAGTTCTGCCTTGCTCATCCAAGACTCCTGAAGTTTCAGCATGAGCAGTTTGGGCTTGATGAGCTAAGGAGTCCAACTTTGTTGATTGTTCACCAAGAATAGCTTGGGCTGAGCTGGAATCCACCTGAATGTGTGCATCAGTGAGTAGGTCTTCTGCAAAGATTTGGTCAAATGAAATAACTGCAAGGTCAGAGAGATCAAAGGGGTTAGAAAATAAGCACTCATCACCCTCAGTATTTTTAGCATAAGACTCTGATACATCAGTAGTCTTCTCCTCATTTTCAACTACTTTTTGACTCCCTTCAGTATTAATGTCCTCACACAAAGGAACATGCCTCCTCTCCTCAAGGGATTCCTGAAGTTCAGATTTGACTTTAAGAATAACCTGTCCTTCCTCACTTATTCCACCCTCATTTGGTGATACACTCACTATTCTAGTGATCACAGCCTCTCTATCATCAACAACTCCCTCTGGTTTTTCCACTATGTTTTCCTTTTCAACTCCTTCTCCTAGACCTGCAACATCTCCACCCTCAACAGGGTTCAAAGATGGCAGTTGTTGGGAGATCACAGTGCTTCTTTCAGCAGCCACTGAGTCATCCTGAATGATTAAGGGCTGACCAGTGTCCAACTCTTCTGACACTGAATAGGCCTTAATCAAACCAGCTTCTAAAATAGGAGCCTCAACATCTGTAAGCTGAGCCTTGGGTTCAGAAGAACCTTCATTGGCAGATGTGTCTTTGGATGTGTCACCAGCTTTAGTCAACACCTCTGAAGAGACAGAGCCTTTCCTTTGGTAGCTTCACTGGTCTTGTTTACTCCAGCAAAGTGAAGTAGTCTGCCCTCTTCTATCTGCCACCAATTTGCAACTTTGTCTTGAATGACTTGTGCAATCTCCAAGATTGTTTTATCTTTGACATCCACCAGCATTCTCAGATCATGAAACATAGTCTGAATTCTTGGAAATTCTGCAACCTGTGGGTACAAACTGTCCACAGTAGCCCTTGCTCCACCTCTGAGCATACTCTCATAAGTATACTCCTCCTCATCTCCACTTGAATGGGGACTTTGGGTTATATGGGAGATGGCTCTGGTTTCAGGGATGTTGTCTTGAAGAGTAGCTTCAGGCAGATTGAATTCAGGAGGGTTGGCTTCAGAAGGGTTGGGTGCAGTGAAAGGTGCTTCAGTTGCTTTTAAGAGCAATGAATCTGAAGGGGCTTTGCTCAGGGGGGTTGGATCTAGAAGTTCATATTCTAAGGCTTGTGAATACTTGAGCATTGATGAATCAAGTGGGGACAAAAGTCTTAATTCATCCACAGCAATATCAGCCAACACATCCATTGGCCCTCTTTGTGCACTCCCTTCTGGAGAATATCTCTTGGTAAGATCAACAAGGGTAATGGGTTGGTCTTGGGGGGTTACATGGGTTTCAGGGGAGTTGGGATTTTCAGGGAGTTTGGACTCAGGAGTTCCAGAACCGGAAGAGTTAGTTCTGGACTTTGATTTAGTCCTACTTTCTGCCCTACTCTCCCTTAGAGCCACTTGGAGAGTTCTTTCCTCCTGCAGTTCCAGTATCTTGTCAGTGGGCTTTGCCCTTCTTTTGCTAGACCTACTACTCCCACTTTCTTCTTCTTTCTCAGGGACAACTTCCCTGGGCCTCTTATCTCCCTTCTTCTTTTGCCTTGTTTCATTGTATTTCTGCCTTAACTCTTCTGAATGATCAGAAGGGACTTGTACTCCCTCTTCAGCTACTTCTTCAATCTCAGTGGAAGCTCTTGAAGTTTCTTCTGAGGGGAGTTGAGACAGCTTCTTTGTCTTAACAACTCTGGCCTTTGTCATCTTCTTCATCTTTGGCTTCTCCTCTGGCTTTTCTTCAGCAGGTTTGGCCAGCTGCATCCTCCTTTGTTCAGTTTTCTTACTCAACTTTCTGAACATCACTTTCCGGGCAGGGAGGGGTTTTGCAAATGTTTGCATCTCAGAGTTATGAGCAAACTTCTCTATCAGTATGCTTGCCCTTGTGCAATACTTGAGTTTGCTCTCCAGGACCACCTTATTGTGAGCTTTTACCTTGAACTTTGCCTTCTCCTTCATCATTTCAATCAAGATGAAGGTTCTCCAATCAAATTTGATGCCCTTATCACTGGCATCATTACTGCAGCCATTATCCTTATCCTTGGAGCACTCACTTGCTCCAAACTGCCAGTATTGCTCAACAAGCTCTTGGTGATTACTTCAAACAAGTTAAGGAATTTGGGCTTGAGAGTGCTCTTATGCTGAGTAGAGGAGATTGGGCCTGGAACAAGGAGCCATTCTTGAGCAATTTCTTGCTCATGGCCATTGCCATAGAACTCTGGATTCCTTCCTTCAGAAGGCAATCAAAAGCTGCTTCCACATCCTCCTCAGAGAATTTCACCCTGTGGAATCTCTCCTCTTCTTCTCCATCAGCTATGTATGACAACCTGGTTGTCACTTCACCATCTTCAGGTTTGCCTTTCCACTTGAGGAAGGCAAAGAATTCAGCCATGTAGATTTCAAGGCAAGAATCTGGCTTTTCTTGCATGAACTTTTGTAATCCAGCCCTTCTCAACCATCTCAAGGTTGGGGTGATTTCTGGGTCCTCACTCTCAAAAGAGATGATGGGCTCGAATGTAAGGTTGTTCTTGTGGCTAAGATAGCCAAAATCAAGGTCTAGAGCCTTGTTGGAGAAATCAATAACCATTTTTGGTCTAGTTTTAGGAGCCATTGAAGGAAAAGTAAGGTTTTTGAGAGAGTTTGAGAAGATGAAGGCTAGGGTTTCAAGAAAGTTTTGAATGCGTGGGGAAGAAACGAGGTTTGTGGGCTTCTTAAGACTTGTGAATATTCGAAAAGGAATGTATGTCAATGAGTAGGTAAGTCTTAAGGCAATTCAACGGTTTACAAATGAGGAAATCAAGTTTTGACGGCCAAGATTGATTTCAGGGGAGTTGGTCAGTTTTGATCCAACGGTTAATAACCAATGTAATAGTAGAAAACTGTTTTTATTCAAACGTGGAAAGGAGTTTAATGTTTGTTTAAAGTTGGGGGGTTATCAAGGTAGATCATGTCTCGAATTGTTTAATGCAAACAAGAGTTAAATCTTGGCATTTAATGCATTGAAAGTGACTTTTTGGGTAGGGGACAAATTGAATCCATGAAAAGGTGATGGCTTGAAAAGGAATGAGACAGCCATCGAAATAGGCAATGATTACCCAAAATAGGTGCTTATCAGACCAAGATTTGGTTTGATAGCCAAGACAACTTATCTGACCCCACATGGACAAATGTCCTGAAATCTTGTGGACAGGTGTCCTGAATTTCAATGGACAAGTGTCCTGGATAATTTGAGATCATCTCTTCTGAATCTCAGCAGACTTGACCAAGTCTACTGAACATCACTTTCAGTTCCCCCTTGATTAGTCAACTCCTTTGGACTTACTTGTCTAACTTCCCTGGATCAAGGAGTCCCAATTCTGCCGATAATTCCAAGAATCTTGCTTCAGCAAGTGGTTTGGTCAAAATATCAGCTTTTTGGTGATCTGTATGGATTTTCACCAATTTGATATCCTTCTTCTCCACATGGTCTCTGATGAAGTGATGCTTGATATCTACATGCTTGCATCTTGTGTGCAAGACTGGATTCTGTGATATTGCTATGGCACTATTGTTGTCACAGAATATTGGCACTTCAGCAGAGTTGACTTTGTAGTCTCTTAGTTGTTGTCTCAACCAAAGGATCTGAGCAAAACAACTTCCAGCTGCAACATACTCAGCTTCAGTGGTGGAGATTGCCACTGTGTTTTGTTTCTTAGAGAACCAAGATATGAGTTTATTCCCTAAGAATTGACATGTCCCTGAAGTGGACTTTCTGTCAATTCTACAACCGCCATACTCAGCATTTGAGTAGCCAGTTAGCTCAATATTGTCATCAGCAGGGTACCACATGCCTAGATTTTCAGTGCCTTTAAGATACCTCAAGATTCTCTTTGCAGCCTCTAAATGGCTCTTCTTAGGATTTGCTTGAAACCTTGCACAAACACCTACTGCAAAGGTGATGTCAGGTCTGCTGGCAGTGAGGTAGAGGAGTGAACCAATGATTCCTCTATATTCAGTAGAGTTGGTTGGAACACCACTCTCATCAGGATCCATCTTCCAATTTGTGTTCATAGGGATCCTTACTGGCTTGTTGGTTGCACGCCCAAATTTCTTGATCATTTCTCTGGTGTACTTTGCTTGGTTGATGAAGATTCCTTCTTTTGATTGCTTGACTTGTAAGCCCAAGAAGAAGTTCATCATCCCCATCATTGACATCTCAAACTTGCTTTGCATGAGCTTGGAGAACTTGTCACAAAGTTTCTCATTGGGGGATCCAAATATGATGTCATCAACATATATTTGGACAAGCAAGATGTCATCTCCTTCAGTGATTCTGAAGAGAGTTCTTTCTACAGTTGCTTTGATAAATCCATGATCCAAGAGGAACTGTGACAGTGTGTCATACCAAGCTCTTAGAGCTTCCTTGAGTCCATATAGAGCCTTCTTCAGTCTGTAGACTTGGTTTCCAATCTCAAAACCAGGTGGTAGCTCTACATAAACTTCTTCCTTCAAAACTCCATTCAGAAAGACACTTTTGACATCCATCTGGTACACTTTGAACCTCTTGTGGGCTGCATTGGCTAAGAAAAGCCTTATTGCTTCTAGCTTTGCCACATGTGCAAATGTTTCATCATAATCAGTGCCTTCTGATTGACAGTAGCCCTTGGCCACCAATCTGGCCTTGTTTCTGACTATCACATCATTTTCATTCTTTTTTTTCTTGAACACCCACTTGGTTCCAATGACATCTTGATGTGAAGGTCTATCCACCAGCTCCCATACATCATTTCTAGTGAATTGGTTCAACTCTTCCTGCATTGTTGTGATCCAGTTTGCATCTTGAAGTGCTTTCTCAATGTCACTTGGTTCCTGTTCTGATAGGAAACAGCAAAACAAAGCACTTTCACCATGAAACCTTCTAGTTTTGACTCCTACACTTGGATCACCAAGTATCAGATTAGTAGGATGGTTAGATAACCATGTCCTTTTTTTTATCCCTTCAGTAGAGTTGTCCTCTAGGATCATAAAATTCAGGAAAATTTAATGCAGGAACTAATTCAGGATCATATTCAGGGGTGTTGTCCTCAATGTCAGGGACATTGGTATTTTCAACATTTATGGTTCCTCCTTGAATATTGGATCCATTAACTACCTCAGCAGGGCCTGCTTCTTCATTGGTAGTTGTTACCTGAGTGTGAATTGGGATTGGGTCATTCAGTTCACCATTTCCTTTAGTGGGGTTTGTCTCAGGAATGTTGCCTTCAGGATTGTTGTCCAGTGTGATATTTTCAGGAGGATTGGCTTGGACAACATCAATGAATACAGTGTCTTTGTCTTTTAGGCTCAATCTGGTTGTTCTTTGTGTGCTTTCTTCAGTGTCCAGGTTCTTATTCCTGATCTCAGAAGTATATTCATCAAACACAACATGAGGTGTTTCTTCCACAACAAGGGTTTTACAATTGTAAACTCTGAAAGCTCTACTGATTTGGGAATATCCAAGAAATATCCCCTCATCAGGTTTGCTATCAAAAGCTTTCAACTGCTCTTTCCCATTGTTGTGAATGAAACACTTACAACCAAATATGTGGAAATATGACACTTTAGGCAATCTTCATTTCCAGAGTTCATAAGGGGTTTTGCCCTGTCCCTTAGTGATCAAACATCTGTTTTGAGTATAGCATGCACTGTTAATAGCTTCAGCCCAAAACCTCTTAGGTAAGCTTGAGTCAGCAATTAATGTTCTAGCAGCTTCTTTTAAAGTTCTATTTCTTCTTTCTGCAACCCCATTCTGCTGAGGGGTCCTAGCTGCCGAGGTTTCATGAGCTATTCCATTTTGTGTGCAATACTCATTGATGTATGAGTTTATGAACTCAGTGCCTTTGTCAGATCTTATCTTAATTATATTAAGGCTTTTCTCATTGGATAATCTCTTCAACTGTTCAGGGAGTTTGACTTGTGTTTCCTTCTTATTAAGGAGAAATACTACCCATGTGAACCTAGAGAAGTCATCTACTACAACCAATGTGTATTTTCTACCATTTATGCTTGCAGGGGTAATTGGTCCAAGTTAGTCCATGTGTAGCAGTTCAAGTACCCTTTCAGTAGAGATGACTGATTTTCCCTTAAATGAGGTTTTAATCTGTTTTCCTTCTTGACATGGTTTACAAACATGCTCTTTAACGAAAACCTCATTAGGTAGTCCTTTTACTAATGCATTTCTAGCAAGTTTGTTCATTGATTTAAAGTTCAGGTGGTTTAGCCTTTTATGCCATAACCAGCTTTGTTCATTAGAGCTCTTGGCAATGAAACATGCAGCATCAGTAGACTTGTCCCAGTCTGCAAAATACACATTTCCTTTTCTAGTTCCAGTCAGTAGAGTTTGTTGAGTTCTATCTTTGATTAGACATTTTCCACTTAAGAACTCAACATTAAAACCTTTATCACAGAATTGACTTATGCTAAGGAGATTATATTTGAGACCAGCCACATAAGATACATTGGATACCTTGATATTACCAATTATCAAGGTACCATAACCTTTTGTTGTTGCTTGTGAGCTGTCTCCAAATGTGACATTTGGGCCTTCTTTTTCAGTGAAATTAGTGAGGAGATCTTTGTTTCCAGTCATGTACCTTGAGCATCCACTGTCAAGGTACCATGCTGACTTTTTGTTCATACTCCTCATCTTCTTGTGGCCCTTAGGTACCTGCAATTAGCAAGCTTTATGTATCCTTTGAATTTTGGGTCCTGAGAGGTTAGCTGTACCTTTAGGAACCCAAACTTGCCTAATTACCCTGATTGATTCAAGGTGGCTAAGTTGTTTTCCTCTAGCATCAACATACATTGTCTTTCCCTTAAATGCCTTTGGGAAGGAGTGTGTGAAAGTGTTGACTCTGTAAGTTTCAGGAGAGTTGTCAAATCTCCTGAACTTATGAGTTCTTTGTGCTTCTTGAGGAAATCTTTGAGGGAAGGCATATTTGTGACCATTGCCCTTTGGCATGAAGGGTTTTGGTTGTCTCATTTTATTTTGCCTAGGCTGATCAAACCTTGGATAACTCCTCTGAACATTGTTCAGGAGAGTTGCCCTTCCACTGGGTATAGTCTGCTGACAAACATTCCTCATGTGTTCAAGGACTTTGGCCTTTTCCTTAGGTTTGGGCCTAGTCTCCTGATTCACTTGAGTGGGCATTTCATGCATTTTGCCCTTCCCTTTGTTCAGTGGCTGAATTATTTCATTTTCAGCTTGTTGTGCCACTGATTTAACAAAGATTTTCTTAGTGTTACTTGTATAATCAAAACTAAGACAAGGTGAAGATTCAAATGGATCAAAACCTAATCCACTTCTTTGAGCCATAGGTCTTTGGTAACTTTGAATTTCCTCTATTGCTCTAGAGGATTTCTTCAAAGCAGACATCTTTAATTCCAGGCTCTCTTCACTTGATTTAAGAATGTCATACTCATGTGAGAGATTTTCAAATTTTGCTTGAAAAATTTTAAGTTCAAAATCTTTTCACTTTTGAGAGAGCAGTTGATCATCAATCTGCTTATGTTGGTCAACTATCTTGAGATTTGCTTCCTCAAGCTCTCTCAAGACTTGTTGATACAGTTTAGTAGATTTGACATCAACTACTGTCTCAGTAGGTTTTGAAAGCTCAATTGAAATCCTTTCATTTTCTCTCACACAGTTGTCATGAAATTCTTGTAATCTAGTGAAATCTTCCATCAACTTTCCAAAAGAAAGCTTTAAGTTGACTTCACTAGTATTCTGTGAAAGAAATGATGGTGAGCTAGAAGTAGAGGATACCTCATCATCCTCTATGGCCATGTTGCATACATCATCATCTTCATTGTTTGAGAACAATCCATCAGAAGAGTTGAAGCTTTCAGCACTATCAGACTCATCACCAGCCATCATGGCTTTTCTATTGGTGAATTTCCTGTCTCTTTTTGCTTGCCTCTCTTTTCTCTCCTTTGAGCTGAGTTCAGGGCAGTCATAATGGAAGTGCCCTTTCTTGTTGCAGTTATAGCACAGGTCTTCATCATCATCCTTATTTGATTCATCTCTCCTTTTGGATGATGAAGGTCCAGCTCTGCTGGATTTTCTCCTATCAGAGTACTTGTCCTCTGATCTTCTTTCTTCAGGCTTTTTTGTCCTCAGCCTGGACTTCAGGAGAGTTGTACCTTCTCCTGAATTTGTTATCTTGGTAGAATTTCTTGTATTTACCAAACCTTGAGTTCAGCTTGTCAAACCTTCTAGCCATCAGGGCCATTTCTTCCTTCATTTCAGCCTTAGAGACTGACTTGGATGATCTTGGAGTGGACTGCATTTCAGGTTCAGCAGCCTTGGCTTTGAATGCCACTCCTTTGGTTGGTATAGAAGGTTCCTCAACTGGTTTTCTTCTATTGAGGTCAAACTCATAGGCTTTGAGTTCTGAGAAGATTTGTTGCATGGGCATGGTGGAGAGATCTTTTGTGTTTTGCATCATTACTGAGTATACATCCCACTTTTGAGTGAGACTTCTTAGGATCTTGAGAGCAACTTCTCTCTTTGAGTACACCTTGCCCAATGAGTTGATTTCATTCATGATATCTGTGAATCTACCAACAAATTTATCAATGGACTCTTCAGGCTCCATTGTGAATTGTTCAAATTTCTGCACAGCAACTTGGAGCTTATTCTCCTTGATTTTGGCAGTACCCTCACACATTTCAGCAAGGGTGTCCCAAATTTCTTTGGCTGTTGTGCAGTGGTAGACTCTACCCATTACTGCATCTGGAATGGTCTGGTAAAGAGTATTCATTGCAAGATAATTCAAATTATATTTTCTTTTCTCCTCAGTGGTGAGATCATCTTCATCCTTGGGAATTTCTTCCTTAATATCTATTCTTTAATCTTCAGTCATCCTAGGATTGATTTGATTGAACACAAAAGGTCCTCTTGTGATCACTCTCAGCATATCATTGTGCAGGCATGCAAAATGAGCTCTCATTCTAATCTTCCAGAAGTCATAGTTCTCAATTGAGAACATGGGCAGCTTGTGATGAGATATATGGTTGATTGGATCTGTGGCCATGTTGTTGATTCCTTGAACAGCATCATGTGGAACAGCATTGTTGTTGGCCATATCTCAAGTAAGATGGGTTAGTTACAGATATGATAGATTTCAGATAAAAATCATTTCAGTGACCACACAAAAAAAATGTGTCTTTGAAAATAAAAATGTATTTTTAGAAGCAGTGGTCTTTTAACCCCCGCTCTAATACCACTTATTGGTCCTGAAAGGAGTATATAATAAGTGTATGGGGGGGAATACACTTGTATGCAAATCTTTTTTAAACTTTAACCAAAATAGACTTCAGCAAGGTTGTCCTGGACAACTCTGTTGAGGTGATTAACTCCTTGAAGATAATCAAACTACTAACTACTATTGAGTACTTAGTTGAATAACTATCTAATGGAGTTATATGTGTGAAATAGTGGTTGGCCATTTTAGTTTAAACTCCTTTTAAGTTCTGAAATCTCCTTAACAATTTATCCAGTTCAGGGAACTTGTCCAAATATATTTTGCACAGTCTTATGTATATATCTTTGAAAGTCCAATTTGTGTGCTGTGTTGAATGAATGTAAGTACTTGAAAGTAAATCAACACAAGAGTTTATAGTGTTTCAGAGACTCAAGCTCCTACATCCACTTTCCCTGATTTAATAGGATAATTCCTTCACTCTTGGAATTAACTTGTTTTATAGTGCCAAAGTGCACTTTATCAACCACACCACTCCCTGGTGCCTTGATCCCTAGGATGTCAAGAGTCCTAGTACCCTTTCTCAACTCAGAACTGAACTGTTCTTCTCTCAACAGTCAGCTCCTTCCACTTCTACTACTACAACCTTCTAACTTTCTCTCTTGAAAGATATAAGGGTTGAGTTTTGGTTCCAACTAATGAGATATCTTTTACAATGATGTTTAGTGTATAAGGATAGGATATCTCTCTAAGCTTTGGATATACAATGAGGTTCAGCTTAGAATGAAGTGTTTGAAGACTAAGGTAGTCTCTTTGAGAACTTTGAAGCTTCAGAATAGTTTGATAGTTGGATAAATAATGGATGCTTCAAATGGTCTTCACACTTCTGTATTTATAGACAAATTTGAGGATTTGCCCGTTGGAGAGGCAGCCTCAAATGTCTATAAATGTCTTCCTTGATCTCTGCAACTGGAAGACAGATTCTTGATAGTGACATGTCCATAATTTGGGAAATAAACAGTTGTAACTGTTTTGTCTTCACTTTGTAGCACTCTTTCCAATGTCTGACTTCAAGATTCCCTTGGTCAAACATGGACATCTCTTCTTATCAAGGATCCTGAGATAAGGACAACATTCCTTATCACTAGGACAATTCTGCTTATCAACTTCAGCAAATTCTGCTTATCAGCAGTATTGGCTCTTAGCTCTTCAGATGACTTGGCTCTTTCCCTTTGCATGGATGTCTTCATGCATGATTCTTGATGATCTTTAAGCATATATGACTTGGTTCAGTAGCATTGATCATTTCAGCATAGTTGTCCTTGAAACTGTTCTGGTTCATGTATGCTGAGACAACTCTACTTAGACAAACCTTCTGATCTTGTATGCTTCAGTAGACTAGGTCTAGATGATGCATTTAACTCATATGATCATTCAAAAGGTTGTTCTTCAATTGATTGGTCTTGATCAGCATATCTGTCCATCAGCAGACTTGGGATAAGCTTGATTTGGAGCCTTGAAGGGATATGATTCATGTAGTCTTCTAAGCATAAGTTCCCCCTCAACTAGTGCATCTATTTTTCTAAGAGCTGCCTAACATGTCAGCTTCTCAACTAGTTTATTCTACATGTTCCAACATTCCTGAAACATGTTCATGTAATCTGACTTATCTAATTGGCATGTCTAAGGGGGTTTTGGTATTATAATCAAAACTCATTTTATTCCCAACACATACTTATCTCGAGTAAGAAATGTCAGACGCAAAATTTTGCACAGAGAGTTGTTTACTCTACCATTTCACGTATTTGAAATGGAATAATATGTATCTTTTCACATGATATTTTCGAGTGATGGACTTTTATGTCTATTCCTATGATTTTCTCAATTCTATTCACAATTTTAAAATTTGATCGGTCAATAAGAGCTGTGTGTTTATGTCACGTAGGATGCCCCACATAAAAAAAGCCACAAAACAGTGAATTTAAAGTATTTAATTAATGAATAATTACAACATACTCCGTAATATTTTATCTCTGTATAATTGCACACAATCCTAACTCCTCTCACCGTACTTCTCCACCGAAAAACTAATCCACTTTGTGCATCATGTCTTCCTTGTTTTGGGTCTTTTTCTGGTTTGGACTTGGTTAGATCCGGTACTTTAGGTCTTGATTAAAGAGATCAGAGAGGCTGTAACGCTAGTCGTAATGTACGACATTTGTTATCTTCCTCGGGCGCACAATTTATAACCTGATGATGATAGACGGGTGCTTAAATCAGTTATAATTTTGTTTATGTCTATTGGTGTCCTCACTAGAATAAATATGATAGTTTCTAAATATTTATAATTGATCCTTATTTGACCAAGTTTTTTAACTTGGGGCCGATAAAATTTTATGACAGTTGACCTCTCATTTGATTAAGTCACATGTTTGCTCTACAAGTGGCATTACTTGAATTAAATCATATGGAGAGCACTTGAGTATTATTATTAATTATCTCCAATCACATAATAAAAGTTAGGGCGTATTTTGAAACTCTACAAACTGCTTTTAGAATCACTTTTTTTCAAAAGCTTGTGAGAGAAAACTTTAAAAATAAGTGATTCTAGAAGCAGTTTGTAGAGTTTCAAAACATGCCCTTAATGGCTCTCAATCTATTAACGAACTGCACTCTTGTCAAACTCATTCACATTCAGACTCACCCTAATTATATATTGACAACGTACTAATTAGTTTCAGCATTAGTTAATTTTACTAAACAATACCCCTCCGTTCCACAAAGATATATTAGCCACGTATTTCTTTTTCGAATGTTTCAAATTATAGCCACATTTTCTCTTTTACTTTAGTATTAAATGATTTATTGTCAAGTTTACCCCTAATTAATAAGAGTAATTAATGCTTAGCAGATTTTGAAGTATGAGATTCTAAGGGCAAAATTGACACATTAACTAAACTTGACTATATTTATTGGTTTTTTTTTTAATCTGTGTATAAAGTTAAATATAACTATCTTTGTGTGACGAGGGAGTATTATTTATTTATGTTAAATAATATTAGTTACATTAGTTGCAAGATATAAATCTAGTGATCGAACACAAAAATGACTCTATAATTTAAGTATAACATTATTAAACACCAATTGTGACGTAACTTGACGCAACTAAGATTCTTAGCAAAAATAATCAATACTAATTAATGCGGCCTAAAAATGTCACCTAATAAGAAGTCGACACGTGTATAGGGGATAAGATAAAAGTGGAAGGATCAGATTATGTAATACTCTCTGATGGGAAATCCTCTCTGGAGATCCCTTTGGAGGGAGCTTCGGCTGAAAAGAAGCTTCCAGAAGAATTAGTTTTGATGAAAGGTCGTGAGCCTTGAATGTAGGGAGGTTCCGCCATTTTCGGCTTAGACTTGATGAAAGGTAGACCTTATCCTCCTTTATCTTGGGAACCAAGTCAAGTGAGAGGGAATGCGGCCGAGTCTTCGGGAAGTGGAGAAAAGAGAAGGCTTCGTCCACTCCGCAGGGCCGAGTCTTATGGGCAGCTCCGAAAAAGGAGGAAGACTTTGTTGGTCCCTGAACGAGTAGTGAATGGGATTAAAGTCTAGAGGGGAGGGGTGAATAGACTTTAAAACTTTTTCAAACAGAGTTGGGAACCTCTTCTGATTGCTATGTCCACTGGACTGCAAGTCTGCTGGTCCAGATGACTATAGTGATCTGACTGAAGAAGTTATATGCGGAAATATGGTGGCCCTGGTTTAGACTCGTTCTTGTAACTTGTTTTACTTTGTGAAATTACTCAGCTGATGCTGGTTTGAAAGTTATGGCCCTTTTTGAAGAGTGTTGAAATCACAGTATGCACTATATAATAATGAATGTAAAAGCAGAAATGTAAAGTGCAGAAAGTAAATAACACCGGATTTATAGTGGTTCGGATATACGATCCTACGTCCACTCTCACGTCCTAACGTGATGTTTAATCCCTTTAATTTCCACAAATTACAAGGGTCTTGTCCTTTATAGTCCCAAGGTTAGGACTTTGAGATCTGAGCCGTCCTAACAGCTGCGGTCTCCACAAGTGATTGTAAGCACTTGCACTTTGGGGGGTTTCAAAAACTTAAACCTTTCGGTGAGGGTTTGGGGTTTTTGAGATGTATCCAACTAATGGTTCAAGCTTATAATTTGCTTAACCACTATGCCTAAAACAATTGATATACAATATGAACAAGTTTCAGGTTCTTGAGGGTTGGATAAGAAGTACTTAAGAGCTATGGATAATCTAATGGATTTCAGGCTCTTTGAGAATTCTTAGAACAGTGTGACTTTTTGCTTGATGGCTTGCTTAGCTTGTGAATTCTCTCTCGTGTGCTTCTGTGTTCAACTTCTTGTATTTATAATGGAGATTGAGTGCAACTAGCCGTTGGAGTTGACTAGCCGTTTGAGCAATCTTCCCATAATAGCTTGATTCCTTGATTCCAGCCGCTTGATTGCTTCAATCCTGGGATCATGTCAATCTTCTAAATAAGGTAGGTCTTCGTTTGAATTGCAAGATGACTTGGGAATCAGCCGAGTCCTGAAAGAGCACATAGTCTTCTGATCTGTACTACTAGTCTTCTGACTGCTCTTCTGGCCTTAGGTCTTCTGTCTTCTGGTATCAGACGAGTACTACTCTTCTGATCTGGAAATTCTTTGTAATGCTTTAGGCCATCTTTAATCTGGGACTCCATCAGATAAGTAGGTATACAAGCACCTTAACATATCTGGTCTTCAAGGATCTTCTAGTCTTCATGTCTTCTACTCTTCTTATCTTGAGGATAGGCATGTAAGCCATGACTGTGCTGATCAGCTGCTATCAATACAGTTGATCACACAAGACTAGTCTAAGCTGTTCTATACAAGTCAGCTGATCCTATTACATTTATAAACTCTAAGTGTTTTGGCCATCAAAACTATTCTAACATCAAATGGGGCTTAGGGTGAATTTATATCCCAACAATTTCCCCCTTTTTGATGAAGCCAAAACTATATATATGATAAATGCTCTTACTAAGGTAAGATAGGAGTTTATAAACTTCATAAAAACTGAAGTATCTGATGAAGACAATGAGAGTTTGTCTTGAAAGCAAAGAGAACTAAACTTGAATATATATAACTTTTACAGATTACAAGTAATAGTTTCTTAAGGCTTTGAAAGTGGTCTTCATCAGGTCTTCTGATCTTCAGATGCGGAAGGCAAGGTACAGACGAGATCGAACTTCTTCCATGTGCTGCAGGTCTGTAACATTCTCCTCTTCATAGATCTTCTCTAGGATCTTTTTGACTTCAATGGAGTCAGTTCTTCCAGAATCCAGTTTGGGAGGATCCCATTTGGGTTCTTCAGGAGTTAAGATTCTGCAGTTATCAAGTTCTTTGGCTGTCTTGACTACTTCTTTCCAGAACTCTGGATCTTCAATGTTCATGAATTGATTGAACTAGAAGAATTCATCTTCATAGGTTGGGAGAGGGCCAAATTTTCTTACAATGTGGTGTTGAATTTGCCATTTCTTCTTCAGAGGGTACCACCTTGGTAGCTCATCTTGAAGGGCTAGATAGTCCACATAGTTGCTATCAAACACCAGAACTTTATCTTTCTGTGCCAGAGCATTTTCTTTCAGTGCTTTCTCCTTGAGAGCTTTCCTGAGTTTGGCTATCTTCCTGTCAAATTTGGCTTTGACTGCCTTCGCATCTTTTAGCTTATTTTGTTTAAGCTCTTGAGCTTCAAGCTCTTTTCTTTTCTTCAACTCTAAAGCCTCTTTCTCTTCTGCAGTGGGCTCTGCTGGAGTTGACTTCTGAGCTTGCTCATCTGTTAGCTCATCTGCCTTCCTTTTCCTAGTCATTCTTTTCTCGGAAACTTGTTCTGTAGAGGCAGTGATCTGCAGACTTTTGGCAGTTGCTTGAGTGGGAGCTTGGATGTCTTCTTGAGCAATTTCTTTGCCTTTGCCTTTCTTGCTCTTGACTTTGCTTGATAAATCACCCAAGGTTTCATTCAACTCATCTTGAGATACTACCATTACAGCTTGCTGTGCAGTAGTCTTCTCTAGAGCTTTTATCAATACATCTTCCCCCTTTTTGGCTTCAGCAAGTGCAGCCGCAAAAGGCTTCATGGCATTCAGAATCTCCACTCTAAGAGTTTGTTGAAGAGCCATGGCGTTGACTTTGCCAATATGAGTCAGATGTGTGATGCTATGTTCTAGAATCTGAGCATGAGAGTTGGAGGAGGAGGCAGCTTCTAGTTTAGCTGTAATTGCCTCCAGTTTTGTTGCTGTCTCCTGCAGCTGAATCTGAAGTTTTTCATTCTCTGCTGTAGCTGATTGGAGAAGAGCTCGACCTTCAGTAGCTCTTGCTTCAGCATCTTCAATTCTTTGCTTGTAGGTGTTTTCCATGCGGTTGACCTCATTGGTGTAGAGATCAGCAAACCTGGTGGAATGTTCACCTGCCATCTTCAGAATGCTGGTCAGATACTCACTTATCTGATCGTGAAGAGATTCTCCAAACTTGTCCTCAATGTCAATGATCTGGTTTTGAAGACGAGTTCTCTGCTCCTTGACTGCCTTGTCAACATATCTTCCAAGCTGTAGGCCTAAACCCTTTTCAAAGTGTAGGTCTATAGCAGTCTTGACCTGGGAGCATATGTCTGCTGTATAGTCAGCTGTTGGAGTAGAAGTTGAGGCTGTACCTCGAGGCTTTGGATGGACTGTTAGGGCTTTGCCTCTTTCTTCAGCTGAAAGGTACTCTTCATTGAGAAATGTGGTAGTGGCCTTAACCAGGTGAGACATGATGGTGTCTCCTTTGTCAATGAAGTGAGGTAGAGTATCCTTAGGCATGAAGTGATCAGGAATAGTGATTACTTCTCTTTCAATCTCGGTTCTCTCAGCTGGTTCAGCTGAGTCTTCTGCAGGAACTGACGCAGCTGAGTCATTCACTTTTGCTGTGCCAGCTGCCTGATGATCTGATATGTCTTCTGGGATAGAGGTATCAGTAGGTTGAATACCTAGAATTCTGTGGCATACTGCTGTAAAGGCTTCCTCAGGTAGCAGTTGAGTAAAAGATGTGACTTGAGCAACTTCTTTTTGCTCCATTTCCCAGTCGAGGAAATTAGCTTTTCCTCCCATTCCTTCCATGACTTCAATAAGGTCATCCACATCATCTCTCCTGAGTTCAATCCAGGTGCAGATTCTGAGAATTTGTTCGAACTGAACTGATTCCTCATCAATACCAGGAATAGTAGACTTGAGCAGATTTGCTATCTTCATCCTCATTATCTTCTCCCTTGTGCACATAGGATAGTGTACCATTCTGGATTGAGGTTGAGAGGTACCAGCTTGAGCAAGGTCTGCTGGTGCCATGTCTTCTGGAACAGAAGAAATAATGATGGTAGGAGTTTGAGTATGTGGGGTAGTTTCCTCTGCTGTGTGAGTATCAGCAGGGATTTGGGAAGTGATATGTTCTTGATCTTTAGTCGTCTGTTCATCAGCAGGGGTTTGGGTCTGCTGGTCTGGTATGGTGCCTTCATGAAGATCAGTAGAAGTTTGAGCACGTGGATCTTGAACATCAGCAGGATTAGGCAATAGGGTTTCTGAGGTTGAGGTAGGTGGAGCTTGTTCCTCTGCTGTGTGAGTATCAGCAGGGATTTGGATATCAGTGTTTGAGTGGTCAGATGAGGTGGAGTCATCAGAAGGGTTGAAGGATGCAATCGGGGCTATTAACATGGGAGTAGGAAGCCTCGATTTCTTGGACTTTTTGTTTGAAGAAGAATTATTCTTCTTTCTCTTCTGACCCTTTGACAATTTAGAAGGAGTAAAAGAGGGAGAGGGTTTAGAGGTACCTGCCTTCTTCAAGGGAGAGGCAGTGGGAGTAGCATCTGAATCAGATGGGGAGATGAGCCCAGATCTGATTAGATATCGTCTTTGTGCTAAGGTCTGATTGTCATCATCATCATCATCCTCAGCAACCTTCTTCTGAGTCTCTTCTTTGGTTGGCTCCTCTTCTTCTTCAGCAGAGTCATGATCAGACTCTTGGGCTGCCTTCTCAGCCAACAGCTTCCTCTTCTCTTCTTTTAACCTTTCTGCCTCAGCAAGAGCTTCCTTTCTCAAATAATATTTGGAGATGTGAAAGGTCTTATGAGGTCCCATCTTGTACTTCTTTGGGAGAATATCTGGAAGGATGATGCTCAGCTTGTTGACAAAGCTGACTGTGGCTGCTACCTTCCATACCTTTGATTGTAAGTCCAAAGTGACTTTCTTTGCCTCAAGAGCAATTCTTTCTAAGAATAGTCCTTGCCAGTCTCCATCGATCTGATCCCAGATTGCAGCCATTACTCGAACCTTTAAAGTAGTAACAGCATCATGACTGAATGTGTTACCAAGTAACATCTTCCCTGCAATATCCAACAAGGTTTGGAATTTTGGTTCAAGTTGGGATTTCTTTAGTCCAGTTGCATCAGTAGCCTTGATTCGTCCACCAGTAAACATCTCCATATACTCCTTTTCTTTATTCATGATGTAGTTGGAGATATTTATTTTCCCCCTTGAAAGGCCAAACAATTCCTGAAGAATTTCCCTTGTAACCTTGACTTTGTGTCCGTTCATGACACTTTCAACATGAGAACCCTTCATCACGGCGTTTGCATAGAATGTCAGAACGTCTTGTTCATAGACATTAGTTGGAGCTGCTTCCAAAAAGTCCCTGAGTTTAAGATTGACGCACCGAAGCAATATCTCCTTGTTCTCATCTGTGTGTTTGCCTTTGAAAAACAGAGCATTCTCCGTAAAAATCTTCCCTTCCTTGGACCACTTTGCAGCATCCAAGGTGCCAGTGTTCTTGGTCTTCTCGTCGTAAATTTCAATGATTGCCATAGTAGAGTCTGAGTGTTAGGGTTTGAAGGCTTGAAAGAGATTTGCAGAACGAGAGAGAGTAATGTGAGTAATTGAGTAATAAGAGTGGCAGGGATTAGGGATGTGAATATATATATACTCCAGAGAATTTGATCTAACGGTCAGATTTGCGTTTGAATTTGGAGTAGAGCCCAAGATTTCCTTCTTTGATTTCTTAAATTTGCCGGCTGGTTATGCCATTTGGCAATTGTTGATTTGCTGGCAATATGATACTTGAGTATTAATGACATCATTACCAAAAATAGCCGTTGAGACTAATTTATGGTAAGAATTGATCATCAAGGCCGTTTTCTATAAGAAAATTGCATTCCTTATATAAGCCAATTTGTTTAATTACATTCAGGAATAAATCTAGAATGAATTACATGATCAAGACTAGTCATTATACTCTAAATTTGTGTGATTTGATCAGCAGAGTGAGGTCTTCTGAGTTCTTCAAGATGTCTGCTGATTGACTTTGAAAAGTCTTCTGGTCAGCTGAGTTGGTCTTCTGATCAGCTGAGTAGAGGAAACTGTGTTTGCTCTCATGATCCAACCTGGATGGATCCTTCCAGCTTTATTGTGAGTGATGATCCAACCTGGTTTGATGGATCTTTCAGCTCCTTCTTCAAATCAAGTGGAGCTAGTCTAGACGTAGTCCCACTGATTTAAATGTTCCTCACCATCGGATGTTCCTCATCACCAGATGGGATGTAGCATCTAATGTGCTCTTGTTGAATTTCTTCGCTTCTCTAGAAGGGGAAGGAAGGTTGAGGGGTGCTTCAATGGAGTTGAAGAGAGGGCCATGGACTCAGCCTTCATGTTCTGTTTAGACACAGTAGCTTTTGATAACAAGCTCTCCATGTAGAACTTCCTTCTGGAGAAGAAGCTCTGCTTGCTTGCTACTTTGTCCTCTGCATCTCTTCCTCCTTTAGCTTTCAACAAGAACGTCTCTTCTTCCTTTAGCTTTCATGAGCATACTCATGTTGAGTAAGCCTTGTATATGGATCTGCATCATCTTCATTTTCTGGACAAATCTTCATCTCCTTCACCCAAGATTTTGGTTGAAGAATGATCTCCATTCCATCTCTTCTTTCAATTGTCTCCATACCTGAAATAAGAAAAGTGTTAGATGTTTCTGTGTTCTTAGGTGTTCTCATAACTTTTCCTTTTATAGGGGTAGAAATGAGGTATTGAAGAGGAAGATGACAAGACTATAAAGGTGATAGGTCTGAATTCTGAAAAGTGATTTCTTAAGATCAGTAGTGAATTTCTTGATCCAAGGGTGCACATTTAAAGATATTCAGACTTATCTAATGGAATGCAGAAATTATGAATTTTGACCATGAGTTATTTGAAATCCGTACTGTGCATGCATACTGTTGAGTCGGTGAGGATGGTGTATTAATCCAGCCAAATATGACTCAGTAGTATACTGTATTTATGTATATGAATAGAGTATTTTATGAAGAATAGTTTATTAATATACATAGTTATACATTGCTTAGTTGTAAGGAGATCAAATAACTTTGTTCAAGTCTGCTATATATGTATATATGTATACTGTGCTATGCAGATGTTAGAGTATTTCATCAAGGATTCTTAAGGTATCATTGATTCCCCCTTGATTAGATAACTCTAAGTTTTCCCTCAGCTCTATCTGTCTTCATTGGGATAGAACTTACCTGAAGATGAGGGTGTCTATTCACCTCATCTGATTCTCCTAGTCTGCTGCACTTGGGTCAGCTGAGGTTTTCAGCTGTTTTCTCCTTCTTCATGTGCTTGGGTCCAGGAGTCCTAAGCTGTAACATAAGGTCTTGAACCTGTCTTCAGCTAGGGGCTTAGTCAAGATGTCTGCTCTTTGGATATCTGTGTGAATTTTCTCCATCTTGATGTCCTTCTTTTCAAGGTGATCTCGTATGAAGTGGTGTCTAATGTCGACATGCTTGCACCTTGTGTGGAGGACTGGATTTTGAGTGATGGCAATGGCGCTGCTGCTATCACAATAAATAGGGACTTCTCTTGCCTCTACATTGTAATCCTTGAGTTGTTGAACTAGCCAGAGCAGCTGACTACAACAGCTACCAGCTGCCATGTATTCTGCTTCAGTGGTGGAGGTTGCAACTGAGGTTTTCTTCTTAGAGAACCATGATATCAGCTTGTTTCCTAGAAATTGACAGGTTCCTGATGTGGACTTCCTATCAATTCTGCATCCTCCAAAGTCTGAGTCAGAATAGCCACTCAATTCTAGATTGTCATCAGCAGAGTACCATAGACCTAGGTTGACTGATCCTTTTAGGTACTTGAGAATCTTCCTTGCTGCTTCTAGATGACTTTGCTTTGGGTTTGCTTGAAACCTAGCACATACTCCTACAGCAAATGTTATGTCTGGTCTGCTGGCTGTAAGATATAGTAAAGATCCAATCAGTGCTCTATATTCAGCTTGATCAACTGCCTGTCCAGACTCATCTGGTTCCATTTTGAAAGATGTCATCATTGGAATCCTTGCAGTCTTGCTTTGTAGAGCTTTGAATCTTTCTAGCAGACTCTTGGTATACTTGGACTGGTTGATGAAGATCCCTTCTGGACTCTGCTTGACTTGAAGTCCTAGGAAATAATTCATCTCACCCATCATGCTCATTTCGAATTTTCCTTGCATAAGTTCAGAGAACTTTTTGCACATTTCTTGATTGGGTGATCCAAATATGATGTCATCTACATATATTTGTACCATTAAAATGTCTTCTCCTTCTTGTATTCTGAAGAGAGTTCTATCAACTTTGCCTTTTGTATATCCATTGTCAAGTAGGAATTGTGACAACGTGTCATACCAAGCTCTAGGGGCTTGTTTTAGACCATAGAGAGCCTTCTTCAGTCGATATACTTGATCACCTTTTTCAAATCCTGGAGGCTGCTCTACATATACTTCTTCTATCAGAATACCATTTAGAAAAGCACTCTTGACATCCATTTGATATACCTTGAAGCCTATATATGATGCATAAGCTAGAAATAGTCGAATGGCTTCTAATCTGGCTACTGGTGCAAAAGTTTCATCATAGTCAATCCCTTCAGATTGTGAGTATCCTTTTGCAACTAGCCTTGCCTTATTTCTAGTTATCACATCATTTTCGTCCTTCTTGTTCTTGAATACCCACTTTGTTCCTACTACATTGTGGTTTTCAGGACGATCTACCAATTCCCAGACTTCATTTCTTTCGAATTGGTTTAGTTCTTCTTGCATAGCAGTGATCCAATTGCTATCTGTCATTGCTTCTTCTATGTCAGCTGGTTCAATGTTGGACAGGAAATCACACCAGCAGAACATAGATGATTGAGAATTCTGATTCAGTTGTCTTCTGGTCTTGACACCTGATTCTGCTCCTCCTAAGATGAGGTTTGATGGATGGTTGTTCCTCCATGTATGCCTCACTGGAGTATCTGCATTGGATGAGTTTGGATCCTCATTTGATCTAGTGCCATCAGGAGGGTTGACTTGATTAGTTCGATCATCTTCTGTATCTTGAGTGTCAAAGAGATCATTCCCCCTGGCATTTGGAATTGATGCATCTTGATTCTGATCAGCTTGCCCTGCTTGAGTTTGAGATCTAGTGACAGGTCTATGAGGCTTATCTTCCTCTGGTTCTTCAGGGAATGGTTAATTGACTTCAATAAATTCATCAGACCTCTTCTTGATCACTAGTTTCTTCATCTGTTCTGTAGCTGAGGTTGTTTCTACTGCATTCTTTTCACAAGATTCATCAAAAACAACATGAGGTGTTTCTTCCACAAGAAGGGTTCGTTTGTTGAGTACTCTAAATGCTTTGCTAGTTGAGGAGTATCCTAAGAATATCCCCTCATCTGCTTTGGCATCAAAAGCATTCAACTTACTCTTCCCATTGTTGTGAATGAAACACTTACAACCAAATATATGAAAGTAAGATACTCTAGGTTTTCTTCCTTTCCACAGTTCATATGGGGTTTTCTCATGTATTTTATGAATACCTGACCTGTTTTGAGTGTGACAAGCTGTGTTGATGGCTTCTGCCCATAGCTTCTTGGGAGTAGAGAATTCAGCAAGGAGTGTTCTGGCAGCTTCTTTGAGTGTTCTGACTCTTCTTTCAGCTACACCATTCTGTTGTGGTGTTCTTGCTGCACTTGTCTCGTGCTGAATACCATTAGAAGTACAATAGGCAATTATATAAGAGTTAATGAATTCAGTGCCTTTGTCACTTCTAATTTTCACGATTGGTTCTCCTTTCTCTACTTGGATCCTCTTCAATAATTCAGGTAGCTTCTGCTGTGTTTCACTCTTCTTGTATAGGAAGATAACCCAAGTAAACTTGGAATAATCATCTACAACAATAAGAGTGTACTTCCTTCCTGTTAGAGTGGTTGGAGTGATTGGTCCAAAGAGATCCATGTGAAGCAATTCAAGAACTCTGCTGGTTGATGCTGTCTTCTTGGTCTTGAAGGAGACCTTTGTTTGCTTTCCTTGTTGACATGCATCACAAACCTGATCTTTACAGTAGAGTTCATTAGGCAGACCATCAACTAAGGATTCCCTTGCTAACTTGTTCATAGTCTTAAAGTTCAGATGGCTAAGACGTTTGTGCCATAGCCAGCTGACATCTTTAGGGCTCTTCACAAGCAGGCATGTATCCTTAGGACAGCTGTTCCAATTTGCAAGATACATACTTCCCTTTCTAGATCCTGTTAGAAGGTTTTGTTTTGTTCTTTTATCACTTATGAGACATTCATCTTTAGAGAATTTAACTGAATAACCAGTGTCACAAAAGTGAGAAACAGATAATAGATTAAACTTAAGACCTTCTACATATGATACATCATGTACCTCAATGTCACCATTTTTAAGGGTGCCATATCCTTTTGTGTTACCGTGCGCGTTATCACCAAAGAAAACTTTTGGACCTTTCTTTTCTATGTAGTTGGTCAGCAGGGTTTTGGTTCCTGTCATGTGAGTTGAGCATCCACTATCTATGTACCAAGTTTCTCCTGCTAGACCTCCTCTTTTGTATAGGTCCTTCCTTTCCTGCAAGAAAAGTTAAGTTTTAGGTACCCATTTTGTTTTGGGTCCTTGGGTGTTAGTACTACCCTTGGGAACCCACATATACATTGGTCGTTTAAACAACCTTGAACATTTGAGTTGTTTCCCTCGGGCATCACAGAACCAAATCTTACCAGTCAGCACCTTGGACTGATCTGATTTGTTCTTGGTGTCAGCTAAGTAGTAGTCAAATGGTTTCCCTTTATAGGAGTGTACATACATGATCTTTTGACTAGTTACATTCGGCCTGGGTGCATTAGCTGGTCGATGCACACGATTATATGGACCATACTCTTCTGTTCTCACAATATCATAAGAGATAGGGGGTGCAAAGAGAACAGATTTGTTTGAAGAAGATTTCTTCTTCTTGGCTGGAGCAGCATACAGCTGAGACTGTCTCAGCCGAGATGGTCTAGGCTGTTTGCTGTTCCTCTGTACAGGCTTGGGGTTAGCTTGTCCTTTACCATTCTTGGTTTTGGGATAGTTAGCCTTAGCTGGTACAGATGCCTTTTGGTTCATATTGAGTTCATTGTGTTTAGAACACTCACCCTGTTCATGTGTCTGAGTAGTGCACTGGTTAGGTGTACTACCCCCAGCTGGAGAGGATGTTGATGGATTAAGTTCATAACCTAAACCCATCTTATTGCCACTTGATCTATAATATTCAGAGATACTTTCAATAGTAGTCGAAGCTTTATTGAATTCTGATATTTTTCGATCTAGGCATTCCTTCTCCTTTTCTAAGAGCTTATGTGTTTGGAAGAGATCATCGAACTTAGACTGAAGTATACGAAATTCTTTGGTTTCTAAGGCTTGAGTTTCTAACATCCCCTCATACAACTGAGTTGTTGTGGTATTTTCTTCTTTAAGAAGTTCCACTTCTTTGGTCAACCTTTCATTCATGGTGACTAACTCAGGGGTGTTATCAAACTTTACCTTTTTCAACCTAGCAATTTCTTTCCTTAAGTCCTTATTCTCCTCTTCCACTTCTATAAAGGCTCTAGTGGCAATATCCAGATCACCTTTTACCTTTCTTAAAGATTGATAATAGGTGTCTTCTGATTCGCCTTCAGATGAGTTTATGTCATCTGTTTGTGAGAAAATAGGTGAATGGAAAGTAGTAGTATAAGAGTTTACCTCATTTTCTCCTATGGCCATCATAGCTAGATCGTCTGAATCATCTGAAAAGATTTGATCGTCTGGTGATGTAGGAAGTTCATCACTTTGATATTCAGATTCTTCAGTCACCATTGCCTTTTTGTCTGAGGTTCTTCTTGGCCTTCTTTCTTTCTTGTCATCCAAATCCAGCTCAGGACATTCATAGACATAGTGTCCTGGTTTGCCACAGTTGAAGCAAGATCCAGGTTTCTGATTTGAGTTGCCTCTCCTTGGAGGAGTGGCATCTCTTCTTCTAGATCCTCGGCTGTCAGATGACTCCACATCCTTTCTAGGATGTCTTTCTGGTGTTCTTTCTCTGGAACCTCTGAAGGGTGAACTTGCTCTTCTATCTTTGTAGTTTCTATAGAATTTTCTATATTTACTGTTGAGGGTGTTCATCCTTTCAAATCTCTTGATCATAAGTGCCATTTGCTCTTTTAGGCTCATGTCTGATCCTTCACAGTCTTCTGTTTTCAGAGAGGTCCTGCCAGATGAGGTGCTTGCAGCTTTTGTATTGGCTGCCTTGAAGGCTACAGTCTTGGAGGTAGGTGGGGTTGCAGTTGGCTCATCACTTCCTGAGTTCTCTTCTCTTTCAAGATCATATTCATGGGCTTTCAGGTTCTGAAATAGAGTTTGGGCAGACCACTTCTTGATATCTTGAGTATCTTTGATGATGGTCTTCTTGAGTCTCCATTTCTTGGTTAGAGAATCTAAGATCTTTAGATTTTTCTCTATATTTGTGTATTTCTTGCCCAGAGATTCTATCTCATTGATGATCTTGGTAAATCTGTTGTCTAACTGATCAATAGACTCTTCTGGTTGCATCTTGAAGTGTTCGAACTTCTTGACTGCTGTAGACAACTTGGACTCTTTGATCAGCTCAGTTCCTTCACAGAGAAGTGCCAATGCCTCCCACATCTCTCTGGTTGACTCACAATGGATTACCTTTGCAATGTACTCATTTGGAAGAGTTTGCATTATGTAATCTTGAGCAATGCTATCAAGGTTTGATTGCTTCATCTCTTCTGGTGTGAGATCCTTCATGGGCTTGGGAACCAGTTCTCCAACTGGGACTTCTGGATCACCATTTGCAGTGTTGACTGTCATGATGGTGATCGGGCCTTCTGTGATTACAGACCACATCTTGTAGTGGACTGATGTGAGATTCTTCCTCATCCTGATCTTCCAGTAATCATAATCCTCCACTGAAAACTTAGGCAACTTACGCATATTAGCACTCATGCTGTATGAGTTTTCAAAAACAAGTTTTTCTCAAAAAGATCTGTTCAAGAGGACTACAGAAAGACTCCCTCAAGTCTTCTGATAATCTAGAGACAGTAGTCCGTTAGAACCACTGCTCTGATACCACTTGTTGGTCCCTGAACGAGTAGTGAATGGGATTAAAGTCTAGAGGGGAGGGGTGAATAGACTTTAAAACTTTTTCAAACAGAGTTGGGAACCTCTTCTGATTGCTATGTCCACTGGACTGCAAGTCTGCTGGTCCAGATGACTATAGTGATCTGACTGAAGAAGTTATATGCGGAAATATGGTGGCCCTGGTTTAGACTCGTTCTTGTAACTTGTTTTACTTTGTGAAATTACTCAGCTGATGCTGGTTTGAAAGTTATGGCCCTTTTTGAAGAGTGTTGAAATCACAGTATGCACTATATAATAATGAATGTAAAAGCAGAAATGTAAAGTGCAGAAAGTAAATAACACCGGATTTATAGTGGTTCGGATATACGATCCTACGTCCACTCTCACGTCCTAACGTGATGTTTAATCCCTTTAATTTCCACAAATTACAAGGGTCTTGTCCTTTATAGTCCCAAGGTTAGGACTTTGAGATCTGAGCCGTCCTAACAGCTGCGGTCTCCACAAGTGATTGTAAGCACTTGCACTTTGGGGGGTTTCAAAAACTTAAACCTTTCGGTGAGGGTTTGGGGTTTTTGAGATGTATCCAACTAATGGTTCAAGCTTATAATTTGCTTAACCACTATGCCTAAAACAATTGATATACAATATGAACAAGTTTCAGGTTCTTGAGGGTTGGATAAGAAGTACTTAAGAGCTATGGATAATCTAATGGATTTCAGGCTCTTTGAGAATTCTTAGAACAGTGTGACTTTTTGCTTGATGGCTTGCTTAGCTTGTGAATTCTCTCTCGTGTGCTTCTGTGTTCAACTTCTTGTATTTATAATGGAGATTGAGTGCAACTAGCCGTTGGAGTTGACTAGCCGTTTGAGCAATCTTCCCATAATAGCTTGATTCCTTGATTCCAGCCGCTTGATTGCTTCAATCCTGGGATCATGTCAATCTTCTAAATAAGGTAGGTCTTCGTTTGAATTGCAAGATGACTTGGGAATCAGCCGAGTCCTGAAAGAGCACATAGTCTTCTGATCTGTACTACTAGTCTTCTGACTGCTCTTCTGGCCTTAGGTCTTCTGTCTTCTGGTATCAGACGAGTACTACTCTTCTGATCTGGAAATTCTTTGTAATGCTTTAGGCCATCTTTAATCTGGGACTCCATCAGATAAGTAGGTATACAAACACCTTAACATATCTGGTCTTCAATGATCTTCTAGTCTTCATGTCTTCTACTCTTCTTATCTTGAGGATAGGCATGTAAGCCATGACTGTGCTGATCAGCTGCTATCAATACAGTTGATCACACAAGACTAGTCTAAGCTGTTCTATACAAGTCAGCTGATCCTATTACATTTATAAACTCTAAGTGTTTTGGCCATCAAAACTATTCTAACATCAAATGGGGCTTAGGGTGAATTTATATCCCAACAGACTTGACTTCCTCTCGAGGGAGGATTCCAATAAATGGGTAAATCCAAGAAGATTTCCAGGTTAGACACTATTACTTTACAAACTTGATATACTGAACGAAAAATACCTTTTTGATATTCTTTGAGAACTGAATTGATACATCAAGGATCTCGAGATCCTTGGGAGATTTTCATAAGCCCTATACTGACTTAGGCATCGGAGTGTCCACGCCGGACCCCCCTCCGGCGTGCTCTTTGCAGGTTCTTGAAGATTTCGAGTAAAGGCAGCATACTTGGAGTGATTGTACGTGTTCGAAGAGTGGGACATCCAATCCAGAGGACACGCAATCCTCTCGTGCAAATTTTGGCACATCAACTGGCGCCGTCTGTGGGAAAGAGTTGAAAGATTTTCTCACGAATTTCTACCTATTCGAGCAAATGGGTGGCGGAAACGAAACATCTGCTTCGGGAAAGAAGAATCTTAAAGGGGAAAATTCCCCTTTGCCAGCGGATCCCCCATCAAGAGGAGGACGGGGGAAAGATCCAATTCATATGCTTTCTGGATCGAATCAGCCGTTAGCTCGTACTCTAGGCTTGGGCGACGAAAGTCGTCCCTTACCGGTTGGGGAGAGAATAACAGAGAACCTTGAAGCCCCAGAGCCCCAGACAGCGGATCCTCAGCGAGAGAACATTCTAGACTCGGGGTCGCTCCTGATCTCTCCCAATCAGTTGGACGCCCTCATTAAGCAAGCTGTAGAGAGAGCCTTCGCGGATCAAAGAGACCGGGTCCCCAAAGTTGCACCAGGAAACCCGGAGGTATCTACCCCGAGACCCCAGGATGAGGCACCTGTAGCCTCCCAAGTGTTGTCCAAGGAAATGGGAGTGCGGGTGGAAGAAGACGATAAGGTGCCTTCCCGAGCGGAGAGAACCATTCCCCTTCGGAACGTAAGAAGGAATGCAGATCTGGCACCCCGAGAGACAGAACTCCCTGAAGCAGAGGAAAGCACGGATGATACTTACGGAGGGCCAGTTAGTGATCAACTACAGGCCCTGCAGAAGGAGATGAAGGATATGAGGAAACAGATGAATAATCGAGCAAGTAGATCCGCGTATGTTTCTGGATGTCAATTCTCTCCTAGCATACTACAAGATGAACTACCGTTCAATTTCAAACCTCTCAATTTCGAATATGACGGTACAACTGACCCTTATGAACACTTAGTAAGATTTGAGAATGATGCGCTATTACATCACTACGGAGAAGGAATTAAGTGCAGGGTGTTCCTGACCACCCTGGCGAAAGCAGCGCAGCAATGGTTCACTCAACTAGAACTTAATACTATCCGGTCCTGGGAGGAATTCAGTGAGTTATTTCTCCATCAATTTGCAAGTGCCCGGAGACAACCACGGGCCACCTTGACCCTCTTCAATCTGAGGCAGGGGGAGAGCGAGAGCTTGAGAGCTTTTCTCCAGAGGTTCAATCAGGCAGCTCCCGAGGTCCCTACAGCTTCTCCCGAGGTGAAGATCAACGCCCTCACCAACGGATTACGGGATGGAGATTTCTTTTCCTCCTTAGCTAAGAAGCCAGTTAAGAATTTCGATGAGTTGCTGCACAGAGCAGAGAAGTACCTCACTCTGGAGGAGGTCCGTAAGGCCAAAAGGCTGGAGGTTAGGCCACAGGATCGAGAGAGAAGAAGGGAAGGTCCCTCCAGACGATCCAGCCCAGAGGTCCCTCGGACCTCTGGATCAACAAGAGATAGCAATCCCTCTGGAGGTCCCCAGTCTGGCCCTCGTGGGAGGTTTGAGAAATACACGCCCTTGAGGATTGAGCCTGCTGAAGTACTGGAGGTAGCAGGAGATCATCCAGACTTGAAATTTCCATATTCCAGAGGTCGAGGACCTCAGAAGCCTAAGTCTGATCGATTCTGCCGATTTCACAATGAATATGGGCATGACACAAATCAGTGTTACCACCTGAAAGACGAGATCGAGAGGATGATCCAAGCGGGTCATATAAAAGAATTTATATTTAGAGATAGACAAGGCCCTCGAGGGCTGAAGCGAAAAGACCATGAAAGAAAACCGGAAGAGAAGGAAACCAGAGAGGCGACCGAAGATATGCCCCCTCCACCGCCGAAGAGAGGAGTGATTCACATGATTGTGGGAGGACCAGCCGATGGAGATTCCTTTCGGAAGAGAAAGCAGAGTGTCCGGGCTCTAAAGGCAAAGCAAGGGGGTCAGTTAAGAGAAGTAGGACGCATGACGGAGACACCTAATATCCGATTTGGTCCGGAGGATGTGAAGGGAGTTAAGGAAGATCACAACGATGCTCTGGTGATCACTAACGATATAACGGGGTTCGATGTCGCTCGAATCTTCGTAGATACGGGGAGTTCGGCTGACATCATGTTTTTTGAATGTTTTAAGAGAATGGAGCTGAGTATGAAGCTGCGCCCCGTAGATACCTCTCTGTATGGTTTCTCTAGAGGTGCCATCCAACCTTTGGGATCAGTAATGTTACAGGTAGGATTAGGGGACGCTCTAGCTAGGAAGGTCCACGTGGTGGAGTTCCTTATTGTAGACATCCCCTCATCATACAATGTTGTGATGGGACGACCCAGCTTGAATCTCTTTCAGGCAATCATTTCTACATTTCATATGAAAATGAAATTCCCTACAGCCACAGGGGTGGGAGAAGTGAGAGGAGACCAGTACCAAGCACGGAAGTGCTATGCAGAGTCGGTGAAGATGGCGGATAGAGCCCTAACTAAAGGCCTAGAGCGGACGAGAGGGGATGACCCTGAGGTCAAGAGAAAGAAAATAGAGGGAGCAGTACCTGAACAAGTAAATGTTAAAACAGACGAGGAACTGATGAGCGTGGAGCTCTTCCCAGGGAAATTCGGCTTTGCCACTAAGATAGGCACCCAACTGGGACCTGAACTCACAGAGAAGGTAATCTTTACATTACGTCGAAATTCCGATATATTTGCATTTTCTCCAGCTGACATGACAGGGGTCTCCCCGGAGATAGCCATGCATTGCCTTAATATTGATCCAAAGGCAAAGCCAGTGAAACAGAAACTGCGAAATTTTGGAATTGAAAAGAATAATATCGTGAAAGAAGAAGTCAAGAAGCTATTGAAAGCAGGACATGTGGTGAAAGTCCAATTCCCAGAATGGCTCTCCAATGTGGTGCTAGTGCCTAAAGGGGGAGGAAAATGGAGAATGTGCATCGATTTCAGGGACCTCAACAAGGCATGTCCTAAAGACCACTATCCGTTACCAAGAATAGATCAGTTAGTAGATGCAACTTCAGGCTTCGAGCTGTTAAGCATGATGGATGCATACCAAGGATACCACCAGATCCAGCTAAACCCCTCAGATGTCTCCAATGTGTGCTTCATAGCAGCGTGTGGAACGTTCGGTTATGTTCGAATGCCATTCGGATTGTTCAATGCTGGAGCAACATATCAAAGGATGGTCGATGCTGTCTTTCGGAGACAGTTGGGGAGGAACATGGAGATATATGTAGACGATATGCTGGCTAAGAGTGTCAAGGCAGATCAGCATATGGAAGACTTGGAGGAAATTTTCCAAGTAATTCGAGAGAACGGCATCAAGTTGAACCCCGCCAAGTGCTCTTTTGGAGTAAAGTCAGGGAAGTTCCTCGGATACATGGTCACCCAAAGAGGTATAGAAGTGAATCCAGCCAAGGTGAAGGCTGTACTGGACATGCAGCCACCGAGAAACGTGAAAGAGCTCCAGACCCTCAATGGGAGGATTACAGCATTGAGCAGGTTCATAGCTAAATCTACCGAGAAGAGTCACCCCTTCTTTAAGATCCTCAAGAAAGGAACCAAGTTTGAATGGAATGAAACGTGCCAACAGGCTTTTGAAGACTTGAAGCATCATTTATCCCAGCTACCGAAGCTGACAAAGCCCTCTCCGGGAGATACCCTCATTTTGTATCTCTCTGTAGGGGAATTCTCACTAAGCACCGCCTTGGTTAAAGAAGAAGGATCTCTTCAGTACCCTGTTTATTACGTTAGTAAGGTCATGCAAGGGGCTGAAACTCGATACTCAGAAATTGAAAAGGCTGCTCTGGCAGTAGTAATTACAGCGCGAAGGCTGCGCCCATATTTCCTCTCTTATAGGGCGAGCAGACCTCTCTGGAAGGATGGTGAAATGGGCAATAGAGCTCCAAGAATATGATGTGGATTTCGAGCCACGGAAAGCCATAAAAGCCCAAGCTTTGTCCGACTTCATCCAAGAGTCGACCAAACCAGAGGAAGCTGAGGGATGGAAGGTATATGTAGATGGCTCAGTGACTCTGAGCGGATGCGGAGCAGGGATTGTGCTAGCAGGCCCTCAAGGAGAGGACCTACAATTTGCAGTGAGGTTTCGATTCATGACCTCGAATAATGGAGCGGAGTACGAGGCTTTGATTAGAGGAATGGAGATGGCATTAGAATTGGGAGCTCCAAAGGTAACCCTATACTCAGACTCCCAATTAGTTGTTCAACAGGTGAATGGGGAGTATATAGCCAAAGATAGTAGGATGATTGCCTATCTGGAACGAGCCAAAGAAGTGATGGGCAAATTCCAGGAGTGCGAGGTAGTCCAGATACCTCGAGAGAAAAATATGCAGGCGGATAGCCTCTCCAAACTCGCTAGCTCTACAGAGTTTGATGGACAAGGAACAGTGACCTTGGTAGTGGCAGAAAGGGAGACCCTGGAGAACCCCATTGGTGCCATTGAAGAGGAAGATGATTGGAGAAGATTCATATGGGTGGAACTCACTAAGGGAGCCGACGCCCCTACCACCAGAGAAACTCGAGCCCTTCGGATCAAATATTGTATTATCGGAGGGCACTTATACAAGAGATCGTTCACACAACCATATTTGAGGTGTATATCAACCCGAGAAGCGATGTACACACTTAAAGAGATCCATGAAGGTGATGCAGCTAGTCACGAAGGATACAAAGTAGTGGCGAAGAAAGTTTTAAGGGTTGGGTTATATTGGCCCTCCATGAAAAAAGACGCTAAGGAATTTGTGAAAAAATGTGTCAAGTGTCAGAAAAATGGTCCATTGATAAGGACCCCTGCGGAAGAAATGGGAGCTATGCACTCTCCCTATCCCTTTGCTAAGTGGGGAATCGATTTGGTAGGACCCTTCCCTCCAGCCTCCGGAGGAAGGAAATTTCTGATAGTGGCAGTAGACTACTTTAGCAAATGGGTGGAAGCTGCTCCTCTGGCTACGATAGATGAAGAAAATGTGATTAAATTCTTGAGAAAACAGATTTGTTGCAGATTCGGAGTACCTAGAATATTGGTCTCTGATAATGGAACACGGTTTAATGGGGAAAATGTACGAGGATGGTGTGCAAGACTAAACATAATACAGAGATTCACCTCTGTAGCTCATCCTCAAGCCAATGGACAAGTGGAGGTTACTAATCGAACGATAGTTGATGGTATTCGAACAAGACTGACGAAGATAGGAGGAGGATGGGTGAACGAGTTAGACAATGTATTGTGGTCATATAGAACTAGTCCAAAGACAGCAACTGGGGAGTCCCCATTTCAGCTGGTCTACGGAGCCGCGGCGGTGATACCTCTAGAGGCCGTGTTGCAGTCGCATCGAATTGCACAATTTGAAGAACATCAGAATGAAAGATTGATGAGAGAGGCCCTAGATTTAATGGAAGAAGAAAGAGAGATGGTTAGAGTACGCGCTGAAAGATATAAGAGCAGAATTAAAGCCGCATATGACCGAAGGGTGATCCCGAGGTCCTTTAGAGCAGGGGACCTGGTACTAAGAAGAGCTGATGCCCTAAAGACTACGGGAAAGTTGGAGCCCAACTGGGAGGGGCCTTACAAAATCACACAGGTACTGAAGGGAGGAGCCTATAAATTACAGAGCATGGAGGGGGTCGATATAGCTAGACCCTGGAACGTTTGCCATTTGAAGAGATTCTTTATTTGAAGAAAGTGTAATGTTGGGAATAAAATGATACAAGTTTTGATTAAATACCAAAACCCCTTGAGACATGCCTAAGTCAAGATGATTGTGTTCAAAATGTGATAGAACACATAGCATAAGGCTAGATGAGAAGCTGATATGTTAGGCAGCTCTTAGATGATTAGATACACACTGTGAGGGGGAACCTATAACTTCAAAATGATCAAGATCAAGTCCCCTCAAGGCTCAAAGTCTGGAACAAACTCTAAGGACAAGAAAACTCCATATGAAACCTAATGCCTTGATCAGGAGAGTTGTCCAGAAGAGTTATTTCTATGCAAGAAGAAGATTGCAAAGCTCAAAAGGACAAAATTAGCCAAAAACTCTGATCAGGAGAGTTGTCCAGAGAAGTAAACTCTGTACAAGCAACAGCTCTGAAGCTAAAAGGCCAAACATGTTGATCAGGAGAGTTGTCCCAGGAGAGTTGTCTCTGCAAAACTTGAACCAGAACAAAAGGTCAACCATGTTGAAGAAGCTAGAGACAACCATACCCTAAAGAACCTCATTGAAACTTGCTAAGATCAACTTAAATTGAAAGAAAGGGAAAGAGCCAAGAAATCTGAAAAAGAGCAAGCCAACCTTGCTGAAAAGCAAAAATGCTGATAGTGATAAGGAGAGTTGTCCAATTGATAAGGAATGTTGTCCTATCATTGGATCAACCTTCAGAAGCCATGTCCAAGTCCTAACAAGAAGTCAAACATTGGAAAAAGTGCTGCAGAAAGAAGACAAAGTCTTACAAGCCGTTTATTACCCAAATAAGGACATGTCACTATCAAGAATCTGTCTTCCAGTTTGAAGAACTCAAGGAAGACATTTATAGCAAATTGGGGCTGCCTCTCCAACGGGCAAATCTCCATTTTGTCTATAAATACAAGGAGTGTGAAGACCATTGAAGCACCTCAACCTTGACAAGAATATCCAACTATCCTACAAGTCAAAGTGCTTTCAAAGCTGTCAAAGACTATCTTAGTCTTCAAACACTTCTTCTAAGCTGAACCCAATTGTATATCCATACATAAGCTTAGAGAGATATCCTATCCTTATACCTTGATCTTCATTGTAAAGGATATCTCATTAGTTGGAACCTTACTTCAATCCTTACCCCTTTCAAGTGAGAAAGTGAGAAGGTTGTAGTAGTAGAAGTGGTAGGAGCTGACTGTTGAGAGAAGAACAGTTCAGTTCTGAGTTGAGAAGAGGGTACTAGGACTCTAGACATCCTAGGGATCAATTCACCAAGGAGTGGTGTTATTGATCAAGTGCACCTTGGCACTATAAAACAAGTTAATTCCAAGAGTGAAGGAATTATCCTGTTAAATCAGGGAAAGTGGATGTAGGAGCTTGAGTCTCTGAACCACTATAAACTCTTGTGTTGATTTACCTTACAAAGTACTTACATTCATTCATTACTGCATACAAAACTGATCTTTCAAAAGATACATATTCAAAGATTGTGCAAAACTGATTTGGACAAGTTCCCTGAAACTAAACTGGACTGCATTGGATTGAAAAAGTGATTTCAGAAACTTAAGGAGTCTAAACTTAAAGGGCCAACCACTATTCCGCACATATAACTCCCCTAGATAGTTATTCAACTAAGTACTCAATAGTACTTAGTGGTTTGATTATCTTAGAAGAGTTAATCATCTTCAGCAGAGTTGTCCAAGACAACCTTGCTGAGCTCTGGTTTGATCATTAGTTGAAAAGATTTGCATACAAGTGTATTCCCCCCCCCCCCCCATACACTTGTTATATACTCCTTTCAGGACCAACAAGTGGTATCAGAGCAGGGGTTCAAAGACCACTGCTTCTGAAAATTCATCCTGATTTTCAAAATTCACATATTTTTGTGGTCACTGAACTGATCTCTATCTGAAATCTATTACTTGTTGACTAACTGATTATTCTTGAGATATGGCCAACAACAATGTTGTTCATCCACCTACTGTTCAAGGATTGGACAACATGGCCACAAATCCAGTCAATCACATTTCACATCATAAATTGCCCATGTTCTCAATAGACAACTATGATTTCTGGAAAATTAGAATGAGGGCTCATCTTGCATCTCTTCATACTGACATGTTAAGAGTAATCACAAGAGGACCTTTTGTGTTTACCCAAACTAACCCCAAGGTAACAGATGAGCAAAGAGCAGATGTAAGGGAACTGATTCCCAAGGATGAGGATGACTTCACTGCTGATGAAAAGAGGAAAGATAATCTAAATTATCTTGCCATGAATACCCTCTATCAAACAATTCCAGATGCAGTCATGGGAAGAGTCTACCATTGCACCACAGCCAAAGAAATCTGGGATACTCTTGCTGAGATGTGTGAGGGTACAGAAAAGATCAAGGAGAACAAGCTCCAAGTTGCTGTGCAAAAATTTGAGCAGTTCTCAATGGAAGCTGATGAGTCCATTGACAAATTTGCTGGTAGATTCACTGATGTGATGAATGAAATCAACTCATTGGGCAAGGTGTACTCCAGGAGAGAAGTTGGATTAAAGATCTTGAGAAGTCTCACTCAAAAGTGGGATGTCTATACTGTGATGATGCAGAATACCAAAGATCTCTCTTCCATGCCCATGCAAAAAATCTTCTCAGAACTCAAAGCCTATGAGTTTGACCTCAATAGAAGAAAACCTGTTGAGGAACCTTCGAATCCTACTAAGGGAGTGGCATTCAAAGCCAAAGTTGCTGAACCTGAAATGCAACCCACTCCCAGATCATCAAAGTCAGTCTCTAAGACTGAAATGAAGGAAGAATTAGCCTTGATGGCTAGAAGGTTTGACAAGTTGAACACAAGGTTTGGTAGATACAAGAAATTCTACCAAGACAACAAATTCAGGAGAAGATACAACTCCCCTGAAGATCAGGCCAAGGACAAAAAGCCTGAAGAGAAGAGATCAGAGGAAAAGTACTCTGATAGGAGAAGGTCCAGTAGAGCTGACCCTTCATCATCAAAAGGAAGAGATGAATCCAAGAAGGATGATGATGAAGACCTGTGCTACAATTGCAAAAAGAAAGGGCACTTCCAGTATGACTGCCCTGAAGTGAGCTCTAAAGAAAGAAGAGAAAGACAAGCTAAAAGAGACAGAAAGTTCACCAATAGAAAAGCCATGATGGCTGGTGAAGAATCTGATAGTGCTGAAAGCTTCAACTCTTCTGATGGACTGTTCTCAAACAGTGATGATGATGATGATGATGTGTGCAACATGGCTCTTGAGGATGATGAGGTATCCTCCACTTCTAGCTCACCATCATTTTTATCACAGAACACTAGTGAAGTCAACTTGAAACTTTCCTTTGGGAAGTTGATGGAAGATTTCACTAGATTACAAGAATTTCATGATAACTGTGTGAGAGAAAATGAAAGATTGGCTATTGAACTTACCAAAAACTCTGAGATAGCTGTTGATGTCAAATCTACTGAGTTGTATCAACAAGCCTTGAGAGAGCTTAAGGAAGCAAATCTCAGGATAGTTGACCAACAAAAGGAGATTGACAATCAACTACTTTCTCAGAAAATAAAAGACTTTGAACTAAAAATTCTAAATGCCAAGTTTGAAAATCTCTCACATGAATATGATATTCTTAAATCAAGTGAAGAAAGCCTGAAATTAAAGATGTCTGCTTTGAACAAGTCCTCTAGAGCAATAGAGGAAATTCAGAGTTATCAAAGACCTATGGCTCAAAGAAGTGGATTAGGTTTTGATCCATTTGAATCTTCACCTTGTCTTAGTGTTGCCTCTACAAGTAACACTAAGAAAATCTTTTTTAACTCAGTGGCACAACAAGCTGAAAATGAAATAACTCAGCCACTGAACAAAGGAAAGGGCAAAATGAATGAAATGCCTACTCTAGTGCTTCAGGAGACTAGACCCAAACCTTTGGAAAAGGTCAAGGCTCCTGAACACAAGAGGAATGTTGGTCAGCAGAGTAGACCCAATGGAAGGGCAACTCTCCTGAACAATGTTCAGAGGAGTTATCCAAGGTATAATCAGCCCAGGCCAACTCATCTGAGAAAGCCTCAGCTGAATAGACCTAAGGAAAACTATCCTCAAAGGCAGAATAAAATGAAACAACCAAAACCCTTCATGCCAAAGGGTAATGGTCCTAAAAATGCCGTTCCTCAAAGATTTCATCAAGCTGCACAAAGGACTCATAAGTTCAGGAGAGTTGACAACTCCCCTGAAACTTACAGAGTTAACACATTCACACATACTTTCCCCAAGGCATTCAAAGGAAAGAAAGTGTATGCACAAGGAAAACAACTTAGCCACCTTGAATCAATCAGGGTAATTAGGCAAGTTTGGGTTCCAAAAGGTACAGCTAACCTCTCAGGACCCAAAACTCAAAGGGTACCTAAACCTATCTAATTGCAGGTACCATTGGGCCACAAGAAGAGGAGCATGAACAAAAAGACAGTATGGTATCTTGACAGTGGATGCTCAAGGCACATGACTGGAAACAAGGAACTCCTCACTGATTTTATTGAAAAAGAAGGCCCAAATGTCACCTTTGGAGACAGCTCACAAGCAACAACAAAAGGTTATGGTACTTTGATGATTGGTAACATCAAAGTAACCAATGTATCTCATGTAGCTGGTCTCAAATATAATCTCCTAAGTATCAGTCAATTCTGTGACAAAGATTTTAAAGTTGAGTTCTCAAGTGGAAAATGCTTAATTAAGGATAAAACTCAACAAACTTTATTGACTGGAACTAGGAAGGGAAATGTGTATTTTGCAGACTGGGACAAGTCTACTGATGCTGCATGCTTCATTGCTAAGAGCACTAGTGAACAAAGCTGGTTATGGCATAAGAGGCTAAACCATCTGAACTTCAAATCAATGAACAAACTTGCTAGAAATGCATTAGTTAAAGGACTACCTAATGAGGTTTTCATAAAAAAAACATGTGTGTAAGCCATGTCAAGAGGGAAAACAGATTAAAGCCTCATTCAAAGGTAAACCAGTCATTTCTACTGAAAGGGTACTTGAACTTCTACATATGGATCTTTTTGGACCAATCACCCCTTCAAGCATAAATGGTAGAAAATACACACTGGTTGTAGTAGATGACTTCTCTAGGTTCACATGGGTAGTATTTCTCCTTAGTAAGAAGGAAACACAAGTTAAACTACCTGAACTTCTCAAGAGGCTGTCAAATGAGAAAAGCCTTAGCATTATCAAGATCAGATCTGATAAAGGCACTGAGTTCATAAATTCATACATCAATGAGTATTGCACATCTAATGGAATAGCTCATGAAACCTCAGCAGCTAGAACTCCCCAACAAAATGGAGTTGCAGAAAGAAGGAATAGAACATTAAAGGAAGCTGCTAGAACTTTAATTGCTGATTCAAATTTACCTAAGAGGTTTTGGGCTGAAGCCATAAACACAGCATGTCATACTCAAAATAGATGTTTAATTACTAAGGGGCAAGGCAAAACCCCCTATGAACTCTGGAAAGGAAGAATGCCTAAAGTGTCATATTTTCATATATTTGGTTGTAAGTGTTTCATTCACAATAATGGGAAAGAACAGTTAAAAACCTTTGATAGCAAAGCTGATGAGGGAGTATTTCTTGGATACTCTCAAATCAGTAAAGCTTTCAGAGTTTACAACAAGAAAACCCTTATAGTGGAAGAAACACCTCATGTTGTGTTTGATGAATCTATCTTTGAGATCAGGAATGGTAATTTGGAAAGAAATCACACAGAGGTCAACCAGATTGAGCCTAAAAGACAAAGACACTGAATTCATAGATGTTGTCCAAACCAATCTACCTGAACATACTATATTGGACAACAATCCTGAAGGCAACCTTCCTGAGACAAATCCTGCTGATGGAAATGGTGAACTGAATGACCTAATCCCAGTTCACATCCAGGTAACAACTACCAATGAAGAAGCAGTTCCTGCTGAGGTAGTTAATGGGTCAAATAATCAAGGGGGAACTCAAAATGTTGAAAATGCCAATGTCCCTAACATTGAGGACAACACCCCTGATTATGATCCTGAATTAGATCCTGCACTAAATTATCCTGAATTTTATGATCAAAATGACTCAACTCCAGTAGAGGACAACTCTACTGAAGGGATCAGAAAAAGAAGAACTTGGTTGTATGACCATCCTACTGATCTGATACTTGGTGACCCAAGTATAGGAGTCAAAACCAAAAGTTTTCATGGTGAAAGTGCTATGTTTTGTTGTTTCTTGTCAGAACAAGAACCAAGAGATATTGAAGAAGCACTTCAAGATGCCAACTGGATCACAGCCATGCAGGAAGAACTGAATCAATTCACCAGAAATGAAGTATGGGAGCTGGTGGATAGACCTTCACATCAAGATGTTATTGGAACCAAGTGGGTATTCAAGAACAAGAAAAATGAAAATGATGTGATTGTCAGAAACAAAGCAAGACTAGTGGCAAAAGGTTACTGCCAGCATGAAGGCATTGACTATGATGAGACATTTGCACCTGTGGCAAGGCTAGAAGCAATAAGGCTTTTCCTAGCATATGCAGCCCACAAGAGGTTCAAAGTGTACCAAATGGATGTCAAGAGTGCCTTTCTGAATGGAGTCTTGAAAGAAGAAGTCTATGTGGAGCAACCACCAGGTTTTGAGATTGGAAACCAAGTATACAGGCTGAAGAAGGCTCTATATGGACTCAAGCAAGCCCCTAGGGCTTGGTATGACACATTGTCACAATTACTCTTGGATCATGGATTCACCAAGGGAACTGTAGATAGAACCCTCTTCAGAATCTCTAAAGGAGAGGACATCTTGCTTGTCCAAATTTATGTAGATGACATAATTTTTGGATCCCCTAATGAGAAGCTGTGTGAGAAATTCTCCAAGCTCATGCAAAGCAAGTTTGAGATGTCCATGATGGGGTTGATGAACTTCTTTTTGGGTCTACAAGTCAAGCAATCAAAAGAAGGAATCTTCATCAACCAAGCTAAGTACACCAGAGAGATGATCAAGAAATTTGGGTGTACATCAAGCAAGCCAGTGAGGATCCTAATGAATACTAATTGGAAGATGGATCCTGATGAAAGTGGTGTTCCAACCAACTCCACTGAGTATAGAGGAATCATTGGATCACTCCTCTATCTCACTGCCAGCAGGCCTGACATCACCTTTGCAGTAGGTGTTTGTGCAAGGTTTCAAGCAAATCCTAAGAAAAGCCACATTGAGGCTGCAAAGAGGATCTTGAGGTATCTCAAAGGCACTGAAAATCTAGGCCTTTGGTACCCTGCTGATGACAATATTGAATTAACTGGCTACTCAGATGCTGATTATGGAGGATGCAGAATTGACAGAAAATCCACTTCTGGAACTTGTCAATTCTTAGGCAACAAACTCATATCTTGGTTTTCCAAGAAGTAAAACACAGTGGCTACCTCCACCACTGAAGCTGAATATGTTGCTGCTGGAAGTTGTTTTGCTCAAATCCTTTGGCTGAGACAACAACTCAGAGACTACAAAGTCAACTCTACTGAAGTGCCAATATTATGTGATAACAATAGTGCCATTGCAATATCACAAAATCCTGTCTTGCACACAAGATGCAAACATGTGGACATCAAGCATCACTTCATTAAAGATCATGTGGAGAAGAAGGATATTAAGTTAGTGAAGATCCACACAGATCATCAAAAAGCTGATATACTAACTAAGCCACTTGCAGAGGCAAGGTTCCTGGAATTATCAGCAGAGTTGGGTCTTCTTGATCCAGGGAAGTTGGAAAAATGAGTCCAAAGAAGTTCATTCATTAAGGGGGAAATAAACTCAAACTTCAGCAGACTTGGTCAAGTCAACTGAAACTCAGAAAAGATGATCTTACTTCTTCAGGACACTTGTCCACAGCTCTTCAGGACACTTGTCCATGTAGGGTCAGATAAGTTGTCTTGGCTATCAAACCAAATCTTGGTCTGATAAGCACCTATTTTAGGTGATCAATGTCTATTTCGAAACCTGTCCCATTGAAATACAGTTTTCACCTTTCTGGGATTTAATTTGTCTCCCACCCAAAAGGTCACTTTCCATGCATTAAATGCTAATATTTAACTCTTGTTTGCATTAAACTTTTTGGGACATGATCTATCTCGAAAAACCCCCAGCCTTAAACAAACATTAAAAACCACCCACGTTTTGAATAAAACAGTTCTTTCACTGTTACATTGGTTTTTTACCATTGGATCAAAACTGGCCAACTCCCCTGAAATCAATCCTAGCCGTTCATTTTGGATTTCCATTTTTGTTCACCTTTGAATTGCATCAAGACCTCACCAACTCATTGACAAACATTCTTTTTAGAATATTCTCAAGTCTTAAGATCCCCCACAAACACTTCTTCCCCAAGTATTCGAAACCCTAGCTCTAAATTTCTCCAAACACTATCAATCTTCCCCAAACTTTTCTCTGTAACTTTCAAATGGCCCCCAAAGTTAGACCAGAGATGCTCATTGATTTCTCCAACAAGGCTCTAGACCTTGATTTTGGTTACTTGAGCAACAAAAACAATCTTCATTTTGAGCCCATAGTATCTTTTGAGAGTGAAGATCCTGAAATTACACCAACTCTAAGATGGCTGAGAAGAGCTGGTTTGCAAAAGTTCATGGAAGAAAGACCAAGTTCATGCTTGGAAAGTTACATGGCTGAATTCTTTGCCTTTCTCAAATGGAGAGGTCAACCTGCAAATGGTGAAGTTTCCACAAGTTTGTCATATACTGCAGAAGGAGAGGAAGAAGAGAGATTTCATAGAGTGAAATTTTCCTCAGAAGATCTGGAAGGAGCCTTTGGATTGCCTTATGAGGGAATGAATCCAGAAGTGTATGGTACTGGCCATGAAGATGAAATAGCTCAAGAATGGCTATTGGTTCCAGGCCCCATTTCTTCAACACAAAACAAGAAGACTGGAAGCTTGGAGCAGGTCAGCCATCCAAGAATCAGAATCATGGCAGCTGTGATTGATGCTAGTGACAAAGGCATCAAATTTGATTGGAGAACCTTCATCATGTCTGAGATGATGAAGGAAAAGGCTAAATTTAAAGTGAGAGCTCACAACAAGGTTGTGCTAGAAGGGAAACTCAAGTATTGCACCAGGGCAAGCTTGTTAATTGAGAGATTCTCCCATTACTCTCAGATGCAAACATTTGCAAAGCCCCTCCCAGCCCAAAAGATCCTGTTCAGGAAGCTCAGCAAGAAAACTGAGCAAAGGAGGATGCTTATGGCCAAACCTGTTGAAGAACAGGTTGAAGAAAAGCCTAAGATGAAGAAGAGAACCAAGGCCAAAGCTGTTAAAACAAGGAAAATGTCTCAATTATCTTCAGGAGAAGCCTCAGGAGCATCAGCTGAAGTTGATGAAGTGGCAGAAGAGGGAGTAAGTGTGCCTTCTGACCACTCAGAAGAGTTGAGGCTGAAGTATAATGAGACAAGGCAGAAGAAGAAAGGAGATAAGAGGACCAGGGAAGTTGTCCCTGAGAAGGAAGGTGAAGGAAGTGGGAGTAGTAGGGCCAGCAAGAGAAGGGCCAAGCCTACTAAGAAAGTGTTGGAGCTGCAGGAAGAAAGGTCACTACAATTGGCTCTAAGAGAGAGCAGAGCTGAAAGCAGGACCAAATCTAGGTCAAGGACCAACTCATCTGGTTCTGGAACTCCAGAATCCAAGATCCCTGAAGGTCAACCTATAGAGGCCAACATCCCTGAGTTTCAGAATCCTGAGCCCAACTCCCCTGAAACCCATGTTACCCCTTCCAACCAACCCATTACCCCTGTAGACCTCACTAAGAGATATTCCCCAGAAGGGAATGTGCAAAGAAGTGGCATTGATGTGCTTGCAGATTTAGCAGTAGATGAGACAAAACTCCTGTCTCCCCTTGACTCATCCATGCTCAATTATTCAAAGCTCTTAGAACATGCACTCAATGAGCCAACCCCCCTGAGTAAAGCCCCTTCAGACTCATTGCTCTCAAAAGCAACTGAAGCACCTTCTACTGCACCAAACCCTTCTGAAGCCAACATCCCTGAATTAAACCTCCCTGAAGCCTCTCTAGGAGAACCCAGAGCCAACTCCCCTATAACCCAAAGTCCCCATTCAAGTGGAGATGAGGAGGAGTATACTTATGAAAGTATGCTCAGAGGAGGAGCAAAGGCTACTGTGGACAGTCTGTACCCACAGCTTACTGAATTTCCATGAATTCAGAAGACATTTCATGATCTAAGGATGCTTGTTGATGTAAAAGACAAGTCTATGATGGAGATATCACAAGTCATCCAAGATAAGGGTGCAAACTAGTGGCAAATAGAGGAAAACAGATTGCTGAACTTTGCTGGAGTTTCAAAGACAAGATTTCTCATTGATGAGGAAATTTTTGCAAAGCTGGTAGCTGATAAAATTGAGGAGGAGAAAGAAAGGAAGGCTAAGGGCATCAAACACCCTGACAGTAGCTCCAATGATGATGATTCCCCTGATGATCCCTCAAATCCTTCAAACCCCAACCCTCCTGAAACCCCTCAAGCCAACCTCCCTTAACCTTCTCAACCCAAGTCTTCTGTAGCAGATAGACTATCAAACCCTCCTAGAACCTATCATAGGAAAGGCTCTGTATCCTCAGAGGTGTTGACCAAGGGTGGTAACACAACCAAAGAAACATCTGCCAATGAAGGTTCTCCTGAACCCAAGGCACAGCCTAAAGATGTTGAGGTTCCTATGCTAGAGGCTGGTTTGATTAAGGCTTATTCAGTGTCAGAAGAGTTGGACACTGATCAGCCCTTAATCATTCAGGATGACTCAGTGGCTGTTGAAATAAGCACTGTGATCTCCCCACAACTGCCATCTTTGAACCTTGCTGAAGGTGGAGATGTTGCAGGTTTAGGAGAAGGAGTTGAAAAGGAGAAGTTAGTGGAAAAATCAGAGGGAGTAGTAGATGAGAGAGATGTGGTGATCACTAGAATAGTGAGTGTACCACCAAATGAGGGTGATATAAGTGAGGAAGGGCAGACTATTCTTGAAGTCAAATCTGAACTTCAGGAATCCCTTGATGAGAGGAGGCCTGTCTCTTTAAGTGAGGAAATTATTAAAGAAGGGAGAAAAGAAAGAGTTGAAAATGAGAAGAAGGTTGCTGATGTATCAGAGTCTTATATAAAAGAAATTGAGGGTGATGAGTGTCTATTTCCTAACTTGTTTGATCTGTCTAATGTTGCAGGTATTTCCCTTGACCAAATTTTTGCAGATGAGTTCTTAACAGATGCCCCTATCCAAGTAGATACAGGCTCAGCTCAAGCCTTACTTGGAATGCAATCAGAGAAATTGGATTCCTTGGCTCATCAAGTCCAATCTGCTCATGCTGAAACTTCAGGAGCATTGAATGAGCAAGGAAGGACCCTAGCATCTGTAGAAATGAGGCTCACTGGCTCTGAAGATGTTGTGCTCCCAACTCTGGAAGCAAGGATGGGTGGTGTGGAAACCGGCCTCCAAACCATTTCCACTGAAGTACAAAATGCCAAATCCACCATGGAAGCCATCTCAGAGGAGGTCAAGAAAGAGCAAAAGCTGATGAGAGACAATCATAATGCCAATGTCAAGGCTCTCAGGCTAACTGTCAAGCAAGCTCTTGGAAAGAAGACTGCATTGCAAAAGAGAAGAGCTGAAGAGCAAAGGCTAGCTATGGTGAAAGCAGCCTCTGAAAAATTTTCCCAAGAGGTATTGGCCAACATTGCTGAACGTGCAGTGGCCAACCTCACTGAGCTTCTTAAAGCCCAACTGGATGCATCCCTGAAAGCAACCTTGGAGGAGGTTGTTCAACAAAAGATGAAGCCTGTTCTAGCTTTCCTTAGCTTGAGCAGTGATAGGATGCAGAATATACATGATGAAAATGTATATTTGTTGGAGGAGATGAAGTCTCTAAACCAGGCCCAATCCCTAATGGCCACAACTATGAGTGAGCTAAAACCCCAGTGTTTTGATGCTGCCAAAAAGGGGGAAAGGGAAAGAGCTAGAGCAAAAGGTGCCTTGGTGATTGGGAGCCCAGTTCAAGGAAAAGACAAAGCTGCTGAAGGAAAAGGAAAAGAGCCTGCAGTGCTAAACTTGGAAGAATTGGATGAAGAAGAGCAATTAGCACTTGCATTGAAGAACTCTATGGCCTCAGCTCAAGAAGAAAGGATGAGGTTAGAACAAAGACCAGGTGGTGAGGTGTCTGGTTTGGACAAAGGTGATGAAGGTGTCCAAACTAGAGGAAAGATCAAGAGGGCAAAAGGAAAGAAAAGGCAAGTTGAGACATTCACTGACTTTCCTAACAGCCTTGATCTTCCACCTGAATTCAGAATTGATGAGGATGAGCCTACATCAAAGAAAGCCAAAACTGCTGAAGAGCCCAAAACTGCTGAAAAAGACAAATCTTCTGAAATGGTCAACATTGCTGAAGGTACCAAAGCTACTGAAGATGTGGAAGCCTTATATGAAGAAGGTTTTGGACCTGGACCCAAGAAGACAAAGATTGTAGTACTGAATGATCCATCAAAGCTGTTTCATGAAGGGTACGGAAAAGACCCTGAAACACAACAGAAATTGGCCATGATGAAGGCCCAAGAGAAAATGGATCTGTTAGAGGAAGAACAAAGAGCAAGAGAGAAGATAAGAGCTAACTTTCAGAAACCAAGAAGAAGGAGAGCAACCTACAGCAAGATGAAGCCTCAGCTTTTGGTCCCAATGGACACTAAATATCCACACTTGGATAAATGGGTGCCAATTCAGCTGAATGATACATGGGAAGAGGCTAAAAGGGAGTTTGTCTATGACTACTATGTCATTGACAGATGGAATGGTGGAGACGCCAACTCTGCCTTTGCTGAGTTCATGATAGAATACTACAGAGAATTGTATCAACAACTACTTGCAGCTGCTGACATTGCAAGAATAGAACTCAATGCTCCCAAGCCTATCATCTACATGCCTCCAAAGCTTGATGGATGGATTGACCAAGCAAGGATCCTAAGGGAGTTCACAGAAATTCTGAAGCTGAACAAGATGACCCTTGGACCCAAAGGAACCAACCAGGAAGCCATGGAAGTCAAGAAGAGAGTGTGGGCACAATATGGGATGAACCCACCTCCTGAGGATGATCTTTAAATGGCTAAGTCTTCTGACTCTTTCTGGATAGAAAACTATCTTATCTGAAGATATTTTTGCTAAGTGGTCAAATCTGCTGAAGTTTGGACAAGCCTGCTGATGTGATGTGCATTGATATGCTCTAACATGTTTTTGGATTGCTCTGATACAAGAATTGATGTGTTCTACTCTGATATCTGGAATATTTTGTATTAGCTCTGATACTTGAAGTAGTTTGTTTTGCTCTGATCCTATGTTTAGTATGTATTTGTAGTAAAATGTTATCTTGAATTCATGCTCTGATAAGTTATCCTCAACTATCAACATGCCTGTAATGATTGTTATATGAATGATAGTTGAATCACCTTTGAATCAAGATACATTATTGCAAAAATCTCTCTATGCCTATCCTTGAAACCTACTTGCAACAAAAACAGTGAATACACTAACACATTGTCTTTTAAGGAATATTGACCTTAGTCATGTCTTCTGAAGATATATGTAATAGGTATAGACAAGTCCCTTTTGCATAGAATGTGTAGGTTTTGGCATCATCAAAAAGGGGGAAATTGTTGGGAATAAAATGATACATGTTTTGATTAAATACCAAAACCCCCTGAGACATGCCTAAGTCAAGATGATTGTGTTCAAAATGTGATAGAACACATAGCATAAGGCTAGATGAGAAGCTGATATGTTAGGCAGCTCTTAGATGATTAGATACACACTGTGAGGGGGAACCTATAACTTCAAAATGATCAAGATCAAGTCCCCTCAAGGCTCAAAGTCTGGAACAAATTCTAAGGACAAGAAAACTCCATATGAAACCTAAGGCCTTGATCAGGAGAGTTGTCCAGAAGAGTTATTTCTATGCAAGAAGAAGATTGCAAAGCTCAAAAGGACAAAATTAGCCAAAAACTCTGATCAGGAGAGTTGTCCAGAGAAGTAAACTCTGTACAAGCAACAGCTCTGAAGCTAAAAGGCCAAACATGTTGATTAGGAGAGTTGTCCCAGGAGAGTTGTCTCTGCAAAACTTGAACCAGAACAAAAGGTCAACCATGCTGAAGAAGCTAGAGACAACCATACCCTAAAGAACCTCATTGAAACATGCTAAGATCAACTTAAAGTGAAAAAAAGGGAAAGAGCCAAGTCATCTGAAAATGAGCAAGCCAACCTTGCTGAAAAGCAAAAATGCTGATACTGATAAGGAGAGTTGTCCAATTGATAAGGAATGTTGTCCTATCATTGTATCAACCTTCAGAAGCCATGTCCATGTCCTAACAAGAAGTCAAACATTGGGAAAAGTGTTGCAGAAAGAAGACTGTTGGTCCCTGAGACGAGTGTAAGATCAGCTGACTTGATGTCTGCTGATTGTGTGGAAAATAAACTAACTCTTCAAAGTAACTAGTCCGCTGATTTCACTAGGGGCCTAGGACTAGTTAGTCGACTGATTAATTACTTATCGGAGTTAAGTGCGGAATTGTAGTGTGCCCATAAATATTATACTCGCCTATTTAATAAATACAGTGTGTAAAACATTTTATGCACAAATATGTATGAAAAGACTTGAAATGTAAAGTGCAGAAATGTAAATAACACATTAATTTATAGTGGTTCGGATATACGTTCCTACGTCCACTCTCACGTCCTAACGTGATGTTTAATCCCTTTAATTTACCACAAATTACAAGGGCCTTGACCTTTATAGTCCCAAGGGTAGGACTTTGAGATCTGAGCCGTCCTAACAGCTACGGTCTCCACAAGTGATTGTAAGCACTTGCACTTCCCCACAAGTGATTGTAAGCACTTGCACTTGCACTCCACAAGTGATATAGAGCACTTGGACTCTTTACAGTGATGAACACTCAACTTGGCTTCTAGGGGTTTATGATAGAAGGTGGGTTTTGTGTACATGAACTAGGTGAGAGTTTCCCTTACAATCTGTTTTAGCCTCATGCTAGGATTGGGAAATTCTCTCTAAGCTATGGATATATATGAGTGGCTGCACTGGCTTAGATGTTATGAGTTCACTCACTGGGGATGAGGTGATGCGTGTTGAATCTTCATATACGATCTTCTTGAGCTCTTCTTATTTCTGGACTTTAAGCACTTTGCTCGACCTCTGCATCTCACACCTCTTCTCTCCAAATGATGTAAGAACTGAACTCATTTATATAGTGTTGAGTTTGAATGTTACCGTTGGATGATGGCATTCAAAACTCCACTAATTGAGGAATTGGCAATCTCTTGATATGATATGATTGAATATTACCATTGTCATGTAATTTCAATCATATCTTTGACTTTCCTTTCTTGTGCGTATCTTGTCAATCCTTGACTTCAACTCTGATTGGCCTTCCTTTAATTGAGTAAGAAGACTTCTACTCTGCTGGTAAGAAGACTTCACTCTGCTGGTAAGAAGACTTCACTCTGCTGGTAAGAAGACTTCTACTCTGCTGTCTTTACTCAGCTGACTTTACACAGCTGCTGTTTCTTCTCAGCTGCTGTCTTTACTCTGCTGTCTTTTCTCAGCTGCTGTCTTTACTGTGCTGTCTTTACTCAGCTGGTTGTAAGATGACTTCTACTCAGCTTGTAAGAAGACTTCTACCCTGCTGGTAAGAAGACTTCTACTCATCTTACTCTTACTCTTCTTATCCTATAAGATGAGTTCAACTCATCTTATCAGGAGACTTCTGGTCTTGGTCTTCTCTTCTCTTCATGAGCATTTGCATGTCTTCTCTTTTAACCAGAGTCCTATCTATTACAAGATGTATAATAAAGTTGTCTATACAATACAACTTATCCTATTACATGTTTGATTTGGTTTATCAAAACTAAACTAAGGATATTCATATCCCAACAATTTCCCCCTTTTTGATATAACCAAATCATCTAACACTAACTGAAGCAATAAAGAACAGACAGTGCTAAAGTCCATATAATAGTGCAGAAGAGTAAAAACAGAAGGCTTTTGTATGAGGACAATGAGAAGTTGTCATCAGATGAGATAACTAGATGTTATCTCCAAAAGCTAAAAAGATGAGTTTTATTAATATTGCACTTTACAAGCACGGACTCACCTAATCAGTTATTACAAAGGTCTTCTTATTTACTCTTCAGCTGATATGTTGCAAATCAGACGACTTCCAATTAAGCTCTTCTTGCCTTTAGGTCTTCTAACAACTTGATCATCTTGATCTCCTCTTCTTGCTCATACGCGTGTAAATCCAAATAGGGCTAGAACTCAGTTGAACTAAAGTTCCCCCTTAGTTGTTGACCTGTTCTTAACACACAATAATCCAAATACATGCAAGTATGATTTTTATGAAAACAAAAGTGCATGCAAAACAGTTTTTCAAAAACGGATCTATTCAGGTGACCATTGAAAACAGTAAAACGTGTTTTTGATGGCTCAAACGATGGAATTTGGCCAAAATGCATTACACATCACTGCAAAGCAGTGAGTTCGATTCAAAATATCAATTCCACTTTAAAAGGTGTACTCACACGTTAAATTCTGAAAACAACAGAAAAAGTGCAGATTTTCGAAAATCAAAAATTCAAAGCAATGGTCTTTTGAACACACGGCTCTGATACCACTTGTTGGTCCCTGAGACGAGTGTAAGATCAGCTGACTTGATGTCTGCTGATTGTGTGGAAAATAAACTAACTCTTCAAAGTAACTAGTCCGCTGATTTCACTAGGGGCCTAGGACTAGTTAGTCGACTGATTAATTACTTATCGGAGTTAAGTGCGGAATTGTAGTGTGCCCATAAATATTATACTCGCCTATTTAATAAATATAGTGTGTAAAACATTTTATGCACAAATATGTATGAAAAGACTTGAAATGTAAAGTGCAGAAATGTAAATAACACATTAATTTATAGTGGTTCGGATATACGTTCCTACGTCCACTCTCACGTCCTAACGTGATGTTTAATCCCTTTAATTTACCACAAATTACAAGGGCCTTGACCTTTATAGTCCCAAGGGTAGGACTTTGAGATCTGAGCCGTCCTAACAGCTACGGTCTCCACAAGTGATTGTAAGCACTTGCACTTCCCCACAAGTGATTGTAAGCACTTGAACTTGCACTCCACAAGTGATATAGAGCACTTGGACTCTTTACAGTGATGAACACTCAACTTGGCTTCTAGGGGTTTATGATAGAAGGTGGGTTTTGTGTACATGAACAAGGTGAGAGTTTCCCTTACAATCTGTTTTAGCCTCATGCTAGGATTGGGAAATTCTCTCTAAGCTATGGATATATATGAGTGGCTGCACTGGCTTAGATGTTATGAGTTCACTCACTGGGGATGAGGTGATGCGTGTTGAATCTTCATATACGATCTTCTTGAGCTCTTCTTATTTCTGGACTTTAAGCACTTTGCTCGACCTCTGCATCTCACACCTCTTCTCTCCAAATGATGTAAGAACTTAACTCATTTATATAGTGTTGAGTTTGAATGTTACCGTTGGATGATGGCATTCAAAACTCCACTAATTGAGGAATTGGCAATCTCTTGATATGATATGATTGAATATTACCATTGTCATGTAATTTCAATCATATCTTTGACTTTCCTTTCTTGTGCGTATCTTGTCAATCCTTGACTTCAACTCTGATTGGCCTTCCTTTAATTGAGTAAGAAGACTTCTACTCTGCTGGTAAGAAGACTTCACTCTGCTGGTAAGAAGACTTCACTCTGCTGGTAAGAAGACTTCTACTCTGCTGTCTTTACTCAGCTGACTTTACACAGCTGCTGTTTCTTCTCAGATGCTGTCTTTACTCTGCTGTCTTTTCTCAGCTGCTGTCTTTACTGTGCTGTCTTTACTCAGCTGGTTGTAAGATGACTTCTACTCAGCTTGTAAGAAGACTTCTACCCTGCTGGTAAGAAGACTTCTACTCATCTTACTCTTACTCTTCTTATCCTATAAGATGAGTTCAACTCATCTTATCAGGAGACTTCTGGTCTTGGTCTTCTCTTCTCTTCATGAGCATTTGCATGTCTTCTCTTTTAACCAGAGTCCTATCTATTACAAGATGTATAATAAAGTTGTCTATACAATACAACTTATCCTATTACATGTTTGATTTGGTTTATCAAAACTAAACTAAGGATATTCATATCCCAACAAAGACAAAGTCTTACAAGCCGTTTATTACCCAAATAAGGACATGTCACTATCAAGAATCTGTCTTCCAGTTTGAAGAACTCAAGGAAGACATTTATAGCAAATTGGGGCTGCCTCTCCAACGGGCAAATCTCCATTTTGTCTATAAATACAAGGAGTGTGAAGACCATTGAAGCACCTCAACCTTGACAAGAATATCCAACTATCCTACAAGTCAAAGTGCTTTCAAAGCTGTCAAAGACTATCTTAGTCTTCAAACACTTCTTCTAAGCTGAACCCAATTGTATATCCATACATAAGCTTAGAGAGATATCCTATCCTTATACCTTGATCTTCATTGTAAAGGATATCTCATTAGTTGGAACCTTACTTCAATCCTTACCCCTTTCAAGTGAGAAAGTGAGAAGGTTGTAGTAGTAGAAGTGGTAGGAGCTGACTGTTGAGAGAAGAACAGTTCAGTTCTGAGTTGAGAAGAGGGTACTAGGACTCTAGACATCCTAGGGATCAATTCACCAAGGAGTGGTGTTATTGATCAAGTGCACCTTGGCACTATAAAACAAGTTAATTCCAAGAGTGAAGGAATTATCCTGTTAAATCAGGGAAAGTGGATGTAGGAGCTTGAGTCTCTGAACCACTATAAACTCTTGTGTTGATTTACCTTACAAAGTACTTACATTCATTCATTACTGCACACAAAACTGATCTTTCAAAAGATACATATTCAAAGATTGTGCAAAACTGATTTGGACAAGTTCCCTGAAACTAAACTGGACTGCATTGGATTGACAAAGTGATTTCAGAAACTTAAGGAGTCTAAACTTAAAGGGCCAACCACTATTCCGCACATATAACTCCCCTAGATAGTTATTCAACTAAGTACTCAATAGTACTTAGTGGTTTGATTATCTTAGAAGAGTTAATCATCTTCAGCAGAGTTGTCCAAGACAACCTTGCTGAGCTCTGGTTTGATCATTAGTTGAAAAGATTTGCATACAAGTGTATTCCCCCCCCCCCCCCCATACACTTGTTATATACTCCTTTCAGGACCAACATGTAAGGTCTTGAGACCATTTATGACTTTTGCTTTGTGATTTTTGCATGGATTCATATTTTGCTTAATGTATTTTGTGGCTTCACCGGAGCTCTTTTTCCCTCTCTACGGGTTTCCCCTCTGGGGTTTTTCCGTAAAGAGGTTTTTAATGAGACCGGTGTAGGTTATCTATGGCCTATGTTGAAAATTGACAATAAATCAATGAAGTCTTATCCCTTTTTGAAGAAAGAATTGTTCAGAATTATTGTGTCTTGATTATCTTTTCCATATTTGAATATGCGATATATGAGTACAAGAAATAGCGAGTGAAAAACACTCAAAGGCCTAGAGGCCGAGGTGCTCCAGAGAGCCCTCGTCCTACTTGAGACCCAAGAGGGTTACTGAAATAAGAAGATTTTATGAATTAAAATCTTTTAAGAATTCGAGTGAGAAACACTCAGAGGCCTAGAGGCCGAGGTGCTCCAGAGAGCCCTCATCCTACTTGAGACCCAAGAGGGTTACTGAAATAAGAAGATTTTATGAATTAAAATCTTTTAAGAATTTGAGTGAGAAACACTCAAAGGCCTAGAGGCCGAGGAGCTCCAGAGAGCCCTCATCCTACTTGAGACCCAAGAGGGTTACTGAAATAAGAAGATTTTATGAATTAAAATCTTTTAAGAATTTGAGTGAGAAACACTCAGAGGCCGAGGTGCTCCAGAGAGCCCTCATCCTACTTGAGACCCAAGAGGGTTACTGAAATAAGAAGATTTTATGAATTAAAATCTTTCAAGAATTTGAGTGAGAAACACTCAAAGGCCTAGAGGCCGAGGTGCTCCAGAGAGCCCTCATCCTACTTGAGACCCAAGAGGGTTACTGAAATAAGAAGATTTTATGAATTAAAATCTTTTAAGAATTTGAGTGAGAAACACTCAAAGGCTTAAAGGCCGAGGTGCTCCAGAGAGCCCTCATCCTACTTGAGACCCAAGAGGATTATTGAAATGAGAAGATTTTATGAATCAAAATCTTTTAAGAGTTCGAGTGAGAAACACTCAGAGGCCTAGTGGCCGAGGTGCTCCAGAAAGCCCTCACCATGCTTGAAAATTACAAAGACTAGATAATGAAAAGGATAGATTTTATGATTCAGGAACCAAGAGAAGAGGGAGGATGTCTCCCCATAACCAAGCCAATTGAAATCAAAAGATAGGACAACCAAGAGACGACTCCAACGTAGCCTCCAACATATTCATTGTTGGTCTTATAAGTTATTCATGCAAACAGAGAAGAAAAAGCACGCCAACAAGCAATATCAAGCCAATACGATCACTACAAAAGCCCCCACATATCCAGGAGTGTGGGGTCCCCTACGAAGTATGTAGACAAGTATTATGAGCAGAAAATGAAAAGAGTGCAGCAAAACCAAAGAAAAGTAAATTGTTCATTGTGGCCACCGGAAATATGAAATCTAAACTGTTTTTTCAGCAGCAGCTTCCTCGGCAACAGCCCCCTCGACCTCAACTCCTTCAATTCCTCTAGCAGCGCCCTCCTCTTCAGCGACATGGTTGCTAGATCCTCAGCCCTCCTCTGGACCCTCTGTACCTTTCACGGTATCTTCAACGCCTGTCCCTCCATCTACCTTTGTTACCATCTCTGGAGCAGAAGCATAAGGATAAACTAGACGCTCCAGGGGCTTTAGCTCAGCCATGCTCACCTTAGCAGCCTGCAACTTGGTGATGGCCTGATTCATGCCGGGCAACCACCAAGGACTGTCGGGGCTCTCCTTAGGATCCCCCAAGAATTTTGGAGGAGTAGCAAGTTGGTCCAGGTGGAACTCACGAGAGTAGGTCCCATCAAACCCCGGAGCTGAGTGTTCGGCCACAGCATTGCTGAAGCCATGGTCGATGAAATGAGGGATATGGGGCCCCATGGCGCATAAGAAGCTCGAGCTCTTTAGGAAGCCGGACAGCCACTGAGTATGGAGGGTCCCCAAGAACTCTTGACCCAAGGAGGAAGTGAATAGAGACTTAATGCAAGCCTGCACTCCGACGTCTGGTAGCTCGCGTTCCATCCGTCCCACCTCCTGCACCAGATACTTAATCCGGGCTGCATCCTGCTTGCTTTGAGTCTGTAGAAGAGATAATTCCTCAGCCAGAGCTTGAGCTCGTTTATGAGCCTTATCTTTCTCCGTAGTAATCCCTTTGAGAGTTGACTGGAGAGAAGATGCTTCAGCTCGGAGAAGTTCAAGCTCAGCCACCATCTCAACGCCTTGGTCGAGTATCTTAGTATAGATAAGACCAAACTACAAAAGGAAAAGAAACAATGTTTAGGATGTGAAGAAGGCAGAGATCTAAAAATAATAGAAAGTACCTCGGAAAAAAGACGAGCCCCCTGGAGCAGTAGATCTTCAGGAAGAGGCGTGTCGGATAACTCAGCGTTGGGAGGAGCAGGGCATCGGTCGATAAGACGGTGGAGAGGCTCGTACACAGTAGGAGGGGGAGATTCCTTCTCAGCACGGGTCCCTTTTCCCTTCTTCTTCTTAGAAGTACCACAGTCAGAAAAGAAGGCGTTGGCAGCTGATCGGGTTCTCCTAGCAACTGAACCAGGAACTTGAGTGGATGAACCGGGGAGAGGAGGAACTTTTGAAGGGCTCCCTGGAGCCGGGGTCTTTGCTGAGCTCTCGAGAGCAGGAGACAGAGGAGCTTTTGGAGGATCTTCTGGAGCGGATAATAAAGGGGTCTTCACTATACTGAGAGCAGGGGCATCCCGTGAGATGTGAGTTAGCCAACTCATTGCTGCAAATAATCAAGAAGATGTTCAGAATGTAGAAAAATAGCCACATACGGGAAATAAGAAACAAGGATAAAAGATTTTTTACCATCTCGAGAATCTAAAGGGAAGTCTTGAGGGCAAAAGCCAAAGTGGGAGAGGATGCGAGGATTTTTACAAATACCAGGGATATCGAAGTAGTTATGCCGATGGATATGAGTATTGAGATCAGTCATAATAGTGTAATTCCTGGGTTGTGGAATAACCAATCCCCGTAAGGAAATGACCAATCGATGGGGTTTGTAACGAAAAAATAATAATCTCGCCAGGATGAGTCTTCTTCATGGAGTTTTTTCAGAAACTTACAAACACGAGACCTTCGCCCACTAACATAAAAGAAGCCATCGTTCACTTTACAAGAATATTGGCTCAAAAACAGTTCGGCAGATGGATCACCCCCATTCCCCTTCACCAGGATAAAAAAGCCTATCATAGTACGGATAGCATTCGGAGTAAATTGGTTAAGAGGGATCTGCATGCGAGTCGATATGGCAGCCAAATAAGGATGAATCGGAAATCGTAGCCCTGCCCTAAGCTAAGCTTCAAAAAAAGCAAGAGTCCCGGGTTGGGAGAGATCTGGGCGTTCGTTTGAGCGAGGAGCGCGAAAGGTATATTCCGATGGAAAACCATAAGCATGAGTAAGGCTAACTAGATGAGTATGGTCGATTTGAGATGAAGGGGAAATCTTATTCTCTGGACTCCCCATCACAGAGGGAGTCGATTCAGAAGAGTTTGGGCTAAGATTTTCAGGCGGAGAAAGAGGGCTTGACATCGAGTTACAGTGCTAATAAAAGTGGAAAGAACAGAAAAAAAGAAGATAGCTGGGTTACCTTGATTAAGAGGACTACAGAATCGGTCGGGGCGGCCGGCGACGGCGAAAACTCGGAAGAAGAACACCGAAGAAGAAAGATGAAGACGATATAAGACTTTTGGGAGGAAATGAAATTTGAAAAAGGGAAGAAGAAAAGAAAGGTGGTTGTGTGGAGTAAATGAGAGAAGATATGGGGAGGAATCGAGAACTTTTCTCGGGAGAATAACATAGGAGAGAGAAAAGCGATCGCGTGGGACCTACGCGTGGAAACCGAAAAGTCTCCTTAGCTGGAGGCGGGAAAAGCCTTCGGAGAAGGACATATTTTAAAACTTCCTCTCCAAAGCAGGAATGATACACGTATCTCCCGAAGGACCCTTGAATTAAATTCTGGGAAATTTCTCTACTCTCCCAAAAGATGTCCACCTTTTACGAGAGTAGGGGGAGTAGATGATGCGGCCTAAAAATGTCACCTAATAAGAAGTCGACACGTGTATAGGGGATAAGATAAAAGTGGAAGGATCAGATTATGTAATACTCTCTGATGGGAAATCCTCTCTGGAGATCCCTTTGGAAGGAGCTTCGGCTGAAAAGAAGCTTCCAGAAGAATTAGTTTTGATGAAAGGTCGTGAGCCTTGAATGTAGGGAGGTTCCGCCATTTTCGGCTTAGACTTGATGAAAGGTAGACCTTATCCTCCTTTATCTTGGGAACCAAGTCAAGTGAGAGGGAATGCGGCCGAGTCTTCGGGAAGTGGAGAAAAGAGAAGGCTTCGTCCACTCCGCAGGGCCGAGTCTTATGGGCAGCTCCGAAAAAGGAGGAAGACTTGACTTCCTCTCGAGGGAGGATTCCTATAAATGGGTAAATCCAAGGAGATTTCCAGGTTAGACACTATTACTTTACAAACTTGATATACTGAACGAAAAATACCTTTTTGATATTCTTTGAGAACTGAATTGATACATCAAGGATCTCGAGATCCTTGGGAGATTTTCATAAGCCCTATACTGACTTAGGCATCGGAGTGTCCACGCCGGATCCCCCTCCGGCGTGCTCTTTGCAGGTTCTTGAAGATTTCGAGTAAAGGCAGCATACTTGGAGTGATTGTACGTGTTCGAAGAGTGGGACATCCAATCCAGAGGACACGCAATCCTCTCGTGCAAATTTTGGCACATCACTAATAAACTAATACTTCTTGTTCAATTTTATTATTTTTATTTTTCTATTTATATATTTAAATTATTATTACTTTAACAATTATATTTATAAATAAACTCCACAAGATCACTTTATATCCTCAACATATCTATAGTATATATAAAATAATTAATATTTATTAAAATTCGTGTACAAACAAATAAACACAATAAAAAAAATATTAAGTCTCGGCATAACGAATATTGATTAAATTTGAATGCCATTATGAGACGCATCTCAAATTTGAAACTTAATTCTTTTTTATCGGTTAATCCATGATTAATTAACCTATATCCCAAAAGAAACAAGTTGACGTTATGTTAATGACGAACTAAATAAGGACGTACCAAAAGTCAGTCACATGTAACGAGGTTAATTATTATGGTATGATAGCGTGCATAAAGATAGAAAGAACAAACCACAATCCATATGTTAAAAATAATCTATATATCTGATGCGGCCTAAAAATGTCACCTAATAAGGAGTCGACACGTGTATAGGGGATAAGATAAAAGTGAAAGGATCAGATTATGTAATATGCTCTGAGGAGAAATCCTCTCGGGAGATCCCTTTGGAGGGAGCTTCAGCCAAAGAGAAGCTTCCAGAAGAATTACTTTTGGAGGAAGTTCGTGAGCCTTGAATGTAGGGAGGTTCCGCTATTTTCAGCTTGGACTCGATAGAAAGTGGACCTTATCCTCTATTATCTGGGGGAACCAAGTCAAAAAAGAAGAGACATGGCCGAGTCTTCGGGAAGTGGAGGAAAGGAGGCTTCGTCCACCCCGCAGGACCGAGTCTGGCGGGTAGTTCCGGAAAAGGAGGAAGGCTTGACTTCCTCTCCAGCCAACATCTCTATAAATAGGTAAAATCGAGGAGATTTCCAGGTTAGACTCTCGTACATTACGCATTGACTAAACTGAATACAATATACCTTTGGGAGATCTTTTAAGAACTGTTTTTCATATATCATGGATCCCGAGATCCTTGGGAGAGATTAATAAGCCCTATACTGACTTAGGCATCGGAGTGTCCACGCCGGACTTCCCTCCGGCGTGTTCTTTGCAGGTTCTTGAAGGTTTTGAACGAAGGCAACACACTTGAAGCAATTATTCGTGTTCGAAGAACAGGACGCTTAATCCCGAGGATATATAATCCTCTCGTGCAAATTTTGGCACATCAACTGGCGCCGTCTGTGGGAAAGAGTTGAAAGATTTTCTCACGAATTTCTACCTGTTTGAGCAAATGGGTGGCGGAGACAAAACATCTATTTCTGGAAAGAAAAATCTTTCGGGGGAGAATCCCCCTTTGCCGATTGATCCCCCACCAATGGGAGGCCGGGGGAAAAACCCAATCCATACTTCTTCTGGATCAAATCAGCCATTGGCGCCCACTCCAGATTTAGGTGACGAGAATCATCCTTTACCGGTCCGGGAGGGAATAACCGGGAATCTTGAAACCCCAGAGCCCCAGACCGCAGATCCTCAGCGAGAGGATATTCCAGACTCAGGGACACTCTTGATCTCTCCCGATCAATTGAACGCCCTCATCCAACAAGCTGTAGATAAAGACTTTGCAGATCAAAGGGACCAGATTCCCAAGGCTGCACCAGGGAATCCAGAGGTACCGCCCCATAGACCCCAGGATGAAGCACCTGGGACCTCCCAAGTGTTGTCTAAAGAGATGGGGATACGAGTGGAAGAGGATGATAAAGTGCCCTCGCGCGCGGAAAGAAGCATTCCCCTTCGAAGCACTAGAAGGAACGCAGAACCGGCACCCCGAGGGACAGAACCCCTTGAGACAGAAGAAAGCACTGATGATACCTACGGAGGGCCAGTTAGCGACCAGCTACAGGCTCTGCAGAAAGAGATGAAGGATATGAGGAGACAGATGGACAACCGAACCAGTAGATCCGCTCACACATCCGGATGCCAGTTCTCCCCTAACATATTATAGGATGAGTTACCATTCAATTTCAAGCCCCTTAACTTTGAATATGATGGTACGGCAGACCCTTACGAACACTTAGTAAGATTTGAAAACGCTGCGCTATTACATCGCTACGGAGAAGGAATTAAGTGCAGGGTGTTCCTGACCACCCTGGCCAAAGCAGCGCAGCAATGGTTCACTCAGTTAGAACCTAATACCATCCGATCCTGGGAAGAATTCAGTGAGTTATTTCTCCATCAATTAGCAAGTGCCCGGAGACAGCCAAGGGCCACCTTGACCCTCTTCAATCTGAGGCAGGGGGAGAGCGAAAGCTTAAGAGCTTTTCTCCGGAGGTTTAATCAGGCAGCTCTGGAGGTCCCTACAGCCTCTCCGGAGGTGAAAATCAACGCCCTCACTAACGGATTACGAGATGGAGATTTCTTTTCCTCCTTAGCTAAGAAGCCAGTTAAGAATTTTGATGAGCTGCTGCACAGGGCAGAGAAGTACCTCACTCTAGAGGAGGTCCGTAAGGCCAAAACGCTGGAGGCTAGGCCACCAGATCGAGAGAGAAGAAGGGAAGGTCCCTCCAGACGATCCAGCCCAGAGGTCCCTCGGACCTCTGGATCAACAAGAGATAGCAATCCCTCCGGAGGTCCCCGGTCTGGCCCTCGTGGGAGGTTCGAGAAATACACGCCCTGGAGGATTGAGCCTGCCGAAGTACTGGAGGTAGCCGGAGACCATCCAGACTTGAAATTCCCATATTCCAGAAATCGAGGACCTCAGAAGCCCAAGTCTGATCGATTCTGCCGATTCCACAATGAGTATGGGCATGATACAAATCAATGTTACCACTTGAAGGACGAAATTGAGAGGATGATCCAAGCGGGTCATCTAAAAGAATTTATATTCAGAGATAGGCAGGGCCCTCGAGGGCAGAAGCGGAAAGATCATGAAAGAAAACCAGAAGAGAAGGAAACCAGAGAGGTATCCGAGGATATGCCCCCTCCTCCACCGAAGAGAGGAGTAATCCACATGATAGTGGGTGGGCCAGCTGATGGAGATTCTTTTCGGAAGAGAAAGCAAAATGTCCGGGCTCTAAGAGCAGAGCAGGGGAGCCAGTTAAGAGAGGTGGGGCGCATGACGGAGACGCACAATATCCGGTTTGGCCCAGAAGATGTGAAGGGAATTAAGGAAGATCACAACGATGCTCTGGTGATCACTACGGACATAGCGGGGTTCGATGTTGCTCGAATCTTCGTAGATACGGGAAGTTCGGCCGACATCATGTTCTTTGAATGTTTTAAGAGAATGGAGTTGAGTGTGAAGTTGCGCCCTGTAGATACCTCTCTGTATGGTTTCTCCGGAGGGGCAATCCAACCTTTGGGGTCAGTGATGTTACAGGTAGGATTGGGAAACGCTCCAGCTCGGAAAGTCCATGTGGTGGAGTTCCTTATTGTAGATATTCCCTCGTCGTACAACGTGGTGATGGGACGACCCAGCCTGAATCTTTTTCAGGCAATCATCTCCACATTTCATATGAAGATGAAATTCCCTACAGCCACAGGGGTGGGAGAAGTGAGAGGAGACCAGTACCAAGTACGGAAGTGCTATGTAGAGTCCGTAAAGATGGCAGATAAAGCCCTAACTAGGGGCCTGGAGCGGATTAGAGGAGATGACCCTGAGGTCAAGAGGAAGAAAGTAGAGGGAGTGGCACCTGAGCAAGTAAATGTTAAGACAGACGAGGAACTAATGAGCGTGGAGCTCTTTCCAGGGAAACTCGGCTTTGTTACCAAAATAGGTACCCAACTGGGGCCTGAACTCACAGAGAAGGTAATATTTACATTACGTCGAAATTCCGATATATTTGCATTTTCTCCAACTGACATGACAGGAGTCCCTCCGGAGATAGCAATACATTGCCTTAATGTGGATCCAAAGGCAAGACCCGTAAAACAAAAACTACGAAATTTCGGGATTGAGAAGAATAACATTGTGAAAGAAGAAATCGAGAAGCTACTGAAAGCAGGACATGTAGTAGAAGTCCAATTCCCAGAATGGCTCTCCAATGCCGTGCTAGTGCCTAAAGGGGGAGGAAAATGGAGAATGTGCATAGATTTCAGGGACCTCAACAAGGCATGCCCTAAGGACCATTACCCGCTACCAAGAATAGACCAGCTAGTAGATGCAACTTCAGGCTTTGAGTTGCTGAGCATGATGGACGCATACCAAGGGTACCACCAAATCCAACTGAATCCTGCAGATGTCCCCAAAGTGTGCTTCATAGCAGCCTGTGGAACGTTCGGATATGTTCGGATGCCATTTGGATTAATCAATGCCGGAGCAACTTATCAGAGGATGGTCGATGTTGTCTTTCGAAAACAGCTAGGGAGAAACATGGAGATATATGTAGATGATATGTTGGCTAAAAGTGTGAAAGCAGATCAACATATAGAGGATTTGGAAGAAATTTTCCAGGTAATTCGAGAAAATTGCATCAAGTTGAACCCAGCCAAATGCTCTTTTGGAGTAAAATCAGGGAAGTTCCTGGGATATATGGCCACTCAAAGAGGTATAGAGGTGAATCCAGCCAAGGTGAAGGCTGTACTGGACATGCAGCCACCAAGAAACATAAAGGAGCTCCAGACACTCAATGGGAGGATTACAGCGTTGAGCAGATTCATAGCCAGGTCTGCTGAAAAGAGCCATCCCTTCTTTAAAATTCTTAAGAAAGGGACCAAGTTTGAATGGAGCGAAACATGCCAAAAGGCCTTTGAAGACCTGAAGCACCATTTGTCTCAGTTGCCGAAACTGACGAAGCCTTCTCCAGGAGATACCCTCATTTTGTATCTCTCCGTAGGGGAATTCTCACTAAGCACTGCTTTAGTCAAAGAAGAGGGATCTCTGCAGCACCCTATTTATTATGTCAGTAAGGTCATTCAGGGGGCCGAAAATCGTTACTCAGAGATTGAGAAGGCTGCTCTGGCTGTGGTAGTTACAGCCCGGAGGCTGCGCCCTTATTTCCTTTCTTACAAAATATTGGTCCGCACTAATTACTTGTTGAAACAGGTTATAGGACGAGCAGACCTATCTGGAAGGATGGTGAAGTGGGCGATCGAGCTCCAAGAATATGACGTAGATTTCGAGCCACGGAAGTCTATAAAAGCTCAAGCTTTGTCAGATTTCATCCAAGAGTCGACTAAACCAGAAGAGGTCGAGGGATGGAAGGTGTATGTAGATGGCTCAGTGACCCTGAGCGGATGTGGAGCAGGGATTGTGTTGACAGGCCCTCGAGGAGAGGACCTACAATTCGCAGTAAGGTTTCAATTCATGACCTCAAATAATGGAGCAGAGTACGAAGCTTTGATCAGAGGGATGGAGATGGCATTGGAATTGGGAGCTCCAAAGGTAACTCTACACTCAGACTCCCAATTAGTTGTTCAGCAGGTGAATGGAGAATATGTAGCCAAAGATAGCAGGATGGCTGCTTATTTGGAACGTGCCAAAGCGGTGATGAGCAAATTCCAAGAGTGCGAGGTAGTCCAGATACCTCGAGAGAAGAACATGCAGGAGGATAGTCTTTCCAAACTCGCTAGCTCCACAGAGTTTGATGGACAGGGAACAGTAACTCTAGTAGTTGCGGAAAGAGAGACTCTGGAGAACCCCATTGGCTCCATCGAAGAGGAAGACGATTGGAGAAGAGCTATATGGATAGAACTTACCAAGGGAGCAGATGCCCCTACCACCAGAGAGACCCGAGCCCTTCGGATCAAATATTGTATTATCGGGGGGCACTTATACAAGAAGTCGTTCACACACCCATATTTGAGGTGTATATCAACTAGAGAAGCTATGTACACACTTAGAGAGATCCATGAAGGTGATGCAGCCAGTCATGAAGGATACAAAGCAGTGGTGAAGAAAGTTTTAAGGGCTGGGTTATACTGGCCCTCTATGACAAAAGATGCCAGAGAATTTGTGAGGAAATGCGTCAAGTGTCAGAAAAATGCTCCATTGATAAGGACCCCTGCGGAAGAGATGGGAGTAATGCACTCTCCCTGTCCCTTCGCTAAGTGGGGAATTGACTTGGTAGGACCCTTCCCTCCAGCCTCCGGAGGGAGAAAATTTCTAATAGTAGCAGTGGACTATTTTAGCAAATGGGTGGAAGCTGCTCCCCTGGCTACGATAGATGAAGAAAATGTGATTAAATTCTTGAAGAAACAAATCTGCTGTAGATTCGGAGTACCCAGAATATTGGTCTCCGATAATGGAACACAGTTTAATGGCGAGAACGTGCGAGGATGGTGTGCAAGATTGAACATAATACAGAGATTCACTTCTGTAGCTCATCCTCAAGCTAACGGACAGGTGGAGGTTACTAATCGAACAATAGTAGATGGAATTCGAACTAGGTTGACAAAGATAGGAGGAGGATGGGTAAACGAGTTAGATAATGTGTTATGGTCATATAGGACTAGCCCGAAGACAATAACTGGAGAGTCCCCATTTCAGCTGGTCTACGGAGCGACGGCGGTGATACCTCCAGAGGCCGTTTTACGATCGCACCGAGTTGCCCAATTTGAAGAACATCAGAATGAAAGATTGATGAGAGAAGCTCTAGATTTGATGGAAGAAGAAAGAGAGATGGTCAGGGTACGTGTGGAAAGATATAAAAGCAGAATTAAAGCTGCATATGATCGAAGGGTGATCCCGAGGTCCTTCAGAGCAGGGGACCTGGTGCTGAGAAGAGCGGACGCCCTGAAAAATACAGGAAAGCTGGAGCCCAACTGGGAGGGACCCTATAAGATCACACAGGTGCTGAAAGGAGGAGCATACAGACTGCAGAGCATGGAGGGGGTTGACATAGCTAGACCCTGGAACGTTTGCCATTTGAAGAGATTCTTTATTTGAAGACAGTGTAAGGTCTTGAGACCGTCTATAATTTTTGTTTTATGATTTTTTGCATTGATCCGTACTTTGCTTGGTGTATTTTGTGGCTTCACCGGAGCTCTTTTTCCCTCTCTACGGGTTTCCCCTTTGGGGTTTTTCCGTAAAGAGGTTTTTAATGAGACCGGCGTAGGTTATCTATGGCCTATGTTGAAAATTAACAATAAAGCAATGAAGCCTTATCCTTTTTTGAAGAAAGAATTATTCATAATTATTATGTCTTGGTTATCTTTCTCATATTTGAACATGCGACGTATGAATATAACTATAACAAGAGTGAGAAACACTCGAAGGCCTAGAGGCCGAGGCGCTCCAGAGAGCCCTCACTTCACTTGAGACCCAAGTGGGTTACTGAAATGAGAGGATTTTACGAATTAAAATCTTTTAAGAATAAGAGTGAGAGACGCTCAAAGGCCTAGAGGCCGAGGTGCTCCAGAGAGCCCTCACTTTACTTGAGACCCAAGTGGGTTACTGAAATGAGAGGATTTTACGAATTAAAATCTTTTAAGAATAAGAGTGAGAGACGCTCAAAGGCCTAGAGGCCGAGGTGCTCCAGAGAGCCCTCACTTCACTTGAGACCCAAGTGGGTTACTGAAATGAGAGGATTTTACGAATTAAAATCTTTTAAGAATAAGAGTGAGAGACACTCAAAGGCCTAGAGGCCGAGGTGCTCCAGAGAGCCCTCACTTCACTTGAGACCCAAGTGGGTTACTGAAATGAGAGGATTTTACGAATTAAAATCTTTTAAGAATAAGAGTGAGAGACACTCAAAGGCCTAGAGGCCGAGGTGCTCCAGAGAGCCCTCACTTCACTTGAGACCCAAGTGGGTTACTGAAATGAGAAGATTTTACGAATTAAAATCTTTTAAGAATAAGAGTGAGAGACACTCAAAGGCCTAGAGGCCGAGGTGCTCCAGAGAGCCCTCACTTTACTTGAGACCCAAGTGGGTTACTAAAATGAAAAGATTTTGTGAATTAAGATCTTTTTAGGAATAAGAGAGTAAGAAATACGTAGAGGCTCAGAAAACCGAAAGACTTCCAGAAAGCCCTAACCATGCTTGAGAATTACAAAGAAGAGAAGAGGGAGGATGACCTCCCACAACCAAGCCACCCGAAATAAAAAACAAAAAACCGTACAGTCAAGGAGTGGTTTCAACGTAACCTACAAGACCAACAAAAGGAGGGAAGGAAAAGCCGCACCTCCAACACATTCTTTGCTGGTCTTGTAAGTTACTCATGCACGAAAAAGAAAGACAACAAAAACATCCAACACCAAGCTAATACAACTACTGCAAAAAAGCCCCCACATATCCGGGAGTGTGGGGTCCCCTACAAAGTATGGAGAGCAAGTAGTATGAGCAGAAAGTAAAGAGTGTAGCAAAACAACAGAAAAATAAATTGTTTGATGTGATCATAAAAATGTGAAACTTAAACTGTTTTCTCAACAGCATCCCCTTCAGCAACAGCCCCCTCGACCTCAACTCCTTCGACAATGCCACATTCGGAAAACATTCTCCCTAGTTCCCTTATCAGCACGGGTAACTTTCCCCTTCTTCTTCTTAGATGTACCACATTCGGAAAAAAATGCATTGGCAGAGGAACGGGTTCTCTTGCCAACTGAGCCTGGGACCTGAGTAGAGGAACTAGGGAGAAGAGGAATCTTCGAAGAACCCTCTGGAGCCGGAGTCTTTGCAGAGCTCTCGAGAGCGGGAGACGGAGGAGCCTTTGGAATATCTTCTGGAGCGGATAACACAGGGGTCTTCACTATGCTGAGAGCAGGGGCATCTCGGGAGATATGAGTCAACTAACTCATTGCTACAAATAATCAAGAAAATTTTCAGAACTCAGAAAAACAGCCACATGCAAGAAATAAAATATATCAATAGAAGATTTTTTACCATCTCGGGAACCTAAGGGAAAATCTTGAGGGCAAAAGCCGAAGTGGGAGAGGATGCGAGGATTGTTGCAAATGGCAATAACATCGAAATAGTCGTGCAAACGGGTATGAGTGTTGAGATTGTTCATAATAGTGAGATTGGAAACAGAGTAAGCTTTCAGGGGAGGAGGAATCACTCCGGGATTTTGGAATAACCAATCCCCGTGAGGAAATGGCCAATCGGTAGGGCTGGTAGCAAAGAAATAGTAATCTCGCCAAGATGAGTCTTCCTCATGGAGTTTTTTCAGAAATTTACAAACACGAGACCTTCGCCCACTAACATAGAAAAAACCATCATTCACCTTACATGAGTGTTGGCTCAGAAATAGTTCGGCAGATGGGTCACCCCCATTCCCCTTCACCAAGATGTAAAAACCTATCATGGTACGGATAGCATTCGGAGTAAACTGGTTAAGAGGGATCTGCATGCGGGTGGATATGGCAGCCAGATAAGGATGAATCGGAAACCGTAGTCCGGCCCTAAGATGGGCTTCGAAAAAAGCAAGGGTCCGAGGCTGGGGAATATCTGGGCGTTCATCGGAGCGAGGAGCACGAAAGGCGTACTCCGATGGAAAGCCATAGGCGTGAGCAAGGTCAACTAGGTGAGTATGGTCGATTTGGGAAGCGGGGGAAATCCTATTCTCTGGACTCCCCATTAGAGAGGGAGTCGCTTCAGAGGAATTTTGGCTGGCAGCTTCCGGCGGAGAGGGAGGATTTGACATCGATTTACAATGTTAATAAAAGAAGAACAAAAGAATAGCTGGGTTACCTTGAAGTAGAAGGGCTATGGAATCAGACGAGGTGGTTGACGACAGCAGAGACTCGAGGTGAAGAACACCGGAGAAGAAGGATGAAGACGATGAGAAATCTTTGGGAGGAGTGAAATTTGAAAAGCAAAGAGAGAAAAAGGAGATGGTTGCGTGAAGTAAATGAGGAAAGATAGGGGGAAAACTCGAGGGTTTTCCTCGGGAAAATAACAGAAGAGAGAGAAAGGTGATCGCGTGGAGTCCACGCGCGGAAGCCGAAAAGTCTCCCAGAATTGGAGGCGGGAAAGCCCTTGGAGAAGGACGTTTTTGAAACTTCCTCTCCAAAGCAGGGAAGATACACGTTTCTCCAGGAGGACCTTTGTAACAAGTTCTAGGAAAAATTTTCTACTCTCACAAAAGATGTCTCCCTTTTACGAGAGTAGGGGGGAGTAGATGATGCGGCCTAAAAATGTCACCTAATAAGGAGTCGACACGTGTATAGGGGATAAGATAAAAGTGAAAGGATCAGATTATGTAATATGCTCTGAGGAGAAATCCTCTCGGGAGATCCCTTTGGAGGGAGCTTCAGCCAAAGAGAAGCTTCCAGAAGAATTACTTTTGGAGGAAGTTCGTGAGCCTTGAATGTAGGGAGGTTCCGCTATTTTCGGCTTGGACTCGATAGAAAGTGGACCTTATCCTCTATTATCTGGGGGAACCGAGTCAAAAAAGAAGAGATATGGCCGAGTCTTCGGGAAGTGGAGGAAAGGAGGTTTCGTCCACTCCGCAGGACCGAGTCTGGCGGGTAGTTCCGGAAAAGGAGGAAGGCTTGACTTCCTCTCCAGCCAACATCTCTATAAATAGGTAAAATCGAGGAGATTTCCAGGTTAGACTCTCGTACATTACGCATTGACTAAACTGAATACAATATACCTTTGGGAGATCTTTTAAGAACTGTTTTTCATATATCAAGGATCACGAGATCCTTGGGAGAGATTAATAAGCCCTATACTGACTTAGGCATCGGAGTGTCCACGCCGGACTTCCCTCCGGCGTGTTCTTTGCAGGTTCTTGAAGGTTTTGAACGAAGGCAACACACTTGAAGCAATTATTCGTGTTCGAAGAACAGGACGCTTAATCCCGAGGATATATAATCCTCTCGTGCAAATTTTGGCACATCAATATCTTTTTTTAAATTCACTTTACATATTATTTCCCACTTTATAATTTCATTATTTTTACTTTTTTTTTAATTGTTTAATTTTACACAAAAACTTGTATCCAATATATACATGAAATATTGACCAATTAAGATAAATTTAGGTCAAAATTCGTAGATCAAACGTGAGTCAACGGGGGTTAACCTTAATTAAAATATATTTTTTCGTTCTCAAATATTATTTACTACATGATCAAAACTATATTACTGTACTATAGAACCAAAATTTTATCACTACAAGGCGAAAAGTGTATTACTACAAATTCAAAAATATTCTGAACACTTGTTTTCTTTGGGCAAAATTACTAGAATATTTTTTAATTAAAAAATATTTTGCTAGTACATGACTAAAACCATGTTACTACAAGCCCAACATGTTATCACTACAAGGTCAAAAGTGTATTACTACATATCTAAAAATATTCTGGACACCTAGTTTTTTTGGTGAATTTGTCAGAATATTTTTAGACATATAGTAGTAAACTTTTGGTCTTGTGGTGGTAATACTTTGGCCTTGTAGTAATAATACATTCACTTGTTTGCGACCAGCGAATTTTTTTGGACAACCCGGATCCGGGTTAATGACCCGCGAATTTTTTTAAATTGTCTTAATTAGACATATTTCATGTGTGAAATATTTCACACATTTCCCTTAATTTTATTATTCTTTTTTTAAATAATAGTAATATGCATTCTACTTTATTTTCACCATTCAATCATTATGTATTAATTTAAATTGTCACTCGTTTTGTTCATAAACAATTACTCTTATTTTATATATAAGTGAACCCTATAATATCTGACCATACCCACAATATATTTACCTTATACTGTATATAAATTAATCTATTTGAAGAAATTGACATAATGAATTTTAACGGAGAGAGTATATTAATATTTTTTAATAATACAAGTAGTATTTATTGGTTATGATATTGGTCAATGTCGAATGGTTATCTATGTGGTCGAACTCTTACCCGAAGGGCCTCAAAAGAGTTGTATCAGACCACTACCCATTTTTTATAGAAATCAACGCTTATGATTGGAGCCTGAAACCATTTAGATGTGTAAACGCATGGATTAATCACCTGAAATTTAAGAATTTTGTCTCAAAAAAATGGGGCAGTTATGAGATGAACGGAATGGGCAACTTCGCCTTAAAGGAAAAAATGAACGCCTTAAAGGAAGACTCAAGCTAGGTGTGGAATAAGGACATCTTTGGGTCCATCGATACAAGAATTGAAAACCACGGGGAGAAAATAGCTAAACTCAACATAGTTGATGAAGTCATTGGACTAGATGAACATGAAATTATGCGACAAAATGAGACTACTACTACACTGTTTAGAGATTTGAAACAAAAGAACTCGTTATTCCAACGGAAATCCAAATGTAAATGGCTTCTCGAGGGAGACGTGAATTATAGGTTGTTCCATGTATGGAAGTATGCAACAAATGGCAAGAAGAGGTTATAGTGGTGAAAAAATGGATTTTTGATCATTTTAAAGCACATTACAGGTAAGACGTCACATCAAGACCCAATATAAACACAACTAGAGATGGCAATTTCAATCCGGCCCACCCCGACCCATGCAATTTGGGTCACCCCGTCCCGGACCCATTTCGAAATGGAGCGGGTCCGGGTATCACCAACCCTCGACCCGTGACCCATTTTTATATTTTATTTTTTATATATATTATACATATAAATATAATATATCTTCAATATATTGCATGTAACATGTTTATTAATACATATAACAATAACGCACCTTCATATATATTTTTTAAGTTAATATAAATTGATAAAACATAATATCAAATAATTTATCTAAAAATTATATCAATATTAACCTCTTCATAATGTGAAAATAAATTTATAAACATGCTTCTAAGACTATTTTATTTATTTTTCAATACAAATCTAATTTTTTTTAAATATATTTATTATTTTTTTAAAAAATTATAATGGGTCACCCCGTGACCCGAATGGATCGGACCGACCCAGACCTGTATTGAAACGGGTCGTGTCCTGGTATCTAGGTACTCGACCCATTGTCATCCCTAGACACAACTTTCGTTAGAAAAAAGGTCTTAGAGAGCTGAAAATTTGATGCTCACTATAGAGTTTACAAAGGAGGAAGCTAAGGAGGTGGTATGCTCGTGTGAGAGTTTGAAAAGCCTAGGCCCTAATGACTTCAACTTCTTGTTTTTAAAAGAAGCCTGGAGAACCTTAAAACACGACTTCATGAAGATGTTGATCGATTTCCATAAAAATGGCAGGTTTGTGAAAGGTTTAACCCGTCTTTTATTACTCTGATTCCAAAAAAAAAACGCAAGAAGCATAAATGAAGTACCACCCTATATCACTCACCAATGTCATATACAAAATTTTATCAAAATGTCTAGCGAGCCGATTGAGTAAGGTTTTGGAGTCAATCATCTCAGAAAGTCAGAGCATTTTTATTGGAGAAATCTAATCATGGGAGTATATGAAATGAGGTAGAAGTTTCGAGTCTTAGTAATTTTAAAAGAAAAAAATTTAATTTTTTTTTTTTTGTAGTTCGTTAGTGGCCCGTTTAATCTGTGGCCGGCTAGGGTTAGGATTAGGTCTCAACTATTAATGAACCGGTTAAGAACGAACCGGATAAGGCCCTAGACCGTTTAGCCCGTGGTCCTATAGAGCTCGGGCTAGCCCGATAAACATCTCTATAAAAAAAACTACAGAATAGTGAATTTAAAGTATTTAAGTATGATAATAATCACAAGTTGTGACGCGAGTCATAATGTACGACATTTGTTACCTTCTAGATCGAGGGCACACAATTTATGACCCGATGATAATAGACGTGTGTTTAAATCAGTTACTCCCTCCGTCCCAATGAAAGCTACTCAACTTTCCTTTTTCATACGTCCCAATGAAAATTATCCATTCCTTTTTTGGTAACTATTCTCTCTCACATTTAATTTTATTCGTTTCTCTCAATCACATCACCTCTAATACATCTACTTATTATATTAATATTTTTTTATCTCCCTGTTCGAAGTTCTTGGGGAGTGTTAGGAATTAATATATAAGAATTAATTCTCGCGGGTACGTCACATACACCCACTACTGTATTACATAATTTGGTTGAAAAGGATAGTTCTATTGCTGCTTCTCTGAACTCTTTGCAGACAAACACACCCTTGGGTGATCAGAGGGAGACATCTCATGGAAAGATGCCTATGATTGATCAAGTTTCTGCCCCGAGGCAGATTGGCGCTAATGATGCCGGACGGGGTGCTCACTCACATCCCTCCGGCCCACAGGGTACGTACAATCTCCGTAGTGATTTCCCTGCATTATTTCACATTTCTGGTACTGCTTCGTCCTCCGTTCCTCCACAGGTACGGATCTAGCCCGAAATCTCATATGCTAGAGCTACAGCCAGAATGAGCCCTGGAACCACACAACCACCTTCAGCTTTTCCCGCCTCCATGAGGTCGGTTCGTGATGGTGATGAGTTTGTGGTTCGTATTGACGAGAGCATCTTTGAAAAGAGGGTCTCGTTGTTTACCAATACTGTTATTGATCGGGTTACCATCCAGTCTGGGGATAAGCCGTACAACCACGCTAGCCTTCTAGAGCAACTCAGAATCACATGGCAGCTTCACGACATTACTGTGAGCCCTATGGGAAAAGGATTTTATGAGGTCGGTTTCTCCACTTTAGAGGATAGGGATATGGTTTTCAAGACTAGATCATGGCATTTGCAGCCAGGGGCCATCCACCTTATCAAATGGACCCCTGACTTCGACCCTAACACGTACAGATCGTCTTTGGCTCAAGTTTGGATCCGCATCTCGAGTCTCCCGAGGGTTTATTGGGACCCCCTGATATTGGAGGCATTAGCTTCTGCTGTTGGCATCTTGGTGAAAATCGATGAGCGCACCTTGAAAGGTACATTGGGGCACTATGCCAGATTGCTTGTGGAAGTGGACATGCACACACACCCCACTGACCGTATACGCTATGAGAGGGATGGACACAGTGCCTATGCATCTATCCACTACGAGTCACTCCCTGAGTTCTGCAATTCTTGTAAGATTGTGGGTCATTCTTTAGCTCTCTGTCGGAAAACAGCTAGACGCAGAGAGTGGAGAGCTTCAGTCCGTAGGAGTAGAAGTAAGGCTAGGACGGATACCAGATCCCAAGACACACCCACTGATGTTCCAACCTCTACTGTTGATACCACTCCTACACCGACCACTGCGCCATCAGTCTCTACTGTTGACACTACTCCTGCACGGACCGCTGAGCCATCAGTCACCATAGGGAACTCCTACGAGGTTCTTTCTGAGGAACATGTGGATACAGACCCTCAGCCGGAGGGTGATGCTTCAGGCGACGATCCTTTTTTAGACAACAAAACTGAGACTGATACTCCTGAGGTAAACATGAGTATAAGACGGTTTGCCCGTGCTGTTGGAACGCGCCGGCGAAGGCGGTCCATCACCGGGATCGTTGTCAGATGCCAAACGTATAAATAACGAATTAAAACCTAAACATGCATCTAAAGCAGAATTTAGATTCGTTACCCTTGAAGATCGAGACGTTGATTCCAATCTACGGATCTTCTAGCCTCTCTCCCAACCTCGCTCGAACACCGGGTGACGGCGCGCTATCAAACGTGGAGAAGGTGCCTCAGTTTCGTCTCCTTGAAACCCTAGACATTTTTCTCAATTTCGTGTGTGCTAGGGTTTCAAAATTATTTTGAGGCTCCTATTTATAATCTCCATAAGTTCATGGGCCAGACTAGGGATCCATTAGAAGGTATATGGTTTGGGCTTCTTACAGGCCCAAATACTCTTATGTTCAGCCCAGACCATATAATTTGGCCCGAGAACATTAATTCATTCCACTAGAGAATTAATGTTGCACTCCCGTCCTATCCCGAACTGAATCAGGGCTTTTATTAGACTTTATAATTCCCCGTGTTTAAGATATCGCACGTCCATTAATTATTAAAGCTTCTGACTTATTTAAATAATTAATTTCTATAATTCCTTGAGTAGTACCACTCAACCTTGTTGTCGTACGGATTAAATCCACCTGCAGGGTTTAATACGACAATCCTTTATGAGTTTCCTCAAGGAGACATCATCAGCCTGGAAGTACAGGACACGGTGCCCTAATGCCAATAAGTAGACATCATGCGAGCGATGCCACTACCCAAAATACGGAGCGTGAAGAATCTACCAAGATTCTCACCTATGGTACATCAAAGTAGTGAACAAGCACCCCACACATCTAAATATCACACTTAGGGTTAAGAATCATAAAAGTCACCAAGACCTCTAGTTCTTCATAGCAGTCAGAACAGAAGAACATGTCTTATCTGTGATCCATTCAATACGCCACAGCGCACTAGTATAAACTAATGGCCAAGACAAACCACTAACAAGTTTACACTACAACTTAAACCAATAGTTTTGTCCATAACTATCTCAGTTGTGAATACTGTTTATATCTTACAAGGAACTAACAATGTGATCTTCTGTGTGACTACAAACCCACCACATCGTCTACAATTCAAGATAAGCAGACATACAAGTAATCACAAAGAATGCAATAATGTGAAAAACCATTTATTTCAGATAAAATGAAATCGAATATACGTCACAAAAGCCCACTAAAAGTTTGCTTTACAGTATACACCAACACGTGATGTGGCCCAGTACAGTACTTTCAGTGGGGAGCCCATTCCAGATGACCTAAGAACTATGGCCAGGGAGCCTTTTGTGGTAGAAGAGGAGGATCATGGCCCAGTAGAGATCTCCACTGCAGTTCGACAGACTGGCCTCTGGTCTGACGAAGATATCGACCAGCCGCCGATGCACGGCTCACCACAGAGGGACAGATGATTGTTTTGTCTTGGAACATTTGCGGGATAGGGAATGAGCAGTCGAGGACTGCTCTGTATGAGATCTGCCGCACTCATGACCCTGACTGAGTTGCCATCTACGAGCCGAAGGTTATGTTCTCTAGCCTTCCGCCTCATTATTTACGTTCCTTGAATTTAGTAGGGTTTGTTGTTAACTCTAGAGATACCTTGATACCTAATATTTGGGTTCTTTGTAAGTTTGTACATATCCTTACTTCTAGAGTCTGTCATATGTCGGAGCAGGTCATCTTGATTGAGACTAGGGATTCCACACCTGTTTGGTCTTTTGGTTTTACGCATGCTAGTAATTCATATATTACTCGTCGTCTACTTTGGGCTGATGTTTTAGCGTCTCCTGCCACGTGTCTTTGTGTTTTGGGTGATTTTAATGTTGTGACAGGAACACATGAGCGGAGTAGGGGTTCAGTGGCCACCCCTAGAGCTTCTCTGGACATCAGGGAGTTCCTGGATGAGTCGAATTTAGTTTATTTGGATACGGTTGGGGCCCAGTTCACTTGGGTGACTCGGAGTGGTCCTCGTGGTTACATGGCTGCTCAGTTGGATAGAGTTATATCTAATCAGGGTTTTTTGGATCTTTGGGCTGGTGTTGAGGTTATGGCTCTTCCTCGCCTCAAGTCAGATCATCATCCGTTGCTTCTTACAGTCAGATCAGATTGGGTTCAGGTCAGACGTCCCTTCAGATTTCTCAGTATGTGGTGCCAGCACGATTCCTTTAGAATTGTTGTGGTTACTTCTTGGACTCAGACGTTGGATCATCAGAATCCCATGGTCCGGATTATGTGGAAGTTGAAGAGACTCAAGTCTGCTCTGCGGGTTTGGAACAAGACGGTTTTTAGGAATGTGTTCACTCAGATTTAGACGGCCACTCGACATCTTGCAAATATTCAACATCGTATCGAGTTGGAAGGGGACTCAGAGGCCAAATTTGCGGAGGAGATTCGGGCTCAAGTCGATCTGAACAGACTGCTCTCTGCTAGACAAGAATTCTACACTCAGAGGAACAGATTACAGTGGCTGACTGATGGGGATAGGAACACTCGCTTCTTCCATATCTCCCAACGTATTAAGAACTCCAGGGGTAGCATTGCTTCGATGGTTGTTGATGGGGATCTCACCACGGACTTGGATACCATTAGTGCCCACGTGGTTGCCTACTACTCTCAATTGTTCGCTGATGATCCGTCTGCGTCATTTGATGCCTCCATTCTGGATAGTTTTGTGAACATTGTGGTGACCGCTGACCAGAACGAATTACTGTTGAGTGTTCCCTCGATTGAAGAGATTCGGCGTGCAGTCTTTGGAATGGATGCTTCGAGCGCTCCGGGACCAGATGGTTTTGGGGGATCCTTCTTTCAAAGTTGCTGGGACATTGTGGATCATAATGTGATAGCTGCTGTCAAACATTATTTCACTAGCAGGCTTCTGCCACCTGGGCTGAACGCGTGCTTCATGACATTGATTCCTAAGGTAGAGGAAGCCACTAGGGTAGAGGAGTTCATACCGATTGTGATGGGTAATTTCATCTTCAAAGTCATGACCAGGGTTTTGTCGTCGAGACTGGGTACTTTCATCAGCAGTTGCCTTTCTACTTATAAGTTTGGGTTTGTTCCGGGTAAGCGAATCCACACGTGTATTGCACTAGCCTCAGATGCCATTAATACCTTGGACTATCCGAGGATCCGTGGGTATATGGCGTTGAAGGTGGACATGGTTAAGGCATTCGACACGATCTCCTGGCAGTTTTTGGAGGCAGTTTTGGCTAGGATGGGGTTCAGAGCAAACTTCATTTCCATGGTCCGAGGAGTTTTGGACTCAGCTAGGATCTCGGTTCTCATTAATGGGGAGCCAAAAGGTTACTTTTCTTGTACGAGGGGTGTCCGTCAAGGTGATCCTTTGTCTCCATTATTATTTTGTATCGCGGAGGAGGCTCTTGGAAGATGGATTGATTGGGAGACAGACAGAGGTAGACTCCAGCCCATTCGTAATGTCCCCCGCTAACTCTTCTACACGGATGACATCATGATATTCTTACGGGCCACAGAGGCTAACGTAAGGAACCTGCACTCCATCTTGCAAGGGTATGGGAGACTGTCGGGTCAGATCTATAGTCCTCCGAAGTACAGGGTGTTCTTTGGGAGAGCTGTACCTCGGAGGCTGCGTCGTAGGACATTCAGAATTACTGGCATTGTTGAGGGTTCACTCCCCTTCACATACCTAGGGGTTCCATTCTTCTGCCGCAGTCCAAGGAAAGCGCATTTACAGCCCGTTGTAGATTCTGTCATAGCTAACTTTAGTAGGTAGAAGGGCAGCACTTTGTCCCTTGCCGGCCGTCGTTGCCTGATTAACTCAGTCATTACGGCCACTTTGGTACATTCGATGATGGTCTACAAATAGCCTAGTTCTTTGCTACGACAGGTGGAGTCAGCTATGAGGAACTTCCTTTGGAAGGAGATGTGAACCGCAAGAATGGAGCTTTTTCAATTTCTTGGCAGCGGGTCTGTGCCCCTTTAGGGGAAGGAGGTCTTGGGGTTCATTCTATCCGACTGGTGAATGCCTCATTTCTTTGTAAGCTGAGCTGGGATATTCTTCAAAACAAATCGCCAGATACGGAGCTCCTGCATCGAAGGCATTTTAATTCAGAGCACAAGCTGCAACCTTATGGTAGAGTCTCTTCTATTGGACCGAGCCTTCGTCCACATGTTACAAGACTTAGAGATGGCTCGAGGTGGCTGATTGGCAGAGAATCTCGTGTCAGCTTTTGGCATGACAATTGGCTCGGTTATACTATCTTTGAGAGGATGGGTCTACCTGATTGGTTCGCTTCTACCCTCACTTCCATGGTTGGAGATATCTTTTATGATGATTGCTGGAACTTTCCAAGGTGCTTTATCATGAGATTTACGGAGATTGTCAGGGACATCCTGCAGATCACGGTGCTTAGGGGACCTAACAAATGTATTTGGGAGGGCTCACTTTCAGGGGAACTCTCCTCCAGCATGGCATATGATTTGCTCAGATCACCCCTACCTAGGCTTGGTTGGGCATCATGGATTTGGGGCACCTTCATGCCCATGTGTCGCTCCACTGCGATTTGGATAGCGGTTTGGGGCAAGCTGCCCACAGCGGACTGGCTCTTGTCTTTTGGGATTCAGGGTCCGTCGATTTGTGTGATGTGCCGCAGAGATTCTGAATCACTGGACCATCTACTTGCCCATTGTCCGTTCACATTGGAGATTCTGCGCAACTTGACTCACATGTTTGGAGTCACGATTCACACAGGGGTTAGCTTCCTAGACATCTTCCTTCAGGCCACTAGAGTTCGGTTGGGTCCGCAGTCTCTGGAGTTGTGGAGGGCGGGCTTCATCACTGCTATTTGGGCCGTTTGGACTCTGCGGCACAGGGTGATATTCGATGGGGTTTCGCCCTCTACTATGAGATGTATGGCTCAAATCATTTCAGGCATCAGGGAGGCCAACAACATATCCAGGGGATATTCGGACGGCACGGTTCGGGATCTACTGATTGCTAGGGCTCTTAGTGTTTCGAGCAGACGTAGGCCAACGAGACACGGTTCATCTGTGATTTGGCTCCCGCCTGATCCGGGTTGGTACAAGGTTAACACAGACGGTAGTGCCTCTTCTTCCCCGGGCAGTCTGCATGCGGGGGCGGTCTTCAGGACTTTCAGGGGATTTTTCGTGGCTGCGGTCGCCACTAAGGTGGGTTGGGGCCTCCCTCTTGAGGTTGAGTTGGCAGCGGTACTTTTGGCCATCAAGTATGCACATGATCAGGGATGACACTTCCTTTGGATTGAGCCGGACTCTACACTCACGATTGACACTTTTATGAGCACCAATCCCTCTATTCCTTGGCGTTTGCAAGGCCTTTGGAGCCAGATCCACCCTCTTACACAGGACATGCACATCAGATACTCACACGTCTTTAGAGAGGCCAACCAGGCGGCGGATGCTGTGGCCAAGACGGGCCTTGATGGTGTCTAGAGAGGCAACCCCCCAGACTTTTTACTCTCATTTCTGCATAATGATTTATATACTGCTTTCTATAGACATTGACTTTTAGAGGAGTGTACCTTTTTCCTTGACTTGGGTTTTATCCCTAAGGAGGGTTTTCCCAAGCAAGGTTTTAATGGCACTCCGGCCTCTGGCTCGACCTGTGAGCTTATGGTCCTAAGTTTTTCTTCTTTTATATGATCTACCTTTTATTGTCCTCTCTACAAGTTCGGACTTTTAGATGAGACGGAATTCTTTCATGGTATTAGAGCAAACTGGGCAAACGACCTGGGTTCGATTCCTGTTGAAAGCACTCCACCCATTTAAATTGTCCACTCGATGGGCCTCCTCCCCAAAAAGGGTAATAGGCATTAATCTGGCCCACGAGTGAGGGGGAGTGTTAGGAATTAATATACAAGAATTAATTCTCACCCTCTCTACAAGTTCGGACTTTTAGATGAGACGGAATTCCCGACCCACAAGTGAGGGGGAAGTGTTAGGAATTAATATAAAAGAATTAATTCTCACTTTCCCCAAAACGGAGGGAGTATAATTTTTTATGTCTATCGGTGTCCTACCTAAATATATATATATATATATATATATATATATTTTATTTTATTTTTTTGACCAAGATTTTTAAGTTGGGGCCGATAAAATTTTATGCCAATTCGCCTCTCATTTGATTAAATCACATGTTTGCTCTACAAGTGGCATTACTTGAATAGTTGAATCTATGGAGAGCATTTGAATATTATTATTAATTATCTCCAATCACATACTTGAATCATATGGAGAGCACTTGAATATTATTATTAATTATGTTCAATCACATAATAAAAGGTAATGACTCTCAATCTAATAACCAACTGCACGCTTGTCAAACTCATTCACATTCAAACTCACCCTAAATATATATTTATTTTCACTAAATATTGGTAATAGTTAAATTTACTAAACAATACTACTCCCTCCCATTCAATTTAAATGTTGTTTTAATTTTTCACTTTATTTTCAATTTAAATGTTGTTTTACATTTTTCAATGTCAATTAAATGTATTTCTTCACAATTTACTCTTAAACTCATTGATGCGTCGAAAAAGAACGCCTTTAGATATCAGTCGTTCATCTGCGAGCACTGCTAATCACGAATTAAATCACTCGTTTGTCCTTGGCAATCTTCACGTAAATCTCCTTGAGAATTCGGAAATGACCTGCAAAAGTACGCCGGAGGGGGGCTCCGGCATAGAAGCTCCGACGCTCAAGTCATAATCGATCTTTTGGAGAATCAAAGAGGAATTCCCCTATATCTTTATGGAAATTCCGGTGAATAATATGGCGTTTCTTCGTAATTCAGTGTATCTTTTTCGTGAGAGTGTGTATATTGCGTTAAAAACGTACTAAGAATATAGAAATAACCTGCTTATATACCTGGCCCCTTTCTCCGGAGAGGGAAAGACTCGTTCTCCCTATTTTTACTCGCCTGCCCCTATAAACTCGGCTGAAAACTTGGTCCCAGTTCCTAGATACCTGGCCTCTTCCCATATTGACTCCTTCTTTTGACTAAGTTAAGAAAGGATAAGCCATGATGTGCGTTCCCCTTTTGGGCCCTATCCTTAAGCCCAAAGGATATAATCCTTCGAATGTGGGCTAAAGGCCCAACCAGCCCAGGGGTGTATTAATCTTCCCTTCAAGTTTATCGACCTAACCAAGATCATCGTAATTTATCCCACTTCCACGTGTCGACTTTTCCAAGAGCGACATATTTATCTACATCAACCACTCCCCCCTACTCTCGTAAAAAGGATAATTTTTAAGAGAGTAGGAAAAAGTAATTAAATGAATTCTAAGAGAAATTATTTGTTCCTTTAATCACCTCTTCTTAATATTTCAAAATACGAAATATATGGCCTTTAATAATTATCTGAAGTCATCGTGCCTTTTCCACTTCCACACGCCACTTCAATTTCAAAAATCTGCATCCAATTGTTCGCCCGAGGCCCAACATTCAGCCGTCCTTCCTCAGTCACGCGCACTTTAATTGGGAAGTCATTAATTCTTCTCGGTTTTTCCCCCTCTCTCTCTCCAGCGTAATTATTTCAAAACTCCTATTCATTTCACCAAAAACCCTCTTCTTCTTCTTTTCAAACTTATCTATTCTTCTCATTCTCGTTTCTATTTCTGCAATTGACTCCTCTACGCACGTTCACCGGCCACTTCGCCATCTTCGAAAACCGACCTCGCCTCAGGTATCTCCTCTTCTTCCTCACTTTTCTTTTATTGTAGTCCCATGTCATCTTCCGTTCCAACCTCATCAGACTCCACATCCATGGGAAGTTCAACTTCCAACTCACTCTCCATATTTCCCATAACTGATCCCGCTTTGAAAAATACCATCTGCGGTTCTTCCCTGCTCCCTTCTGAGCGTGTGACCGCCTTCCTCCGCTCGGGTATCTTTCCCAGTAATTACATAGTTAGGGCAGCTCATAAGAAGGAACGCCCTAATTTTCCCGGTCTCAATACTCTGGCCTTCTGGGAGGCTCAACTAAAAGCGGGCCTTCGCTTTCCAATCCATCCCTACTTTTCTGAGATTTCCACTTACCTTCGCATACCCCTCAATCAATTCACCCCCAACGCTATTCGTGCGATGTTAGGTTTCTATATTTTGATGAAGGGGAACGGTGGCGAGCCCTCAGCCCAGCTTTTCTTGACCCAATATATGTGTAAGTTTGTCGATGGGTTCTTCTATGCTAGTGGCCGTGCTTCCAGAACTGGGAAATTCATGGAAAAACTTCATGAAGGGGTCCAGGACTGGAAGGACTATTACTTTTTTGTCACAAACCCTTCTCCCTGGGAATTTCCTCACGAAGGGTGGATTTATGAGAACCCTAGGGTGCCCCGTCCGCCTCTTTCTGTTTGCTCCTCTCTAAATCTAGATGTGATGGCCCACTTGAACGATAATGTATCTGCCCATGGATTTTTTGATGTAATGAGCATTTGTAAGAACCCTAGGGCCCTATCTCATTTTGGTTTTGGTCGCCCCGATTATCCCTTAGGTCCCGATGATGGTAATACCATTTCCTTTCCCTTTGGCATCATCTTCAAGATTCAAACTGCTGTGATTATTAACATCTTTTCATATTTTCTTTTGCAGCTATGAGTTGGTTAACTCAGATTTCTCGTGATGCCACTCCTCTCTCGATGGTTGCTAAGTCTCCGGCCCCTGAAAGTTCCACAAAGTCCCTTATCCCTCTCTACCCAGTGAAACCTTCCACTGGGTCAGTTGCAAAACGTACCAGGTCTTCCACAAAAAAGGCCATAATTTCCTCATTGCCGCCTGCCTCTGTTGCCTCTAAAAAGAAGAAGTCCAAAGTCAAGTCCTCCTTGCCCAATGTCATTCCAGATGCCCCTGGTGACATCAACGTCAACCACCTCATGGCTTTCATAGATCGTCACACTACAACTTCTGCTACCGAGGCCCTTAATGCTCTATCCTCAGAAGAGCGAGTTGTTCATTCCGCCCACAGTTTCACGCAGGTATATTCTCAATGTAAATATTGCTTTGAATGATTAATGGGAGAAAGTATAGATACCTTACTTCTTTATATTGTTTCTTGTATAGTTTGGCCTCTTGTTTTCTGATGTATCCGAACGAGCCCTTCAATCCCTTCAGCTAGTGGACGATCTCCAAAGCCAGGTGGAGTTGGAAAAGGTAAAGAAGGAGATACTTGAAGCAGAACTACGGGACGCTAACCAGAAGTGTAAGGCACTTCAAGTGGAGAAGACGAGGCTTTCGGAGGAGGTTTCTTCGCTGAAGACTCAGTTTGGTGAGCAGGTGGAACGCTTGGAGGCTACTCTTCCTTTAGCTGGGATGAAACTATGCATCGACTCTCTGTTTACCTCGGCCATAGGTCAGAAGTTTTTAGGTACCCTGCATCAGGAATGGTTGGAGGTCTTTCTTAAGAGTACCAGCTTCTTGGGAGCCATGGACGCATATATTCCTCACTTCATAGATCATGGGTTTTCTAACGCCGTAGCTAAACACTCCGCTCCTGGATTCAATGGTCAGTACACTCGTGCTATTCGTCTGAATGAGTTAGCCACTCCTCCTAAGTTCCCTAGAGATCCTGATGAAGATATCAACACTCCCTGGTGGTTGCCTGGGATGAAGAAGGCAGTCTCGGAGTTGAAGCAAACTGCCCTGAAGTTGGACGACCTGGTACCGGCGAAGGATGTGACCTTCCCAATCCATGTGGCCAACCCAGATCCGGTGGCAACCGTGGCAGCCGGCGCTCTAGAGGAGAAGGCCGATGGAGGCGGTTCCAGTGGGCGAGTTGATGAAGCAGGGGAAGGTTTCGAGGGGAAGAATGATATTCCCCTCTCTTCGTAACTCTATTTCTCTGATAACATTTCGGTACTTTTAAAACACTCTTATTTTTGTTAAGGCCTTTAAGGCCCCCTTTTGGTATTTTCAGGAGACTCCACACTCCTGCATTTTTCTGTGGATGGTCGGGGCATGATGCCCTTGGTCTGGGATATTTCTGTTCTATTTGCTGCTTAGTATTGTACTTGCACATTATCACTTGGCATGCATATATATATATATGTATATCTCTATAATATATATGATGTGATACCTGTTCTGTTTTTCCTTTACTATGAATTTGGCATGTTTCTAGCATTTTCTTAACACGTAAAGGCTCTAAAGCTCATAGGGAAGTCTTTAAATGAGAATATAGCATTTCCTTGTTTCTGTACTTACTTGATGTCTTGATAATGCTTCTAGTTTCTCTCTAGAGTTAGAGTTCTTAGGGATTATACTCTCCCAAAAGTTAGAATGATTAGGGATTATACTCTCCCAAAAGTTGTTTATACTCGTAAGAGTTCTTAGGGGTTATACTCTCCCAAAAGTTAGAGTTTTTAGGGATTATACTCTCCCAAAAGTTAGAGTTTTTAGGGATTATACTCTCCCAAAAGTTAGAGTTTTTAGGGATTATACTCTCCCAAAAGTTAGAGTTTTTAGGGATTATACTCTCCCTTAAGTTGTTTATACTCGTAAGAGTTCTTAGGGATTATACTCTCCCTTAAGTTGTTTATACTCGTAAGAGTTCTTAGGGATTATACTCTCCCTTAAGTTGTTTATACTCGTAAGAGTTCTTAGGGATTATACTCTCCCTTAAGTTGTTTATACTCGTAAGAGTTCTTAGGGATTATACTCTCCCAAAAGTTAGAGTTTTTAGGGATTATACTCTCCCTTAAGTTGTTTATACTCGTAAGAGTTCTTAGGGATTATACTCTCCCTTAAGTTTTTTATACTCGTAAGAGTTCTTAGGGATTATACTCTCCCTTAAGTTGTTTATACTCGTAAGAGTTATTAGGGATTATACTCTCCCTTAAGTTGTTTATACTCGTAAGAGTACTTAGGGATTATTGGCAGGTTAATCATATCTTCCGCTACCATACCCCCTACTCCCCCTAGCTTTAGAGGTTGTCGCGTATAGAAACTTTGGGAATTATCCTTAGGTAAAATATTTGTGAATCGGTGTACGTTTCTCTATCTTTCAATATATCTATCCTCTTATGTTTTAGTCTTCCGAACACATTTATTATCTCAACATTCATTATATAGACATTTGGCAGTTATCTCAGCACAATATTTAATGTACGAGAAATACTTCATCATAAAATCGGCATGCATAAGGGTCATCTCATCGTAGAATCAGAATATAAAAATCATCTCATCATCACATTAATCATGCATTAAGGGAAATTGCTGAAATTTTCCAAAAACTATGCTCCATTGATTCAAAATGTTTATCAACATAGGAAAATAAGGGGAACCTATGTCGGCCTCATTAAAAACCTCTCCGTGGTAAAACCCCAAGGGGAAACCCACGTAGAGGGAAAAAGAGTGCCGGTGAAGCAATTATTCGAATGAAAAGTAAACATAAAAATTGTTCATAAAGGGAAAGATGGTAAAGCAATAACACCTTCCTCAAACATAAAATCTCTTCAAGTGGCACACGTTCCATGGCCTCAATATCTCTTTCCCTGTCATGTCCTAGAGTTTGTATGCTCCGCCCTTCAGTACCTGTACCACCTTGTACGGACCTTCCCAATTAGCTTCCATTTTGCCTGTATTTTTCAAGGCATCTGCTCTTCGAAGTACTAAATCTCCAGCTTTAAAGGAACGAGGAATCACCCTACGATCATAGGCTGCCTTGATCCTGCTTTTGTATCTTTCTGCTTTCAGTCTTGCCATCTCTCTTTCTTCCTCTACCAGGTCTAGGGCCTCCCTCATCAGCTCTTCGTTCCTCTTCTCCTCAAAATACGTAATTCTGTGTGATCCTAGCCTGGCCTCGGTAGGTATCACCGCCGCTGCTCCATACACCAAATAAAAGGGAGATTCCCCTGTGGCTGTCTTAGGACTGGTCCTATAGGACCAGAGAACATTATCTAGCTCCTTCACCCATCCTCCTCCTACTTTTTGCAATCGCGTTCGGATGCCATCTACTAGGATTCTATTTGTAACTTCCACTTGTCCATTGGCTTGTGGGTGGGCCACCGAAGTGAATCTCTGTATGATATTCCATCTTTCGCACCACTTTCTCACCTTATCCCCATTGAATTGTGTTCCGTTGTCAGAAACCAAGATTCTCGGCACTCCAAACCTGCAACAAATATGTCTAGCCAGAAATAGAATTACATTATCTTCCTCTATCTTGGTCAGGGGTACAGCCTCTACCCACTTACTAAAGTAATCCACGGCCACAATCAAAAATTTCCTTCCCCCAGGTGCCAAGGGGAAGGGTCCGACTAGATCTATCCCCCATTTGGCGAAGGGACAGGGCGAGTACATGGCCCCCATCTCTTATGCAGGTACTCGTATCAAGGGTCCATTCTTCTGACACTTCTCGCATTTCTTCACATATTCCCTAGCGTCTCTGATTATATTGGGCCAATAGAAACCCGCTCTAAATACCTTTTTCACCATGGTCTGGTAACCTTCATGGCTGGATGCACAACCTTCATGAATATCCTTGATCACTAGCTCTGCTTCTCTTTTCGAAAGACATTTCAAATAAGGTTGAGCGAAGGACCTCTTGTATAATTGGTCCCCCAGGATACAATATTTCCTTCTCCAAGCTTTGGCTTCTCTGGACATTGGAGTTACCTGTCCTCTATTCAGCTCTTCCCATATCTCTCTCCTCCAGTCATCTCCTGCTGTTATCTCTCCGATTAGGGTTTCGGTGGCTAATTGGTCCGCCACTAACAGGGTAACCTTTCCGTGTCCCTCGAATTCAGTGGAACTAGCCAGCTTAGATAGCCCATCTGCTTTTTCATTCTCTTCTCTTGGTACCTGTATTACTTCAAAGGTATGAAATTTATTCTTTAACTTCTTTACTTGTTCTAGGTAGGCGATCATCCTTTCATCTTTGGCGAGGTACTCCCCCCTGACCTGTTGTACTATCAACTGTGAGTCGGAGTACAGGGTGACTTTTTGTGCCCCTAACTCTGCTGCTATGTTAGCCCCTCTAATCAGGGCTTCATATTCTGCACCGTTGTTTGAGGTTGAGAACCGGAACTTGATGGCTACCTGTACTTCTTGGCCATCAGGGTCAACCAACACTATCCCTGCTCCACATCCTACAGCGGATGCTGAACCATCAACATACACCTTCCAGCCTTGTTCCTCCTCCATTCTGGTATATTCTTGAATAAAGTCTGCTAAAGCTTGGGCTTTGATGGCCCTCCTTGGTTCATAATCAATATCGTATTCCTGTAATTCCACTGCGCATCTGACTATTCTTCCTGATAAGTCTGCTCTCCCTAGTGTCTGCTTCAAAGGGAAATTAGTTCGCACCATAACTTTATAGGACAGGAAGTAGGGGCGTAATCGCCTAGCCGTTACCACCACCGCCAGGGCTGCCTTCTCCACCTCTGAATACCTGATCTCTGCCCCTTGGATGACCTTGCTCACGTAATATATAGGTTGTTGTGTGGAGCCTTCCTCTTTCATCAGGGTTGTGCTCAAGGAGTGTTCCCCTACTGAGAGGTATAAGAGCAACACATCTCCCTGAGAGGGCTTCGTCAGCTTCGGAAGTTGTTCAAGGTGAAGCTTGAGTTCCTCGAAAGTTTTTTGACACTGGTCGTCCCATTCGAACCTCGACCCCTTCCTTAATGTTCTGAAGAAGTGGTGGCTCTTTTCTGCTGACCTTGATATGAATCTACTGAGAGCTGCGATCCTGCCATTCAGGGTCTGCAATTCCTTCAGATTTCGAGGAGGTTGCATGTCGAGAACCGCCTTCACCTTATCAGGGTTAACTTCTATCCCTCTTTGAGTCACCATATATCCCAGGAATTTCCCTGACCCTACTCCAAAAGAACATTTAGCTGGATTTAATTTAATACCATTCTCTCGGATTACCTGGAATATCTCCTTTAGGTCGCCAATATGTCCCTCTACCTTGACACTCTTAGCCAGCATATCATCCACGTAAACCTCCATGTTCCTGCCTATTTGTCCTCGGAACACCAAGTCTACCATTCTTTGATAGGTGGCTCCTGCATTTATTAGTCCAAAAGGCATACGTACATAACCGAAAGTACCACATGTCGCTATAAAGCATACCTTTGGTATATCAAGGGGGTTCAACTGGATTTGGTGGTACCCTTGGTATGCGTCCATCATGCTGAGCAATTCAAACCCAGACGTGGCATCTACCAATTGGTCGATTCGGGGCAAGGGATAGTGATCCTTGGGGCACGCTTTATTCAGATCTTTAAAGTCAATACACATTCTCCACTTTCCAGCTCCTTTAGATACTAGCACTGCATTTGACAACCACTCAGGGAACTGCACCCTCTTCACATGCCCTGCACTCAACAGCTTATCAATCTCCTCTTTCACAATGAGGTTTTTCTCCTTACCAAAGTTCCTTAATTTTTGTTTTACTGGCCTAGCATTGGGATCTACATTAAGGTAATGCATCGCTATTTCTAGAGGGATACCAGTCATATCTGTCGAGGTGAAGGCGAAGATATCCGCATTCTCCTGAAGGGTAAGTACCATCTTTTCTTGAAGTTCAGGGCTCATGTGTGTACCTATCCTGGTCGTGAATCCCTTCTTTCCTGGGTAAAGCTCAATGTTCATTAATTCCTCATCTGTTTTCACTTAGGGTTGCTCTTGCACCAGCTCACCCACTCTCTGTTTCTTCCATTCAGGGTCTTCGCCCTTGAATCTCTCCATCCCTCGGACCATGGCCTTGTCCGCTATCTTAACTGATTCGACGTAACACTTCCTTGCCCGGTACTGGTCTCCACATATCTCTCCCATACCCCCCGAGGCAGGGAATTTCATCTTCATGTGGAAGGTGGAAATCACGGCCTGAAAGATATTCAAACTTGGTCTTCCCATCACCACGTTATATGAAGATGGGACATCCACTATCAGAAACTCTATCACTTGCACGCGTCGGTTAGGAGCGGTTCCTAACCCTACCTGTAATAACGCTGAACCAAGGGGTTGAATGGCACCCCCTGAAAATAAATAGAGGGCTGTCTCCACTGGCCTGAGTTTTATGTTTAATTCCATCTTCTTAAAACACTCTAGGAACATGATATCAGCGGAGCTCCCCGTGTCTACAAAGATCCTGGCCACATCATATCCTGCTATATCCGTGGTAATGACTAAGGCATCATTATGGATTTATCTGGGTTCTCCAATGTCTTCTGGCCCAAAATGAATGCTGGGAGCTGTTGTCATCTTTCCTATCTCACGACATTCCATGTTCCTTCCACTCTTCAATGACCTGACGCTATGCTTCCTCTGTCTAAAGGAATCCCCGTCAGCGGGGCCACCCATGATCATGTGAATAGTTTCCCTCTTTTGGGGAGGGGGTGGTTGATCCTCCGTGCTCTTCCTCTGTTCTCTTCTATTATCCTCTGGTTTGCCTTCAGGGTCTTTTCTCTTCTGCCCTCTGGGACCTTGTCGATCCCTGAAAATAAATTCCTTCAGGTGGCCTGCTTGAATCATTCTTTCTATTTCGTCTTTCAGGTGCCAGCATTGGTTCGTGTCGTGGCCATAGTCATTATGGAATCTACAGAATCTGTCTGACTTGGGATTCTGAGGGCCCCTGTTTCATGAATAGGGGAACTTCATATCGGGATGGTCCCCTGCCACTTCTAAAACCTCTGCCGGCTTGATCCTCAGAGGGGTATATGTCCTCATCTTTCCCCTAGAGTTCCAGGGCGCATCTTCCTCTCCTTTCACATTTCCCAGCCCCATCGCATTCCAGTGTCTTTCTGGACTGGGCCTCCTTAGCACTATCTCCCTTCTTCGTTCTCCATTACCCACTATTGTCTTGGTCTCCGATCGCTTAGCTTTCCTCACCTCTTCCATGGTGAGGTATTTCTTTGCTCTCCTTAGTAATTCGTCAAAGGTCCGTACTGGCTTCTTGGCTAGAGACGTAAACAGGTCTCCGTCCCTTAGCCCATTAGTGAGAGCATTGATTTTGACCTCCGAAGAAGTTGTTGGTACCTCTAAGGCCGCTTGGTTGAATCTTTTCAAGAAATCCCGAAGACTCTCATTCTCCCCTTGTCGCATGCTAAACAAGGTGAGTTGGTGCAAGAATAGTTCACTGAACTCCGACCATGAATGGATAGTATTCGGCCCTAGCTGGGTGAACCATTGCTGTGCTGCTTTAGATAAGGTCGTCAGAAATACTCTACACTTGACGCCCTCTCCGTATCGGTGCAATAGGGCGGCATTCTCGAACCTCATCAAATGCTCGTACGGGTCCGTGGTGCCATCATATTCGAAATTTAAAGATTTAAAATTAGGAGGCAGTTCATCTTGTAAAATATTGGATGAAAATTGATAACCAGTAACGTAAGAAGGTTTACTTACGTTGTCAGTCATATGCTTCTGCATGTCTTTCATTTCTCTTCGTAAAGCCTGTATTTGGTCACTAACCGCTCCCTAGTAAGTGTCGTCTGTACTTTCTCCTATCCCCGCATCCAGAGTGGTATCTCCAGGGATCCTCTCCATATTCCTTCTGGGAGGGCGATCAAGGACGCTTCTCTCGGCTTGAGAAGGCACTCTTTCTTCCTGATTCTGGGGGAAGCCTTCATTCTTGGAAGGGACCGGAGCCGAATCGATGACATGTTCTGGGGGATGCTGCTTCGTTCTTTCATTAGCTGGTGGAATAGGTCCAGGAGGGCGAAGTCCACGAGATGTAATTATTCTCTCCACTGCTTGCTCTATCATCACATCCAATTGGTCTTGAGAGATAGTAAAGAGTTCCGGTTGAGCATTGGGTTGTGGAGTGTCCTTATTCGTCCCATTTCCCGAAGCTTCCAAAGTACCCGCCGTGTTCCCCTCCTGGACGGGAGGGATATCTTCCACTGTAGGATTTACAGGTTGTTTCCCCAGATTTCTGTTCACGGGAAAACCTGGTGGGGGCGGAGGAAAGGGAAGGGGAGTGGAATCTCCCTTCTCCTTAGTCTGCTTCGTCGGATCCTGCTCTCCACCCATTTAATATGGAACGTTTCTCACGCCTTAGCTAGAAATGTTCCCACAGACGGCGCCAGTTGATGCGTCGAAAAAGAACGCCTTTAGATATCAGTCGTTCCTCTGCGAGCACTGCTAATCACGAATTAAATCACTCGTTTGTCCTTGGCAATCTTCACGTAAATCTCCTTGAGAATTCGGAAATGACCTGCAAAAGTACGCCGGAGGGGGGCTCCGGCGTAGAAGCTCCGACGCTCAAGTCAGAATCGATCTTTTGGAGAATCAAAGAGGAATTCCCCTATATCTTTAGGGAAATTCCGGTGAATAATATGGCGTTTCTTCGTAATTCAGTGTATCTTTTTCGTGAGAGTGTGTATATTGCGTTAAAAACGTACTAAGAATATAGAAATAACCTGCTTATATACCTGGCCCCTTTCTCCGGAGAGGGAAAGACTCGTTCTCCCTATTTTTACTCGCCTACCCCTATAAACTCGGCTGAAAACTTGGTCCCAGTTCCTAGATACCTGGCCTCTTCCCATATTGACTCCTTCTTTTGACTAAGTTAAGAAAGGATAGGCCATGATGTGCGTTCCCCTTTTGGGCCCTATCCTTAAGCCTAAAGGATATAATCCTTCGAATGTGGGCTAAAGGCCCAACCAGCCCAGGGGTGTATTAATCTTCCCTTCAAGTTTATCGACCTAACCAAGATCATCGTAATTTATCCCACTTCCACGTGTCGACTTTTCCAAGAGCGACATATTTATCTACATCACTCATTAATAATTACTTAGATAATAATAATTTTTAAAATTTTTAAAAATTACAAAGTAATTAATTAAGAGTATAGTAGAAAGTTAATAATTTTCTTAATATATGTCCATGAGTTTAAGATGACATATATTTTAAATAGGAGTGAGTATTATTTATTTATATTAAATAATATTATTTGCATGATATACATCTAGTGACGAAGTTGGATAGCTCAAGTGGTTAGAGCACCACTACCTAGGCTTTAAATCCTGGGTTCGAGTCATGGGGAGGGAAAAAGGGATGGGTATTTAATGTAATTCAAAAAAAAAAATGATATACATCTAGTGAACACAAAAATGACTATATTTTAAGTATAACATTATTAAACACCAATTGTGATGTAACTTGACACAACTAAGATTCTTTGCAAAAATAATCAATACTAATAAACTAATATTCCTTGCCTCCAATTATATTATTTCTATTTTTCCATTTATTTATTTAAATTATTATTACTTTAATAATTATTTTATTTATAAATGGACCTCATAGTATTATTATTAGTATACCATCAATACATCTACAATATATATAAAATAACTAATATTTATTAATAAAATACGTGCACGAAAAAATAAACATAATAAAAAAAATCAAGTCTCGGCATAACGAATATTGATTAAATTTGAATGCCAATATGACACGCATTTCAAATTTGAAACTTTATTCTTTTTTATCAGTTAATCCATGATTAATTAACCTATATTCCAAAAGAAGCAAGTTGACGTTACGTTAATGACGAACTAAATAAAGACCAAAAGTCAGTCACATGTAACGAGATTAATTATTATGGTTTGATAGCGTGCATAAAGAAAGAAAGAAAAAACCACAATTCAATATATATATATATATATATATATTAAAATTAGTCTAGTATATTTTTTTTTAATTCACTTTACATATTATTTACACTCTTATGAGTAAAAAAACTCATTTCATTATTTTTTATTTTTTAAAATAATACTCCGTAGTAATATTCACACTGCTTTATTTCAATCATTCAATCATTATTTATTAATTTAAATTGTTACTCACTTTGTTTATAAATAATTACTCTTATTTTATATATAAGTGAATAATATCTCACCATATCCACAATATATTTACCTTATATATAAATTAATCTATCTGAAAAAATTGACATAATGAATTTATCGGAGATAGTATATTAATATTTTTGATTAATACAAGTAGTATTTATTAGTCAAGATATTAGTCAATGTGGAATGGTTATCTATGTGGCCGAACTCTTACCAAAAGGGCCTCAAAAGGGTTGTATCAAACCATGCCACTCCCCATTTTTTATAAAAATCAACGCTAATGATTGGAGCCCGAAACCATTTAGATGTCTAAACGTATGGATTAATCACCCGAACTTTAAGAATTTTGTCTCAAAAAAGTGGGGTATCTATGAGGTGAACGAATTGGGCAGTTTCGTCTTAAAGGAAAAAATGAAGGCTTTAAAGGAAGACCTCAAGGTGTGGAATAAGGACATCTTATGCGACAAAACGAGACTACTACTACAATGTTTAAAGATCTGAGACAGAAGGACTCGTTATTCCAACGAAAATCCAAATTTAAATGACTTCTCGAGGGGGACATGAATAATTAATTATAGGTTGTTCCACAGATGGAAGTATGCAACAAATGGCAAGAAGAGGTTATAGTGGTGAAAAAAGGAATTTTTTATCATTTTAAAGCACATTACAGGTAATACGTCGCATCAAGACCCACTGCAGAGTTTACAAATGAGGAAGCTAAGGAAGAGGTATGCTCGTGTGAGAGTTTAAAAGGCTCGGCCCCTAATGACTTCAACTTCTTGTACATAAAAGAAGCCTGTGGAGCCTTAAAACATGACTTCATGAAGATGTTGATCGATTTCAATAAAAATGGCAGGTTTGTGAAAGGATTTAACCCATCCTTTATTACTTTGATTTTCAAAAAAGAAGATGTAAGAAGCTTAAATGGTGTGTCACCCTATATAGCTATATCACTCACTAATGACATGTACAAAATTTTATCAAAATTTCTTGCAAGCCAATTGAGTAAGGTTTTGGAGTCAATCATCTCAAAAAGTCAAGAGCATTTTTATAGGAGGAATCTAAATATGGGAGTATATGAATTGAGGTAGAAGTTTCGAGTCTTAGTAATAAGTAATAACATGTCAGGGTGGTAGAGGGGTGTAGTTAGAATCATGAACGAGGTGGGGAGGGGGTGGTTTAGAGATAATATTGAGAAAATTTTAGAAAACGGTAAGGGTACTCGTATTTGGGAAGATACCTAGGTAGATAGTGAGAACTTAATTTGGAATATTGTATTATATTTGTCGGAACAAGACAATAATTGTTCGTGATATGGGTTTTTGGGGGCGAGGAGGTGTGGACGCGGAACTAGGGCTGTCAAAATGGGCCCGACCTATCGGCCTACGTGGTCTATAGGCTGGGTTGTAATTTCGATGGCCCAAAAACAACCATGCCAATTTGGCCCGGCCCACTTGAACAACCGGGCACATCAGGCTCAGGAAAGACTAAGCCCGATTTTTCGGGCTGGCCCGATTCTTTTTTTTTTTTTTCTATTTTTCTAAACCTTATCTGTACAGAAAGCAGAAATTGTGAAGTACAACATAACAACAACCCCTTAAATTTAATATATAGAATTGTACGTTACTGCGAGTCCCCTACCCCAAACTCAATTCTTGCCAAATTGGAACTACATTCACATGGCAGCGGCGCACTGGCCTCCAGTCCAGACATAGCACGCCGCACAATACCTCCATCTTCACCTCCTTTCTGTCGACGACCACTTCTTCTCCATCAAAAAATCAGAGCAGCCAAATGCAGAAATAAACTGATGCATAAACGGAGGGACAGAAACTAGAAATCAAAGCTGCTACTCCATTAAAAAAAAAACCCTAAACCAAGCTTTATAAATGGTCCAATAATTATATTAACAAATAAATGGGCCAATAATTAAATTAACAAATCAATGGACTCAATTATTATATTAACAAAATAATTAATTAATAAGTACGTCCAATCAAATAAATATATACTCCATAATTTAAAGGAACATATTGTTTTGGCCCGGTGGTCCGACAGCCCGACAGGGCCTAGCTAGGCCTCATATTTCTAGGCCCGTTAGCAACCGGGCTAGGCCGGCCCGATAAAATCATCTAGGTCGGTGTTGGGTTGGTCCGACCCGACTCATTTGGCAGTCCTACGTGGAACTGAGATTGGAGAAGAGGGTTGTTTGATAGGGAAAGCGATATACTTAATTATGTGATTATTGTGATTAAAAAAAAAAAAAAACCAATTGAAAACGAGGAAGACTCGTGGAAATGGAAGATGTCACCATTCACCAACTAGGAGATTTGTCACTGAAGATGCATATGAGTATGTGGCAAACATACGACTAGCAATACAGTTCGACAGTGAAGAGAGTGAGAGAGTTCAAGTTTTTTGTTTTTTTTTTTAGGGTAGAATTACAAGATAGGAATATTGAAATTATATCTCTCGCTCACCAATCTATTAGAGAGAAACTCTACCATGGACTCAAATTCCAAACTCAATCTTGAGAGAGTGGAGGGTCACACAAGCAATCCACCAGGTTCCTCGATCAAGAAAGATAGCAAATATGCTTCAAAAAAGAAACAAATTGTCGCCCACTACGACTCGCCCTACAAACTTCCCAAATCATAGAAGATGACCCCAAGGACAGCCAGTGTCAACCAAACACAACGTCAACGCAACAAAGACCCACAAAGGGGCAGGATACCCACAACAGGGGGAAAGGACCCATTAAAGGGGAGATAATAACAACAGTAAATAAAACAGGAAATAAAGCAGGAACAAATAAAGAAAAGTAAACAAGAAAAGTAAAAACGAGAATATAAAACGGGATCAACGGAAGAAACTCAACCATACGGTCACCGTGGCTCCGTCAAAGATGATCTACACATTGATCCCAACTGAAATTCGAAGAAAAATCTCTAAACCCACAGAAAGATCTGAAGAGGAGGGTCTACGAGGCGGCTCTTTTGCGCTTCGACGGTGATCCGGCGGTGGTGAGCGGAGATCTGGCGGTGGATCTACTCTGTATTAAAAAAAAATTTACCAGATCTACCTATTTTTCTAACTATTTTGTAGATATAAACTACTTGAGGAAAAATCTGAAATAACAAAATGATGAATGAAGAGGAGAGAAGTTGGGTGGTGCCGGAGGGCTTCGGCTGCGGTGAGCGCCCCCAAAACGGAAGCTTGTACCAGATCTACATTAAAGGGTGGAGAGGAGTGAACGGTTATGGTGGGGGAAAGGTGGGAGGGATTTCTAAAGAGAGAAAGTTAACGCCCTAGTATTTGTTGATAAACTATTGAGAGAGTTCAACACTACAAAAAATGCCTAAATTATAGACCAAAGTTTTGAGACCGTCATAAAACGGTCTCAAATAAAGACTGATTTGAGACCGTTTTTAAAAAAATTACAAATTTTGAGACCGATTTCACTTCAGTCTTTAATTTTATGTATTCAAACCATTTAGAAACCGTCATTTTCACCCACTCATTTAGAGACCGTTTTGTGAATACGGTATCTAACCCGTTTATAAACTCGTCTATAAATCTTAGTTCATTTGTACCGCCTCTTTTCACGTTCACCCTACGCAATTTCTCACGGCCCTCACTCGCGATTCTCTCTTGAAACGTGTAATTTGTTTACTTGTTTAAAATAGATTAATTTTACTTGGTACTTTTTGAGCATGTATGCTTATCATCAGTTGAAAATATAATCTTGCTTGTTATTAATGTTAGTGCATGCAAACTATTATATTTGTGTTGATGGTTGTGAACACCACTTCAACATGCATGGATTCTAAGAATATGATGTGAGCAATGGAGCAGAGTCGTTATAATAATAGTAATAGTGAAATACAAGAGACGAGAAGGATAAGATTGTTTGAGTAATTACAATTGATTTACTCATAATAGATCCTACAATACTGTTTTGGACTTGTTAATATCTTAGTTAATATTATTTTGGACTTGCTAACGTAACGTTTGATTTTTATCAATTGAATGATTTTTGTCAATTAATACATGTGGAATACATTTACATTTAAGATAAGAAGTGTTGAAAAATTATTAATTAAATACTTCCTCAATTCCACTATAAGTTTCTCATATCTTTTGGGTGTTTTCATTAAAAAATATGATAAAATAATAGATGTAGTACAAGTTATTTGACGGTGAAAGAGAAAAATATACTAGATGAGTATGAGATTAAATATAATAAAATAATAAATAAGTATACAATAAATAAATTAATTCACACATATATAATTAATTTTAAAAATTATACAAGACAATTACTTGTCAAAGAGGTGGATGCACCCATCCACCCGGGATCAATTTTCACCAAGACCAAATAAATGGTCATTTAAAAAAAGTGGGTGTGGGTCAGTTCGGGTCAGATGGGTCGGGTTTGGGGGCGGTTTGGGTCAGGTGGGTATGGGTGTCGAGACGGTTCGGGTCATGTGGGTCGGGTGTCGGGTCGGTTCGGGTCAAGTGGGTCGGGTGTGGATGTGTGTGCGACTCGGTTCGGGTCAGGTCCGGGTTTAGTTCGGGTCGGGTGTGCCAAAAACCGTTTAGAGTCCATATATTACGGTCTCTAAATTAAAGACCGTCTTAGGGCCCGAAAAAAATTCGAGCCTACTAATCATTTGAGACCGTTTGTAGACCAGATTTCGATAGAGGCCCCAAATTAAGAGAAGTTGTAGCACAGTCTCGTCGATTTAAGACGACACGGTAATGAACTACATCATAAAAATATACATTTTCTGCAAATGGTCGAAGCAGAAGGAGATGTCTTTTTTGCAAATGGATTTTTTGGATGTCAAGATTTGAAATTTGTCCAAACTGTTTCTTTTGATTTATTTGATTCAAAAAAAGATTGAAGATCTGTAACTTTGAAATTTTGATTCTTAAGTTGTTCGAGATTGTCTCTGTTCTTTTTTTTTTTTTACTGATTCTAAGTTGAGTTTTTTGATTTAGAAAAGGATAGAAGATTAAAGATTTGGAACTTTATTCATTTTTTCCTCCAAAACAAAATTTCATTCCTTTTTTGTTTATACAAGTAATTTGGATTCATTATTTGGAAATGAGAAATTTGTTCTACAATTCGATAATTCAAGATCTGGAATTTGAAAAATTGATTCCTGCAAATGGTAAAGATTTCTCACTGTTTTGTTCTAATCAAGAAGATGAAAACATAATTGTAAGGGCAAATATGTCTATTTACATTTGAATACTCAATTAAAATTTTTATAAACAAATATGAGATAACCAAAGTTTATACATCTCAGCTAAACCCAACCTACCTAATCCCACCTCTTCCCAACCCTCTAAACAAACAAGCACTAAGTGGTTGGGAATTGAAATGGTACTACACTCGGACTCATCCATTAATTATTTGATAAGCCACAATAGAATATTGCGGGTTGAAAAAGAAAGAATGGCCGCAATGGGGTTGTGTGGATTTTGTGGAAATGGAGAAATGCATATATTTTTTGGAATTGGGATATCATGCTTGAAAAAATAACGAATGAATTAAATAAAAGCTAGATTGTGGGATGGGTTCTCGTTAAGGGAGAGGGGTGCTTCAAATTCTCGTTTAACAACTGGTTATCGAACCCGAGAATGGTACTAGGCTGCTAAATTTTGTACGTCAGTCAATAAAAAGGTATGGAATATAAAAGAAATAAAGAAAATCTAAAATCATAAGCTCACAAGTCAAGTCAGAGACCTTGCCTGGAAAACCCTCCTTAGAGATAAAATCCAGACGAAGGAAAAAGATAAACTCATCTAACAATCAATCCTGGTGTATTTTGTAGCAATAAGCTTTTATGTTATTAGATTGTATTTTGTACTCTAAAGATATGCAAAACTCTTGCCATTGTATTTCTTTGGAGTTACTCCGGTATTAATAGAACCACCGCTGTGTGATAATAAAAAGTACAAGCACTAGTATTTATTGGTATCATAAAAATGAGAAATAAACATTATTATTATTATTATTTTGAACAGAAGAAACCTATTACATATCAGAACAGGGAAAAAATTATTCATTTGTACACTAATATATAGAAGCTTCATACCAAAATACGAGATATATATTGCAAAAAATTAAAGATTAATCTCACAGGACGTGTTCTATGCAACAATGAAAATACACAATCTTTTAAGCAGAGATAATAAAAGTTAAATGGTACTTCCTTCGTGTTTTACTAGAGAGTTGGTCTCCTGTGCACAGCGTGTACGTGCACACTAATGTACAGACCAATCATATATCTATTTATAAAGATAAACATAAATAATTAAGTAATGAATGTTCTAGTGGTTATAGATACCTTTTTAAAAGCTTGAGGTCAAGGTTCAAATCCTTTCAAACTTGTTTTTTTTTTTTCTGTTTTTTTTTTCCTTTTTTTTTTTTTTTTTTTTCTGTTTTTTTTTTTTCAAACTTGTTTATTTTTTCATTTTTTTTTCTGTTTTTTTTTTGTTAACAAAATTACCACTTTTCATTAATAATAGCTACCACTTTTCAGTAACAAAATTTCCACTTTTCAATAATAATATTTACCACTTTTCAATAATAAGAATTACACTTTTCAGTTAAAATATCTACCACTTTTCAATAATAAAAATTACATTTTTCAGTTAAAATATCTACCACTTTTCAGTAACAAAATTTCCACTTTTCAATAATAAGAATTACACTTTTCAGTTAAAATATTTATCACTTTTCAATAATAAGAATTACACTTTAACTGAAAAGTGTAATTCTTATTATTGAAAAGTGGAGATTTTGTTACTGAAAAGTAGTAAATATTTTAACTGAAAAGTGTAATTCTTATTATTGAAAAGTGGGAATTTTGTTACTGAAAAGTGGTAACTATTATTATTGAAAAGTGGAAATTTTGTTACTAAAAAGTGGTAATTATTATTAGTGAAAAGTGGAAATTTTGTTACTGAATAGTGGTAAAAGTGGAAATTTTGTTACTAAAAAGTGGTAATTATTATTAGTGAAAAGTGGAAATTTTGTTACTGAATAGTGGTAACTGTTATTAGTGAAAAGTGGAAATTTTATTAATGAAAAGTAGCAACTATTATTATTGAAAAGTGGGGGTGAGTAACGAAAAAAAAAACGAAAAAAAAAAAACAAAAAAAAAAACAAAAAAAAAACAAAAAAAAACAAAAAAAAAACAAAAAAAAAACTAAATAAAAAACGAAAAAAAAAACTAAAAAAAAAAGTTTGAAAGGACTGTAATTTATTAATTAATTAATAAAGTAATAGATTATAAATTAATTAATTAATTAATAGAAAAAAATAGAATTATAAACATAAATAGAGAAAAAAGGATAATAAGTTAGAATAGGAGGATAAGGACAAAAGCATGTGTGCACATGGTGCATTTGAGAATTTCCCTTTACTAGATTATCAGTTTTTTCTCTTTTTGTTTTTTACTAGATTATTTATTTATTTTTTTAAAATTATCACTTTAAAAAATACTATTAAACATATTATTTAATTTATCACATTAAATACTACTCCTATTAAATAATACTTAAATTAAAATACGTGTTCGGATCAAATGAGTATTCAAGTAAAACTGGAAAGAAGTACCACTTATGTTATCTTCACATTTTTTTATACTATTGTTTAGAAAAAGTGACATGTTACACCTTTAAATTTTTTTATTTTTTTGTTGAAATATTATTCTTTTTATTCCAAAACTTCGTAGAACGATCTCACACGAAATTTATCGTTAGAGTAAAAGATAATGCCAGTTTTATTATTAAAATTCATAGTTGACTAAGAAGTGTGTGTGAAGGTACATGTTTCTCTCTCCCTAATCCGGTGTGTTTGTAGTCAATTCACGGCCTACCAATGTTGGGATGATAGGATGCACATTTACCTTTATTAATTATCACCCCCATCCCCGTCAAAAAAAAAAATTATCACCCCCATCTTACTCTCTGCATGCTTACAAATTAAACATGCTTATTATCTCCACAAACGAATCAAACATATATTAGGAATATAATATTATAAAGATTTGTATCTTTTAATATTATGATTCATTTTTATCTCTTAGAATATTTAATGTAAATATTTATTCATATCTTGTAGATATAGATACACTTTGTATCTATAAATACATCTCTTGTAAACACTTTACAATCATTCAATGAAAATATAATTTCACTATTCATTGTTTCTCTATATGGTATCAACGAGTCAATTAGCTCACGCCCCGATCCATCCTTAACCGTAGTTCGGTTCCATCACCGAACAAACCCACGGTTCCCAAGAAACTTTGTCTTCTTCCCCATTCCTCTTCAACTGCCATTAACGCACACCCTAAGAACAATTTTTGTTCTTCCTTCTAAACAATCAATTCACGTGAATTCTCCTCAAAATCTTTCTTGTATCCTTCAAGAAATAATTAGCACAATTAAAGTTGCTGTTGGTTGCCTCACCCTCAATTAACAAACCTCCACTCCAGAAACCTCCAAAACATATTCCCACAAATCAAGAATTCTTCTTCCATAACCTGCATATATTGCGTTCTCCAATTTTGCTTGTTACATACACCCAGAACGATTCACCCATATTCTGCAACAACATGATCTTGCCGCCTGTTTCTGCCTCGGTTGCCGGTATCCACCGTTCGCGTCCGGCCAACAGCTCCTCGGCGTCGTCTACCCACAAGGTACGAACACCACCCACTTGTCAACTGTGCCGTGTTCTTGGCCACATGGCCAGAACGTGCCCGACCCTTTTCAAACCGGGAACAACTCAGATTCCCCACTCACCGAGTCAACTCGGTCCTACCTCACAGAGCAACCACACCCACTCTTCTAGTAAATACACCCCACCGACTACCCACACCCACTTTTCCGGTAAATACACCACCTCAGCCCACACAACAGTTTCACATACCCCCTCTATCCCTTCGATCTTGGACTCCGGTGCATCCCATCATGTCACGGCTGATCTACAAAATTTATCTCTACATTCACCCTATTTCGGTTCTGACACCGTAGTTATTGGTGACGGTAACGGGTTACATATTTCTCATATCGGTTCTTTATCTTTTCACAATTTTGGTATGTTGAAATTCTCGAATGTATTAGTTGTTCCACAAATGGCAAAGAATTTAATTTCTGTTTCAACCTTATGCCGAGATAATAATGTTGATGTCATTTTTTGTTCGGCTTCTTTTCAGGTGCGGGATGGTCGTACGGGGAGCGTTCTCCTCGTGGGGAGTCGCATTGATAATCTTTACGTATGGCCGGCACGAGCATCCAAACCCTCACCTACCACATTCATTTCCGACCGTCTTCCTCTTCCGATTTGGCATTCCCGTTTAGGTCACCCATCTCTCAAAATTTTATCCCATACTTTGTCTAAATTTCGTTTACCTAGTAATCCTACAAATTTGTTTAGTTGTGATTCTTGTCATTGTATTAAGAGTCACAAACTACCATTTAATGAATCTAGTATCGTTTCACATACACCCCTTGAAATTATCTTTTCCGATGTATGGTCATCTCCGGTCATATCTCATGATGGTTTTAAGTATTATGTCATATTTGTTGACCATTTCAGTAAATACATGTGGATCTACCCCCTAAAACGCAAATCGGATGTCCTATCCACCTTCTCGACCTTTAAATCCATTGTTGAAAATTACTACAACACCAAAATTAAAACTCTTTACACAGATAATGGGGGAGAGTTTATTGCTCTTCGCTCGTTTCTCCAAAACCATGGCATATCCCACCTCACCACCCCACCCCATACTCCCGAGCACAACGGCATGTCTGAACGTCGTCACAGACATGTTGTTGATACAGCCTTAGCCCTACTACACCACGCCTCCATGCCCCTCACATACTGGCCTTATGCGGTTTGTGCAGCTACCTACATCATAAATCGTCTTCCTAAAGTCAACCTAAACATGTTTTCTTCCTTCCAATGCCTTTTAAAACAACCACCTAACCTATCCAAACTTCGAGTTTTTGGGTGCTTATGCTACCCTTGGCTCCGCCCCTACACTGCTCACAAATTAGACCCTCGTTCCATGCCATGTGTTTTCATTGGATATTCCATCACTCAAAGTGCCTATCTATGCCTAAATCTTACCACCCACAAAATATATACCTCTCGCCACGTTCAATTTGTTGAACACACCTTTCCCTTTGCCAAAATCAATTCAGTTTCTGACACACCCAATGTTCTGGTAGATACACCTCCTGCACCCACTGATCTGACAGTTACACCCCCAGAACTGATATATACACCCCCACTCCTGATACACCCATCGAATTGATAAATGCACCCCCTCCCCCTGTTACACCCATTGTTCCGCTGAACACACCTCCTGTTTCAATAAATACACCCACTGCTCCGACCCAAAATCCCAATACACCCTCCGAAATGATAAACACACCCCCCATCACCCCAAATACCGAAAACCCACCTCTCGCCCACCCTATCCAGCCTCCAGCTGCTCTTGTGCCGCCAAACGCTCCTCCGCGACCCCCCGCACCACCTTCACCACCTCCGGCCTTGCACAGATCCAGTATGGTCACTCGGTCTCAAAACAAGATCTTCAAGCCCAATTCAAGGTATTGTCTTACATCGGCTTTACCTTCTGATACTGAACCAAGTTGTGTTTCCCAGGCCTTGAAAGATGAACGGTGGAGGGCAGCCATGTCCTCTGAGTTTGATGCTCTTCTCAGGAATGGAACTTGGGATTTGGTTCCCCCTGATGAGTCTCAAAATATAGTTGGCTCAAAGTGGGTCTTTCGCATCAAACGCAAGCCTGATGGGTCCCTAGACAAATTTAAAGCACGCCTTGTGGCCAAAGGTTTTCATCAGCGTCCGGGTGTTGATTTCTTTGAAACCTTCAGTCCTGTTGTCAAACCTTCAACTGTTCGAGCTGTTCTCAGTATTGCAGTTACTCGAAATTGGCCCCTTCAACAGTTTGATGTGAATAATGCTTTTCTTCATGGTACCCTGTCTGACACAGTCTACATGGCGCAACCCCCTGATTTTGTTGATAAAACTTTTCCGTCCTTTGTTTGCAAACTGCATAAGTCCATTTATGGTTTAAAACAAGCACCTCGTACTTGGTATTATGCTCTTAGGACGTTCTTGGAAGGGATTGGATTTATTCACACAAAGTCTGATGAGTCTCTTTTTGTGTACAATAAATCTGGTGTTATTGCATATTTCCTTGTGTATGTTGATGATCTGATTCTCACAGGAAATAATATTCCCTTCCTCACTCGAGTGGCTACGGACCTTGGTACAAAATTTTCAGTGAAAGATTTGGGCCCCCTTTCCTACTTCCTAGGTGTGGAAGTTCTTCGTACCAAGAAATCATGCTTTCTTTCCCAACGAAAGTATGCGGTTGATCTCCTTACTCGGTATAACATGATCACCTCCAAACCAGTTCAGACTCCACTATCCACCTCAGCTCGTCTCACTCTTTCGGATGGGACACCTCCTGCTGATGCCACTCAATTTCGTCAAGTACTCGGTAGTCTTCAATGTCTCCAACTCACCAGACCTGATATTGCATTTGCTGTTCACAAGTTATCTCAGTTTATGCATGCTCCAACCACTACCCATTGGGGTGCAGTTAAACGTCTTCTTCGTTATTTAAATGGGACTCGAGATGTAGGAATAACCTTGAAACCTGAACCTTCCTCATCTCTACATTGTTTTACTGATGCTGATTGGGCCGGCAACAGTGATGATCGTACTTCTACAAGTGCTTACATTGTATTTCTTGGGGCTAATCCTATTTCATGGTCTTCAAAGAAACAAAAATCAGTTGCTCGTTCTTCCACGGAAGCCGAGTATCGTGCCATTGCCTCCGCTGCCTCTGAAGTTCAATGGTTAAAGTCCTTATTTCATGAATTGTGTTTCTCAGTTCCGACTCTTCCTGTTATCTACTGTGATAATATTGGGGCCACTTATCTCTGTTCAAATCCTATCTTTCACTCTCGAATGAAGCATATTGCAATTGATTTTCATTTTGTTCGAGATTTGATCAAGACATCTCAGCTTAGAGTCTCACATGTTTCGTCTGCAGACCAACTTGTTGATGCTCTCACCAAGCCATTACCTCGTGCTCGACTGCAACTACTTATGACCAAGATTGGACTCTCCTACGGTGCTCCATCTTGAGGGGGCGTATTAGGAATATAATATTATAAAGATTTGTATCTTTTAATATTATGATTCATTCTTATCTCTTAGAATATTTAATGTAAATATTTATTCATATCTTGTAGATATAGATACACTTTGTATCTATAAATACATCTCTTGTAAACACTTTACAATCATTCAATGAAAATATAATTTCACTATTCATTGTTTCTCTATAACATATACTGCGTTTGTGTTTCTTTGAAATTTGACTATTTACCTTTTGCACATTATTTAGAATTATAAGATTATATGTATATTAAATTATTAGGTAGAGATATATAGAAAAAAAAATAAAGAAATCGGGTAAAAAAAAAAAAGAGAAAAAGTGGAGAGTGTTATAAAAGGGAAAATGTAGAAAAATTATTTTATTCAAACTATCTCAAGACACTTGGATCGCATTAGATTTTCCATTACACTATTCCAAATTCGTGTTTATGTTAGGTTGGTTGCATTTTTTTTTTACCCTTTTTTTAGAATATGTTCACATTTAGGGGTGCAAATTTCTCTGAGAGATAGAGGAAGTAATACATACTTATATGTGTGAATTGAAAAAATCAAATTATCATTCCATTGACTCGTGTAGAGATAAAGATACGACAGATATTTTGGTATTTACATATTTTATACATACTACTACTATTCAATCCAAATTGTTGGGGGTCTTATTGTTATGTGCTCTGAAATAGTAATTCTTTTTATACGTGAAAATGTATTAAAAAAAAAAAAGAATTACTATTTCAGAGCTAAAATCAATAGTAATTCTCATTTTTTTATATGTGAAAATGTATCCCCCTGGATTTCAAAAAAAAAAATGTATCCCCCTGTCAAACGAGCAAATAACACATTTATGTAACCCCTTATCTCCCTTAACAAATAAAATTTTTTTTAGACTTTTATTCCGAAGTTTGAATTTTTTAACTTTTAAACGAGGTCCACATCTCTTTTCTACTTTTCGGATTTTAGCTCTTTTGGTGTTATTGATTTTTCGTTTAAACACATGAGCCCCTCAAGTAGGTATTTGTTTCAGTCCCTGGTTAATTTTTTTTTTTTTCTCAATTTCTTTTCAACTCAACTCCATTTTCTTTTCCTCCAACCTCAATTAATTCAAAAAAAAAATCAACTACACCAACCAACTCAGATTTTCCTTCTAAGGAGAATTAAACAGAATTGCCAAAACACATGGGACTGCTTCAACACCAAAATAACCAAAAATTATCTTGATTTCACTACTCAATTATGAATATCAAATCCAATCATCAATTAGGACAAATTACCCAAGGTCACAACATATTTAACAAAAAGAACAAAAATTACAGCCACTAGACTCATGCAAATACTCATATCATCAAATTTTAAACACTCAAGCACGCAATATAATTCACCCTGTACTGCATATATTAGCATACATGTATAATTTTGTATACTATATATACTCTCTTTGTTCCTTCTAAAAGACATATAGTATTATGTGTGTAATAGGGGTTGTTGAGAAAGAGAGTGACTAAAAAAATGAAAAAGGTGCATAGGAAGGGTAGAGAGATGTAGGGGATGTTACCAAAAAAAAAAAAAAACGAAAAGTTTAGATAGGAATAATCAAAATAGAAAATTTATGTCGACGGATAGACTGATAGAGTATAACATAGGACGTTGATAAAATTAAAGTATGAAATTTAAAAAAAGGATCGATAATTAGAATTCTATTATAGCCTTATAGGTCTCTCAAACATTCCATATTGCAAAAGGGAGACTATATATATGATATGTACATTACAACCGTACGAAAATGGACCAAAATGCATAAACTTTTTATACCGTACATATGTAAAAAAACGGTAGAAATTAAAGATTTGGCCAAGATAAAAAAATTTAACATTTAATGACATAGAAACTGTCATTATAGATTTTTTAGTTAGAAGTATTTAATAACATAAAATTGGCCTATATGAAAGGACCTCTCACATTTCCAATTTAAATTAAGTTAAATTAAATTAAATTATAATAGCTCACTATATATATAGCCCATCAATTTCAATTACTCAAACTAAGATTAATAAAAATCAACAATATTCCTGAATCATGATCATCGATCAATATTCATAGATCCTAATGAAAATCTTATAATTACAAAAGCATCACACAATTAATTAACAGAGAGAGAGAGAGAGAGAGAAATTAATTATGGAAATTGGAACTGACCAAATTGATCCAATGGCAAAGTGGAATGGTCGAAAATGTCCCCCATGCCACTACTAGGCTCGGGTATGTCTACAAGAGGAGCCATATTGAGATGATGATCATCTAAAAATGAAGAATTTGAGTGTTGTTGATCAACATAGCACGCGAGGCGTTCGCGTGCTAGGATTAGATCATGTTGTAGCTCCACCATCTTGTGTTGCAATGACGCAATTGCCCCGATGCACCCGTAGACGGGGTCTTGGAGCCTCACCTCGGCCTCGAAAACAAGGGAGTTCACGGTGTCCTCTCGTTGCTCCTCGGGCACCTCGTTCAGGATCTTGCTCACGTTGCTAGCTCCAAACACTTTGTGCACTTTCGCAAACTTTTTAGGCTCGTCGGATCGAAAATACGGGGCGAATTGACAATTAGGGGTGCATCTTCTCTTCAAGAACTTGCAAGCTGCACAAGAAGAGCTTGAACGAGGTTCTTGACTCTTCATAATGGTGCTCTTCTTTGCATTTCCTAGTTATGTGCTTTTGTCCACATTTATAGGCTTATAGACTTAGCTAGCCAAGTATATGGGCCACTATCTAAACGTGTTATAATTAATTAATGTTTTCAATAAAAAAAAAATATTCAAGTGTAATTAAGTATGATCAGAATAGTGGAGCATCCAATCAATTTTTTTTTTCTTTCTAAAATGTTAAATTGATCGAGTATGAAAATTCTAGACAAAATTTTGTATGTAAAGGTGTAATGTGTCAGACAAGTTGTGAAATATAATAGGTCCAAAGTAAATGTATCTTCCTAGATAATTAACTCACCTATTTCTAACTAATTGATCTGATTTTAATTCGTACAACGTAGGAAGATCAGTAGATCACACACAATACACTATTAAAAAAACCGTACGTTTTCGATTATTTAAATGTATTATGTTTTTTTAATTATACATGATTTATTAGGTAATGTTTAATATTTTTTTATTTATATATGCATGTTTTACTGTAATTATATATCTCGAACATATATATGTTTAATTAATTATTACTCCATTTTAATCTATATGTTCAAAAGTAATGGGTCAGACCTACCCTGGGTAACATTTATTATTGCATGTATCAGGGTACTTTATAAAAAAAAAAAAAAAGTCAGGTCTATCATAGACCTTTTTTTTAAAGATCTTTTTAGTTCTATTGGTGCATTTAATTTAAAGAAAATTCTACAACACTTTATTATCGTCAAAACATAAAATCAACTCTTTAAATCTCAAAATGAAGAAATAAAAGTAATAACAAATGTTTTAAAAAAATCAAATATTTTTTTCAACTGTTACAAAGGAAAATATAGTAACGTAGTAGTTAATATTACTAAACTTTCTTAATTTAATTATCACATATATTATATACTCCCTCCGTCCGCCTATAAGCTTCCAATTTTACCATTTTGGTCCGTCCGTCTATAAGCTTTTCATACCTTTTTTGGTAAGTATTTTTTCTTACACATCACTTTATATCTTACTTTTTCTCTCTATCTCTCTCCTTCTTCCAATCACATCACTTGTACTATATCTATTATTTAATCACTTTTCTTAATCTCTGTGCCAAAAATTTACGGGAAGCTTATAGGCGGACGGAGGGAGTATTTATATATAAATAAAATAAAATAGGTCGGCATGTTGGATTTAAAAGACCTACAAAAAAAGCTTGAGTCTGACTTATTTATTAAATTAAATAGACTTCACAAAAAGCTTGAGACTGACTTATTTATTAAACTAGTCAAGCTGAGTTGAGCTTTAATAGACCGAGCAGCAAGCACCAGTCGGATAGTTTGACCCATTTTCTCATGTTGTTTAATTACAGATAATTAGTTGCATGTAATTGGTTTTTCTTTATTGTTTTGGTTAATTAATTAGTTGCATATAATTGTTAATTAGCTATATATATACATGGGTTTAATTAGATTGTTGGTTGATTATGAAATTTCGAAATTGTTGATTGACTAGAAAAATTATAAATAATTATATACGGTTGAAACTCGGAAGAATTTTTTTGTAAAAAATAATTTTAACCACATATAGTTGTATATATATATTATTATTTTTTAATTATATATTTAAAATTTTAATATAAATAAGTGAGCAATATGATGTCTCTCCTGTAAGACCTCTAATAATGATTCACGAGAAAAGAGGAGGTCAAGTTCACTCAGATCTTCGATGGACGATCCTCACACAAGGAGGACGTCGTTGGCTTCACTGACGCCCTACGGATCCCCCTCTTCGTCTCATTGTGATGAATATTTTGTAGTTATATATAGTACATGTACTCTTTCAACTATGTTTTTACATTTAAATTCATATCCCAATATTAGGGCTCTCTAACCTTATCTTAACTTAAACCACTTTATTTTGAAGGGAAAGCTTAGTGATCCCTTATGTGTATATAATGATGATTAAAATTGGTCTATATATGCAAAGTTGCACCTATGGCTATGCAATTAAAGTGAATGATGAAAAATGTCTTAATCAGGTATGATGGGATATGATAGTTCAACAACAAAGTAGACGAGACAATTGTGGCTTCATGAGAATATATGGGGCCTATATAGACTCATAAACAAATTACTTGATGAGATGTTTCGCATATCTATTAATCAAGAAAAGTAATTTCACAAGAATAGAAAACCCTAGCTACTTCAAATTTGATTCATGCACAACATGGAAACCTCAACCCTACACCCTACTTTTCATTCCTTCATCAAAATGGAGAGCCAATCTTATCACTCTTTACTTCTTTTGTGATAGTTAAATTAATGTAGTTTACCTTTAAAATCATACATATGACAATTAACTAATTATTTGTATCAACCTAAAACCTCTTTTACAAACTTCGGCACCCGCCACCTAGGCGTTAGGCGACCATCCGTTGATCCGATTTCTTAGAAATTCTTTATTTTGGACGGAAATGGGTCTAGGACTCTAGGTGGAGCTAGGCGTCATTCAAAATAAATTTTAAAAAAAAATCGGTTCAACCACGTGTATTAGATTTTTTTTATTTGCTTCTTATGCACGTCGTTTCCATCGCGACACATGTACTTGTTGTTTGTAAAAACTTTTTTCTTTCAATTTTTATGTGTGAGTTTTTTACTCCCTTCACTACAAAAAACGAGCGATTTACCGACGGACCTACCGACGGAATTGTCGTCGGTAGGCGTGGTTTCCCGACGGAATTACCGACGGAATAATTCAGTCGGCTCTAAACTCGTCGGTACGGGTTACCGACGGAATTTTTTTTTCCGTCGGTAGTCCCGACGGATTCCCGACGGAATAAATCTGTCGAGTCTGCCGACGGATCTCATTCCGTCGGTAGTCCGAATGACCCGTTTCGAAACCGGGTCTGATATCTGTCGACAATTCCGTCGGTCCGTCTGTCGGTAGTACCGACGGACTTACCGACGGAAATTTAATTTTAGCATTTTTTAAGAAAAATATATCCGTCGGCTTCTGTCGGTAATTCCGTCGGTACGTGCCGACGGATCTAGATTTTATATTTTTTAAATTCGGGATTATATTCAGTCGGTGTCCGTCGGTAGTGCCGACGGAATTATCCGTCGGCAAGTCAACCCAAAAAAAAAAAATTAATTGACCCGACCCGACCCGACCCCCGAACTGTTATTAAGGCCACCATATATTATTCTGGCCTTGCTAGGAATCGAACCCGGGTGTGTGGGCGCCTAGTGAAGGGCGCCTACCACTCGGACAGATGTGTTACTTGTTCGTAATTGTAGTATTAATTGTATATGTACTCATTTTCGACCCATTTTTTTTTTAAAATTCACAAAATTAATTTCTTTCAAATATATCAAATAATTAAATTTGAAATCTATAATTTATATTTTTATAATTTATATATTTTAAAATACTAAAATATTCATATTTTAACTAAAATACTAATATTTTTTTAGTAAAAAATTCATTTTTTTGCTAATTATTTTTTAAAAAAATTCATAAAATTAATTTCATTCACATAAATTAAATAATTAAATTTGTAATATAATTTATATATTTTTAAATACTAAAATATTCATTTTTTTGCGAATTATATTTTTAAAAAAATCAAAAAAATAATTTCTTTTCACAATTTTTAGTTGTAACTTAATGATAAATAAATATTTTTAAATTGTACATCTAATAAAATAATTAGCTTACATTATATAATTTATTCTTCATCTTCTTCCTCTTCATCTTCTTCATCTACATTTTCATTATTTGTCTCATCTTCCTCTTCATCATCATCCTCCTCCTCCTCCTCCTCCTCCTCCTCCTCTTCCTCTTCATTTTCATCATCTTCCTCATTTCCATTATCGTTTTCATTTTCGATCAATTGTGAATTTCCAGCCGTCAAGTCTACGTGGATATTCAAATCTCCCGTAAAGACTTCAGTTCTAGCCTCTATTTGTTCCGTTTGAAACGGAGAATCATCTTCATCACTCTTGTCCTTTGTAGGGACTTCTACCATTGATCTTGCCTTTACTTTGCAAACAGCGTGCCATTCAATTTTACTACGTGATGATCGTACTGGATACTTGCAGTAGTATACTTGAGATACTTGATGGGCAAATACAAATGGATCATTCCCGATATAGCTCCTTTTCGGATTAACATCGACGAGTTTGTACTCCGGATGAATCCTTGTTCCTGAAGGGCCTGAATCAAACCAATGACACTTGAACAACACTACAGTCTTTGTTGGATATCCCGGATATTCTACTTCAACGACTTCGTGCAACACCCCATAGTAGTCACTTGCATCTGCATTGTAGTTTGCACTGCTAACGCAAACACCACTGTTGGTAGTCGCTTTTCTCGATGCATACTCAGATGTATGAAATCTGTAGCCCTTCACAATATAGCCGTTGTAAGTCTTTACACGACGTAGTGGTCCTTTGCTGAGATCCTTTAAGAATCGATTCCCAAAATCGTTTGACCGTCCCTATACAGTTCAAATAATTAACATTAATTATGAATCATATTTATTTACGTAAAATTTAAGGAAATGGTACTCACACAACGTTGGAACCATCGGGCAAAATCACGTTGAAGACGAGCATCTATATCTGTATCTGAGATGTTTTGTTCTGTTCGTCTTAGTTCTTGAGTATACATCCTAATTCACAACATCCAATCACAATTAATATTAAATTACATAAATGAAGTAATGATAAAAATATGAAATACTTACTCAATGTAAGGCTGAACTTCATCACAATTCAATAACACATACGTTTGTGCTATTTCTGCCTCTCTGTTCGACTCCCACTCTCGTTCAGTGAATTTTCCTATTGATCGTCCCTTAGACTTGAATATAGACAGCATTCCATCAACCTCTTCACCGATATTGTCTGTATCTCTACCACCGTAGTTACGTGGTTCACTTCTCAACCGAGTGTTGACATGGTCTTCAAAATAATAAGAACAAAACATGCCAACCTCTTCATTCAAATATGCATTAACAATCGATGCTTCCACATTTGCCTTTTGTTTAGCATTGCGTTTCAAGTTGTGGAGATATCTGATTTATAATAAAAAAACATATATTTTAATTCAGTGAACATGCATGCATGTAGTATATATAAAAAATGAAAAATGTAAGAGTTTACCTTTCAAATGGGTACATCCACCTGTACTGCACTGGACCACAAATTCTGGCTTCATACGCTAAATGAACGGGTAAGTGTTCCATGGAGTTGAAGAAGCTAGGTGGAAAAATTTGTTCCAACTTACACAAAATCACTGGAATATCTTGCTCCAAACGAATCATATCATCGATCTTGATCGTTGAAGATGTTAAATCTCTAAAAAAAAGACTTAATTCAGTGATAGCCCTCCACACATTGAGAGGAACAACGTCTCGGAACGCAATCGGTATCAAGCGCTGCATAAAAACATGACAATCGTGACTCTTCATCCCTGAAACCTTACCCCTGTTTATGTCTGCGCATCGACTCAAGTTTGACACGTAGTTGTCTGGAAAATTCAACTCGTGAATCCAACGACACAGTTGTTGTTTCTGTGGCTTGTCCAGTGTGTAGCAAGCCTTCGGATATTTACCTGTACTGGGATCCTTTTCCAACTCTTGACGACGACAATAAATGTTCAGCTCTTCCCGGGACTTTGGAGTATCTTTCGTCTTGCCTTCTGTGTTCATCATTGTGTGGAACACATTATCAAACACATTCTTCTCAATGTGCATCACGTCCAAATTGTGTCGGATCAATAGTGAACTCCAGTATGGCAAATCCCAAAAAATACTCATTTTATTCCATCCACCTGGGATTCGACCGTTGTGTTCAGCTGCATTTTCCTCAGTAGATTTTTTCAAACCCGTCCACTGAATCTCATGTAACAACGTATGTCCTGTACGGTAACATTATACTAGAAGAAATTAATAAAACATATACGTATAACATTATACTAGATCAAATAATTGTATAATTAATTAAAATACGTACCGTTTCGAAGGGACGGTCGATTGATTGTAACTGTTCTGTTCTTCAAGAAGTTGTTCTTATTCCTTCTAAATGGATGATCTCGAGGTAAGAACTTTCGGTGATTATCGAACCATGTAACTTTCCTACTCTTCTCAAGACTGAAAGCTTCAGAAAAATCCATACAATACGGACATGCTTGAAAACCAGCCGTTTTCCATCCAGACAACATAGAATATGCAGGAAAATCGCTAATGGTCCAAAATAAAGCAGCACGCATCGTGAAATTCTGTTTTCTGAACACATCATACGTTTGGACACCACTTTCCCATAAAAAGATCAGGTCTTTTATAAGAGGCTGGAGATAAACGTCAAGCTTATCTTTTGGATTCGACGGACCTGGCACCAATACAGTTAGAAACATTGTTTGAGGTTTCAAGCACATCCACGGAGGAAGATTATACGGAGTCAGAATCACCGGCCACAACGAATACTGCTTTCCAAAGCTCCCAAACGGTGCAAAACCATCAGTACACAAACCTAGCCTCACATTTCTCGGTTCAGAAGAAAAATTGGGATACACGTTGTCAAGGTGTTTCCAGGCCTCCGAGTCCGCCGGATGTCGCATCTCCCTAGACTCGGTCGAAGACGAATCTGTTGCATGCCACGTCATGTGTTGTGCAGTAGATTGATACAATCTCATTAAACGAGGAATGATTGGAAGATAATACATCTTCTTGTGTGCCACTTTCTTCTTCGACGGCTTCGATTGACCAGCGGGCCCCTTCCGACGTGGCTCTTTGTAACGAGGATGACCACACATCCTACACATGTTCATATTGCTATCTTCATCACCCCAATATAACATGCAACCGTTTATACAACAATCAATCTTCTCGACCGGCAATCCCATATTTTTCAGCATTTGCTTGCTTTGATGATACGTTGTAGGCACCTTATTCTCAGGAGGGCAGATCTCACTGCATAATTGTGTCATTTGCTCATATGCCCTGTTAGAAAGCTTGTTCTCGGTCTTGATAGCCATAAGTCGGGCATTAAATGACAGTTGAGAGTGTGAATCACAACCCGGATACAAATCTTGATCGAGAAATTTGAGCATTTCATAAAACCGAAATGCTTCATCCGTCGGCTCCTCTTCTACATTTGAAAAACCGGCTTCCATTATCATTGTTTGATACATATTGGGTTCTCCCTCCCCAAGTTGTTCTTCCCCACCAAACTGTTGTTCCCCACCGAACTGTTGTTCCCCACCAAATTGTTGTTCAGTACTCGTGCCGGCATGATTACCATATATTTGTCTTTCATAGATACCAGCAGTGTAATAGTATAAAACTTGATCAAAGTTATAAGGCCAACGTACTTCGCCGTGAAATGTCCAATTATAATAATTAACAGTGAAACCATTCTTCAGAACATGTACCAAAACCTCATCAATCGACTTAAATATTTTATTCTGACATTTTTTGGCATTACACGGACACTTGATACAATCCCCATGCATGTAATGTGGGTGGAGCTTTGCAAATTCAACAAATGACACAAGTTCATTGTAAAATTCACTATTCACATTTCCTAAAATGAACCTAGGAGTTTCATACATCCATCGACGATCCGGCAAATCCATCTGTTAAACATTTAACATAAAATTCTTACAAACATCCAGAAAAATGCACAACTAAACTAAACTACACATATATAAAATGTACAATTAAAATACACAACTAAACTACAAATATATAAAATGCACAACTAATTAAACTATAACAATATAAAATGCACAACTAAACTACAAAATTTAACCAAGTAAAAAAGGAAAACGTACCGAAATTTGCTTGCTCTCATACAATTTTTACAATTTCCACGATTTTTTTCGACTGAGTGAGAAAGGGGAAAAAAGCTTCTGTAAATATTACGCGCTACCGACGGATTTTGAAATTCCGTCGGTGCGTACATTTTGAATCTACCGACGGATTCTGAAATTCCGTCGGTATGTTGCCGCCCAAAATTCCGTCGGTCGAGTACTTGGCCGACGGAATATCCGTCGGCAGACACTACCGACGGAGTTTTTATTTCCGTCGGTAACATTGGCGGAATAAAAAAAAAATCGAAAAAAAAAATTAAAAAATATTTTACTTTATACCAAAATCTAACGAAAAATTATGTATTATGTATAAATTAAAAACAATAACATAAATAAACAATTCATTGACAAACAAGCATCAACCGAAATAAATATGTCCAACAGAATAATAAATAGTTCGACAGAAAAATAAATAGTTCGACAGAAAAATAAATAGTTCGACAGAAAAATAAATAGTTCAAACATCAACCATTATACGGTACAAAAAAGTCATCACCACCAATGAAATCATCCAAGCCGTCGTCTGCGGCTGCATCTGGATTTTGATCTGGAGCATTGAAAGGGGGAACTGAACCACCAACCGGAGCATCGAAAGGCGGAGGGGGAAATGGACCAACCGGAGCAGCGAAAGGCGGAGGAGGGGGGACGCTCATCGCCTGTGCAAAGCATGTATCTATTTGATCCTGAGGCATCCCCAACGATCGACCCATAGTGTCAGCCATCTGTCGGAAGTAGTGGTTCATCCAGTTGACCATGTTCGGGTCCGGAGGAGCAGCAGTGGAGGATACAGAGGCCTGCGATGCACGCTGGGACGAACTGGACGACGCAGCTCTCACTGAGCGGCTCATCCGGCCAAGGCCAAGGACCCGTCCTCGATCAGCCGGGGCCTCCTCCAGGTAAATCCGGTTAAGATCAGGCGGAGGGGCGGCGCTGGGCCCGGCTTCATCAGCAGAAGCCTGTGTCGTCGCCTCTGCAATCCTCCGGTTCACATTCAACTACATAATTACAAAAATATTAAATTAATACATAGTTCAATACATTTAATTAATTAAATATTAAAAAACACATCACAGTTTAATTAAACTTACGTGAAGCTCAGTAGTGCGTCCATATGTGGACGTCTGCGAATCTCGATCAAACGGATGAAGAACGTTCAACCGATCCACGTGAGTGGGTTCACGCCCAAGATCCCGCTCCTATTTTGTACCAAATGAGCATATAAAAATTATTTTATATAATATTATAATATAAATAATTGAAATAAATTTAGTGAACACTTACTAGAGCAATTGAGTGCTCATACGCGGATCGGGCCCCCCCCCCCCCCCCGATGCCTTGACATCCCACCTCCCACATCACTTCTACGGTTGGCTCGAGCAGTTGCACACTTCCGCACGTACTCCGGGCTACTCCAATACGTGGTCAACGTGTTCCACACGTCAACTCCATCGTCCTCCCCCAACGTCGTCTGCTCCACGCCACGACTACGCCAAGCAGTCCTCCGGGTGTACATAATCTCATTATACCTAGACTGACATGAAGATACCCAGAGCCTGTGGATATCGTTGTCCGAAAAAAACTCCCTATGCCAATAAGCATGTTTCTGCACATATTCGATCAGCATATTTATCAAATAATATATATAATAAATTGTTTATTAATATTTAATTGAATGCACTCAAATACCTGAAATTCCTCCCAGTATTCATCCTTTTTCGTCTGCGGCACCTTCAGCCAAGAGTAGGCATTCGCAGCAATCTTGCACTTAGTAATCACCTCAGTGCAAATCTTCGATATCTCATTACCAGGAAGTAAGCTGTGACATTATATATATATTAAGAAACAAACACATTATAAATTAAAAAACGTACAAAAATTGATGCTATTAAATATTGTTAAACCTTAAAATTATTTAATTAATTACTTACTGTACATTATCTTCAATCCATATTCTCAGTCTGGTTTCTCGGGCACGCGTGGGATGTCGACGAGCTGCCGACGACTGAGATGACGGCGGCGAATGCTGTGGAACGGATGCCGACGACGTCAACGTAGCAGGCTCAACAGGCCTAAGTGAGGTTCTCCTACGTCGAGATCCTGAGGCCCCACTAGCATCTTGACTCATCTATTTTAATAAATAAAATTTAAAAGTATAATAAATTAATCAATAATTAATATAGTAATGAAATCAATAATTTCCTAATTTAATTAATAACATTTTAGTAATTTAAGTCAATAATTTCCTAATTTAATCAATAACAAAATCACGTTACTAATGAAATAAATAATTTACCAAACTAATTAATAATGACTTAATTTAAACAATAACAATAATTATTATATTAATTATACCGTACAACACCCCTACTTATAAGAATAATTACTAATTTAATCAACAATAATAACCTAGTTTAATTATAAGAATAATTACTAATTTAATCAACAATAATAACCTAGTTTAATTATCAAAACGAACTAACAAGAACTACATTATATATTTGAACTAACATGCAATTTTTAATTACAATTAACCAATAAAAAACATATAATCCACGTACTAACATATATTTGAATTAATTATACATATATATTCATCAACTACGTACATGAAATTTTATACGAACTAACATGCAATTTATAATAATTCAATAACAGTTTTATAATAATTATAAACATGCAATTTATAATACAATAACTTAATTAAAATTAATTAAGAATTTATAAAACGTACCGTTTAAATTGAAGAAAATTGGAGTAGATAATCGTTATGCCCTTTCTCGATCAATCCACGCACCACGCACAAGAAAATCCAATCCACGAGGAGAGAACAGGAGATGAACAGGGAGAGGGGGACGAAAGGAAATTTTTTTTTTTCCTTATGAGGAAGAACTGCCGAAGGCAGTTCTTATTTAAAAAAAAAATTCTGGCTACCGACGGATATTTCCGTTGGTAGCACGCGAATATTAATGACACGCGTCTTTTCCGTGGTATTTTCCGTGGTATCCGAGGCGGTGAGTCAAAGCGGGTCGGCTACCGACGGATATTTTCCGTCGGCAGTCGAAATTTGAACGGCCGACGGAAATAATCCGTCGGGAAGTAAGGCTAAACGACACCGTTTGGCCGCGAAACTGAATTCCGTCGGGAAGTCCGTCGGACGGTCCCGACGGATCTTGGATTCCGTCGGGAGTCAGTCGTTTCGAAAATTCCGTCGGCGATCCGTCGGGGCGGCCGACGGAATGGATTCCGTCGGTAGCCTTCCGTCGGCAAACTCCGCGTTTTTTGTAGTGCTTCATTCTCCAAATGTAGGTAGATAAATTAAGGATATTGTATAATTCATTGTGAATAAAGTGATTGTTTGTGAATAAAGTTATGACAATTTGAGTAATTAGGTGATGATTAAAGGGTTGTTGATGAAAGAACTATTATGATATGAATATTTGATTTTGATGTAAAATTGAAATTAGAGAGTGTAAGTATTCAATTATTTATGGGGGTGGGTTATTTAATTATTTTAAGAAGTTGACTTGATTTATAAATAGTAACAATTAAATGACCTGATCATTTTAGAATGCAAGATAGAAAAGCAGTAAATGAGAAATTTCAATGAAACAGTTAAAAAAAAAATCGACCGCCTAAGCATTACGTCAGGTGATTCAAATTTGTCCCCCTAACGATTTTTTACTTCTGCACCTATATGCAAAATACAAGTGAACTTTATTATTTCTACGATATTTTATTTAGGACTAATTGAATCACATACCCACCAATAAATATGTGTGATTGCTCATACCTTTTTTTTTTTTTTTTTTTTTTTAATATATATATATATATGTTGCAACTTACGTAATACTCTAACGTTTACGATTTTATGGTACTTTGCCAATAAACCATTCGCTAAACATAAGATCATATCATGTGAATATTCATATGACGATTTTACACGGGAAATTGTTAAATATAGAGGGTTCTTTATATCTTACAACAAACTTTTAATAAAAGTTTGACATGACATCTAATTTTGTCATTAGTGATAGCACTTCATGATAAAATATTTAATGTTTATAAAAAAAATTAAAATTATTGAAATGTTCGTTTAGTTTTTTTTTTTTTTTTGAAATATTCCTAAATTTATTTCTCAAGCCAAACTGTGTCACGTATTTCTAGGTCCGATAGCAATCGGGTTAGGCTCAAGAGAAACAGAAGCCCAACGGGGCCCGTCCGGCCCAACCTAAGAGGAATACGCAAACCGATGGGCCCAGTCCAATCCGAGAAGAACATGCCGTCCAAAGGACTCGGCCTACTTGACAACTCTAGATAAATATGTCATTTTTTATAATTAAATATAATTATTTAAATTAAAAGGATATATTCATCATTTTTATTTATAAATTTAATTTATTAGTAGAACGATACAGTGTGATTACATATTGCATATAGCAAATACACTAATGCGAAGAAAAATCATTAAAAAAAATATGTTGAATCAACGATCTCATGTTATTTAAAATATTGTTTGTTGTGAGGTAGAGACTTAGAATGACTTAAATAATTTTTATTTTTTTAAGACACCTTGTCAATTTAAATTGTGCATTTATCAATAAAATATTGTAAATTATAAAGTGGGGTGAATGTTTGAAGGATATAGTTTAAAATAAAAAAAATATTTTATTGTCAAATAAAAATATTCACCGTCTAAATTGAAACATTCAATTTTTTTTTTTTGCAAATGGATCGATAATCTAAATTGTAACTAGAGAGTATAAAGTTTGAGGGGTAACTTGAAAAAAAAGAAGGCTTTTAATTTAGCGGGAACATTGATTCTTAAAATAAAAATAGCGGGAACAATGCAGTTTAATTAATCATTTTATTCACCCATATGACTTTATATTTTATTTCAAAAAGGATTCAATACTAATACTAGCTAGATCGATAAATGATTAAATGACTTTCGTATGAAGCTTACCCAGCTGGGTTTTTTTTAGAGTCAACAACATCAGCTCATTGCCTTTTATATTAATATTATTTTTTCATTTTTATAATTTTCAATTTTTTTTTTTACTTTATTTCCCCCTCAAATTTCTATTTTTTTATATAAACAATCAATTTTTTTAAAAATCAATGTCCAACTGAAATGTAAATTGCTTTAAAAAAAATGAAATGTAAATTATAAAAATGGACGGAGGAAGTATATTGTACATGTATACTCGCCCCCTCCACTTTCATTTTTTTTTTTCTTACTATATACTTTCTCAGTCCCCTCATAAATTTTCTCTCTACTTTTTACATGAAAATTAAGAAATACTCCCTCCGTCCCCCTATAAGTTTCCCACTTTCCTTTTATGGATGTCCCACAATAAGTTTCCCATTTTAAATTTTTCCATTTTTGGCATATGATTTTCTCTCTCCCAATCACATCACTTACACTTTATCTATTATTTTATCATACTTCATCTCACACTCATCTATTATTTTCTCTCTCACCATCACATCACTTGTACTACATCTATTATTTAATCATATTTCTTAATCAAAACAACCAAAAGAAAGGGGAAACTTATACCGGGACGGATGGAGTATAATATAAAATTTGTAGGTTGACATATATATATATATATATATATATATATAATAGAGAGAGGTAAAAAGAGAGAATATGTAAAAATAGATAGAAATAAGAAAAGGTTGAGAGATAGTGAATTTTGTTATTTAAGAAAACATAAAGTTTAGATCGGAACACTTGAAATAGACAAGTGTAAAGCATATGACGGGATAGAAGAAATATTATATGTATGTATATATATATATATATTAAGAAATATATATATATTTTTTTAATCTTGATCATGTATTTTAATAATTATTTTGTACTTTACAAGTGTGTATTTAAATATGTCAATGCAAATATTACACAATAATTAAAATTATGATGAAGTAAAGCATAAAAAATGAAATATGTTGTTAATATCAATGTTATTTTTATATATTATGAAATCAAGACTTTTATTTAAGCATATTGGGGCCAATTTGAACTAATTAATAGATCATATATTTAAAACTAAATTTATGGCTCTTCAATGCATATATCCTCCTAATGCATCAAAAAGAACTAGCTAGGTAGCTAGTTTCCTACCACCCAAGTTGCTTCACCAAAATTTGAGTCACAAAATCATTAGTCAATCCTTTATTTGGTATTCTAGAGTCTTTCATGGAGTCTCATTTGCTCCACTAATTTTTCTCACTATTAATTTAAGCCCAACAATTGGAAAATATTCTAATTTTACCATATCACATAATGATTATCTAGCTATTTTTCGTGACCTTAATCGGTGGCTCATTGACTTCATTGGAATTAATAATTGTATCCCTTTTTTTGGGACTTTAATTTATTTTTTTCTTTTGACGAAATTTCCCCTCCAAATGAATAATATCATTTCTTTTAATATATACAGGGAAAAAATTCCATTTAAAAGAAAGTAGAATGGAAAGAATGAACCATTTAAATCAAACAAAGGCCTATCCGATGCCTAGGCTTGTATAATGTTACTAGTACGTATCAAATTGTAGGAACATACGATACGACAATAATTTGTTCCTTTGAAATATTCAAGTATGAGTATTTCAAGTAATGATATCATCTATAACAATTTTGGTGTTTCACTTTGTAGGATGAACCAAGTGGTCGAGTTCGAAAGGGTTTGTCTCGAGAGAAGGAATTCTCTCTTCTCCATCGGATGAGGAAATTGTCAGAAGTAGATGCTTCGAAAGACGAAGCGAAAGACTTTTAGGAAAATAAAAAGGAGGAAAGATATTTTTTTTACCACGAATGTCAAAAGTCAAAAATGACTGAGTCCTCACTTATTTATATAAAGACTCTGACACGACGTTTTCCTTTGAGAATGGAATGTGTGTGCGGTCTGAATTTAAGGATACGAAACAACAACTCTGTATGAACGACTTAGAATGAAAAACCAAGGGGATAAGTTATTATACCTTATCGGGAGTATAAGGGTTTTTCTCTTAGGGTTTACAGTTTAGAGATGCCACATCATCGTACTATTCTAACGAATGAAAGATATTTATTTTAATAAAAAAAAAAAAAAGCACTCCGAGAGAAATGATACTCCCTCCGTCCCACAGGAATTTGCACACTTTTCATATATGGATGTCCCATATCAATTTGCACACTCTATAAAAGGAAATATCTTTACAACCCTCACCCTTGAAATATACTCATATTTACCCATATGTCATTACTTTTCCACACTCAATCTACTTTTTACTTTACTTTATTCATAAAAGTTTACAAAACTACCCCTCAAAACATCAATCATTACACCTTTTCTTACACATTTCTTAAAATGTGTGCCGGTCAAAGGGTGCAAGTTCCTCCAGGACGGAGGGAGTACCATTTATATAACAATTTTGGTGTCTTACTTAGTATTTCACAGCCTATTATATGCATAACACGTGAATTGTTAAAAAGGTATCAACTAATTGTATATAACATAACATGGGTTAATAATTTAGAGGATAGAACACAATATGATTGAATATGAAAAGTAACATATATAAATATGAAAAGTAACATATAGAAATCTATCCAACCACACAAAAGAGGCAAAGATTAACCATTGTGGTGGACTTATAAGTTATATCGAAATTGAGCATATATTTGCCCTAAATATTACGGAACAAAGACAATAAGACAGCAATCAATCAAGAAATTAATACACAAGACAAATAATTGTACATAAGTACGTCTATTATGATTAAAAAAAAAAAAAAAACATTCACGCAACTATGTTTTTTTCTTTTTAATATTGAAGACGAATTTGACACCAACTAATATAACCAAACAATATTTTTTTATTTTTTTTTAAATTACATTAAATACCCATCCCTTTTTTCCCTCTCCATGACTCGAACCCATGATCTAAAGTCTTGGTAGTGGTGCTCTAACCACTTGAACTATCCAACTTCGTCACCGAACAATATTTTATGTTACTTGTATCTTATCTAAGAACATTTACATCGAGTTTTTTCGACTAAAATTCAGCTAAAATTTAAAATCTTGTGATTTTAATCACACCAGGATTCTTCAAATTTGATCAATGAATTTTGTACAACAAATTTGAATTTAGCAAGTTTAAGGGAATGTTTTCATAATTAGCTGGTGGACTAAATTCAAATTAAATGTTAAATTAACAACACTGTTACCCTTATTTGTAAGTAATTGTTAAAAGAAATTAATATATGATAAATGAATTAATTATACACCTCTTTATAAGTTTAAACTTTTAAATGAAATAAAATTATTTTATAGTATTGTTTATGTTCTAAATTCAAATTTTGTTGATGAAAATAACTTCAATCATATTAAATTGTTCACTTAGATTGATCTATGGGATAGAATTCAAAATTCAGCTAAATAGTAGGAGTAGATTGATCTATGGGATAGAATTCAAAATTCAGCTAAATAGTAGGAGAAGTGTTATAAGAATAATTAATAATATAAATAAATTGATTTTACCATTTTAAAAGGATATAAAATTCCTCAAGTAATAATATGAAGCTAGTGAAAAATCTCTTTTCAATATATGTATCCCACATTTAAGATAACAGTACAGTGGGCCTTTATTTTTTTGTCACACTTGCAATAGATGTGTATTTAAGATAACAATACAGTGTGGGCCTTAATATTTTTGTGTACAATATATGTGTATTTATATTTATACGATATAGTACGATTTTCTATAAAGTAAATTGGGTCGAAAATCTTTAGTGGCATTATTTATATCGTGAAAAAAATATTCAAATAATAAAATTGATCAAATGTGTGGTATACATAAAAGATCGATTCGCCGTCCTGTCATTCCTAAATCAATACTGATTGAGATAATATTTTTAACTTTAATCTAAATAAATAAATAAAATTGGGTGGCTCAGGATAAGAAGATAATGTAATTGGATCGATAAAGAAATTTAATCTAAATTTTTATATAATTATTAACTATATGAAATTATAAAAAAAAAATACTAAAGAAAAATGATACAAATTAATTAAAACCGGGAGAAGTTTGAATTTCTTAAAAAAATGATTATTTAAAAAAGAATACTAGTGACAGCAGAGAACAAATGAAAAAAACAAAGGCAATATTCTTTTTTTATTTTTTAACTTAAAAAGACAAAAGAAAAAAGGTTAATTAACAAAACGGAACGGGAAAAATAGTCACTTCAAGAGTAGAGAGGACGTAGGAAAGTGAATGACAAGCAACAGAAAAATGATAATGGCTACTCCAAATTAACATCCACTAAAGAGAGAGTAATGATTGTCGTTTGCCAAGGAAACAAACAAACGGAGGCCACCACCACTCTCAGCCGTGTCACCTCCAACACCACCGCCACCTATTTCGATACATGATCGAAAAAAAATCGTTAGATTTCACACATTCACAATCGAATTAATTAGTATGAGTTAGCGATCAGAACAAATATGGATAGAACTTATAACAGTTCAGATTGGACGTGTCTAATTATGTGAACTCGAGTTTGGACCCGTCTCATTATTATCCCAAAAAATTATCAATTTTTTTTTTCTATATTCATAAAATGATTGTTTTAATCCGTGTCCAGCATTTTAAATTAAGTTTGCTATATTTGAGTATGTTTCAAAAGTGAAACGAATTTTTAATTATGAGAAAATGTAGTGTTTAGGTGGGGGAGCGTGTAGTGTTAAAGTTGATTGGCTTGTAATTAGGAAACCAAAAACGGATAGGGCTCACGTTGCAGATGCACCATTCTTGAGTGGCGCCACATTCAAGGACGGAGCCAGAAAATTTTTCTTAGATGGGCTGAAAGCCGAAAATAATTACACGTATAAAAAATAATTGTTTACACAAGTTGTGCCTTAAGATTTTGTAGTCGATAGAATTTATCGATAATAGAAATAGAATCAATATTTTCAAACAATTTTATTTCAATATAGACAGCCATATAATTTAATATATAATCACTTCCTTCGATCGTGACAGTGGTAAGATGAAGTGTCAAAATAAGGTGAATCGGTCTCGTAATAAAAAAAACATGTAATTCAACCCTATTTGTCTCGATTAACTTTTGGAATATTACATAAATAGTTGACAAATTTTGAAAACTTTTTTATAAAGACATACCAAATGAAAACTTTATTGAGAAACATATATATCAAGTTTGCAATGAAGCAATTAAAGTCTCACACAATCATTTCTTGATTATAAATAAAATTCACATTAAATAACCTAGGGTTGTTTTTGAGATCCAAGGCATCAATAAATTTAAGAAGCATAAAAAGTTTAACTTTCTCATCTTTAAATCTACTATTGATTTCAGCCAATGAATAAGTAATTGACAAAAATTCTATTGAAATATATATAAAAAACACCCCATTAAAAATTAAACAACAACAATTAGAAAAAAAAATACAAATTTAAATTAAACAACAACAATTAGAAAAAAAAAATACAAATTTAAACACATTTTATTATTAAAGATATCAACTTAATCTATATGGAAGTAGTTGATTCAAATTTGATATGCATTTTTACATAAGAAGTTTGAAATTGGGAATTTAGTTTAAGTTTATTATTTAATTAAAATTTTAAATTATGTAAAGAATTAAATATTCATATTTTACAAATAATTTAATAAAAATAAATTAAGTTTTCGGTAAAGACTTTATTTTATGCGTGCGGTTTAAATTTGATTTGTTGTAAAAAAATAAAAAATATATATAATATAATATATATATATATATATATATATATAAAAAATCCCTAAATTTTAGGGTGGGCTATAGTCCACCTTAGCCCTAATGAAGATCCGCCCTTGGCCACATTTACGTAATCGGAGTTGGCGATCACAACATATATGGATATAAATTACAACGGGTCTCGAAAATTCTTGAGTGGCGCCACATTTATGCAATCGGAGTTGGTGATCACAAGTACATATATGGATAGAAATTATAACGGGTCTAAAAAATTAAGTAATTCTTGCTTAGCACTTGTTATTTTAGGTTGATTAGGATTCTTATTAGTTGGAACTTCCAATTATCTTGGTAGAAATTATTTTTTCATCTTACCAAATCTTTTTTTTTTTCACAAGGGATCACGGCTCTTTTTTTTTAATTCTTATTTGTGGCGCACAATTTCTTAGAATGATATTCGTGCGAGTGTGTGAAATCTTTCCTCCAACAAATAACGATCATGTACATTATGAGATAAAATTCATTGGCAACTCCCTACCCATACAAACATATGCTCCATATTCACACTAGGATTCTTCAATTCACTGAAGTTTGTATAATTGTCAGCAGCAGCAGGCCCATTTCCCATCCAATCCAATAATATTTCAAAAATATCAACCCCTATAGGCTATAGTTAAGGTATTTTCTAGCTATCTTTAAAATTAATTTGTTAAAAAAGTTGAGAGGGTTCATGTGTTTTTGTCTGAGCCGTTCGACTTCATCTTCCAATCGCGTCCATACAAACGTGCAAATTAATTAAGATAATGTATATTAATAGTGGAGTAGTAGTTTATATATATGTAATTTTAATTTTGTTAGGGTGAGCTAACATCCCATAAAATGGTGTACGCACTCTAAATATTACTTCCTCCGTTCCACAATTATTTTCACACTTTTCTTTTTGAGACGTTCCACAATAACTTTCACAACCTTAAAATGAAAAACTCTTTATAAATTACACCCCCATAATATTCTCAATTTTACACAAATGTCATTACTTTTTCTACATGCATACACAAAAGTCAACTCATTTTTTTACTTTATACATAAAATTTTACAAAATTACCCCTCAAAACATCGATCATTATTACACTTTCTTAATATACGTGTCCATCTACCTATGAAAGTTATCTTGGGACGGAGGGAGTAAATACATTTCACTAAAATTTAAAAATAAATTTTATTATAAGTAAACACATCTTAATTCTTTTTATTTATTCTTCGTCCCTTGAAACAAATACAAATTGACTAAAAAAATTTAGAGATTAATTAAATCTTTCAAAATATATAAATTTTAAAAATTAATTAAAAAAAATACTGAAAAACTAAATAAAATTTGAAAATATTTTAAATAATCAACTACATATTAAAAAAATATTTAAATCAATTAAAAATTTAAAACACTAAGAAAATCACCTAAATTTTTAAATTAATTAAATCTAAAAATATTAAATAAATCAAATAAAATTTTAAAAAATTAAATAAAAAATCAATTAAGGATTATTTTTTAAAAAACTAAATAAAATAAAAAATGAAAGAAAAATCAACTTCAATCTTAAATAAATAGTAATTAAGTTTTTTTAATAATAATCTTAAAAAATAAAATAGAGCTAAATAAAATTTAAAAATATTAAAAAAAATCAACTAAATTTTAAAAATTAATTAAATTAATTTTTAGCTTTAATTATTTTTCGAAGATTCATAATTAATTTAATTAATGTTGATTTTTTATTAACTTTAATTTTTTATTTTTTTAAAATTTTAAGATTTTATTTAATTTTCTCAGATTTTTTTCAAAAAAATTAATTTAATTTTCAAATTTTAGTTACATTTTATTTCAAGTAGTTTTTTAAATAATATATTTTATATTTATATAATAGTTACTTAGTCATTTTATACATATCTATTTTTATTTTTAAAATTATGGGGTGTGTATAGAGTATTTTGGGATGTTAGTAGTGGACCTAGTGGTATTCTTTAATGAATTTCGGAGAACAAATTTGAATTTAGCAAACTTAAGGGACCTTTTTTAAAATGGTGTAGACTTGAGATTTATGAGTGTGTTCCTCTCTAGGTTTTGGGTTCAAACCCTCTAAGATGCGAACAATTAATTTTTATGGGATCAGTCCATAAAGAGCGTAAAATTCTGACTTTAAGCTAGACTTCCATTAATGTACAGTTAGCGTAAAATTCTGACTTTAAGCTAGACTTCCATTAATGTACAGTGAAATTTATCCTCGAAATTAGTCAGCTCTTGAACCAAATATCCGAGACTTAAAAAAAAAAGGAACCAACTAAATCCAAAATTTGTAGAAGTAAAATGACAAAACAACATTGTTGCCCTTATTTGTAAGTAATAATTAGGAAAAATAATATTAGATGAATGAATTGATTCTATATTTCTTTATAATTTTTTTTTTTTAGATGAAATAGAATTATTTTATGGTATCGAATTACAAGTTTATGACTTGGGTTCACGCCCTAAATTCAAATATCGTTGAAGGCAATTTAACCATATTAAATTAATACCCATACCCTCTATAAATTTTCTATAAATTTTAGAGGTGAATTGCATCCCACCTTTAAGATAACAGTACAGTGTGGGCCTTAATTTTTTTGTCACACCAACAAAATAGATGTGTATTTGTTTTTATTTCTTTATATAGTGTAAATCGATCAAATGTGTGGTATACATAGAAGATCAATTTGGAGTCTTGTCATTCCTACTGATTTAGATAAATAATGTATTTAACTTTATAAATATAAAATAAAATTGAGTATCCCAAATTAATTGAATTGTTTTGCATTAATGTACGTGTTGGCTACCTAACCAACACCTGATTCTGTTATTACGCTCGCCTATATTTCTTATCTTAAAATTCCAAAGTTGCAAAATAGTACTCCTACCATCTCAACATTATTTATATATATATATATATTGTGTGATTTATATGTTGTTCAATTTTATTATTTTCTTTATTTTTTTTAAATAATATTATTAAATCTATTTTATCTTACACCATCTCATTCTTACTTATTTAAATTATCTTCACTTTATTCATAAACAAGAGTACTATCCCCTACTATTCATGTTTCTTTTTACACAAATTTTAAAGAATATTGTTTGTTTACGTTCCTACTCCTACTCTTACTCGAGCAGTCTCGACTCGTTTCATTGAGAAACGCAATAGCCCCAAGATGTCTGGGGGAGCCTATCCCATCACCAAATTTCGGGCAACACTATCAATGAATTCGAGGCTAGAGCCTACACAAACTACACTATCAGCCCATCGACAGAGCTTGACAATGATTTCACCCGTGTCTCCAAGTTTAAGGGCAGTTGGAGCGATGCATTTGACCCTCCATAGTTCTTCACCCGGTTTCAAATTTCTTGACTTGATCAGTTTTTTCGGACGTTTTAATTGCTTTTATTGGTAGGTCGTATTTAGGGGTGTACCATTTTTCGATGGTACCCTGGTCTCTAGTTCGACTTGTGAACTTATGACCTTTATCTTTTCTTTTAATCCAAAACCCTTTTATTGTATAAAGAATATTGTTTGTTTATATATAAAATAGGTAAAATAGATAATAAAATATAATATAGTAGGAAAAGTAAAAAAATAAAACATAATAAAATAGAAAAGAGATAAAAGTAAGTGGAGTAAGATATATTTTTCAAAAAAGGAATAAAAAATGCTTTTGTGGTCAACCCAAAAAAAAAAAAAAAAATTTATATGAATAGAGGATGTACATTCTTACTCAAACATATCTACTTTCTATAAAAACTAGGAGTAATTAATACTCTTTCCGTCACACTATTATTTACAGACTTTTATCTTTTAGACGTACCACTATTATTTGCAAACACAAATACAAAAATCTTAGATAAATTTTTTACTCTTACAATATACGCTTATTTACACTAGATGTCATTACTTTTCCGCTCTTAAAAGTCAATTTCATTGAATGAACTTCCTTATCATCATTTATATGAGATGTTATTAAACATTTTTTTCTTAAAATGTGTCTCTATTTGCTTGCAAATAGTTATAAAACAAAGAAATTATTAATTAATTAAGATTCGAAAAAAAATGAGGATAATGAATTTCTCTATATTTTATTAGAAAAGAAAATAAATAAAATGCATTATATGTGAAAAGTTGTGGTTCTTTCCATGTACATGTTTGGGGTAGGCCCATATTTGATACAAGTTGATTTATCCAGTTGTCCTTGGAATCGAATCAACTGTATCTTGAGTGACATGGTTTTCAATTCACCATCTTGTCAAATTATATATAAATTCACGTTAACTCTTTTTTTTATACATTCAATAAAATTGCATTCATATTATGTCAAATTCAAATGTCACACATCCCCAATTTCTTTATTTAACACAAAAATTTGATCTACATGACCTTTTAAAAAAAAAAAAAAAATGGTGTATGAACAAGTGATTGACTAGTTTAGAAGATTAATTTCATAGGACTATAGAATTAATTAATCTTAGTCCATCTCCAACCACAAACTCTCAAATGAAGATCTCTAAACTTCAAAATACACTTTTTTATACTCTATTTTAAAAACCTTCTCCAACCATGAAACTCTATATCTTACTCTATTTATTATTTTAATCATTTTCAATATATTACAATCATTAAATAATACATTTATCTTTGTATTTAAATAAATTTATACAATTAAATATTCAATTAGTAAATTAAATTATAAATTAAATATTATTGATTTTATCAAAATCATAAAATGTAAATAAACTTGTAGTTTTCAAATAATACTTTTATTTAAATATAAAATTACGACACACATAATGACGTAAAACGATAAATGGATACATGTGAGTATAATCTAATACTACAACACAATGTTTTTTTAGGGGAACTTCTCCATCTGGATCCAACATTTCACCGTACTAGTGTATCGTTTTTTTATTATTTGTATTTTTTCAGTTTGTGTTCACTTATTTTAATATGTCGGTGTTATATGTAGCTAGGTAATGAATGTATGTCCGTTTTAATATGTAATATATTTCATATTTAATGTATGTTTTATTGTATTTTACGTTATTTTTTGTAGGTAATAATTGCACAAAAAAAAAAAAAATTACACAATTAAAATTAAATTATAAATTAGTATAACAATAGAATTATAATTATATTTAATAAACTACTAATATAAAATTGTAATACAGAATTGTAAATATTAATAAAATAATAGATATAAAATATAGAGTTTTGAATAGTAAACTCCATATATGGAGTTTACTATTCAAAACACTATTTCAAATCTTCAAAATAGAGTACGATTGAAGGGAGCAAAACTCTATAAATGAAGTTTAACTTCATTTATATTTCATATATAGAGATGCGTTAGAGATGGTCTTAGAAATTGTTTGCAAGATTTCGAAGTTTGCACCTTCAAAAGATTTTTAAACTTGAAACATAGTTATAATTAAAACATACATGAGATTTTCTTAGGATAGTTTTTATGTCGCCTGAACTATTAATAGTTCAGATGTTAAATTGTATTACTCTGTGTCGCCCTAACTTAATACCTGTTGCCTTTTTTAATATTTTAAAATAATTATTTAAATTTTATTTTATTTACTATTTTATCCTTCATTAAAATTAATAATAATAATAATAATATTTAAATTAAAAGAACGTAATATTATATTTTTTTTAACAAAATTAGATTATTATTTTATTTATATTGTATCTACTGCTCATTTAATTAGTTCACCTTCAAATTATTTTTTTACTACAGTTATCTGCACCGCTCATTTTATGAGTTCACCCCAAATCATTTTTAACCATGGTTATCTGCAATCGCTCATTTTATAAGTTCACCCCAAATTTTTTTTTACCACGGTTATCTGTACCTGCTCATTTTATAAGTTCACTCCAATTTTTTTTTTTTAAATAATTACATTTTAAGGACTATATTATCCTTTTATTAATTTACATAAAATATAATAAAATCAACCCTTATTTGTAGGGTGATACTTGGGTACATGCAAAATACCGGTACACACCAATTTTAATTATTTATTTATATTTTATCTACACCCACTCATTTAATGAGTTCACCCAAAAATCATTTTTTTACTACAGTTATCTGCACTCGCTCATTTTATGAGTTCACCTCCAAATCATTTTTTTTATCACGGTTATGTACACCCACTCATTTTATAAGTTCACTCCTAAATTATTTTTTTACCACGATTCTCTGCACCCCTCATTTTATGAGTTCACCCCAAAATATTTTTTAAAAAATAATTACATTTAAAAGACTATATTATCCTTTTATTAATTTACACAAAATATAATAAAATAAACCTTAATTTGTATATTTACAATCTGTAGTCGAGTCATTACCGAGTTACCGTCGATTCACCATCAAGTCACCCATATTTTTAGGAAAAAATCGTAAAACATAATTAAAAAAAAAAACTATGGAAATTAGCCACAAATCTTGATTTTTTTTTTTATTTTTCTTCCCCTTTCTCTTTTTCTCCCATTTTCAGTTTTTATTACAAATTTTTAATTTCTTCGTTTTTTTCCTTTTACTTTTTTTTTCCTGCCTTTATTTTCCTTTTTTTTTCCATTGTTTCTGGTATTATTGAATACAATTAGATGTGTGAAATTATTTGTTATCGTATAAAATGTTACTAACTAATATGCATGGTATTATTGATTATTATTCGTGGTATTACTAATAATTATTTTTTGTATTACTGAATATAATTAAATGTTTGAAATTATTTGTTATTAAATAAGATATTACTAATTACTGTTAATGGTGGTTATTCTTTATTGTGTTACCAACTATAATAAAATTATACCTATAATATTATTTTGTATTCAAATTAAAATAAATACACATAAAAATGGAAAATAAAGGCAAAAAATATTAAAAAAAATGTAAAAGAAAAAAAAAACGAAGAAATTAGAAGTTTGGAATAAAAACTTAAAATGGGAAAAAAAAAAAGAGGAGAAGGAAGAAAAATAAAAAAGATAAAAAATCGAGATTGTAAATATACAAATTAAAGTTGATTTTATTATACTTTGTGTAAATTAATAAAAGGATAATATAGTCTTTTAAATGTAATTATTTTTTTAAAAATATTTTGGGGTGAACTCATAAAATGAGGGGTGTAGATAACTGTGTTAAAAAAATAATTTGGGGGTGAACTCGTAAAATGAGCAGATGTGGATAACGACGATAAAAAAAATATTTGGGGTGAACTCATAAAATGAGTGGGTGCAGATAACTGTGGTAAAAAAATAATTTGTGAATGAACTTGTAAAATGAGCGGGTGCAAATAACCGCGATAAAATAAATTATTCGAAAGTGAACTCATAAAATGAGTGGGTGCGTATAACCGTAATAAAAAATGATTTTTGGGTGAACTCATTAAATGATCGGGTGCAAATAAAATATAAATAAATAATTAAAATTGGTGTGTATCGGTCAAATATCACCTTAAATATATATAATAAATTTAAAATTAGATTATTATTTCTTAAAACTAAAAAATATAATTTTGGAACGATTAATGTTATGAGAATTAAAATAAAGATTATGTATTATTATTAATTTTTTTATTAATTATGTGAGGATAAATTTGTAATTTTATAATTATGTATTTAAAATTATTAAAATTAATTTAAAAGTGCGATAGGGCGATAAAAAATGATAATAAGTGCGATAAAAAATGATAATAAGTGCGATAAAATTATTTCTTAAAAGTGCGATAGGCGATAAAATTATTAATTTTTTTTTTCTAAAAATATGGGTGACTTGGTGGTAGATATGCGCAACACCGAACCGCCAAACCGGCCAACCAGCCAAACCGCCGGTTACGATTTACAAACCGAACCGTAACCGAAAAATGGCCGTTCGGTTACAGTTTGACATTTTGACAAACCGCAAACCGCCGATTTTGGCGGTTAACCAGTAGTTTGGCGGTTTTTATAAAAAAAAATTATTTTTTTTAATACACAATTCTTCTATTTTTAATGTATAAATTTAAGTTATATAATTTTTATTCAATTCTAGTAATGTATTTTCTGAAAAATGAGTTAAAACGAATGAAAATGGAGATAATATTAAAAAAAAAAATTAAAACCGGCAAACCGGCGGTTCGCGGTTCGGTTACTGTTTGCCATTTCCGAAAACCGTAACCGTCGGTTTCTAATCGAAATCGGCGGTTTTCAACCGGCGAACATGTCTACTTGGTGGTGAATCGATGGTAACTCGGCAATGACTCGACTGCAGATTGTAAATATACAAATTAAAGTTGATTTTATTATATTTTGTGTAAATTAATAAAAGGATAATATAGTCTTTTAAATGTAATTATTTTTTAAAAAATATTTTGGGGTGAACTCATAAAATGAGGGGTGTAGATAACTGTGGTAAAAAAATAATTTGGGGGTGAACTTGTAAAATGAGCAGGTGTAGATAACGGCGATAAAAAATTATTCGGGGTGAACTCATAAAATGAGTGGGTGCAGATAACTGTGGTAAAATAATAATTAGTGAATGAACTTGTAAAATGAGCGGGTGCAAATAACCGCGATAAAATAAATTATTCAGAAGTGAACTCATAAAATGAGTGGGTGCGTATAACCGTAATAAAAAATGATTTTTGGGTGAACTCATTAAATGATCGGGTGCAAATAAAATATAAATAAATAATTAAAATTGGTGTGTATCGTCAAATATCACCTTAAATATATATAAAAAAATTAAAATTAGATTATTATTTCTTAAAACTAAAAAATATAATTTTGGAACGATTAATGTTATGAGAATTAAAATAAAGATTATGTATTATTATTAATTTTTTTATTAATTATGTGAGGATAAATTTGTAATTTTATAATTATGTATTTAAAATTATTAAAATTAATTTAAAAGTGCGATAGGGCGATAAAAAATGATAATAAGTGCAATGCAAGGCGATGAATTCTGCGACGCCAAGTGCAACAGGTAGCAGGTTAACAAATATAAGCCATTAGATTTCAGATCTGATGGCTCATATTAATGGACTGTTGATAGTTTGGACGACACTGGACTATAAGACCCAACATATATTCATAAATCACATCACCCGATAAGATTTACGCAGTGCGTAAAATTCATTAACGTAAAATGCTCCACAAACATGAAACAACAAATCACATTGAGTAATTAAGAATTCATGGATACATTAACACCCAAAAATATAATCATTAATTGTAATTCTTTTAAAGTCATGAGCTATAAACTTAGTGGAAGAATTTAGAGTACGTTTATAGGTAGGGACCTCCTACATGTAGTTAGGGTATCGTAAGGTGTCGTAATGACTACCGTAGTCAGTTAATCTAAGCCATAAAAAATCTAATCTAAAGACTTAAATTTGATGACCTGTTACTTTTTGTACAATTTATGGTATGTATTCATCGTATATGTCGTAATGTATCATAAATTTGTATTTTTTATTAAATTAAATTAATTAAAATATATTATTGTAAAATTACATTTTTATCCTTTTACAATAAAATAATTTATTATATTTATTAATGTAATTAAAATATGTAATGTTAAAATTACATATTTACCTTTATGATATTAATAAAATTAATAATAAAAAATAAATCAAATCAATTTATTAACAAAAAAAACAAATCAAATTAAATCTTAAAGAAATCAAATTCATTAAAACCTAGTTAATACATGCGTTTTCAATTTCATCCGTTTTTTTCCTACCTGCGACCCATCATCCGCCGCCTGCCAGCCTCCGCCGCTCAGCTACCGCACCGCCGCAGTCGATTTTGAAATTCTTGTTAGAATTTTCGATTTTCTCTAATTGATTTTGTTTACGAGTTCTATGCTCGATTTCTTGAATTCTACACTCAAACTTGGAGTTGTTAAAATTGGGGTTGAGTTGTTTAGTAGTAATTGTTTTTTAAATTGACTCAAATCAAATAGAAACTTGATTGATCAACAAGTGTTCGACAAAATGCCTCAAAGAAAATTTGCAACTGAATTTAGCAATTTAGCAAAGAAAGTGGGGACGACAAAAAACCTAATTTCTAATTTCAGATTAGTATTACTATCACACTATGTAGGGAATATACTGTGGATGCCTGATGTTTGAGTTTTTGTATTTATCATAAGTTTAAAAAAGAATGCTACTGAAGCAATTGTCTATTTAAATGTCTCGTTCAAGTTAATGAAAAATAGAATGACATCTCAAATTCTCTTGAATTTCATTTTCTGTGGGAGAACTCATACTACAAACTTCATTCTTAGGAGAACTCATACTACAAACTTCATTAAGAATGTGCCAGACTAGATGGAAGAGAATTGGGGATGATAAAAAACCTAATTTCTAATTTAACTAATCAAATATTTAATTATTATTTGGATTGGTTTATTTAATTTTTAAAATAATAATATTTGTATAAAAAGGGTAGAACAGTAATTTTACCTAATATATATATATATATATATATATATATATATGTATATATTTTAAAAATAATTTAAATAAAGGGTAATATAGTAAATAACAAAATACAATTTAAAAAATGATATAAATAACTTAAACCTGTATAACAGATAGCAGATCGTTACGACGTTTACGACGCCACGTGGCGTGATTCGACAAAGTGGCTAATGTAGTCACTTTGTAAAATTTGACTACGGTAAGAATTGCCCTTATAAAAGTATGGTAGACAATATCTTCAAACCTTTCTTTGACAATAACGTATCAACGTTTAAATTATGCATGCCCTACTACATATCTACTATTAATTACTATTTCTAAATCTTTTTTGTCCTACGTGTCTTGTGTTTTCTCAGATTTCAGTCTTTCTATTTTTCTAATTTTATTAGATTTTTGTTTGTTCTCTCTCTCCTCCTTTTTTTCTCTATTCTTTTACAGTTTTCTCAACTCCCTTTTTCCCTTTTTTTTTCTTGACAATTTTTTTTCTTTTTTTCTTTTAATTCTCTCCTTTTCCACCCTCATTAAAATTTATTTTTTAAAACTAGTATAAGACCGTGAATTTCGCGGGATTGGAAAAAATTATATTACTATTATTTAATAAGATTTTATATAATTTATTATTTTAAAATATATTTGATGATAATTAATGTATTTGATAATTCATGTCTAATAATATTTTTGTACTTGTACATGAGCTATGAAGGAGTTATGAAGGTATAGTAGCTTGTATTTTAATTATAAAAAGTAAACATAAGAAATTTGGAGCACAACATAGAAAATTAACGACACTTGAAATGAAGATAAAACAATGAAATTGAAATTACACACGAAGTGATGAAATATCATTGAGTATACAAAATTATTTTTTGTTTAGAAACAATTATGAACATTAGAGATGAAATTTGTAGTCCTAAAAGTTTGTACAATAATATAGAGAACATTTGTCACCAGTTTAATTAAAATCATATTCATAGTATATAAAGACATAGATTAAATTCTGGTCGAATTAAAATGAGTGTAAGTTGATTGAAATGTTTTGTGTAGGTCCCCAAGTTGAGTTAATATCGAGTAAGCTAGTGAAAATGTATAGAGGGGGGTGAATAGACTTTTCAAAAATCTTTCGATATATCAAAGTACAATATGCGGAATAACGAAATTAATCAATGAGCCCATGTAGTTTATACTCAACTTCTTATTTCGAGAACTTTGTTCTATGTATACTCAACTAGTCTTGTTCAGATATGTAATTCAATTAATCAAATAGTTAATCAATTAAACAACAAACAAAACAGTAAAGTAAACAACACACAACGATTTTATAGTGGTTCGACAACTTGTCTACGTCCACTCTCACAAACCCAGTTGTGATGTTCTTATTAACTCGTCCAATGGAGTAATGTGTTCTTGTAGCTTTAAGTCCCAAGAAATAAGACTTAGATCTTCTCGATAACACTACCAAGTGTTTCTTCGATCTTACTAGAAATTTACAAGTATCTAGCAACTTGAAACAGTAAAAAATAAAACTTCTCTATTCAGTAGCAGCCTTCTTTGATCTTCACTTGTCTTGCAGACTTGCTTTCTGAACTTCAAAACTTTGTGAGTGATTTCTTCTTTGAATCTTCAATAACGCTTCAGTATGCAGTAGTATCAGAGTCTTTAATCGATCAATACCTTGTGGTATTTATAAACTTCTGATATCAAGAACTTGTAAGTTGTAACCAACTTTTCTTGAAAAACTAACTTCTAACTTCTTCAGCTTATCCATCCACGCGTTTATTGTTAATTAGTTATTTCTAACTAACTCTTCAATCCTTATCTTCATACGCGTTTTGAATAACTAACTTCATGTTGACTTGTCTTGTTGAGTCTTGTGGTCGCACCTGTCTTCAACAGTAAACTTCATCCTTCTTCTTGTGCTTCCTTCTTCAGTAGTATATTTAGCAACAACTAATCTAATCCTAACAAGATTATTACATTACTTTAAGCTTTATAACACAGCTTAGTCAACTTAAAATCTATACATCAATATACAATTACATATGAAAACAATGAGCTTCTATACAATGATTAATATAGCTCAATAACAATCTAATCAATTAATATGAACAGTACTTATACTTCGTACTTGTCTTTTGTTTTATACTTAACAATTCTTGTGTGAACTCTACTGGTCTGTACAAGATGACTTCTCTTAACTAGACTAGATCAGTCAACACTTAGAAAATATTCAAACTACTTTTGGCTTATCAAAACTTCATCATTATCTTTTATCATCAATTAGGACTTGTTCTAGGATTCATATCCCAACAATTTCCCCCTTTTTGATGAAGCCAAAACTACTTGAATCTTTTCTCATAAGAAGACTAGTTAAGTAGTTATCTTGTCTTAATCATCAAAATAGTACTTATCTTTTCATTCATTCAAAATAAGAACAGTAGATTACACATACTAAATCAAAAATCAAACACTAAGTATCAGAGCAAAAAAAACTTAATCTGAGAGAGTACCTCCTTCTGGATTTGGAACACAAAATGCATCTAGGAGTCTCTTGTGTATCACTCTGATATGGTCTTCATCATCAATCTTCTCCTTGTCTAGCAGCTCTTCTTCATACTTCTTAATTTGATTAAGATCCACTCTTTTTCCTGAGCTGGTCATAGGAGTCTTCCACTTAGGAAAGATCGGCACTAGAATGTTATAGTTTGCAGCAGCCGATATCCTCATGATCAAGTTCCAAAGCAACTTGTTCTGGCCTTCCATGAACTTATCAAACATTGAGTAAAGTTCATCAGAACTATCAGGATCACCAAACTTCCTGATAATCCAATGATCAAGTTCCCATTGTCTCTTCACTTTCATCCAGTCAGCTCGATGCTCTTTGTCAATGAAATAATCAATGAACTGATCTTCCATTTGATCTTCATCTGCCTTCAACTTTTGCAGCCTTTCAATATGCTTACCAATCTTTTTCTGGCTTGCATAATGACTTTCATCATCAGGATCAATCACCTTCTGCTTCTTCACAATCGCAGTAGGTTCTTCAGCTTCTTCCATAGCTAACTTCCTTTTTGTTTTTCTTTTCATTTGAACCTCAGCTTCTGGAGATGCAACACCTTTGCCTTTCTCCAATCTCTTATGCTCATCTGCTCTAGCTTGCTCAAGATCAGCAGTTTTAACCAACTTGCCTCTCTTAGATCTTCTTAGCTCTTCTATCGCAGTAGCAGCATCCTTCATTTCAGGTTCAGCACTGGATTTGTCTTTTTCAAGATCAGCAATTTTCGCAACTATACTTGTCTCTTCCCCCTTTTTGGCTTCATCAGATGCCTTGAGAGTGAAAAGACTAGTAAAACGAGTCATTTCTTCCTTAACAGCTTCCTTCATAGCTTCCACAGCTAGCTCTATCTGCTTCTGATGCGTCTTGTCATGACTCATCTTGTCAAGACGATCTGTAGTGGATTCCAACTTCCTTGAATTAATGACCAATTCATCTTTAAAATGAGTAGCTGTCTGTCGAAGGGGTCTGTTTTGTTCTGTTAACTCAGTTAAAACAGCTCGAGAACGCACCAACTGGTCCTGTGCTTCTCTTCTCTGTTCATCCGCAATCTCAATCTTCACTCTGTAGAGTCTCTCTATCTTGCTTGACTCTTCAGCTAAAGATCTTGCAAACGAAATAGATCTCTTCTCTGAGAAATCAACTTGCTTCTTCAAGAAATTCTCAATTTCAGCATACATTTCTTCTCGGAAAGATGAGTCCATCTTGTTGACCTCACCAACAATTAATTCTCTTGAGTTGTCAACAAGTGACTGATTTTGTTCAACTAGCACATCCTTCAGCTTTGAGTTTAAGAACTCATCTACAACAGACTTGACAACATCCTTCAAGTCCATCTTCAGCTCTTCTAGATAGCCTTCAGGAAATGCTTGAGTAGACGACTGAGCTTCAGCAACAACATCTTTTTGAACTTTCTCAACCAACTCATCTTCATTAAACATGATGGCTTCAACAAACTCATCATCTTCTTCACCGAGTTCGATAAAATTGACTTCCTCTTCAGCACTTTCAGCCTCTTCTTCAAGGTCCAATAAAGGTTCTGACGTCTGAATAGCAGCATCAACAAGTTCTGCTTTCGACTCTTCTTCCAGAAGGTCAGTCTGAGTTCCAACATCAATCGAGAACTCTTCGCACAAAATACCATCTGGAATGCTTAACATTCTTTTCACGAGATCAGTTAAGGCTCGACGAGGGAATAGCTCAGAGTGGTCTCGAACACCACTGTTTTCTTTCTGCTCCATCTCCCAATCCATGAAATTGTAGATCCCTCCCATGCCTAAGATGACTTCGAAAAGATCATCTGTTGGGGACTTCTTCAATGCAACCCATGTGCATATCCTAAGAAGCTTCTCAAACTGCTCTGACGAGTAGTCTACTTCGATAGATGATAACTTTTTCTTGAAATTTTTTATCATCTTCGAACAAATCCTCTTCTCCCTTAAACTCATCGGATAATAAACTAAAGATTTGAATCTAACTTCAGAAGGGGTCTGAGCAGGTGGGGTCCCTGTCTTAGTTGTTGCAGTGGCAACTGGAGTTTTCTCTGAAGTAGATGGGTTAAGAGGTTCAACATATTCTGTTGAGGGTAAGGAGAGAGTTTGGTCTGTGGTTTCTGGGGGCTGTAATGCAGCTTGGTTTGGTGTGACAACTGTAGGAGTATCAGTTGTATCAATTATAGTAGTGTCTTTGGTTATGTTGGCTCTCAGCGGTTGTGCTGCCAACACTTGTGAGGTTGAAGGTGTAGGTTTGGCACGAGATCGATGTGATCTTGCCTTGGTTCGAACTGGAGGGAGAGAGAGAGGAATAAACAAAGATTGAGAAGAGATACCAACCTGAGGAGTCGACTCGTCTTGTGTAGGACTAGACACTCTTACAAGACGATAGACTTGAGGAACATCAGGGCCTATTTCCTCAACTTTCGCAGACTCTTCATCGGACTGAGTCTCCTCCGAGTCACCTCCACTAGATCCACTTTGTGCAACCGCTTCGGATTCTTCATCATCCGACTCATCTTCTGAAGAACTAGATGAGGCAGCATACGGCATCGCATCCATAGGATTAATCTGAACTTGCCTGGGTACAGACGGCCTAGCAGCCACTTGCTTCTTCAACGCCTCTTTCTTCAAGTAAAATTTCAAAGGGTGAAATGGCTTCCCTTTTCTCCATTTCGTCTTCGTAGGCATCAGTAAGGGTAGAAGAATAGACATTTTATTTCCAAAGCCAACAACATTTGACACCACCCAATTAGCCGTGTCAGTGTCAACGCGAACACTTCTCTCAAAATACATGAGGCGATCTGCGAACAGCTTAAACCAGTTCCCTTCAGTAATTCCATCATGTATTGCAGCCATCACTCTTGCCTTCTGCAATGTGACTGAATCATAGGAACCAGTAACACATAGTAGCATCTTGCTAGCTATGTCGAGTAGAGTTCTGTATTTCTCAAGAAGTTCCTTCTTCTTCACAGCTGGGAGTTTTCCATCCGGATTCAATCTAATTTTCTTGCCATAGAAGATACTTAGATATCTGGCTTCATGACCAAGGGCATAATTTTCCACATCAATCGATCCGATGGGCAGCTTCAAATTCTCGAACACAGCTTCACGAGTGATTTCCACTAGAATGCCTCCAACAAAAGATCTTATGGAGTCGCCTATTCTGGTGGCGTTGGCAAAGAATTCTAAAACTTCCTCCTCCAAGACGACTTGAGGAAACGCCTCCAAATAAGGTTTTAATCCACATCTCCAACACTTTGTCAGAATCTCTTGGTTGCCTTCAGTGTGTTTTCCCTTGAAATACACAGATGGTTCCACATGCACCTTGTTTTCAGATATGAATTTGCCAAGGTCAAACCTGGCCTGCATGTTAGTCCTTACATCAAAGAGTGAGATGATCGACATAGTGATAGTTTGAGTAAGAATCATGGAGAGAGATTCACAAGAAATTGAAAGCTAGAATAGGGGAGTTAAGAAAACGTGAGGCGAGTAGTGTGTAAGAGTTGGGTTTTGTTAAAATAGAATTTCCGAATCAATGGTCAAGATTGAAGCAAATGATCCAACGGTTGGGACTTTTGGTATTCGGTTACGGAATCGAGAATATTATGTGTTTTGATATTGTAAAATTTCGAATCCGCCACTTCTATTAGTTAGGACAGGGGAGTGTACTCATCTGACCTAGCGTAGAAGAGTAGGGTACGAACTGGGTGTATACACCTCATTAAAATGGGAGTGTATAAATCCAATTCTAGGGTTTTCCAATTTTAAAATAATCGAATTACTATAATACCCTTAATTCACATTGATTAAACACTTAGAGTATTTGGATCATAAGAACACCTATCTTGTCTGTTCGAGTCTATCCAGAACAGACGAGTAGACTTAAGCACACAAGTCGAGTTGGCTCAAGTGTACAAGACGAGTTCCCCCTTCGACTGTGCTTATCTATTCTGAATGTCGAACGCCTTCATGTACCTGTCTTATCTTATGCGACGCATGAGTGTAGGTACAAGTAGAGTTAAATAATTAAGATGAATATCAATATAAAGCAATGGTCAAGGTTTTCGAACAAGATGACTGTTAACAAACATAAGAGTCAATATAAGGATATTTAAGAAATCAAAGATTCCCCCTTAAATGTTTATTCCCTTAGTATTACCCTCAGCTTTACCAGCTTCCTCATCGGGTTGTTTAGTCATCTTGTCTGACCTTGTATACCTGTCTGTTGGGCAAGTAGACGAGTGCTCTTTTCCAGTAATCTTGTCTCCTTATTTCTTTGATGTACCTGTCTGGTTAGTACATAGCTATAGGCACGTAGGGTCTAGATCAATTAGTCCTAGACTAATGCATAACTCACGAAAACGAGCCTCAGCCAATGGTTTGGTGAAAATATCAGCTCTTTGAAAATCAGTATGAATCTTTTCCATGCGAATATCCTTCTTTTCTACATGATCACGTATGAAATGATGCTTCACATCAACATGCTTACAACGTGTGTGCAAAACAGGATTTTGTGTAATGGCAATTGCACTATTACTATCACAGAAAATAGGAACATTTGATTCATATATGTTGTAATCTCTAAGCTGTTGCATGAGCCAAAGTAGTTGACTACAGCAGCTACCAGCTGCCATGTACTCGGCTTCGGTAGTAGAGGTAGCCACACTAGTTTGCTTTTTCGAAAACCATGAAATGAGTTTTGTGCCTAAGAATTGACAAGAACCAGATGTAGATTTCCTATCTATTCTACAGCCACCAAAATCAGAATCTGAGTAGCCACTTAGAGATAAATCATCATTTGAAGGATACCATATACCACGATTGATGGTTCCTTTCAAATATTTCAATATCCTTTTAGTGGTTTCCATATGACTCTCTTTTGGATTAGCTTGAAAACGAGCACATACGCCAACAGAGAATGCAATGTCAGGTCTACTAGCAGTCAAGTATAGTAATGAACCAATAAGACCACGATAATATGTTTGATCAGCACTTTTACCTTGTTCGTCTGGATCCATCCTGTATGTAGTTAGCATAGGTACGCCAGTAGACTTGCATGTCTTAATACCATATTTATCTAATAGATTTCTAGTATATTTTGCTTGATTTATGAAAATCCCTTCTGGGGTCTGTTTTACTTGAAGACTAAGAAAGTAATTCATTTCACCCATCATGGACATCTCAAATTTACTTTGCATGAGTGTTGAGAAACTTTCACTCAGCTTTTTGTTAGGTGAACCAAAGATGATGTCATCTACGTAAATTTGGACGAGTAAAATGTCTTTCCCTTCTTGTCTTCTGAATAAGGTTCTATCGACCTTGCCCTTAGTAAAACCATTTTCCAATAGAAAAAGAGAGAGAGTATCATACCATGCTCTGGGAGCTTGTTTTATTCCGTATAAGGCTTTCTTTAATCTGTACACCTGGTCACCTTTGACTTCGAAACCTGGGGGTTGTTCAACATACACTTCTTCCGCAAGAATACCGTTAAGAAATGCACTTTTAACATCCATTTGATATACGGTAAATTTCAAATAAGCAGCATATGCAAGGAACAATCGAATGGCTTCTAGTCTAGCAACAGGAGCATATGTTTCATCATAATCTATGCCTTCAGCTTGTGAATAGCCTTGGGCTACTAGTCTAGCCTTATTCCTAACGACTACATCATTCTCATCTTTCTTATTTTTGAAAATCCATCGAGTGCCAACTACATTATGATGTTTAGGCCTATCGACAAGTTCCCAGACGTCATTTCGAACAAACTGGTTCAACTCGTCTTGCATAGCGATGATCCAATTACTATCAGCCAATGCCTCTTTAATGGTTTTAGGCTCGATAGATGAGAGGAAGCAACACCAGCAAAACAAAGATGGACTAGGTTGTTCTTGTGACTCAAAGAGTTGTCGTCTAGTCTTCACACCAATAGTAGAGTCACCAATGATGTTTTCAGTATTATGCGCAGATTTCCATGTTTTTCTAGTCTTAGCATGCATACTATCATCATCTAGATCAACTATAGCATCATGCATTTCAATATCATTTACATCAGAAGATTTAATAGGAGTAGACGAGTCGACTAGTTCAGGCATGTCAACTGGTCTAGCAGATTTACCTTGAGCACTTACCTTCTCTTCATCATCAGACTCGAGAGCTTTCAGAAATGGATTGTAGGCTTGAACAGATTCATAAACTTCTGATTCTTTGTCAGATTCGATTGATAGATCAGTCACCTTCTTACTGATCTGGTCGGTAGACGAGTCCTGTAGGGATTCATCGAAAACTACATGTGGTGTTTCTTCCACACATAGGGTAGAGTAGTTGAACACTCTGAATGCTTTGCTAGTCGAGGAGTATCCTAAGAATATCCCCTCGTCTGCTTTAGCATCGAATGCATTCAACTTGTTTTTCCCATTATTATGGATAAAACACTTACAGCCAAATATATGGAAATATGAAACTCTGGGTTTTCGACCTTTCCATACCTCATAGGGCGTCTTACCTAGTGCTTTATTGATAGTACTTCTGTTTTGGGAATGACATGCAGTATTGATCGCTTCTGCCCAAAACTTCTGAGGAGTGTTATACTCTGTCAGCATGGTCCTGCAGGCCTCCTTAAGGGTTCTGTTCCTTCGTTCTGCTACTCCATTTTGTTGTGGTGTCCTTGCTGCACTAGTAAGGTGCTGGATGCCACGCTTAGAACAAAATTCTTTAATATAACAGTTAATGAATCCAGTACCCTTGTCACTACGGATCTTGACAATTGACTGATTCTTCTCAACTTGTATCTTCTTCAAAAGATCAGGTATGAGTGTTTGTGTATCACTCTTCTTGTGTAAGAAGACTACCCAAGTGAACTTAGAATAGTCGTCTACCACAACAAGTGTGTACCTTCTACCATTCAAAGTTGGAGGAGTAATTGGGCCATGTAAGTCCATATGTAGAAGTTCAAGAACTCTACTTGTTGAGAGAGTTGGAATAGATTTAAAGGAACCCTTTACCTGTTTACCTTTCTGACAGGCATCGCATACATGTGATTTGAAATAGATTTCGTTGGGTATACCTTCAACAAGGTAATCTCTTGCAATCTTATTAATCACCTTAAAGTTCATGTGGCAAAGGCGTCTATGCCAAAGCCAACTGATCTTTTTGGGTGTCTTAGTAAGAAGACAAGTATCCCGCGGACAACTATTCCAATTCACGATATATACACTGCCTTGTCTTATGCCGACAAGTAGTACGGTATGAGTCCTCTTGTCTATGACTTCGCATTTTTGGCTTTTGAACTGCACTTTGTAACCTTGATCACAAAACTGTGAAACAGATAGTAGATTATATTTCAAACCTTCTACGTAAGATACGTCTTGTATCTCTACGTCACCATTTCGGATATAACCAAAGCCTTTTGTGATGGCTGTAGAGCTATCACCGAATATAACCTTTGGTCCTTCTTGCTCATGGTAGCTTGATAGAAGTGCCTTGGTACCAGTCATGTGGTGCGAACAACCACTGTCTATGTACCAAGTTTCTCCTACTGAGCCACCCTTCTTGTACAGATCGAGTCGACCCTGCATTAGATGATTTTCCATAATTTAGGTACCCTCCTTGTCTATTGGGGTCCTGGGGGGGTTAGTCGGGTTCAATGGAATCCAAATATACATTGGAGTCCTGAACAAGTTTGATCTTCTAAGTTTTCGACCATATTTGTTGCAAAATAAGACCCTGTTGTCCTTGTCTGGCCTATCATCAGTTCTTGGGTCTACTCGTCTAAGGTAGCCTTTTGACTTAACCTCTACTTGAGTAGGCACATGCCTGTGATAGTCAGAGTAGGGCTTGTATGCATTGGGTCCATACGGTTTATAGACATGTTTAGGTCTTTCTTCTCCTTCGATATCATACGATTCAGGCGGAGGATATAAGACGGGTTGAATACGATATTTTGGAGCCACATTCCTAGGCCTAGACGAGTAGAGCTGAGACTGCCTTATGAAAGGAGGTCGAGGCTCTTTCCATCTAGTTTGTACTTGTCTAGTACTTGTCTCCTCAGGATACCAGTCCTCGTATCTGACCTGATTAGGTCGTCCACGATTTCTAGTCCTTTGTTGACTCGTCTTAAACGGAACAGCCTTGTTGTTAACATTCTTTTTACCTCCCTTGGTAATTGGAATGTTAACTTGAGTCTGTTTGGGTACAGTGCCTTCAGATGGAGTTCCAATATCGTATATCATTGGTCCTTTTCCTTTATCATTAGTCACAGAGCTTGAGATGAAAATAGTAGGGTTCTTAGGGACTCGAGTAGACGAGCTAGGTGATTCAGCACCTATGCCTGTCTTGTCAGTAGGAGCCCTATACCTATCTGAAAATTCAAGGTTAGCCTTAGAGGAGTTAACCAGGTCAGTAAGTTTAAGGTCTAGAGTGACAACCTCGGTTTCTAAGAACTTATTACGTTCTTCAAGCTTTTTGCACTTACTTTTTAAAACATTGAATTCATTTTTTTCAGTTGCATGTGTCTTAAGTAGGTCTTGATATAACCTGTCTGTCAATGCACACTTTTCTTTGAGTTGACTTAACTCTTCAGTCAAGCGTTCATTTAGGACTGTTACATTAGGATCTACTTTAGACTGAGCTTCCTTAAGATCAATGATTTCCTGTTTTAATGCAATGTTCTCGTCGCTGACTTCAATGAATGCCTGGTTAGCAAGTAGGAGGTCGTCTTCAACTGCACTAGTAGAGTGCTGAAGGCTACTCCCTACTTTGCTACTGGCAGTATCACTTTCATCAGAATCCGATTCATCACAAGATTGAAAAGAAGTAGCAGATGATACCTCTTGGTCGATTTTAGCCATGCAGCATAGACCATCATCTACTATGAAAGCTTCATCGTGATCTGGATCAGACGGGTAGCTAGATGAGGACGATGACAACTCGTCAGAATCAGAATCAGAGTCATCATTGGCCATCATTGCCTTCTTGCCACGGCTGTATCTTCTTTCCCTTCGTGCTTTGCGTTCTTCTCGATCATCAGTGCTCAGGTCTGGACATTCATATATGTAGTGACCTGGTTTCTCACAGTTATAGCACAAGAGAGCATTAGTGGCCTTTTTAATATGAGAGTTATTCCTTCGTTTATCACGTCTATCAGAACGAGTAATCTTCCTACCATCAGACTCTCTATCTTGTCTGTTACCTTTCGAGACTTCGTCTCTCCTTTCGAATGAGTTTCAGTCTCGTCTAGTGTCAGACGAGTTCTTAGAAGTGGACGCTCTATGATCCCTATAGAACTTCTTATATCTTCCGAAACGTTTATTCAGCCTATCAAACTTTCTAACCATGAGGCTTACCTGATCCTTCAGACTGAGATCAGTATCTAGCTCGTCTTTCATAGAAGCAGACCTAGTCTTAGACTTCGACCTGTCTACCTTAGAGGACTTAGACGAACTAGACTTAAAGGCAACGTTCTTTGATACATCATGTTCTCTGTCACTACTTGCTATGGGTTCATCTTCGTCTAAATCAAACTCATGAGCCTTTAGAGTTTGAAACATGGTCTCTGCAGTCCACACGTCTATGTCTTGGGTATTCTTAACAAGCATTTTTACCATTTTCCATCGACTATCAAGGCTTTTGAGAATCCTAAGATTGATTTCACGCGGAGTATATGATTTACCAAGGACTTCCAAGTCATTCATGATCTTAGTAAAACGAGTATCCAGCTGGTCGATAGTTTCACCAGCTTTCATATGAAATGATTCAAATCTTTGGACCGCTGTGGAAAGCTTGCTTTCTTTGATTAAGGATGTCCCTTCACAAATGATAGCTAAGTGATCCCACATTTCTTTGGCAGTTTTACATTTTAACACTTTTCCTAGATACTCGTTAGGAAGAGTGTGTAAGATGTAATTCTTGGCCAAGCTATCCAAATTATTCTGCCTCATTTCTTCTGAGGTTAATTCTGACCTTGGTTTCTTGACGAGAATACCCACGGGTTTGTCCTTGTCGAGAGCAGCAGTATTGGGGATCATGGTCACGATTGGACCTTCAGTGACGACAGAGATCATTAAGTCGTGAGTGGAACTGAAGATGGCTTCCATCCTTAGCTTCCAATAGTCATAGTCCTGAACTTGGAACTTCGGTAACTTGTTAGCACTAATTTCGAGCGACATGATTCAAGAAGATACGTATAGTACAGTATAGTGTTAAGAGACGGATATTTTCAAGAACAGCGATAAGGAACACTTAAGAGCACGTATAGTCACGGACCAAGACTTCACCCAAGTCTTAAGTCGGTTATCAAGAAACATCAGTTCGTAAACTACTGCTCTGATACCACTTGTAGGTCCCCAAGTTGAGTTAATATCGAGTAAGCTAGTGAAAATGTCTAGAGGGGGGTGAATAGACTTTTCAAAAATCTTTCGATATATCAAAGTACAATATGCGAAATAACGAAATTAATCAATGAGCCCAAGTAGTTTATACTCAACTTCTTATTTCGAGAACTCTGTTCTATGTATACTCAACTAGTCTTGTTCAGATATGTAATTCAATTAATCAAACAGTTAATCAATTAAACAACAAACAAAACAGTAAAGTAAACAACACACAACGATTTTATAGTGGTTCGACAACTTGTCTACGTCCACTCTCACAAACCCAGTTGTGATGTTCTTATTAACTCGTCCAATGGAGTAATGTGTTCTTGTAGCTTTAAGTCCCAAGAAATAAGACTTAGATCTTCTCGATAACACTACCAAGTGTTTCTTCGATCTTACTAGAAATTTACAAGTATCTAGCAACTTGAAACAGTAAAAAATAAAACTTCTCTATTCAGTAGCAGCCTTCTTTGATCTTCACTTGTCTTGCAGACTTGCTTTCTGAACTTCAAAACTTTGTGAGTGATTTCTTCTTTGAATCTTCAATAACGCTTCGGTATGCAGTAGTATCAGTAGTCTTTAATCGATCAATACCTTGTGGTATTTATAAACTTCTGATTTCAAGAACTTGTAAGTTGTAACCAACTTTTCTTGAAAAACTAACTTCTAACTTCTTCAGCTTATCCATCCACGCGTTTATTGTTAATTAGTTATTTCTAACTAACTCTTCAATCCTTATCTTCATACGCGTTTTGAATAACTAACTTCATATTGACTTGTCTTGTTGAGTCGTGTGGTCGCATCTGTCTTCAACAGTAGACTTCATCCTTCTTCTTGTGCTTCCTTCTTCAGTAGTATACTTAGCAACAACTAATCTAATCCTAACAAGATTATTACATTACTTTAAGCTTTATAACACAGCTTAGTCAACTTAAAATCTATACATCAATATACAATTACATATGAAAACAATGAGCTTCTATACAATGATTAATATAGCTCAATAACAATCTAATCAATTAATATGAACAGTACTTATACTTCGTACTTGTCTTTTGTTTTATACTTAACAATTCTTGTGTGAACTCTACTGGTCTGTACAAGATGACTTCTCTTAACTAGACTAGATCAGTCAACACTTAGAAAATATTCAAACTACTTTTGGCTTATCAAAACTTCATCATTATCTTTTATCATCAATTAGGACTTGTTCTAGGATTCATATCCCAACATTTTGTTTAAAATTATTGAATTAGTAAATATTATAAGTAAATGCATAGGATTTATGTAAAACAATTCAATAGTATTTATGTAAGATTATAATGCAGAATTTTAAAATAGAGAATTTAGAGATATGTCGTATAAAAATAGACTCAGAATTAAACATGCATACATTGAAATAAGACTTAAACTAAAAGGCTCTAAAAAAAATTGGTATGAATTGATCTTATTAGCCAATTTAGTCAAATATTAATTATTAAACATACAAACTATATATTTGTATATTATGCAATGGGTTAATATGTTTGAATACTTCCTACTAAGAATTTAGAAGGAGTGAACCTATTTCAAGCTCAATGTACTCCAAGTCTTCACCCATTTCATTCATTCTGCTCTGTTAAAGCTGTTGAAGTTTTGAATTCAACTTCTTCCTAATGAACCTATTAAATAAGAGAAGAAGAACATTAATGTAAAATTATGAAAAAAAACATAATAAAAAGAACGCAAAGTGGAGCATTTAGATTAATATTAATGAACCTATTAAATAAGAGAAGAAGAACATTAATGTAAAATTATGAAAAAAAACATAATAAAAAGAACGCAAAGTGGAGCATTTAGATTAATATTAGGTTCAAGTTACTGCATACAATTATTCAAGAAATATACATCTACTTCATCGTCCCTCAACAATTAGAAAATGAAAATTAAATTTTAAATTCTATTGTAAATAGTCTGCTGCTTGTCGAAATACAAAATACTCATTCACTAACGTATAGACACATGCACAAACAAAGTAAAAATCTGAAATTTTCACAAAATACTCATTCACTAACGTATAGACACATGCACAAACAAAGTAAAAATCTGAAATTTTTTCGAGGAAATGATTGAACCTCAAAATTGGCGAGATAATGGCTGAATAATTGCTAGATGGCATTTTGCTTCACAAATGCAGAGAGAATTATGATTGTTCTAGAATACATGATTACATGAATATGCATAACTCTCATGAGTTTAAACTAACAATGATAAAAAATATGACATTTCAATTGTCATTACTGAAATATCTTCCCTTCAATTGAAAAATGCTTCTCACAAATTTTTATTGTGACACGGACGGAGAGTCTTGTCACTTAAATTAAATAAATGAGCTGAAAGTCTGAAATAACAAAATTATGTTAATCATCAATGAATTTAGAGCACCTGAAAGTCTAGTAGAAATAACAAAATTATGTTAATCATCAATGAATTTAGAGCACACATTGATATTGTAGAATAAGACATTTGTATAGCAATAACAAATCAGTATTTTAGTAGGCTATTTTGTTATAATGATGTATTGATCATTTCAATTTTAATTTATTTTGTCAAATTAATTGAACATAAATTGTTTTCTAGACATTAAAGACAACTACTAATTAAAAGTACGTACATGTAAATATCTAATGTTTCATTTCATTAAGAATATCACCAATGTATTATGGACAATGACTGATTGTTTGAATTCTTATTCGCTAAGTCCAAATCTATTTCCTTCATCAACTAAAAAAATAGACTTAGTAGGCCTGTAACATTATGGATGTAGATAATTCCACATAATCCATGGGGCAAGAAGAATAGATTGATCATTTTCAATAGTTGTTCTACATAGAAATGATGTTGAGACTCGTCTCTTCATCTTCTACAACAATAATTTGCAGCTGATCGAAAATTGATCAAATAGATCAAGATAGCATCATCCATGGAAGATGAGTACGTAAAAGCTACATTTATCATCATAAGGAATTAAAACTCTGATATTCTCTCTCTCCCCATCAATATGTAAATTATGCAAAACAAAATTTAGAATTTAAACTTGGCATATCCAAAAATGTACTATATTCTAATTCTTTGGGCTAATTCGATTTTTCATTTTCCTCATCTTTCATTTAGAAATAAATTAATGTCTCACTATTTTTTTAAACCAAAATCACAGACCTACGTAAATACGAAACATAAGTTAGCAATTTTAGTGACAACTAACAGAAAATGATTCTCCTCTCAAAAAAAAAAAAAAAAAAACGGATTCTTGTGGGGTTTCTACCTCTTTGCCCTCCAGCAAGCACCGATACGAAAGACACTTATATACAAAAAATGAAGAATAGAAAATGAGTATCATGAAGATGAGTAAGATAGATTGACCAGAAAATCAATTGTAAAATAGGAAATCAGACATTGACAGAAAATTAAGAAGACGATTTCAACCATAAATGTGATGATGGACTACGTCGAAGAAGCAGCTCCAGAAACACAGATAAGATGAACGTACAAAATTTGAAAGACGGAAGTTGTAAAATGAAAATTGTAAAAAATCGGAAAAAAAGGGAGAGAGAGAGAGAGTGGAGATAGAACAAAAAAAAAAATTTAAACAAAAAAAATTTAAGAAAAATATAAAAGAATCCATAGAAATTTTCTGTAAAAGATAAAAGGAGAAAAATGACAGAACTAAAAAAATAATTAAAAAAATTGCAAAAGAAAACAACCAAGTAAAAAGGGAGAACTAAAAAATAATTTAAAAAATTGTAAAAGAAAACAACCGAGAAAAAAGGGAGAGAGAGGAGAGAGAATGAAAAAATAAATGGTAATTTTAAGAAAATTAGAAAATTAAAAAGGAAGAAAACTGAGAAGTCGATGTAAGATAGAGAAGATTCAGAAATAGTAATTAAGGGTAGAACTAAAAAATAATTTATAAAATTGTAAAAGAAAACAACCGAGAAAAAAGGGAGAGAGAGGAGAGAGAATGAAAAAATAAATGGTAAATTTTAAGAAAATTAGAAAATTAAAAAGGAAGAAAACTGAGAAGCCACATAAGATAGAGAAGATTCAGAAATACAGTAAAACATCTATAAATTAATACTCTATAAATTAATAAACTCTCTAAAATAATAAAATTTTCCGGTCCCAACTTGGACCTTTGTAAAAAATCATCAAATTCGATAAGATAATAATTTTTCGGAAAATCCCTTTATAAATATTAGGTACCATTAAAACTCTAAATTAATAATTCATAAATATTACAATTATAAATATTGTGGTAATTTGCTAAAATATGAATTTATTGTACCTGACTAACTTTGGAATGATATTTTTCATCAATCCACTCTTGTAAATCTTTTTGAGTGCATGTGAGATGGTCTCTCTTATACTCACATAATGTTTTACGCATTTGATCATTCATGGATGATTTTGCGATTCCTTTTAGATGAGAAAATATGACTGGGTGTTATGAATTATTTTATTTCCATATTGAGATTTATATAGTGGAGTATATATTTCATTCACCACGCATGAATATATTTAAGTGCAACGAATTAATGTAAACATGTATACAATGAACATATTTAATAAGTTACAAATAATTGGTTGATGCATGAATATAATCGATGAAACATATATGAATTCATTTATTTTCAATACATAGAATTTCAAAATTCTCTCTTTTAATTAATAAATATTAATTTATCGATAAATTAATACCTCTTTAAATTAATAAAATTTCATGGTCCTAAGATTATTAATTTATAGAGGTTTTACTGTAGTAATTAAGGGTAGATTTCCTTAAATTTTTCTCCCATCTTCAATTATTTTTTCAGTTTTCTCTCCTCCCTCTCCTTTTGTTTAGACTGTTATTTTTATTTACAGTTTTCTTAAATTCCTCTCTACTTAATTATATTTTTTCACACCACACATTATGGAGATTAAAAGTAAAAATAGTACGTAATAAAATTTTCAAATCACAGTTTATTTACACAAAATTTATATTTTTTTCTTAAATAATTGTTTTTGTTTTCTCCTCTCCCACTCTCTCCCTCTTTGTTTCAGTTTTCTCCTCTCCCTCTCTCTCAATTTTTCTCTTTTTTTGTTCTTTACAGTTTTTTTTTTGTATTCTCTTAAACTTTTCTTCAATTATTTCTTCAGTTTTCTCTCCTCACTCTCCTTTTATTTTGACGATTATTTTAATTTCCAGTTTTCTTAAATTTCTCTCTAGGTTAATTATATTTTTTCACACCAGGAATTATGGAGATTAAAAGTAAAAGTTGTGTTGTATACAGAGTTGGCGATCATTAATGAGAAGGTGAGCAACTCATTTACATGATTTTAAATGTAGTAAAAGGTGAGCAACTCATTTACATGATTTTAAAAGTAGTAAAAGGTGTACCGTATACAGAGTTGTTTGCGGTCATTGATGAAAGGTGAGCAACTCATTATGGAGATTAAAAGTAAAAATAGTACGTAAACAGAGAGTTGACGGTCATTGATGAAAAGGTGAGCAACTCATTTACAGGAATTTAAAATTATGTAATCCTTTCTGTAATAAATTTTTCAAATCACAATTTATTTACACAAAATTTATATTTTTTTCTTAAATAATTGTTTCTGTTTTCTCCTCTCCCACTCTCTCCCTTTTTCTTTCAGTTTTCTCCTCTCCCTCTCTCTCAATTTTTCTATTTTTTCGTTCTTTACAGTTTTTTTTGTATTCTTTTAAACTTTTCTTCAATTATTTCTTCACTTTTCTCTCCTCCCTCTCCTTTTATTTTAATGGTTATTTTAATTTCCAATTTTCTTAAATTTCTCTTTGGCTTAATTATATTTTTTCACACCAGGAATTATGAAGATTAAAAGTAAAAGTTGTGTTATATAGCGATCATTGATGAAAAGGTGAGCAACTCATTTACATGATTTTAAAAGTATAAATTTCTCTCTGCTTAATTATATTTTTTCACACCAGAAATTATGGAGATTATAAGTAAAAATCACGTAAACAGAGAGTTGGCGGTCATTGATGAAAAGGTGAGCAACTCATTCACAGGATTTTAAAAGTATGTACTCCGTTCTGTAATAAAATTTTCAAATCACAATTTATTTACACAAAAAAAATATATATTTTTTCTTAAATAATTGTTTCTGTTTTCTCCTCTCCCACTCTCTCCCTTTTTGTTTTAGTTTTCTCCTCTCCCTCTCTCTCAATTTTTCTCTTTTTTTGTTCTTTACCCTTTTTTTTTTTTTGTATTCTTTTAAACTTTTCTTCAATTACTTCTTCAGTTTTCTCTCCTCCTTTTGTTTTGACGGTTATTTTAATTTTCAGTTTTCTTAAATTTCTCTCTGGCTTAATTATATTTTTTCACACCAGGAATTATGGAGATTAAAAGTAAAAGACGTACTCCGTCTGTAATAAATTTTTCAAATCACAATTTATTTACACAAAATTTATTTTTTCTTAAATAATTGTTTCCCTTCCTTTTTTTTTTTTTTTCGGTTCTTTACAGTTTTTTTTTTTTTTTTTTTACAGTTTTCTTTTGTATTCTTTTAAATTTTTCTTCAATTATTTTTTAATTTTTCTCTCCTCCCTCTCCTTTTGTTTGGACAATTATTTTTATTTACCGTTTTCCTAAATTTTTCTGGTAAATAGGCAGTCATTGATGAAAAGTTGAGCAACTCATTTACAGGATTTTAAAAGTATGTACTCTGTTCTGTAATAAAATTTTCAAATCACAATTTATTTACACAAAATATTTTGTTCTTATCTTTGGTATCTTTGGTATTACTAATTATTGTTCATGGAATTACTGATAATTGTTTTTTGTATTATTGAATATAATTAGATGTGTGGAATTATTTGTTAATGTATAAAATTTTACTGTAATTAGATGCGTGTAATTATTTGTTATTGTAAAAATATTACTAATTATTGTTAATGATATTACTGATTACTATTTATGGTATTACTGGTTATTACTTATTGTATTACTAACTATAATAAAATAATACATATAATATTATTTTGTATTAAAATTTTAAAAAAAAACTAATGAAAAAAAAAACAGGAAAAAAAAATGAAGAAATAAAAAGTATGGAATAAAAACTGAAAAATGAGAAGAAAAAAATAAAGATATGTGCCTAATTTCGATAGTTTTTATTAATTATGTTTTTATGATTTTTTTTCTAAAAATATGGGTGATTTAGTGTTGCTGACTCGACTGCAAGATTATAAATGTATAAATTATGGTTGATTTTATTATTATATTTTGTGTAAATTAATAAAAAGATAATATAATATTTTAAATGTAATTATTTTTAAAAAAATATTTGGGGGTGAACTCATAAAATGAGCGGGTGCAGATAATTGTGGTATAAAAAAAATTTGGGGTTGAACTCATAAAATGAGCGGGTGTAGATAACCGTTGTAAAAACGAAATGATTTGGAGGTGAACTCATAAAATGAGCAGGTGTAGATAACTGTAGTATAAATATGATTTGGGCTGAACTCATAAAATGAGTGGGTGCAAATAATTGTAGTAAAAAAATAATTTGGGGGTGAATTCATAAAATGAGCGGGTGTAGATAACCGTTGTAAAAAAATGATTTGGGGGTGAACTCATAAAATGAGCGGGTGCAGATAACTGTAGTAAAAATGATTTGGGGTGAACTTATAAAATGAGCGAGGGCAGATAATTATAGTAAAAATATAATTTGGGGGTGAACTCATTAAATTAGCAGGTACAGGTAAAATATAAATAAAAAATTAAAATTAGGGGGTACGGTGCATACGAGTGTACTCAAGTGTTAACCTTTAAAAAATATTCTGACGATTTCATTGTACTGTATGAGTAAGCTAGATTACAAAATTAATTTTGTATAGTCAATAATATTTTATTCTATACAACTACAAATTATGAAATTTGAATTCAATGTATGCTTTTGAAAAACATTGATCAAAAGGCGGGCTTGTGCAATGGAACGCAATTATCCTTGTGTTACACTAGACAGTTTTATTATATTCAGATACTTCTTGAAAGTAGTCAATTTACCCATTTCATTTTCTTAAATATTATTGTAGTATAAAATTGGATAAATAAAAAAGTAGTCAATTTACTCATTTCATTTTCTTAAATATTCCTAGTGTATACTTTTTTGAATTACTCATTTATAATATTTACTAATTCAATAATTGTAAAATAAACATTTCAATCAACTTGACTCATTCACGCTCTCATATTATCTATATAACACCCCTACAAATTAATAAATGACAATTTATTCTCTTATTCAAATACATTAATTATCATCAAATATATTTTAAAATAATAAATTATATAAAATTTAGTTTTTTATAATAATTTAATTTTTTTCCAATCCCGCGAAATTCGCGGATCTTATACTAGTATGATATATAGAAAAATAAGTCATAAGTATGCCCCTTTTTTTTTTCCAGAACACTCAATTTTTATTCCAAATTTAATTTTGTCTTTTAAAATTAATCAATATTTTTAGACATTCGACCGATGTGATATATATATATATATTTTTTTTGAATTTATTAACTTTCAAAATCGATTACTAATAAAACCTTGTACCAGGTTAAATTAATATAACAAAATTGAATTCAGGAGAATTGAAAAAAGTTAACTATGAGCCTGAAGTAATTAAATAAAAAAAAGAGAGAAAAAACATTATGTTATGTGCAATTTTGCATCTAAAATGAAATGACTATTTTACCCTTTCGTTTGCCATTTTTGAGATTAGATAATTTGTTGGTGCTTTAGCCCTGGGATTTCCATTTATGGCAATTTGTTATTTTTCCAAGAAGTAAAAGGTAGAGTCATAGCCATTTGAGTAGTAGCTTCCCTATTTCACTGCGACAATTAAAATTGGAATTCCACATACTGATAAAGTTTTGCTTCTATTATGCAAAATTCCAAGATATATGGATTACGTATGCCTGGAAATTTTCAATCACCATATATTCTCACTTTAATAAAACATTACAATATTCCGTGTGTATTTGAAACATATATGCACTTTTACTTTATAAAAATTAAGCTATTGCTTTAATTTGGATGTGTATACATTTTAAATCCTTTTCACATTCTTTTTAATCCAAACTTTTAAACTTTATTTTATTCACAGTTTAGTCTAATTATTTGTTACTGGAGTTGTTCATATAAATACGTTAGTTTAGTTGAGTTGGTCAAGTTCAGATGACTTAGTCAATAGATTTGGGTCAAATGACATTTAAGAGGATTTAATCAATTGAGATTTTATTGGATTTTTTTGAACTTTAAAAAGTACGTGAATTTATAAAATTCATAGAGTTCGAGTTTGACTGGAATTGTGAAATATATTTTTTTATTGATTTACATAAATTTTGATAAAGTGATATTGATACAAAGAATTAAATAGTTAATTTTTTTTAAAATTAATATTATATAAAATATTTTACCAATAAAAAAAATATATATATAAAATTTATTTTACCAATAATATATATATATATATATATATATATATAAAGTATTTTACCAATAAAAATATATATATATATATATAATTTATATATTAATTCGGGCGGGACGGATACCGCGGGTCGGGCATAAGATTCAAATCCGACTCATACTCAATACGGGGCGATTCTGACCTGATCCAAAGCTCACGGGTGGGGTGGGTACCCGCGGGTCGGGACAATATGCCCGATCCAAATCCGACTCATACTCAATACGGGGTGAATCTGACCTGACCCAAAGCTCACGGGTGGGGTGGATACCCGCGGGTCGGGTCAATATTGTCATTCCTACTTCTAATCTTTAGTCTTCAAAGTTCTTTGAGAGAATCCGTTGATATCTCTTGTTTTTATAAGAGACTTTGGATAGTGCAATTTATTTATATTTTTTGAGGAGAATCCAACAAAATTCATAGAGTATTAAAATTCATAGACTGTTAAATACCTAAAGATTTTTAAAGACTTTTTAAAATTCGTATTGAATACCTCAAAACTTTTAAAGACTTTTTAAAATTCGAATTGAATACTCCCAAATTTTGAAAGTCCAAAAAAATTTAACAGAATCCACGTCCAATACAAATCCAGTGTTAGTAAAAAGTATTTTGGTCCTTTTGTGGCTGGATAAAAAAAAAATTAAAATTCAACTAGAATAAATTTTACAGATAAAATCATAAAATTCTTTAGTATTAGAACTTCCATTAAGTGTCATGTTTATTATATTCATCGAAACGATTAATATATATATATATATATCCATATAATTATATTAAGTTTTTTTTTTTTTTTTGATATCACAATTATATTAAGTTCGAATCTCCTATTTTTCAATTATTTATAATTTAAGTGCTTTAAAAAAAATTAAAATTTAAAAGTGAAAAGTAAAAGCAATTGGGTTCATCCAAAGCATACGGATGTAGCCCACCAATTTTTAAACCGAAGAAGTTGGACCTTTCATTAACTAATGGGTCTGACTATCTGCATCTCCGACTTGTATAAATGCACTCTCCCCTCAATTTATTAATTGAATAATAATGTAAAAAACTTAAAATATCAGTTAAGTAAAATACCACCACTAATTGAACCCCGTTACTAACTAGACTTTCCATTTAACATTTAAACCATAACCTTAATTGCAGCCACCACCACTATTCCCGTTACTAACTAGACTTTCCATTTAACATTTAAACCATAACCTTAATTGCAGCCACCACCACTATTTCCAGCCGCCGCCACCACTTCCGATATCCAATATCATCCGAACAAAAAAAGAAATTCAAAATTTCAATTTTTTTTTAAAAATACCCGACACACCAGAGTCGACCATATACATTCTCGTCGACAAATTATTGTCGATGAGAGTATATATGGTCGACCAATGATTGATTTTTTTTTTAAAAGAATTGATTTTTTTCAATAATTATTTTTCGATAAATTATTGTCGACGAGAATATATATGATCGACCCTAATGTATCGAAATTATTTAAAAAAAAAATACACCTGCGACTTGTTCAGGAAATTTGAGTTAATCTAGTTGTCTTATGTCAGATATGATTTTAATATACATATTAGCCAAGCTGTCTACGAAGTTGTGCCTACCACCTACGATCCACTAATACATAAGCAACTGTCCTCTATCGGCAGTACCTTCAGGATAAAATTAGGGTTTGAGATGGGGTGCATGTATCGATTGGGTGTAATAAATAAAATACACTAAAATGATAAAAATGGCATTTAAAATAATTTGGGGAGAGTGCATCTATCCTAATCAAAATTGAGGAGTGCATCAATCGGAGGTGTGCATTTAAACAGGTTGGAGGTGCAGATAGTCAGACCCTTAACTAATTTACAAAGGCCCATTTAGGCTCATTGTACACAGGCCCATCTAGGGTCATTGTATTAGACAGGGCTTAAGACCCAATGGCTGTGTCGTTTTCATTTTTTTTTTCTGGCATGGTTAAATGTCCACTCTTTTTATCCTCCATTATTATTTTTTACTCCGTAAATTACATGTAAAATGATTGTATTATCATTTTATCAATTAAAAAATTAAACTAATTAAAATTCTAATTGTACCAAGTCACCATCTAATCGCAGATGAGTAGCAAATTGTTTTTCGAAAAACATGATTTTAGAAAGAAAAAAATCAAAATCAAAATTTAAGACATAAATTCCTATAAAGTAGCAAAGTATTGGAAAAATGTTCCAAAAATTTACAAAAAATTAAAAAAAGAAGAAATCAGTGCAAATATTATGAATTTGATTTCGTCAAATCATAACAATTACTGTAACTCTTTAAATTTCAAAATGAGAAAAATAAGAACAATTCAAAATATTAGTATCAAATAGTAAGAGCAATAACAAATCTATCAAATATAGTCCATAAAATAATATTCAAATGCAAGTGTTCCTATCAATTATCTTTAAGTCCCTACGGGGACATTGAGAAGATTGGAACGATATAGAGAAGATTAGTATGGCCTCTGTTCGCGGAAGAATGGCCTCTATCCGCGGAAGAATGACACGCATAAATCGAGAAATGGTCCTATCAATTATCTTTAATTATTATAAAAAAAAAAGTAGAACAAAAAAAAGACATTATTTCTTCAAGATATTCTCATATTAGTTTCTATCATTATTTATATATTTTTTCTAACATATTGAGTAAAAAAATTTGTATTATATACTCCCTCCGTTCTATACTTGAAAGCTCAAACCAATTGGACACGAATTTTAATGAATGAATTGTTTATTAATATTGTGTAAGATAAAGTGGAGGTAGTAAAGACTTTTCAACTTTATAAATAGTAATAAAGTTACTTTTTAGTGTAATAAAGTAGTGACATTTATTGTAATATTGTGATGTTTTAAGGGGGTGTTTAAAAACGGTTTTGCTATTTTAGGTAATGTGCCTTCAAGTATGTGACGCTCAAAATGGTAAAATGTGTCTTCAAGTATAGGACGGAGGGAGTAATATATATTAAGTATTTCAACGATTATGTATTACTGTAATATATTATATGGGTGAGTATATTGTGTACTCAAGTACACCATGTACTTGAGTAGAATTTGATTGGTCAATTGTTGACCGTTGATTGGTCAAACTTTGACTTTTTAAAAAAAAAATCGATTTTTTTTTTTTGAAAAAATGTATGTTAGTATATTGAAAAGTGTATCTTTATTTTTTTAATGAAAAGTGTATGTTACTATATTGAAAAGTGCAATATTGTTTTTAATGAAAAATGTACTCCCCCGTCCATAAAAAGTAGTCCCATTAGCCTTATATTCTTTGTCCACCAAATGTAGTCTCATACACTTTATGAAAACTATCACCCTTCAACCATCACTTAATTACTCAATTTGCCATCAACTTTATTCACAAACAATCACTTTATTCACAATGGACCCCACAATACCCTATAATACCCTTACTTTATCTACTTTATCTACATTTTTCTTAAAACTTGTGCCCACCCTCCATGGGACTACTTTTGGTGGATGGAGGGAGTATGTTATTATAACTTTTCAGTGTATGTTATTATAACTGAAAAATGTATGTTATTATAACTAAAAAGTGTATGTTATTATAACTGAAAATTGTACACCCTCCGTCCACCAAAAGTGTGCTCATTTCTTTTTTTGGGTCCACAAATAATGTGCTTATTCTATTTAAATAGTTAACTTTTGAATATTTTTTCTACTTTACTAACAAGATTGAGTATCTACCAAATATATTTTTTACTCATTATATTAAATATATTATTTATAATTAAAATATGATTTTTTAAAAGTATATATAAAAAAAAGTGAGCACACTTTTAGTGGACAGAGGAAGTATAATATTATAACTGAAAAAGTGGACAGAGGAAGTATAATATTATAACTGAAAATTGTACTCCCTCCGTCCCAATATAAGTTTCCCATTTCTTTTGGGTGTTTTGATTAAGGAATATGATTAAATAATAGATGTAGTACAAATGATGTGATGGTGAGAGAGAAAATAATAGATGAGTGTGAGATGAAGTATGATAAAATAATAGATAAAGTATAAGTGATGTGATTGAGAGAGAAAAAATAATATGCCAAAAATGGTAAAAAAATGAAATGAGAAACTTATTGTGGGACATCCATAAAAGGAAAGTGGGAAACTTATAGTGGGACGGAGGGAGTATGATTTATTGAGTACACTTGAGACTTTGGCATATTATATACATTTATTATTTATATATATCTTAATATCATATATTTGCAAACATTTGAAGATTATCCTAATCTATTTTTTCTCAAATTTCTCCATTTCAAAATCTTTTTTTTCTCATTAATTTCACTTTTTATTAATCTTAATCAACCGTACATTTTTTAATCTCAAACGATTTAAAATTAAATTAAATATATTTGCAGGAACTTCTCGAACAATTTAAAAAAAAAAAAATCAATTTTCAATATTCAAATTTGGATTGGTTTAACAAATTCAATTTTGAATATTCAAATTTAAAATTTCCTCCACCTTCCACCTTAATTATCGTACATTCAAATTATAATTTATACTATAAAATATAGACCTAGATCATTTGTTTGCTTCACTTCATTCCACTATTTTTTTTGTAATTTCTTTAATATTTGTAATTTTAATGAGATGGTCTTTAATATTTGTAATTTTAATGAGATGGTCTTGGTTGTTTGAAAATATATCTTATAATTCTCATCTTCTTCTTACGATTTCATTCATCTTTCCCATCTCTCAATGATATATTTTAATTCTCATCTCCTTCTTACGATTTCATTCATCTTTCTCATTTCTCTCAATGTTTAGTTTTGGTATCTTATTATTATTTTTCTATATGGTAGATCTCTAATATTTGTTCAAAGTAACTACAATCTAATCTATTGATTCAGTTCCACTCATACTATGATTTAAACATGTATGATTTATTTTATAAATTTCTATTTTTTTACAATTTTCTCTTTTGTTTTATGATTTTTTTATCTTCAATATGATTATTTTTTTTTATATATTGTTCTACTCCGGTATAATTCTTATATTATTATTATTTTTCTATATTTTAGATCTCTAATATTTGTTCAAATTTCTCTTTACAGTACTTAAGTTTTTAATATAATTTTTCTTTTGAAAAGATTGCATTAGATTCATACTAATTTTTTTGAAGATTTTGAATCTTCATTAAAGATCTTGAAATCTCAAAAGTTTGAATGTTTCTATCAGAAATTGAAGAGATTTTTGAAAATTCGTATTAGATTATTCGAGATGATTTCGGTTGTAATTTAATTTCAATGAATTAATTTTTTTGTAATCTTTTTAACATTTGTAATTTCAATGAATTAATTTTTTGTAATTCTTTAATATTTGCAATTTGAATGAGATCGTCTTGGTTGTTTGAAATTGGTGGAGAAAACCTGTTTATTTTCAATTGTAATTTTGTAATCATTATTTATATTTATTTAAATATGGAAATGTATTTCTTAATTATTCAATCATATCAATAACCTTTTATATATATATATATATATACATATATATATATATCTTATATTTTGATTCTTAATCTTAATATATTTTCTCATATTTGATCTGATTTCTATGAAAAATAGTTACCTTTTTAGTTTTTAAGATAAGCGGATGAATAGTAATATATAGTAATATAATAGTAATATATATACATATAGGTAATATATATATATGATTAAAAAGTATATTTTATTTTATAAACAATTAATTATAAAATTAATGATTGTACTTATCCAAAATTTTTACATTTCAAATTAAATGATTAGATTTTCAAAGCTAGATTTGGTGAAGATCATAGCAAATCTTAATGGCATGATTGGTATGATGGATTAAAAATATGATTGAATGAAATGAACTCATGAATGGAATGAAGGTAGAAAATGAATGAAATAGAATGTCAATTCCTATTATGATTGGTATGAATAAGGAATGAACATAAGTATTATGTAAATTAAAGTACTTAAATTATTATTATTGTTAATTTTTGTTGTTGATAGTATTTATTATTATTATATTTATTATTGAAATTATTATTAAATATTACAATATTATATATTAATATATATTATTATTAGTATATTAAAATTATTATTGGTATTGATTGTTTAATTATTTTTTTATCGTTAATACAATATTTTTATAATTATTATTTTTTACTATATGTATAATTAATTTTTTTATCATATATTATTCATATATACATATTATTGATTTTTAAAACATGTTATTTTTTTATTTTATTTCGTAAATTTATTATATATTATTATTTATTTAATAATCATAATATTAATTTTTTATTTTTTAAAATTATTAATATTATTATTGTAAAAAAATAATAATAATATTTTGTATAATAATAATAATAAAAGTTCATTCTTAATGACATTAAATACATAAAACCATGGGGTATGGAAGGAATGATCATTTCTTTAATTTTGAGAATTACCATTCTATTTGAAATGATCATTCTTAATATAATAGCATACAAATCATAGTATTTGGAATGAAATAAGGAATGATAATTTCATTCCTAATTATGTGGTAAATCTTGATACATACAGAGATTTATTTAATTTCATATCTTCAATTTAATCTTATCTCTACTATTTTACTCCTTTTAGTGTATGCAAATCAAGATTATAATAACCATGCATGCATTTGGGAAAAAAAAAGGGATGCATACATGCATATGCATGATATTCCCATTTAAATAAATTATGCGTGAATTTTGCCGTAATTTACATCTCATTCCAAATTTATGAGTAAAGTATTTTTGTGTTTCCTTAATTATCGATTTTTTATATTTAACTTAAATTAAATTAAAACCTTATATAAATTCAAAACATGTAAAGACTTTTTTGTTTCCTTAATTATCGATTTTTATAACTAACTTAAAATAAATTGCTATAATTTTTTTTTCTTTTTTAATTAATTACATACTTTTTTCCTAATTTTTTGCAATTGTATTAATGTTAAATAAGGTTTTGAATGATACTAATATTTTTCATAATTTTTTATTCAAAACCAATAATACCGAACTTTGAGTTTTTATTTTTTTTTACCTTAATTATTATCTACTCAAATAATAATAATAATAAGACATGTGTATAAATCATTTTTTGACTTCTCTCAAATTTAAAGATTATTCAAATTTTTAATAAATACATTATATATAAGATTAGCTTACCTTATATATATACATAGTTTCCTTAATTATCATATATTCAAAATAATAATAAAACATGTGTATAAATTATTTTTTTGATTTTCCTTTAATTTGGGATTATTTTTTAACCAAAAAAATGGGGTAGCTTACCTTTGTACAGTATATAGTTTCCATAATTATCGAATTCTGAGTTTTGAATTGACATTCAAATTATAGTATTCTAAAAACAAATTACTAATTAAAATTTATTAAATATATGAAGAATAAGAATATAATCACTATAATATAAATATAAATTTGTATTAAAATTGTTGGAGCCCATGTTATAGGGGACAACACTATGAACATGGATTTTAGGTCAAGTTTGTAGAAATTTCTATACTCTAAATTTAATTTTAATTAAAATTAAGAATCCTAAAAATTCAAAACAATTGTTTAAAGTTAATAAAAAATCTAAATAAAAAAAACCTAACTAAACATATTATGAAGCTGTGTTTATGAACTAATTTTTTAGTATTATTTTTAAAGTATTTTATATTTGAAAAAAGATATACATAGTGAATTTTTTATATTCATATGATTTTTAGGTTTTATAAAATTTAATATATATATATATATAATTATATATACATATTTTATTAATCACTAAAAACTTATATGAAATGTTTCATTTCATACATGTAAATTGAGACAAAAAGTCACAGGTAAAATATGACAATTTTTTAAAACTATCTTAATTAAACATATTTAAGTATAAAATATTTTACACAAATGTTGTTTATTTTTAATTTAATATTTTATTTTGTGTATTAATGTTTATTAACACGTGACATGTATTAGATATACATAATTTTTTTAAAAAAATATGATCTATTTTTGGTTTTTAATACTCAAATTTTAAATAAAATTAAGTATTAATTTTTTTTTTAATAAAAACCTAAACTAAAAGGAATCCTGACTTCCAAAGTAATTTTCTTGCTAAAATATATGTGTATTAATTATATTGAGGTCATTTTGGATATTTACTTTTTTTTTATAAATATATGTATTAATTATGACAAATTTTAAATGTATTTATTTGATTAGTCAATAAATATATATATATATATATTTTTTTTTTCTTTTCTAACTATTACCTTTATATATAATACATTGAAAAATCTTTTCATATTGAGCTTGAAATGCATATAAAAAAAATTAAAGTCTGACATATTTAATAAGTAAATGAGCTTTTAAAAAAGTTTGAGTTTAATTTGTCGAGTTGAGCCGAACTTTAGTAGATTGAATCATAAGCCCCTATCGGTTTGTCTGACACATTCCCACCTCTATTTGAGGGTATATATATATGGAATAATTATCATACACCTATATTATTTTTAAATAAAAAAAATTGTAAATACTAGATTGAATCATAAGCCCCTATCGGTTTGTCTGACACATTCCCACCTCTATTTGAGGGTATATATATATGGAATAATTATCATACACCTATATTATTTTTAAATAAAAAAAATTGTAAATACTAGATTGAATCATAAGCCCCTATCGGTTTGTCTGACACATTCCCACCTCTATTTGAGGGTATATATATATGGAATAATTATCATACACCTATATTATTTTTAAATAAAAAAAATTGTAAATACTTGGGCTTGATAAAAAATAAAAAAAAGAGTGCACCAGCCGGGAATCGAACCCGGGTCTGTACCGTGGCAGGGTACTATTCTACCACTAGACCACTGGTGCTCTTGTTTAGCGCTTTGTTGGATTCAATAATTAGCACAATTCTTCTTACACGGTTTAATACTTCTACAGGGTGAACAGCCTCTGCGTAAAAAACTGGAATGAAGTAAATAAATAAAGCTATAGCTAAACTGTAACACCCGAGATTTTAATCATTATTAGCGATAAGAATGCATAGAAAACTATTTTTAAAATAAAATACAATAAACATGTTAATAGACTTGCACTTAAATATATGATACTACGTTTAAATATATTAATTAGTATGATTATATATATATAATATGGATATATATTTTATATAAATTATGATCATATATTTATAAAATGACCTAAATTTAAGGGATTTTACTTGAGTTTGGGTTATAATTTTATTATATTGATAATAGTTGATGGCTTTGGTCATTAGTTTGAAGATAGAACACGTTCACAAATTCAAAACTCATTCCTTAAGTATCTCTTTTTGGATGTCAATTAGAATTCAAATTGAGAGATAAATTATCTACATTAATTAAGATAATCTCAAATTATTCTCAAACTTCCATATAAACCTCAACTAATTTACACATCCTCTCTTATTATATCATACGGTAGTCTTCTCTAGAAATTCACATACAGAACTCTCCCTCACTCTCTACGAAAAACTTTCTAGTCTAAACATTTTAAGCATAGCCCAATTAGTGATCGAGTCGTTATCATCCACATCGTGGTGTCTCTCTGAATTAGAAGGCGCACGCATTCGATCTCTTCAGTGTCTACCTAGAACGGTATCTATTTCTTCATTAACCTTATTATTCAATATTTTAATTTTCCAAACACGTATTATGCGTTTTGAGTTAGACGTTATACTTCGCCCAAATTAGTTTGTATAGTTTTAAATTCTAGGATTCGGATGATGATTGATTCGCTAATGGTCCAAGAATAATTTAATTATTTAACTTCTTTTCTATTTTCAAATAAATCATCTTACCTGTCCCGTTTTCATCGAACTTCAACTAAAACATCGGACAAACGATATTTTGGAATTTCAAGGTTTCAAGGTCAAACTATTATTTATATATATTATTTTAGTATATGTTTAGTTTTGAATGTATAGTTAGTTGTACCTCTTGATTATTATTCCATATCTCTTAAAACCTTAAGTTTATCGTAATTTTTGAGTAGTGCCATTTAAGTTATAAAATTGGATAGTGTGGATTAGGTGAATTCCTTGATATTATTATTATTATATTTCGATATTTTTCCTATTAATTAATTAGTTGTAGTATATGATTTTATAATCACAAAATTTCACTATCATAGTTAAGTCCCGCTTAATTCCAGGAAGGTATATTAATTAGTAATTAACCATTAATTTATTAATCATGATAATTCTGAACTATATATATATATATATATATATATATTTTATTTAATTGAGAGGTTTTAATAAAAAAAAATATTTTAAAATATATTATAAATATATGCATAGACTTGCCTAAGATATATATTATATTTATAAATTTTATATAGATATTTATTTTAGATATATTATTAACATTGCGTATAAATGATTTCAAATAAACCATCTATTCCATATGTTTATAAGATATACAATTTAATGAATTTACTTGATTTTGAGTTCAGATACGTTGGACTTTTATTATATACTAACTGATGGGTATAATATTGATTTAAAATTTAAACACGCCCCACTAATTCCTAACACATTCCTCAATTATCTTCCCCGTTGACAATTAGATCAATTCAAATTGGGGGATTAATTTTCTCTCCTAATTCCATATTTATCTCCAAATCTAAAATTCCTCAATTATCTCCTAATTTAGTTACTAATTAAACTTACCAAAGCTTCTGTTAGTTAGTAATACGTTAACCAAACTACTATTAATTATATATAAGTATTTTCAAGTCCCGTAAAGGCTAATGAACATGTTACTAATTAATAATTTATTTGACGATCCTATTTATTGAGTTGTTGTCTAATATTTTGTAATCACAAAGATTTAGTATAATTGTTCCGAATTAGTCTAGCAAGAATATTCATTAATTGTCAATTTAATAGTAGGTATTAGTTACTCTTTAATTTAGTAATAATGGTAACTCTAAGTTATATTATTTAATGTTAGGTGACGATAATCGTGAGGAGTAGGCTATATAGCACTATTGCATCCATTTTCATCCGCGACTTATATTTCGAGGTGGGATTTTCTTGATTGACTACTTTGTCATTTTTAAGTATTTCGTATGAGTGATTTTATTTCTTGCTGCATCTTACATGTTATGGTTGGTTTATCCAACAAACTTATGGTTGGTTTATCCAACAAACCTATGTTATTATGGTTGATTTATCCAACAAGCCTATGTTATTATGGTTGGTTTATCCAACAAACTTATGGTTGGTTTATCCAACAAACCTATGTTATTATGGTTGGTTCATCCAACAAACTTATGGTTGGTTTATCCAACAAGCCTATGTTATTATGGTTGGCATTGCCAACAAGCTTATGAAATTGTATGCATGTTTGTGAGTTATGATTTTATTCATATGTTATATTTAACTGTGACAAAGTTAATCCCACTGAGCTAGTTGTTTTGCTCACCTCAATCTATTTAACACTTTACAGATTGACGGAGTTGCGGTGGAGGGACGGTGGATGTGGATGTCCATGCCATGCAAAGTTTTATTTATATTATTTTTCTTTGAATTTAGTTGCATCTCGAGTTAGACAAAATTTTTCACTAATGCACTATTTTATTTTCTTTGAAACAAGCATTTAGGTCTTGCTTAAATTAAATATTGGAAATGATTTTCTTTAAGAAATTTGAGTTTTATTTAATCTTCCGCTATAAATCTTTTTACAAATTCATAAATTCGAATTTCATTAGCACTCAAAGTATGTTTTCATCTAGGCCCTAAAATCGGGATGTGACAGAGTGGTATCAGAGCAGGTCTACGTTCTTGTAGACTTGTAAAAAAAAAATTTTTAGTGTCAATTTTTTTTATTTGTCATTTTGGAAAAAAAATTTTTGCATATAAAGTTGAAACATGCCTTCAAAATAAAGTTATAAGTTATGGCATCCACCACTGCCCCGCTGCTTCAACCCCAATAAGGTATGCTATGATATTTCGCTATGTTGAGATTGGTATGATTAGCTAAAACATTTACAAGAGAATAAGTACGAAAATATATTTAATCGTGGCGATTGATAAGTAAGGTGGACTTAAGAACAAATGACATTCCTTAGTTCTAAGGTAATTGAATTTTATAGGATATGGCTCGAGGTGGTAATTAGAGTAGTTAACTAAATTTCGAGGACGAAATTTTCTTTAAGGGGTGTAGAATGTAACACCCGAGATTTTAATCATTATTAGCGATAAGAATGCATAGAAAACTATTTTTAAAATAAAATACAATAAACATGTTAATAGACTTGCACTTAAATATATGATACTACGTTTAAATATATTAATTAGTATGATTATATATATATAATATGGATATATATTTTATATAAATTATGATCATATATTTATAAAATGACCTAAATTTAAGGGATTTTACTTGAGTTTGGGTTATAATTTTATTATATTGATAATAGTTGATGGCTTTGGTCATTAGTTTGAAGATAGAACACGTTCACAAATTCAAAACTCATTCCTTAAGTATCTCTTTTTGGATGTCAATTAGAATTCAAATTGAGAGATAAATTATCTACATTAATTAAGATAATCTCAAATTATTCTCAAACTTCCATATAAACCTCAACTAATTTACACATCCTCTCTTATTATATCATACGGCAGTCTTCTCTAGAAATTCACATACAGAACTCTCCCTCACTCTCTACGAAAAACTTTCTAGTCTAAACATTTTAAGCATAGCCCAATTAGTGATCGAGTCGTTATCATCCATAGTCTAAACATTTTAAGCATAGCCCAATTAGTGATCGAGTCGTTATCATCCACATCGTGGTGTCTCTCTGAATTAGAAGGCGCACGCATTCGATCTCTTCAGTGTCTACCTAGAACGGTATCTATTTCTTCATTAACCTTATTATTCAATATTTTAATTTTCCAAACACGTATTATGCGTTTTGAGTTAGACGTTATACTTCGCCCAAATTAGTTTGTATAGTTTTAAATTCTAGGATTCGGATGATGATTGATTCGCTAATGGTCCAAGAATAATTTAATTATTTAACTTCTTTTCTATTTTCAAATAAATCATCTTACCTGTCCCGTTTTCATCGAACTTCAACTAAAACATCGGACAAACGATATTTTGGAATTTCAAGGTTTCAAGGTCAAACTATTATTTATATATATTATTTTAGTATATGTTTAGTTTTGAATGTATAGTTAGTTGTACCTCTTGATTATTATTCCATATCTCTTAAAACCTTAAGTTTATCGTAATTTTTGAGTAGTGCCATTTAAGTTATAAAATTGGATAGTGTGGATTAGGTGAATTCCTTGATATTATTATTATTATATTTCGATATTTTTCCTATTAATTAATTAGTTGTAGTATATGATTTTATAATCACAAAATTTCACTATCATAGTTAAGTCCCGCTTAATTCCAGGAAGGTATATTAATTAGTAATTAACCATTAATTTATTAATCATGATAATTCTGAACTATATATATATATATATATTTTATTTAATTGAGAGGTTTTAATAAAAAAAAATATTTTAAAATATATTATAAATATATGCATAGACTTGCCTAAGATATATATTATATTTATAAATTTTATATAGATATTTATTTTAGATATATTATTAACATTGCGTATAAATGATTTCAAATAAACCATCTATTCCATATGTTTATAAGATATACAATTTAATGAATTTACTTGATTTTGAGTTCAGATACGTTGGACTTTTATTATATACTAACTGATGGGTATAATATTGATTTAAAATTTAAACACGCCCCACTAATTCCTAACACATTCCTCAATTATCTTCCCCGTTGACAATTAGATCAATTCAAATTGGGGGATTAATTTTCTCTCCTAATTCCATATTTATCTCCAAATCTAAAATTCCTCAATTATCTCCTAATTTAGTTACTAATTAAACTTACCAAAGCTTCTGTTAGTTAGTAATACGTTAACCAAACTACTATTAATTATATATAAGTATTTTCAAGTCCCGTAAAGGCTAATGAACATGTTACTAATTAATAATTTATTTGACGATCCTATTTATTGAGTTGTTGTCTAATATTTTGTAATCACAAAGATTTAGTATAATTGTTCCGAATTAGTCTAGCAAGAATATTCATTAATTGTCAATTTAATAGTAGGTATTAGTTACTCTTTAATTTAGTAATAATGGTAACTCTAAGTTATATTATTTAATGTTAGGTGACGATAATCGTGAGGAGTAGGCTATATAGCACTATTGCATCCATTTTCATCCGCGACTTATATTTCGAGGTGGGATTTTCTTGATTGACTACTTTGTCATTTTTAAGTATTTCGTATGAGTGATTTTATTTCTTGCTGCATCTTACATGTTATGGTTGGTTTATCCAACAAACTTATGGTTGGTTTATCCAACAAACCTATGTTATTATGGTTGGTTTATCCAACAAGCCTATGTTATTATGGTTGGTTTATCCAACAAACTTATGGTTGGTTTATCCAACAAACCTATGTTATTATGGTTGGTTCATCCAACAAACTTATGGTTGGTTTATCCAACAAGCCTATGTTATTATGGTTGGCATTGCCAACAAGCTTATGAAATTGTATGCATGTTTGTGAGTTATGATTTTATTCATATGTTATATTTAACTGTGACAAAATTAATCCCACTGAGCTAGTTGTTTTGCTCACCTCAATCTATTTAACACTTTACAGATTGACGGAGTTGCGGTGGAGGGACGGTGGATGTGGATGTCCATGCCATGCAAAGTTTTATTTATATTATTTTTCTTTGAATTTAGTTGCATCTCGAGTTAGACAAAATTTTTCACTAATGCACTATTTTATTTTCTTTGAAACAAGCATTTAGGTCTTGCTTAAATTAAATATTGGAAATGATTTTCTTTAAGAAATTTGAGTTTTATTTAATCTTCCGCTATAAATCTTTTTACAAATTCATAAATTCGAATTTCATTAGCACTCAAAGTATGTTTTCATCTAGGCCCTAAAATCGGGATGTGACAGAGACTCTGTCACATCCCGATTTTAGGGGCCTAGATGAAAATACTAAACGATGCATATTTTTATAAAAATTGGCAGCGGAAATATTTTGGTAAATAAATACTCAAACACATTTAAGAATATTAACATGTAACTTCAACTAATGAGTACCAAATCTTGTCCCAAAAAGAGATGTGAAAATTCCTAAAATGAAAATAGTTTAAAATCTTTAATGCAAATAATTAAAAATAATTAAATAAAATAGCATGAAGGCATTTTTTAATGACATGTACGAACTGCATCCACCGTCCCTCTACTTCAACTCCTTCAATCTGTAAAATGTTAAATGGATTGGGGTGAGCAAAACAACTAGCTCAGTGGAATTAACTTTGTCACAGTTAAATATAATATATGAATAAAATCATAACTCACAAACATGCATACAATTTCATAAGCTTGTTGGATAAACCAACCATAATAACATAGGCTTGTTGGATAAACCAACCATAAGTTTATTGGATAAACCAACCATAATAACATAGGCTTGTTGGATAAACCAACCATAAGTTTGCTGGATAAACCAACCATAATAACATAGGCTTGTTGGATAAACCAACCATAAGTTTGTTGGATAAACCAACCATAAGATGTAAGATGCAGCAAGAAATAAAATCACTCATAAGAAATATTTAAAAATGACAAAGTAGCCAATCAAGAAAATCCCACCTTAAAACTTGATTAATCTCGTAATTATATAGCTTGACTTATCACGTGCGTCTCTCGTCACCTAAAACAATAAGTGATATCATGTCTCAATACTATTTAACATCTTAATTACTAATTAGAATATGCTACATCCTAAACAACTAATTTGGACAACTAAAACGAATTAAAGTGTTACTAATATATATACTATTAATTTAATAATTAATTAATACACTTCCTGGACTAAAATGGAACAATCACTAAAACTGTGTGATTACAAAATCACATCCTACAACTTAGTGGATAATATGTAAAGTTACTGGAATATTTTAATTAATAATACAAATACAACTCTAACCATAATGATAATAATAATAACACTGCTAGTAAGATCAAGAAACCCATCTACTCTATAATAATCAAAATGATGTACAACTAACTTCTCAGTTATACGTAGATTCTAATATATATATATATATATATATATATATATATATATATAATAATAATAATGTGTTGACCTTAAAATTTCAAAATATAGCTTGGTTGATGTTTTAGTTGAAAACATGCAATGTAAGATATTTTATTTGAAAATAGAGAAGAAGTTAAATAATTAAATTATATTTGGACCATTAGCGAATCAATCAACATCACAATCCTAGAATTTAATAGGTGTTCTGAAAAGTAAAATATTGAATACTAGGATTAATGAAGAAATAGGTACCGTTCTCAGTAAACACTAAAGAGATTGAATGCGGGCGCCTTCCAATTCAGAGAGACATCACGATGTGGATGATAACGACTCGAGCGCTAATTGAGTTATGGCTTAAGTGTTTAGAAATAGAGATCTTTTTTTGTAGGGTTTCTTGGAAAAATTGCCGTATAATATAATAAGAGGGCATATATAATTTAGTTGAGAAATGATTTGGAATTTTGGAGTATATATAGTCAGGGAGAGAGAGAGAAATCTTGAATTAGGATAATTATTCACGTAGAAAAATTAGGAGATAATTTAAAATCTAATTGACAACCGAAATGAGATAGGTAAGGAACAGATTCGGAATTAGTGGGGTTTGTTTTATTTTCCAATTAATATTTCCGCTGCCAATTTTTATAAAAATATGCATCGTTTAGTATTTTCATCTAGGCCCCTAAAATCGGGATGTGACAGAGTGGTATCAGAGCAGGTCTATTATTAGCGATAATGTAACATGCCTAAAAATTTAATCATTCCATCCCGGACCGTCGTCCCCGCTAGCTATAACGACCTTTCCGTCGAAATAACCCATAATAAGCATAAGCTAGCTATAACGACCTTTCCGTCGAAATAACTCATAATAATCATAAACATAGGATCATGTAGCTAAGCAACAATTAAATTCACGAATAACATTTAAAGGTGACAAAGTGAATACGTTAGTAAGAAGACCCCACCTCAATTTTATGTCGTGGATGCCATGAAAATAATTTTAATCCTTGATGATGTTGACTTCCATGAATCGAGAGTAAAAGAAATAAAACTACAATTTTTTTGTAAAAAAATTTGTATGCGTGCTTTTTACTTTGTAAATAGAGTTCTCTATTTATAGGGGAGAAAATAGATTTTCTTGAGAAAAAAGTTAGCAAATCTATAGTGAAAATCTCAATATTAGATTTACAGCCGTGTATAAAGAAGAATATAATGGAATTTTAGTTGGGATATTTTTGGGATAAGATTTAATTTACTTAAAATATTTCTTGAAAACTTTACTTTGATTTGAATTAAGAAAATTAGAATTTAAAAATAATAATAACAACCGGCGACAGAATTTGAATTGATATATGTGTTGATTTTGAAACTAAATCACGTAGCATATGTATATGGGGGGTTTTTAGTTAACCGTAGAAAGAAAGTAGAAGGAAAATAAGAATTTAATAATAATAAAAAAAAAAAAAAGGAGAAGAAGAAAATTGGCGTGCAGAATTTTGAATTTAAATTTGGTTTTTAAAGAAAACATAGGTTGTTGAGAAAATTCCGAAAATTTTAAGAAATGGATTCTCCTTTTTAATTAAGAAATGGAACAATATAAATTTATAAAAATCAACGTCCAATTATTTTTCCAAAAATTAAAAATTTAAATACATATATAAAATAACTAACTTAAAATTTTTAGGGATGTTACATCACTATCAATTTTTTTTATTAGGCTATAATAACTCATCTCCTTTGAATTTTAATGTAATTATGTCCAAGTTCAGTGGGTGAGGATATGTTTGAAAATTTTCAATTAACAACTATTAAAATTACTTATTGTGATTAGTAGAATATTGATGTTTCACAATTTTTTAAAATTTACAAACACCACCTAAATTTGTTGCTAAAAAGACCTTGATTTCTAACTCTTTGCCTTTTCTATGAGTATATAACCGAATTTTGTTTTTTGTTTTTTAGAAATCCGAGTGATACTGAAGATTGGGTGGATGTGACTTTTTTTTAGGACACTAAAGAAAGGAGTTTGGATCGAGCTATTGCACATGATGATGAAGGTAACTTCGGGGGCTACTTTACCTCAACGACATTTGGCCTTTACCGCGTGGATGAGGGAGAGGCGATTGGCCTTCTCGAAGCGCTTTCAAGGATTAAAAATATGGATTTCGAGAGGGTGGACATAGAGGTGGATGCCAAGGGAGTTGCAAATGCTATAAATTCCTCTTCCTCACTAAACTCAATCTTCAGAAATTTTATTGTCTCTTGTAGAAAAATTATGTCCTCTTATTTTATATTTGTTGCATGGTCACCGAGAAGGTTTATCGAGTTGCTGGAGTTGCTAGAAATTTTACAAACCATCATGTTTGATATGACATTCCAACCATTGTGGATGACATACCACAAGTATTTAATTACAACTGTTGAATAAATTGGAATTTTAACTTAAAAATAAAATAAAAAATCCATGTGAAAATTAAATGAGGACAAAACATATAATTAAATTGAAAGAACCAGCCTACAAAACAAACTGTTATTACGGGCGACCAGAAAAGAGTCTGAGAGAGTCTATTAAGAATATTTTTTTTTTTGGAAACGACCAAATTTATTGCATTGGGTATTCCTCGATTGTAAATTTATTGCATTGGGTATTCCTCGATTGGAAACGACCAAATTTATTCAAAAGAGATACAATTCAAAGCAATTACATTAATTGAGTAACAGAAAAGGATTGTAAATTCTAATTAGCCAAAGCATAAGACCAGCTCTCGTAACCATTCCTCGATTGTGTAGCCTCTAACTATTTTGTTGAACGCCTTAAGCCATTTGTACGAGGTAACTTTGATCTTTTCCAAGACATGGTCGCTCCTAAAATCTTGGCCCCGAAAGACCAGTTCATTTCTCTCTATCCATATTGTCCAAACTGCGCATTGCCATATCAAAGCCCACGACTTCCTCCACTTTGTATCTGCTGCGTGCTCGTGACTGATGTAGTGGGAGAAGCCAACTTCCGAAGACGTGTACGGGAGCCCAAACCACGAGTAGAGTTGAACCCAAATGTTCTGAATGATTGCACAACGAAAGAAGAGGTGGTGCGTTTCTTCCTCATCTATATTACAGATTCTGCAAGTTGTGTAAAAATTTTGGTTAAAAGCCCCGCGTCTCCTTAGGTTCATGATTGATGGAATCTTGTCCTGAAGAAGCCTCCAAGTGAAACCAGATACTTTCAATGGGACGCCTTTGATCCACACTCTCCTCAGTTTATCCAGCTCCTCGTTTTCTGGGGTTACCCTAGCTAAGAGGAGTTTATACGCTGATCTCGTCGAGTATTTACCGTCCTTCTCCGGTTCCCAGATCCAAGTGTCCTCCTCTGTTGACTTTGTTAAGAACCTGTTAATCATACTAGAAATACCATTAGTAGCCCTCTCTTCTCTCTCTAGTAGACCTCTTTTCCAAGCCCAATTGATCGTCAAAGTCTCCCCCACCCAACTCACTCTATTTGCAATAGGGCAGTTTTTGTGATTCTCAATTCTATATAGCCTTGGGTAAAGGTCACGTAAGCTCTTACCCCCCACCCACTTGTCCTCCCAAAATTTCGTATTTATACCATTACCGACAAATTTAGAACAATTACCAACAAACCACTCTTTGGAGCCAACCTCAGTTATGATACTCCTCCACCAAGCAGACCAGTTCCTACGACACCTCCCGCTAGACCTATAACTCTCCACATATTCCTCGAAACTCCCATATTTTGATTTTATTACCTCTTTCCACAAACTCTCCCCCGGTTCTTGAACTCTCCAACCCCATTTCACCAGAAGTGCAATATTAAAAAGATTTAGATTTTAGAAACCCAACCCCCCTTTATCTTTAGCCCTACATAATGTCTCCCACTTAACCCAGGAAATTTTACTAACCTTTGGATTACCGCTGCTCCATAGGAATCGCCGTTGAATGGTTTGCATAGCTTTGGTGGTTTTGGATGGGGCTTTATTAAATGAGAGTGCGTAGGTTGGTAGGCTAGATAGGACCGAATTGATGAGTACCATACGACCACCGAAGGAAAGGGACTTAACGTTCCACGAATCCAATCTAGATTCCATTTTTGAGATGACCTCTTTCCAGTTTTCGTGTTTGCGGGTGTTGCCTCCCACCTTCAGACCCAGATATTTGATAGGAAAGGCTGATCTTTTGCAATTTAGGGTAGTTTCCCACTCGAACAAGCTTTCCTCTAGAACATTGACTCCTGATAAGGTACTCTTGTGGTAATTTATCTTCATTCCAGACCATACTTCGAAGATCCTAAGGATGCTTTTGAGAACAACAATGTTTCTGTTAGAAGCTTCTCCGAAGAACAGCGTGTCGTCGGTGAATTGCAAGTGTGATACCTTCACTTTCTTAAGACCTACTGCAAATGGGGAGTAAAGATTATTATCCACAGCTTTCTGAATCATGAGGCTCAGACACTCGCCCACTATGGTGAATAAGAACGGGGACAGCGGATCGCCTTGACGAATGCCCTTTTCTATAAAAAACTCGTTCGTTGGACTGCCATTAACCAACACCGATAGTGATGCCGAACGAATACATTCCTGGATTCACTTAATCCATTTGAAATTGAATCTCATTAGCTTCATCATCTCGATGAGGAAAGAATGATCCACCGAATCGTAAGCTTTTTCAAAATCCAGTTTAAACATAAACATACTGGTCCTCTTCGTCGTAGCCTCACTAATGACTTCGTTTGCTGTAACAACACTGTCCAATATGTACCTGTCGCCCACGAATGCCGATTGATTAGTTGAAATTACCCTGTCGAGGATTTTTGATAATCTGTTCGCCAGAACTTTGGAGAGAATTTTGTAGAAACTGTTCACCAGCGAGATGGGTCTGAACTACCTAATGTCCGTAGGGTTCCTCACCTTTGGGATAGGCGTGATGAAGGATGCATTAATTCCTCTGGACAATTTTGCATTGGCATGGAATTCGGATATGGCTCGGTAGAAATCGTCCTCGAACACTATCCAGAAGCTTTTAATGAAATGGAAATTAAACCCTTCGGGGCCAGGGCTTCTATCCGATCCGCAGTCCATCATTTCTCTTTTGATTCCCTCTTTAGAAAACTCATCGCCCAGATAGGCGTTCTCCACTGACTCCACAACCTTTGTAGAAATACCTGTGATTTTAGGCCTGGTCCAATTCTGCTTACTAAAAATCTCTTTGAAGTAAGAAAAGATTCCTGCTCTCATACCTTCTACGTCGTCGACCCATTTTCCGCTAATATACAAGCCCTTTATCTCCTCTCTTCTCGTTTTTCTCTTGATGATCGAGTGGAAAACACCCGAATTAGAATCCCCTTGCTTGATCCACCTAAACCTAGATTTCTGAAATGCCAACCTTGTTTTTTTGGTTAGTTCTTCCTCCAAAGAAACCATCGAAGCTGCCCTACTCTCGACATCCGCTTCATTCCAGCCCTCTTGCTCAAACTTCAAGTCCAGTAACTGTAAATTTTTGTTAGCTTCTTTTATCTTAGTTTCGTTCTTACACCCCTGGTTAATTCTGCACTCCTTGATTGCCTGTTTTAACAATCTCAGCTTCTCCTTGACCACGAAAGAGCCCCATCCATCAGTAGATTGGGATTTCTAGATTTTCTCAAAGATTGCTCTGAAGTCTGTATCCTCGAGCCACCAGTTAATGGTTTTGGGCCCTAGTCAACTTCATTTTCTAGACGAAGCAAGGTGGGCGCGTGGTCGGAGACGTTCCTTACTAAACCTTCTTGTTTGATACACGGCCAAGAGTCCACCCAAGCTTTCGAGATGAGAAAGCGATCCAGTCAGCTGCAGCTGTCACCATTATCTTTATACCATGTGTACTTTCTTCTCAGAAGAGGCAAATCGATCAACTTGGTTTCCTTCGTGAAGGCTCTAAAATGTTTGTCAGAGGGTCTTGAGCTTTTAGATTTGAAGCTTTTACTCTCCGAACTGTGGAGAATGGCATTCAGATCTCCACAAACGCACCATCTCTCCCCTAAGTTCAACACCATTCTGGACTTGATTTTCTCCCAAAGCGAAGCTCTTCTCTTAGGGTCGTAGGGCGCGTAAACGTTCACGATGTTCACAGGGACTGTTGGGAATAAAATAAGTCTTGATTATAATACCAAAACCCCCTTAGACATGCCAAATAGATAAGTCAGATTAAATGAACATGTTTCAGGATTGTTCGAACATGTAGCTTAAGGCTAGTTGAGAAGGTGGTATGTTAGGCAGCTCTTAGATCAATAGGTGCACAAGTTGAGGGGGAACACATGCTTAGAAGTATTTAGTGATTAAGTTCCCTCATAGGCTCAAGATCAAATTCATAACAAGTCTGCTGTATACAATTAATGGACAACTATGCTGATCAAGTTAGCTTAGTGGTATGCCAATCCATCTGAAGTTCAATGCATCACAAAGCCTATATGCAGTAATGCATATGTCAAAGATCAGAAGATGTAAGCAGCAGAGTTGTCTCAGCACACTTGTACCTAAACTGCTACAAAACTATCCCAACTATGCTGATGAGATCAAATTCCCTGAAATGAAAGTCTTGTATATCTAAAGATCATCAAAGACTCATGCATGAAAAGTTCAAGAAAAGGGAAAGAGCCAAGTCATCTGAAGAGCAAGACAACAGTGCTGATAAGCAGTGCTGTCCAAGTGATAAGGAAGGTTGTCCTTATCTAAGGTTCAATGATCAGAAGGAATGTCCATATTTGATCAAGTGTATCTTGAAGTCAGACATTGGGAAGAGTGCTCCAAAGTTAAGATAAAATGATTACAGCCGTTTACTTCCCAAATTAAGGACATGTCACTATCAAGAAACTGTCTTCCAGCTTCAAAGTCCAAGAAAGACATTTATAGACAATTGAGGCTGTCTCTCCAACAGGCAAATCCTCAATTTTATCTATAAATACAGAAGTGTGAAGACCATTTGAAGCATCCAACAACTATCTGAGAACATCAACTATTCTGAAGCTTCAAAGTTCTCTAAAGACATTCTTAGTCTTCAAACACTTCATTCTAAGCTGAACCTCATTGTATATCCATACAAAGCTTAGAGAGATATCCTATCCTTACACATTGAGCTCATTGTGAAGGATATCTCACCCTAGTTGGAACCAAACTTCAAACCTTATACCTTTCAAGAAGGAAAGTTAGAAGGTTGTAGTAGTAGAAGTGTAAGGAGTTCACTGTTGAGAGAAGAACAGTGCAATTCTGAGTTGAGAAAATAGTACTAGGACTCTGATATGCTAGGGATCAAGGCACCAAGGAGTGGTGTGGTTGATCAAGTGCACCTTGGCACTATAAAACAAGTAATTCCAAGAGTGAAGGAATTATCCTGTTAACTCAGGGAAAGTGGATGTAGGAGCTTGAGTCTCTAAACCACTATAAACTCTTGTGTTGATTTACTTTCAAGCACTTACATTCATATAACACAACACACAAACTGATCTTTCAAAGATTCATACCTAAGACTGTGCAAAACAAGATTTGGACAAGTTCAGAACTTAAAAGGAGTTTAAACTAAAGGGTCAACCACTAATTCCGCACATATAACTCCCTTAGATAGTTATTCAACTAAGTACTCAATAGTACTTAGTAGTTTGATTATCTTTAAAGAGTTAATCACATAAGTAGAGTTGTCCAGGACAACCTTGTTGAAGTCTATTTGGTTAAGAACTGCAAAAGATTTGCATACAAGTGTATTCCCCCCCCCCATACACTTGTTATATACTCCTTTCAGGACCAACAAGTGGTATCAGAGCAGGGGTTCAAAAACCACTGCTTATGAAAATCCATTTTGATTTCCAAAGACACATTTTAGTGTGGTCACTGAACTGATCTGTTTCTGAAATCTTATCATATCTGTATCTTACCCCTTTGTTTGAGATATGGCCAACAACAATGTTGTTCCACATGATGCTGTTCAAGGAATCAACAACATGGCCACTGACCCAATCAACCATATATCTCATCACAAACTGCCCATGTTCTCAATTGAGAACTATGACTTCTGGAAAATCAGAATGAGAGCTCATCTTGCATGCCTCCACAATGATATGCTGAGAGTGATCACAGGAGGACCTTTTGTGTTCACTCAAATCAATCCCAGAATAACTGAAGATCAAAGAGCTGATATAAGGGAGGAAATCCCCAAGGATGAAGATGATCTCACCACTGAGGAGAAAAGGAAAGATAATCTGAATTATCTAGTAATGAACACACTTTACCAGACTATTCCAGATGCAGTAATGGGAAGAGTCTACCATTGCACAACAACCAAAGAGATTTGGGACACCCTTGCTAAAATGTGTGAGAGTACTGCCAAAATCAAAGAGAATAAGCTCCAAGTTGCTGTGCAGAAGTTTGAGCAATTCACAATGGAGCCTGAGGAATCCATTGACAAGTTTGCTGGTAGATTTACAGATATCATGAATGAAATCAACTCATTGGGCAAGGTGTACTCTAGGAGAGAAGTTGCTCTTAAGATCCTAAGAAGTAGGGGTGGAAATAGGCCGGGCCACCCGACAGGGGCCTACGGCCTGGCCTAGCCTATTTATAATATGAGCCGGGCTAAGGCTTTTTAAAAAGCCTATTTACTTAAGTAGGTCGGGCTTAGGCCTTGTATAAGGCCTTATAAGCCTATCAGGCTGACCTATTTAAAATTATGTGTTATATATATATATATATAAAATTAATTGTAGACAAATATTTTTATATATTTTATAATAAAATAATTCTTATATAATGCTAACCTTAATAGTAAATTAATGCAAATTAAATCTATTTTTGTATTTGAGAAACTATTTTTTAGTTTTTATTTAAATTTACTACTGTATTGCACTTATTTTGATCGTGAATTTATTTGTAATTTTAAATATTAAATTGCGTTTTATAATTTTCGTATGAATAAATTTTAAATAGGCTTCTAACAGGCTCGTAGGCCTGGCCTGTTTACTAAAAAGGCCGGGCCAAACCCATAAAAAAAGCCTATTATAGATAATAGGCCAGACTTAGACTAATTTTTTTTAAATAGACCTAGGCTTCTTCATACAATGCATGGCCTGGCCTATTTCCACCCCTACTAAGAAGTCTCACTCAAAAGTGGGATGTATATTCAGTAATGATGCAGAACACAAAAGATCTCTCCACCATGCCCATGCAACAAATCTTCTCAGAACTCAAAGCTTATGAGTTTGATCTCAACAGAAGAAAGCCTGTTGAGGAACCTTCATTACCAACCAAAGGAGTGGCATTCAAAGCCAAAGTTGCTGAACCTGAAATACAACCCACTCCTAGATCATCAAAGTCAGTCTCTAAGACTGAAATGAAGGAAGAAATGGCCCTGATGGCTAGAAGATTTGACAAGCTGAACTCAAGGTTTGGTAGATACAAGAAATTCTACCAAGACAACAAGGTCAGGAGAAGATATAACTCTCCTGAGGCCCAGGCTGAGGACAAAAGGCCTGAAGAAAGAAGATCAGAGGACAAGTACTCTGAAAGGAGAAAGTCCAGCAAAGCTGAACCTTCATCATCCAGAAGGAGAGATGACCCAAAGAAGGATGATGATGAGGACTTGTGCTATATCTGCAAAAAGAAAGGGCACTTTCAATATGACTGCCCTGAACTCAGCTCCAAGGAAAGAAATGAGAGGCAAGCAAAAAGAGACAGAAAGTTCACAAATAGGAAAGCCATGATAGCTGGTGGTGAATCTGACTCTGCTGAAAGCTTCAACTCTTCTGATGATGGACTGTTCTCCAACAGTGATGATGATGATGTGTGCAACATGGCCATAAAAGAGGATGAGGTATCTTCTACTTCAAGCTCACCATCATTTCTATCACAAAACACTAGTGAAGTCAACCTAAAACTTTCTTTCGGAAATTTAATGGAAGATTTCACTAGGTTACAAGAATTTCATGACAACTGTGTGAGAGAAAATGAAAGATTATCAATAGAACTTGCAAAACCTTCTGAATCAGTAGTGGATGTCAAGTCTACTGAGTTGTATCAACAAGTCTTGAGAGAACTTGATGAAGCTTCTCTCAGGATAGTTGACCAACAAAAGCAGATTGATGAACAACTACTTACTCAGAAGAGAAAAGATTTTGAGCTAAAAATTCTTCAAGCTAAATTTGAAAATCTCTCACATGAGTATGACATTCTTAAATCAAGTGAAGAGAGCCTGAAAATTAAGATGTCTGCTATGAATAAATCCTCTAGAGCAATAGAGGAAATTCAAAGCTTTCAAAGACCTATGGCTCAAAAGAGTGGATTGGGATTTGATCCATTTGAATCTTCACCTTGTCTTAGTGTTGCTTCAACAAGTAACACTAAGAGAGTCTTTGTGAGATCAGTGGCACAACAAGCTGAAAATGAATTAATTCAGCCACTGAACAAAGGAAAGGGCAAAATGAATGAGATGCCCACTCAAGTACTTCAGGGAACTAGGCCCATACCTAAGGAAAAGGCCAAAGTCCCTGAATACAGGAGGAATGTTGCTCAGCAGAGTAGACCCAGTGTAAGGGCAACTCATCTAAACAATATTTAGAGGAGTTATCCAAGGTATGTTCAGCCTAAGACAACTCTACTGAGGAAACCTCAGCTAAACAGACCCATGGTAAACTTTCCTCAAGGGCAGAATAAAATGAGACAACCAAAACCCTTCATGCCAAAGGGTAATGGTCATAAATATGCCTTTCCTCAAAGACCCCCTCAAGTAGCACAAAGAACTCATAAGTTCAGGAGATATGACAACTCCCCTGAAACTTACAGAGTCAACACTTTCACACATTCTTTCCCAAAGGCATTTAAGGGAAAGACAGTGTATGTTAATGCTAGAGGAAAACAACTTAGCCACCTTAAATCAATCAGGGTAATTAGGCAAGTTTGGGTTCCTAAAGGTACAGCTAACCTCTCAGGACCCAAAATGCAAAGGGTACCTAAAGCTTGATAATTGCAGGTACCAAAGGGCCACAAGAAGATGAGGAGTATGAGCAAAAAGTCTGCATGGTACCTTGACAGTGGATGTTCAAGGCACATGAATGGAAACAAAGATCTCCTCACTGAATTCACTGAAAAAGAAGGCCCAAATGTCACATTCGGAGACAACTCACAAGCAACTACAAAAGGTTATGGTACCTTGATAATTGGTAATATCAAGGTATCCAATGTATCTTATGTGGTTGGTCTCAAATATAATCTCCTAAGCATAAGTCAGTTCTGTGATAAAGGTTTTAATGTTGAGTTTTCAAGTGGAAAATGCTTAATCAAAGATAGAACTCAACAAACTCTACTGACTGGAAGTAGAAAAGGAAATGTGTATTTTGTTGACTAGGACAAGTCTACTGATGCTGCATGTTTCATTGCCAAAAGCTCTAATGAACAAAGTTGGTTATGGCATAAAAGGCTAAACCACGTGAACTTTAAATCAATGAACAAGCTTGCTAAAAATGAACTAGTAAAAGGATTACCTAATGAGGTTTTCATTAAAGAGCATGTTTGTAAACCATGCCAAGAAGGAAAACAGATTAAAGCCTCATTCAAAGGAAAACCAGTCATATCTACTGAAAGGGTACTTGAACTATTACACATGGACTTATTTGGACCAATTACCCCTGCAAGCATAAATGGTAGAAAATACACATTGGTTGTAGTAGATGACTTCTCTAGGTTCACATGGGTAGTATTTCTCCTTAATAAGAAGGAAACACAAGTCAAACTCCCTGAACTGTTAAAGAGACTGTCTAATGAGAAAAGCCTTAATATAATCAAGATAATATCTGATAAAGGCACTGAGTTCATTAATTCATACATAAATGAGTATTGCTCACAAAATGGAATAGCTCATGAAACTTCAGCAGCTAGAACCCCTCAACAAAATGGGGTTGCAGAAAGAAGAAATAGAACTCTCAAAGAAGCTGCTAGAACCTTAATTGCTGATTCAAACCTACCTAAGAGGTTTTGGGCTGAAGCTATAAACATTGCATGCTATACTCAAAATAGATGTTTGGTCACTAAGGGGCAAGGCAAAACCCCTTATGAACTCTGGAAAGGAAGATTGCCCAAAGTATCTTACTTTCACATATTTGGTTGTAAGTGCTTCATTCACAACAATGGGAAAGAGCAGTTGAAAGCTTTTGATAGCAAAGCTGATGAGGGGATATTCCTTGGATACTCCCAAATCAGCAGAGCTTTCAGAGTCTACAACTGTAAAACCCTTATTGTGGAAGAAACACCCTATGTTGTGTTTGATGAATCTATTCTTGAGAACAGGAAAAATAACCTGGATACTGAAGAGATCACACAAAGGACAACCAGACTGAGCTTAAAAGAAAAAGATACTACATTCATAGATGTTGTCCAGGCTAATCCTCCTAAATTCACTAGACTTGACAACAATCCTGAAGGCAATATTCTTGAGATAAACCCCACTGAAGGAAATGATGAACTGAATGACCCAATCCCAGTTCATAATCAGGTAACAACTACCAATGAAGAAGCAGGCCCTGCTGAGGTAGTTAATGGATTAAATACTCAAGGGGGAAATGAAAATGTTGAAAATGCCAATGTCCCTGACATTGAGGACAACACCCCTGAATATGATCCTGAATTAGATCCTGCATTAAATTTCCCAGAATTTTATGATGCTAGTAACTCAACCTTAGTAGAGGACAACTCTACTGAAGGGATCAGAAAAAGAAGGACATGGTTGCCTAACCATCCTACTGATCTGATACTTGGTGATCCAAGTGTAGGATTCAAAACTAGAAGGTTTCATGGTGAAAGTGCTTTGTTCTGTTGTTTCTTATCAGAACATGAACCAAGTGATATTGAGGAAGCACTTCAAGATGCAAATTGGATCACAGCAATGCAGGAAGAGCTGAACCAATTCACCATAAATGATGTATGGGAACTGGTGGATAGACCTTCACATCAAGATGTTATTGGAACCAAGTGGGTATTCAAGAACAAAAAGAATGAGAATGATGTGATAGTCAGAAACAAGGCCAGATTGGTGGCCAAGGGCTACTGTCAATCAGAAGGCATTGACTATGATGAAACATTTGCACATGTGGCAAGGCTAGAAGCAATAAGGCTCTTCCTAGCCTATGCAGCCCACAAGAGGTTCAAAGTGTACCAAATGGATGTCAAGAGTGCCTTCTTGAATGGAGTCTTGAAAGAAGAAGTCTATGTAGAGCAACCACCTGATTTTGAGATTGGAAACCAAGTCTACAGATTGAAGAAAGCTCTATATGGACTCAAGCAAGCTCCAAGAGCTTGGTATGATACACTGTCACAGTTTCCTTTGGATCATGGATTTGTCAAAGGAACTGTGGACAGAACTCTCTTCATAATTTGTGAAGGAAATGACATCTTGCTTGTCCAAATATATGTTGATGACATCATATTTGGATCCCCCAATGAGAAGCTTTGTGAAAAGTTCTCAAAGCTCATGCAAAGCAAGTTTGAGATGTCAATGATGGGTATGATGAATTTCTTCTTGGGCTTACAAGTCAAGCAATCAAAAGAAGGAATTTTCATCAATCAAGCCAAGTACACCAAAGAAATGATCAAGAAATTTGGGTGTGCTACTAGCAAGCCAGTAAGGATCCCTATGAACACTAATTGGAAGATGGATCCTGATGAGAGTGGTGCTCCAACCAACTCTACTGAGTATAGAGGAATCATTGGTTCTCTTTTCTATCTCACTGCCAGCAGACCAGACATCACCTTTGCAGTAGGTGTATGTGCAAGGTTTCAAGCAAATCCTAAGAAGAGTCATGTAGAGGCTGCTAAGAGGATTTTGAGGTATCTCAAAGGCAGTGAAAATCTAGGCCTTTGGTACCCTGCTGATGACAACATTGAGTTAACTGGCTACTCAGATGCTGATTATGGAGGTTGCAGAATTGACAGAAAATCCACCTCAGGAACATGTCAATTCTTGGGAAACAAGCTCATTTCTTGGTTCTCAAAGAAACAAAACACAGTGGCTACCTCCACCACTGAAGCTGAGTGTGTTGCAGCTGGAAGTTGTTGTGCTCAAATCCTTTGGTTGAAACAACAACTAAGAGACTATAATGTCAACTCTGCTGAAGTGCCAATATTCAGTGACAACAATAGTGCCACTGCAATATCACAGAATCCAGTGTTGCATACACGATGTAAACATGTGGACATCAAACATCACTTCATCAGAGACCATGTGGAGAAGAAGGACATCAAGTTGGTGAAAATCCATACTAATCATCAAAAGGCTGATATTCTGACAAAACCACTTGCTGAAGCAAGATTCATGGAATTATCAGTAGAATTGGGACTTCTTGATCCAGGGAAGTTGGACAAGTAAGCCCAAAGGAGTTAATTAGTCAAGGGGGAACTGAAAGTGATGTTCAGAAGACTTGGTCAAGTCTACTGAAGTTTAGAAAAGATGACCTCAATATCCTCAGATTAGTTGAGCAGGACACTTGTCCATGGAAATCCAGGACACTTGTCCATAACATTTCAGGACACTTGTCCATGTGGGGTCAGATAAGTTGTCTTGGCTATCAAACCAAATCTTGGTCTGATAAGCACCTATTTTGGGTAATCATTGCCTATTTTGATCGCTGTCCCATTCCTCGTAAAGTTATCACCTTTTCAAAGATTTAATTTGTCCCTTACCCAAAAAGTCACTTTCAATGCATTAAATGCCAAGATTTAACTCTTGTTTGCATTAAACATTTCGAGCCATGATCTATCTTGAAAACCCCCTAGCCTTTAACTAATATTAACTCCTTCCCACGTTTGAATAAAAAACGGTTTCCAACACTGTTCCGTTGGATAATAACCGTTGGATCAAGTTTGGCCAACTCTTCTGAAATCAATCTTGACCATTGAAACTTGATTTCCTCATTTCTAAACCCTTGAATTGCCTCAAGACTTACCTACTCAATGACATAGATTCCTTTTGGAATATACACAAGTCTTAAGAAGCCCACAAATTCATTTCTTCCCCACGCACTCAAAATTCTCTTGAAACCCTAGCTTCCATTTTCTCAAACACTCTCAAAACCTTCACTGTTCAATCCATGGCACCCAATGTAAGACCTGAGATGGTAGTAGACTTCTCAAACAAGGATCTTGACCTTGATTTTTCTTATCTAAGCAACAAGAACAATCTGGTTTTTGAACCAATAATCTCCTTTGAGAGTGAGGATCCTGAAATCACTCCAACCTTGAGATGGTTGAGAAGAGCAGGCTTACATAAATTTATGCAAGAAAGGCCCAGTTCCTGCCTTGAAAGCTACATGGCAGAGTTCTTTGCCTTTCTCAAATGGAGAGGCAAACCAGCAGATGGTGAAGTAACAACAAAGCTGTCATACATTGCTGAAGGAGAGGAGGAGGAGAGATTCCATAGAGTTAAGTTCACTACTGAAGATGTGGAAAGTGCTTTTGGATTGCCTTCAGAGGGAAGGAATCCAGAATTCTATGGAAATGGGCATGAGGAGGAGATTGCTCAAGACTGGTTACTTGTTCCAGGTCCCATCTCCTCAACTCAACATAAGAAGACTCTCAAGCCTAAATTCCTCAATCTCTTTGAGGTGGTCACCAAGAGCTTGTTAAGAAATACTGGGAGTCTAGAGCAAGTGAGTTCTCCCGGAATCAGAATCATGGTTGTAGTAATTGATGCAAGTGATAAGGGCATCCAATTCAACTGGAGGGAATTCATCTTGAATGAAATGATGAAGGAGAAAGCTAAATTCAAAGTGAAAACCCACAACAAGGTGGTGTGGAAGGAAAACTCAAGTACTGCACCAGAGCAAGTCAACTGATATAAAGCTTTTCTCACTACTCTGAGATGCAGACTTTTGCCAAGCCTCTACCAGCTCAGAAAATCATGTTCAGAAAGCTCAGCTAGAAAACTGAACAAAGGAGATTGCTACTAGCCAAACATGCTGAAGCTGAGGTTGAACAAAAGCCCAAGTTGAAGAGAAGGACTAAAGCAAGGGCTGTAAAGACAAAGAAATTATCTCAAATTTCTTCAGAAGAGAAGTCAGGAGCATCAACTGAAGTTGATGAAGTTGCTGAAGAGGGTATGCAGGTGCCTTCTAATTATTCAGAAGAGGTAAGGGAAAAGTTCCCTGAGGTGCAGAAGAAGAAGAAGAGAGAGAAAAGGATCAGGGATGTTGCCCCTGATGAGGAAGGAAGTGGGAGCAGTAGAGCTAGCAAGAGAAGAGCTAAGCCTACTGAAAAGATTTTGGAACTTCAGGAGGAAAAGACCTTGCAACTTTCTCTAAGGGAGAGTAGAGCTGAAAGAAAAACCAAATCTAAGTCAAAGTCTAGAACTAACTCTTCTGGTTCTGGTACTCCTGAACCCAAACTTCCTGAAGCTTAACCTCACAACCAAGAGCCCAACTCCCCTGATACCCACAAAACCCCTGAAAACCAACCCATCACCCATTTGAACCTAACCAAGAGATATTCTCCAGAAGGGACTGCTCATAGAGGGCCCATGGATGTGCTAGTAGATCTTGCTGTAGATGAGTCAAGACTTCTATCTCCACTTGACTCATCCATGCTCAAGTACTCAAAACTCCTGGAAGATGAACTTCTAGAGCTAACTCCCCTGAGCAAAGCCACTTCAGATCAATTGCTCTCTAAAGCAACTGAAGCAACCATTTCAGCACCCAACCCTTCTGAACCCAACTTTCCTGAAACCAACCCTCAAGCCAATCTACCTGAACCCAAAGCCAACTCCCCTATAACCCAAAGTCCCCCTTCAAGTGGAGATGAGGAGGAGTATACTTATGAAAGTATGCTCAGAGGTGGAGAAAAGGCTAATGTGGACAGTTTGTACCCACAATTTGCTGAATTTCCAAGATTGCAACAACAATTCCATGATTTGAGAGCTTTAGTGGAAGTGAAAGATAAAACCATCATGGAGATTGCTCAAGTCATCCATGACAAAGGTGCAAACTGGTGGCAGATTGAAGAAAGCAGACTGCTGCATTTTGCTGGAGTAATTAAGACAATATTCCTCACTGATGAGGAAGTTTTTGCCAAATTGGTAGCTGAAAAGATTGCTGAAGAGAAAGAGAGACTTGCTAAGGGAATCAAGCAACCTGATAGCAGCTCAAATGATGATAGCAATGATGATCCCTAAAATCCCAAACCCCTTGGTCCCAACCAACCCTCAATCCAATTCTTGACCTATCATAGGAAAGGTTCTGTTTCTTCAGAAGTGTTGACCAAAGCTGGTGACACAGCCAAAGATGCATCTGCCAATGAAGGTTCTTCTGAACCCAAGGCACAACTTACAGATGTTGAGGCTCCTATCTTAGAAGTTGGTTTGATTAAGGCCTCATTAGTGTCAGGAGAGTTGGACACTGACCAACCCTTAATCATTCAGGATGACTCAGTGGCTGCTGAAATAAGCACTGTGATCTCCCAACAACTGCCTTCTTTGAACCCTGTTGAGGGTGGAGAAGTTGCAGGTCTAGGAGAAGGGGTTGAAAAGGAGAATTTAGTGGAAAAACCAGAGGGAGCAGTAGATGAGAGAGAAGTTGTAATCACTAAGATAGTGAGTGTACCACCAAATGAGGGTGGAATAAGTGAGGAGGGGCAAGTTATTCTTGAAGTCAAATCTGAACTTCAAGAATCCCTTGAGGAGAGGAGGCCTGACCCCATGTGTGAGGAAACTATTATTGAAGGGATAAAAGAATAATTTGAAAATGAGAAGAAGACTGCTGATGTATCAGAGTCTTATGCAAAAAATATTGAGGGTGGTGAGTGTTTATTTCCTAACCCTTTTGTTCTGTCTGATATTGCAGGTCTTTCATTTAATCAAATCTTTGTAGATGATCTTCTTACTGATACACACATTCAGATAGATTCCAGTTCAGCCCAAGCCATACTTGGAGAGCAGTCAGCTAAGTTGGATTCTTTGGCTCATCAAGTTCAAACTGCTCATGCTGAAACTTCAGGAGCCCTAGATGAGCAAGGCAGAACCTTGGCATCAGTGGAGATGAGATTAACAGGCTCTGAAGATGTGGTGTTGCCCACAATTGAGGCAAAGATCAGTGGAGTGGAGTCTGGCTTGCAAACCATCTCCACTGAAGTCCAGAAAGCCAAAATCAGCATGGAATCCATTTCCAAGGAGGTCAAGAAGGAGCAAAAACTGCTTAGAGACAACCACAACAACAATGTAAAAGCCCTGAAATTAGTTGTCAAACAAGCAATTGGCAAGAAGACTGCTATTCAAAAGAAAAGAGCAGAGAAAATGAGGCTAGCTATGGTGAAAGCAGTTTCAGAGAAGTTTACTCAGGAAGTAATGGCCAAAATTGTTGAGAGTGCAGTGAACAACCTTACTGACTTCCTAAAGGCAAGCCTTGATGCATCCCTCAAAACAACCATGGATGAGGTTGTAGAGCAAAAAATGAAGCCTGTTCTAGCTTTCTTAAGCTTGAGCAGTGACAAAATGCAGAACATTCATGATGAGAATGTGTATCTGCTTGAGGAGATGAAGTCCTTGAACCAAGCCCAATCCTTTATGGCCACTACAATGAGTGAGCTGAAACCCCAATGTTTTGATGCTGCCAAAAAGGGGGAAAGGGAAAGAGCAAGGGCAAAAGGTGCCTTGACCATTGGAGAAGGCAAAGGCAAGGAGAAAGTGCCAGAATCCAAAGACAAAGAAGAAGCAGTCTTGAACTTGGAAGAATTAGATGAAGAAGAACAACTAGCCATAGCCATGAAAAATTCAATGGCATCAGCTCAAGAGGAAAGAGCAAGACTTCAGCAGAGGCCTGGAGGAGAAGTGTCAGGATTGGACAAATCCACTGAAGGAGTCCAGAAAAGAGGGCAAATTAAAAAGGCTAAAGGAAACAAGAGGAAAGCTGAAACCTTTACAGAATTCCCTAACAGCCTAGATCTACCTATGGAATTCAGGGTAGAAGAAGAAGAGCCTACCTCCAAAAAGGCTATAGCTGCTGAGAAGGTCAAAGTTGCTGAAGAAGACAAATCTGCTGAGAAGAGCAAATCTGCTGAAACTAGATCTACTGACATACCCAAGATTGCTGAAGCACAAGAAAATGTTGAAGTGCTGTTTGAAGAAGGTTTTGGAGCAGAACCCAAGAAAAGGACAATAGTGCTGGCCAATGATCCATCAAAGCTATTTGAAGAAGGATATGGCAAAGATCCTGAAACTCAGCAAAAGTTAGCTATGATGAGAGCTCAGAAGAAGATGAATTTGATTGAAGAAGCAAATAGGGCCAGAGATAAAAGAAGAGCAGACTTCCAGAAGCCTAGAAGTAAGAGGGCTACTTACAGCAAGATGAAGCCACAACTGCTGATCTCAATGGACACCAAATATCCTCACTTGGATAAATGGGTCCCAATCCAGCTAAATGACACTTGGGAAGAGGCTAAAAGGGAGTTTGTCTATGACTACTATGTCATAGGCAGATGAAATGATGAAGATTTGAACTCCACTTTTACAAAGTTCATGATTGATTATCACAGGGAACTTTACCAGCAACTTCTTGCAGATGCTGACATTGCAAGGATTGAGCTTACTGCCCCCAAGCCAATCATCTACATGCCTCCCAAGAAAGAAGGCTTCATAGACCAATCAAGAATCTTTCAAGAGTTCTTTGAGATTCTAAAGTTGAACAGGATGGTACTAGGACCAAAGGGAACTAATCAAGAGGCCATGGAATTGAAGAAAAGAGTGTGGGCACAGTATGGGATGGTGCCACCTCCTGAAGATAACCTCTGAATTGGCTAAGTCCTCTTGACCCTTGCTTATCATATGTGCTGAAATGGATAAGTACTTGGTCTTGGTTGTTATCTTGCTGATATGGTCATTTCTGCTGAATTTGCTCAAGTCTGCTGAAACATGTCTTATGCTCTGATGGATATCTATTGCTCTGATACTTTTGTTTAGTATAGTAATGCTCTGATATTTCAATCTGTAATATTCTTGATTCATGCTCTGATATGTTTGTTTAACTATCATCATGCCTGTAATGATCTATGAATTTATGAATGATAGTTGAACATGTTTATGAATCAAGAAACAGCTTCATATGAACTCAACTTGCCTGACTTGAAATCTATATGCACCCAAAACAGTGATTACACTAACACAGTCTTTTTCAGGAAAATTGACCTAAGTCACTTCTACTGAAGATAAATGTAATAAAGTGTAGTGAAGTCACCTTTGCATAGATTGTATAGGTTTTGGCATCATCAAAAAGGGGGAAATTGTTGGGAATAAAATGAGTTTTGATTATAATACCAAAACCCCCTTAGACATGTCAAATAGATAAGTGAGATTAAATGAACATGTTTTAGGATTGTTGGAACATGTAGCTTAAGGGTAGTTGAGAAGCTGGTATGTTAGGCAGCTCTTAGATCAATAGGTGCACAAGTTGAGGGAGAACACATGCTTAAAAGTATTCAGTGATTAAGTCCCCTCATAGGCTCAAGATCAAATTCATAACAAGTCTGCTGTATACAATTAATGGAGAACTATGGTGATCAAGTTAGCTCAGTGGTATGCCAATCCATCTGAAGTTCAATGCATCACAAAGCCTATATGCAGTAATGCATATATCATAGATCAGAAGATGTAAGCAGCAGAGTTGTCTCAGCACACTTGTACCTGAACTGCTACAAAACTATCCCAACTATGCTGATGAGATCAAATTCCCTGAAATGAAAGTCTTGTATATCTAAAGATCATCAAAGACTCATGCATGAAGAGTTCAAGAAAAGGGAAAGAGCCAAGTCATCTGAAGAGCAAGACAACAATGTTGATAAGCAAAAGTCTACTGATCCTGATAAGCAGTGTTGTCCAAGTGATAAGGAAGGTTGTCCTTATCTAAGGATCAATGATCAGAAGGAATGTCCATGTTTGATCAAGTGTATCTTGAAGTCAGACATTGGGAAGAGTGCTCCAAAATCAAGACAAAATGATTACAGCCGTTTACTTCCCAAATTAAGGACATGTCACTATCAAGAAACTGTCTTCCAGTTTCAAAGTCCAAGGAAGACATTTATAGACAATTGAGGCTGTCTCTCCAACTGGAAAATCCTCAATTTTGTATATAAATACAGAAGTGTGAAGACCATTTGAAGCATCCAACAACTATCTGAGAACATCAACTATTCTGAAGCTTCAAAGTTCTCTAAAGACATTCTTAGTCTTCAAACACTTCATTCTAAGTTGAACCTCATTGTATATCCATAAAAAGCTTAGAGAGATATCCTATCCTTACACATTGAGCTCATTGTGAAGGATATCTCACCCTAGTTGGAACCAAACTTCAAACCTTATACCTTTCAAGAAGGAAAGTTAGAAGGTTGTAGTAGTAGAAGTGTAATGAGTTCACTGTTGAGAGAAGAACAGTGCAATTCTGAGTTGAGAAGAGAGTACTAGGACTCTGATATCCTAGGGATCAATGCACCAAGGAGTGGTGTGATTGATCAAGTGCACCTTGGCACTATAAAACAAGTAATTCCAAGAGTGAAGGAATTATCCTGTTAAATCAGGGAAAGTGGATGTAGGAGCTTGAGTCTTTGAACCACTATAAACTCTTGTGTTGATTTACTTTCAAGCACTTACATTCATAAAACACAGCACACAAACTGATCTTTCAAAGATTCATACCTAAGACTGTGCAAAACAATATTATGACAAGTTCCCTGATATACTGATAAACTGTTAAGGAGATTTCAAAACTTAAAATGAGTTTAAACTAAAGGGCCAACCACTAATTCTGCACATATAACTCCCTTAGATAGTTATTCAACTAAGTACTCAATAGTACTTAGTAGTTTGATTATCTTTAAAGAGTTAATCACATAAGCAGAGTTGTCCAGGACAACCTTGCTGAAGATCGATTTCCTCCATGTACTCAGAATTCCCCCTGACGCTCCTTCCGCTCCTTTGAAACACCAGTCAAAGTCTTCGTCGCCCCAAAGCCCCTTACATATTTCACTACTCACCAAATCCAATTTTGTTTCCTGTATACACACAAAATCCGCTCTGGTGCCCCTGATGAGCTCTTTAACTGCCTCTTTCTTTGTCCTACTCCTCAATCCTCTTACGTTAAAACTTAACATCTTCATGAAAACTGAAAGCACGTGTACTTGCTGATGACTACTGACGGTGAGGTTACTTGAACTGAGCAGAGGCTTCTCTGTCTCTCTCTTCAAATTCTGAAAATTTCTGGGTGAGGATTGACGAATCCCTCTCTTTCCAAAAGCCCATCATACTACAAACCTCAATTAACCTATTTGCCTCAGCTGGGATGGAAATCTTACTCGATTGAGATGGCGACTCTCGCCCTCGGTGATTTGGGGCCTTTCCTGCTTGAACTTTGGTTTTAGGAAGGGGGGGATTCTTGTTGCCTCTTCCCAGAGTGGAAGTGTGGGAGCCCTCTTCTTCTGGGTCCATATCACTAATAAAGGAGCCCCAACTTTTCATACGTTCCTCGTAGCTTTGGGCCTGGGCCTTCTTTCCTTTTGGTTTGCGGCTTGTAATACCCGGGATGTTAGCTTTTGAAATTAAAGGGCCCACCTCAAAGGGGTCTGAGCCCAAAGTATCATGTGAGGACCTATGAGATGGGCTTGATTCCAGGATATGGGCTTTTGGGCCGCCCTTTTCTTCGGTAGAACCTCGACTAATGGATTTCCCCGTCAGGCCCTCCTTGTGCCTTGGCCCAATATCTTTCTCAAGATCCTTCGTCCTTTCAAATTCCTTTGTTGCGCTCGTGGGACCCATCAATTCGTCATTAACTCCTCTGTCGACCAATGAGGGCTGAAAGACGGCGCTCGCGTGGATGCCTTCGAAATCATTGATGCCTTCTTGGGAGGAGTCCGAGGAAAATGTTCCCTGCCGATCTAGAGACTTTGCCAGCGGACTGCTCTTTTCGTTAGGTGGGCCCATCACTGGACTATCTGAATGAACTTCTGAAATTAGGGTTCCGCCCTTGCCTCCCTCCGATCTGACCGACTCCGTTTTGGAATCAGAGCTAACAATTTCAGAAGATTGGTACGCAAATGATGACTCGACTTCTGAGTCGGAGAAGACACTCTCCCCTCTGATTGGTGATCTCTCATTTTTTAGGACGAACGAAGATTCGGTCACCCAAACTGCGTACTCAGAATTATCTACTCTTACCAGGACATTCTTATTTATCGGGATCCAGCAATTCGTAGCTATTTTAACACTTCCTCTCGAAAGGTCACTTTTCAGGCTCGTCTTTGCGTCGATTTCACAAACCCTACCGAAAGAGGCACCGATGGCCCTGAAATTTTCCTCGTTCCATGCATGAAGATGAACTCCGAAAACCTGAAGCCAGACATGCCTAATCCTGACCACATCCCCTGATTCCCATCTTCGAATACTTACGAACCTCTCTTTTAGTCAGCCTTCATCTTCCTCTAGAATGTTCCCTCCTTTTTTAAGAGGATCGGGGGTGAGCAAAACCTTTCTTCCCCTTAAGGGGAAGATGTTATCGTTTTCGTATCCTCCATAAACGAAATCATTCTCGATGATTCTAAAGTAGTCCTCTTCCACCACTTCACCCACAACACAAGACTTTGCCCAAGCTATGTCCTTTTCAGTGGAAGATCCCTCCACTTTTATCTCTTCCGGTGTCTCTATGCAACTGTCAGCTTTTAGATACGTAGTGTCTTTATGGGTGACAATGTCGGCGAAACTCCTCATGTCTCTAAAACCTCCGTTAACTGGGTACCTACTAGGAGTGTAGGTTGAGGGCAATCTAGGCCTGGTTTTGTCCTATTTGAACGCCACCGCCGCTTTGATTTTTCGTGATCCGATCCACATCTTTTCGATTTCTGCTGCTACGACAGTGATATCCACGTTGATGAGAAACCTAACAAAGGCGAATCTTCTACCTGCCTTAGTTCTGTGACGGGGGATGTACACGTCTGTAATCTTCCCGAGTTTACGGAGCCATTCAAAGAGATCGAATTCTTTCCAGTCCTCCGGAAAGTTATATACAAAATTTTTTCGTTCCTTCCTGGCTACCTGGAGGCGGTTCGCCCCTTTCTTTGGTAAGCCGCGTTGGTACTCATCAAAAGGGTACTGGATATGGGTGGGGTTGGGTAGGGTTTGGGTTGGGGGGTTTGGGGTTGGCCTGGGATTGGGTTGGGTAGAGGATAGGGTGGTCTTGGGTTGGTACAAGGGACAGATAGGCTGGGGTTGGGGTTTGGGTGGGGTACCCGGTTATGTCTATTAAGAATATTTATGAAGCGAATTATTTAAATTTCAAGTACTTCACTAGCGAGACTTTAATGAAATTGTCAAGTCTTAGCATGATTGATATTTCAAGTTAAAATTCCTTTTGAGACACTATTTATACTCCAGTCTTCCGTTGATATTCAAGAATTTTATTAACAAATAAATTTGTAACTCATTTCTTAAGCTAAAAATTTTCAATTTATTTTCGAAGACCCAAACTCATACTACATATTATAGTTTAAAATTTAATATATAAAATATTTTAAAATTTGAATAATATGCTGATCAGTACTAGTAATTTATATTTGAATATATGTTTCCAAATCCAATTAATTAGATCTAAAATCTAAAATAGTGAATGCGACAATGATACAATTAATGATGCATCTAAAGTAATGATGTATTATAGATTAGTATTTTGGATTAATAGATCATAGATCCACTAATGTATTATATACTCCCTCAGTCCGCCTATAAGTTTTCCATTTTACCATTTTTGTCCATCCGTCTATAAGCTTTCCATACCTTTTTTGGTAAGTGTTTTTTCTTACACTTCACTTTATATCTTACTTTTTCTCTCTATCTCTCTCCTCTCTCAATCACATCACTTGTACTATATCTATTATTTAATCACTTTTCTTAATCTTTGTGCCAAAAAGTAACGTGAAGCTTATAGGCGGACGGAGGGAGTATTAGTAGTACTTTGGATTAATAGATCATAGATCCACTAATTAAATTAAATAAATTTGATTTCATGAAATTTAAAATATTGAACGTGAAAATCATTCTATTTAAATGGATCAGCCTGGATTTAAACACATGACAAATCTCTTACAAACTTAATTACCACCACTCAATTACAAAACCCACGCCACTCTAAACTCTAATTACCACATGTGCATGCATTTCTCCCTCTATATATATTAACTCCACATGCATGCACAAACCAATTAATCAAATTAAAATAATTAATCCTGCAATGAATTATCTCCTCCTCCTCCTCCCCATCCTCTCCCTCACCACCCTCCACTTCACACCCACCCTAGCCGCCGAGGCCGCCCCCGTCCCCGCGCCCGCCCCTCTAAAATTCTTTAGACCCGTCGCCATATTCGGGTTTGGAGACTCGATTATTGACCCGGGCAACAACAACAACCGGCGATCGGGGTGCCGAGGCGATCACGCCCCGTACGGAATGAGCCTCCGTGCCCGACAACCGTCGGGTAGGTTCAGCGACGGGAAACTGCCGCTGGACATCCTGGCTTCCAACATGCAGATTAAGGAATTCTTGCCGGGTTTCCGGGACACAAAGTTCAACGACCACGAGCTGGTGACCGGAGTCAGCTTCGGGGCGGCGTGCACGGGGCTGGACCCACTGACGGCGAGGATGGGGAACGTGCCACGTATGATGAAACAATTGAGGAATTTTTCGAAAGCGGTTAAGAGGATTCGGAAAACAGTTGGAGAGTACGAAACGGATGTGATTCTGTTTAGGTCGTTTTTTGTGGCGGCGGGGACGAGTGACATGATGAATAACTATTACACTTTGCCCTTGAGGAAAGGGATGAGTCTATCTAATTACCAAAATATGTTGATCCGAAATCTTGAAATTTTTCTCAAGGCAAGTAATTTTTTTTTTTTACTCCCTCCCCTAGTTTAAGCTTTTTATTGCATCCACATTAAAGAAAAAGAATAAATTTATAACTGATAGTTGAGATAGAAAGAAGGTGGGTAGGCTAGGAAATGGAAAGCTTAGATAAGGTTAAAAAGATAGACAAAATGAAAAATCTAAGACGGGACAGAAGGAGTGTAATTTATTGATTAGGTAAACTATCTTGATAGGTACTTACAGTCCTAATTAGGGGTGATAATTTTGAACACGACATGTTAACACAACACGAATTCAGCACAAAAATTATGAGTTACTCCCTCCGTCCCAAAGGAATGTCACACATTTTAAAAAATGTGCAAGAAAAAGTGTAATAAGTGTTGTTTTGAGGGGTAGTTTTGTAAACTTTTATAAATAAAAAAAGAGTAGATTAAGTGTAAAAAGTAATAGCATGTGAGTAAATATGTGTATATTTTGAAGGTGGATGGAATGTACAAATTGGTATGAGACATCCAAATATGACAAATGTGCAGTATTTGGCCTTATCATGTTTGTGTCGACACGATAATGACAAGAATATTTTGAGTAATGCTCGTATCGGATTCCTGTCGACTTATTAAGGAAGATAAAATTAACAGATAACATATTAACTTGTTAACAATTTGTTATATGTTATTGATAATAACACAATAATAACACAATAGTTTTTCATATTTAAATAAATATTTTATTTTATATATATATATATATATATATATATATATTTATATATAATTTTAAATTTACTTATTTTATTATTGTGTTGTTATTTTAAATTTTTTGATTTTTTAATATTTAAATAATTTTTTTTTTGTATACTTAAAAAAAATTCCACTCATTTTAATTCTGAAAAGACACAAAAACTTTTGGATTTTTTCTCGTGATCTTAGGTTGTGTTTGGATGAGAAGATTTAACTTGAGGAGGTATTTTAACATGAAAGAATTTAAAAATATATAAAATTCAAATGACATGATTTTAGTGAGCATTTAAGTATTTGAAATTCGTTCATTTACTTTTTAATCCAAACAAGTGAAGTGATTTAAATTATGAATTTAAAATTCATACCTAAATCCCTCCATCCAAACACAGCACAAGCTCTTGAACTAGTAACGATGAGGTCTTGCTATTCTTGGGGCTGAAACGGAGTTTTCAGAACTTGACTGCTTTTCGTCTTGGTTCTCCTTAATTATTAAATTAATATATGAATTTTAATTTTAATGGCATTACACATGTGACAAAAATTCATGTGTAATGTTATATACTCCCTCCGTTTCATAAAGTTTGTCAACTCTAATAAGATATAACACCAAATTCTCTATTTGACGGATGTAAGAGATATCGCATACTGCCACCTCTTTCAATAACTCCAAATCATGTCCAATATTAATCCCTCTAGGTTGAGGAGTTGTTCCCTATTATTGATTGCTCTAACTAATTTCATTGAGTCTGCACACAATCTTATTCTTTTTGCCTCCCATCCTTACATTTATCTAGGCCGATCGGTAATGCTTTGAATTTCGCTCCTATAATTATTCCTGCACTAGATTTTGTTGATAGTCGTTTTATATAATTTAGAATGGACTTAATCAAACAATGATATTTGTGTGAAGGTATATCAGCCTAAGTCAGTCTAGAAATGAGAAGGAGAACTCACAGAGTTGAATAGGTTTAAACAATAAAATGTTATTTATATAGCAAAAAGTCAGTCCATTACTTTTCTCAGAACTTATATATATATATAACGCTTGCCATAGTGAGCTGACAGCTCCTAATTGAACCCACCCAAAACAGGGTGGTTCAATCTACAAAAGACATGTGTAAAGACACAAAAGATTACACCAATAGGTTGGCGTCCAAAGATCAACATTGGGCCTTTACCAAAGCCCAATGATCATAAAAAGGCTTGAAGCATAAGCCACCTGTCAAAGTTCGACTCTCAAACTCGGACCCAACTTGGTCTTGGGCCTTCGTTCGATCAGCGATTAGCGAGCATTGACCAAGTCTAGCGACCAACTAGTGACTAAAGATCTAGACGAATCATGAATTTGCCAACGTGGAGCCTTCTAAGTGGGTGGTCGTCGGCATGGTTTGAGACAACTAATATTGCTTTTGACTTGGTGCAAGAGGTTTCTCGTTTCAATAAACTTGACATAACCTACCACCGTGAAGAAACCTTCATCATCGATCATCGATTATGGTATGCAATATGGATCGGTCCCCCGAATTAGTCGGCCTTTGGATCGGATAACTAAGACTTAAAAAAAATATATGTATAGTTTGTCCGTCGAATCACGCATCATGCGGTTCACTTCTAGATGACCCTGGGTGGTTTATGTGGTGGCCTAGCTAGCTATTTAATTAGGTGCCTAAAAATGAAGATAATCCTGCACGAATCCAACTGATCATGTTGGACACCATAGGCCTCGATCTTTACCATATTTTACCTCCAAGTGTAGAAATGCTAGCTGCTCTGGCCAACTATGTGTCCCACGAGTCGGCCCAATAAAAAGGTATGAAATATAAAATAAAAGAAAAAACCCCTAAAACTATAAGCTCACAAGTCGAGCCAGAGACCGGAGTGCTGTTAAAACCTTGTCTAGGAAAACTCTCCTTAGGGACAAAACCCAGGCGAAGGAAAAAGGTAAACTCCTCTAACAATCAATGTTTGTAAAAGACTGTATACAAATCTTTATGCAAGAAAGTAAGTAAGAAATCTGGAGGATAGCCCCTCCAAATGCAGTTGAGCTTCGTCTTGGTTACTGCGTCAGTTGCCTGGTTGGCCTCTAAAGTGTGAGAATACCGAATATGCATGTCTGTGGTAAGAGGATAAACCTGACTCCAAAGACCGTGGTAAGAGGATAAACCTGACTCCAAAGACCCTGCAGATGCCAAGGGACATAAGGTGTAGAGCTCATCAAAGTGCTAACTGTCAGACTGGAGTCCAACTCGATCCATAAGAACCGCCAACCTTGGGCATGTGCATACTGAATAGCAATGTGAATCGCTGCTAACTCCGCCTCAAAAGAAATACCCCAACCAACCTCTTGGGCAATAACCGCAACAAAGAACCCCCTTAAGTTCCTAAAAACCGCCCCTACATGCAAACTATCTGGAGAGAATCATGGGGCGGTAGAGCTAGGTGATAAATCTTGCTATAATTGACTTGATACGGCCCCACGGATCCCTCTTGATGTTGATTCTATATATACTCCATTAAATATTTTTGTGTAGAAGCTCCTATAGCCTTACTCACCACAAACAACACTACACCAAGGATCATGAGTTTAATTTGTTTTGTTGAAATGTGAAATTAAGCTTCCTCGCTAAATCCCATTCCACCTTCACTACTTTTAGGTGAACACATAACATTCCATGCATATTCATGACACCAAAATACCAAAACAAGACATGCATAACCAAGTTAATTATACACCTATATTAACAAGAATCTCTTTTCCCCCCTTCCGAGAAGCCCCTGTTTTTCCACCCTTCCACTTACGGTAGCCAAACTGAAGCCTTTAACTCGTAGGAGAAAAAGTATATATAATTCATGCCCTTCATTATTTGAATGTTTAACTTCTCCCCAATTGCATCTCATCTTTGTTTTCTTCAAGTCAACTCACCTTCATTCTTTGTCTTCTTCAAGTCTGTACGCTCACTGCACTCTATATATATATTTGTTTCAAATCTATTTTCGATGCACTATATGTTAAATTGATCATTTTTTTTAATTAAACGTCAATATTGTACATACATAACCAAATTAAAAATATAAATACAAATTTTATTTTGTTAAAAGTAATATTTCTTATTGACTTTTTTTTTACAAGAGTTTGAATTTAAAAGTTTTATTTTTTATAATATACTCCCTCTGCCCCACTGTCACTTTTCACTTTCTTCTTTGAAAGTTCTACAATAAGATTTTTCGATCTATTTTTTGTACTTCATTTATTATTTTATTTTATATTAATTTATTATGTTTTTATTTTCAATCAAATCACTTGTACTATATCTACTATTTCATTATATTTCTTAATTAAAACATAAAAAATAGAGGGGGTGGGAATATATAATGGAATGGAGGGAGTAAGATTTATTGAAATTTGAGGGTTTTATCTATAAAATTGAAGTATTTTGGGTGAGTTGAATAAAATTACATAATTAATTGAACAATTGAGAGAAAAATAATTAAAGGTGAGTTGGTAGGTGAATAAAAATGCACTTATATATGAATTAAAACTTGACTACTCTATTTGTCCCTCACATAATGCTACATCTGCTAAAAAAATACGACATCACAAAGTAAAATCAATCATTTAAAAACCATTGACACCTACTGAATCGTGTTCAAAGTCTAGAGTTTCTTAAATTTGTTGATTTAACGTACTCACATATTTGAGAACATTTTTTTTATAATTCCATAGCACTGTTTCCTCTTTTTTAAAATAGTTGCTGAATTATATATATATATATATATATATATATATATATTATATTTTCGAACAAACAAAAAAGTGAAATTAAAATAATGTAAAAGACATTTAAAAGTGGTATGACGAATATTTATTTATGTTTGAATCACCTATTTAACAATATTAATTAAGTGTGTTATTATTCGACTTTCCTTAATATATTTAAATGTTTTAACATCCAATTCTTAACACTTTTTAGTAGGTTAATATCCAATCTTATAAAGTGCCAACATCCAACTTTTTCTTAACACTTTTTAGTGGTTTAATATCCAACTTTAGTTTCTTAACACTTTTTGATGTGTTAATATTAAAAATAATTTAACATTTGTTAGTGTGTTAATATCCAACCTACCTTACCACACTTTTTATGTTGTCAATACACCATATATATTAATACTTTCTTTGTTTTATATATATAAACGGTAAAAAAGTGAATTTACAATAATATTATAACGGTAAAATATTGAATGTAAATTTATTATGCACTATTTTTCGAAAGTGATCATAGCAATTACCCCCAAGGGACCAAGGCTCAATATCTAATTAAATGCACATTACAGTAAGCACATGGAGAACAATACAATAGTAATGCCTATAAATTATCAAGAGTACTTTCAAACTTTGTATTTCATATTTCTAATTTCCATTTCAATATACTTTGTTGCATTCAAGTGGCTATATCTCATCTTGACATCGGATCGGTTTTGACAATCAACATATGGCTTTCCCTTTCAGTTTTTCACGATCCACAATCACGGTTATATTATTCCTTTTTTATTATTATTTTAGTTTCTTTTATCTTTGATTCTCTTTATTTACTTTATTGTTTTATTGTTTATTGTTATTTAGTTATCAATTTTTACTATTTTAATATAAATATGTTTTCTGAAAAACATGAATCTGGTAGTGAGAAAAGAAAAAAAAAAGAGATTTGAACAACTAATTTTATCACAAAAAGGAGACTGCTATTGAGATTGTAGAATTTGCATCTGGATAAATTATTTCCAAAAAATTTAGGACAATCGAGAGACTTGAATGATAATGTTACTAATAGTGGACCAAAACTAAATAATATAAATTTAAATGATTTGAATGGACAACTCTTTAAATATTGATTCAAATTATTTATTTTCTGAACTAAAAGTGTTGCAAGTTACTTTATCAACAGAAAAAGAGACTGCTATTGAGATTGTAGAATTTGCAAGTTACTTTATCAACAGAAAAAAAACTGCTATTGAGATTCTAGAATTTGTAAATGTTTTAGGTTGCTATCCTAATGCCTTAATTGCTTATAGAATATTATTGACTATTTCTGTGACCGTGGCATCAACTGAAATTTTTTTTTCTAAATTAAAATTGTTAAAAACATATCTACGATCCACTATGTCACAAGAAAGTTTAAATGGACTAACAACTTTATGTATTGAAAAATATATACTAGAACAAATTAACTATGAAGATATTATTGATGAATTTGCTTCTCAAAATGCTAGAAGAAGCCATTTTAAATGATTTATTTTTAAACGTTCATTCATTTTTAATATGTGCATACATATTTTACTTGATGTTGTTCAGAGAAGGGGCCCATTTTTCTTGTTTGCCCCAGACCTACAAAATCTCAGGACCGGCTCTAAATATTTTTAAGTGGGGTTGGTCTGCTATGGACTCGAGTGCATGTTGTGTACCTTAGTCCATGTTGCACTTTTCAGTTTACTGACTTACACTTTTTGGTAAATGGTGTTGCATTTTTCAATTATTAAAATGTATAATAATATTTTTAGTAATAATTGAAAAGTGCAACACCATTTACCAAAAAGTGATTATTATACAGTTTAATAATTGAAAAGTGCAACACCATTTACCAAAAAGTGTAAGTCAGTAAACTGAAAAGTGCACATGAACTAGGGTGCACAACATGCACTCGAGTGCATACTAGACTTTACTTTTAAGTGTGTTAATATCTAACCAATCTTTTTACACTTTCAAGTGTGATAAATCTAATCGATCTTGACATTTTTCAATGTGATAATATTCAATTACCCTATCCTCTATACCACACCAAAAATCAATGTGATAATATATGAAGTGCCACAAAAGATGTTTAGTTATAACATTTTAAAATGTGTTAATTTTTTGTTTAGTAAATTGTACTTTTGTAAAAGTGGTTGAAACTGATTTTTATTTTAACATTAATAAGGGGTGGTATTTGAAAGTAGTGTTTTTTTTTTAATTATTCTGAGAATTGTGTAGAATATTTTTAAAAAAAAATTAATAACAAATTTTTTCAGAATTTAAAATAATTATTTATTAACATAAAAAAAGTATCCTTTAATTTTATCATATTTTAATTTTAATTCTATTAACTTTTAAAATTTAATTTTAGTCTTGTAACGCACACTTTTTCAACTTTTGAATCCTTCTGTAACCTGTTATAACATGTTACATAGCAGGTAAAAGTGATCCGACTTTTTTTTTAATTTTTTTTTATTAAATTACCTAGCTGGAATCAAATAAAAATATATTAATAAATTATAATTAGTTATTATAAACTAATAATTAATATATAACATATATATATAGAGTAATTAAAATATATATATTAGCAAGACTACTTATCAAACAAATTCTACCTATTTTTTTTTGTTATATTTAAGATTTATTTATAATTTTAATTTGTGGTTTTTTATATTTAATTTGACTATATAATTAAAATTTTAAGATAATTTGTAATAAATCTATATATTAATATATTGATTATTATCTTTTATTTGATTAGGCAATTTTATTCAAATTTTAATATTTTGTTTAGTGTTTCATATTTTTATTGTATAAAATGGTCGAATCAAATAAAAAAAAATACATTTGTACAAAATATAAAAATTATTAAAATTTCTAAAAATGGCATAATCAAATAAATAATAAGTTATTATTATAAACTAATAATTAATTAATATAAGTATAATATATATATATCATAATTAAAAATTATTTTAAAATTTTAATTTAATAGTCAAATCAAATTAAAAATTACAAATTAAAATTACAATAAATCTTCAACATGTCAAATTAAAAAAAAAAAAAAAAAAGTAGAATTTGTTTCATAAGTATTCATACATGTAAAGATATTAATATAATATACGGAGTATATATAAAGGCGGGCCCTATGGACCGGCAGGCTACCCTTTTAAAATCAATCATGTCCTACAATTTATATTTGGCATGATCCATTGTTTATAGTTTTATACTTAATATTACGACTATATATCTTTCTGGTAATTAATGGGATTTTAGAACTCAGAAAATTAGGACATAACTCACAAAAACCATTTGATTTTGTCATTCAATTCGTAGATTCAACAGTCAGCACAGAAACGATAAACCACCAAAAATTACTAGCGTGCAGTGATGACGGATTGATGGGCTCCGACATAGCAACGACGAGCTAGTTTAAGTTGGTTAAATTTATAAAGCGCACATAAATCATGTTTTGAGCAAATACTACTACTACTTTTTTGAAATTTTTGTTTATGGCCCATTATTGCCTTGTTAGGCTAGGTTTAGGTTTCGACTTTTACCTAGCTATTAATTAGATAACTGCTATAACAGCAGGTCATATGAGAAAAATGTGTAAGTTTTGGGAGGAAAATAGCACATATATATATACATGCAATTTTGAATAAATAAAATTAATGGTGGGTGCACTGCAGGGATTGGTGAAGCTGGGTGCAGTAAGATTGGCGGTGGCGGGTTTGCCGCCGATAGGGTGCCTGCCGGCGCAGGTGACGGTGCATAGTGTTTTGTCCCGGAGTGAAAAGCGTGAATGCTACGAGGAGCGCAACTTGGACAGCGCAGAGTACAACTTGAAGCTTGAATCCATGCTTTCAAGGTTGCAGACAAAAATACCTGGATGCAGATTTGTTTACGTCGATATCTACAACCCCATTCTTCACATGCTTCAAAATCCAACTATATATGGTATATATGATCACCCATGCAACACTCACTTTATTTCTTTATTTTTAATATATATATCAATTTTCAAAATTTGATATAAAAATATGGAGTATATATATATATAGGATTTGAGAAAACACTTGAAGGATGTTGTGGGAGTGGTGCAGTGGAGATAGGAGTTTTGTGCAACAGAGTGACTGGCGCGTGCGAAGATCCATACAAGTACGTATTCTTTGATGCTGCTCATCCAACCCAACAAGCCTACACTATCATGCTCCGATATTTCCAATTCTACCAGCTTCCTTATCTTATGTTTCAGCACAACTAATTTTTTATTTCTTCTTTATTATTAGCTAGCTACCTAGTTAGTATTTTTTCCTTACATATTCACACTTTTTTAAGAATTTATAAAGTTTTGAGAATTTTTTTAACTTTTATATATATATATATATGCTCTTCATGTTCTACGGCCTTCGTTGATTTTCTGTTAATGGTAACTGTTTAGTGTTTAAGTTAGAAAGTCAATGAGGACTAACAGCTGGGAATTAATTGACTAGGAGGAGCTAGATGACGGGAAGTTAGAACTACTTCCCATTTTCTAGAGCCTTCTAACTTCTTCTAGTTAATTAATTTCTAGCTACTATTGCTCACTAACTTTCTAACTTAAACATTCAACACTAAGGAATGGTTGGGTATTATGCAACTCTACAAGTACTTGAGAGTGAGAGTATACCATTTCAAACTAAACATCTATCCCAGTAAATATTACTTAACTTTTCTTTTTTGTCTGTTCCAATTAAAGTAACTCGCTTATTCCTTTTTTAGCAAACTACTCCTTTCACATTTAATTATATTTTTCCTCTTTCAATCACATCTATTTATTTTATTATATTTCTTAATTTCCGTGTTCAAAGCTTTCGGGTAACTTACATTGGAGGAATTATACGAAGGTTCTTTCACTCCCACTGACTTTTGTGTGGAAGAAGCTCCATCTTCTCTCTTTGACTTTCTCCCGAATCTCTATTTACTTGCCTTTACTATCTACTCATATAGAAAGAAGGAAGTTCAAATTTTAAAATTCTAGCTTATACAAACTTATAAATTTTATAAAAGTTAATTTTATAAATACTTATAAATCTTATATTAATCTATTTAAATTTTAAAATAAATATATATATATTTTTTTTTTGACATCAAAATAAATATATATAATTACAAGTATTAGGATGATATTTAAATTTTAAGATTCTCATCATCTCAACTTCCCCATGGATCTAATATTGGACCGCTCCACCATGGGTGGCCCACTTCTTAATGGGTTTTAAACTGGGCCACTTCTCTTTGATTTTAAAATTGGGCCGCTTCTCCGTGGTCTAAAGTGGATATAACACTATAAAAGTGAATAATGTTCGTATAAATTAAAACAATATAAATAATTGATAAATAGTCAGTTATCCTTGAAAAAAATATCGTAAATTAGTAATTTATCAATATATAATGAGGTTTAAATAAAATGTTTGTTTTGCTCATCTAATTTGGTCAAGCTGATATAGGGATGTAAATGAGTCCCGTTGAGCCGAAACTCGACTCGATTGCTATACTTAAAATTTGAACATGCTTGATCGAGTCTAGCTAAATTTTAATGCTCGAGCTCGACTCGATTACTTGTATAGTTTTACAAAATTAAATGTAAAATAGATTTGTTATAATATAATTAATGGTAAAATAAACTCGAGCTCGGCTCAACTTAACTTGAATACCTGTATATAATTAAATATAAATTATATAATTAATGAAAAAATAAACTCGAGCTCAGTTCAACTCAACTTGATTACATTATATAATTAAAAAATATAAATTATATAATTAATGATAAAAATAGTACATATTGTACAAGTTCGATTAGGCTTGCAGGTCTTTCGAGCCGAGTATGTATAAATTTGAACTCGGTATATAGCTACTCGAGTAGCTCGAGACTCGACTCAATTAAATTCAAGTGGATTTCGATCTTTTTTACGGGTCGAGCATGAGTAGTTGGACTTAATTAGATCATGTACAATGAACCATATTAGTATATCATTAAACATTTGTTGTATTTTTATCAATATAACAAACGGGATACGTAAAATTAGCAAAGGTTTTCTAGTTAAAAACTTAAAATGACGAAATCACATTAGCTCTCTCGGTTTCTCTACGTACCCTCATCCACCTTGAATTTTTGTCTCTTGATACAAATTACAGCCCTCTTACAAATTTTTGTCTCTCGGTTTCTAGTTAAAATGTCTTTGAGTTTTGTCTCTTGATACAAATTACAGCCCTCTTACAAATTAGATACTACTAATTAAACAAACAAAAGTAAAATCTCTCTTACAAGATGAGCTTGATTTTTATTTTTTTTGTTAAGCTTAAGAATTTAAATTTTGTAAGCCTGGAATACAAAGTTAGAACAGTTAAAATATGGCTTGAGAGTGTTTTTTAATATACTAAACAATTTTGCTCAAATGTGTGAACGCTTGGTTTCTTTTTATGTATTTTTGTAACCTAATTAACTCTCGGGGTTTTTCCTTATAATTATAGTGAGTTTTCAAAACTAGTCATTGAATCGTCAATATGAAATTAAACTTAATAAAAGTAGTGTATATATATCTTCCTTGAAACCTGTATCTCGAATTCGACCACACCAAGTTAGGTAAACTTTCATACGATCCACATATGTTTATTCACTTTTGCTCTGATTAATTACGCTTTTATGTCAAATTGTACACTAACTGTCATTTTTTCATTTGTCCACGTCATCTAATCAATAAATTTATTTCATAATTTTATTCTATTTTTTTCATAATATAAATTTAAAGAGGAGGTCTTGCGTGAGACCGTCTTACGGTGAAATTGAGCATAATTTGAGCATGACACTTTAACACTATATATGAAAGAGATGATTATTAATTTGTAAATGGTCTCACCATGAGATAGTCTCACACAAGTCTTTACAAAATTCAAATACGGAGTATAAAGTAGTACGAAAAATCTCCCCCAATATTTGTTGAATTTTAACATATAATTAAGACATTGTTAAATACAAAAGTCTAGCTTCCCAATTAAAACTGATCTTTGTATAAGGTTTTAAAAGGAAAAGAACAATGAATATATAGTAAAGACTTCATTAGTGTTAATATACTAGTACTGCCCAGTGCCCACCTGTTATTATTAAGTGCTAATATTTGTAGAAAAAACTGTATAAGCCTACAGTACTGGGAAAATTGTTATTTTCTTCGAATTAAATACAAATTTACTACCATCTACGTTGGAATTGAAAATGTAATTTATCCATGCATGATTCGGCTTTTTTTTTTTTTTTCTTAATTAAATCCAGTAATTTCAAGTAAAACAAGACTGTGTATATATAAGTTTACTAAATTTTCATTTATTAAAATAATCTAGATCGATTAATGCATAAAAAATAAAATAAAAATATGGAAGCTAGAACAATAAAATGCATATATTATGCTCCAACAACTTAATTTCTTTCAAGAGAAAAAATAATTAATTAAAAGTCATCAATAAACTAGCTAGCTAGGTGGCCAGTTCCTAAATTAATTACAGTAATTATTTTAGTTCTAAAAACAAAAATTCGAAAATGATCCTGCAGGGACAAAGATCTGCATTCTTCAATTTCTTTAAGTTTTTCTACATCTCCCGATGCAAAGATTCATGCCGTTTAAATTAAAATTGATTGAATATTACTCCATTCTTCAACATTAATTAATTAGTGTATACATCTGCATACAAATCGATCAATTAAGAAACACAACGTACTTAAAATAAATTGATTACCTTGACAATATGATGTGTGCATTGGCATTGACAACGTAGTTGGAAATCTCACTCAGAAATTGTCTCATGCATTCACAAACTCAGATCTAAAGTAGTACCAATTTCTTTTGAGCTGGGTACTGCAGATGAAAATAAGGATAGAGATAAGCTACTATCAATTAATGCCTCATCCTTCAACAACATTGTCTTTGTCTTCTTCTCGTTTTCTTGGCTCGTTTTTAGAGATAAGCCGAGATCAAGGTTCACGCAATCGGGGGAGCGCTTTCTTTTCAAAGGGCTAGAAGTCTCACGTGGATGAAAAGCGCTTTGCAAACGAGGCACTTGTTCTCGGGTTTTATCTTGAGCTAGATAGTGGTTTGTGACAATTTTTGGATGATTAATTTCAAGAAATTTAGAATAATTGTTTGAGTGAAGATTAGAAGAAGCCGGCCTAATTGATGATGATAGGTATGATCCAGCTGCATTGTTATAAGATGCCGGATCATATAGTCCATTCCGGGTCGGGTTTGATGTGGCCCAGTTGTTTCCTTGGATACCCCAAAGAACATCCCTAAATCTGCAAAATAAAATAAAATAAAAATTAGCTAGCTAGGGTTTACAAATATTAAATTATATATAAATTTTTGAACTTTTTTTTAATCAGAAAAAAGGGAAGGAATCATATTAATGAGTAGCAGAGATACTAAAAAAGAAGTCAAGTTACATCGAAAATTCTTGAACTTTTTTTAGAGGTGTAAAGTAACATACCTTGAGGTGGAAATTTGTGTTTGATTAAAAGTTTGAAGCATTGGAAGTTGGCTGAGGTTATAAATATGGCGATCTCCGGCGTCAAGTAGAAGTCTTTGTTGTGAAATAACTGCAATTTATAATATATATATATGTTTCCCAAATTAGAATTGATCAATTACTCCTATATATAAATCCAAGGATATATAGCTAATTTCTCATCATATATATGTGTGTGTATTAATTAATTACCTTGATTGGGATCATCAATCTTCTTGCTTCTGTACATCTAATTCAACAAAATCAATACATTTTGTTAAGGCTTAATTCGATCAAAATACATCTCATAATTTAATTAATTTTTTTGATGAAATATATATATATATATATACCTGAAGATGGCTCTTGACATGAGCAATACTAAGACCTTTAACATTCATTAATTGAAGCACCAACTTTGGCGTCGCCTCTGCAATTAAATCAAATTATAATATAATTATGATAGTAATTAAAATTAATAGAGAGAAATTAAAATAAAATGAATTAAATGGGAGGTAGGAGCTAGGGCTTACTTTCTTCTCCTCCTAGTCTTTCAACAGCATGAATGAAGCAGAGGTGGAGCTCCGGGGTCCACCGCAGACGAGGAGTCTTCGACCGGAGATACTGGCGCACAGATCCCGCCCCGGGCTTTTTGCCGTTGTTTTCTTCGACCGTGCTGTTGCTCGAGCTGTTCTCGTTTTCTTCCTCGACTACTCGATCTTCTTCTTCTTCTCCTTCAATTTGGTTCGTCGTGTTGGAATTCTCCATATGATCATAATCATTTGTAGTAGGTGTCGATCGCATATTGATCATGAGATCCAGATATGAATTATGAGTCAAGAATTGAATGATCTTGATCTATATATATAAGCTAGTCTTTATAATTTTTTATTTTTTAGAAGAGTAGATGGAGGGAGTAGGGAAAGTTGTTAGAATTGGGAATGAAAATTCAATTCCTTGTTCACGAATTTAAACAAGCTACAATTCTTCATCTCTCTCACACACACTTACACACACTATTTTTACCTTTTTTTTTTTTCAAGTTGCATGTTATTCTTTCTTTAATTAATTATGATGATGTTATCGTAATTTTTTTAGTAAGGAAGGGGAAATTAATTACGTGTTGAATTAAATAAATGGGGAGAAACTTGTATGACTCGAATATTATGTTTTTGATGCCACATTGGGGTGCAGAATGTTTTTTTTCCCTTTGACGATAAGTAGAAGATAATTAGTCAAAATAATTAGGACCATTAGAATGAAACTACTTGGCAATATCACATGCAGAATCTTTACAACCCAAAATGATGGAACACCTACATAATTCATTTATAATTTATATATCTAGCTAGGTTGATTATTAAATGACATTATATATATGTATATTGTACATTGAAAATAGTGAAATATGAAATAAAATACAAAAATATATATATATTGGTCTATAGATTTTGATTCAGTGGTGGTCCTAAGTAGGTGCCGCTTAATAAGATTTTAGGTACACAAAAAATTACAATTGTATCAATAAAAAATCAAATCAACACAAAATTAGACGCAACTTAATTTTACCGGTAAATATTCACATTACACATGTTTCATTTTTTGTGTTCTACACTTTAAATTAAATGTGTACATGTGGATTATTAAAAAAAAAAAAAAAATCTGTCCGGCACATGTTAATGATTTAGTCGCTGAAACATAAAATGAAAAACAAAAAGTGACATTGAGAAATCGAACTGCTAGGTTCGAATGTCATATAATTATACATCATGCTAGCAATATAACATACTATTCAAATAGTATATATCAATCATTATTAGAAAATTAATATAAATGAATTAATTTCAAAATCAATTTGCAAGTTCAAATTTTTAAATGAAACTAAAATTTTTAACGTACTGAATTCAATTTTCTACTTTCAAATTTGATAGTATGAATTAATAGATCTGTTTAGAGAGGCCGGGGGTGGCCTATAATTAAGTTTCCATGCATGTGCAGAATGGATCCCTTTGCTGTACATATATGTGTGTAACAGAGGGGAGTGAGATATATATAGTATAATAAGGTAGCTAGTGTGATCTGAAAAGTGACAAAACTTCTTCAGACAAGAATCAACGAAACTGTCTCTTCTTGGAGAAATTGAGCTACTGTTTGTCGTCAGCATGTTAATAATATTTAGGGAGTAGTATTTTACTACATTTTAATATTTGACCTCTTCATTTCTATAATTAAAATGTAAGGAAATTGCACTAGGGGCCAAATTGTTACTGGGTGCTGTGGGCGGGCATCTAGCGTAGTCAACTTTCCCTTATCTATATATTATCATTTTTATTTATATACATATAGAGATTTAATCATTTAAATATCACAATCAATATCCGTGTAGCAAATGACCACTTGATTCAGCTAAAATAATTGAGTTTTATTGTAATTTATTTAGTTAAAAGTTTTATGAGAGGAAAATTAATTGACTTTTAATGACTAGATAAATTCATGTTTTCCACTTTTCGTGTTTCAATTGGTATTCCACTTTACGGAATCTTAACATGTGTCGTCTTCACTATTATGAAACATTGATTATTTTTTTATATGACACATGTCAATAAAATTAGATAGTGGAACACAAAGTGAAACATCAAAAGTGTCAAAAGTGATCTCATACCTTTAATAATAAGGTTCTATCATTAAAGACTTTTAAATAAAAAGAAAATTATAGTATATTACGTACAAAATTTATGTCATTAAAAGTTAATTTTCTTGTGGTAATAAAAAAAATTATTAGTTGTATATAAATAGAAACTTACAAATTTTGATTATGTGCTAATTATAAGTTAGTGCTATTTGAAAAAAAAAAAAAAAAAGCAATTATATGGGCATGTGCATTAGTGATCACATCATGAACTTATTTATTTTAGAATTTTATTGATGAAACAAAACATATATAAAAATATTAATGCATCAACCACTACCTATAATAAATACATTTAGAGTACAAATCGTCTAGTCAATATTCCAAGTAAGAAATAAAATGGTGCTCTTTAGTACTATAAACAGGAATAAGATTGGTATTAAAAAAAAAGGAATAAGATTGGTATTAAAAAAAGGAATAAGATTTATAAGATCTTAATTAGGTCATTTGAGCTGGAATTTAGCATTATCAAAATAGGTATTTTCAAGCGATATGATTTATAATTGTAAAATATATACGGAGTATATACGTAAACATGTACACACACATAATTTATGAATATATCATTCAGCTTGGTATGATTGAAGCAATTTGATAACTTGCAATTGGTACAATACAAAATATTCACAAAGTTACCATATATATTTCACAAAGTTGCCTATCCTTTAATTTAAATTAAAAAAAAAAAAAAAAACAACATATTTTAGTGAAACAGTTGTGTAATATTGTCATACGGATTGTAAGAAATATGTTCAAAATTATGTATTTTATCCCCTTGCCCACTAACCAGATTAGCATATTTTCTTTTCTACTTCCTCCATTTTATATAATTATTTTTTGTTTTAGTTATTTTTTTAAGGCTTAACACTAAATTATTTATATATATTTCTACAATTTCTCATTTTAATTAAAAATTAAATTTGATGTACTCGATCCAATTCTTCTAGCTTCTTTTTAAGATAATGGAGGTAAGTTGACATTTTTCTTTTACTTTTCCTTATTAATTGAAGGGTTAAATATATATATATATATATATATATATATTCCTTAATTTTAATCTGTTTTACATGAGAATGGGTGATATAATCAAAAAGAAAAAGTGATAATTGTTGCAGACCACCAACTAGATAATACCTCGTCATTTTTCATCTGTCATTGTTCCATCATTTATGATATTCATGCAACATATTTTTTTATATATATTAAAGTTACGTGCAACAGTACCATATATACATGTGTGTTTGGGGACTTTTGTTACAGGAAATTAGAGTTCAATATTCTACGCTCGTGTGTTGGATTTATTGGACTGTGAAAAGCTAGCTGTTCATCGTCAACTAATTCTAAGCCTACTTTTTCCATTATTCACAAGCATCTTGTCAAGAATTCACAAAAAAATGCCCTTTTTTTCTTGTGACAATGTGTACAAAAAGGAGACCTAGGTTTTATTTTTCATGTCTATTTATGAAAAAGTAATTACCCGGCCTCTTCCACCAACATCATCCCAAAATGTTGCTTTACAATTACTAAACTTAATTCATTTGTACATGTATTACAGGAAGTTAAGTTAAGTTTTTCATATGTCAAGATGCAGTTAAATTTGATAATTTATTATAATTATGTTGATTTGATTTTTTTATATCTAATGTGTACGTTAACTATTGGTTAGAAAATACTCGGTTAGCAAAACATACGAGTCATTAATATCAAAATAGAAAGTCATACCCAAATCAAATTAAAATCACTTAATATATATGTTATTTAATTTTAATTACATTTTCTTTATATCATTTTTACCTAAAATATATATTTGAACAATTTGTAAAGTGTTTTAGTTAATTTATTAATCAATTATTCTAGGTTCATTATAGGACTACCTAATTTTATAAAAACAAAATGCATTTTAATCAATAAAATAAAATCAATTCGTATGTATTTTTTTTATCATTAGTATATATAACTCAATAAATTATTTAAAATAATAAATTATATAATAGATTTTGATTATAGAAAATTTTATTAATATATCTTTGAAAATATGAGTTTACTATTTAAATTATTAAAGTAATATACTATGAATATTATTTTTACAAATATCATGTGTAATACGCGTGGATTCATCTAATAAACATTATTATGCAGTACTTTTTTTAGTTTAATGTTGTATATTACGAGTAATAAATTATACTCTCTCCGTTCGCCTATAAACTTTTTATTTTGACATTTTGATTTGTCCGTCTACAAAGTTAGCTTTTTTATATCATTTTTAATAAGTTTTGGATTTTATTCAAAAACTTCATTTTACATCTTTTTTTTTTCTTCTCTCAATCACATCAATGGTACAATGTGGTGTATTTGTAAAAACAACTAATCGCTTTTAAAATCACATATTTTCTTCACAAATTTTAGGTGTCAATATTTTCATATGGACATTTTAAAGCTTGGTAATTTGTGAGGCGAAGGAAAACGAAAAGAAATTAAAGGTGTATTTGAGTTGGGAGGTGCCAAGCTGTAAAGTCAACTCCCAACAATACTATTAATTAATGCGGATCTATCATCCTTAATTTAATTTCAGAATGAATGAATGTTTTATTGCATACCCGCGCCTATATTTTACTACTATTCACCACACATGTAATTATAATTAAAGTTTCATTCTCTTTTATTACCAACCGATGGAAGAAATTATTACTAGTAATATTCCATATACAATATCCTTTTATTTAAAGGTGTTATAGAAAATATTGTGAATCTAATTCGGATTAAAAAATTACGTGTTCTTATAAGAAAAAATATATGTTACTTATTCTTAAATTAACATATACTCCATATCTATTTGTCTTCATAATTAATAACTCAGACTTGAAAGCGTGTTTTTATGTTTGTCACCATGCACAATTTTTTAACTTTTTTATTTTTGTTTTATTTGTGCTAATATATTGCATATATATACCTTGTGTCTAGATAAGGTAGTGTATATAGAGAAACAATTAATTATGAAATTATAATTTCATTGAGTAATTGTAAAGTGTTTACAAGAGATGTATTTATAGATACAAAGTGTATTTATATTTACAAGATATGGATAAATATTTACATTAAATATTCTAAGAGATAAGAATGAATCACAATATTAAAAGATACAAATCTTTATAATATTATATTCCTAATACGCCCCCTCAAGATGGAGCACCGTAGGAGAGTCCAATCTTGATCATAAGTGGTTGTACGCGAGAACGAGAAAATGATTTGGTAATAGCATCAACAAGTTGATCCACAGACGAAACATGTGAAACTCGAAGTTGAGGGTCGGGTACGAAAAATGGGGCAGTAGGTGTGTATTTAGTAAGTTGGGAGTGGGTTGATCGTGTATTTACCAGAGTTGGGGGTGTATGCAGCCGTGGAGTACGGGATCTGTCCCATCTGGGCAGCAAGCGAGTATGTAGTTGTGGAGGGAGTGTGTAGATTCGAGGGGGTGTATTTACCAGAGTGTGTAGAAGAGTGTGCATGGATTTTGGGAAGGGGGTGTTTTTACTAGAACTGCGGGTGTGGTTACTTGGGGAGTTTGCATGGGCTTCCATGGATGGAGATTTTCGAGAAGAAAGCTTCTCACGAGTGCACGGTTGTTTTAATCAAAATTAGTTACCGTGAGAGGGTTGCAACCGTGAGTTTTGATCGGTGTTGAGTGCCGAGCAACGGTTAAGGGTGGTAGTCGGGAGTTTGGACGGCGCTGGACGTCGAGAAATGACTACAAGGGAGGGTTTCGGATCGAGGTGTTAGCCGTACGACTCGTTGATGTTGGGGTAATTGTGAGTTTTGTACGACAAGAACTATCGAACAACAATTACGGGGAAGAAGAAACGTGTCTTCTTGAGGATAGGGTAATCGTGAGTTTTGTACGACAAGAACGTCGAACAATGATTACGGGGAAGAAGAAACTTGTCTTCTTGAGGTTGGGGTAATCGTGAGTTTTGTATGACAAGAACGTCGAACAACGATTACGGGGAAGAAGAAACTTATCTTCATGATGAGGTTGGGGTAATCGTGGGTTTTGTACGACGAAGAACGTCGAACAACGATTACGAGGGTTTGGGGTGGGATCGAGGCGTGAGCCAAAAGGCTCTTGATACCATATAGAGAAACAATTAATTATGAAATTATAATTTCATTGAGTAATTGTAAAGTGTTTACAAGAGATGTATTTATAGATACAAAGTGTATCTATATTTACAAGATATGGATAAATATTTATCATAATATTAAAAGATACAAATCTTTATAATATTATGGGATTTAAATTTTTTTAGTCCACTATGTTGCCATGATTTTGAAATTTGTCCAGACATTTTTAACTTTTTGATTTTGATCCATTAAGTTTACACAAATTTTGATTTTAGTCCATGTGACCTAGAGTAGCAGGTCAGCAGGTCATTGTCCAAATTTATTTTCTTTTCTTTTTATTTTATGTATTATATCATTATGTAGTGTTAATTATATTTTTTTTAATATTGTAACAATAAATAATTAAAATATTGTAAAACAATTATAAAATCAAAATAAAGTAAGTAAAAGTGCAATTAATTAATTTAAATAAAAAATTAGATTTTAAAAATGCTAACTATTGTATAATCGAATTATTATATAAATAAATAAAATTCATAAATTATTTAATGGCATGAATTTTATAAATAAAATAATTATAAAATTAATAGAATAATATAAAATTTTGAATACACAATAAAAATTCATGATTTTTTTAAATGCCTTTTTAATGCGTTTATTTTATGATTTGTAAGATTCAAAATTAAAAAATGATTTTTTTTTTTTTGTTTTCTATGTGTTTATTTTATGATCAGTAAGATATGAATTATTTTTAATATTAAATTTTTTGAATTTTTTTATTAATTTAAGCTATATAAAAAAAATTAATTTTTTAATTTTTTTTATACAAGATTTCAATTTTTATTATAATTTATTAATATTAAAATATTTTGCATATTTAATTTATTTAGTTTTATGTTATACGTTTAAATATTGAATGATTTTATAAAAATTAAAATTAAATATAATTTAAATTTATTCTAATGTTTGATAATTAATTATTTACTTAGTTTTATTTATATAAAAAATTTATTAATAAATTATAATATTTATAATTTAAATTTATTCTAATGTTTGATAATTAATTATTTACTTGTTAATTTATTCTAATGTTTGATAATTAATTATTTACTTAGTTTTATTTATATAAAAAATTTATTAATAAATTATAATATTTATAATTTAAATTTATTCTAATGTTTGATAATTAATTATTTACTTGTTTATATAATTCTTTTAGTATATAAATAAAACTAAGTAAATAATTAATTATTAAAATTTAGAATAAATTTAAATTATATTTAATTTCAATTTTTATAAAATCATTCAATTGTTATGCGTATAATATAAAACTAAATAAATTAAATATGCAAAATATTTTAATATTAATAAATTATAATAAAAATTGAAATCTTGTATAAAAAAAATTAAACAATTAATTTGTTTATATAACTTAAACTAATTAAATATTACAAAAAATTTAATAGTAAAAATAATTTAAATCTTACCGATTATAAAATAAACCCACGAAAACTAAAAAAAAAACTCATTTTTTAAATTTGAATCTTACAAATCATAAAATAAACACATGAAAACTCAATTTTTTTATTAATAGTAATAAATAATTTCCCCTCCCCGCAATTTTCTCAGATTTTTTATAATTTTAAAAATTATATTTTATTATTTTAAAAAGGCATTTAAAAAAAACCATGAAATGAATTTTTATTGTGTATTCAAAATTTATATTATTCCATTAATTTTATAATTATTTGATTTATGAATTTTATTTATTTATATAATAATTGGATTATACAATAATTTGCATTTTTAAAATCTAATTTTCTATTTAAATAAATTAATTACACTTTTAATTACTTTATTCTGATTTTATAATTATTTTATAAGATTTTAATTATTTATTGTTACAATATTAAAAAAAAAATATAATTAAAGCCACATAATGACATAATACATAAATTAAAAAGAAAATGAAATACATTTGGACAATGACCTGATAACCTACTCCTCTAGGTCACATGGACTGAAATCAAAATTTATGTAAACTTAATGGATCAAAATCAAAAAGTTGAAAATGTCTGGACCAATTTCAAAATTATGGCAACATAATGGACTAAAAAAAATTAAATCCCTAATATTATATTCCTAATACGCCCCCTCAAGATGGAGCACCGTAGGAGAGTCCAATCTTGATCATAAGTGGTTGTACGCGAGAACGAGAAAATGATTTGGTAATAGCATCAACAAGTTGATCCGCAGACGAAAAATGTGAAACTCGAAGTTGAGGGTCGGGTATGAAAAATGGGGCAGTAGGGGGTGTATTTAGTAAGTTGGGAGTGGGTTGATCGTGTATTTACGAGAGTTGGGGGTGTATGCAGCTGTGGAGTAGGGGATCTGTCCAATCTGGGCAGCAAGCGAGTATGTAGTTGTGGAGGGAGTGTGTAGATTCGAGGGGGTGTATTTACCAGAGTTTATAGAAGAGTGTGCATGGATTCTGGGAAGGGGGTGTTTTTACTAGAACTGCGGGTGTGGTTACTTGGGGAGTTTGCATGAGCTTCCATGGATGGAGATTTTTGAGAAGAAAGCTTCTCATGAGTGCACCGTTGTTTTAACCAAAATTAGTTACCGTGAGAGGGTTGCAACCGTAAGTTTTGATCGGTGTTGAGTGCCGAACAACGGTTAAGGGTGGTAGTCGGGAGTTTGGACGGCGCTGGACGTCGAGCAATGACTACAAGGGAGGGTTTCGGATCGAGGTGTTAGCCGTACGACTCGTTGATATTGGGGTAATTGTGGGTTTTGTACGACAATAACTATCGAACAACAATTACGGGGAAGAAGAAACGTGTCTTCTTGATGATAGGGTAATCGTGAGTTTTGTACGACAAGAACGTCGAACAACGATTACGGGGAAGAAGAAACTTGTCTTCTTGAGGTTGGGGTAATCGTGAGTTTTGTACGACAAGAACGTCGAACAACGATTACGGGGAAGAAGAAACTTGTCTTCATGATGAGGTTAGGGTAATCGTGGGTTTTGTACGACGAAGAACGTCGAACAACGATTACGAGGGTTTGGGGTGGGATCGAGGCGTGAGCTGAGAGGCTCTAGCTTGATACCATATAGAGAAACAATTAATTATGAAATTATAATTTCATTGAGTAATTGTAAAGTGTTTACAAGAGATGTATTTATAGATACAAAGTGTATATATATTACAAGATATGTATAAATATTTACATTAAATATTCTAAGAGATAAGAATGAATCATAATATTAAAAGATACAAATTTTTATAATATTATATTCCTTAATAGTGTAAGACCGTCAAAATTATGTATTTCTCGTGACTTACAAGTTTTATTCATTTAGATTTTTTTAAAATAATTGGTAAATGTTCACGTGAAATTATAGTGCCATTCATTTAAATGGATAACAATTTTTTTGTTAAGTGGCGTTTTCTTTTCTTTCTAAGTTTCATGCAACAAATTAAAACCTAATATTGATAGAAGAATATATCAATCTTAATATAGAATCATATATGTAGACGAGTCGCAACTACCACATTAAGAAATATATTGTAATATTCCCACTAATTCTAAGTGTCACATCCTCTCACATTAAGGTCATTAATCAACGCAGTTGAATAATAATCTGGACCGTGGATTAAGCAAGGGTTTGTTGAAATTCAACGGTGGATTTCCTAACTACACTTCCATGCACAAACGTACAATTAGGTCGCAAAATTTAATTAATTAATTAATTTGTCTTTACCTAATGCAAATTAATACGTTTGCATGGAATATATATTAATACTTCAATAATTGGTATACAATTAAAGGCACTTTTTGTCTATTGTCACTTGTCCCACGTTAGTGACATCTCACCACCCTTGCCTAACCCATCTCATCTAGCTTATTCTAAAATTAGGGTTTCTTACTACTTAACTTTAATTTGTCTTTATTTTGACAATTAATTAATTAGATCTTGTGTGATGCAATTGATCTAGTATTTATTTTTTAAGTCTCGGTATATCCAGTTCAAAGATCGACAATTTAGGGGATCAATTCCTCGTCGTCCACTAGCCGGAGCCCCAATATATGAAGTTTATTCTGAAACTAAAGAAGAAATTAATAATTAATAACAGAGTTGTACTCTTGTATACCAGTTACATGTATGTAACTACTATATTCAATCCAATATATGTAACTACTATATATAATCCAATACATGTAACTACTATATCCAATCCAATAACCCATTACAAATAACACATGACCCATTTACTATATCCAATCAAATAACTCATTACAAATAACACATGACTCATTTACTATATCAATTTAACACATAAATTTTTTCATGAGCCTTTATTTTACTTCAAATAATTTTTTTTAATTTTATCATTAAAAAATAATACTCCATTAATTTTTTAAAATTTTATTTTTTTATTTTACTCAATTGATATTTATATTTATCTTTTTAATATTATTTTTTTAATTTATTTTTCTTCCTATTTATCATTTTTGTTTCAAATGATAATTTTTTTAACATACTTTCTTTCTAAAATTTTAAAGTCTAATAAGAAAATTTTAAAAATAATATTAATTGTTTTTTTAAGTATTAAATAGTATAATAATAATTTGTTTTAAAAAATAAAACTCTCACCTCTCTTAGTCACGTGTTCAATTTTATTGGTACTATTTTACTTTAATTAATTGGTGTATAATTTTCACCTTATTCTTTCAAAATTTTACTTCATTCCTTACAAATTTCACTTCGTTTTACATTGTTTAATTATTTTTTTCATTTGAACTTTCATTTTTTAATCACTTTATTTTAATTTTTTATGAATATAATTTTTAGTTTATAAGTGTTATGATAACAGTTGATAAGTATTATGATATATTATTAGTTAATATGCAGTACTGTACGTATTAGTTCATATACAGTATAATATTAGTTTATACTGGTACAAGTTCTAATTTTTTCGAGTTTCGAGTTCACATACTTTATGGTAATAGTTCAAATATAGTATAGTATTAGTTCACATACTCTATGGTACTAGTTCAAATATAGTATAATATAAATTCAAATATTAATTGTATAGTATTAGTTCATATATTAAATAATATTTTTATCCATACTAATATTAATCTCTAGTACTATACAATATATTAACTAGTACTATACCATAGGCGTACTAATACTATATCGTATTTAAACTAATATTTATATTTAACAAAATATATATAACTTAACACATTTATAATTCCAGGATACCATGCAAATTAATACATCAATATTAAAAAGGTGATATTAACTAACTAGTAAGAAGAACAAAAATGAGAATTAATCACACTGAACACACAATTCCATTAATAGATACGATCACACTCAATAAACATATGAATACATCAACATGACGATGACCCCAAAGAAAATAATAAAGTTGATGCAATATTATGCTGGTTTCTTCCCCAATTCTCCACTCATTTAAGTTTCTAAATATAAATTTTATTTTTCAATTAGATTATGTTATTAATTAGTTTAAAAAAATAATCTACAACCTTAAAAAACTTGTAACAAACCAGATATCATTTTAGAAATAATGAAGACATAACAAAATAATCTTAATTATTATAAATCAGATTAAAGCTAGAAAGTGAGCATGTCATATTCATACATTTATACCCAACGTAGAAAAAAATTGATTTTTTTTAGTGTAGTTTTTTTTTTTTTCGATTTTTTTTGTATTTTTTTCCTAAATTTTGGTCATTTTTTGAAAAAAAAAACTGGAAATTTTATTTTTGAGTTTCATATATTTTTTAATCTTCGTTATGTTTTTATATTTATTTTTTTAAAGTTAAAAAAATAGAATAATATTTGACTTCATGGTGATTCATTGGTGAATCGATAGTCGGTGTATAATTATAATTTTAATGAGTTGTATTTTAATTTAATTGATAAAATAGTAATATAGTATTTTACATGTATTTTTCTTTTAAAAAATTTGGGGGTGAAATTAATAAAAACAAAAAGGTGAATAACTAATAACCCATGTAAAAAAATGGATTTAGTTGCATGTATGTAACTTGTACACACATAAGTGCCTAAAAGAAGGGAGTGTGGACTTATTAAAAAAAGAGGGTAAATAGCCACTTACATGCATGTAACTGGTACACATAAGTAATTGCCTTTCTGAAATCTTTCTACTGAACTAAAAGGAATGAGTGGTTGAGTAATATATATGTATGAAATATGAGTAGGCTAAAGAAGTAATTTGAAAGTAACCATTCTACTGGTACACATAAGTAATTTGGTATGTCTACTAGTCAGAGAGTTACCTGCGTATTTTAGACACGTCTTTGCAGCTGGTATGTCTACTAGCCAGAGAGTTGAAAGTAACCATTCTTTTTTTAAGCGTAGATAGTGTTGTCCGTACTAAAGAATGTGGTAATGTCGACATTTAGTTCATTTATTGCATTTTTATATTTCTTTCACTTTTAATGAAGGTTGTGATAACATGTAAGTGATTGTTTTAATTTATAATACATCAAATCTTTCTAAGATATTCTATGGTACATGAAATATCATGTTAAAATATTCTATGGTACATGAAATATCATGTTTCAGGCGCGTTGAAATGAGTTCTCAGATCTCTTTTTCCCATGATAATACTTAACATTAATTTTTGTTATGACAATTAAATTAATTTTTATATTGTTTAATTTTTTTTTATAGAGAAAAGATTTTAAGAAAAAATTAATGGCAAATGAAAAGATTTGAAAAATTAATGGAGTTAGTTATCATAAATGGGATAGATGGATAAAAAAATGAAAATATTGATATTAGATTAAGTTTGAATTAAATATAAATAAGAATTAATTTAATGACGTGTGGTAAAACAATTGATGGGCACCTGATGGACTCTTTATCATTTCCGTTTGATATTTTTGTGTTTCAATTATTCAAAATTGTACAGTAAATAATTATAATAGTTAATTAATTTTTTTTTAGAATAGGGAGTATATTATTTTAAATAATTTTATTTATTTGAAATACTAGATTTATTAAATACTGTGTCTTTTTTTTTTAAGATTTTTTTAAAGAGTTTTTTTACACATGTATTAGAAATTAAGAAAAAACGAAAACTAAATGGCATATATAACAAAAAAGGTCACCATCACCATGTACACCGGTTGCAAAACTTGAAATAGCCCGTTGCAACACATTTTCAACAAGATTTTTAAAGTTACAACTTACAAGGCATAAACGTATAATTGAAAATATACATGGCATTTTCGTTGAAACCATAGATTTACTGTACATTTTTTGTTTTATTTTGTCAATTTTCCCAAACTAATTAATTAATTTCGAGTGTTGCTTCACATTATACGGTTAGCTGTATTTCATGTCGGAGGATTAGAATTTTACATGACATGTTATAAATCAAGGTAAATACCTAAATTAATTTTGCGTTTACGTACATACTCCCTCAGTTCTACCGTAAATGTTGTTTTAAGTTTTTTTCCTTGTCCACAAATAAGTGTTGTTTTAGAATTTTTACGTTGTTTGTTCGCATTATGCCCTTCAATTTAAAAATTATTTGAAACATAAATTTGGAAATAATTGTAAAAGATTGGACAAAGAATTTGAAAAGGTTTAAAGTGAATTAATGTGATTAAAATTTTCATTTATTATTTAAGGGTATAATTGTCAATACATACACTTTTTTAATTCCAACAAATTTTATGAAAATAACACTTATTTTAAAACGGAGGGAGTATATTACAGGATTGGAAGATAAGTATGAAATTTATGGTAACAGATTTATTGGAGGTGTAAGTCTGAATTTATAATATTCACTACTCTTATTCATTTTGAACTTAATTATTTCGTGAGTGAATTGATTATATTTAAATTAAATCAGACATAAATAAAAATAAAATCTGGTATTACGGTACACCAAAAATATAGTTGAGACGAAGTTGGATTGCAATTACTCCAATAAAACACTAAATTTATCTATGGTAATTAAAAATTACACTAAATTACTGTTACAGTCTAAAATAGCTAAAAAAAATAATGGCAATTATCTGAATGATAATAAACCAGTCTCTAAATTACTTACAATTATTTGGGGATAACTTGAGAATAAAATAAAGAATTACATAATTCCAAAAGATTATCAATGTCTGGGAATTGATCCCCATAATATTATTAATTAATAAATCAGATTGGAAAATGTTTAAATAAATAAATAAAATGCTTGAGAAGGACATATATACAGTGACCTAAGCGTATGACCCTTGGTTGCTTAAAGATGGAAGCTATCTTATATAAGTATGAGATTAATTATTTGTTAATTATGGGAATATTTAGGTAAGAATTATTAATATTTCTTACTACTAGCTAATGCAAAATCTATATATATCTTTGTTGAAAGGCAAGTGTAGCTAGATGGTGGTCAATTTCTTGTGCAATTAATTAATTATATTTTTATACTACAAACAATTCTTTCTTGTAAATGGATTAAAAGAAATACGTAGAATATACACGCACATGGACTCCGTGTTATACTCACGTATCACCCAATTAATGTCATGAGTTAATCATAAACATATATATTGTGTATTCTTGTTTAGATTATTGATTATTATGTATTTTATTCATATAGTGTTACGTATGTTTAAGAATTATATTACAATATTTTCATACAATATGTAGGAGTATTAATTTCTAATGAAATTAACATTATATGGATAAATATAGAGATTATTCCCTAATAGAGTCATTTCTATAGAGTGTTAAGCAAGTAAAACCTACCACTTTTAAAATTCTCTAGGGTTAATTCTAAATAAATAGACCACTTTTAGTCTCAGTATCAATTTAATCACGACCTTTACGATTTTTTTTTAAAACCCCAACCTTTCATCGTGTTGCAATTAGATACACATTTTTTTTTTCTCCGGTCAACAATTGATGATGTGGCTTGCCGGAGCTCCCCACGTCATATTACACATATTTTTTTATTTTCCCTATAAAGATTACACTTTATAAAAATATAAAATTTTATAAAAATAAAAATAAAATTGTATGCGTCTACCCGCTTCTCAAACTAGTTTTCTTCTACCATTCTCAAACTAAATCAAGTTATTCTCTCCTAACCATAAAATTTTATAAAAATAAAATTTCATGCATCTCCTCTGCTTCTCAAACTAAATCAAGTTTTCTCTATCATTCTCAAACTAAATCAAGTTTTCTCTACCATTCTCAAACTAAATCAAGTTATTCTCCTCTAACCATAAAAATCATACAAAAAAAACTCACGCATCTAATCCATGATCATTGGTGATTTGGTGGTTTATTTCTTCAGGAATTCTTAAATTATTTAATAATTTTGTTGTTTTGTTCAACTAGTTCGAGAACTATAATTTTTTTTAGGTGGACCTCAATTAATTATTGTATTTGGGTGTATACTGAAGATAACCTTGTTGGTGATTTTTTATTATTTTGGTCAACTAGTTCGAGAACTACAATTTATATGCTTTATGAGAGAGGAAAATATTCTAGGAATTAATTAGTTTAACACTAATGATTATTGTTCGAGAACTACAATTTATATGCTTTATGAGAGAGGAAAATATTCTAGGAATTAATGTGTTTAACACTAATGATTATTGCAACAAAAATGTTATATCCCTTATAATTTTGATTTTTAGGATTTGAAGAGAAGAACTTGATTGATTGAGTTTGAGAAGTGAGAAGTGAGAGAGACGCGCATAACAAGAACTTGTTCAGTTTGAGAAGCGAAGAATACGTCGAAGATGCCAGAGTTTTATTTTTATTTTTATTTAATTTTTATGGTTAAAAGAGAATAACTTGATTTAGTTTGAGAATGGTAGAAGAAAACTTGATTTAGTTTGAGAAGCGGGGAGACACTGCAATTTTATTTTTATTTTTATAAAATTTTATATTTTTATAAAGTGTAATCTTTATAGGGAAAAAAAAAATATGTGTAATATGACGTGGCGAGCTCCGGCAACCACATCATCAATTGTTGATCGGAGAAAAAAAAACGTGTATCTAATTGCAACACGATGAAAGGTTGGGGTTTAAAAAAAAAATCGTAAAGGTCGTGATTAAATTGATATTGAGATGAAAGGTGGTGTATTTATTTGGAATTAACCCAATTCTCTAATAGGGTCAAATTAATGTTAAAAAACCTTAAATACCCTTAACATTCATATAATCACTACAGGAAATCACACTTTACATGACAAATTTTTTCGTGACGACACAAAATTCGTCACAATTTGTTAATTAATGGTGACAAATTTAATCTTCGTCACTTAATAACTAGAATTCCTGACAAAATTTTATGTTGTCACCAATATTTTTTTTTTCGTGACGAAATTTTATTTTGTCACCAATAATATATTTTTTTCGTCACCAATTTGCAAATATCATGACGCTAATAAGAAATTCGTCACAAAAATGTTTAGTGACAAAATTTATAATAATATGTGACGATATTCACCATCATGAAAATTAATACTTCCATGACGATGGTATGTTTTGTCATTATTTATTCAAAATAAGTAGTGACGCTATTATTTCGTCACAATATTCTTTGGTGACGACATTCATAATAATTTGTGACTATCATATTCGTCATATAATACACCATTTTCATGACGATTTTATGTTTCGTCATTAATTGTTTAGAATAATTAGTGACATATCCTTTCGTCATCGATATTTATATATAGTAACGATTAATATTATTTCGTCACAATATTATTTGGCGACGATATTCATTGTAATTAGTGACGATAATCATCGTCATATAATATAATATTTTCATGACAATTTTATGTTTCGTCATTAATTGTTCAGAATAATTAGTGACACATTCTTTCGTCACTAATATTTATATTTGGTGACAATAAATAATCATTTGTCATTTTTCACAAAAGAGGGTCATACATTTCATAATTATCTTTGGTGACGCATGAATTTTGTCATCATTTGTTACACAAACATGACAAATTTAAATTTAGTCATTAAAATTTTTTCTTTGTGACAAATTCTATTGTTGTCATTATTAATAATTTTATTTGTCACTAATTAGTGCTTCCTTCGTTTCGTAATTACTTATACATTTTTTGTACTAGGACAACATCCTAAAATTAACTGCACATGCACCAAAATATAGAAATAATATATAAATTTAATTTATAACGACTATTAATATTAACAAAGAAAATGTTTAAAAAAACGCGCGCATCATGACAAGAAAATGTATTTTTCATAATAAAAATAAAAACAATTGTTGCAATTTATTATTATTATTTTTGTTATAAACACCTTTTGTAATGAAATAATGTTTTGACTTTTAAAGCTTGTTCAAAAAATTCTTTGTAATGAAATTTTTTTTTTATTATCAATACAATTGTAAAAAAAACTTCTTTTTTTTCTTATAAAATTAAAAATCTTAATATTGTTAACAAAATTTTCATCACAAGATGTTGTAAGTTTGATTCAAAAGATTAATTTTGTTACAAATAAGCCATTGAATAAAGTAATATATTTAGTACAAAAATATTTTGTTTAATACAAAAAATTTGTTACAATTACTATAGCTCATTTCGTTCCGTGAATAAATAATGGTTACAAATAACTCGTGTTATTTAAATGTTATACAGTCCAATAAACATATGAAAATTCATAAAAATTATAGAAAAATAAATAAAAATAAAGCAATAAATTATGAAAGCATATTGATTGAATACTTGAAGTTGGGTAATTATCTACTGAATTTAACCGAATTCTCAAATTATGAAAGAAAAAAAAAGTTAGTAAATTATATAATTTGTTAAATCAACTTACCCCCAGTCTCAAAACACAAAATTCAGCTTCTTACATGATCATATTTATAAAATAAGTGAAAAACTACTTGTCATTCCTTTTAACCAGATTCAGAGTAAATGACCAGACTCATAATTATACCCGACGAAAGAGAGGAAATGTAGGTAAATGCAGGAAAGACATTACTGTAAAAATTACAAACTTTATCATTTTGTTGTAAATATTGTTTGTACGTTCAAATTTAAATTCTTTTATTTCAAAATTGAGGTTTTATTTGTCAAAATTCAAAAATTTAGATTATATAGCAATTTGCAAAAAAGTGGTGATATTTTAACAACAATTACTCCCTTAGTCCCGGAAGTGTTTGCACCACAAAGTGGACACACTTATTAAGAAAAAAGTGTAATGAGTGGAGTGTTGAAGGGTAATCTTGTAAACTTATACGAATAAAGTAAAGAGGGTGGTTGGAATAAGTGTAAAAGTAATGACATTTTGTGCAAATATGTGAATTTTGTAAGGGTGGGGTTTATAAAAAAAAATCATTTTTAAGAAGTGCAAACAATTGTGGGATAGACGAATAAGAAAATAGTGCAAACAATTGTGGGATAGACGAATAAGAAAATAGTGCAAACAATTGTGGGACATAGGGAGTAAAATTATAAACATGTAGGAGAAGAACAGTAATATGTAGAATCCCAAATATTCAATTTACTCTTATTAAATAATCCAGTCAGCAGAAAAGCAAATGCAAAGCCTAAAGTTGATTCATATCATGTTGAGAACACACAAACTGATTGGAGATAAGAATTATCACCTTGTTTCTTAGATCTATCAGACATCTTAATAGTCAACCTCGATCAAATGTCCAAGGAGCTGAAAAACCATCCGAAAAAATCATTATATTTGTCATTCATATAAGGTTCAAAATAAGTTAATAGACAAAAGGCCTCACATCCTCTTAAGAAAATGACACTTTTGGTCTCAATAGTACTTTTTCCATTGTGGCACGAAAATTGACACCTAAAACAGTCCAAACTTAAATGTAACTCTCTTATACTCAAGATTTTATTCAAACAACACCATACACATATTCATTAATTCTACATAATAAACAAATCCACTAAGAGAAAAAAAATTATAGAGAAACCATACAATTAATAGATAACACTTTCAAAATCACAGCTTTACTTATTTACTTATTTCCTAAAAATTCCTTCCAACATAATTTGAAAGAAAATAATTCAAAGCCAAAAACTTGTAATTAACACAAAATCAATAACTAGAACACCCCAAATTAAACACCAAAACAAAACCCGACATTTAAAATCAAGCTTACTAGGGACCCCCTCGGAGCCACTTCTACCACTAGGAAACAACATCCGGAATCGTATTGGCCGAGCAACTCAGTGATTGAAGTGCAATTTGAGTTTGAAATTGCAACATTTCGATGTCGATTACACACAAATTCGTTGTTTAAAAGAAAAAAACAAATCAAGAACTCAGGAATGATCCATATCACTTCTTTAATGGTAAAACCACAACCTTATTGTCATTCACATGAAAATATTATTGATATACAGCAAAACTGCAAAAGGCCTTTAACCATTAAAATCAATTGAAAACAGAACAAGTTTATAGCTTCCTGAGAATCAAAAGTCAGTGATGATTTTGTGATGTGTTAAGTCATGTGGGGTAAAACAGAGCACATACATTCATAATTCAAAGAGGTTATTGCTATTAACATGTAATAAATTTATGATTAAGTAAACTAATACTTAGAAAAATCACCTTATAAGTTTCATATTCAACGCTGGCTTTGCTCAGAAATTCTGCCTTGAGCTTCTCGGTCATAGTCATGGCATTCATCTGTTCCACCGCCCTCTACAGCTCTGCGTCTCTCAACGCCACCGTCTCTCAAAGTTAGCCACATGCATATTCTCAAACACCTTAACTTCAGTCTCACCTTGATCTCCTCCTTCTTCCCTTCCCTCTGCCTCTGAATCGATATAATCTTCGTCTCCGCATCAATTTTTCGCTTCAATCTGTAGAGTTTTCCCGTCTCTCAACTTCGATCCAACCTCCCCCTTCATCCTCGCCTCGGCTACGTCGACCTTCGCCTGATTGGCCGCTTCCAAACGTCGTCCAATTAACCAAAGCATAACAAATCCCGACGTGCAGAGCAAGAGGGACGATAGAGCACACCACAAGGGGGAAAACAACAGACTTCGTCTGAAGAAATCTCAACATATTTCTCAAAAATCCATAGGCACAGTCCAGGTATTAGATATTTCAAATACACACCGGCCAATTTCGCTCAAACAATGGAGGCGCCACTGGATTCAAAACCAAAACCCCGTTTTCTCCACGAATCAAACACAAACAGAAACCAGATCGCAACAAAAAACGAATCAACAATCAAAACGGTCTACGGGATCTCAACGGCGTAGAACGGAGCATCCCTTGCGTCTGTGAGAACAAGGGGCGGGCAGTATGACTGCTAGTATAGGCGGCGCGACAACAAGGGGTACCGAATTGAAGGATTTCAATTTTTTTTTTTTTTCTAAGGCGAAAGGATTCAGATTCAAAGGATTTCGGATTTGGGGAAAAAAAAGTAGCGCTTAATTGTGACCGCCATTTCTTCCCGCTAATCTCCCAAAATTTTCACTTAGTATTTGATGTAGTTCTCTTTTCTAAATTATGTTCCCTATCATATACAAATTATTAATACTCCAGTAAGTATGTATTTATAATGAATAAATATATGATTTTATTAAAATAAATAAAAATATAGTTTTATTTAATATGAACCAAATATTTTTTCTAACTTCATGAAATAAATATGTTATTTAATAATAACAAGACACTTATTTTTTTCATGACACTTATTAATAATTGGGTGTTCGAGACTAGAGGTGCAAGTCAGTCGAGCCAACTCGCGAACTACTTGTGCTCGACTCGAAAAAAGATCGAAATCGACTCGAAGTTAGTCGAGTTTCGAGCTACTCTAGTAGCCATCGCGTTCAAGCTTAAAAATACTCAGTTCGAAAGGCTTGTGAGCCTAATCGAGCTTGTACAGGTTCGAAAGGCTTGCAAGCTTAATCGAGTCGAGTTTCGAGCTCAACAATACTATACTCGACTCGACTCAATTTCACCCCTGTTTGAGATGAATGCCTCATTCAATACGAGTATTTGGTAGGGGAAAAATTAGTAGTTGATATTATTACTTAAAAAAATAATAATATACTCTGTATTGCATATGAACAAAGTGTATATATAATACCTTCTTTAGAAACCATATTACACTGAACATAGACCACTAGAAACCATATTATTGTGAACTGATACTTAATTGGTGAATTGACATTAACATACTTCGTTTTGTTAGTCTCATATTGTACATTAACCTATATCACCAGAAATCATGGGACAATGAAATCGAACAGTGAACAACACTAATATAATTCGTTTCATTTGTTTCATATAACTGTAGAACAACATAAATCACTAGAAATCATATTATATTGAAACTAATAAGTGAACCAACACTGACGTACTTCGTTTTGTTGTCTCATATCACTATAATGTAACCTAGATCACTAGAAATTATATTATAGAAAAACTGATTAGTGAATCAACACTCAATCAGTGAACTGACCCTAATGTACTTCGCTTCGTTGTTCTCGTATCACTGTGGGGCGTAGAGTGATACTTCATATAGTAAAAACCATTATACTTTGTGCTCTTAATAGGGATACTTCGTACTCGTAATATATAATTTGTACTTGTAATTTTCTACCGTCATTTATAACAATTATACTTAGTATTTATATTTATTTTTTTACAAATTTTATTATTTTTCATTTTGTCTCACAATACTCACCATATCTTTTAAAATTATTTTATACTTATAATAAAATAAATACATTCCATACAATATTTTTAAAAATAATCTTCTACTTTTTTTTACAACTTTTTTCTTTTTAAATTTATCATACAATATTCATAATTTTTTTATCTTCTAAATTTTACGAGTGAAATAATGGCTCAATTCTATACCCCACTATCAAATAAAAAAAATATATCAACAAAGTCGATTCTTCTCCATAAAATGAAAATTTGCCTCCAAATTTCCCCCCAAAATTGAGGGTGAAAACCCTAACTTATTCCAATTTGATTAGCAAATGAAGTAAAAACCCCTTTCAAGCACTCTCGATGGTGCTTGGTCGGTCTTGAGCTGGGTTCCACCGTCGCCCGCCTCCCACCACCGTAGTCGCGCGCCGTCTAAAGTTGCAACCCCTCTGGTCATAAGAAATAGATCGCAACATGTATGTGTGGGCGCCAGTACAAAGAGTGCGACGCCGTCTTCGTGCACGGCCAGATCTCGCCGCCCTCACGCAGTCCACCGTGTTTGGTACTGATCTGCGCCACCACCTCCGATCGTTGTTGTCCCTGTGATCGAAGCGCCACCGCCTCTGCCTTGTGTAGTGTCGCTGCCATTGTGGCTTGGTCATTCCCTTGCCGTTGTGACTTAGTAATTGCTGCCCTTTCATTGCAGATCCAAAGGCAGCCTCTGCGCAGGTAAGCAGGCAAGTTTTCTCAATTCCCTGTTTCAATATTGTTTGAAATTGGATAGATTTGACCGCTCGAGTATTAAGTTTGTGTTACTTAGCGCTGCTGAATTTTTTGAATAGTAAAGTAAGTGGTGGTTAAAGATTAAGAACATTGTGTCCTTTATACAGAAAATCTTTTTCCGTTTTGTAATTCTCAGTTTGTATAAAATATGTCATGTGTAAGCACCATGTTGAATATTTTAATGAGAGATGATCTAGAATTTGTGGGTTAATGCATATAGAATTGAAAACCTAATCATGATTTTATAGAACCTTGATCTTGAGAAAATGTTCATTGGTTAAGACATATATAAATAGATTGGTTGGACTCAGGTATTGGTATCTGACACGGGTACATATCTAAAAGTTGGAATTTTTTAAAATTTTAGGATATGAAAAGAATCTAAAATTAGGATAGCAATAGGGGATACGTCCATACATACACAATTAAAAGATCTAAATATATCATATACTCCAATTTATGCAGTGTCAAGATAAAATAATTTAATCTACAAGCTTAAAAATTGTATAAACTTTTGTGGTGAAGAGGATGAAATATTTACATATCTCGAGAACCTGGTTACCCTTTCATAAATGAAGAGTGTGGTTGTATAGTATATCATATGAATATAAAAAAAAAGTGGCATCAAATGGTCCTTTCGAAAATGAAGTGGCGGAGCAAAGTGATAACTGCTCTAAAAAAGTGGGGCAAAGTTTGGTTATTTCAATTAATTATCCACCCTTTAATTTCTTAAAATCATGTAATTACAATATGCTACTTTTGCCTCTTAAAAGTTCAAATTTCAATTCTTCAACAGATAAAATTCAAATTCCCATTATTAATTGGAACAAATTAATTTTTTTTCAAATTGAAAATAAAGAATATACTAGAGGTGATTTCACAAGAAACATTGATACAGTAATGCATGTATTATTCAAGTACTGAATACACATTATACATTTACCATGCACTCCGGATGTGTGATTCCTTGAGAATCATGACATGTATTAAATTATTTGTAAACAACATTTGTAGTTATTCATGAGCTTTGCCAAGGATATAAGTGAGACTTTCTGCTTGTCAATTTTTTATATTAGTTCAAGATCAGCTGAAACTTTTGAACAGATGCAAGATGTTTAAGCTTTATAACTCTTAATCTTCCTCGTTGGACTCAAAATTAGTGCAGGAAACTTCACTTATGATCTATTTAGTGCTTTATAACTCTTAATCTAAACTTTTGGCCTTAGTTTTTAAAAATACAATTGAAATAGAATCTTGAGAGATTTGGGATAACTATATGTGTTGGCTATAAAATTTTGTTTCATTTGCAGTATTGGATGGACTTGGAGTTTGTTTAATTTTTTAGTCGATTTTGGAATTCATTGTCGAAGTTTTAGTTGTTCAGATTTATTGGTTAGTTGTTTGATCGAAAATTGATTTCTGTTTTACAATTATGAATAATCTGTTTTTGGGAGTGTTAGTTGCTGCTATAGGAGTTATATTTTAAAATGAGGGGTTTCCCGTTTCCTACATCCTTGAGATGATTTTCAGTTTTGTGAATCTTTAGTTCTGATGGAGTAGGCTTATTTTATTATTTTTGGTTGGATATGCTTTTAGGGCATGTTTGATAGCAAAGATGGATTATCTAAGATTATGATGATAACTAAACTTTATAAATTTTAAAGCATAATCTACCATTAATCTAAGTTATCAAACAACCAATAAAAATGATATATAGTTAATCTAGGTTTAATCTAAACTATCAAACATGGCCTTAGAGTTTATGATATTTCAAAGTGTGTTGTGTCTTAATTTACAATAAAGTTAAAGTATGACATATAATTAATTCCTTATGAACAAAGTACTTGTAGATAACCAAGACCTGGATTATGATTGAACAAAAAAGAAGATTAAATTACAAGAGTCCATTTTTTATGCAGATTCTAATGCCAATAAAAGCAGTCAACCTCTCATAATCTTTTAGAATGTTAGAACGATTATGTTCCTTTTATGCAGGTCATTATTACATTTTTTTCCCATTCTTGAAACTGATTACTGATTTAGTAGAATATTGATTTAGTAGAATATATATGAAATGAACAAATCACATGAAATTCAAGAAACGTCATGAAAAAAAGCTTTAAAACAAACCTGCCGTAAATATATAGAAATAGAGTAGAATAAGAGATAGAAGAATGGGCAGAAAAGCAAGAAGCCTCAATTTTCCAGACTTGATACTCTCTGTCCCTCTCTCTCCACACACTCAGTTTAAAAATGAAAATAGAAGGAAAAATTCAGATTTTTTTTTTAAATTTGAATCTATATAGAAAAATGCTTGATGTCATATTTTCTTGAATGTTAGAATGGTTTACAATTTCAATTCCAGTATATATATTTCCTTAAATTAGCCCAAAATTTCCAATTACCATTAATTATTTCCAAAATAATCAATTTTGCTAATAAATCATTTTTTTTTTATGTGATTGCTTTCTTCCAGGTTTTTGAGATGTGATGGCTTTCTTCTAGGTATTATGTATATGTTGGTTATCCATGTTGTGTGTATATATATGTTGTAATTTGTAATATTAGAGCCATGTTTTGCTCATGCGATGGATGTTGCTTATTTATAATTTTTTATGTTAGAAGTAAATACTAATTTCGTGTGCATCGAATTAATTATTAAATTGGTCATCTTTGTCAAAGTCAACAAATCAATTAGACTTTGCGTATGAATTTATGGAATTTGTATTAACACCAACACAAATTGATGTAATTGCCATTACATTTGTCTTTGTGTATGAACTTTGACAAGTGAAAAGAGTTTTAAATAGGATAGTTGTGGAGATATGCCTTCGTATTTTGATTATATTGATTAGTCCTATTATATTTCCGTTTGTAGATTAGTATACTAATTGTTGTCTATCGTGATCAAGTATTGACTTATTTTGTTATGTAGTCTGAACGCGAGTTAGCTGGAGAACCATGTGATCGAATTGACTTGTATGAACGTACACACAGTTTAGAGAAAAATGGTTGGAAATCCAGTGAGGCAAAAGCAAATTGGGTAAGTCATGTAGACATATTCAACATAGTATCTAATAACAAGTTTTCAATCTTATCCCCATAGTAAATAATATATGTTATAAATAATTAAATGGTGCTTTTGTGGCGATATTGAAATATGTTTTTCTCCTTGTTTAAATTACTATGCAAAAGAGTCTTTAATTCTACTTAATTGCTTAAATATTAGAGTTCAATTCTTCTTTGCTCTTTATTGGTAGTAACAATATTTATGGGTTTTCGCTGATAAAAATGTATCACTTAAAAATAAATTGTGATAAATATTTATGAGATTTACTTTTATTACTAAAATTGATGGTAATTTACTTCTCTTTATGCTAAATTGTCAGGAGATGATGAAAAAAAAAAAGCGAGACGAATATATTGACCTCAGAATTGAAAAGAGTGCAGACAAGATAGTATTGGAGATGTTGAGTCATGGAACAGGATATGTAAAAGGTATTGGTTATGGTCCAAAGCCTCCAAGCAGACGCAACACATTGCACGATTCTTCTAATCAATTACAAGATGAACTGAAAGACACGAAAGAAAAGCTGCAAGAGTCTGAAGCTCAGGTGCAAGAACTCAAAACGCAGTTGACTAGTTTTTGAATGATAAAGGGATAGAGTTATAAACTTTATATATATATATATATATATATATATATATATATATATATATTTTGGTTTCATGAAATAATAGAAAAATATATTTTGTTAGTTAAGTTTTCTAAATGCTTGAAGGATTTTTTATTAATGCAATTTTTTTATGCTTAAATTATTTATTGTTGTAAATGTTTTTTCTTCTTTTACGAAATTAATAATGACGACACATGTTGTTACTATAGTTTAAAAAAATTGGGACAATTATCATTTTCGTCATTAAAAAATATTTTATTATGAGAAAAAAATATTTTGTCACCATTCTCACATGAGAAAATTTGATAAGGTTAGTAATAGATGGAAAATCGTCACAAAAAAATAAGTTTTAGTGACAAATAATCAAATCGTCAGGAAAATTTTAACCTTTAGTGACGAAATATCATATTAAGCGACGAAATTCTAATGTCAAATGTGACGATTTATATGTCACCATAGATGAATGATATAGTGACGATGACCTTTATCGTCATTATATGATGACTTTTAGTGACGAATCAAAATAACGTCGCATTTTACCTACCGTGACACACAAAAGGTGACATTCTTTGCGACGAAAAATTTCGTCGTCAAACAACTTTCGTGACGAAAAATGGAGTTTTTATGACGATTCTTTTCGTCGCGATTTCTCAAATTTCTTGTAGTGAATCCTTAGTTAATATATTTTATCCATTAATTTGAATTTTAAATTCAAATCTTAATTGCAACACATCAATTCCCCAATTATAGCGCATATTCAAAAAAATTCTTGACTTTCTTAAAATCGAATCCTGACATTTAATTCCAGAAAATCTTTCAGTGCAGAAAGCAAAATAGGAAGTTTCTATCAATTTTGTTCAATTGTTCATATCATCAAATTCATTTCATCAATTTTAAATTCATAATTATGGTCAGCCAATTAATTCGGGGGGAGTTATAGGCATAACTTGACAAATTCTTGAGTTTCCCAAATCGAATTCTTAAAATTCATCTCCATCATCGGTTTCTGGGCTGAGGGGGCGATTACGATTTAATTCAATCGCTGCAAATTGGTGAAAACGCGAAGCTGTTTTTGTTTGGAAGATCGTGGGTGAATGTCATCATCGGTTTCTGGGCTGAAGGAGCGGTTACAATATTCTGGAATCGTTGCAATTGGGAAGAGCACATCGATGCATTTTGGGAGGAACGAAGGAGAATTCACCATTGTGTTGCTGGGCTGCAGAAACGATTCAATCTATGCTTCCATTGATGCGATTTGGGAAAAATCACAAATGGTTAGTCCTAATTTCTGCCATTGTTGATGAGCTTTATCGAAATCTGCCATTGTTGATGAGCTTTGTTCGAAATCTGCCATTGTTGATGCGATTGGTGCGAAATCGGCCACTGTTCACGCCATTAAAACTGGAGTTTCTAGAGTCCATTGGTGAACGTTCACTGTTGGAATTGTTAATCTTCGCTTGGAAGAATTCAGATCTGCAATCAAGTTTTTTGTAGGATACAGCAGCTTGACATGGAGGTGAACATTAGATATGAACATTACCGTATGCATGTATACATGCATATCGTATAGTGCATTTTCTAAGCTTATAAACTCATAATTTTATTATGACCCATTTCTACACACCAAAATTCATTTCACTGTTCATATTAAACTTCATAATCTATTTTCATATATGTATGCATATTCAAATAACCGAAAACTGCATCCACTATGACACGCTTATTTAGTCTTTTTGTGTTTTAATTGTGTTATGAGTATTTTTTGTTGTAATTTAATTCTGGATCATAAAATGCAGATTTTATACCTTTATTTGTTTTGGGAAAGTAATCCTTCAGCTACACAAAGTCAGCTAATTAATTCGAATTGGCTTAAATTTTTAGAAACATTTGAATAATGGAAGGTGATATAATATCGCGTTTTACGGGGGATGTGCATTAATTCAAACGATTTAATGTAAATCTGACTAATATTTATTAATTTCAAATTATTTAAATGGGTAAAGGGCAACTATGTCTTATTAGGTGTCATTTTGACTCTAATAGATTTAAATCAATAAGACAAAGTGGGATAGCTCAAGTGGTTAGAGCACCACTACCTAGGCCTTAGGTCCTGGGTTCGAGTCATGGGGAGGGGAAAAAAGGGATGGGTATTTAACTTTCCATCAAAAAAAAAAAAAAAAAAAGATTTAAATCAATAACCTATTCCCAATTAGATAAAATTCTTAGTGAAATGACCTTAACAATAATTTACCCATTGTTGGTCCTGCAAGGAGTATATAACAAGTGTAGGGGGGGGGGGGGAATACACTTGTATGCAATTTCTTTTTCAAATAGTTCAAACCAGAGATCAGCAATGTTGTCTTGGACAACTCTGCTGAAGATGTATAACTTTTTAGAGATAACCAAGCTACTAAGTACTATTGAGTACTTAGTTGAATGACTATCTAAGTTAGTTATAAGTGCGGAATTAATGGTTGGCCCTTTAGTTTAAACTCCTTTAAGTTCTGAAATCACTTTAATCAAACAATCCAATTTTCAGGGAACTTGTCCAATTCAGTTTTTGCACAGTTTATAGCATATGTCTTTGAAAGGTTCAGTTTTGTGTGCAGTGTTGAGTGTTGAGTGTATGTAAAGTACAGTAAAACCTCTAAAAAGAATACTTTATTAAGGAATAAACTCTCTTTAGGAATAAAAATTCATGGTCCCAACTTGGGACTAGTTATAATTTGGAATAAACTCCATATTGTCATAATTCATATTTTTTCAAGTCCCAACATAAAGAAATACACCTCCATTTAGGAATAAATAATAATAATATATATAATTTTACAATAGATTTAAGTTGATTTAAAATCCTTGAGTAATTCACCACTAATATTGACATGCTCTTGGTTGCATACAAACCATTCATAAAGAGCCGACTCCATCAATGGGTACTTCAACGGTCTCAAACATTTTGCATTTGGATTAGAAAGAGCCTGTTGGTCGTCATTGTTGATTGACCTCTTGAACGCCTTCGATATCGCTGATTGCGATAGCTTAAGATTATGAGTATCCTCCAACCACTTGGCAAAATCTTTTTGCTTCCAACCTGGATGTAGTTCTTTCATTTTGCACATCTCCACACGAATTTTTTCACTCATTTGAGTTCTCTTTTCTATTTTTTGTGCCATTATATGCGTGAAGAAAATGTTGATTTGATGTAATTGATAAAAAAAATGTATTATACATAGTATTTATAGATGAAAAAATTAAAGCAATCAAAAGCAAGTACATGCATCTATGGTGGGTGACTCTTGAGTAATGTTGAAGTAATGGTTCCAACTAATGAGATATCCTTTACAATGAAGATCAGTGTATAAGGATAGGATATCTCTCTAAGCTTGTATGGATATACAATGGATTCAGCTTAGAATGAAGTGTATGAAGACTAAGATAGTCTCTTTGAAAGCTTGAAAGCACTTGTTAACTTGTAGGATAGTTGGCTTGGTAGTTGGTTGGTACTTCAAATGGTCTTCACACTTCTGTATTTATAGACAAAATTGAGGATTTGCCCGTTGGAGAGGCAGTCTCAAATTGCTATAAATGTCTTCCTTGAGTTCTTCAACTTAGAAGACAGTTTCTTGATAGTGACATGTCCTCATTTGGGTAATAAACACCTGTTTGAACTTTGTCTTCATTCTGCAGCACTCTTCCCAATGTTTGACTTCAATATTCATTTGTTTAAGCTTGGACATGGCTTCTGAAGGTTGATCCAATGATAGGACAACATTCCTTATCAAAAGGACAACTCTGCTTATCACTATCAGCAGACTTTGCTTATCAGCATAGTTGACTTGCTCTTTTCAGATAACTTGGCTCTTTCCCTTTGCTTGTTTTGCATGTATTCTTAGCATGTTTCTTTGAAGACTTTTAGGGTATCGTTGTCTTGATCTCTTCAGCATTGTTGGTCTTTGTCTTTCAGAAGACTTGTTCTGGTTTAATTTTGCTGAGACAACTCTTCTGGACAACTCTTCTGATCAGCATACTTGTCCTTCAGTAGACTTGGCAAATATTCCAGAATTTGAGTCTTGATGGGACTTGTTCTTGATAGACTTTAAAGCATATGTTCCCCCTCAAATTGTGCATCTAAAAACTAAGAGCTGCCTAACATTTCAGCTTCTCATCTAGCCTTATGTTATATGTTCTAACATTCTTAGAACATAGTCAATTTTGACTAGGCATGTCTCAGGGGGTTTTGGTATTGAATCAAAACATTTCTCATTTTATTCCCAACAATTTCCCCCTTTATGATGATGCCAAAACCTATATATTCTTATGCAAGGTGACTTGACTACATCTATTACATTTATCTTCAGAAGGCATGACTAGAGTCAATTTTCCTGAAAAAGAATGTGTTAGTGTATTCACCATTCATGTTGCAAATAGGTTTCAAGAATAGGCATAGAGAGATTTCTGTAACAGTGTTTCTTGATTCAAAATGTGTTCAACTATCATTCATTTGAAATATATTACAAGCATGTTGATAGTTGAAACTAACATGTCAGAGCATGAGTCTAAACACTATTACATCATTCATAATGGATTAGAGCATATACTTATCACTTGATGATTTCCAGACTTAAGATTATCAGAGCAAACAACTTATCAAACTAAATTAGAGCTTAACACATGATGGCATTCTTGAACAGCTTCAGCATAGATGACCAGTTATAGAACAGATCTTTAACCAAGATAAGTTTTCATCCAAGTTAGCACAGAAAGGTCAGAAAACTTAGCCAATTCAGAGATCATCCTCCTTAGGTGGCACCATCCCATATTGTGCCCACACTCTTCTTTTCAGCTCCATGGCTTCTTGGTTGGTTCCCTTGGGTCCAAGAACCATCTTGTTCAGCTTAACAATTTCTAGGAACTCTTGAAGAATCCTAGATTGGTCAATCCATCCTTCCAGCTTGGGAGGCATATAGATGATTGGCTTGGGAGCAGTGAATTCAATCCTTGCAAGATCAGCAGCTGCAAGTAGTTGCTGATAAAGATCTCTGAAGTATTCAATCATGAATTCAGCAAAGGTGGTGTTAACTTCCCTTCCATTCCACCTGTCAATGACATAATATTCATAGACAAACTCCTTCTTTGCCTCTTCCCATGAGTCATTCAGCTGAATTGGCACCCATTTATCCAAGTGAGGATATTTGGTGTCCATGGGAATCAATAGCTGTGGCTTCATCTTGCTGTATGTTGCTCTTCTTCTTCTTGGCTTTTGAAAGTCAGCTCGTCTTTTATCTCTTGCTCTGTTTGCTTCCTCAATTAGATCCATCTTTTCTTTGGCTTTCATCATGGCCAATTTCTGCTGTGTTTCAGGGTCTTTGCCATACCCTTCATGAAACAATTTTGATGGATCATTCAGAGTTACAACTTTAGTCTTCTTCGGTCCAGGTCCAAAGCCTTCATCATATAGCTCTTCTATGTCTTCAGCAGCTTTGGCACCTTCAGTAGACTTAGTCTCAGCAGACTTTTCAGTTTCAGAAGATTTGTCTTTTTCAGCAGTTTTGGACACTTCAGTAGTTTTGTCCTTTTCAGCAGTTTTGTTCTTCTTCTTGGGAATTGATTCCTCTACAAATCTGAACTCAAGAGGAAGTTCTAGGCTGTTGAGAAAATCAGTGAATGTTTCAGCTTTTCTTTTGTTTCTCTTGGCCTTCTTGATTTGGCCTCTGATTTGGACACCTTCAGCTTCTTTGTCCAATCCAGAAACTTCTCCTCCTGGTCTCTGCTGAAACCTTGCCCTTTCTTCCCGTGCTGATGCCATAGAAGCCTTCAATGTTATGGCTAACTGCTCCTCTTCTCCAAGATCTTCCAAATTCAGCACTGCTGGTTCTTTACCTTTTTCTTCAGTAGCCTTTTCTTTGCCCTTTTCTGAACCTCCAATAATCAAGGCACCTTTGGCCCTTGCTCTTTCCCTTTCCCCCTTTTTGGCAACATCAAAACACTGAGGTTTGAGCTCACTCATAGTTGTAGCCATCAGGGATTGGGCTAGGTTCAGAGATTTCATCTCTTCCAACAGATATACACTCTCATCATGTATATTCTGCATCCTATCACTGCTCAAGCTAAGGAAAGCTAGAACAGGCTTCATCTTTTGCTCAACAACCTCCTCCAAGGTTGCTTTCAGAGATGCATCCAATTGGGCCTTTAAGAGCTCAGTGAGGTTGGCCACTGCACCTTCAGCAATGTTGGCCATTACTTCTTGTGAAAACTTTTCAGATGCAGCCTTCACCATTGCTAGCCTTTGTTCCTCAGCTCTTTTCCTTTGCAATGCAGTTTTCTTTCCAAGGGCTTGCTTGACAGTCAGTCTGAGAGCTTTGACATTTGCATTGTGATTATCTCTCAGCAGCTTCTGTTCCTTCTTGACCTCTTCTGAAATGGACTCCATGGTGGATTTGGCTTTCTGAACCTCAGTGGAAATGGTTTGGAGACCAGTTTCCACTCCATTTATCCTTGCTTCCAATGTAGGGAGCACTACATCTTCAGAGCCAGTTAGTCTCATCTCCACAGATGCTAGAGTTCTTCCTTGCTCATTCAATGCTCCAGATGTTTCAGCATAAGCAGATTGGACTTGATGAGCTAAGGAGTCCAACTTTTCTGATTGCATCCCAAGCAAGGCTTGTGCTGATCCAGAATCTACTTGGATGGGTGCATCTGTTAAGAACTCATCTACAAAGATTTGGTCAAGGGAAATACCTGCAATATTAGACAAATCAAAGATGTTAGGAAATAAGCACTCATCACCCTCAACATTTTTTGCATAAGACTCTGATACATCAGCAGTCTTCTTCTCATTTTCAACTAATTCTTTTCTTCCTTCTTGGATAATGTGCTCACTTAAGGAATCAGGCCTCCTTTCATCAAGGGATTCTTGAAGTTCAGATTTGACTTCAAGAATAACCTGTCCTTCCTCACTTATACCACCCTCTATTTGTGGTACACTCACAATCTGAGTAATTACTACTGTAGATGTTGTTAACTCTTAAATGCTTTAACATTATCAACAACATCTTAATTTGACCTTCCTTGATTTATTCTAAGCCTTTTCTGAAATGTTACATTAAATGTTGTACTAAATGCTCTCACATTCAGGCACGATTCCAGAAGGTTCTACAAGAGTCTGGAACATGGAAGAGTCCAGAATGTTGCAGAACGTGATAGAAGAGTTTAGAGCATTGTAGAACGACCTGAAAGATGGCAGAAAGATCTAGAGAGATCATGGAGGTTGAGGTCCTAAAAAATAGGATCTCATAATGGAAGGATCTAGAAGCTGTGTATTTCTCTATAAATACCGCAAAAGACTTTCATTTCAAAGTATGCACTACTCGAGTAACACCTTCTTGAGCGTTCAACCCTAGTTAGGAGTTATGGTCAGTAGTTGTATTGTTTAACGTACGCCGATGGATACCACACCTTCCAGTGTACTTAGTTCTAGTCTTGTATCGAGTGAGAGTGAATCATAGATCAGATTAGTTCTTTAGACAATGTTTTTTCACTTAAGTCTATTTACAGATTCAGGCACCTGCCTCGATCGTAGTTTCTGTTTGTGGAATGTTGAAGTAATTGTTGAGACATTTCACACGACATTTTTGTGTATAACTTAGGAACTAAGTTATTGTTTCGCCGTAAGGCTTAGCATAGGTTTTGTTATTAATAAAATCTATGTTAAAAATTATTCAATTGTGTTCGTATTGTGTTTTAGTGTTTTAGACTTCCGCTGTGTACTGTGTTTACTTTCTGTATTCTGTTAGAGTTAATGCTACACTAATTGTCACAACATTCAGTGTAACATTGTTCTGTTTTTTACTTAAACACTAGATACCATCCCCCACACACTTTCAGTTGGTATCAGAGCCGATACCTGACGACACTAGGTTTAGATCCTTGCTTAAAGTGTGTTTTAGTTTATGTTAGCAATGGAAACACATCACATATCCACTACACTTAGGCACCCGAACATATTATCCATATTTTAAGCCTAAGTTGTGCATGTATATCAAGTCGATTGTTGAACGTGCTTGGAGGACTGTACTTACAGGTTATGATGTACCAAAGATCCAAATCAACACATCAACACCCTACCAGAAAGAAGGAAAAGTCAATTTCAACCAAGGTTATCAAAAAGGTGAAGGTAAACCAAGGTATGATCTTTAATGTAGAAAATCAGTTCAATGCATGTTCTGAATATGGTCTTTATGAAAATTAATGTGCCAATACTAGACTTATGCAAAAACTGAATTTTTAGTACTACCTTAAATGATGAATCAAATGATGAATTTGATGAATCAAAAGATCTTGAATTTACTTTTCATACCAAGATTGATTATGATGATTCTTTAGATGATAATCTGGATGATACAGATTCTGATGTTGCACCTAATGTCATAACATTTATGGTAACATCAAAACAGAGTCACCCAGATTTGAATTGTTTTAATGGGTTTGTTGATGATGCAGGCATAAGGATTGATGATCATAAGTACCAAAAGTTGTTGGATGATTGTAACTCTCAGAAACTCACTCTTAATTCTTTGAACAAAGAGAATGAGAATATGAAAGGAACAATTACCAAGCTAGAAGTCATACATTCCAGAAGAGATTTTTGAAGTTTGTAAACTGAAGGAGAAATTGATCACCTCTACTTTAAGTTTCATATAATTTTCTATGAGTGCTTCTGATCTATGTTATAGCTATTGGTAAATCTGATAATTGTGGTATACGTTATGATAGTAAAACTACTTCTATTTTCTAAGAATTTTGAAAATGCTGTGAAGTTTGTGAAGGCAAATGTTAAAACATATGTTGTAACATCTGCACAAACAGATTCTCACAAAGTCAAAAACATTGAAAAGAAGTTTGCATGTCATTATTTTTCGATAATTGATCATATTTATCTGTACTTCATGCAAATGTTTTATGATCTGAGATATGAGAAAATGTTAACTAAAATGATGTCACATCCTATGAAACATTTTCTGAAATCTGCATGGAAATCTGATGTTACCTGTAATATTGTTCACACCTCTTTGAAAGCATGTTTACTTGGTCAATTGTATTTTGATAGTGGTTGTTCTAGACGTATGACAATACAAATTGACTACTTATCTGATTATGTGACCTTGAATGATGGTAATGTTACATATGGTGGTTGTTCTAAAGGACAGATTATAGGAAAAGGAACTTTGAATGATGAAGGTTTTCCTAAGCTTAAAAATGTTTTGCATGTTGATGGCTTGCTTGCTAATTTGATTGGTATTAGTCAACTTTGTGACGATAATATGCATGTAAAATTTGATAAAGAATCATGTGTATGTTCTTAATAAAGATGAAAATTGTCTAGGGCAGTAGATAATTGTTATCTTATTGGAGCAAATGTGTGTAATTTGTCAAAGAATGATGAAAATGTCTTATTGCATCAAAAATTGGGACATGCACATTATACATCAGTGAAGAGACTAATCAAAGCCGATGCACTGAAAAGGATTACCAAAACAGAAGTTTCAGAGTACTACTGTATGTGGACCATGCCAGAAAGGTAAGCAGGTAAGAATGTCGCATAAAATGCTGTCACATTGTTCTACACATCAATGTATCAAATTGTTTTGCACATGAATTTTATTGGTCCTATGAAAACTGAAAGCATTGGAGGCAAAAGATATTCACTTGTTGTGGTAGATGATTTTTCTAGATTTACCTGGATTGAGTTTTTAAGAGATATATCTGAAACATTAATTTGCTGCATTTAAAATTATTTACAAAAGGTTCAAAACTGTGTTTAACTTGAAAGTTAGCCGTATTAGAATTGATCATGCATGGTAGGGAATTTGAAAACAACATGCTTAATGATTTTTGTGATAAAAATGGTATTTTGCAAGAATATTCATCTCCTAAAACTCCACAACAGAATGTCTTTGCTGAAAGAAAGAATAGAACTTTACAAGAAATGGCAAGAGTCATGCTTTTATCTAAAAGTCTTTCTAAAAGATTTTGGGCTGAAGCATTGAATACAGCATGTCATATTATTAATAGAGTTTATATTCGATCTGATACTAATCAAACACCTTATGAGATTCTGAATGTTAGAAAACCAAGTGTGAAGTATTTTCATGTATTTGGTTGTGTGTGTTGTATTTTGAATGATAGGGATCAACTTCACAAGTTTGATTCTAAAAGTGTAAGGTTTTTTTTTAGGCTATTATAGAAATAGTAAAGCTTATAGAGTTTATAACCTTAGGACTAACACTGTTCAAGAATCTGTTAATGTTGTGTTTGATGATGATAAAGGTCTTACAGAGGACAAAGATGAAGAAGATGTATCACAAGTCACTGACAATTCTGAGAATACACTGAAGTCTGAAAATGCTACACCAAATGTTAACACATCTGGAGCAACATCTACAGAACAGTCAGTTGTAAGTTCACAGAATGATCAGTATGTTCCCAAAAGGAATCCTTCTTCAAGAATAGGCAAAAGTCATCATTCTGACCAGATCATAGGTGATGCTACAGTTGGAGTGCAAACAAGAGGAAGAATAAGATCGAATAAGGTAGATGTGGTAAGAACAATATGCATGTCTTCTATTTGGAATGTTGTTAATGCGGAGTGTTACTATTCTGAAATTGAACCTAAAAATGTGAATGAGGCATTAACTGATGAAAATTGGATTAATGTTATTCATGAAGAACTTGATCAGTTTGAAAGATTTGAAGTATGGACACTTGTTTCAAGACCTAGTCATACTAATGTCATTGGAACAAAGTTGATTTTTTATAAAACTGATGAGTTTGATAACATTTTTTTTAGGATTGAGACTAGATTAGTTGCACAAGGTTACACCCAAGTTGAGGTTATTGATTTTGATGAAACTTTTGCACATGTTGCTAGGATAGAATCGATTAGATTATTGCTAGCAATTGCATGTTTTATTGGCATTAAACTTCTTCAAATGGATGTATAAACTGCATTTCTAAATGCCATTTTGATTGAAGAAGCATATGTTGAACAACTTAAAGGATTTGTAGATCCACAATACCCTGATTGTTTTGTTAGAGGAGAAACTGATATAACTTTGTTCATTAAGCACACTGGAGAAGATTTACTTATTGCTCAAATATATGTTGTTGACATTGTGTTTGGTTTAACTTGTGATAAAATGTTAACCAATTTGTTAAAGCAATGACTGCAACATTTGAGATGAGTATGGTTGGAGACTTGAATTATATCTTCTAGGTCTTCAAATCAAGTAGTGTAAGGATGGTATATTCTTCTCTCAAGGTAAGTATGCTAAGAACTTGGTTAAAAGGTTTGATTTTGAAAGTTAAAAAGTAATGAAAACTTCTATGAGATCTACTTTGATACTTTGCAAAGACAACGTTGGTAAGGATGTTGATCCAACATTGTATTGATCCATGATAAGAAGTTTACTTTATCTAACCTCTAATAGACCAGATATTTTTGTACAGTGTTTTTGTTTGTGCTAGGTACCAAGCTAATCCAAAGGAATCTCACTTGAATGTTTTGAAAAGAATTATCAAGTTTGATGCAGGTACAAGTGAACTTGGGATATGATACACTAAGGACATCAACAACACTTTGATTGGATATAGTGATGCGGATTGAGCTGGAGATATAGATGACAAAAAGAGTAAGAGTAGAGGATGTTTCTACATGGGAAACAATTTTGTGGTTAAGCAAGATGTTTCATGCCTATGAAATTGAAATTGATATCCTTACAATTTTCTGTGATAATATGAGTGCATAAACATTTCTAAAAATTCTGTACAACACTCACTCACTAAACACATTTGCATTAGGCATTATTTTATGAGAGATTTAGTGGAGAAAAACATGGTGAAGTTGGAATACGTACCTTTTGAAAATCATATTGTTGATATATTTACTAAGGTCTTGACCTTGAGACATTCTCTGTTGGTGTATACTGTAAAGCAAACTTTTAGTGGGCTTTTGTGACGTATATTCGATTTCCTTTTATCTGAAATAAATGGTTTTTCACATTTTTGCATTCTTTGTGATTACTTGTATGTCTGCTTATCTTGCATTGTAGACGATGTGGTGGGTTTGTAGTCACACAGAAGATCACATTGTCAGTCCCTTGTAAGATATAAACAATATTCACAACTGAGATAGTTATGGACAAAACTATTGGTTTAAGTTGTAGTATAAACTTGTTAGTGGTTTGTCTTAGCCATTAGTTTATACTAGTGCGCTGAGGCGTATTGAATGGATCACAGATAAGACATGTTCTTCTGTTCTGACTGTTATGAAGAACTAGAGGTCTTGGTGACTTTTATGATTCTTAACTCTAAGTGTGATATTTAGATGTGTGGGGTGCTTGTTCACTACTTTGATGTATCATAGGTGAGAATCTTGGTAGATTCTTCACGCTCCGTATTTTGGGTAGTGGCATCGCTCGCATGATGTCTACTTATTGGCATTAGGGCACCGTGTCCTGTACATCCAGGCTGATGATGTCCCCTTGAGGAAACTCATAAAGGATTGTCGTATTAAACCCTGCAGGTGGATTTAATCCGTACGACAACAAGGTTGAGTGGTACTACTTAAGGAATTATAGAAATTAATTATTTAAAGAAGTCAGAAGCTTTAATAATTAATGGACGTGTGATATCTTAAACACGGGGAATTATAATGTCTAATAGAAGCCCTGATTCAGTTCGGGATAGGACGGGAGTGCAACATTAATTCTCTAGTGGAATGAATTAATGTTCTCGGGCCAAATTATATGTTCTGGGCTGAACATAAGAGTAGTTGGGCCTGTAAGAAGCCCAAACCCTATACCTTCTAATGGATCCCTAGTCTGGCCCATGAACTTATGGAGATTATAAATAGGAGCCTCAAAATAGTTTTGAAACCCTAGCACACACGAAATAGAGAAAAACAGCTAGGGTTTCAAGGAGACGAAATTGAGGCACCTTCTCCACGTTTGATAGCACGCCGTCCACCCGGTGTTCGAGCGAAGTTGGGAGACAGACTAGAAGATCTGCAGATTGGAATCAACGCCTCGATCTTCAAGGGTAACAGATCTAAACTATGTTTTAGAAGCATGTTTAGGTTTTATTTATTTGTTTATACGTTTGGCATCCGACAACGATCCTGGTGACGGGCCGCCTTCGCCGGCGTGTTCCAGCATTCTCATCTTTGAGGAAATCTCTTGGTATGTGTAGTATCTGAATAATTCTGGATGGATGGTGTCATAAATGTCGTAGCATTTGGGACAACATCATAAGGTTGTATAGTTATTATAAATTTGATTTATTTCTTTTTTTCGTTGAATAATTCCTTTGTAAAATATTCTTGAATCTGAAATTTGTTTGTGCAAAAATAGACATTTACTACACCTCTCAAAAGCTTGAAAAATTGAGAATGTTATAGCATACTAAAAGATGTACAAAATTCACTGAGTAACTATGGAGCACGGAGTTTGCTGCTACGATGCCTTCTTTTCAAAAGGTGAATTTTTGTAAAACATCAAGAGGTTCGTAATCCATTAAGTAAGTATGGGGCACGGAGTTCGCTACTACGATGTACTCTACAGGAACAATGGATCAATACGAATTAGATGCTATAACACAAAAAGAAGAAAATGAAATGAAAAGAAAAAATGCTGAAAAAATTGGCTACATTGGATAGGTAAAACCTGTGAAAAACCAATGTTGAGGTGTATGTCAAATCCTTGAGCATAACATTACATGATTCGATTATATTTTTATAAGTAGTAATTATTTGATTATTTGTGGAAATTTATTTTATTTATTCCTGATTATACTAACCTACATCCTTGTTTTATTTCAGATTATACACATTTAAATACTAAATATTCTAGAATGTTCTTAATTTAATTAATTATTTAATTATGATTTTACCCACTACTTGACCATGATCTATTTTTGTGGCTAAGTTTATGGGGTGTTATCGAATTTATTCTAGAAATTTCCTTAGTTAGTTTTGAATTTTTATACGTATTACTTCCAACTATGCATTTTCTCCCATATTCTTCTCATAACATGATATACTAAGCATTGCATTTTTCGAGTGATTTGAGTATTGTTTTTTAAGATTTGCTAAAGCCTTGTTTGTCTCGAATTTTGTGATTATCTTTTCGATTTTTTGGTGCTTAAATGACAGGAAACAAAGAAACTACCTCACCATACTCAAACTCCCACGAAACCGTCATCTCCATCTCTCTCAAATCTTAATAGTTTCGCTTTCATCGCCGTTTCACACCAAAATTCACCAACCACTACAAGAAAAGCTGAAACACTTACCCAAACAACTCCAGTCACACCCATTCCTACAACTGTTCACATTCCACTCGATTCGAACCTTAACGAGCTGAACCAAGCTGTTGAGAATATGTCTCAATCGAATGTGAATTCTGAGAATCTATTTCTACTGATTGGAAATATGACCATTGACATTTCTCATTACTGAAAACCAAAAAAACTCACCACTACACTTGGTTCGTTCACCTCATAAAAGCCCCAATTTCCAAGTCCTAATACTGAAACAGAGGCAATTACCTCGATAGCTTCCTCTCTAGGGGAGAGTGAAAAGGAAATTGATGATTTTCCTGTTGCTGAGCAGAACGAGTCTGCAAATGCTGAGACATCCGATTCTGAGGACGCTCAAATGAAGGAGGCCGACGCGAATGCTAACTCAGGTGAAACTAACTTTTCTCTTTTTAATACTGATGAATCTGAATAGATTGCATTTAGGATGATCGTTAAGAAAGAAAAGAGAAAAGATTAGCCCATGTTCAACGAAGGAGATCCAGCTTTTTGTTCACAAGAGTTATTACTATAACTCACTGAAGAGACAGAAGAAAGAAAGTAGTGTTGATGATGAACCGATTCAAGGTGTTTTCTTAATCGGAGGAAGAAAATGTAGTTACTGAGAAGCGAGTCAAAAGGAAGTATGATCCAAAGGGAAAGAAGGTTGCTGCTGAACGAGACTTGCCCAAAGGAATTGAAAATTCTGATCCGGAGGATAATCCCACTGTGCGTGAGATTAAAAAGTTTCTGAGGAAGAATGCTGCATTAAATGCTGAAGCAAGTGCCGCAACACCAGACCCTGATGATAGTAGGAGTGATGATTCTGAGAAGAGCAGTAATAAGGACTCTGAATCAGCTGAGGAAACAAATTCAAAAGGAGGTAATTCTGATCCTGATAATAATTTTTAGACTGATAGGTTAGTTGCTAAAATCACTAAGTTATCTTGACGAAAGTTGTTAAAGGAAAAGAGAATTAACATTGCTGATTTTGAGAAGTAAAGGGTTCATATAATTTTTGAAAGGAAATTATTGAAAACTGTAACTTTGAGTGATACTTTTGTGTTTGATTGGGTATATGTACTTTATGCTTGACTTAGGAGGAGTACGGGTAGACGTAGCTCTAAATGATATGGGAATGTACAATTTAGGGGGAGATCAGTTCCATTTACTAAAGAATTGATTAACGATCTCTTAGAGATAGAGCCTGTGATTGATGAAGATGAACTTGATTTGAACTCGGTTGCTACCTCTATAACTGGTGGCAGATTAACTAGGTGAAATTTTTTATGTTTGCTAAAGATCTCACATCTCTATACTCTGTACTCCATATATTGATTGTCTATAATTGGATACCCTATACAAATTTCACTAAGGTGACTAAGGATCAAGCTACATTGTTGTATAAGATAATTTTTGTATTGAAGAATTTCAATTTGGATTTAACTATTTTCACCATATGCAGCTTATAGTGATATTTATTATAAAGGGAATTTACCTTACCATTGTTGATATGTTCATACCACAAGAGGCATGAATTTTTAAAACCTAAGGAAACTGAGGTTATTTGAGGCAAGGTACCCTTGATGACTATCTCACTTGCTCTGTTACTTGGTGAAAGGATTTTTTATTTGCCTTGCAAAATTCAGATGGTTCTGATCACAGAGATGCTCTTATTCCACCTTGACCAGCTCCAGCAAGAACTGAATAGAGGAATGCTACACCAAATATGAAACGCATTGATGGTCACATTGGTTAAACTTTTTCTGTTTCTGGATCCTTTATTTTACTTCAACTGAAACGATTACAAGACTCTATTGATGGCCTTCAGTTCCTTAAAGTCCGTGGTTAGAGACGCTTTCTACTACCACAGGGGGAGAAACACCATCAACTTCTGGGGTTCGAAGTGAAGAGCTCCATGGAGATGTACCAGAAGCTGATTGTGTACCTGATGCTATTAATGAAGAGACTGTTGAACCAGATGTTGTACAATGTGCACTGTTGTTGAAGAGGAGGAGGATTAATTTGTTGATGCTGATGAACGTATGGATGTTCTTTATGACATCTAAACAGGTTATGGTAACAACTGAACAGGTTGATACAAGACAGGGGGAGGACTGAACATTATAAGTGATTATGTGCAGGAACATGATGCTGCAGCTATTGATACAACAATATATGTCACTTGTTTAGTTTCTTAAGTATTTGTGCTTTTTATACTTCCCTTGATCTTATTCATCTATTCTGTGTTTAAGTTGATTTACAAATTCTGTTTTTTCCTTCCTAGTTGATAGGTTGTCTTTTATTCAACTTGCTTAATTTGTTTGCATTTATGATAATAGATTACTGCTTTCATGCTTAAATTGTTTTCGTACTTATCATTATTTGCTTACTGCATGTTGTATAAGTTAGTTGTTTATTGTATTTATTTTTTTTCCTAACTTTGCTCTATTTTCAGTTTGCTTAAACTGTTTGCCTTAAGAATTATTCTTATTTTCTTACTGCATCAAATTTGCTTAAATTGTTTGCCTTAAGAATTATTCTTAATTGCTTACTGCTTGCTGATTTTAGGTCTTTGTTAGTTGTTGTTTGTTTTGTCTTTCTAACTCGCCTTATTATTCAATTTGCTTAAATTGTTTGCTTTGAGGATAATATAGAAGTACACCTCTCTTTAATTATCATGTTCTTACTACTTAGTGCTTGAACTGTTTGCTTTGATGATAATATAATTTAGAAGTACACTTCTCTTTAATTCTCATTTGCTTACTGCTTATTGTTTAAGTCTTTGTTAGATATTGTTGTTTTTCACATTTTTTGCTCTGTTTCTATTTTTAGTCTTTGCTTTGTTTGTTTTTGTTGGTCCTGAAAGGAGTATATAACAAGTGTATTGGGGGGGGGGGGAATATACTTGTATGCAATTCTTTTCAACTATGATCAAATCAGAGCTCAACAAGGTTGTCTTGGACAACTCTGCTGAAGGTGATTAACTCTTCTAAGATAATCAAACTACTAAGTACTATTGAGTACTTAGTTGAATAACTATCTAGGGGAGTTATATGTGCGGAATAGTGGTTGGCCCTTTTAGTTTAAACTCCTTTATGTTCTGAAATCACTTAAGCAATATAGTCCAGTTTTCAGGGAACTTGTCCAATACAGTTTTGCACAGTCTTTGAATGTAAGTTCTTTTGTAAATCAGTTTTGTGTGCAGTGTTGAATGTATGATAGTGCTTGAAAGTAAATCAACACAAGAGTTTATAGTGGTTCAGAGACTCAAGCTCCTACATCCACTTTCCCTGATTTAACAGGATAATTCCTTTACTCTTGGAATTAACTTGTTTTATAGTGCCAAGGTGCACTTGATCAATAACACCACTCCTTGGTGAATTGATCCCTAGGATGTCTAGAGTCCTAGTACCCTCTTCTCAACTCAGAACTGAACTGTTCTTCTCTCAACAGTCAGCTCCTACCACTTCTATTACTACAACCTTCTCACTTTCTCACTTGAAAGGGGTAAAGGTTGAAGTAAGGTTCCAACTAATGAGATATCCTTTACAATGTAGATCAGTGTATAAGGATAGGATATCTCTCTAAGCTTTGTATGGATATACTTGTTGGGTTCAGCTTAGAAGAAGTGTATGAAGACTAAGATAGTCTTTGAAAGCTTGAATGTTCTATGAACTTCAGAATACTTGAGTAGTTGGATTATGTTGAGGTCAGTTGGATTCTTTCAAATGGTCTTCACACTTCTGTATTTATAGACAAATTTGAGGATTTGCCCGTTGGAGAGGTAGCCCCAAATTGCTATAAATGTCTTCCTTTTGTTCTTTCAAACTGGAAGACAGTTTCTTGATAGTGACATGTCCTCATTTGGGTAATAAACGGCTTGAAGGACTTTGTCTTCATTCTGCAGCACTCTTCCCAATGTTTGACTTCTTGTTAAGACTTGGACATGGCTTCTGAAGTTTGTTCCAATGATAGGACAACATTCCTTATCAAATGGACAACTCTTCTTATCACTATCAGTAGACTTTGCTTATCAGCATGGTTGGCTTGCTCTTCTTCAGATGACTTGGCTCTTTCCCTTTGCTTCACTTGGAAATGATCTCAACATGATATAATGAAGTCTTTTAGGGTGTAGTTGTCTTCTTCTCTTCAGCATAGTTGACCTTCAAGCATTAGAACATTTGTTCTGGTCCAACTTTGCTGAGATAACTCTTCTGGACAACTCTCCTGATTAGCATACTTGGCCTTTGAGCTTCAGAGCTTTTGTTTTTGCACAGAGTCAACCTCTTTGGACAACTCTCCTGATCAGAGTATTTTATTAAGCTTGTCCTTTTGAGCTTTACAACCTTGTTCTTGCATAGAGATAACCTCTCTGGACAACTCTCCTGATCAGAACATTTGGTTTTCTATAGAGTATGCTTGGCCTTAGTGATTGTTCCAGAATTTGAGCCTTGAGGGGACTTGATCTTGATAATCTTCAAAGCATAGGTTCCCCCTCACATTGTGCATCTAATCATCAAAGAGCTGCCTAACATATCAGCTTCTCATCTAACCTTATGCTATGTGTTCTAACACTCTTAGAACACAATCAACTTGACTTAGGCATGTCTCAGGGGGTTTTGGTATTTAATCAAAACATGTCATTTTATTCCCAACAATTTCCCCCTTTTTGATGATGCCAAAACCTATACATTTTGTGCAAAAGTGACTTGACTACACCTATTACATTTATCTTCAGAAGACATGACTGAGGTCAATTTCCCTGAAAGAAAATGTGTTAGTTTACTCACCATTCATGTTGCAACTAGGTTTCAAGAATAGGCATAGAGAAATCTGTGTTTCTTGATTCAAAATATGTTCAACTATCATTAAAATGAGAATCATTACAACATGTTGATAGTTTGAACAAAACATATCAGAGCATGAGAAACATTACAAATAAGCACACATTTACTACAAAAGCATGATATACTCTTAAAACATTAGACACTTAAGTATCAGAGCACATCATATCAGCAGCTTGAGCATCTTCAGAATAGTTGACCAAAACACAAGTTAGTAACCAATTTAAATTTTCATCCATTTCAGCATATAAGAGTCAGGAAGACTTAGCCATCTCAGAGATCATCTTCTTTAGGTGGCACCATCCCATATTGTGCCCATACTCTCTTCTTGAGTTCCATGGCTTCCTGGTTGGTTCCTTTGGGTCCAATGGTCATTTTGTTCAATTTAAGAATCTCTGTAAACTCCCTCAGGATCCTTGCTTGGTCAATCCATCCATCAAGCTTTGGAGGCATGTAAATGATAGGCTTGGGAGCATTGAGTTCAATTCTTGCAATATCAGCAGCTGCAAGTAATTGTTGTTACAACTCTCTGTAGTATTCTATCATGAACTCAGCAAAGGAAGAGTTGGCATCTCCTCCATTCCATCTGTCAATGACATAATAGTCATAGACAAACTCCCTTTTAGCCTCTTCCCATGTATCATTCAGCTGAATTGGCACCCATTTATCCAAGTGTGGATATTTGGTGTCCATTGGGACTAGTAGCTGAGGCTTCATCTTGCTGTAAGTTGCTCTCTTTCTTCTTGGTTTCTGGAAGTTTTCTCTTCTCTTATCTCTTGCTCTTTGTGCTTCATCCATCAAATCCATCTTCTCTTGGGCCCTCATCATGGCCAGTTTCTGTTGTGTTTCAGGGCCTTTGCCATACCCTTCATGAAAATTTTTTGATGGATCATTGAGTACCACAACCTTTGTCTTCTTTGGTCCAGGTCCAAAGCCTTCTTCATATAAAGCTTCCACATCTTCAGTAACTTTGGCACCTTCAGCAATGTTGACCATTTCAGAAGACTTGTCCTTTTCAGCAGTTTTGGACATTTCAGCAGATTTGGCCTTCTTTGAGATAGGCTCATCATCATCAATTCTGAACTCAGGTGGAAGATCAAGGCTGTTAGGAAAGTCAGTAAATGTCTCAGCTTGTCTTTTCTTTCCTTTTGCCCTCTTGATCTTTCCTCTAGTTTGGACACCTTCAACAACTTTGTCCAAACCAGACACCTCACCACCTGGTCTCTGCTGTAACCTCATTCTTTCCTCTTGAGCTGAGGCCATTGAATTTTTCAAGGCAAGTGCTAGTTGTTCTTCTTCATCCAACAGATATACATTTTCATCATGTATATTTTGCATCCTATCACTGCTCAAGCTAAGAAAAGCTAGAACAGACTTCATCTTTTGTTGGACAACCTCCTCCAAGGTTGCTTTCAGGGATGCATCAAGTTGAGTTTTAAGGAGCTCAGTGAGGTTGGCCACTGCACCTTCAGCAATGTTGGCCATCACCTCTTGAGAAAATTTTTCAGAGGCAGCTTTCACCATTGCTAGCCTTTGTTCTTCTGCTCTTTTCTTTTATAGGGCAGTCTTCTTTCCAAGAGCTTGCTTGACAGTCAGTCTGAGAGCCTTGACATTGGCATTATGGTTGTCGCTCAGCAGCTTTTGTTCCTTCTTGACCTCTTCTGAGATGGATTCCATGGTGGATTTGGCTTTTTGCACTTCAGTGGAAATGGTTTGGAGACCAGTTTCCACTCCACTTATCCTTACTTCCAATGTAGGGAGTACTACATCTTCAGAGCCAGTTAATCTCATCTCCACAGATGCTAGAGTTCTTCCTTGCTCATTCAGTGCTCCTGAAGTTTCAGCATGAGCAGATTGGACTTGATGAGCCAAGGAGTCCAATTTCTCTGATTGCATTCCAAGTAAGGCTTGTGCTGAGCCTGTATCTACTTGGATAGGGGCATCTGTCAAGAACTCATCTGCAAAGATTTGGTTAAGGGAAATACCTGCAATGTTAGATAAATCAAACAAGTTAGGAAATAAACACTCATCACCCTCAATTTCTTTTTTATAAGACTCTGATGCATCAGCAGCCTTCTTCTCATTTTCAACTCTTTCTTTTCTCCCTTCATTTAAGATGTTCTCACCCAAGGAATCAGGCCTCCTTACATCAAGGGATTCTTGAAGTTCAGATTTGACTTCAAGAATAACCTGTCCTTCCTCACTTATTCCACCCTCATATGGTGGTACACTCACAATCTTAGTTATGACTACCTCTCTTTCATCCATAACTCCCTCTGGTTTTTCAAATCTATTTTCCTTTTCAACTCCTTCTCCTAAACCTGCAACATCTTCACCTTCAACAAGGTTCAAAGATGGCAGTTGTGAGGAGATCACAGTGCTTATTTCAGTAGCCACTGAGTCATCCTGAATGATTAAGGGCTGATCAGTGTCCAACTCTCCTAACACTGAATAGGCCTTAACCAAACCAGCCTCTAGCATAGGAACCTCAACATCTTTAGGCTGTGCCTTGGGTTCAGAAGAACCTTCATTGGCAGATGTGTCTTTGGTTGTGTTACCACCCTTGGTCAACACCTCTGATGATACAGAGCCTTTCCTATGATAGGTTCTAGGAGGGTTTGAAAGTCTGTCTGCTACAGAAGACTTGGGTTGATAGGGTTTAGGGAGGTTGGCTTGAGGGGTCTCAGGAGGGTTGGGGTTTGAAGGGTGTGAGGGATCATCAGGGGAATCATCATCATTTGAGCTGCTATCAGGGTGTTTGATGCCCTTAGCTTTTCTCTCTTTCTCCTCAATGATCTTCTCATCTACCAACTTTGCAAAAACTTTCTCATCAGTGAGGAATCTTATTTTCATCACACCAGCAAAGTGTAGCAATCTGCTCTCCTCTACTTGCCACCAGTTTGCACCCTTATCTTGAATGACTTGTGATATCTCCATTAAAGTTTTGTCTTTTACATCCACAAGCATCCTCAAATCATGAAATGTTTTCTGAATTCTTGGAAATTCAGCAAGTTTTGGATACAAACTGTCCACAGTGGCCTTGGCTCCACCTCTGAGCATACTTTCATAAGTATACTCCTCCTCATCCTCATTTGATGGAGAACTTTGGGCTATAGGGGAGTGGGCTGTGGTTTCAACAAATGCAGCTTTAGGCAAGTTAAATTCAGGAGGGTTGGCTTCAGAAGGGTTAGGCTCAAATGAAGGTACTTCAGTTGCTTTAGAGAGCAATGAATCTGAAGGGGCTTTGCTCAAGGGGGTTGGTTCAAAGAGTGCAGCTTCTAAGAGCTTTGAGTAGTTGAGCATGGATGAGTCAAGGGGAGATTGCAGTCTTGTCTCATCTACTGCTATATCTGCTAGCACATCTATCCCACTTCTTTGCACATTCCCTTCTGGAGAGTATCTCTTGGTGAGATTTACCGGGGTGATGGGTTGGTTGGGAGGTGTAATATGGGTTTCAGGGGAATTGGGTTCAGGATTCTGAATTTCATGGATGTTGGCCTCTATAGGTTGACCTTCAGGGACCTTGGATTCTGGAGTTCCAGAGCCAGATGAGTTGGTCCTTGACTTGTATTTGGTCCTGCTTTCAGCACTGCTTTCTCTTAGAGCCAATTGGAGAGACCTTTCTTCCTGAAGTTCCAACACTTTATCAGTAGGCTTGGCCCTTCTCTTGCTGGCCCTACTGCTCCCACTGCCTTCACCATCCTTTTCAGGGATAACTTCCCTGATCCTCTTATCTCCTCTAGACTTTTGTCTAGTCTCATTGTACTTCTGCCTTAATTCTTCTGAATGATCAGAGGGCACACTTACTCCCTCTTCAGCAACTTCTTCAATCTCAGTTGAAGCTCCAGAATTCTCCTCTGAGGGGATTTGAGACATCTTCCTTGTCTTCACCACTCTGGCCTTTGTCCTCTTTTTCAATTTTAGCTTTTCCTCAACCTTTTCTTCAGCAGGTTTGGCCATAAGCATCCTCCTTTGCTCAGTTTTCTTGCTGAGCTTCCTAAACAGAATCTTTTGGGCTGGGAGGGGTTTTGCAAAGGTTTGCATTTGAGAGTAATGAGAAAACCTTTCAATCAACAAGCTTGCCCTGGTGCAATACTTGAGTTTTCCTTCTAGCACAACCTTGTTGTGGGCTCTCACCTTAAACTTGGCCTTTTCCTTCATCATCTCAGACATGATGAAGGTCCTCCAATCAAATTTGATGCCTTTGTCACTAGCATCAATAACTGCAGCCATAATTCTGATTCTTGGATGGCTGACTTGCTCCAAACTTCCAGTATTGCTCATAAGACTCTTAGTGATTACCTCAAATAAATTGAGAAATTTTGGCTTGAGAGTCTTCTTGTTTTGTGTTGAAGAGATGGGGCCTGGAACCAAAAGTCATTCTTGTGCTATCTCATCTTCATGATCAGCACCATAAAGTTCAGGATTCCTTCCCTCAGAAGGCAATCCAAAAGCTCCTTCAAGATCTTCTGAAGAGAATTTCACTCTATGAAATTTCTCTTCCTCCTCTCCCTCTGCTACATAGGAAAGCCTTGTAGAGATTTCACCATCTTCAGGCTTACCTCTCCACTTGAGAAAGGCAAAGAACTCAGCCATGTAGCTTTCCAAGCAAGAACTTGGTCTTTCCTCCATAAACTTTTGCAATCCAGCTCTCCTCAACCATCTCAGGGTTGGTGTAATCTCAGGATCCTCACTTTCAAAAGATACTATGGGCTCAAAGTGAAGACTGTTTTTGTTGCTCAAGTATCCAAAATCAAGGTCTAGAGCCTTGTTGGAGAAATCAATGATCATCTCTGGTCTAACTTTGGGAGCCATTGAAGGTTTACAGAAGAAAAATTTGACAGAGATTGAGAGTGTTTGAAGAAAAATTTGAGCTAGGGTTTCGAATACTTGGGGAAGAAGTGTTTGTGGGGGTCTTAAGACTTGTGAATATTCTAAAAAGAATGTTTGTCAATGAGTTGATGAAGTCTTGATGCAATTCAAAGGTGAACAAAAATGGAAATCAAAATGGACGGCTAGGATTGTCTTCAGGGGAGTTGTCCAATTTTGATCCAATGGTCAAAAATCAATGTAACAGTGAAAAACTGTTTTGTTCAAAACGTGGGTGGAGTTTTAATGTTAGTTTAAGGCTGGGGGATTTTCGAGATAGATCATGTCCCAAAAAGTTTAATGCAGACAAGAGTTAAATCTTGGCATTTAATGCATGGAAAGTGACCTTTTGGGTGGGAGACAAATTAAATCCCAAAAAGGTGATATATGTAATTGGAATGGGACATATTTCGAAATAGGCAATGATTACCCAAAATAGGTGCTTATCAGACCAAAATTTGGTTTGATATCTAGGACAACTTATCTGACCCTACTAGGACAAGTGTCCTAAAAAGATGTGGACAACTGTCCTGAAATTCAATGGACATGTGTCTTGAATCATTTAGGTCATCTTTCTGAATTTCAGCAGACTTGACCAATTCTGCTGATCTTTGAAATTTGTTCCCCCTTAAGGAATGAACTCCTTTGGACTCAATTGTCCATTTTCCCTGGATCAAGTAAACCCAACTATGCTGATAATTCCAGAAATCTTGCTTCTGCAAGTGGCTTTGTCAATATATCAACTTTTTGATGGTCTGTGTGGATCTTTACTAACTTGATATCTTTTTTCTCCACATGATCTCTAGTGAAGTGATGTTTGATATCCACATGTTTGCATCTCGTGAGCAATACAGGATTTTGTGATATTGCAATTGCACTGTTGTTATCACAAAATATTGGCACTTCAGTAGAGTTGACTTTGTAGTCTCTGAGTTGTTGTCTCAGCCAAAGGATTTGAGCACAACAACTTCCAGCAGCAACATATTCAGCTTTAGTGGTGGAGGTAGCCACTGTGTCTTGCTTCTTGGAAAACCAAGATATGAGTTTGTTGCCTAAGAATTGACAAGTTCCTGAAGTGGATTTTCTGTCAATTCTGCATCCTCCATAGTCAGCATCTGAGTAGCCAGTTAACTCAATATTGTCATTAGCAGGGTACCAAAGGCCTAGATTTTCAGTGCCTTTGAGATACCTTAAGATCCTTTTTGCAGCCTCAAGGTGACTTTTCTTAGGATTTGCTTGAAACCTTGCACAAACAACTACTGCAAAGGTGATGTCAGGCCTGCTGGCAGTGAGATAGAGGAGTGAACCAATTATTCCTCTATACTCAGTGGAGTTGATTGAAACACCACTCTCATCAGGATCCATCTTCCAATTTGTGTTCATTGGGATCCTTACTGGCTTGCTTGATGTACACCCAAACTTCTTGATCATTTCTCTGGTGTACTTGGTTTGGTTGATGAAGATTCCTTCTTTTGATTGTTTGACTTGTAGACCCAAAAAGAAGTTCATCAACCCCATCATGGACATCTCAAACTTGCTTTGCATGAGCTTTGAGAACTTTTAACACAGCTTCTCATTAGGGGATCCAAAAATTATGTCATCTACATAAATTTGGACAAGCAAGATGTCCTCTCCTTCAGAGATTCTGAAGAGAGTTCTGTCCACAGTTCCCTTGGTGAAACCATGATCCAAGAGGAATTGTGACAGTGTGTCATACCAAGCCCTAGGGGCTTGCTTGAGTCCATATAGAGCTTTCTTCAGTCTGTATACTTGGTTTCCAACCCCAAAACCTGGTGGTTGCTCCACATAGACTTCTTATTTCAAGACTCCATTGAGAAAGGCACTCTTGACATCCATTTGGTATACTTTGAACCTCTTGTGGGCTGCATAGGCTAGAAAGAGCCTTATTGCTTCTAGCCTTGCCACAGGTGCAAAGGTCTCATCATAGTCAATGCCTTCATGCTGGCAGTAACCTTTTACCACTAGTCTTGCTTTGTTTCTGACAATCACATCATTCTCATTCTTTTTGTTCTTGAACACCCACTTGGTTCCAATAACATCTTGATGTGAAGGTCTATCCACTGTTGGGAAATTAATCCCAATACCCAATAATAGTCCCCCAACTCTTGTGGTCCCCAACTCCTTTGTGAGAAATTATTATGGGACCACATTCCCCATCTCCTTTGTGGGGAATTATTGGCACTTGTGGGTTATGGACCATCACGCTAGGAATCCTTTGAGACTCCCGGGAATCTTTTGAGATGCCCTAGGGATCTTTTGAGACTCTCGGGAATCCTTTAAGACTCCTTTAAAATTACCCGGATCTATTTGGGACGTAATTTAAATATGAATTATCATAAATCTAATTTCATAATTTAAACAAATTAAATCAACTAATTTATGTAATGAATGTACGGTAAAATAATTAAATCCCTAAACATGCGGAACTAAGGGATTACGTGTTTACCTTTAAATTGGAGAGATATCGTTGAGAAGAGTAACAACTTCAACCCAATTGCCTTCTCAAGTATTCCCTAAGTCCTAGTCCGTTGACCCGGTGGGAGATCTCACGAACTATTAACTCTCAAGGAAGAATTAATTTTCTCTTGTTGCACAAACTGTAATTTCGAAAATTACAGATCTTTTTTTTTTTTCTTAGTCTCAAGAGTACCAATTTTTTTCTTCTCCTTTTATAAGAGAGAATCTATGTTTCTTCTCTTACAAGAAAGAAAAATTGACCGGTCAATTTATCTTGGAATAATATAGAAATAATTTCTTATTTCCATATATCTTTTTCCATAAATATCTCTCTCTAATTTCTTGCAACAAAATTAATCCTTATCTTTTAATTACCTTAATTAATAGACTTTTATTGGGCTACTTGAGGGGCCTTTAGGAGAATTAGGATTGGACCTCCCAATGGGCCCAAAAATCAATATTGAGCCACAACATTTTTCCAGCCCATTAATATTAATTCATTCCACTATAGAATTAATATTGCACTATCCATCCTAACCCATATTACGAAATATGGCTCCCGGTTATTATTTCCCGTGTTTAAGATTCAATGTCCATCAATTAATTTAAGCTATTGAATGCTTTAATTAATTAATATCTTTTATTCCTCGGAGTAAGGACAGCTCAACATTATTATCATACCGGAAATAAATTCCACTGATCAGATTTGATATGATAAACCTTCTGAGCCCACCAAGGGGACATAATCAACTTGAAACTCCAAGACACGATTCTCTGTATTAATTTTGGCAATCTGTCCTGTAATTAATAATATTGCCCAAAATACAAAGTATTGAATCAAATTGATTCTTTACCCATAATAAATCAAAGCAATACTTCTTAACTACAGACAATCCCATTTAAGTGACAGAGATTAAGAAATCAACAACCACTGAGGTCTAATTCTTCATTCCTTAAGTCAGTCTAGAAGAATTACCTCTCTGTAGGTCCTATTCAGCACATCATAATGCACTAGTGTAATCTCTTGGTCAAGATAAACCAATCCGAGCCTTACACCTCAAGTTCTACCAATGGATTGTTCAATTCCATCTAAGTTGTGAATCAATTGTACTTATATACAAGGAACTTATAATGTGATCTTCTGTGATCTTCTACACATCACATTGTCTACAATGTAAAATACATCTGAACGTTTATGCAATAAATAATTAACATTCATTATATTTAAAGCAACCAGTGATAAAAATATTATTCTCATTTATAAATGCAAGAATCAGTTTGTATACATAAGTAGCACTAAAAGCATACTTGCCAGTATAACCCTAACAATCTCCCACTTATACTCAAAGTCTGCTTTTAAGTATACTACAGCACGTCCATGTTCTACATGTCCTATTAAATTCTCCCACTTATACTCAATGCAGATTGGCAACGCACTTGACCCCCATTCCTTCCACATGTCTCTCGAATGTACTCTGAGGCAGACCCTTTGTGAAAGGATTAGCTAGGTTGTCTTCCGATGCGATCTTTGCCATCACTATGTCTCCTCTCTTAACGATTTCTCGTATAAGATGGTATTTTCTTTCAATGTCTTTGCTTGCTTTGTGGGCTCTTGGTTCCCTTGAATTTGCAACTGCTCCAGCATTATCGCAATAAATAGTGATACTGCTGGGCAAATTCGGAATCACATCCAAGTCCACTAAGAAGTTCTTAAGCCAAACCGCTTCTTTCGCTGCTTCACAAGTAGCTACATATTCGGCTTCCATGGTAGAATCAGCGATGCATTTCTGCTTCACACTTCTCCATGTCATGGCTCCACCCCCCAAACAAAACACACTACCCGAGGTAGATTTTCTAGAATCCATGTCTGATTGGAAATCTGAGTCCGTATAACCTACAGGGAACAGACTGTCTGACTGATAAACTAACATTCTATCTCGAGTTCTTTTTAGATACTTGAGAATGTTTTTAACTGCAGTCCAATGTTCTTTCCCTGGGTTACTTTGATATCTTGCTACCATGCCTACAGCAAAACAAATATCCGGTCTCGTGCACAGCATTGCATACATGAGGCTTCCAACTACCGACGCATATGGAATGTTTCTCATCTCATCCATCTCCTTTTGTGTCTTAGGAAACATCTCTTTAGATAGATGAATTCCATGTCTGAAAGGAACAAATCCTTTCTTGGAATTTTGCATGCTGAATCGTTTCAAAATAGTGTCTATGTATGAGGTTTGGGATAAGCATATCATCCTTTTCTGGCGATCTCGAGTAATCTTAATCCCAAGGATGTGACCAGCTTCTCCTAAATCCTTCATATCAAACTGTTTTGACAACCATACCCTCATGTCTGTCAACACCTTTTTATTGTTTCCAATAAGAAGAATGTCGTCTACGTATAATACTAAGAATACCAAGGCAGTTTCGATACACTTCTTATAGACACAACTCTCAAACTCATTTTGATCAAATCCATAGGATTGTATCACCTGATCAAAACATTGATTCCAAGCTCGCGATGCTTGCTTAAGTCCATATATTGACCTTTTAAGCTTGCATACAAGATTCTCTTGGCCTTTTTCAATGAAGCCTTCGGGTTGGCGCATGTAGATTTCTTGTTCAAGACTTCCATTTAGGAAAGCTGTCTTGACATCCATTTGCCAGATCTCAAAGTCTAGGTGAGCTGCAATCGACAAGAGAATACGGATAGACTTAAGCATAGCTACAGGCGAAAAGGTCTCCTCATAATCGATTCCCTCTTTTTGAGTATATCTTTTTGCCACTAGTTTAGCTTTGAAGGTTTCAACCTTCCCATCTGATCCTCTTTTTCTCTTGTAGACCCACTTGCATCCAATAGGCTTTATGCCTTTGGGTGGTTCCACAAGCTCCCACACTTTGTTATGATCCATAGACCCCATTTCTGCTTCCATTGCAGTTTGCCAAGAATCTGCATCCTTATCTTGGATTGCCTCATCGTACGTCCAGGGGTCAGATTCATCCTCTCCAGGGACCAAGTCCGAAGACTCTCCCACGAACATGAATCGCTCAGGTTGTCTCACAACCCTCCCACTACGACGAGGTTCCGGTTGTGTTTGTGTATCTCTTGGTACATCTACTTGTACACTTGGTATAGGAGTTGGCCCTCTTAATTCTTTTAAGGTAATCTCACTCTTGGGCTTTCTATTACTCATATAGTTTTCTTCCAAGAATCTAGAATGTGTGCTTATCACAATTCGCTGATCCTTTGGACTATAGAATAAACCCCATTTCGTTCCTCTAGGATATCCTACAAACAGCCTTAATTCTGAACGAGGGTCTAACTTTCCAGCTTCCTTGTCCAACACGTATGCAGGACACCCCCAAATTCTTATGTGTTTTAGATTAGGCTTTCGCCCGGTCCACAATTCAGTAGGGGTTTTAGGAACTGATTTGGAAGGTACCAAATTCAGAATGTAAGTCGCTGTTTCCAAGGCATAACCCCAAAACGACTTAGGTAAATCTGAATAACTCATCATAGATCTGACCATCTCTAAAAGAGTTCGATTTCTTCGCTCTGCAACCCCATTTTGTTGGGGGGTTCTGGGTGCAGTTAATTGGGATACAATCCCTTCACCTGATAAGTAGCCCAAAAATTCATTGCTGAGGTATTCGCCTCCACGATCTGATCGTAGAAACTTGATACTCTTTTCCCTATGCTTTTCTGCTTCAGCCTTAAACTCTTTGAATTTATCAAAGGTCTCAGACTTATGCCGCATTAGATAGATGTATCCATATCTTGAGTAATCATCGATAAAAGTAACGAAATACTCAAAACGACCTTTTGCTTGAATTGACATTGGTCCACATACATCAGTATGAACGAGTTCCAATACTTCACTAGCTATATTCCCCTTTGCCCCAAAAGCTCTTTTGGTCATTTTACCCTCTAAACATGATTCACAGGTTGGAAACGGCTCAACCTGGAGTGATTCCAACAAGCCGTCATTCACCAACCTTTGAATCCTTCTTAGATTAATATGACCAAGTCTAAAATGCCACAGAAGTGTTTCGTTCATGTCTGAAGAATGCTTTCTTTTCTTAGAAATAGTCGATGTGTTATATGATTCATTTTGCGTGGAATGTGCACAATTAATAGTATAAAGATTATTCACCAATGCTCCCGAACAGATAATCTCGTCATTACGACAAATAACGACATTCTTACTAAAAGAAACTGAATATCCATCCAAAAATAGTTTAGAAACTGAAATCAAATTCTTTCTAAGACTCGGAACATAAAGAACGTCTTTTAAAACTAAAATTTTATCACTAAAAGATAGTTGCACATCTCCCACTGCAACAGCCGCCACTTTCGTAGCATTGCCCATGGTGATGATGATCTCACTCCCACTAAGTTGTCGGGTTAGCTTGAACCCCTGAAAATTGAAACAAACATGATCAGTGGCTCCCGTATCCACCACCCACGAATGGGAAGAATACACCGCTAAACAAGTTTCAATTACTAGTGCGTGAGAATTACCTTGCTTACCAGCCTTCTTAGGCTTGGTACAGGCTGACTTCCAATGTCCTTTCAGACCGCAACTAAAGCACTTTCCCTTAGTGGTCTTTTTCTTGACACCTCCCTCAATTGGTATCTTTTCCTTATTATTAGCTTGTTTCTGGCCATTTGCCTTCTTCTTCTTCTTTCCACCTTTCGGTGCAGAATTAGAAGATGAACCGTTTGCCAACATAGCCGTATGCTCGTTCCTTGGTCCCATTAACATCTCAGCCGAAACCAAAGCTTGCAAGAGCTGAGCCAACGTATACTCTTGATTATTCATCGTATAGTTCAGTTGGAACTGCTCAAAACTTTTCGGTAGAGAATGGATTACGAAATCGATCTGCGTTTCCGCATCGAATTCAGCACCAAGAATCTCAAGTTTGTTAAGGAAACCCATCATCTTAAGAACGTGATCCCTCACGGGCGTTCCCTCGACCATTTTCTGTGATAACATATCTCGCATGGTCATTTGTCTAGCCGTACGATTCTGATGAGCAAAAAGTTCCTTAAGGTTCATCATAATAGCTGAAGCGGATTCCATGTTCTGGTGTTGGTGTTGCAACACATCTGACATTGAAGCCTAAGATGGTACACCTAGCCATTTCATCGGATCTCATCCACTCCTTATGATATTCCTTATCTTCTTGGTTCGTCTCATCCGTAGGGGAAGGGGGTTTAGGTTCATCAAGTACCCACTTATGCTGTTGTGCAGTCAAGACTATAAATAAATGTCTTTTCCAATCCACATAATTCTCTCCTTCCAATTTATTTTCTTTAAGTATACTAAACAGTGGGTTAAAAGGAGACGACATGCGGAACTGAGAATAAAATATACAATTTGTATTAATATCCTATTAACACAAAAATTATCACATAATTTGATCACATGTACTATATCAAAAACCTCAAAAAACGATATAAACATGCATCAGCCAACATCTTAAAACCAATTTAAGCAAGTCACGATGAGTGTGAACGTTTACTCAAATACATTTAAGCAGGTTACAAACAAAGCAGTTACAAACCTTTAATTCAAAATTAATAGTTGGCTTTAACCTGGCCATATAAAATTGATAGGGACTCCGATGGGGAGTTAATATATCAATTTTATACCTAAGTAATAACCATAATTAAATATAGGACTATTATTTCGTTTTGAATAAGTCACTCGATGGGAGGGTCATACCGCCACTAGTAATAATCCACAATCATCCTTAAAGGAATTTATTCATGTGAACTTATCTTTTGCCCTATCCGATAGGGAGAGAGGCGCTTGCCAATGCGTAGCCAAAAGACTTCACAAATAAATAAATTATGGAGGCCATTTAATCAATTTATTATCTTAAATAAATTTAATTAAAAAAACATACTTAGTAATTTTTAAACTTGAGGTTTTTCACGAATCCTCATGCAAAATTAACAAATAATCATAGCATAATAACAAAACAAAATTAAACACAAATTAGGCAAACACGTCCAATTATCATGGTTTAATTTTCTCGTTTTGAAGAAACAAGAAATTCGTACTCCCACGGCCGCAACAAAAAAAAAAAATCACGCCACGCCCACAACCGGCCCGTGTGGCTTGGTCGTCCGGGTGCGCCTCCGATTCTTTAATCCGTCCAACGGTCTTCGTCTTTGATCCGTTACAATTTATTTACAAAAAAATAAATCTAACATCTAGACTAGTCTATTACAAATTAAATAATCTAATCTACCCGTGGATTTTCTCACGGGAAAAATAAATCTGACCGAATCAGATTAAAACCCACATTCAAACAACATAAATTAAAACATACATTAAAACCATGATAATTGGATACCTACAAAAAAATATCTAACAATTCTACCATCCAAATATCAATTTAATGTAAATAGATTTAAATTCTAATTTAAATTACAGAGCCCAAAACCTGGGCTCTGATACCATCTGTTGGGAAATTAATCTCAATACCCAATTATAGTCCCCCAACAATGTGGTCCCCAACTCTTGTGGTCCCCAACTCCTTTGTGGGAAATTATTATGGGACCACATTCCCCATCTCCTTTGTGGGGAATTATTGGCACTTGTGGGTTATGGACCATCACGCTAGGAATCCTTTGAGACTCCGAGGAATCTTTTGAGATGCCCTAGAGATCTTTTGAGACTCTCGGGAATCCTTTAAGACTCCTTTAAAATTACCCGAATCTATTTGGGACGTAATTTAAATATGAATTATCATAAATCTAATTTCATAATTTAAACAAATTAAATCAACTAATTTATGTAATGAATGTACGGTAAAATAATTAAATCCCTAAACATGCGGAACTAAGGGATTACGTGTTTACCTTTAAATCGGAGAGATATCGTTGAGAAGAGTAACAACTTCAACCCAATTACCTTCTCAAGTATTCCCTAAGTGCTAGTCCGTTGACCCGGTGGGAGATCTCACGAACTATTAACTCTCAAGGAAGAATTAATTTTCTCTTGTTGCACAAACTATAATTTCGAAAATTACAGATTCTTTTTTTTTTCTTAGTCTCAAGAGTACCAATTTTTTTCTTCTCCTTTTATAAGAGAGAATATATGTTTCTTCTCTTACAAGAAACAAAAATTGACCGGTCAATTTATCTTGGAATAATATAGAAATAATTTCTTATTTCCATATATCTTTTTCCATAAATATCTCTCTCTAATTTCTTGCAACAAAATTAATCCTTATCTTTTAATTACCTTAATTAATAGACTTTTATTGGGCTACTTGAGTGGCCTTTAGGAGAATTAGGATTGGACCTCCCAATGGGCCCAAAAATCAATATTGAGCCACAACATTTTTCCAGCCCATTAATATTAATTCATTCCACTATAGAATTAATATTGCACAATCCATCCTAACCCATATTACGAAATATGGCTCCCGGTTATTATTTCCCGTGTTTAAGATTCAATGTCCATCAATTAATTTAAGCTACTGAATGCTTTAATTAATTAATATCTTTTATTCCTCGGAGTAAGGACAGCTCAACATTATTATCATACCGGAAATAAATTCCACTGATCAGATTTGATATGATAAACCTTCTGAGCCCACCAAGGGGACATAATCAACTTGAAACTCCAAGACACGATTCTTTGTATTAATTTTGGCAATCTGTCCCGTAATTAATAATATTGCCCAAAATACAAAGTATTGAATCAAATTGATTCTTTACCCATAATAAATCAAAGAAATACTTCTTAACTACAGACAATCCCATTTAAGTGACAGAGATTAAGAAATCAACAACCACTGAGGTCTAATTCTTCATTCCTTAAGTCAGTCTAGAAGAATTACCTCTCTGTAGGTCCTATTCAGCACATCATAATGCACTAGTGTAATCTCTTGGTCAAGATAAACCAATCCGAGCCTTACACCTCAAGTTCTACCAATGGATTGTTCAATTCCATCTAAGTTGTGAATCAATTGTACTTATATACAAGGAACTGACAATGTGATCTTCTACACACCACATTGTCTACAATGTAAAATACATCTGAACGTTTATGCAATAAATAATTAACATTCATTATATTTAAAGCAACCAGTGATAAAAATATTATTCTCATTTATAAGTGCAAGAATCAGTTTGTATACATAAGTAGCACTAAAAGCATGCTTGCCAGTATAACCCTAACATCCACCAGCTCCCATACTTCATTTCTGGTGAATTGATTGAGTTCTTCCTGCATTGCTGTGATCCAGTTTGCATCCTGAAGTGCTTCATCAATGTCTTTTGGTTCCTGTTCTGACAAGAAACAACAGAACATAGCACTCTCACCATGAAAACTTCTGGTTTTGACTCCTATACTTGGGTCACCAAGTATCAGATCAGTAGGATGGTCATACAACCAAGTCCTTCTTTTTCTGATCCCTTCAGTAGAGTTGTCCTCTACTAAGGTTGAGTCACCAGTGTTATAGAATTCGGGATAATTGAATGCAGGATCTAATTCAGGATCATAATCAGGGGTGTTGTCCTCAATATCAGGGACATTGGTATTTTCAACATTTTGAGTTCCCCCTTGATTATTTGACTCATTAACTACCTCAGCAGGAACTGCTTCTTCATTGGTAGTTGTTACCTGGATGTGAACTGGGATTGGGTCATTCAGTTCACCATTTCCATCAGTAGGGTTTGTCTCAGGAAGGTTGCCTTCAGGGTTGTTGTCCAATGTGAGTGTTTCAGGTAGGTTGGCTTGGACAACATCTATGAATTCGGTGTCTTTGTCTTTTAGGCTCAGTCTGGTTGTCCTCTGTGTGATTTCTTCAGGTTCCAAGTTTTCATTCCTGGACTCATGAATAGATTCATCAAACACAACATGAGGTGTTTCTTCCACAATAAGAGTTTTCTTGTTGTAGACTCTAAAAGCTCTACTGACTTGAGAATATCCAAGGAATACTCCCTCATCAGCTTTGCTGTCAAAGGCTTTCAACTGTTTTTTCCCATTATTGTGAATGAAACACTTACAACCAAAGATATGAAAGTATGACACTTTAGGCATTCTTCCTTTCCAGAGTTCATAAGGGGTTTTGCCTTGCCCCTTAGTAATCAAGCATCTATTTTGAGTATGGCATGCAGTGTTTATAGCTTCAGCCCAAAACCTCTTAGGTAAATTTGAATCAGCAATTAAGGTTCTAGCAGCTTCTTTTAAGGTTCTATTCCTTCTTTCTGCAACTCCATTTTGCTGAGGAGTTTTAGCTGCTGAGGTTTCATGAGCTATTCCATTAGATGTGCAATACTCATTGATGTATGAATTTATGAACTCAGTGCCTTTATCAGATCTTATCCTGATAATGCTAAGGCTTTTCTCATTTGACAGTCTCTTGAGAAGTTCAGGTAGTTTGACTTGTGTTTCTTCTTATTAAGGAGAAATACTACCCATGTGAACCTAGAGAAGTCATCTACTACTACCAATGTGTATTTTCTACCATTTATGCTTGAAGGGGTGATTGGTCCAAAGAGATCCATATGTAGAAGTTCAAGTACCCTTTCAGTAGAGATGACTGGTTTACCTTTGAATGAGGCTTTAATCTGTTTTCCTTCTTGACATGGCTTACATACATGTTCTTTAATGAAAACCTCATTAGGCAGTCCTTTAACTTGTGCATTTCTAGCAAGTTTGTTCATTGATTTGAAGTTTAGATGGTTTAGCCTCTTATGCCATAACCAGCTTTGTTCACTAGTGCTCTTAGCAATGAAACATGTAGCATCAGTAGACTTGTCCCAGTCTGCAAAATACACATTTCCCTTCCTAGTTCCAGTTAATAGAATTTGTTGAGTTTTATCTTTAATTAAGCATTTTCAACTTGAGAACTCAACATTGAAATCTTTATCACAGAATTGACTGATACGTAGGAGATTATATTTGAGACCTGCTACATAAGATACATTGGTTACTTTGATGTTACCAATCATCAAAGTACCATAACCTTTTGTTGTTGCTTGTGAGCTGTCTCCAAAAGTGACATTTGGGCCTTCTTTCTCAATAAAATCAGTGAGGAGTTCCTTGTTTCCAGTCATGTGTCTTGAGCATCCACTGTCAAGGTACCATGCTGTCTTTTTGCTCATACTCCTCTTCTTGTGGCCCAGTGGTACCTGCAATAAGATAGGTTTAGGTACCCTTTGAGTTTTGGGTCCTGAGAGGTTAGCAGTACCTTTAGGAACCCAAACTTGCCTAATCACCCTGATTGATTCAAAGTGGCTAAGTTGTTTTCCTTGTGCATCAACATACACTGTCTTTCCCTTAAATGCCTTGGGGAAAGTATGTGTGAATGTGTTAACTCTGCAAGTTTCAGGGGAGTTGTCAATTCTCCTGAACTTATGAGTTCTTTGTGTAGCTTGATGAAATCTTTGAGGAAAGGCATTTTTATGACCATTACCCTTTGGCATGAAGGGTTTTGGTTGTCTCATTTTATTCTGCCTTTGAGGATAGTTGTCCTTAGGTCTATTCAACTGAGGCTTTCTCAGTAGAGTTGGCCTAGGCTGATTATACCTTGGATAACTCCTCTGAACATTGTTCAGGAGAGTTGCCCTTCCATTGGGTTTACTCTGCTGACCAACATTCCTCTTGTGTTCAGGGACTTTGGCCATTTCCTTAGGTTTAGGCATAGTCTCCTGAAGCACTTGAGTAGACATTTCATTCATTTTGCCCTTTATTCAGTGGCTGAATTATTTCATTTTCAGCTTGTTGTGCCACTGACTTAACAAAGATTTTCTTAGTGTTACTTGTTGAAGCAACACTAAGACAAGGTGAAGATTCAAATGGATCAAAACCTAATCCACTTCTTTGAGCCATAGGTCTTTGATAACTCTGAATTTCCTCTATTGCTGTAGAGGATTTGTTCAAAGCAGACATCTTTAATTTCAGGCTCTCTTCACTTGATTTAAGAATATCATATTCATGTGAGAGGTTTTCAAACTTGGCATTTAGAATTTTCAGTTCAAAATCTCTTCTTTTCTAAGAAAGTAGTTGATCATCAATCTCCTTTTGTTGGTCAACTATCCTGAGATTTGCTTCCTTAAGCTCTCTCAAGACTTGTTGATATAACTCAGTAGACTTGACATCAACAGCTACCTCAGAGTTTTTGGCAAGTTCAATTGCCAATCTTTCATTTTCTCTCACACAATTATCATGAAATTCTTGTAATTTAGTGAAATCTTCCATCAACTTCCCAAAGGAAAGTTTCAAGTTGACTTCACTAGTGTTTTGTGATAAGAATGGTGGTGAGCTGGAAGTGGAGGATACCTCATCATCCTCAATAGCCATGTTGCACACATCATCATCATCATCACTGTTTGAGAACAGTCCATCAGAAGAGTTGAAGCTTTCAGCACTATCAGATTCTTCACCAGCCATCATGGCTTTTCTATTGGTGAATTTTCTGTCTCTTTTAGCTTGTCTTTCTCTTCTTTCTTTAGAGCTCGGTTCAGGGCAGTCATACTGGAAGTGCCCTTTCTTCTTGCAATTATAGCATAGGTCTTCATCATCATCCTTCTTGGATTCATCTCTTCCTTTTGATGATGAGGGGTCAGCTCTACTGGACCTTCTCCTATCAGAGTACTTGTCCTTAGATCTTTTCTCTTCAGGCTTTTTGTCCTTGGCCTGATCTTCAGGGGAGTTGTATCTTCTCCTGAATTTGTTGTCTTGGTAGAATTTCTTGTATCTACCAAACCTTATGTTGAGCTTGTCAAACCTTCTAGCCATCAAGGCTAGTTCCTCCTTCATTTCAGTCTTTGAGACTGACTTTGATGATCTGGGAGTGGGTTGCATTTCAGGTTCAGCAACTTTGGCCTTGAATGCCACTCCCTTAGTAGGATTTGAAGGTTCCTCAACAGGCTTTCTTCTGTTGAGATCGAACTCATAAGCTTTGAGTTCTGAGAAGATTTGTTGCATGGGCATGGAGGAGAGATCTTTGGTATTTTGCATCATCACAGCATAGACATCCCACTTTTGAGTGAGACTTCTCAAGATCTTTAATCCAACTTCTCTCCTGGAGTACACCTTGCCCAGTGAGTTGATTTCATTTATCACATCAGTGAATCTACCAGCAAATTTGTCAATGGACTCATCGGCATCCATTGAGAATTGCTCAAACTTTTGCACAGCAACTTGGAGCTTGTTTTCCTTTATCTTTTCTGTACCCTCACACATTTCAGCAAGAGTATCCCAAATTTCTTTGGCAGTTGTGCAGTGGTAGACTCTTCCCATGATTGCATCTGGAATTGTTTGACAGAGGGTGTTCATTGCAAGATAATTCAAGTTATCTTTCCTCTTTTCATCAGCAGTGAAGTCATCTTCATCTTTGGGAATCAGTTCCCTTACATAAGCTCTTTGCTCATCTGTCACCCTGGGGTTAGTTTGAGTAAACACAAAGGGACCTCTTGTGATTACTCTCAAGGTATCAGTATGAAGGGAAGCAAGATGAGCTCTCATTTTAATTTTCCAGAAATCATAATTGTCTATTGAAAACATGGGCAGTTTATGATGTGAAATGTGGTTGACTGGATTTGTGGCCATGTTGTCCAATCCTTGAACAGCAGGTGGAGGAACAGCATTGTTGTTGGCCATATCTCAAGAATAAACAATTAGTCAACATGTGATAGATTTCAGATAGAGATCAACTCAGTGACCACACAAATATGTGAATTTTGAAAATCAAGATGGATTTTCAGAAGCAGTGGCCTTTGAACCCCTGCTCTGATACCACTTGTTGGTCCTGAAAGGAGTATATAACAAGTGTATGGGGGGGGGGAATACACTTGTATGCAATTCTTTTCAACTATGATCAAATCAGAGCTCAGCAAGGTTGTCTTGGACAACTCTGCTGAAGGTGATTAACTCTTCTAAGATAATCAAACTACTAAGTACTATTGAGTACTTAGTTGAATAACTATCTAGAGGAGTTATATGTGCGGAATAGTGGTTGGCCCTTTTAGTTTAAACTCTTTTATGTTCTGAAATCACTTAAGCAATATAGTCCAGTTTTCAGGGAACTTGTCCAATACAGTTTTGCACAGTCTTTGAATGTAAGTTCTTTTGTAAATCAGTTTTGTGTGCAGTGTTGAATGTATGATAGTGCTTGAAAGTAAATCAACACAAGAGTTTATAGTGGTTCAGAGACTCAAGCTCCTACATCCACTTTCCCTGATTTAACAGGATAATTCCTTCACTCTTGGAATTAACTTGTTTTATAGTGCCAAGGTGCACTTGATCAATAACACCACTCCTTGGTGAATTGATCCCTAGGATGTCTAGAGTCCTAGTACCCTCTTCTCAACTCAGAACTGAACTGTTCTTCTCTCAACAGTCAGCTCCTACCACTTCTATTACTACAACCTTCTCACTTTCTCACTTGAAAGGGGTAAAGGTTGAAGTAAGGTTCCAACTAATGAGATATCCTTTACAATGTAGATCAGTGTATAAGGATAGAATATCTCTCTAAGCTTTGTATGGATATACTTGTTAGGTTCAGCTTAGAAGAAGTGTATGAAGACTAAGATAGTCTTTGAAAGCTTGAATGTTCTATGAACTTCAGAATACTTGAGTAGTTGGATTTTGTTGAGGTCAGTTGGATGCTTTCAAATGGTCTTCACACTTCTGTATTTATAGACAAATTTGAGGATTTGCCCGTTGGAGAGGCAGCCTCAAATTGCTATAAATGTCTTCCTTTTGTTCTTTCAAACTGGAAGACAGTTTCTTGATAGTGACATGTCCTCATTTGGGTAATAAACGGCTTGAAGGACTTTGTCTTCATTCCGTAGCACTCTTCCCAATGTTTGACTTCTTGTTAAGACTTGGACATGGCTTCTGAAGTTTGTTCCAATGATAGGACAACATTCCTTATCAAATGGACAACTCTTCTTATCAGTATCAGCAGACTTTGCTTATCAGCATGGTTGGCTTGCTCTTCTTCAGATGACTTGGCTCTTTCCCTTTGCTTCACTTGGAAATGATCTCAGCATGATGTAATGAAGTCTTTTAGGGTGTAGTTGTCTTCTTCTCTTCATCATAGTTGACCTTCAAGCATTAGAACATTTGTTCTGGTCCAACTTTGCTGAGACAACTCTTCTGGACAACTCTCCTGATTAGCATACTTGGCCTTTGAGCTTCAGAGCTTTTGTTTTTGCACAGAGTCAACCTCTTTGGACAACTCTCCTGATCAGAGTATTTTAGTAAGCTTGTCCTTAGAGATAACCTTGTTCTTTACAACCTTGTTCTTGCAACCTTGTTCTTGCATAGAGATAACCTCTCTGGACAACTCTCCTGATCAGAACATTTGGTTTTCTATAGAGTATGCTTGGCCTTAGTGATTGTTCCAGAATTTGAGCCTTGAGGGGACTTGATCATGATAATCTTCAAAGCATAGGTTCCCCCTCACATTGTGCATCTAATCATCAAAGAGCTGTCTAACATATCAGCTTTTCATCTAGCCTTATGCTATGTGTTCTAACACTCTTAGAACACAATCAACTTGACTTAGGCATGTCTCAGGGGGTTTTGGTATTTAATCAAAACATATGTCATTTTATTCCCAACAGTTTTTCTTTTCTTCGTTATTGCTCTGATTTATTTTGAGTCTTACATAAGTCTTAGGTTGATCTAGTACATATTCATATATGATTCTCTGATTTAATCTTTGATTTTTTTTGTAAAAGTTATATGTTTTGTAAACAAGTGTACTGTTTATACTTGTTTTGGTTTTGAATAAGATTACTTTGATCTTATGGCACGGATCTTAGCAAAATTATTCTTGATCTCTTTTTGATTTGATCCAACGGTTACCACAGGTATTGTCTTGACTAGTATTTAGACTTGATGTTCAACTCACCTAAATACATAATACTGAGTATGTATAGAAATATATGTGCATCAGGTGTGTTGTAGTCGAAAGGTCAAATTCGGGGAGATTGTAGATGTTGTTAACTCTTAAATGCTTTAACATTATCAACAACATCTTAATTTGACCTTCCTTGATTTATTCTAAGTCTTTTCTGAAATGTTACATTAAATGTTGTACTAAATGCTCTCACATTCAGGCACGATTCCAGAAGGTTCTACAAGAGTCTGGAACATGGAAGAGTCCAGAATGTTGCACAACGTGATAGAAGAGTTTAGAGCATTGTAGAACGACCTGGAAGATGGCAGAAAGATCTAGATAGATCATGGAGGTTGAGGTCCTAAAAAATAGGATCTCATAATGGAAGGATCTAGAAGCTGTGTATTTCTCTATAAATACCGCAAAAGACTTTCATTTCAAAGTATGCACTACTCGAGTAACACCTTCTTGAGCGTTCAACCCTAGTTAGGAGTTATGGTCAGTAGTTGTATCGTTTAACGTACGCCGATGGATACCACACCTTCCAGTGTACTTAGTTCTAGTCTTGTATCGAGTGAGAGTGAATCATAGATCAGATTAGTTCTTTAGACAATGTTTTTTCATTTAAGTCTATTTACAGATTCAGGCACCTGCCTCAATCGTAGTTTCTGTTTGTGGAATGTTGAAGTAATTGCTGAGACATTTCACACGACATTTTTGTGTATAACTTAGGAACTAAGTTATTGTTTCGCCGTAAGGCTTAGCATAGGTTTTGTTATTAATAAAATCTATGTTAAAAATTATTCCATTGTGTTCGTATTGTGTTTTAGTGTTTTAGACTTCCGCTGTGTACTGTGTTTACTTTCTGTATTCTGTTAGAGTTAATGCTACACTAATTGTCACAACATTCAGTGTAACATTGTTCTGTTTTTTACTTAAACACTAGATACCATCCCCCACACACTTTCAACTACCTCTCTATCATCCACAACACCCTCTGGTTTTTCAACTATATTCTCCTTTTCAACTCCTTCAATTAAACCTGCATCAACTCCACCTTCAACAAGGTTCAGAGATGGCAGTTGTCGGGAGATCACAGTGCTTCTATCAGCAGCCACTGAGTCATCCTGAATGATCAAGGGCTGATCAGTGTCCAACTCTCCTGACACTGAATAGGCCTTAACCAAACTAGCCTCTAAAATAGGAACCTCAACATCTTTAGGTTGTGCCTTGGGTTCAGATGAACCTTCATTGGCAGATGTGTCCTTGGTTGTGTCACCAACCTTGGTCAACACCTCTGAGGATACAGAGCCTTTCCTAACATAGGTAACAAGAGGTTCTGAGAACCTGCTAGTTTCAGAAGGTTTGGGTTGGGGAGGTTCAAGGAGATTGGTCTGGGAGGGTTCAGAAGGGTTGTCTTGAGGAGGGTTTGAGGGATCATCATTTCCATCATCATTTGAACTGCTATCAGGGTGCCTTATTCCCATAGCAATTCTCTCCTTTTCTTCACCAATTTTTACTGCCACTAACTTGGCAAAAACTTCCTCATCAGTGAAGAATCTTGTCTTGAGTACACCAGCAAAGTGTAGCAATCTACTCTCGTCCACTTGCCACCAGTTAGCACCCTTATCTTGGATGACTTGAGAGATCTCCATTATTGTTTTGTCCTTGACATCTACTAGCATTCTCAAGTCATGGAACATCTTCTGAATTCTAGGAAATTCAGCAAGTTGTGGGTACAAGCTATCCACAATGGCTCTAGCTCCACCTCTGAGCATACTTTCATAAGTATACTCCTTCTCATTCTCATTGGATTGAGAACTTTGGGCTATAGGGGAGTTGGTTGTGGTTTCATTAAGTGCAGCTTCAGGCAAGTTAAGTTCAGGAGGGTTGGCTTCAGAAGGGTTGGGCTCAATTGAAGGTACCTCAGTTGCTTTTAAGAGCAATGATTCTGAGGGGACTTTGCTCAGGGGGGTTGGCTCATGAAGTGCATGTTCTAAAAGTTTGGAATAATTTAGCATGGATGAGTCAAGAGGAGACAGGAGCCTTGTCTCATCTACAACTAAGTCTGCAAGCACATCAATGCCACTTATTTGCACACTCCCTTCTGGAGAATATCTCTTAGTAAGATTGACAGGGGTGATAGGTTGGTTGGGAGGGGTAATATGGGTTTAAGGGGAGTTGGGGTCAGGATTTTGGGTTTCAGGGATGTTGGCTTCTAAGGGTTGGCCTTCAGGGATTTTGGACTCTGGGGTTCCAGAACCAGAAGAGTTGGTCCTGGACTTAGATTTTGTCCTGCTTTCAGCCCTGCTTTCCCTTAAAGCAATTTGAAGGGACCTTTCTTCCTGAAGTTCAAGCACCTTCTCAGTGGGCTTGGCTCTCCTCTTGCTAGCCCTGCTGCTTCCACTTCCTTCCTCATCCTTCTCAGGGACAACTTCCCTGGGCCTCTTATCACCTTTCTTTTTCTGTCTTGTCTCATTGTACTTTAGCCTCAACTCTTCTGAGTGGTCAGAAGGCACATTCACTCCCTCTTCTGCCACTTCATCAACTTCAATTGAAGCTCCTGAGGCTTCTTCTGATAGTACTTGAGACATTTTCTTGGTCTTAATAGCCCTGGCTTTAGTCCTCTTCTTCAACTTGGGCTTTTCTTCAACCTTTTCAGCAGGTTTGGCCATTAACAACCTCCTTTGCTCAGTCTTCTTGCTTAGCTTCCTGAACATCACTTTCTGAGCAGGGAGGGGTTTTGCAAAGGTTTGCATTTGAGAATAGTGGGAAAACTTCTCAATCAACAAGCTTGCCCTGGTGCAATACTTGAGCTTTCCCTCTAGAACCACCTTTTGAGTGTTCACTTTGAACTTAGCTTTCTCCTTCATCATCTCAGAAAGGATGAAGGTCCTCCAATCAAACTTGATGCCTTTGTCACTGGCATCAATCACTGCAGCCATGATTCTGATTCTTGGAGCACTTACTTGCTCTAAGCTGCCAGTGTTGCTCAAAATACTCTTTGCAACAACCTCAAACAAATTAAGGAACTTGGGCTTGAGGGTCCTTTTGTGTTGAGTAGATGAAATTGGTCCTGGAACAAGGAGCCAATCTTATGCTATTTCTTCCTCATGGCCATTGCCATAGAACTCAGGATTCCTCCCTTCAGAAGGCAATCCAAAAGCAGCATCTACATCTTCCTCAGAGAATTTCACTCTGTGAAATCTCTCTTCCTCTTCTTCTTCAGCCCTGTAGGAGAGCCTTGTGGTGACCTCACCATCTTCTGGCTTTCCTCTCCACTTCAAGAAAGCAAAGAACTCAGCTATGTATGTTTCCAAACAAGAATCATGCTTCTCTTGCATAAACTACTGTAGGCCTGCCCTTCTCAACCATCTCAAGGTTGGAGTAATTTCTAGATCTTTACTCTCAAAGGATAGAATAGGCTCAAAAATCAGATTGTTTGTGTGGCTTAGGTAGCCAAAATCAAGGTCCAAGTCCTTGTTGGTGAAATCAACAATCATCTCAGTTCTTACTTTGGGAGCCATTGAAGAATAGTGAAAGATTTTGAGAAGTGTTTGAGAGGGTAAGAAAAACTAGGGTTTCAAAGAGTTTGAATGCGTGGGAAGAATGAAGTGAGTATGGCTTCTTAAGACTTGTGAATATTCCAAAAGGAATGTATGTCAATGAGTAGGTGAAGTCTTAAGGCAATTCAACGGTTAACAAAAATGGAAATCCAAAATGGACGGCCAAGATGAAGTTCAGGGGAGTTGGCCAGTTTGATCCAATGGTCAAAAATCAATGGAACAGTGAGAACTGTTTTTATTCAAAACGTGGGTGGAGTTTTAATGTTTGTTTAAAGCTGGGGGGTTTTCAAGGTAGATCATGTCCCAAATGGTTTAATGCAAACAAGAGTTAAATTTTGGCATTTAATGCATTGAAAGTGACTTTTTGGGTAGGGGACAAATTAAATCCTTGAAAATGTGATATCTTGAAGAGGAATGAGGCAGATTTTGAAATAGGCAATGATTACCCAAAATAGGTGCTTATCAAACCTAGATTTGGTTTGATAGCCAAGACAACTTATCTGACCCTACATGGACAAGTGTTTTGGAAAGATGTGGACAACTGTCCTGAATTTCAATGGACAAGTGTCCTGACAAAATGAAGTCATCTCTTCTGAATTTCAGTAGACTTGACCAAGTCTGCTGAGGTTTGAATTTAGTTCCCCCTTGATCAATTAACTCCTTTTGACTTATTTGTCCAACTTCCCTGGGTCAAGAAGACCCAACTCTGCTCATAGTTCCAGAAACCTTGCCTCAGCAAGTGGTTTTGTCAATATATCAGCTTTTTGATGATCTGTGTGGATCTTTACCAACTTGATATCCTTCTTCTCCACATGGTCTCTAATGAAGTGATGCTTGATTTCCACATGCTTGCATCTGGTGTGCAATACAGGATTCTGTGATATTGCAATAGCACTGTTATTGTCACAGAATATAGGCACTTCAGTAGAGTTGACATTGTAATCTCTCAATTGTTGTCTCAACCAGAGAATCTGAGCACAACAACTTCCAGCAGCAACATATTCAGCTTCAGTGGTGGAGGTGGCCACAGTGTTCTGCTTCTTAGAGAACCAAGAAATGAGCTTGTTCCCTAAGAATTGACATGTCTCTGAGGTGGACTTTCTGTCAATTCTACATCCTCCATAATTAGCATCTGAGTAGCCAGTGAGCTCAATGTTGTCATCAACAGGGTACCAAAGTCCTAGATTCTCAGTGCCTTTGAGATACCTCAAGATCCTCTTAGCAGCTTCTAGATGACTCTTCTTAGGATTTGCTTGGAATCTTGAACAAACACCTACTGCAAAGGTGATGTCAGGTCTGCTTGCTGTGAGGTAGAGGAGTGAGCCAATGATTCCTCTATACTCAGTAGAGTTGGTTGGAACACCACTCTCATCAGGATCCATTTTCCAATTTGTGTTCATTGGGATCCTTACTGGCTTGCTGGTTGTACACCCAAATTTCTTAATCATTTCTCTGGTGTACTTGGCTTGGTTGATGAAGATTCCTTCCTTTGATTGCTTGACTTGTAAGCCCAAGAAGAAATTCATCAGACCCATCATGGACATCTCAAACTTGCTTTGCATGAGCTTGGAGAACTTTTCACACAACTTCTCATTGGGGGATCCAAATATGATGTCATCCACATATATTTGGACAAGCAAGATGTCCTCTCCTTCAGTGATTCTGAAGAGAGTTCTGTCCACAGTTCCTTTGGTAAAGCCATGATCCAAGAGGAATTGTGACAGAGTATCATACCAGGCTCTTGGAGCCTGCTTGAGTCCATATAGAGCTTTCTTTAGTCTATAGACTTGGTTTCCAACTTCAAAACCAGGTGGTTGCTCCACATAGACTTCTTCTTTCAAAACTCCATTCAAGAAGGCACTCTTGACATCCATTTGGTAAACTTTGAACCTCTTGTGGGCTTCATAGGCTAGGAAGAGCCTTATTGCCTCTAGCCTTGCCACAGGTGCAAAGGTCTCATCATAATCAATGCCTTCTGATTGGCAGTAGTCTTTTGCCACTAATCTGGCCTTGTTTCTGACAATCACATCATTCTCATTCTTGTTGTTCTTGAACACCCACTTGGTTCCAATAACATCTTGATGTGAAGGTCTATCCACCAGCTCCCAAACATCATTTCTGGTGAATTGGTTCAGCTCTTCCTGCATTGTTGTGATCCAGTTTGCATCTTGAAGTGTTTCATCAATGTCTTTTGGTTCCTGTTCTGATAGGAAACAACAAAACAAAGCACTTTCACCATGAAATCTTCTGGTTTTGACTCCTATACTTGGATCACCAAGTAGGATGGTCAGATAACCAAGTCTTCCTTTTTCTGATCCCTTCAGTAGATTTGTCCTCTACTAAAGTTGAGTCACCAGTGTTATAGAATTCAGGATAATTGAATGCAGGATCTAATTCAGGATCATATTCAGGGATGTTGTCCTCAATGTCAGGGACATTGGCATTTTCAACATTTATGGTTTCCCTTTGAATATTTGATCCATTAACTACCTCAGCAGAGCCTGCTTCTTCATTGGTAGTTGTTACCTGAGTGTGAACTGGGATTTGGGTCATTCAGTTCACCATTTCCTTTAGTGGAGCTTGCTTCAGGAATATTGCCTTCAGGATTGTTGTCCAGTGAAACAGTTTCAGGGAGATTGACTTGGACAACATCTATGAATTCAGTGTCCTTGTCTTTTAAGCTTAAACTGGTTGTTCTTTGTGTGATCTCTTCAGTGTCCAGGTTGTTATTCCTGATCTCAAAGATAGATTCATCAAATACAACATGAGGCGTCTCCTCCACAATTAGGGTTTTGCAGTTGTACACTCTGAAAGCTCTACTGATTTGGGAATATCCAAGAAATATCCCCTCATCAGCTTTGCTATCAAAAGCTTTCAACTGCTCTTTCCCATTGTTGTGAATGAAACACTTACAACCAAATATGTGAAAGTATGACACTTTAGGCAATATTCCTTTCCAGAGTTCATAAGGGGTTTTGCCTTGACCCTTAGTGATCAAACATCTGTTTTGAGTATAGCATGCAGTGTTTATAGCTTCAGCCCAAAACCTTTTAGGTAGATTAGAATCAGCAATTAAGGTTCTAGCAGCTTCTTTTAGAGTTCTATTCCTTCTTTCTGCAACTCCATTCTGCTGGGGAGTTCTAGCTGCTGAGGTTTCATGAGCTATTCCATTTAGTGTGCAATAGTCATTGATGTAAGAGTTAATGAACTCAGTGCCTTTATCAGATCTTATCTTGATTATGTTAAGGCTCTTTTCATTTGACAGTCTCTTTAGTAGTTCAGGGAGTTTGACTTGTGTTTCCTTGTTATTAAGGAGAAATACTACCCATGTGAACCTAGAGAAGTCATCTACTACAACCAATGTGTATTTTCTACCATTTATGCTTGAAGGGGTTATTGGTCCAAATAGGTCCATATGTAAAAGTTCAAGTACCCTTTCAGTAGAGATGACTGGTTTTCCCTTGAATGAGGCTTTAATCTGTTTTCCTTCTTAACATGGTTTACATACATGTTCTTTAATGAAAACCTCATTGGGTAGTCCTTTTACCAATGCATTCCTAGAAAGTTTGTTCATTGATTTAAAGTTCAGGTGGTTTAGCCTTTTATGCCATAACCAACTTTGTTCACTAGTGCTCTTAGCAATGAAGCATGCAGCATCTGTAGACTTGTCCCAGTCAGCAAAATACACATTTCCCTTTCTAGTGCCAGTCAGTAAAGTTTGTTGAGTCTCATCTTTAATTAAGCACTTTCCACTTGAGAACTCAACATTAAAACCTTTATCACAAAACTGACTTATGCTTAGCAAGTTGTATTTGAGACCAGCCACATAAGATACATTGGATACCTTGATATTACCAATTATCAAGGTACCATAACCTTTCGTTGTTGCTTGTGAGCTGTCTCCAAAGGTGACATTTGGGCCTTCTTTTTCAGTGAAATCAGTGAGGAGTTCTTTGTTTCCAGTCATGTGCCTTGAGCATCCACTGTCAAGATACCATGCTGACTTTTTGCTCATACTCCTCATCTTCTTTTGGCCCATAGGTACCTGCAATTAGCAAGTTTTAGGTAACCTTTGAATTTTGGGTCCTGAGAGGTTAGCTGTGCCTTTAGGAACCCAAACTTGCCTAATTACCTTGATTGATTCAAGGTGACTAAGTTGTTTTCCTTGTGCATCAACATACACTGTCTTTCCCTTGAATGCCTTTGGTAAAGTATGTGTGAAAGTGTTGACTCTGTAAGTTTCAGGAGAGTTGTCAAATCTCCTGAACTTATGAGTTCTTTGTGCAGCTTGAGGAAATCTTTGAGGGAAGGCATTCTTATGACCATTACCCTTTGGCATGAAGGGTTTTGGTTGTCTCATTTTATTTTGCCTTTGAGGATAGTTGTCCTTAGGTCTGTTCAGTTGAGGCTTCCTCAGCAGAGTTGGCCTAGGCTGATCATACCTTGGATAACTCCTCTGAACATTGTTCAGGAGAGTTGCCCTTCCACTGGGTCTACTCTGCTGACCAACATTCCTCTTATGTTCAGGAGCCTTGACCTTTTCCAAAGGTTTGGGCCTAGTCTCCCGAGGCACTTGAGTGGGCATTTCATTCATTTTGCCCTTCCCTTTGTTCAGTGGCTGAATTATTTCATTTTCAGCTTGTTGTGCCACTGATTTAACAAAGATTTTCTTAGTGTTACTTGTTGAAGCAACACTAAGACAAGGTGAAGATTCAAATGGATCAAAGCCTAATCCACTTCTTTGAGCCATAGGTCTTTGATAACTTTGAATTTCCTCTATTGCTCTAGAGGATTTGTTCAAAGCAGACATCTTTAATTTCAGGCTCTCTTCACTTGATTTTAGAATGTCATACTCATGTGAGAGGTTTTCAAAATTTGCTTGAAGAATTTTTAGTTCAAAGTCTTTTCTCTTCTGGGAGAGTAGTTGATCATCAATCTGTCTTTGTTGGTCAACTATCCTGAGATTTGCTTCCTCAAGCTCTCTCAGGACTTGTTGATACAACTCAGTAGATTTAATATCAACTACTGTCTCAGCAGGTTTTGAAAGCTCAATTGAAAGCCTTTCATTTTCTCTCACACAGTTGTCATGAAATTCTTGCAATCTAGTGAAATCTTCCATCAACTTCCCAAAGGAAAGTTTCAAGTTGACTTCACTAGTGTTCTGTGATAAAAATGATGGTGAGCTAGAAGTGGAAGATACCTCATTATCCTCAATGGCCATGTTACACACATCATCATCATCATCACTGTTTGAGAACAGTCCATCAGAAGAGTTGAAGCTTTCAGCACTGTCAGATTCATCACCAGCCATTATGGCTTTTCTGTTGGTGAACTTCTTATCTCTTTTGGCTTGCCTCTCTCTTCTTTCCTTAGAGCTGAGTTCAGGGCAGTCATACTGGAAGTGTCCTTTCTTCTTGCAGTTGTAGCATAGATCTTCATCATCATCCTTCTTGGATTCATCTCTTCTTTTGGATGATGAAGGTTCAGCTCTACTGGACCTTCTCCTATCAGAGTACTTGTCCTCTGATCTTTTCTCTTCAGGCTTTTTGTCCTCAGCCTGATCTTTAGGAGAGTTGTACCTTCTCCTGAATTTGTTGTCTTGGTAGAATTTCTTGTATCTACCAAACCTTGAGTTGAGTTTGTCAAACCTCCTTGCCATGAGAGCCATTTCTTCCTTCATTTCAGCCTTAGAGACTGACTTTGATGATCTTGGAGTGGGTTGCATTTCAGGTTCAACAGTTTTGGCTTTGAATGCTACTCATTTGACTGGTAAGGAAGACTCTTCTTCTGGCTTCCTTCTATTGAGGTCAAACTCACAGGCATTGAGTTTTGAGAAGATTTGTTGCATGGGCATGGTGGAGAGATCCTTGGTGTTTTGCATCATTACAGCATAGACATCCCACTTTTGAGTGAGACTTCTCAAGATTTTCAATCCAACTTCTCTCCTGGAGTACACCTTGCCCAAGGAGTTAATTTCATTCATCACATCAGTGAATCTACCAGCAAACTTGTTAATGGACTCATCTGCTTCCATTGAGAATTGCTCAAACTTCTGCACAGCAACTTGGAGCTTATTCTCCTTGATCTTTTCAGTACCCTCACACATTTCAGCAAGAGTATCCCAAATTTCTTTGGCTGTTGTGCAGTGGTAAACTCTTCCCATGATTGCATCTGGAATTGTTTGATAGAGAGTATTCATTGCAATATAATTCAAGTTATCTTTTATTTTCTCTTCAGCAGTGAAATCATCTTCATCTTTAGGGATCTCTTCCCTTATGTTGGCTCTTTGATCTTCAGTCATTCTGGGGTTGATTTGAGTGAACACATAGGGTTCTCTTGTAATCACTCTCAGCATGTCAGTATGAAGAGATGCAAGATGAGCTCTCATTCTGATTTCCAGAAGTCATAGTTCTCAATTGAGAACATGGGTAGCTTGTGATGAGATATATGGTTGACTGGATTGGTGGCCATATTGTTGATTCCTTGAACAGCATCATGAGGAACAACATTGTTGTTGGCCATGACTTAAGGATAGAGTGTTAGTCAAATAATAGGATTTCAGATAGATCAGTTCAGTGACCACACCAAATATGTAATTTTGAAAATCAAGATGGATTTTCAGAAGCAGTGGTCCTTGAACCCCTGCTCTGATACCACTTGTTGGTCCTGCAAGGAGTATATAACAAGTGTATGGGGGGGGGGATACACTTGTATGCAATTTCTTTTTCAAATAGATCAAACCAGAGATCAGCAATGTTGTCTTGGACAACTCTACTGAAGATGTATAACTTTTTAGAGATAACCAAGCTACTAAGTACTATCGAGTACTTAGTTGAATGACTATCTAAGTTAGTTATAAGTGCGTAATTAGTGGTTGGCCCTTTAGTTTAAACTCCTTTAAGTTCTGAAATCACTTTAATCAAACAGTCCAGTTTTCAGGGAACTTGTCCAATTCAGTTTTTGCACAGTTTATAGCATATGTCTTTGAAAGGTTCAGTTTTGTGTGCGGTGTTGAGTGTATTTAAAGTACTTGAAAGTAAATCAACACAATGGTTTATAGTGGTTCAGAGACTCAAGCTCCTACATCCACTTTCCATGATTTAACAGGATAATTCCTTCACTCTTGGTATTAACTTGTTTTATAGTGCCAAGGTGCACTTGATCAAGAACACCACCCCTTGGTGAATTGATCCCTAGGATGTCTAGAGTCCTAGTACCCTTTTCTCAACTCAGAACTGAACTGTTCTTCTCTCAACAGTCAGCTCCTACTACTTCTACTACTACAACCTTCTCACTTTCTCACTTGAGTAATGGTTCCAACTAATGAGATATCCTTTACAATGAAGATCAGTGTATAAGGATAGGATATCTCTCTAAGCTTGTATGTATATACAATGGATTCAGCTTAGAATGAAATGTATGAAGACTAAGATAGTCTCTTTGAAAGCTTGAAATCACTTGTTAACTTGTAGGATAGTTGTCCTCGTAGTTGGTTGGTACTTCAAATGGTCTTCACACTTCTGTATTTATAGACAAAATTGAGGATTTGCCCGTTGGAGAGGCAGTCTCAAATTGCTATAAATGTCTTCCTTGAGTTCTTCAACTTAGAAGACAGTTTCTTGATAGTGATATGTCCTCATTTGGGTAATAAACGGCTGTTTGAACTTTGTCTTCATTCTGCAGCACTCTTCCCAATGTTTGACTTCAATATTCATTTGTTTAAGCTTGGACATGGCTTCTGAAGGTTGATCCAATGATAGGACAACATTCCTTATCAAAAGGACAACTCTGCTTATCACTATCAGCAGACTTTGCTTATCAGCATAGTTGACTTGCTCTTTTCAGATAACTTGGCTCTTTCCCTTTGCTTGTTTTGCATGTATTCTTAGCATGTTTCTTTGAAGACTTTTAGGGTATCGTTGTCTTGATCTCTTCAGCATTGTTGGTCTTTGTCTTTCAGAAGACTTGTTCTGGTTTAATTTTGCTGAGACAACTCTTCTGGACAACTCTTCTGATCAGCATACTTGTCCTTTAGTAGACTTGGCAAATATTCCAGAATTTGAGTCTTAAGGGGACTTGTTCTTGATAGACTTTAAAGCATATGTTCCCCCTCAAATTGTGCATCTAAAAACTAAGAGCTGCCTAACATTTCAGCTTCTCATCTAGTCTTATGCTATATGTTCTAACATTCTTAGAACATAGTCAATTTTGACTAGGCATGTCTCAGGGGGTTTTGGTATTGAATCAAAACATTTCTCATTTTATTCCCAACACCCATAAATATATAGTATTACATTTGTTGGTGGCTCTCTTTAAATTTTATATTTTGTCATTTAGAACGTCTCTTTAAAGTTTTACATTTTCCTTTTTAGTAAGTTGTGGTCCTACATTTATTTACAATCCATATTTTCACACAAAAATATTAGTATATCATTGTCACCTATTTTTCATTTCTCCATCCTATTAATTTTCTTAAACTTTCACTCTCTAATTTTTTTATACTATAACAACTTTACATAAAACGTTATATAATTTTGAAATTAAAGAAAGATCTAATACTCTGGCGATTCAGGAGTTCAGTTTTCTAGGGTTTCAATTCTTGGGGCGCTGCCATGGTTTCTTCTGGCGCCCGCTGCCTTGAATTGGATAAAGTTTCCAAGATAGATAGTTTATACGATGCTCTTCCTTGGTTGAAGGAGTTCTTGATCCGTCCACCAACTACTGCGGCCCCAACGGTTACAAGTTATAAAGACGTTCTTGCGAATGGGAGTAAACCTACTGCTACCAGCAATCCTCCTTTGGATCCGGTTTTAACTCGGCCTGCACACATGCCAGCAAGAAAAGGGGATTTCACTTCCATTACGGTGGAGGAGGCTGAGTACGTTGAGCGTGTGGCGATGTGTAGTAATTCTTTCATCGGCCGTCTTACGAATGCGAAAAGAGATAAGCCATGGTCGACCTTGGGGGATTTGAAGAATGCACTTACTCGTATTTGGGGGTATTAGCGGATCTTGGCGCCTGGTTCCGCTTGGACTAGGATACTATAATGTGTTCTTCAATGAGGACTCTGATCGGGTTCTTGCGACGAAGTGCTCCAACTGTTTCTTGACCTCGGGGGTTTTCAGATTGTAAAAATGGGTGCAGGACTTCAATCCATACAAGATCAACACTCCGCTTGCGCAGGTTTGGGTGCAAATTTATGAGCTGTCGTTTGAGTACTCCGATTAAAATTGATGATCGTTCGCTTGACGGTTTAATGGGTCACTTTATTCGGATTCTTGTTGAAGTCGATTTTACCAAAGATAAGCTTGAGAATATTTTAATTCAACGTCAAGGCCATAGATCTTTTGCTTTCTTTAAGTATGAGAATCCTCTAAATTTTTGTCGCCATTGTTCTGTGGTCAGCCACTCCTTGGAAAATTACAAGAAGCGCCTAACGCAGGATCCTCCGGCTAAGGATCCGCCACTACAATCTTCAATGGCGGTGCCAACAAAAGAGTTTAAAGTTGGGCATCGTCAGACGAGGCACGTTCATCACTCACCTAGAATCAACGCCCAATCTTAATTTTTGAACATGTGGCCTCGGAGCATGTGGGAAGACGTGCTCTTGGCAAAATATTTTGGATTTGCAAATGGATCCTCTTTGCTTAATTGGTGATTTTAATTCAATTTTGGGAGCACATGAGCATGTGGGGCTGGCAAATCCGAACCTAGTGGCATGTCGAGAATTTCGCCACTTTATTGCAGATGCTAGATTATTGGAGTTGGATATTATGGGTCCAAGGTTTACATGGGCACTCCGAAGAAAAGATGGTAGTTTGACGGCGTCCCGTTTGGATAGAGTGATGGCATCAATTAGGTTTTTGGAATGCTATTCCTCTATTTCGACTTCAGCTCTCCAGCGATCTTCTCCGGATCAGGCCATCCCATTTTATTAGATTGTATTGTAGGTGTTCGGTCTCGACATTTATATTTTCGATTCCAAAAAAAGTGGTTAAGTGATCCAGTGTTTGGAGGTTATTCGTGGATCTTGGCAAGTTTTCCTTCCTGCCTCGGACCCAATTTCTCTAGTCAGGCTCAAATTAAAACGACTAAAGAAGGAGTTGAGTAGATGGAATGTGGAGGTTTTCCGCAATGTGCATACAAAGTTAGCCGATGCTAAGTCTCAACTGCTCTCGGTTCAGGGTAAAATTTCCACGGTGGGATATACGGCTGTGCTGGCCTAATTAGAGGCGGATGCAAAGTTGGCCCTAAACTTAATTTTACAGCAGCAACAAGTTTTATTTGCTCAAAAAAATCGAGTGTCCTAGCTCATTGATGGAGATCGGAACAAGAATTTTTTTCATAAATTAAATCAATTGAGAAAAACTCGATGCCCATTGGATTCATTGAATATAAATGGGGTTAACTGCTGTGATCACGAAACCGTTGCGACTCATATTGCGGATTTTTACAGGAATCTATTTTATGCTCCTTCTCGGTATGATTATGTTGTTGTTTTACCTAGGCTTGAGAGCCTACCGAATGTATGGGTTACTCATGATCGAAATTTGGCCTTGGTTGCAATTCCCACGCTTGCAGAAATTCGATCGACATTTTTTTATTTGTCCGCGGATAGTGCTCCAGGTCCTGACGGCTTTGATGGCTCATTTTTCCAAGCAGCCTGGGATATTATTGAAATCGATGTGGTCCGGGCAGCGCAATATTTTTTTCGGTTTGCCTTTCTTCCACATGGGTTGAATTCTAACTAGGTGACGTTGATTCCTAAGGCAGTGAATGCAAATAAGATTGAGGATTTTCGACTCATTGTGTTGGGCAATTTTCTATTCAAGTCGCTTTCCAAAATTGTTGCTTCTAGATTAGGCCCTGTGTTATCCACGATATTGTCGGAATTTCAATTTGGTTTCATTCCTGGCCGAAGGATTCACCATGACATTGACTTGGCTTCGGAAGGGGTTAATTTTTTGGACAAAACTCGGGTTTATGGCAACATGGCCTTAAAAATTGATAGAATACTACAGAGAGTTGTATCAACAACTACTTGCAGCTGCTGACATTGCAAGAATTGAACTCAATGCTCCCAAGCCTATCATCTACATGCCTCCAAAGCTTGATGGATGGATTGACCAAGCAAGGATCCTAAGGGAATTCACAGAAATTCTGAAGCTGAACAAGATGACCCTTGGACCCAAAGGAACCAACCAGGAAGCCATGGAACTCAAGAAGAGAGTATGGGCACAATATGGGATGAACCCACCTCCTGAGGATGATCTTTAAATGGCTAAGTCTTCTGACTCTTTCTGGATAGAAAACTATCTTATCTGAAGATATTTTTTCTAAGTGGTCAAATCTGCTGAAGTTTGGACAAGCCTGCTAATGTGATGTGCATTGATATGCTGGTTGCTCTAACATGTTTTGGATTGCTCTGATACAAGAATTGATGTGTTCTACTTTGTTTAGTATGTATTCGTAGTGAAATGTTATCTTGAATTCATGCTCTGATAAGTTATCTTCAACTATCAACATGCCTGTAATGATTCTTATATGAATGATAGTTGAACCACTTTTGAATCAAGATACATTATTGCAAAAATCTCTCTATGCCTATCCTTGAAACCTACTTGCAACAAAAACAGTGAATACACTAACACATTATCTTTTCAGGAATATTGACCTTAGTCATGTCTTCTGAAGATATATGTAATAGGTGTAGACAAGTCACTTTTGCATAGAATGTGTAGGTTTTGGCATCATCAAAATGGGGGAAATTGTTGGGAATAAAATGATACATGTTTTGATTAAATACCAAGACCCCCTGAGACATGCCTAAGTCAAGATGATTGTGTTCAAAATGTGTTAGAACACATAGCATAAGGCTGGATGAGAAGCTGATATGTTAGGCAGCTCTTAGATGATTAGATGCACAATGTGAGGGGGAACCTATGACTTTAAAATGATCAAGATCTAGTCCCCTCAAGGCTCAAAGTCTGGAACAAACTCTAAGGACAAGAAAACTCCATATGAAACCAAAGGCCTTGATCAGGAGAGTTGTCCAGAAGAGTTATTTCTATGCAAGAAGAAGATTGCAAAGCTCAAAAGGACAAAATTAGTCAAAAACTCTGATCAGGAGAGTTGTCCAGAGAAGTGAACTATGTACAAGCAACAGCTCTGAAGGTAAAAGGCCAAACATGCTGATCAGGAGAGTTGTCCCAGGAGAGTTGTCTCTGCAAACTTGAACCAGAACAAAAGGTCAACCATGCTGAAGAAGCTAGAGACAACCATACCCTAAAGAACCTCATGGAAACATGCTAAGATCAACTTAAAGTGAGAAAAAGGGAAAGAGCCAAGTCATCTGAAAATGAGCAAGCCAACCCTGCTGAAAGGCAAAAAATGCTGATAGTGATAAGGAGAGTTGTCCATCTAATAAGGAATGTTGTCCTATCACTGGATCAACCTTCAGAAGCCATATCCAAGTCCTAACAAGAAGTCAAACATTGGGAAAGGTGCTGCAGAAAGAAGACAAAGTCTTACAAGCCGTTTATTACCCAAATAAGGACATGTCACTATCAAGAATCTGTCTTCCAGTTGAAGAACTCAAGGAAGACATTTATAGCAATTTGGGGCTGCCTCTCCAACGGGCAAATCTCCATTTTGTCTATAAATACAAGGAGTGTGAAGAGCATTGAAGCACCTCAACCTTGACAAGAATATCCAACTATCCTACAAGTCAAAGTGCTTTCAAAGCTGTCAAAGACTATCTTAGTCTTCAAACACTTCTTCTAAGCTGAACCCAATTGTATATCCATACACAAGCTTAGAGAGATATCCTATCCTTATACACTAATCTTCATTGTAAAGGATATCTCATTAGTTGGAACCTTACTTCAACCCTTACCCCTTTCAAGTGAGAAAGTGAGAAGGTTGTAGTAGTAGAAGTGGTAGGAGCTGACTGTTGAGAGAAGAACAGTTCAGTTCTGAGTTGAGAAGAGGGTACTAGGACTCTAGACATCCTAGGGATCAATTCACCAAGGAGTGGTGTTATTGATCAAGTGCACCTTGGCACTATAAAACAAGTTAATTCCAAGAGTGAAGGAATTATCCTGTTAAATCAGGGAAAGTGGATGTAGGAGCTTGAGTCTCTGAACCACTATAAACTCTTGTGTTGATTTACCTTACAAAGTACTTACATTCATTCAACACTGCACACAAAACTGATCTTTCAAAAGATACATATTCAAAGACTGTGCAAAACTGATTTGGACAAGTTCCCTGAAACTAATCTGGACTGCATTGGATTGACAAAGTGATTTCAGAAACTTAAGGAGTCTAAACTTAAAGGGCCAACCACTATTCCGCACCTATAACTCCCCTATATAGTTATTCAACTAAGTACTCATTAGTACTTAGTAGTTTGATTATCTTAGTAGAGTTTACTTTCTTCAGCAGAGTTGTCCAAGACAACCTTGCTGAGCTCTGGTTTGATCATAAATTGAAAAGATTTGCATACAAGTGTATCCCCCCCCCCATACACTTGTTATATACTCCTTCCAGGACCAACAAGTGGTATCAGAGCAGGGGTTCAAAGACCACTGCTTCTGAAAATCCATCTTGATTTTCAAAATTCACATATTTGTGTGGTCACTGAACTGATCTCTATCTGAAATCTATCTTTTGTTGACAAACTGCTTACTCTTGAGATATGGCCAACAACAATGCTGTTCCTCCACCTGCTGTTCAAGGATTGGACAACATGGCCACAAATCCAGTCAACCACATTTCACATCATAAATTACCCATGTTCTCAATAGAAAATTATGATTTCTGGAAAATTAGAATGAGAGCTCATCTTGCTTCTCTTCATACTGATACCTTGAGAGTGATCACTAGAGGTCCTTTTGTGTTCACTCAAACTAACCCAAGATTGACAGATGAGCAAAGAGCAGATGTAAGGGAACTGATTCCCAAAGATGAAGATGACTTCACTGCTGATGAAAAGAGGAAGGATAACTTGAACTATCTTGCAATGAACACCCTCTATCAAACAATTCCAGATGCAATCATGGGAAGAGTCTACCACTGCACCACAGCCAAAGAAATTTGGGATACCCTTGCTGAAATGTGTGAGGGTACAGAAAAGATCAAGGAGAACAAGCTCCAAGTTGCTGTGCAAAAGTTTGAGCAATTCACAATGGAAGCTGATGAATCCATTGATAAGTTTGCTGGTAGATTCACTGATGTGATGAATGAAATCAACTCATTGGGCAAAGTCTACTCCAGGAGAGAAGTTGGATTGAAGATCTTAAGAAGTCTCACTCAAAAGTGGGATGTCTATGATGTGATGATGCAGAATACCAAGGATCTCTCCTCCATGCCCATGCAACAAATCTTCTCAGAACTCAAAGCCTATGAGTTCGATCTCAACAGAAGAAAGCCTGTTGAGGAACCTTCAAATCCTACTAAGGGAGTGGCATTCAAAGCCAAAGTTGTTGAACCTGAAATGCAACCCACTCCCAAATCATCAAAGTCAGTCTCAAAGACTAAAATGAAGGAAGAACTAGCCTTGATGGCTAGAAGGTTTGACAAGCTCAACACAAGGTTTGGTAGATACAAGAAATTCTACCGAGACAACAAATTCAGGAGAAGGTACAACTCCCCTGAAGATCAGGCCAAGGACAAAAAGCCTGAAGAGAAAAGACCAGAGGACAAATACTCTGATAGGAGAAGGTCCAGTAGAGCTGACCCCTCATCATCAAAAGGAAGAGATGAATCCAAGAAGGATGATGATGAAGACATGTGCTACAATTGCAAAAAGAAAGGGCACTTCCAATATGACTGCCCTGAACTGAGCTCTAAAGAAAGAAGAGAAAGACAAGCTAAAAGAGACAGAAAGTTCACCAATAGAAAAGCCATGATGGCTGGTGAAGAATCTGATAGTGCTGAAAGCTTCAACTCTTCTGATGGACTGTTCTCAAACAGTGATGATGATGATGATGATGTGTGAAACATGGCTCTTGAGGATGATGAGGTATCCTCCACTTCTAGCTCGCCATCATTTTTATCACAGAACACTAGTGAAGTCAACTTGAAACTTTCCTTTGGGAAGTTGATGGAAGATTTCACTAGATTACAAGAATTTCATGACAACTGTGTGAGAGAAAATGAAAGATTGGCTATTGAACTTACCAAAAACTCTGAGATAGCTGTTGATGTCAAATCTACTGAGTTGTATCAACAAGCCTTGAGAGAGCTTGAGGAAGCAAATCTCAGGATAGTTGACCAACAAATGGAGATTGACAATCAACTACTTTCTCAGAAAAGAAAAGACTTTGAACTAAAAATTCTAAATGCCAAATTTGAAAATCTCTCACATGAATATGATATTCTTAAATCAAGTGAAGAGAGCCTGAAATTAAAGATGTCTGCTTTGAACAAGTCCTCTAGAGCAATAGAGGAAATTCAGAGTTATCAAAGACCAATGGCTCAAAGAAGTGGATTAGGTTTTGATCCATTTGAATCTTCACCTTGTCTCGGTGTTACTTCTACAAGTAACACTAAGAAAATCTTTGTCAAATCAGTGGAACAACAAGCTGAAAATGAAATAATTCAACCACTGAACAAAGGAAAGGGCAAGATGAATGAAATGCCTACTCTAGTGCTTCAGGAGACTAGACCTAAACCCTTGGAAAAGGTCAAGGCTCCTGAACACAAGAGGAATGTTGGTCAGCAGAGTAGACCCAATGGAAGGGCAACTCTCCTGAACAGTGTTCAGAGGAGTTATCCAAGGTATAATCAGCCTAGGCCAACTCATCTGAGAAAGCCTCAGCTGAATAGACCTAAGGAAAACTATCCTCAAAGGCAGAATAAAATGAGACAACCAAAACCCTTCATGCCAAAGGGTAATGGTCATAAAAATGCCTTTCCTCAAAGATTTCATCAAGCTGCACAAAGGACTCATAAGTTCAGGAGAGTTGACAACTCCCCTGAAACTTACAGAGTCAACACATTCACACATACTTTCCCCAAGGCATTCAAAGGAAAGAAAGTGTATGCACAAGGAAAACAACTTAGCCACCTTGAATCAATCAGGGTGATTAGGCAAGTTTGGGTTCCTAAAGGTACAGCTAACCTCTCAGGACCCAAAACTCAAAGGGTACCTAAACCTATCTAATTGCAGGTACCATTGGGCCACAAGAAGAGGAGCATGAACAAAAAGACAGCATGGTATCTTGACAGTGGATGCTCAAGGCACATGACTGGAAACAAGGAACTCCTCACTGATTTTATTGAAAAAGAAGGCCCAAATGTTACCTTTGGAGACAGCTCACAAGCAACAACTAAAGGTTATGGTACTTTGATGATCGGTAACATCAAAGTAACCAATGTATCTTATGTAGCTGGTCTCAAATATAACCTCCTAAGTATCAGTCAATTCTGTGATAAAGATTTTAAAGTTGAGTTCTCAAGTGGAAAATGCTTAATTAAGGATAAAACTCAACAAACTCTACTGACTGGAACTAGAAAGGGAAATGTGTATTTTGCAGACTGGGACAAGTCTACTGATGCTGCATGTTTCATTGCTAAGTGTACTAGTGAACAAAGCTGGTTATGGCATAAGAGGCTAAACCATCTGAACTTCAAATCAATGAACAAACTTGCTAGAAATGCATTAGTTAAAGGACTACCTAATGAGGTTTTCATAAAAGAACATGTGTGTAAACCATGTCAAGAGGGAAAACAGATTAAAGCCTCATTCAAAGGTAAACCAGTCATTTCTACTGAAAGGGTACTTGAACTTCTACATATGGATCTCTTTGGACCAATCACCCCTTCAAGTATAAATGGTAGAAAATACACATTGGTTGTAGTAGATGACTTCTCTAGGTTCACATGGGTAGTATTTCTCCTTAGTAAGAAGGAAACACAAGTTAAACTACCTGAACTTCTCAAGAGATTGTCAAATGAGAAAAGCCTTAGCATTATCAAGATAAGATCTGATAAAGGCACTGAGTTCATAAACTCATACATCAATGAGTATTGCACATCTAATGGAATAGCTCATGAAACCTCAACAGCTAGAACTCCCCAACAAAATGGAGTTGCAGAAAGAAGGAATAGAACATTAAAGGAAGCTGCTAGAACTTTAATTGCTGATTCAAATTTACCTAAGAGGTTTTGGGCTGAAGCCATAAACACAGCATGTCATACTCAAAATAGATGTTTAATTACTAAGGGGCAAGGCAAAACCCCCTATGAACTCTGGAAAGGAAGAATGCCTAAAGTATCATATTTTCATATATTTGGTTGTAAATGTTTCATTCACAATAATGGGAAAGAACAGTTAAAAGTCTTTGATAGCAAAGCTGATGAGGGAGTATTTCTTGGATACTCTCAAATCAGTAAAGCTTTCAAAGTTTACAACAAGAAAACCCTTATAGTGGAAGAAACACCTCATGTTGTGTTTGATGAATCTATCTTTGAGATCAGGAATGATAATTTGGAATCTGAAGAAATCACACAGAGGACAACCAGATTGAACCTAAAAGACAAAGACACTGAATTCATAGATGTTGTCCAAGCCAATCTACCTGAATATACTATATTGGACAACAATCCTGAAGGCAACCTTCCTGAGACAAATCCTGCTGATGGAAATGGTGAACTGAATGACCCAATCCCAGTTCACATCCAGGTAACAACTACCAATGAAGAAGCAGTTCCTGCTGAGGTAGTTAATGGGTCAAATAATCAAGGGGGAACTCAAAATGTTGAAAATGCCAATGTCCCTGACATTGAGGACAACACCCCTGATTATGATCCTGAATTAGATCCTGCACTAAATTATCCTGAATTTTATGATCAAAATGACTCAACCTCAGTAGAGGACAACTCTACTGAAGGGATCAGAAAAAGAAGAACTTGGTTGTATGACCATCCTCCTGATCTGATACTTGGTGACCCAAGTATAGGAGTCAAAACCAGAAGTTTTCATGGTGAAAGTGCTATGTTTTTTTGTTTCTTGTCAGAACAAGAACCAAGTGATATTGAGGAAGCACTTCAAGATACCAACTGGATCACAGCCATGCAGGAAGAACTGAATCAATTCACCAGAAATGAAGTATGGGAGCTGGTGGATAGACCTTCACATCAAGATGTTATTGGAACCAAGTGGGTATTCAAGAACAAGAAAAATGAAAATGATGTGATTGTCAGAAACAAAGCAAGACTAGTGGCAAAAGGATACTGCCAGCATGAAGGCATTGACTATGATGAGACATTTGCACCTGTGGCAAGGCTACAAGCAATAAGGCTTTTCTTAGCCTATGCAGCCCACAAGAGGTTCAAAGTGTACCAAATGGATGTCAAGAGTGCCTTTCTGAATGGAGTCTTGAAAGAAGAAGTCTATGTGGAGCAACCACCAGGTTTTGAGATTGGAAACCAAGTATACAGGCTGAAGAAGGCTCTATATGGACTCAAGCAAGCCCCTAGGGCTTGGTATGACACATTGTCACAATTCCTCTTGGATCATGGATTCACCAAGGGAACTGTAGACAGGACCCTCTTCAGAATCTCTGAAGGAGAGGACATCTTGCTTGTCCAAATTTATGTAGATGACATAATTTTTGGATCCCCTAATGAGAAGTTGTGTGAGAAATTCTCCAAGCTCATGCAAAGCAAGTTTGAAATGTCCATGATGGGGTTGATGAACTTATTTTTGGGCTTACAAGTCAAGCAATCTAAAGAAGGAATCTTCATCAACCAAGCCAAGTACACCAGAGAAATGATCAAGAAGTTTGGGGGTACATCAAGCAAGCCAGTAAGGATCCCAATGAACACAAATTGGAAGATGGATCCTGATGAGAGTGGTGTTCCAACCAACTCCACTGAGTATAGAGGAATAATTGGCTCACTTCTCTATCTCACTGCCAGCAGACCTGACATCACCTTTGCAGTAGGTGTTTGTGCAAGATTTCAAGCAAATCCTAAGAAAAACAATCTTGAGGCTGCAAAGAGAATCTTGAGGTATCTCAAAGGCACTGAAAATCTAGGCCTTTGGTACCCTGCTGATGACAACATTGAGTTAACTGGCTACTCAGATGCTGATTATGGAGGATGCAGAATTGACAGAAAATCCACTTCAGGAACCTGTCAATTCTTAGGCAACAAACTCATATCTTGGTTTTCCAAGAAGAAAAACACAGTGGCTACCTCCACCACTGAAGCTGAATATGTTGCTGCTGGAAGTTGTTGTGCTCAAATCCTTTGGCTGAGACAACAACTCAGAGACTACAAAGTCAACTCTACTGAAGTGCCAATATTCTGTGATAACAATAGTGCCATTGCTATATCACAAAATCCTGTCTTGCACACAAGATGCAAACATGTGGACATCAAGCATCACTTCATTAGAGATCGTGTGGAGAAGAAGGATATTAAGTTAGTGAAGATCCACACAGATCATCAAAAAGCTGATATACTAACTAAGCCACTTGCAGAGGCAAGGTTTCTAGAATTATCAGCAGAGTTGGGTCTTCTTGATCCAGGGAAGTTGGACAAATGAGTCCAAAGAAGTTCATTCATTAAGGGGGAAATAAACTCAAACTTCAGCAGACTTGGTCAAGTCTACTGAAACTCAGAAAAGATGACCTTACTTCTTCAGGACACTTGTCTCTTGAAATTCAGGACACTTGTCCACAACTCTTTAGGACACTTGTCCATGTAGGGTCAGATAAGTTGTCTTGGCTATCAAACCAAATCTTGGTCTGATAAGCACCTATTTTAGGTGATCATTGTCTATTTCGAAATCTGTCCCATTGAAATACAGTTTTCACCTTTCTGGGATTTAATTTGTCTCCCACCCAAAAGGTCACTTTCCATGCATGAAGATGAAATAGCTCAAGAATGGCTATTGGTTCCAGGCCCCATTTCTTCAACACAAAACAAGAAAACTCTCAAGCCAAAGTTTCTCAACCTCTTTGAGGTAGTTGCTAAGAGTCTCTTGAGCAATACTGGAAGCTTGGAGCAGGTCAGCCATCCAAGAATCAGAATCATGGCTGCTGTGATTGATGCTAGTGACAAGGGCATCAAATTTGATTGGAGGACCTTCATTATGTCTGAGATGATGAAGGAAAAGGCTAAATTTAAAGTGAGAGCTCACAACAAGGTTGTGCTAGAAGGGAAACTCAAGTATTGCACCAGGGCAAGCTTGTTAATTGAGAGATTCTCCCATTACTCTTAGATGCAAACATTTGCAAAGCCCCTCCCAGCCCAAAAGATCCTGTTCAGGAAGCTCAGCAAGAAAACTGAGCAAAGGAGGATGCTTATGGCCAAACCTGCTGAAGAACAGGTTGAAGAAAAGCCTAAGATGAAGAAGAGAACCAAGGCCAGAGCTGTCAAAACAAGGAAAATGTCTCAATTATCTTCAGGAGAAGCCTCAGGAGCATCAGCTGAAGTTGATGAAGTGGCAGAAGAGGGAGTAAGTGTGCCTTCTGACCACTCAGAAGAGTTGAGGCTGAAGTATAATAAGACAAGACAGAAGAAGAAAGGAGATAAGAGGATCAGGGAAGTTGTCCTTGAGAAGGAAGGAGAAGGAAGTGGGAGCAGTAGGGCCAGCAAGAGAAGGGCCAAGCCTACTGAGAAAGTGTTGGAGCTGCAGGAAGAAAGGTCACTACAATTGGCTCTAAGAGAGAGCAGAGCTGAAAGCAGGACCAAATCTAGGTCAAGGACCAACTCATCTGGTTCTGGAACTCCAGAATCCAAGATCCCTGAAGGTCAACCTATAGAGGCCAACATCCCTGAGTTTCAGAATCCTGAGCCCAACTCCCCTGAAACCCATGTTACCCCTTCCAACCAACCCATTACCCCTGTAGATCTCACTAAGAGATATTCCCTAGAAGGGAGTGTGCAAAGAAGTGGCATTGATGTGCTTGTAGATTTAGCAGTAGATGAGACAAGACTCCTGTCTCCACTTGACTCATCCATGCTCAATTATTCAAAGCTCTTAGAACATGCACTCAATGAGCCAACCCCCCTGAGTAAAGCCCCTTCAGATTCATTGCTCTCAAAAGCAACTGAAGCACCTTCTACTGCACCAAACCCTTCTGAAGCCAACACCCCTGAATTAAACCTCCCTGAAGCCAATCTAGGTGAACCCAGAGCCAACTCCCCTATAACCCAAAGTCCCCATTCCAGTGGAGATGAGGAGGAGTATACTTATGAAAGTATGCTCAGAGGAGGAGCAAAGGCTACTGTGGACAGTCTGTACCCACAGCTTGCTGAATTTCCAATAATTCATAAAACTTTTCATGATCTAAGGATGCTTGTTGATGTAAAAGACAAGTCTATGATGGAGATATCACAAGTCATCCAAGATAAGGGTGCAAACTGGTGGCAAATAGAGGAGAACAGATTGCTAAACTTTGCTGGAGTCTCAAAGACAAGATTTCTCATTGATGAGGAAATTTTTGCAAAACTGGTAGCTGATAAAATTGAGGAGGAGAAAGAAAGGAAGGCTAAGGGAATCAAACACCCTGACAGTAGCTCAAATGATGATGATTCCCCTAATAATCCCTCAAATCCTTCTAACCCCAACCCTCCTGAAACCCCTCAAGCCAACCTCCCTGAACCTTCTCAACCCAAGTCTTCTGTAGCAGATAGACTATCAAACCCTCCTAGAACCTATCATAGGAAAGAGGTGTTGACCAAGAGTGGTAACACAACCAAAGAAACATCTGCCAATGAAGGTTCTCCTGAACCCAAGGCACAGCCTAAAGATGTTGAGGTTCCTATGCTAGAGGCTGGTTTGATTAAGGCCTATTCAGTGTCAGAAGAGTTGGACACTGATCAGCCCTTAATCATTCAGGATGACTCAGTGGCTGTTGAAATAAGCACTGTGATCTCCCCACAACTGCCATCTTTGAACCTTATTGAAGGTGGAGATGTTGCAGGTTTAGGAGAAGGAGTTGAAAAAGAAAATATAGTGGAAAAATCAGAGGGAGTAGTAGATGAGAGAGATGTGGTGATCACTAGAATAGTGAGTGTACCACCAAATGAGGGTGATATAAGTGAGGAAGGGCAGGCTATTCTTGAAGTCAAATCTGAACTTCAGGAATCCCTTGATGAGAGGAGGCCTGTTCCTTTAAGTGAGGAAATTACTGAAGAAGGGAGAAAAGAAAGAGTTGAAAATGAGAAGAAGGCTGCTGATGTATCAGAGTCTTATATAAAAGAAATTGAGGGTGATGAGTGTCTATTTCCTAACTTGTTTGATCTGTCTAATGTTGCAGGTATTTCCCTTGACCAAATTTTTGCAGATGAGTTCTTAACAGATGCCCCTATCCAAGTAGATACAGGCTCAGCTCAAGCCTTACTTGGAATGCAATCAGAGAAATTGGACTCCTTGGCTCATCAAGTCCAATCTGCTCATGCTGAAACTTCAGGAGCATAGAATGAGCAAGGAAGGACCCTAGCATCTGTAGAAATGAGGCTCACTGGCTCTGAAGATGTTGTGCTCCCAACTCTGGAAGCAAGGATGAGTGGTGTGGAAACTGGCCTCCAAACCATTTCCACTGAAGTACAAAATGCCAAATCCACCATGGAAGCCATCTCAGAGGAGGTCAAGAAAGAGCAAAAGCTGCTGAGAGACAATCATAATGCCAATGTTAAGGCTCTCAGGCTCACTATCAAGCAAGCTCTTGGAAAGAAGACTGCATTGCAAAAGAGAAGAGCTGAAGAACAAAGGCTAGCTATGGTGAAAGCAGCCTATGAAAAGTTTTCCCAAGAGGTATTGGCCAACATTGCTGAAGGTGCAGTGGCCAATCTCACTGAGTTCCTCAAAGCCCAACTTGATGCATCCCTGAAAGCAACCTTGGAGGAGGTTGTTCAACAAAAGATGAAGCCTTTTCTAGCTTTCCTTAGCTTGAGCAGTGATAGGATGCAGAATATACATGATGAAAATGTATATTTGTTGGAGGAGATGAAGTCTCTAAACCAGGCCCAATCCCTAATGGCCACAACAATGAGTGAGCTAAAACCCCAGTGTTTTGATGCTGCCAAAAAGGGGAAAAGGGAAAGAGCCAGAGCAAAAGGTGCCTTGGTAATTGGAAGCCCAGTTCAAGGAAAAGACAAAGCTGCTGAAGGAAAAGGAAAAGAGCCTGCAGTGCTAAACTTGGAAGAATTGGATGAAGAAGAGCAATTAGCACTTGCATTGAAGAATTCTATGGCCTCAGCTCAAGAAGAAAGGATGAGGTTACAACAAAGACCAGGTGGTGAGATGTCTGGTTTGGACAAAGGTGATGAAGGTGTCCAAACTAGAGGAAAGATCAAGAGGGCAAAAGGAAAGAAAAGGCAAGTTGAGACATTCACTGACTTTCCTAACAGCCTTGATCTTCCACCTGAATTCAGAATTGATGAGGATGAGCCTACATCAAAGAAAGCCAAAACTGCTGAAAAAGACAAATCTTCTGAAATGGTCAACATTGCTGAAGGTACCAAAACTACTGAAGATGTGGAAGCCTTATATGAAGAAGGTTTTGGACCTGGACCCAAGAAGACAAATATTGTAGTACTAAATGATCCATCAAAGCTGTTTCATGAAGGGTACGGCAAAGACCCTGAAACACAACAGAAATTGGCCATGATGAAGGCCCAAGAGAAAATAGATCTGTTAGAGGAAGCACAAAGAGCAAGAGACAAGAGAAGAGCTAACTTTCAGAAACCAAGAAGAAGGAGAGCAACCTACAGCAAAATGAAGCCTCAGCTTTTGGTCCCAATGGACACTAAATATCCACACTTGGATAAATGGGTGCCAATTCAGCTGAATGACACATGGGAAGAGGCTAAAAGGGAGTTTGTCTATGACTACTATGTCATTGACAGATGGAATGGTGGAGATGCCAACTCTGCCTTTGCTGAGTTCATGATAGAATACTACAGAGAGTTGTATCAACAACTACTTGCAGCTGCTGACATTGCAAGAATTGAACTCAATGCTCCCAAGCCTATCATCTACATGCCTCCAAAGCTTGATGGATGGATTGACCAAGCAAGGATCCTAAGGGAGTTCACAGAAATTCTGAAGCTGAACAAGATGACCCTTGGACCCAAAGGAACCAACCAGGAAGCCATGGAACTCAAGAAGAGAGTATGGGCACAATATGGGATGAACCCACCTCCTGAGGATGATCTTTAAATGGCTAAGTCTTCTGACTCTTTCTGGATAGAAAACTATCTTATCTAAAGATATTTTTGCTAAGTGGTCAAATCTGCTGAAGTTTGGACAAGCCTGCTAATGTGATGTGCATTGATATGCTGATTGCTCTAACATGTTTTGGATTGCTCTGATACAAGAATTGATGTGTTCTACTTTGATATCTGGAATATTTTGTATTAGCTCTGATACTTGAAGTAGTTTGTTTTGCTCTGATCCTATGTTTAGTATGTATTTGTAGTGAAATGTTATCTTGAATTCATGCTCTGATAAGTTATCTTCAACTATCAACATGCCTGTAATGATTCTTATATGAATGATAGTTGAACCACTTTTGAATCAAGATACATTATTGCAAAAATCTCTCTATGCCTATCCTTGAAACCTACTTGCAACAAAAACAGTGAATACACTAACACATTATCTTTTCAGGAATATTGACCTTATTCATGTCTTCTGAAGATATATGTAATAGGTGTAGACAAGTCACTTTTGCATAGAATGTGTAGGTTTTGGCATCATCAAAAAGGGGGAAATTGTTGGGAATAAAATGATACATGTTTTGATTAAATACCAAGACCCCCTGAGACATGCCTAAGTCAAGATGATTGTGTTCAAAATGTGTTAGACCACATAGCATAAGGCTAGATGAGAAGCTGAAATGTTAGGCAGCTCTTAGATGATTAGATGCACAATGTGAGGGGGAACCTATGACTTTAAAATGATCAAGATCTAGTCCCCTCAAGGCTCAAAGTCTGGAACAAACTCTAAGGACAAGAAAACTCCATATGAAACCAAAGGCCTTGATCAGGAGAGTTATCCAGAAGAGTTATTTCTATGCAAGAAGAAGATTGCAAAACTCAAAAGGACAAAATTAGTCAAAAACTCTGATCAGGAGAGTTGTCCAGAGAAGTGAACTCTGTACAAGCAACAGCTCTTAAGGTAAAAGGCCAAACATGCTGATCAGGAGAGTTGTCCCAGGAGAGTTGTCTCTGCAAACTTGAACCAGAACAAAAGGTCAACCATGCTGAAGAAGCTAGAGACAACCATACCCTAAAGAACCTCATGGAAACATGCTAAGATAAACTTAAAGTGAGAAAAAGGGAAAGAGCCAAGTCATCTGAAAATGAGCAAGCCAACCCTGATGAAAGGCAAAAAATGCTGATAGTGATATGGAGAGTTATCCATCTAATAAGGAATGTTGTCCTATCACTGGATCAACCTTCAGAAGCCATATCCAAGTCCTAACAAGAAGTCAAACATTGGGAAAGGTGCTGCAGAAAGAAGACAAAGTCTTACAAGCCGTTTATTACCCAAATAAGGACATGTCACTATCAAGAATCTGTCTTCCAGTTTGAAGAACTCAAGGAAGACATTTATAGCAATTTGGGGCTGCCTCTCCAACGGGCAAATCTCCATTTTGTCTATAAATACAAGGAGTGTGAAGACCATTGAAGCACCTCAACCTTGACAAGAATATCCAACTATCCTACAAGTCAAAGTGCTTTCAAAGCTGTCAAAGACTATCTTAGTCTTCAAACACTTCTTCTAAGTTGAACCCAATTGTATATCCATACACAATCTTAGAGAGATATCCTATCCTTATACACTGATCTTCATTGTAAAGGATATCTCATTAGTTGGAACCTTACTTCAACCCTTACCCCTTTCAAGTGAGAAAGTGAGAAGGTTGTAGTAGTAGAAGTGGTAGGAGCTGACTGTTGAGAGAAGAACAGTTCAGTTCTGAGTTGAGAAGAGGGTACTAGGACTCTAGACATCCTAGGGATCAATTCACCAAGGAGTGGTGTTATTGATACATATTCAAAGACTGTGCAAAACTGATTTGGACAAGTTCCCTGAAACTAATCTGGACTGCATTGGATTGACAAAGTGATTTCAGAAACTTAAGGAGTCTAAACTTAAAGGGCCAACCACTATTCCGCACCTATAACTCCCCTAGATAGTTATTCAACTAAGTACTCATTAGTCCTTAGTAGTTTGATTATCTTAGTAGAGTTTACTTTCTTCAGCAGAGTTGTCCAAGACAACCTTGCTGAGCTCTGATTTGATCATAAATTGAAAAGATTTGCATACAAGTGTATCCCCCCCCCCCATACACTTGTTATATACTCCTTCCAGGACCAACACGGTCCGATGGGATTTCTTACTTGAGGTCATGAGCCGAATGGGCTTTGGGGTGAAATTTTGCAACCTCATCAGTTGCATCCTACAGTCTGCTCGTCTTTCGGTGCTAATAAATGGGCAGCCACACAGTTATTTTAGGTGCTCTCAGGGGGTGCGACAAGGTGATCTGTTATCGCTTTTATTGTTTTGTTTGGCGGGTAAGGTGTTTTTTACTATGCTTGATAAGGCAGTGAGAGCATTGGTTCCTTATCGACTTTCATACGACAGGGATTGATGTGTCCGATATATCTTTTGTATGTGGATGATGTCTTAATTTTCAGCCGGGCGACGCGTGGGAGTATTTTGGGCGATACATGCTGCGTTGGAAATTTATGGGGAGATGTCGGGGTAAATTTTCAATCCCCGTAAATCTTGTATCTACTTTGGTAAATTTGTCAGCTATAATAATAAAAGATATGTTCAGGAGCTTCTGGGAATAACCATAGGTTATTGATTAGGTTGTCGATTGCTCATATTTCACATGCATATTTGATCCAAATTGATTTGTTTGCATGCAATTTTCACTCATTATCACTTGATTTGATGTATATTGATTGCACCCACCACTCCTCAATGAATGTTGCACCCACCACTCCTCAAGAAATGAAAGGATTTGGGGAAGAGGACTTTTGGATTAGATTGACCCGGAGGCACATGAATGATAGGCCAAAGTATGATCCGAGCCACTCAAAAGCCTCACTCATTCGGAACCCGGTGTTCCGATACGCTCATCGAATCCTATCAAACATCATATTTGGAAGATTCGAGGCGGGGTCGGTTAGAAGAGATGAGTTGTATGTGCTATGGTGCATGGTAAGGGGGAAACCTCTTAACATGAGTGCTTTTGTAATGGTAAGAATGGGTATAAAGAAGATTGGAGTTGATAGCCATCATGAGATACACCCCGTCCCAAACTTAATATTGCTTTGCAATATCTAAGTTTGGGGGGGATAGGGAAATTTTCTTGTGATATATTGTATTTGAGTTGTGATGAATTTGAACACTTGTCATTGATGAATAGTGGTTTGGAATATAATTCTTGACTTGTGTTTAATATTTGTACATGGTGGTTGTTGACACTATTGATTGTTGGTTGAAATGATTTTGATGATTGGTCTTGAGCTATATTGTGATTGGTTGAATATTGTTTGCAAGTGAAAATCATTGCAAGTTTTTGGTGAAAAATCTCTTTCCAACACTATTTTTCCAAACTTTTAATTGCTTTGCAAAGAAAAGGTTTGGGGGGGTATGTTCATTTTTTAATTCGATTTACACCAAGAACTATGCATGATCAATGAAGATTTGATTTATTTATAGAGTTAAAGTTGTGTGAACTTGTCATGGAATGGAGAAATCTGAGGAATTTTGAGTGTAATTGAGCAAGTTGTGAGTTTTGACACAAAAAAAAGACATTTTCAGGGATTGCCCGGGTGAAAACGACCCGGCCGGGTGGGAGTTACCCGGCCAAAAGTCGAAGCACATGAAAAATCATTGTTGCCCGGGTGGGAGTTACCCGGCCAAAAGTCAAAGCACATGAAAAATAATGGGTGACCGGGGCGAAACGACCCGGCCGGGTGGGAGTTACCCGGCCAAAAGTCGAACCAAAACTAGAGGCAAGCATGTTGCCCAGGTCAAAACAACCCGGCCGGGTGGGTGTTACCCGGCCATGTCGCGAAATCAAACGGTCGGTTCGCGTTTTCAATCGGGCGGGGTATTTTGACCCGGGTAAGTTTTCTCCACCCAAACCCATTTACACTCAAACCCTACCCACACTTTCACACACTCAAAACACACACATTCACTCTTGGAAGAGGCACAGAAATTCGGCACCTCCCTCTCTCTTGTTTTCTTCTCACTTTTCTTCAATTTTTCTTGAGAAGTTCACCAACAAAATCAAGACCCAAGGTATGTAACTCATCATCCCCAATTTATTTGCAAGATTGAGCATGATTGAGAAGTTTTTGAAGGTTTTTCTTGCATGTTTTTGGGAAGTGACGAAAATTCGATTTTGACATGGGTTTGTTGATTTTCTTGGTATTTCTCCCATGGGCTTTGTATATTGTTGGTAGATATTGATAAATTTTGAATAACAAGGCTTAATTTCAAATACCCATGGAGAAATTTGAAGGATTTAGAGGTAGGATTGTGAAATTATGCTTCCATGAGATAATTGGTGTTCTTGAGCATTTTGTGTTTAATTGATGAGCATGTTAGTTTCTAAAGCTTGGATTTTGTTAGTAAATGCTTACACATGCTATGTTTGAGTTAGTAGAAGTGTTCTTGCTTGGTTTGGTGATGATTGTTCTTTCAAGCATTTCTACAAACACTTTGTGAGCATGATGTTTGTGAAAGAAGTGAGAGAAAATTGTTGGTATTTGAGAAAATTAGAGAAGAATTGTGGTTGTATGTGAATAAGCATAAGAAAGTCCATGTCTTGACTTGAATTAAGTGTGAAAAAATGATGTTTAATTGATGGAAGTCACATGCAATGTATAATTCTTTGATAATTTGAAGAATATCATTAATTTTTGTTATTGTGCTCATTTGTAGAAGGATGTCTAGAAAAAGATCGAAAGGAGAAAGCTCTAGAAGGGAAATGAGTGTGGATGAGTTATGTAAGGAGAAGTGTGGGTTATGGCCATCAAAATTAGGAATTGATTTTGGAGATAGAGGGATGGAATACGTGGAGGCTTTTGCTAAGAAAATAAACACCACAAGTAGGCCGACACGATATCCGGATGAGGTGTGCATGGTAAGAATGGGTATAAAAGATGACGTGCACGAGTTGTTTGACAACGTAGGATGGGAACACATTCTACATATCAAAAGGGAGTCGTGGATGAAGTTCATAGTGGAATTCATGTCCACTATTGAATTGAAGGAGGAAAGAAGAGGAACTCCCATTGGAATATCATTTTGGATGGGAAATGAAGATCACGAACTCTCATTTGAAGACATTAATGAGATGTTTGGAACGACAATGAATGTTGCACCCACCACTCCTCAAGAAATGAAAGGATTTGGGGAAGAGGACTTTTGGATTAGATTGACCCGGAGGCACATGAATGATAGGCCAAAGTATGATCCGAGCCACTCAAAAGCCTCACTCATTCGGAACCCGGTGTTCCGATACGCTCATCGAATCCTATCAAACATCATATTTGGAAGATTCGAGGCGGGGTCGGTTAGAAGAGATGAGTTGTATGTGCTATGGTGCATGGTAAGGGGGAAACCTCTTAACATGAGTGCTTTTGTAATGGTAAGAATGGGTATAAAAGATGACGTGCATGAGTTGTTTGACAACGTAAGATGGGAACACATTCTACATATCAAAAGGAAGTCGTGGATGAAGTTCATAGTGGAATTCATGTCCACTATTGAATTGAAGGAGGAAAGAAGAGGAACTCCCATTGGAATATCATTTCGGATGGGAAATGAAGATCACGAACTCTCATTTGAAGACATTAATGAGATGTTTGGAACAACAATGAATGTTGCACCCACCACTCCTCAAGAAATGAAAGGATTTGGGGAAAAGGACTTTTGGATTAGATTGACACGGAGGCACATGAATGATATGCCAAAGTATGATCCGAGCCACTCAAAAGCCTCACTCATCCGGAACCCGGTGTTCCGATACGCTCATCGAATCCTATCAAACATCATATTTGGAAGATTCGAGGCGGGGTCGGTTAGAAGAGATGAGTTGTATGTGCTATGGTGCATGGTAAGGGGGAAACCTCTTAACATGAGTGCTTTTGTAGTGGAGCAATTGATGAGGCATACCAAGAGAGATATTTCTAACTTCATGCTTGGAGGCATTGTTACAACAATTGCCGAAAATTATGGGATGGAGCTTGAGAGATCAAAATCTATTAAAGGAGGATCACTTCTTGACTTGGCACTGATGGAAAAGATGAAGATGTTGAAATTCGATGATAGGAGAAGAACTTTCGTTTTCTTGCAAGAGGACGAGAGCGTATTTCCACTGCCATATCGGGGTTTGACATCGCATCGGAGGGTCGAGAATTGGGATATGGGGTCCCCACAGCACCACCTAGTTGTGGAAGCATTTACAAATGGAAGAAACGTCCCGGATCTTTTTATTCAGTTACCTCCTAGAGGGACCAATGTTGAGGCATTGGAGGCTCCACCTAGCCCTCACCATCGTGATGAAGATGAACCGGTTCATGAAGCTCAAATTCCTCCGCAAAATGTGCCTAGGAATCTTGGTCAAGTTTACACGAGGGGTACGAGTGGTGTAGGGAATCTCGTACGAAGCATCGATGGATTGACTGCGTCAATGAGAGATGAAAACGAGCTTCGACGAGAGATGCACAAACATGGAGAACGAATCAAGAAGCTTGCGCACCACGGTGGAGGATGAGGTGAGGGAGTTAAGAGACCAACAACAAGCATTCAACTCGTGGATCATGCAATATAGTTTCCCGGGAATGCAACCACCACCTCATTGAGAGGAATGTGTGGTTAAGCTCTCCTTACCCTTTACCTTTTCCATTTCCTTTATGCTTTATGTTCCATATGTACTCTTATTAATTCCTTGGGATTTGTAATATTTGATGGATGATTTCTATTGATTTGAAATGTGTGTGAGTAGCGATGTATTGTGAGTGAATGTTACAAATTGTTTTTGGGGTTGTGAGATTGTTGAATGGTATGATCATTGAGACACATTTGATTATGAGTTGTTGTGAATTTTATTCCTTGGATGTGTACATAATTGGGATGAATCATCATGTTAATGTTGTTGTCATCTATTAGCCTATGAATGTTTTGCATACACAATGAGTTATGTGTGATGATGATTGATGAATGAATGAGTCTTGAATGAACCGGTGAGAGTTGAGCTTTGAACCGAACATTAATCCGGTTTCTTTCATTTTAGAGTGGATCAATTCATTGCTTGTTTTTCTAGAACTTGCCCAAGTTCTTGCTTGAGATCATACTTGTGTGATACTTTGAGATAGGATGTAGGCCATCTTTCGTACTACAAATCACTAAGCCATATTTTCCCCAATAACCAAAGAAATCTTCCGTAGTTAGCCCGTTTGAGCTTGATTTCCCATTCTCTTGGCAACCTACCATGTTTAACCATTTAGCTTTTTGAGCCTTTGATGTCCAATTCTAGTGGAGAACAAAAAGAAAGTGGTAAAACATATGCTTAAGTGCCTTTGGTTTGAAGAGAAAAATTGGCAAGGTTGTGAAAAGAAAGAAAAAGATGGAAGTGATGACAAGATGAAAAAAATAAAAAATTTTGAGAGAGAAAAGAGGGACAATGAACCCCAAGTGCTTAAGAAGAAAATAAATTGAAAAGTGAGATGATTGGCTACAAAAAGATGAGGAGATGATTGCATGTGAGAAATTTGTTTGAAAAGTGAGAATGAAGGTGTGTAAACCTTATGAGCATAAGCTTGATGTGTTGAAAAACAACTTTCGTTCTCCACTAGACGAGTCACCCCCTCCATATTCATCATACCCCGTCCAAAGAGCCAACGTTACGTCCTTGGTTAAGACCTATTGATCTCATTGTTGAACATGTGTGTGGTGGAAAGATGGTAGAGCTTGGGCAAGCTTATGGTAATTACAATGCATGAGTTGATTGATGAGTGTCTATTGTCCTTAATTTGTTTGAGTGTTTGAGAGAAACACTATATCTTGTGAGTTGAGCTTGAGCATTTGGATATTGTCATCACCATTACTTGTTATTGTATGTGGAGCATGTGTGGGGTAATTAGATTGATTTTCAATGATGAACGTGTGATCATTGTGAGAATGTATCTTGAGGAAGAAGAATTCATTTCATTCATTGGAGACGTGGGATCTTTCATTGATTATCTATTTGCAATCGTACAACCTCTTACTTTATTCTTTTGTTACTCGGGGACGAGCAACGATTTAAGTTTAGGAGGGTGATTAGGTTGTCGATTGCTCATATTTCACATGCATATTTGATCCAAATTGATTTGTTTGCATGCAATTTTCACTCATTATCACTTGATTTGATGTATATTGGTTGAGAAAGGTTTGTGAGGTGTTTTTGTAGGAATATGAGCCTATTTGGGACTAAAGATCACAAGAAACGAGTGATCGATCATCATCGATACTCGTATGAGGAGAAAGGACGAGCAACATGAACCGGAATGATGAAATTCGGAAGAAACGGGCCATGATACGAAGGGATTAGACAAGAAAACGAGAGGACGAGCCCAAAAGACAAGTGGCCGGGTAGATTCCACATGGCTGGGTAGACATCACCCGGCCGGGTAGAATCAACCCGGCCGGGTCACTTCAACTCGGCCAAGGCGCGCAAATGAGGACCTTCGTATTTGGCCCGGGTGAAACCCACCCGGCCGGGTGGGATTCTACCCGGGCAAGGGCAGATCCTCAAAGCAGTTCGTATTTGGCCCGGGTGAAACCCACCCGGCCTGGTGGTTTCAACCCGGGCAAGGCCAAAATAGTAGTTTGGTTCGAGTTTTGGCCGGGTGGCATGCCCGGGTGGGAGCCACCCGGCCGGGTGACATCAATTTCGGGGGTTTTTGGCCATTTTCTCCAATTTCGAAGGGCTAAAGTGCAAAAACTCATTTTTGGAATCCTTGCAACATATAAAAGGAGCCCTATTTCAGTTTTTGGGGAGATATACTACCTTGGAGAGGAATTCACACACACAATCACACATAGTCATAGGTGTTTTTAATATTTTGCAATTCCCTTTGATAGATAGCTTAGATTCTTGTTTAGTTTGACAATTCAAGTGAAGATTTCCATTGGGCTTTGTAAGTAATTGAAGTTTGTAGCTACATTTCAAGTTTTAAGGTGATATCTCTTTAATTCTCATTTCAATTTAGTAAATCTCTTATTTCTTTCCATTTATTTCTTAATTGTTATGGGTTTTGTGAATTCTTGCATTGTAGCCATGGGATTCTCTTCTAGAACCATGGGCTAATCCTAAATTACCTTGGGTGTGGATGTTTTGATGAGAATTTGGTGTAATTGTGAATTAATTGCATGATTAACTTATAATTTGGGTGTTTAGGTTTCTAGGGTTGTGCTTTATTTGATTCATTTGGTTGATCAACCCTATTAGCAAGCATGTTCGATTATGTTTATTGCAACGAGAGTTGGGTAGCATTATTGGGAGTGTGAGTGTGAGCTTTGATTAATTGAATAGAAGTTAATTAGTAATTAGCTCACCCGAGAGGGGTGTTAATGGCTAGACCGACAACCTTAGACACTAAACGAGTAGAGGTCGTCTAGGAGTTTGGTGAGAGGGCGTTTCATAAGCATTAGTAACCGTGTTGAAAGTGCTTATGAAACACTATCTTAGGGGCTTATGGTATTTGGTTAGATCCTATAATTGCTAATCAATGCACGATGTTTACCTATGCCTTTCGAGGGGGTTTGCACACTTATGTGGTAGCCTTTAGCTTGACCCAAATTTGTAGCAAAATCATGTAATTGGTTCACTAGTTCACTTAATTGTTCACAAAACGGAAACACCCGAGGCAATACACTTCTCTTGCACTTTCAATCGAAAGTTAGATAGTTGGTTATTTCTTGTCACTAGTTTTCATTACTTTAGTTAATCTAGTTTAATATTTTTGTTCTTATTCCCAAAAATCCAAACAAACATGTGTGGTTACTACAATAGCATGCCTACTCGTAACTTTAGGGATTCACTAGAACTCAATTAAGTCCTTGGAACGAAATTTTACTTGGTATACTTATCTTACTACTAACGAACCCATACGCTTGTGGGGATCGTATAGTTGTAAAAAAAGTGTGCAAAAATACGTCCAAGTCAGGTATTTGCCTTTTATTTATTTGGATGCGCCGGTATTTAAGGGAATGCCTAAGGCGTCATATATGTGGGGTATTACAAATAGAATACTTAGTAAATTTGTTGCGTGGAAGGGCTCGACCCTTTCTTTGGCTGGGAGAGTGTGTCTAATAAACCATATTATCACGCCAGCTTTGGTTCACACGATGATGATATATAAATGGCTCCGGGGCTTGATTAAGAGTATAGAAAGGGCAATGAGGAATTTTATCTCGACGGGGAATGTTGACACAAGGGGCTTTTGTGCAGTCTCTTGGGCAAAGGTTATTACGCCACGGTGTGAGGGTGGTCTAGGTGTGTGGTCAATTGTGTGCGCAAATGAAGCATACCTTAGGAAGTTGTTTTGGAGCATTTTAGTGGACAAGAGCTTGTCGATGTGCTTTTTGAGAGAAAGATTTATGCCAGATGGTACTATCAGAAATTCAGTAGTAACATCTTCCATATTTGATGCACGTTGTTGTTGGTGGTGCGAGGTGGCTAGTTGGTAAAGAGTCGTCTGTGCATTTTTGTCTTGATAATTGGTTGGGTTACATAATTGAAGTCCGCATAGGAATGCCTAAATCGGTTTATCCCAATTTTAAGTTTCGGGTTTCGGACTACTTAATTAATGGTACTTGGTATTTGGATACGAACTTTGTGAGCCTTTGCCCTTTGATTGTTGAGGATGTTCTTCGATATGAATGTGATTTGGGTGATGATGTCTTGATATGGCCTTTGTCGACACACGGAAATCTAACATCAAAGATGGTTTATGCTAGTATACGACCTCATTTTCCGTAGTTGAATTGGGGAGATTGGATATGGGCTGCATTAATTCCGCCTAGATGCTCAACAGTGACGTGGAGGCTAATCCATGGGAAGCTGCCGACGTGGGACCATCTTCAATTGATGGGTATTGTGGGGCCTGAAGTTTGCATGCTTTGCCAAGATTCTCATGAGGGAATAGACCATTTATTTGGGGACTGTGATTTTTATAAGTACACGTTTGGTAAGATTTTGGATCTGTTCCAAGTACGGTTTCCACTTAATGATGGTTTTCTGAATTAGTTTTTGTAAGTTATGAGAGTCAATTTCAGTGCACAAATTACAGCAATATGGAGATTGACGATAGTTACTTTGGTGTGGTAAAATTGGCATTCAAGAAATGCGGCGGTATTTGACGGAGCTAAGATTGTGCCGAAAACAATTCGGAATTTCAGTTTGGGCGATGGTTGGGGAGGCCACATAAACAAAATTGGGCGATGGTTGACAACACTTGTTTTGATCTCTCCATAATAAAAAACTTTCAGGCTGAATGTTATTCTCATGAAGGCGCCGAGGGTGGTGTCGGTGAGATGGGGTTTGCCGCCACCGAGGGTTGAGAAGACGAATTTTGATGGTGCAGCGGAAGGCGCCTCAGGTGCAATCAAAGGGGTAGCAGTCTTTAGAGATCCACTGGGCAGATTTTTGGGGGCCTTTAATATAAGTTATGGGCGAGGGTATGCGCATGAAGCAGAAGCTTTCACGGCACTATACGCAATATGACATGCGATCAACCGAGGCTAGAGGAAGTTGTGACTGGAATCAGACTCAGCGTACGTTATTACGATTTTGACAACAACGACACTGTTGATTCCATGGAGGTTTTGGTCCCTATGGCAGCAAGTTCAACGTGAGTTGGAGAGGTCGCAAATTATAGTTACGCACATTTTTCGTGAAGGCAATGCAACATCAGACAAGTTGACATCAATGGAGGTTGATGATTTCATTTGGCATGATACACCACCAGAAAATATAGGATGCAATCTAGCTTGTGATTTGAATATGGAATTTTTCAGATTTAAGTAAGTAGAGAGGTCTACCTTTTCCTTCGATAAAGTTTTGTCCCTAAGGAGGGTTTTCTTTAACAAGGTTTTTAACGGGGCCTCGGACTCTTGACCGGCCTCTGTTCATATGGCTCTTAGATTTTTACTTTTATATAAGATCTACAATTATATTTACATAAAACATTATACTCCCTCCGTCCATGAAATGTAGTCCCATTTGAGTGGGGCACATGTTTTAAGAAAAATGTAGATAAAGTAAGGGTATTGTAGGATATTGTGGGGTCCATTATGAATAAAGTGATTGTTTGTGATAAAGTTGATGGCAATTTGAGTAATTAAGTGATGGTTGAAGGAATGAAGGGTAATAGTTTCTATAAAAGGGTGTGGGACTACATTTTGTGGACAAAGAATATAAGACAAATGAGACTACTTTTTGTGGACAGAGTGAGTATTATTTAAAATCTGTGTCATTCACCAAATATAAAGTTTAAATGGGGACGAATGGAGTATAAGTGACATTGTTAAATTAAATAAACAACAATATTGTCTTTTTTTTTAGGGAGGTTTACAAGATCATAACAAATAAAATACATCTTCAAAGCTAAAGATCTTGATCTTCAAACCACGGACCATCAGTATCGCCGTCCACTCCAATCGTGAGAAGGGGAAAGACGAGTGTTCCCTTTGCCTTAAAAAAGTACAGATCTCCAACCTTTAACCGAGACAACCCCACACTAAGGTGTTCTCATGTCAAGAAAAGGAAACACAATAAATAGGCAAAGTTTCACCAAAGTACCAGATCCAAGTGACAGATTCCAAGGACTCTTGAGCCTATCTCAGAGGAGCCCCATAACCAAGAACAGAGTCTCACAACCACCATGGAGCAGCACAAGGCGCAAACGAAAGCAGAAAATATAAACTAAAAGCTTGAAAAAAACACAAAAACACTATCTAGAAAACACATTAAACGGGATCAACGAAAAAATACCCAAACTGTCACCGTGGCCCCGTTAAGAATAATTTATGCATTGATCCCTAACAACAAACGAGAAGAAAACTACATACAAAACGGAGAAACTCAAAAAGATTGGCGGCGGCGGTGACAGCAGCGGCGGCGGCGAGAGCTTTCCAAGAAGAACAAAGTAGATCTGAAGATCTACAAACTAAAACTTACGAAAACCCAAAGAAAGTCGTCGGCGGCGGAGGAACGATGGCGGCGGCGGTGAAACAACGGCGACGAAGGCAGAAGGATGTCGGCGACGGAAGCAGGACAGTGACGATGACAGGAGTAGGGGTGGAAATAGGCCAGGCCAGGCTTTGTATGAAAAAGCCTAGGCCTATTTAAAAAAAATTAGTCTAAGCCTGACCTATTATCTATAATAGGCTTTTTTTATAGGTTTGGCCCGACCTTTTTAGTAAACAGGTCAGGCCTACGAGCCTGTTAGAAGCCTATTTAAAATTTATTCAATGCGAAAATTTAAAAATACAATTTAATATTTAAGAATACAAATAAATTCGCGATCAAAATAAGTGCAATACAATAATAAATTCAAATAAAAACAAAAAAATAGTTTCTCAAGTACAAAAACATATTTAATTTGCATTAATTTACTATTAATGTTAGCATTATATGTTAAGAATTATTTTATTATAAAAAATATATAAATATTTATCTACAATTAATTATATATATAAATAGGCTAGGCTAGGCCAGGCCAGACCCTTAATAGGCCTCTGTCGGGTGGCCCGACCTATTTCCACCCCTAGACAGAAGGACGGCGGCGGCAAGACGACGGCACCGGTGACTGATTGACGGTGGAGTGGGGGAGAAGCAACTCTCTAGAGAGAAAAACTCTCCCCTACACAACAATATTGTCTTTATGACATGCTTCGATTGACCTGATTTGACCAACTCAAGCTTTTTTTTTACGTACCTTTAAAGTTTGCACATAGTATTAATTATTAGGCCTGCAAAATTTTTTGAATATTGAAAAAGACTTCTAAATAAACTTAGATAAACGCCAATATACGTGATACAAATTTTGTATGAGCTTGGTTCATATATGACTTTGATCAAATCCGTGAATTTCATTGATTCCACCCAATAATTTCTACATATCTTATAAGTAAGTTTTTCTTTTTAAATTCATTTTGTAAATAAGTAAAAGATGAGATGAAGTTCACATAAGTTTATACGAGTGACCTATTAAAAGTATACTCATTGTATATAGTTTACATTTGTCCCACATTGAAACTTGTATCTAGTTAATCTAGAACTACTTTGTATTTAAGGACTCTCCCACGTGTTAATAAAATATCTTTTCCCTCATTAATCAATGTATGGTATAAGAGAAATCTTTGGCTAACTGCCATTTGGTAACTTCTCATAGGGTTTTCCTTTCACTCCAGAAATCGTAGACTTTCTCTTCCCACTTTCTCCAGCCACCAAACCCTACCAGGATTACCTCATCTCTACCGCCTCACGCACACCCACATGCTCGGCTGCCTCACGCCGCCGACCACATACAGTCCCACTGCTTCCACTACACTCTCCTTGCCGCTCCTACCATGGTAGAGGACAGTCCTACCCCTCCTCCGAAATTTATCATCTTCAACACCACAATGCAGGCGCCGTTGAAGCTTACGACCACCTACATGGCCTTGAAGTTTCAACTCAGAACTCTCCTCCTTGGCTACAATTTAATTATTCGGTTTTGTGGACGACAAGCATCCATGCCCACCCAACACTGCTGCCTCGTGCTCACTGATTGCGTCAAAACTATCTTATTCTTAGTGCAATCATCAGACCAATATCCCCTGAGATGATATCCTTCAATGAATCCTCTCCCCAGGCATGGGGCATCCGTGCAAACACATACGGTATGCCCTCTCATGGAAGAATCATGGCCCTAAAAAAATCGTCTACTTCAGCCGGAAAAAGTGTCACACTTTGTGACTGAATTTATGCATGAAATCAAAGGTGGGGTGGATGAATTCTCTCTAAAAATTGCAAAACGAGTCTCAAATTTCCCAATTACTTATAGCCATCGCCCAAGCCATTCAATATTTTTTAGAACCAGGTCCTTAGACTGAATTTATGCATGAAATAAAAGGCGAGTCTCCAATTTCCTTAGATGAACTACATGAGAAGTTGCTATTTGCTAAGTACGGAGTCCCAGATCAGTGCTCGTCAGCCCCCGCCTACCTCGGCCCCATACACTGCCTTCTACTCACAAGGCTCATCAACTATATACACCCTAAAAATGTAATCAATCCACATTTACCAAATTTTTCTTGTTATTAAGGCAATTACTTATGTGTACCAGTTACATGCATGTAACTGACTATTTACCCTCTTTTTTTAACAAGTACACACTCCCTTCTTTTAGGCACTCCCTTCTTTTAGGCACTTATGTGTGTACAAGTTACATACATGCAACTAAATCCAATTTTTTACATGGGTTATTAGTTATTTACCTTTTTTTTTATTAATTTCACCCCAAATTTTTTAAAAGAAAAATACATGTAAAATACTATATTACTATTTTATCAATTAAATTAAAATACAACTCATTAAAATTATAATTATACACCGACTATCGATTCACCAATGAATCACCATGAAGTCAAATATTATTCTATTTTTTTAACCTTTAAAAAATAAATATAAAAACATAACGAAGATTTAAAAAAATATGAAACTCAAAAATAAAATTTCCAGTTTTTTTTTTTTCAAAAAATGACCAAAATTTAGGAAAAAAATACAAAATAAATCGAAAAAAAAAACTAAACTAAAAAAAAATCAATTTTTTTCTAAGTTGGGTATAAATGTATGAATATGACATGCTCACTTTCTAGCTTTTATCTGATTTATAATAACTAAGATTATTTTGTTATGTCTTCATTATTTTAAAATGATATCTGGTTTGTTACAAGTTTTTTAAGGTTGTAGATTATTTGTTTAAACTAATTAATAACATAATCTAATTGAAAAATAAAATTTATATTTAGAAACTTAAATGAGTGGAGAATTGGGGAAGAAACCAGCATAATATTGCATCAACTTTATTATTTTCTTTGGGGTCATCGTCATGTTGATGTATTCATATGTTTATTGAGTGTGATCGTATCTATTAATTGAATTGTGTGTTCAGTGTGATTAATTCTCACTTTTGTTCTTCTTACTAGTTAGTTAATATCACCTTTTTAATATTGATGTATTCATTTGCATGGTATCCTGGAATTATAAATGTGTTAAGTTATGTATTTTTTGTTAAATATAAATATTAGTTTAAATACGATATAGTATTAGTACGCCTATGGTATAGTACTAGTTAATATAATGTATAGTACTAGAGATTAATATTAGTATAAAAATATTATTTAATATATGAACTAATACTATGCAATTAATATTTGAATTTATACTATACTATATTTGAACTAGTACCATAGAGTATGTGAACTAATACTATACTACGGAGTATATTTGAACTATTACCATAAAGTATGCGAACTCGAAACTCGAAAAAATTAGAACTTGTATCAGTATAAACTAATATTATATTGTATATGAACTAATACGTACAGTACTGCATATTAACTAATAATATATCATAATACTTATCAACAGTTATCATAACACTTATAAACTAAAAATTATATTCATAAAAAAATTAAAATAAAGGGATTAAAAAATGAAAGTTCAAATGAAAAAAATAATTAAACAATGTAAAACGAAATGAAATTTGTAAGGAATGAAGTAAAATTTTGAAAGGATAAGGTGAAAATTATACACCAATTAATTAAAGTAAAATAGTACCAATAAAATTGGAGGTGAGAGTTTTATTTTTTAAAACAAATTATTATTATACTATTTAATACTTAAAAAAACAATTAATATTATTTTTAAAATTTTCTTATTAGACTTTAAAATTTTAGAATAATTATTTATAACATAAAAAGAAAGTATGTTAAAAAAATTATCATTTAAAACAAAAATTATAAATAGAAAGAAAAATAAATTTAAAAAAATAATATTAAAAGATAAATATAAATATCAATTGAGTAAAATAAAAAAAATAAAATTTTTAAAAATTAATGGAGTATTAATTTTTAATGATAAAATTTAAAAAAATTATTTGAAGTAAAATAAAGGTCCATGAAAAAATTTATGTGTTAAATTGATATAGTAAATGAGTCATGTGTTATTTGTAATGACTTATTTGATTGAATATAGTAAATGGGTCATGTGTTATTTGTAATGAGTTATTGGATTGGATATAGTAGTTACATGTATTGGATTTGATATAGTAGTTACATATATTGGATTGGATATAGTAGTTACATACATGTAACTGATACACAAGAGTGCAACTCTTTCAGAAAAGATTAATGGTTTGATAATTTTGATACGGATAAAATAAAATATTGATATGAGATTTTGAGAAAAAATTAATGGCGATGAAATGTTTTGAGAAAAATTAATGGCTAATAATATTAAATTAAATATAAAAAAAGTTTTTTTTATATTTTGATATGAATAAAAAAATGTTAATATTAAATTAAGTTTGAATTAAATATAAATAAGAATTTATTGACGTGGAAATGCAACATAGGCGGTGTACACAACTATATCATTTCCAAAATATCAAATATAATTCACAAATTATAAAGTCAAAAAGTCTCTAGGTCCTTTAAGCTCTTTGGGCCTCATACAATAGACTCTAGGCCACGGATAAATACCCCCGTTTATTATGTGTTCACCCCTCCCTTTTTTCAACCCTAACTATTTCAAAATCCTAAAGCTCTGTTTGGTTTGGGATTGGCCCATCCGAATTTGGATGGACCATCCCCATCCCATCCCTCTCCATCCAAATACACATTCATTTCTATAATACACCTACAAACCTATTTTTATAAAATCACATCAACATTTTTTTCTTTTAAATACTCATTCTCTCTCTACTTTTCTTCCACACATCTATTCTCTCTCTTACTTTTCTTCCACACATTTATTCTATCTCCTACTTTTCTTACACACATTTATTCTCTCTCATACTTTCTTACACACATTTATTCTCTCTTCTACTTGATTTGACATAAAGTTCTTCATCCACGTCTATTTTTCAATCTCTATCCAAACACAACTATTATTCAATTACTATTCATGGATAGAGATGTCTATCGGGCTAGCCCTAGCCCTATAGGGCCAGCCCTACAGGGCTACGGGTTAAACGGGTTAGGGCCTTAACCGGTTCATAATTAACGGGCCTTCAATTGTTGGGACCTAACCCTAACCCTAGCGGGTCACGGGCTAAACGGGCCACTAACGGGCTACAATAAAAAAAATTCTTTTAAAATTAAATGTCTCAATTGGCACGTCCAATAAGAAAAAAAATACATAATTAGTTAATGATCGATAAATGAGAAAACGAAAGTGTGATTTAAACACAATTCTAAAAATCATTGGTCTTTAATATGACCAAATAAAACAAAAAAAAAAAAATATTATAATCTAATAAAAAATAGTAATAATGAGTAATGAATGGAAATAGACTTCTTAATTAATGGTTACAATGGCTATGGGTCAAATGACCCAAAATTTGTTATCTTGTTATTTATTAAAAAAAAAAAAAGTAACAACTCGGGCTATCGGGCTAGCCCTGTAGCCCTGCGGGCTGACCCGGTTTAGCCCGCGGGCTAACCGGTCCGGATCAAAAAAGCCCGGATTTAAACGGGCCTATGATTCATGAACCCTAACCCTATATTTTTCAGGGTTAAACGGGTCAGCCCGGTTAGCCCGACCCGGATAAACATCTCTATTCATGGATGAGAATTACCTCCATCCATATTTTTCCAATCCTCATCCCCATCCCATCCACCACAATCCCTAAGGGCATGTTTGTTTTGGGATTTTGAGGATTTTGAAATCCGGATTTCAAAATCTAGTGGATTTTAAAATCCTAATGTTTTTTATGTTTTGCGTTTGTTTTGAGATTTATGTAGAGTGGGATTTAACTTTATAGAATAAGATTATAGGTTTTATAGGTATTTATATAGAGTTTGTAGGTAGAGACGGCAATTTGGGCCCAACCCGATGGGCCGGGCCGGCCAACCTGAAGCCCAGTATGGGCTGGGCTCCAAAATCACAGGCCCATATAGAACTGGACCTATTTGGCCCGACCCGATGGGCCTAATGGGCTAGGTTGAATTTGGCCCATCGGCCCATGGGCAGCCCATTTGGCCCGATCAAGTTTTTTTCTTTAAGCAAATAAATAATTAAAATAAGTCAAATACCTTATATTTAAATATTTTTGTGTTTTTTATATTATTTTGAATTTGAAATTTGAACTTATGAATTGTTTATAATTATATTTAAGCTTGTTATATAGTGTAATATTATATCGTTAACGAATTACGTATAGTTAATACATTAGAATGTATATTATTAATTATAATTATTTATATAAATAAAAATTATATGTGATCAATACATAACAAAGTTTATATATATAATTTTTGCTAGAAATATTAAAATTTAAAGAAAAATTTTATGGGCTGGCCCGCTAGGCCCAGATGGGCTAGGCTGGGCTCCATTTTAATAGGCCCGACTAATTCTTGGGCCGGCCCAACCCAGCCCACGAACATCGCTTGGCCCGATGAGTTGGGTTAGGATGGGCCGGGCGACCCGATTTGTCAGCTCTATTTGTAGGTATTTATAGGGTTGACTTTTATAGGGTTTATAGGTATTTATAGAGTGGGATTTTGAAATCCTGAATCAAAATCTCAAACTGTAACGGGTGTGGAGTTTCGAAATCCCAAATCCGAATTTTCCATCCCAAAACAAACATGCCCTAACTAAACATCACCTAATTTCACCCCTTTCCATACGTCGTGCTCACGTTATCGTCACCTCCACCCCTATCTTAGTCTAACAGCCCGCAGCCTTCCCAACACGCCACCGTCCAAGCCCAAGTGAGCACACCCCCTCTTTGTTTTGATTTAGATCTGAATTTTGCTTCTTTTTTTTTTTTTTTTGGATTTTTGTTGTGATTTGAATCTGGTAAAAAGAGACTGTTCATCTTCTTTCCTCTTTTCTACTCTTTTTTTTTTCGATTTTTTCATATTTTTTTGGAAGATATTTTTGAAATTTTGATTCTTTTTCGGAATAAGTTTTTGAAAATTTAATATTTTTTCAAAAAAAATCCCTATTTTTTCAAATTTGTGTCTAAGCTCGATAATTTTTTTTCGAGAATCGCATTTTTACAATATTTTCAAAAAGTTTGAGTGATTCGACAGTGACTCGACAGCAGATTGTGGGTGTACAATTAGGATTTTAATTAGTTGTATTTTAATTTAATTGATTAAAGGGTAATACAGTCTTTTTATGCGTAAATTTTTTTTAAGAAAAACTTTGGGAGTGAAGTCATAAAAAAAGGAAGGGCATTTATCCGTGGTCTAAACTCTTTGCAAGAGTAGCAAATCAGTGTTTTCATAACCGAATCGAAAATCAAATCGGATTAGGCACGGTTCACGGTCCAACCGGTAAAATAATTTTATATGTATTTTTTTTAATATTATTTGTTACATTAAAAAAAATATATGCATTTATAAAAATTATATTAAAATAATAAATATTAAATTAAAATATTTCTAGCAAAAGGACTGAACAATTTTTTTAGGCATTTATAATTATATTTTTTGTTTAGAATATTGTTGAAATAATAGTTTTTTTTTCTTTGAAATAATGGAATTCATTATTAATAATTTTAATCCAAATGTAAAGAAATTATAACATGTTAGAAAAAAGAATGACAAACAAACATGAGATTTTTTGTCTCGCATCGAATAAATAGCAGAAAAATATGGGAAGAAAACATTATAAAAGCAATGTTAGTGAGAAAAACAAATATATGAGATTTATGTCCCACGTCTAATAAAAAGTAAAAGAAATATGAAAGCAAGTAAACAAATATATAAAATTTTCATCCCACATCGAAGTGTTAGTAATAACCAAACATATGAACTTCATTATGTCCCACATCGAAAGAGTAGAAAAGTATGAAAAAAATATTATAAAAGTAGTAATGTTATACAAACATAAAATTTTATGTCCCATATCGAATAATAGTGGAAGAAAATGAGAGGAAAACATTTTAAACATGAACTTCATTATGTCCGACATTGAAAGAGTAGAAGTATGGGAAAAAAATATTATAAAAGTACTAGTCTTTTTTTTTTTTTGATGGAAGTTAAATACTCATCCCTTTTTTTCCCTTTTTGATGGAAAATAGTAGTCTTATACAAACATAAAATTTTATGTGCCACATCGAATAAGGGTGGAAAAAAGAGAGGAAAACATTATAAATATTTCATTATGTAATTTCATATTATAAAAAAAAAAATTAATTTAAAAAAGGGGGAAGCCGGTTAGACCAGTTTTTGACCGATTTGTCGTTTTTGCTCGGTTAAACCGATTTTTGACCGGTCGAACCCTCAAAACGGTTTTTAAGTGTTTTTCGGACCGATTCACGGTTGGACCGATTGAACCGGCCGGTCCGTTTCTAAAAAAATCACTGTAGCAAACTACCAATTTTCCACTTAAACTTTTAGGGGATGTTTACTTTTGGTTTTAAAAACCAGGTTTTGGATTTCAAGATCCAAAACCCGTTTTACTTCGGGATTTAAAAACCGGTTTTCAAAATCCACTCAAAATCACCCCTATCAAAAACATTGATTTGACATAAAGTTATATCTATATAATATTACTCCAATCATTATATTCTTTCTCAACAATAATATAATAATACTATAATAATATAATACTCTCTCCGTCCCACAAAGATAGCCCCATTTGACTTTACACACAGATTAAGAAAAATCAATAAATGTAGTGAAATTTAGCTAATGTGTCAATTTTACCCTTAGAATCTCATACTCCAAAATTTGGTAAGCATTAATTACTCTTATCAATTAGGGGTAAAATTGACAATAAAGCATTTAATGCTAAAGTAAAAGAGGAAATGTGGCTATAATTTGGGACATCCAAAAAAGAAATAAGTGGCTATCTTTGTGGGACGGAGGAGTAATACAATAATATAATATATTTAATCATTACACAATCAACTAATCATTATAATATCACCAAACAATAATATAATAATACAAACTCATTCAATCTTACAACTTGATTTGACATAAAGTTAAATCATCCACTATTCCAAAACCCAAAAGAAACACTCATATTACTATGATTTCAAAAACCAGGATTTCAAAATTTTGGTTTTTAAAACCACTTAAAGCCCAAAGTAAACACCCCCTTAGATATGTCCATGATAAACATTTTTATAAGATCTTAAATTACAATAAAAGAATTTCATAAAAAATTATTATAATATTTATTTTTGTTTAATTTTATAAATTTATTAGATAAAAAGTTACATTAATAATTAATTTTTATTTGTTTGTTCAAATTTGATTATAGATTTCAATTTGGTTTGATCCTAGAAGATTGAAATACTGAACCAAATTATGAAAGAAATGAATTTCGTAAATCACTCAATTATAATGTTTTTAGTCAATTATATATTTTACTTATTTATTTGAATATATTGGCACACGGTTTAAGCGCAGGTTTCTTGTGAATCCAGCTCCCCGTGACCATTTTTTTTCCAAATATCACTGATTTACATATAAAATGTCACTAGTATACACAACACCACTTTTTATACATAAACGTTACACTTTGAAGAAAAAGAATATTCCACATGAACACAAGTTTACAAAAGCTTTTACCCAAGGTTTATTATATATGTTGTTCTCTATTATTCTCCCAAAATACATTCTTCCAAAACGTCATTTTTAGACATAACTGATCACAACTTTTCTTAGAACTAGAGCAATTGAACGGGTTGACACTAACCTATTAGGACCAGCGCTATAAGACTGACTAGACTAATGATTATTTAAACTTTTTAGATTTTAAAGCATAATCTACCTTTATTCTAAGTTATCAAATAAATTATAGAGTAGAGATGGAATTAATCTAAATTTAATCTAAATTATCAAACAAGGGCCTGATAGTAGACCTAACTCTAATGGAGAACCACAGGCTAAATGGAACTACTGAATAAGAAATTCAAAATAATTTGTCCATAATGTCTTGTTAATTGAATCCAATACATCAACCAAATATATATAAAATAAATCAAATACTCCTTGAAGATAATAACAATTGTTTAAAATTCAACTTCGCTTCTACTGAACATTTTTATCTCAATTTGAACAATCACTTATCAACTAACTTGTAGAACTGAACCTATCAAGAAGATATAAGGTAAAAACCAAAGACAACAAGCACAAACTCATTCTAAGCCCCTGTTTTCAAACTCTAAACAATACTCAACATAACTTTTTTTTTTAAAAATGTTACTCAGCTTTTTTGAAAAAGAAACTGATTCTGAAGTTAGTATCTAATTTGCAGAACTCATTAGGAGAGTTGGAACTCAATAAGGATTCATTTCCGCAGTTTGTTAACGAGTTTAAGAGAGAGGCTATCAGCATCATGAGTTCTCCCATAAAATAGAGCTTATCGGGGTCATTAGTTCACTCAGCAAAGATTAAAATACTCCAAATGAAAGGCAAGAAGAACCGTCATTTCATATGCCAAAGATGCAGGTGTCCTAGAATGAATTCTTTTGCCTTGATTTACAAGTCTAACAAAAGGCAACAGAAAACACATGATTCAGCATATGCTTGATCTAGTGATGCAACAGCCAACATTTGTCGATATTTAGAGATTAAATTGAATCTTATTTTTTCGCAATACCTGCATCAAGCCATAGCCCACATTTGAAGACAATGGGAATTAAAATTTCTCAAGTCCCATCTTAAATAAAGCCAAGAAGCAAACCAAATGTTGAGTAGATGTGAAGCAGCTAGCAATGTAACAAGAGGAATCATTGCGCAGAGAAGCAAAATTGTACACCTGACTTCCCTTGGTCATGACCTTGTTGTTTCAAAATGTGACAGTAGTTGACCTAACAACCATATCAAGATGTCAGCCATACTACCTTCTTCAGAAAAACGGGCAAAAAACATTAACTTCAGCAAAAAAAGGGACAAATTGTCCTAGCATTCTGCATTATTTCCTTTCGCAGGAATTAAGACTAAGAAAGCTTTGCATCATTTTTATACAATATTGCTGTACCTACCCTGACTTAAATCTTGTTCTAGTATCATAAAATTGAGAAGCTGTTTCCTAATAAAAGTCAAACACGGGCTAATGGCATTAACAGATCATACAGGACACTTCCTTCTAGGAGATTAGTAGGATAAATTTTTTAAGCTATTTATCTAATATTTCTATTTCTAATTTCTATCTAGCCTCCAACATTTAAACATGAGACATTTATCCAACGGCCTTGTTCATCCCATAACAGGGAAAAACTTGTTCTACCATGATAATCAGGAATAAATATTCTAAACTACATCTGCTCTGGAACAAATTATTCACTTTTCAGCATATAGTTGCATTAAATTACGGGTAAAAAATGAATAAAAACTGAAATTCTATTCTTTTGAAAAAATAAAAGGATTGCCTTCGTGGAAAAGTTGTTTGCAACTGAAGATTGTATGGATATAAGTCACATTCAGGGTGTGTAAGTTTTCTTTCAGCAAATCAAGAGAAAATATGACACAGAAATTATAAATTTTCCGAAGCATAATAACTTACCTCCATGCGAAATAGTTGAGTAGGTACAACAACACCAACTCCCACAGAGCTTCGAAAAGAATCCCGAAGCTTCTGCAGAGAAAATCCCTTGTATGCATTTTCTGACAATTTATTCAGACTGCCTGTGCTAGCAAATATATGGCAATGGATCCCAGCATCCCTAAGAACCTTCAAAGGTAGATCAAACGATAAGTCTGCAAAGGCAGTGAGAGCAAGATCACCACCGACACGATCTATTTTTCCCGAATCATCAGAATCTTCACCATTCAAATTATCTGGGACAAGTCTTCTAGGTTCAGCGGGACCCAGACCCCGTGCTTTGAAGCCTAAAACAGATGTAGGCCCAACTAATGAGCAGACTGGAGAAGTGTTACCACCCATGAAGAATCTATCAGGCAAATATGTGGGTGCATTTAAAGCCCCACTACCCCATGGAAATACAACACCAGCTGAAATCCCAAAGTTCAATGCAGCCCGGTAGAACCCGAGGGGGATCGCATAACGTAAGTCAAACTCCTGTTCAGGAAAGGCAATTTGTCATATACAAATATGTCATTATTATTTATTATAACATCAAACTCATTAGCATGTACTCCCTCCGTTCCACAATAACTTTCACACTTTCCTTTTCAGAACGTCCCACAATAACTTTCACACCCTTAAAATGGAAAACCCTTTATAAACATCACCCTCACAATATCCTCAGTTTTACACAAATGTCATTACTTTTTCTCCACACATACACATAAGTCAACCAATTTCTTTACTTTATACATAAAGATTTACAAAATTACCCCTCAAAACTCCACTCATTATTACACTTTTTTAATTTGTGTGCCCATACCTATGAAACTTATTTGGGACGAGGGAGTACATAGCTTCAGAAAGGTGTTAAAAACTATCATCCAATTTCAGAAAAATCCTCCAACAATATAACAAGCCTGCCCATTCATTACAAGCTTTGCAGCCTAGAAAGAATCCGATCAAACAATAGAACAAAAGGTAGATCCAGCAAGAGATTCAGTTGACTTGCATATGTTATAGTAAAGCACGAATGGGCAACCAGCAACAGATGTTTTTTGAAAGCATATATGATAAGAGTCTGAATCACAGTAGCAAAAGTTCACTATCAAGAATTAATAAATGTTTTGACATATCCAGATACTGACAGATGATCCACCAAGAGATTAAAGAAAGGTGGCTCAAGAAAAAACAAAAACTGTATGCAAGGTTTATGGCTGGAATATAAATTAATACGAAAGACAGAAAACAGCGAAAGGAGAGCAGGATACCTGGCGAATAAAGCGCATGCTCCGTAAATCAGGAAAAAGACCACCAACTTGAGTAGTGGAAAGAAATGCATATCCTCTAGTTGGCCTCATTGCTGAATCTCTTCGGTCAAATTTAAATGAATACTTCAGAGCAGATAGCAAATTATGTCCAAGCTGTCTCCTCACTGTGTGGGAAGACATCTGAGATGGATCTGTTAAAGTACGCCAAGAAAGATTGTAAGACAGGTCATGGTTCCCAGTTGACAATAGGCCGAGAGAGAGGCCAAGAGCTCGTTCTTTGTAGGAAGAGAACTTCAACCAATCTTGGGAAAGCCCAGATATTCTTGCAGACAATGGACTAGGAATACTTTTAAATCTGGGCAAAAACACTCCTATACTAGCTTCTGTCGATTGACCCCAGCCATAAGCCACTGAAGCATCCCATAAATCTCCATAACCAAACAGATTTTTCAGTTTCCCTGTCCCTTCTAGAGTCCAAGACCTAGCCTATAAAATGTACACTTTAGAATATCAAAAAACTAAGATAAAAAACAATCGATCAAGTATGAAAAGATGAACATCTATGAAATGTAAAAAAAAAATTAAATCATCCATAAAACGTAAGGGGACCAAATCACAGGGAAATTCAATTAATAACTGCACTAACTTTTTCATTCTTCATTTGTGTATTCAGCTGATTTGCAGGTCAAGAGTACCAAAACAATTCTTCAAGATGAGCTATGTTGTCTATATTTTTTTACAATCATAATCTTTAGGTACCTATGCCAACTACGGCCATCTTTTTGCAGCATATACATATTACACGAATAGTAATAAATTCGATTATGACAGTGTTAGAGAAGAATACCAGTTCATCATTGTCATCTTTAACCATTAACCACCTGGGTCCATTAACAATGTAGGTTAATTCAAAGAATGTACGATGTAGAGAATCTAAAACCTCAATGACACAAACCTCCTTCTAGTTAAAGTCTTAAACCCATGACCCCAAAAATCATCGATCCAATTACATTAACTCTTCAACGACATTTCCACAATCAAAGCAGCAAACAACTCTAACAAATTCAAACAGATGCATCTTAAATATCCACGGAACAGCAATTTAATCAAAGAGTTTAAATAAAAGCTAAATCAAGTACGATACCCCAGGTTTGGTGAAAACGCCAATATTTCCAGCAAGAGGATACTTCGGCTCAGAAACCTCAATGACGACATTCGCAGTCCCAGGAAGCTCCGGTGGACCCGAGTCCAGTGTAACACTAACCGAATCGAAAATATCGAGGGCACGCAGCCGAGCGTTGGCAATACCGGCGGCGCGTAGCAGCTCTTGGAATGTGGTGGCGTCCCTCAACACCTCCTCCGCCTCAGACTCGATTAATGAATCCTTCGTCCTGGTGTTGCCTTTGATGATGATGTCGTGCACATGAACCGGAACTCGCTCCGTCGCGAGACGCCCGAGGAGCGACTCCATATTGGCCTGTTCCTTTCGCACTCGGGCCTCGGGAGTCATGGTATCGTAGTCATCTTCGTCTTCTTCAAACTCCGATTCATCGTCTTCCTCATCTTCACGGATTTCTTCGGGGTATAGGTTTAGATTGGGCTGGGTTCTGGAGTGGGGCTCGGGCTGGGCTGCCATGGACGGTTGTTAGTAGAGCAATGTTGACTGTGAAGAAAGAGAAAGTAGAAGAAATGGCGGCGATCCGGTACGGCTGCAGTCGGACGAGATTTCTTCTATTTCTAGGACTAGGGAAATAAAAGCATCGACACGACGCCGTTCACGTTGATTAGCGGGCAACACTGTTTTAAATTAAATTGTGAAATTAGGAATGAAATAGGGTGGGACTATTTAGTGAAAATTTTAGTTTTAGTCTTATAAGTTTGATACATTACAAAATAAATCATTTTAAGTTTCAACTTTACAAAATACGTCATTTACCTTTCAATTTAATCTTTTTTTACATCAATTTTAATCCTTTATCTTTCTAATGAATTAAATGCTGCCTGATTTCGGTGGAATGGACTGACTTGGTACCACATTTATTTAAAAAATGTCATGTCATCTGCCACATAATTATTTCTCATTTATATATACTTAAAAATCTACGTAATTAATTGAATATCTATCAAATTTTCCTGTAAACTCCCAAGTTCAATTAAAAACAAAATTGATTCTCATAATGTAAGTGTCTATTTTAAGTGAAATTTGTTATGACCCTTAGCAATTTGATTCTTGCAAGTTGATGTTCAGGGAGGGAGGGGTACTATCTTGCCCCAGAACCTTCCATGGGTCTAATGGAGGAAGATATCTTGCCCCAGAACCTTCCATGGGTCTAATGGAGGAAGATAATGAAGTTTTTTTAGGCTGTTCTCAGCCAAGCTTTACTCAATCAAACCTACTTGTGAAAGTTCAGAAAGTCAATTTCAACCTTTGGTTTGTCGTTGTATGGTTGGACCTACTCCAAATCAACAACTTCTACAAAAAGATTATACAGCTCCCTATGTTCCAACTATGCTCTTTGGACCAAACATTAGATCCCCTCCACCACTGTTTGTATATGGAGGTTTGAGCCCACAATTCACGACACAAAACCAGAGTGGAAAGCATTAAGAAGAGAATATTGGTTTTCATGACTTATGTCAACATAGAGAGAGAGTAATATCACGAAGAAGAGAAACTAAATATTGGTTTTCATGGACTTATATGAACAGAGAGAGTAATATCACAGAAGAAGAGAAACGAAAAATTGTGAACTTTGGTTTTTGCCTTTTAAACATGGATGATTTTTGTCTTTTGTCGTATATTTTACTTGTTCAAGGTACCTTGGTTGTTTTAGTGGATAACTTTGCTAAATGAACTTGGTGTTTTTTTTTTCAAAAATGGAAGTTGTATTCTCAATCTTAGGTGGAATGTTAGTATTTGGAAAGATTCAAATACAGTTTTATTATATTGTAAGCATCAATTTATATGAATAACTTCATATATTTTAAATTGTTATGTTTTAATTTAGTTGTTGTAAATTTTATTTTTAATTATCTGTCAAAAAAATAAAATTATTTTTAATTATAGAATTGTTTTATCAATGGTGCATATTTCAATTTTGTTTTTAATTGAACTTGGAGAATATTTCAATTTTATTTTTAATTGAACTTGGGAGTTTACAAGAAAATTTGATAGATATTTAATTAATTACTGTAGAATGTATATATAAATGAGATAATAATGTGGCAGATGACATGACATTTTTTAAATAAATGTGGTACCAAGTCAGCCCATTCCACCGAAATCAGGCCACATTTAATTCATTAGATATAGAAAGATAAAAGATTAAAATTGATGTAAAAAATGATTAAATTGAAAGTTAAATGACGTATTTTATAAAGTTGAAACTTAAAAGATTTATTTTGGAATGTATCAAACTTATAGGACTAAAACTAAAATTTTCCCGACTATTTACACCTTCGTCTAGAACACTCTCCCTTTCAATTTAATAATATACTAATAATGTAAAAAACCAAAAATATCATTTAAGTCATATTACACTACTAAATGCACCATTTCTTCTTCTTTAAACTCTAAACCTATTTTTTACCGGCCACCACCACCGCCGCTGCCGCACCACCACTATCACTGCCGCCGCACAACCACCACCACCAAACAACAAAATTTCACCACAAACATAAAAAATTCAGGAACTTAGATAATTTTCAATTTTTTTTAAAAAATTTCGACAAATCATTGTCGACGCAATGGATCGACCCTAGTTTGTCGAAATAAAAAAAAAAAGAAAAGAGAAAAACCTACCTTTTCTGCAACAAATGTGAGCGTATAGAGAGGGAAGAGGCTTTGATTGGGAAATAACATAGAAAAAAGTAAAAAAAAAAAAAAACAGAGTTGCTGCGTGCAGAGAGGCTGGAGTTAGGGAGGGGCAGTGGGGGGCTGGGGGTAGGGAGGGGCAGTGGGGGGTGGGTGGGCTGGGGGTAGACATGTTCAACCGCCAGAAACCGACGGTATCGGTTTTCGTTAACCGAAATCGAACCGGCAAACCGCCGGTTACGGTTACGGTTTTCTAACCGCCGGTTCGGTTAAAAATCGGCGATTAGGCTTTTTTTTTTCCTTCTCCATTTTTGCTCGTTTTCACTCCGTTTTCGCTTGTTTTTTATTCATTTCAACTCTTCTTTTTAAAACTACATTACTAGAATTTAATAAAAATTATATAACTTAAATTTATACATAAAAAATAAAAGAATGGTGTATTAAAAAAAAAAAAAAAAAAACCGAAAAATCGGCGGTTAACCGGCGGTTTCGGTTTGCCAAAACCTGCAACCGAAACCGAACCGCCATTTTCCGGTTCCGGTTTCGGTTTATAACCGAAACCGCCGATTTTCACGGTTCGGCGATTTTTCGGTTTTTAACCGCCCATGTCTAGCTGGGGGGTTGAGTTGGTTTTTTTTTTCTTCTGCTGCGATGGAGGGGAGGGAAGGGAGGAGGAGGAAAAAAAATTAGGGTTTGGGGGTGCATTTAATAAGAGGAGTGTGTTTGGAAAATGTATTAAAATGATAAAAAGGGTATTTATGATCATTCATGGAGGGGTGCATCTATCTTGACATATTTTAGAGGGTGTGCATCGATTGGGGGAGTGTTCTAAACCGAAATAGAGGTGTAAATAGTCAGACCCATGAAATATGCGAGTTTTCGATTTGAAAAACCGTCTCCCATTAATGATCGATTTTACCTTGTGATGTAATAACAAATTTTCAAAAACCACTCAAAAATTGGGATTCTATTGTATTTTCTTTAACTTTAAAAAGTCATTTAGAAAATTTATAGAGTTTATGCAGAGTTTGACTTACTTTTTTTATTAATTTTTATAAACTTGATAGGATTGTAAAATAGTTTTTTTTTTTTATGGAAGTATATTTTTTTTATTGATTTACATAGATTTTCATAAACTCCGGCGCTGGAAGCCTGGAACTATTGATGCAAATGTATATGGAACACACTTGTATATGCCCCGAACCCGTTCAAATGTATTATGCCCCGGACTCTATACGGGTCTTAGATAGTCATCCCGTGCCCCGCCCTGTTTTTTCATATCACGTTGAATTTATTTAAGTTGTTTCTCACGATTGAAAACAAAAATTTTCATACAAATATACATTAAAACAATTCACAGTAATATAAATATTTTTCATGTTATATATATTATATATATATATATAAAGTATTTTACCAATAAAAAAAATATATATATATACTATATAAAATTTATATAATAATTCGGGTCAGGTCGGATACTCGTGGATTGGGCATAAGACCCAGACCCGACCCATTCACATACGGGACGGGGCAGACTCGACCCGTTCTCAATGCGGGACGGATCCGACTGATTCACGTGTTATGCAACACTAAATAAACAACCGCAAGTGTACGGCGTCTATTGTAGCGTGATAAGCACGAGGTCGATCCCACGAGAAGGCTAAGCGTAAAAGTGGTAGTTTGCTAGTCGAGTTCTAAGTAGACGTGATCGATAATTTGAATATGATGATTCACTCTAAAATTACCTACCAAGTGTCACAAATAAGTAATAAAGAGCAAAGACGAAATCGATCAAATACCATGCAAATCAATAAAACGAAGGTAAAATGGATAAAAATGCAAAGAAGAAAAGGTGGGTTCCAAGGCAATTGTAGTATTTAGACGTCCGTTTATGAGAGTTATCTCGTTTAAATGGCTATTAAGGTTATCTCATATAAGGTGATCGCAAAAGAAGAACTAATCGATCTCTCGATACAAATTAATCCAAAGACGCAATGTAATATAAGCTCGTATGTCTACATCACAAATATTACACCATCTAAAATAGCTCCTAAGATCATTTGATTCCCTCTCCGATAATTAATCCTCTCTCGAGATCATAATAATACCGGGTTGCATATTCGCATACGATTAAATGGAATAAATCTCTCGATACTACCCCAATTAACAATGGATCAAGCAAATCATCATGGGCACTAACAACATGCTTTACAATGGATAATTAAACATGCAAATAAGAGATAAACACCAATTAAAGCAAGAAGTTACTCATAAACATCAATCCAAATCTCTACAATGCCTTAGAACCACAAAGTGTTTAGCTAACTACTAACATAATGAAATTACAAAATCCAAGTGAAATAACTAAATAAAAAGGAAAAGAAAGAGAAAGCTTAGTCTAGAATGTGGTAGGGAATGGAATTTGGGAGCTATTGCATCCTTTCTTCCTTGATTTGATGAAGAATTGAGAGAGAAATGGCCAAAACACCTCCAAGTATGTGTAACTATGTGTGGATTTTGAGGAATTGGGGGAGAATGTCTTGGATTTCAAGAAATGGGGCTTATATAGTGTTGGGGTAGGGTTTGGATGCAAGAATTGCAAGTTAGTCCCTCAAAAATGGCCAAAATGGACAAAAGGCACCGAAAATGGACAAAAGGCACAAAAAATGGGGTAGCACGGCCGTGCTCCATCGTGGCCCAAAAATCCCTGTTTCGAGCATGGCCAGCTCGAGCATGGTGCTCGGCCGTGCTCGCTCGGTCGACTTCGGCCCTTTCTCGTTTCGTGCATAACTTTCGCCTCGGGTGTCCGATTGACTCGATTCTTTTGGCTATTCCACTCCGTTTTTCGAGACGAATCCAACCGTGCACTCCTCTTCCTGATCCAGTAAAGTATGGTTGGTGTTTTGCTCCAAATTCCATCGTATTTCCTACAAAATCGACAAAACACAACCTTTCTCTCATTTCGGCTTAAACAATCATATTCAATGCATAAATCAATGAAATCCACATCAAAACACGCTTAACATGTGCCTCTAAAACGTGTAAATTCCACCCGAATCAAACTCCCCCAAACTTAAAATGTTGTTTGTCCTCAAACAACTAAGCACTTAAAATAATGAGGTTGGAATGATCACAATGGAATATTCAATGCAAATCACACATGTAAAGTAAGAATGTAGTGATATCTCTTTCTCAAAGTGCATTTCTCAATGAAGATCATCGGCTCATTATTGCAATTCACATTCATGAATCAAAGAATGCACAAACACACAACACATTGTGAATGAGAAACACAATCCAAATGCTCAAGTCCTCTACTCACATGATATAGTGTTTCTCTCAAACACACAAACAAATTGAGGATATTAATGCACTCATCAACCAAGTTATGCTATGCAGTCACCATATGCTTGCCCAACTTCTACTTTTCACCACACTCAAATGCTCAACAATGTGATCAATAGGACTTAATCAAGGATGTAACATTGGCTCTTTGGACAAGGTAGGATGAATTTGGGAGTTTGTGACTCTTCTAGTGGAGGACAAAGTTTGTTGTTTTACAATGTGTGCTTTTCACTTTCAAAGCTTACAAACTCCATCCTCACTTTTCATTTTCCTTTCTTTTTCAAGCAATCATCACCTCATCTTTTGAACCATTTTTCTTTTCAAGCTTTTGGGGCTCTTTGTCCCTCTTTTCTTTTCCTTGATTTTCTCTTCATCTTTCACTTTTTCTTTCAACTTTTCCACTTTCTCCTTTCACCAAAGACATTCATTCAAGCACATGTTTTTCCACTTTGTCTTTTATCCTCCACTAGATGTAGGAATCAAAAGGCTCAAAAAGGCTAAGTGGTTAACATTGTAGTTTGCCAAGAAAATGAGGAATTAAGCTCAAGGGGCTAACTACTGAAAATTACTTCGGTTTTGGGAAATTTTGGCTAAGTGACTCTTTTAGAACAAGATGGCCTATATCACATCACAAAGTTTCACACAATCATGCTTTCAAACAAGAACTTGGGCAAGTTCTAGGATCACTAGCAATAACCTAGTCCACTCTGAAATGAACTAAACCGGATTACATGCTCGATTTAAGGCTCAATTCTCACCGGTTTATTCAATAGGACTCTCACATTCATCAAATGTTCCCAAACAACAACACATCATGCATCTATGCTATCAAAGATCAATAAATATGAGCACAACATGATACTATTCTCCAACACCAATCATGCATACATTCAAAGCAAATAGACATCACCACAACTACTCAACCATGGATTCCAATGATTCTTCATGCTCACATTTCACCAAAGATCCACTACCCAACATATGATCAAAACCAACTTAAACAACAATAAGCATATGAAAGCAAAGTGTGCTCCGGTGCAAAATGTAACACAAGTAGAATGACGAACCGTTGCAAGGGTAACAACTAGTAGAAAAATAAAAGAAAAAATAACTCCCCCAAACTTAGAATTTTACTATGTATAAATTCTAAGTTTGGGGCTACAAGTTGTTACCTCCCTCCTTGCACATCCAAAGCTCTTCAAAGATCACCATTGCACTACTTGCTTCCCCTCTCCAAAGTTGGTTTTGCTTTCTTCTTCATTCCCCAAGCTATGACATCCAAAGTATTCTTCATCCATACCTACAAAATAAACCAAGCTATCAACACTATCAAAGCAATAAAAACAAGAAAGCAATAAAACCTTGGGTTGCCTCCCAAGAAGCGCTATTTTTAACGTCCTATGACGGACGGTTCTTCCTTGAGGGGGATATCAAGTCACCCCATCATCCTCCTTGTTCTTGACCTTCCTTGCCCATACGACTTTCTTAAGCCCATTGAAGCATGTACTAGCTACTCCATCCGGCTCTTCAATCATGTCATAAGAGGTTGATGCCTCATTCATCCCCAAGCTTGCACAAGTAGCTTTTCTTGATTTGGGGGAGTTTTTGAAGAAAACTCCCCCAAACTTGGCCTTCTTGCCCATCTTCAACTCATTGTCTTCCATTTTGGGGTTCTCCTCCACAATATTTATCTTGGGCTCTTCTTCCACCTTATCTTCCATGAGCTTCGAATAAGGATCTCTCTTGGAATACACATACTCTTCCTCCTCATCTTCATCATCACGAAATCTAGCGGCCTTGTAGATGTTGAATGAGACTTTCTCCTCACCAACATGTAGTTCAAGCTCTCCGTTTCGTACGTTGATGATGGCTCCACCCGTTGCTAGGAACGGTCTTCCCAAGATCAAGGGGATTGCCCTATCTTCCTCCATATCAAGTACCACAAAATCAACCAGGAATATGAATTTCCCAACTTTGACAACAACATCCTCAACCGTTCCCAAAGGATAAACTATGGAGCGATCCGCCAATTGAAGATTCATGGTAGTAGGCGTCAATTTTCCCAAGCCAAGTGATTTGAAAAGTGATAATGGCATGAGGTTTATGCTTGCTCCAAGATCACACAAAGCACGATAAGTTCCTTCTTTGCCAATGACACAAGGCAATGTAAATGAACCGGGATCCCTAAGCTTTGGAGGTAGCTTAGCTTGGATGATGGCACTACACTCTTCGGTGAGGTTAACGGTTTCAAATTCTACCATCCTTCTCTTGTTGGACATAATCTCATTCAAAAACTTGGCATAATGAGGCATTTGCTCAAGGGCCTCCGCAAATGGGATGTTGATGTGTATCTTTTTGAACATCTCCAAGAATTTGATGAACTTTGCATCCAAACTCGTCTTCTTGAGTAGTTGAGGGTATGGGAGTGGAGGCTTGTGTGGAGATGGAGGCTTATGTGCATCATTCTCTTTCTCACTTGTTTTCTCCTTCTCAACATCTTTCTCTTCAACTTTTCTTCCTTGTTGTTCCTCTTCACCATCTTCCTTTGGCATCATAGGGCCTTCATAGCTTGTGCCACTCCTCAACTTAATTGAGTTGCATTGCTCATTGGGGTTCAATTCCGTGGTTGAAGGGAATCGACCCGGCTTGTGTTGATTTCCAACCATATTAGCAATTTGGCCCACTTGAACCTCAATGGCTTTCACATCATTTTTTATTCCCATCACTTCATTTGCCAATTGACCAATTTTCTCATCTTGACTCTCAAACTTTTGCCAAGTCTTGGTCATAAAACTCTTCGTCTCTCCCACGAACTTCTTAGTTTCTCCCATGAATGTTATAAACATTTCTTCCATAGTGAGCTTTGACGAAGACTCTTCCCTCACACCATCTCGTACATTGAAGTTCGACGGTGGTTGAATGGCATTGTGTGGGTTAGCATATGAGAAATTTTCATGGTTTCTCAAGCCGGGATGGTATTGGTTCGGATTAGAGGGGTGATAGTTCCCATGGGTTTGTCTTTCTCCCCAACCTCTCTCTCGAAAATGACGATCCCTTTGATTGTTCATGTAATGGGCCTCTTCATATTGATCGTCACTAGGTCCCATTAATGACTTGGCCGCCATCATCGAAGTCAATTTGTCCACCTTGTTGGATAGGGTGGCAAAATCATCCGACTCTCTAGTAGAAGCAACTTTTCGGGTTTGCCTTCTTTCGGATGGCCATTGATTGCCATTCTTAGCCATCTCCTCTAATAGCACATAGCCCTCTTCCGTTGTCTTTCCTAGCAAAGAACCTCCACCCGCCGAAGCATCCACCATTCCTCTTGTTCGGTGGTCCATTCCATTGTAGAAGTAGCAAATGAGTTGGTCTCGTGAGAAACCATGTTGTGGGCAACTTCTAATCAAATCTTTGAAGCGCTCCCATGCTTCGGCTAGGGACTCATCCTCATCTTGCATAAATGATGAAATCTCTCCTCGTATCTTGATGGTCTTGCTTGGAGGAAAGTATTTCATAAGAAAGGCATCTACAAGGTCGGCCCAATTTTCGATCGTCCTTAGATCAAGAGGCATGTACCATTGTTTTGCACGATCACGGAGGGAAAATGGGAACAATTGGAGACGGATGTAATCTTGAGGGACACGGTTGATCTTAACCGTTCCACTTATCTCTAAGAATTGAGATAAATGGAGGTTAGGATCCTCCTTCGACAACCCTCCAATTTGGTTGTTTTGGACCATCATGATTAGCGCCGGTTTGAGCTCAAAGTTATGAGCATCAATGGGTTCCCTACCCGCTCCTCCATATGGTCTAGGGATAGGGCGGAAGTGGTCTCTCAAGACTCGTTGATTCCCGTTTTCCTCCCTTTGCTCTCCATTTCTCTCCATACCAATATTCTCTTCACCTCTCCGACGAAAATTGTCCCTTAGTACTCCTTGAGGTCGGTTACCTCCATTCCCGTTTGGTTCCTCAACTCCTTCTACCCCGTGATTCTCAAATTCCTCCTCTTCTTCAACCGGATTTTCCCGTCGATTCATTCTTTCCAACTCTAGTCTTCTCCTTTCGGCGTTCCTTCTTCGACAATTGGCTTCAATCTCCGGATCTAAAGGTAGCACTTCTTGGTGGTTCCTCCTAGATCGTGTGATCATAAACCATGTCTATCAAAAGAGCAAACGAGAGTGAGAATTGCAAATAAGATCAAGATAACAAACACAAATATTTTTTTTGGAATTTTGCAAATAAAGAAAGCAAATAAATTGTCTAAACTAAAACTCTCCTAGCCTACACTCTAGAGCTCATAAAAACCTCCCCGGCAGCGGCGCCATAAACTTGATTCACGTGTTATGCAACACTAAATAAACAACCGCAAGTGTACGGCGTCTATTGTAGCGTGATAAGCACGAGGTCGATCCCACGAGAAGGCTAAGCGTAAAAGTGGTAGTTTGCTAGTCGAGTTCTAAGTAGACGTGATCGATAATTTGAATATGATGATTCACTCTAAAATTACCTACCAAGTGTCACAAATAAGTAATAAAGAGCAAAGACGAAATCGATCAAATACCATGCAAATCAATAAAACGAAGGTAAAATGGATAAAAATGCAAAGAAGAAAAGGTGGGTTCCAAGGCAATTGTAGTATTTAGACGTCCGTTTATGAGAGTTATCTCGTTTAAATGGCTATTAAGGTTATCTCATATAAGATGATCGCAAAAGAAGAACTAATCGATCTCTCGATACAAATTAATCCAAAGACGCAATGTAATATAAGCTCGTATGTCTACATCACAAATATTACACCATCTAAAATAGCTCCTAAGATCATTTGATTCCCTCTCCGATAATTAATCCTCTCTCGAGATCATAATAATACCGGGTTGCATATTCGCATACGATTAAATGGAATAAATCTCTCGATACTACCCCAATTAACAATGGATCAAGCAAATCATCATGGGCACTAACAACATGCTTTACAATGGATAATTAAACATGCAAATAAGAGATAAACACCGATTAAAGCAAGAAGTTACGCATAAACATCAATCCAAATCTCTACAATGCCTTAGAACCACAAAGTGTTTAGCTAACTACTAACATAATGAAATTACAAAATCCAAGTGAAATAACTAAATAAAAAGGAAAAGAAAGAGAAAGCTTAGTCTAGAATGTGGTAGGGAATGGAATTTGGGAGCTATTGCATCCTTTCTTCCTTGATTTGATGAAGAATTGAGAGAGAAATGGCCAAAACACCTCCAAGTATGTGTAACTATGTGTGGATTTTGAGGAATTGGGGGAGAATGTCTTGGATTTCAAGAAATGGGGCTTATATAGTGTTGGGGTAGGGTTTGGATGCAAGAATTGCAAGTTAGTCCCTCAAAAATGGCCAAAATGGACAAAAGGCACCGAAAATGGACAAAAGGCACAAAAAATGGGGTAGCACGGCCGTGCTCCATCGTGGCCCAAAAATCCCTGTTTCGAGCATGGCCAGCTCGAGCATGGTGCTCGGCCGTGCTCGCTCGGTCGACTTCGGCCCTTTCTCGTTTCGTGCATAACTTTCGCCTCGGGTGTCCGATTGACTCGATTCTTTTGGCTATTCCACTCCGTTTTTCGAGACGAATCCAACCGTGCACTCCTCTTCCCGATCCAGTAAAGTATGGTTGGTGTTTTGCTCCAAATTCCATCGTATTTCCTACAAAATCGACAAAACACAACCTTTCTCTCATTTCGGCTTAAACAATCATATTCAATGCATAAATCAATGAAATCCACATCAAAACACGCTTAACATGTGCCTCTAAAACGTGTAAATTCCACCCGAATCACCGACCTGACTCAAAACTCGCGGGGTGGGACTGGTACCCGCGGGTTGGGTCAATATTGTCATCCCTATTTCTAACCTTTTGTTTTCAGAGCTCTTTGAGAGAATCCATTGAAATCTCTGATTTTTAGAAGAGATTTTGGATAGTGTAATTTATTTAAAATCTATAGACTATTGAATACCCAAATATTTTTTAAGACTTTTTAAAAGTCCGTATTGAATACCTCAGAATTTTTAAAGACTTTTGAAAATTCGAATTGAATACCCCCAAAATTTAAAAGTCTAAAAAATACATACCCTATCAAAATTTTAAAAAATCAGAATTTCAAAAATAAATTTTCAAAATCATCTAAAATGTAAGGTGCCCTGGATCTCGGCATACCTCCCACCTTTCGGCGAGATATTAGCCTTAATGAAATGAATGCGACATTACCAAAACCTAAAGTTAACAATCGAAGAGACCAATCAAAATAAAGGAGCCCGCCTCACCTCTCTCCCCTCCATTTCCCAATCACAAGCCTTTACTTTGGCTCATATGGATAGATCCCTAGATGGAACCCTTGAAATGCTCCACAAACGATTGGTAGAAAGCAGACTGGTGTCCGTTTTGTTGGACATCTTGGATCCAGTATCTCATAATACCAGTGAGAGCTATTTTGTTGAAATTAGAGCTAGGATCATTAAGATTTAATTGACTAAGGGAATCAACAATGAATGATAAAGCTTTTGTCCTTACGGTCCGCTCCGGAAAGGAGGACACCACCGAGTTATTTTTTAACACTCACAACCCATCCGTGACTAAGTTTCACTTATCAAGGAACATAGTTATTGCCCTTCAACGATCATCTTTGACCACACGATCGATGATGCAAACTTTTCAACGATCATCACAACTTTTCGTGCAATCGGTTGTGACTACTAGTCATTCGCGATCGCGAGTGCAATAGAAATGTCAACTGATCGAGTACTTAATATCTAGTCCCGCTCCATTCTATGAACGAAGCTACCAGCTTTAAATAAATATTTTGTTATTATATAAAATAATACTTCAGTCGTTCCACCGTAAGCTTCTCACCACCTACTTTGAACGTCCTGTTGGGCTAGCCCGTCCCACCACTAAAAAGAGTGGGTTGGACCAGAATTTTTCAAGTCCGCCAGAAGGCGGGCCCAGACGGGCCGGTCTGTTTGGTTCACCGACTTTGACGGGGCGGGCTTGCCCACCATTTTTTAATTTTTTTGGTTTATATATATATTATAATTAATTAAAAAAATATATAAACCTAACCCGAAGTCACAAAACGGCAGCCGCTTTTTTTTTTCCTAATCTATTCTTCTTTCATTTATTTTCCTTCACCGACATCTTATGTATATTACATATTTACATTATTATGTATAATATATATTTATATTACACAATAAATTTTTATTGATTTTTTGTTTTTAAAAACATCACATTCCAATATATGCATGTTTGGAGTATTTATTTAATTTGAAGACTTTATACTTATGATTTATAGATGTTAAAACTTGAATCTGTGTTTTGTAGAAGACAGATTGTTTATGTTTATAAATTATGATTATTGTTTGATGATTAATGAATTATGTTTAATATTGTGTAGATGATATAACAATGCTTAATTTAATTAATTTTGTTAGATGATCTTTTTTTATGAATTTAATAAATATTTTTGTAAAAAAAAAAGGAGTTGGCCCGTCGAAACCCGTTGCCCGCCCATTTTTAGGTTGGGTTGAGGTTTTAGTAGCCCGCTTGACAAATGGGCTGGTCAGCCCCGTCCCGCCAAATGACGGACTTTTACGGTTTTGGTTGTCCCGTCCCGTCGGCCCATCTTGACAGGTCTAGTTATTACCCTCCAACGACCAGGGGCGTAACTAGGCGTATGCCTGGGGTGGCCATGGCCCCTCAACTTTTTTTTTTTATAAATATATTATATGTAGTAGTTATTAAATTAGATTATAAGTTACTTAGTATTATTATCAAATTAACTTGTAAATAGACTTGGTTCTTAATTGGGCGAAGATTTGATTGTCGTCCGTTATTTATAAACTTTAGCCCAAATATTATTAATATTTAAATATATTTTAATTTCTTATATTTTAATGGTATTAATTAATACTAATTTGTAAAAGGCAAACACTAAATATTAATGTATATTTCAATTGACAAATTTTTGTTTGCAATTGAGAGCATTCCATGTAATTAGATTTTAAGTAATTTTTATATATTCTTAATTGTTCGATTTAATTTTTGATCCACCCGATTAAAACCAAATTAAAATGGTATCATAATTACACCATACAATTTGGTGCACACGCAAATGTGATTCGTTTTAATTTCTTATATTTTAATGATTGGAATTAAGGATCGTAATTTATTTTTTATTAGTTTAGTTTCTTTTTTTCCTTCTTAACAAGTTCACAACATGTAGTAGAAACACATACATAAATTTTCAAGATTAATTTCATATTCTTTTTAAAAAATTAATTTTTGTTTTACCATTCCTTATTATTTTTAATTATTAACTTAAATGATTGTAGATTATTGAGTTTTACATTTTGATATTTTTAACCGTGAATAATGATATAAATATAAAATATTGTAATTTGATTAACAAACATATAATAATATTAAACAATATTATATTAGCTCCCCTCACCGTCAATTTTGGGTCTGCCTGTAACGACCCCAAAATCTTAAAGGGACAAACATATATAAGATTTTTTATTTTAAAAAAAAAATAGAGAGTAAGGGGGCATTACTGCACTTGAAAATATCATAATAAGTTAAATGATGCAACCACCAAATCAAAGTGATCACCACCAAATCCTCAAAATAATTTCGAAGTGACAAGGACGAAAGTAAATTAGTGAGTAATGTCCTTAATAATTTGCCTCACAATAAATACTACAATTTTAAATAGTTAACAAAAAGTAAAACTTCAAGTTTTAAAAGACACAAATTTAAAGGGGTGCACTTCTGAGACTGAGCGCTCACATCCACCTTCAATCCTCCCGCGCATTCCCACCTGAAATGGGAAGGGGTGAGCATTCAAAAACACTCAGTGGGTTCACTCAAACGCCCACTCGAACATCATACAATGTACCGTAATAAAGGTCAACCACGAGAATCAATGTATATCGCAAACATGAATTTGAGACTCATTATTCTCAATCATAGCATTAAAGTCGCATGGTAGCAACTCAAATTACATCCTTCAAATATCATCAATCATATAGCTATTATGGTATATGGATAATAAATGTACTAGCTATGATAAGATCACGGGTAACACCGTACAAGATTTGATCGAAAGATTACCTTCAGGTAGCTCTCGAACAAGATGCTCGAGCGGGGTAAAGCGTGCCCCAACAAGATTGATGTGCTCTTACGTGTAGTATATTATAACTATACACTATTTATTAACATAAAATACGATGTTGAACATGTTGTATGATTGTTATATGAATTTAGGGGTGGGTAAACATACCGAAATTTTGGTATACCGAGCTTTTACCGTACCGAAAATTTCGGTATGATAACGGTATGAAAAATGACCATACCGCTGTATTTCGGTATATACCGAAAATGTTGATAATTTTGGTATGAACGGTATATCGAGATATCGATATATACCAAAATAAATAAAATAATTATTTAATAATATAATTTAAAATTTCATATTAATAAATTAAATTTAAAAAAACTTAAAAAAAAAAGAATTTGAAAAACACTTGGGGGATGTTTACTTTGGACTTTGGGTGGTTTTAAAAATCGGGTTTTTGAAATCCCGATAAATAGTAATATGAGTGTTTTTTTGGATTTTGGAATAGTGAAGGATTTAACTTTATGTCAAATCTAGTTGTAAGATTGAATGAGTTTGTATTATTATATTATTGTTTGATGAGATTATAATGATTAGTTAATTGTGTAATGATTAAATGTATTATATTATTGTATTATTATATTATTATAGTATTATTATATTATTGTTGAGAAAGAATTTAATGATTGGAGTAATATTATATACATATAACTTTATGTCAAATCAAAATGTTTGATAGGGGTGATTTTGAGTGAATTTTGAAAATTGAAATCTCCGAAGTAAAACAATATTTAGGATTTGGATCTCCTGGTTTTTAAAACTAAAAGTAAACCTAGCCTTAAAATAGAAATCTATCGGTTATTGCAAAACTGAAACAAATTACACTTTCTCTCTCGAAAGAAGCCCTAGGTCTTTTCTCTTCAGCGCCGCACTGCCAGAGATACATCAGCGCCGCACTGCCAGAGATACATCACCGCCGATCTCGCGTCGGCACGCCACCGCACGTCGGGCTCGCTTCGTCGGTGGACTCGCATTGCACGTCGGGCTCGCATCGGCACGCTAGAATTGCTACGCCGGACTCGCGTTGCCGGTGGACTGACGTCGCCGCCGGACTCTAAGCAATATGTTTGATTTGTTTTATTTCTTTGATTCTCCTTGAGCGTAGGTGTATTTCTTCCTTCTACCATAAAAGTCTTTGATTTGTTAGATTTGCTTGCTGTATCAACATTCTTCCATTGATCTCTTAATTTTCGTGCCTAGAAATAATTTTTTTGATTATTGCTTGGAAAAGTGTTCTCGTGGTCAGAGAATAACACTTGATTTTCTTTTGTTGTTCCATTATCTCTTAACTTTTAATTGTTCCTGAATATCGTTTTATTAAAATTGAAGGGAACCAAAACTCTCCTGATCTTGTTCTTGTTTCTCATTCTTTGTGTTTATAAACTAGATTGGGTATAGTATGATTCGGTATGTGTCGAAAATTTGATATGGTATGACATATCGAATTTTCGGTATGACATTCGGTATAGGATTTTTCATATCGAAATTTCGCTTTGTCGAATTTTCGGTATACCGAAATTTTCGGTAGGATATGATAACGGTATCAATATTTTCAATATCGAAATTTTTCGGTATAGTATCGGTATGGTACGATATGGTTCGGTATACCGTACCGAACCACCCCTTTATATGATTGATGATATTTGAAGAATGTAATTTGAGTTTCTACCATGTGACTTTAATGCTATGATTGAGAATAATGAGTCTTAAATTCATGTTTGCCATATACATTGATTCTCGTGGTTGACCTTTATTACAGTAGATTGTATGATGTTCGAGTGGGCGTTTTAGTGAACCCACTGAGTATTTTTGAATGCTCACCCCTTCCCATTTCAGTTGGGAATGCGCGAGAGAATTTCAGTTGGGCATGCGCGAGAGAATTGAAGGTGGATGTGAACGCTCAGTCTCGGAAGTGCACCCCTTTAAATTTGTGTCTTTTGAAACTTGAAGTTTTACTTTTGGTTAACTATTTAAAATTGTAGTATTTATTGTGAGGCAAATTCTTAAGGACCTTACTCACTAATTTACTTCCGCTCTTATCACTTTGAAATTATTTTGAGAATTTGGTGATCACCTTGATTTGGATGGTTGCATCATTTAACTTATTATGTTATATTTTCAAGTGTAGTAATGCCCCATTACTCCCTATTTTTGTTTTTTTCTTTTAAAAAAAATCTTATCTATGTTTGTCCCTTTAAGATTTTGGGATCGTTATAGTATGGTATCAAAGCAGGTCTACCTTTCTAGAGACTTGTTCATTTGTATTTTTTAAATCTTATCTATGTTTGTTCCTTTAAGATTTTGGGGTCGTTACAGTGTGGTATTAGAGTAAGTCCACTTTTCTAGAGACTTGTTCAATTGTATTTTTGTTTAATTTATTTTAAGTGTCTTAAGTTGTTACTGAATCGTACTTCGAGACGATACTCACAACGGGCTTCAGTCCGCTGCTTCAACTTGGTACTTTTTTTTTAGTTTGTATTACACATTATGTTATGTTGTGCTTGATACATATGACTCATTATCCTTTATGTTAAGTCGTTATTTTTAGTTTGAAGTTTATGACATAGTGAACCTTTTATTTTACCTCATTATGTTGGATGGTAGTTCGGTAATGAGACAATTTTAAGTCTAGTTTTGTCTCTTACTCTTAGGATTAAACAATGGTATGCATGTTAAGGACTGCCCGAAAGTCCTTGAGTGGAGATCGACTGGTTCAAGTGGTCGCAATGAGGAGATATCGTAACTATTCGAGGGCGGAGGACGATTCAGTTGGTACCCACATATCTCGCATGATGGATATGTGGAGAGAGGTTCGACATCTACCACGTGGTGTTTCAGAAAGTGATGTTTGATTGCGCCTCATCGATACATTACTCGAGGACTGGCGCATTCGCGCAGAAAATCTCTACTCCGAGATTGTGTGCTATGACATCACTAATGACTCGCCAATCATTAGCTATCCCGAGTTCACATCCATCCTTCACCCGGAGTGGGCTTTTGAACAAGATCGTAGATATGCTATACCCTAACTAGCATGGATTCCAAATGATGATGAGGACGATGTGGATCCGATGGAGGATGTCGAGGAGGACCCTGCGGAGGATTCCGAAGAGGACCTTAAGGAGGATTTCAATGATGATCTTAATGAGAGGACCCCGAGGAGGGACACTAATCGAGCCAATCAAGTAGTCTGATTAGGATTCTAACGTGTTATTTGTGACTATCCATTTTGCTTCCACCTCTTTTTAATTTGGGGATGTTATAGCCGTGTATGCTTGAAGCTTGTGTTTTATTATCTATCTTCTAAGACGAATAATGTGTACCAACACATCTGTTTTTTATTGTTCACAGATGAATTTATTAGTAACCAATGTTTTGGATTGAAGTTCACAATTTTTTTTTTTTTTTTTGCGCAATGCAATGATGATAATTTATTAAGTGATTTAAATAATTAAATTAAATGAAACCAATACATATCATCATTGCATTGCGCAAAAAAAAAAAAAAAACATTTATGAACTTCAATTCAAAATATTGGTTACTAATAAATTCATATGTGAACAATCAAAACAGATGAGCGGGTACACATTTGTCTTAAAAGATAGATAATCAAATACAAGCTTCAAGCATACAGGGCTATAACATCCTCAAATCAAAAAGAGGTGGGAGCAAAATAGGTAGTCACAAATAACACGTTAGAATGCTAATCAGACTAGTGTCCCTCCTCGGGGTCCTCCTCATTAAGATCATCATCGAAATTCTCCTCGAGGTCCTCTTCGGAATCCACCGCAGGGTGATCCTCGACATCCTCCAACAGATCCGATCATTCTCATCATCATTTGGAATCCATGTTGGTTGGGGTATAACATCTCTAGGGTCTTGTTCAAAAGCCCACTCCGGGTGAAGGATGGATGTGAACTCGAGATAGCTAATGATCGGCGAGTCATTAGTGATGTCATAGCACACAATCTCGGAGTAGAGATTTTCTGCCCGAATACGCTAGTCCTCGGGTAATGTATCGATGAGGCGCAAGCAAGTATCACTTTCTGAAACACCATATGGTAGATGTCGAACCTCTCTCCACATATCCATCATGCGAGATATGCGGGTACCAAATCATCCTCCGTCCTCGAATAGTTACGATATCTCCTCATTGCGACCACTTGAACCAGTCGATCTACACTCAAGGACTTTCGGACAGTCCTTAACATGCATACCATTGTTTAATCCTAATAGTAAAAGACAAAACTAGACTTAAAATTGTCTCATTACCCAATTACCATCCAACGTAATGAGGTAAAATAAAAGATTCACTATATCATAAGCTTAAAACTAAAAATAACGACTTAACATAAAAGATAATTAGTCATATACATCAAGCACAGCATAACATAATGTGTAATACAAATTTAAATAAAAGTACCAAGTTGAAGCGGTAGACTGAAGCTGGTTGTGTGTCTCGTCTCGAAGTGCGATTCAGTAACAACTTGTGACACTTATAATAAATTAAGCAAAAATACAAGTGAACTAGTCTGCAGAAAGGTATACCTGCTCTGATACCACACTATAACGACCCCAAAATCTTAAAGGGACAAACATAGATAATATTTTAAAAAAAAAATAGGGAGTAAGGGGGCATTGCTACACTTGAAAATAACATAATAAGTTAAATGATTCAACTATCCAAATCAAGGTGATCACCACCAAATCCTCAAAATAATTTCGAAGTGACAACAACGGAAGTAAATTAGTGAGTAAGGTCCTTAAAAATTTGACTCACAATAAATACTACAATTTTAAATAGTTAACCAAAAGTAAAATTTCAAGTTTCAAAAGACACAAATTTAAAGGGGTGCACTTCCGAGACTGAGCGTTCACATCCACCTTCAATCCTCCCGCGCATTCCCAACTGAAATGGGAAGGGGTGAGCATTCAAAAACACTCAGTGGGTTCACTCAAACGCCTACTCGAACATCATACAATCTACCGTAATAAAGGTCAACCACGAGAATCAATGTATATCGCAAACATGAATTTGAGACTCATTATTCTCAATCACAGCATTATAGTCACATGGTAGCAACTCAAATTACATTCTTCAAATATCATCAATCATATAAAAATCATGCAACATGTTCAACATCTTGTTTTATGTTATTAAATAGTGTATATTTATAATATACTACACGTAATAGCACATCAATCTTGTTGGGGCACGCTTTACCCCGCTCGAGTATCTTGTTCGGGAGCTACCCGAAGGTGATCTTTTGATCAAATCTTATACGGTGTTACTCATGATCTTATCATAGCTATTACGGTTGTTATCCGTATACCATACATCTTGCATGGTCTTGACCGTATATCATATATCTTCACGTTTGAGCGTGGATGTATGAAGACATTCATGTATCATTGTAGCATACTTCTTCACATTTGGACATGCATACACATAAACATTCATATATCCATAGAACATACTTAATAACAAATGAACGTGTATAATATCACATATTTATAAAGCATATATTCCACAATTGAACATGAACATATTTATATATAAATTCACATAGGAAAATTAAGACAATAAATCACATGATATTTAAAGTATGCATTGTAAAAGTCAACGAGAGTTAACCCACCTATTAGTTTGGAAAGTTAAGCGGTGTCGTCTCCTTTTCGTTTCAAGTGCTTTCCTACTTCTTGTATTTCAAATCCTACAATAAAATTTCTACAACTTAGTTCTTATGATGAACAATAATTATAGTCTAACTTAGTGTATGTGATTGTGATAGTGTACTTAAAAGAAGTGGAAATGTTGGCCAAACATAGAAATGAAAGGATTTAGGAAAAATGCATTTTATACAAGTTTTGGGGGCTGAATGACTGATTTATATAATATGAAAGTTCACTATTATTACACAAAACAATAGGTTTCAAAATTTGGGATTAAATGCCACTGATTTCGTTCAAAACGGATGAAAAATGAGCATTTTACATGCATTTGAAGTTCTATGGGCATTATTGCAAATTTCTAAAAAATCTGTGATTTTTTCGTAAATAAAAAAATATGAAATATTCGCAAATAATTAAAATACATTGACCAGCTGAAAGACATTTGAGTAGAGCCAAAATAAAAATGTGAAAAATAAAATTTTGACCCCAAAATACATTTATCTACAAAAACACAACTCATAACTTTATACTTCAATATATTCAACCCCACAACTTATGCCTCCACCACCTGTCGGAAAAATTTCCGGCAAGGTGGTCCACAAACAATACAGTCGGTGCACCGACGGAGAGTCGCCGAAAAACGGGAGAGAGAGAGAGAGAGAGAGAGAGTATGAAAGTGAGAGGGAAAATAAAATAGATCTAAAAGTTTTCAAACACTTTGACTGGACATAACTGAAGTTTTATAACTCCGATTGTAAAACTAAAATATGTTCTGGAAAGCTCATGAAAACAGCTTTCAAATAAGACCAGAAACAAAAAAATCGGACATCCATACAAAAAGTTATGGCCTGAGGAGGATGTTCCGACTATAAGGGTTCACTACAAAAAATTGGCCAAAAGGCAACGACGATTAGCAAGGGCAGGCTGTCGTTGCCAATTGGCAACGACATTGGTAACGGGTAGAAAAAAGGCGACGGGGGCGGGTGCCGTTGCCTTAAGGCAACGAATAATGCAACGGGAGTGGGCCCCGTTGTAAAAAGGTGACGGCTTATAACGCCTGTTGCGAAAAGGCGACGGCAGTGGGCCCCGTTGCCATTTGGCAATGGGCCCCCCTCGCTAAATGGCAACGGCAGTGGGCCCGTTGCCTTCCCCGTTGCCATAGTGGGCCCCGTTGCCATTTGAAGTTATATGTATATATATATATATATATATATATATATATATAGTTTTAGTAAATATATGTATATATATGCATATATGTTGTATGTATATATAAAATTGTTAGAATTGTTAATTTTTATGCATGTGTTAATTGTTAGAATTTAATTGTTAATTATATTGTGTTATGGATGTATTTATATGTATATTTAATTTAATTAAGTTATATGAATTTATTTGTTAATTAGGGTGTTAGAATTATATTGTGTTATGTCTATATATGAATTTATTTGTTAATTAGGGTGTTAGAATAATTATTAGAATATATTTAGAATTATATTAATTAATTTTAATAGAGTTGGAGGAATGAGACGTTGGTTGTTTGTGTGTTGTAGACGTCGATTGACATGAATTATTCAAGTCGTAGTTGGATGTATAATCCAAGATTAGTGAATGAGATTATGAACCCCGGATTTATTAGTGAAAATAATTATATTTAATGTTGTGAATTGAAAATTAGAATGAATTTAAATGATGTGATTAGAATAAATTTACATGTATAAGCGAAAATAATTATACTCAATGTTGTATGTAATTATAATGTTGTGAATTGAAAATTAGAATGAATTTAAATGATGTGATTAGAATAAATTTAAATGTATAAGTGAAAATAATTATACTCAATGTTGTATGTAATTATAATGTTGTGAATTGAAAATTAGAATGGATTTAAATGATGTGATTAGAATAAATTTAAATGTATAAGTGAAAATAATTATACTCAATGTTGTATGTAATTATAATGTTGTGAATTGTAAATTAGAATGAATTTAAGGAGGGTGTATTCAATTGAGATTCTGTTTGATTTTTTTGGACTTTAAAAAGTCAGTGGATTTAGAAAATCCATAGACTCTATGCAGAGTTTGACTGACTTTTTTATTGATTTATATGGATTTTCATAGATTTGACATGATTATGAAATACACATTTTTTTATTTATTTAAATGGATTTCCATAAACTACGCCCCTAAAACTATTGATGCAAACGTATATCGAACAAACTTGTATATAAAAAAAATTATCTAAATTATTTAGAAAAAATATCAAAAATATATCTTTTTATTAGCACTTAATGCATTAGGCTTTGAGAAAGCAATTCCAAATTTTCCTCTTCTACAGATGCGGTGTGTAATCCAGTTCAAGCTAGTACTAACTCTACTTGTGTTTGAAATGGGAACTTGTGATTTAAAAATACCAAAAATTATCTCAATCACATTTCTTAATGATGCATGACTAGGAAGAAAGATTGAATAATTGCATTTATGGAGTGACGACCACGTAATGGGAGTTGACGTCGATTATTGGAAGTGATGACCTTGATATTGCTAACATAACGATATACTATAATTTTTAAAGAAAAAATATAATTTTAAAATGATGGTGAAGAATATGTGATGCTTATCGAAGAACATGGTTAGATTTTATTTCGTTTGAAGAAGAGCAGAAAGATTCGTTTGAGGAAGATGGACAGCTTTTGGATTTTATAAACTATGAGGCTGTGTAGGATTTTGTGGTTCTAAATACACTACTTTCTTCTCTTTCAGAGTTTCTGAGAGAATCCATTGAAATCTCTACTTTTTAGAAGAGATTTTGAATAGGGAAATTTATTTATATTTTTGAAGGAGAATCCAACGAAATCCATAGAGTATTAAAATCCATAGATTGTTGAATACCTAAAAATTTCTAAAGACTTTTTAAAATCCATATTGAATACCTCAAAATTTTGAAAGACTTTTAAAAATCCGGATTGAATACTCCCAGATTTTAAAAATCCAAAAAAATCCAACAGAATCTCAATTGAATACACCCCCCTAAATGTTGTAAATTGAAGATTAGAATAAATTTAAATAGTGTGAATTGATATCATAATTAAATTATTTAATTTGAAACATATAATTTAGTTAATTCTCATTTAGAAATAAATATGATATGCTTTGATAATTTAATAAGCAACAATTAAAGTTAGAATGTATTGAATTAAAGAATTAAAAACTAAAATTAAATTGAATATATATTAATTGCATTCACAACATGTTGACTAAAGCTCCTAGCCTAAACGACACACAGGGGGCGCCCAAAAGCCTTCGAGATCGAGAGGTCCCGAGTTCGAACCCCGCAAACAGCAAAATTCGCGAAAAATGGTGGCCCAGCGGTTGGGGGTGGGTGTTGGTGGCCTCGATACCTGGGTAATTTTTAATAGGTGAATAACATTTAATATTATGTAAATTTCACATAATTTCATATAAAAAAATATAAGAGCTCAATTTATGAGATTTTTGGGTTCTTACACTTTCTTTTGTTTCACATAAATTTACAGACTTATCCTATATTCGGATGTCTCATACCAATTTATACACTAAAAAAACATCTCCATAATCCGAAAAAGCAATCCCTCTTAGAATTCCATCTACAGATAATCTTGTGCGGAAAGGGTGTGCGATTGAGGGGGATCGAAAACCAAGGTTGTTCTATATGCCACAATGTACACAAGAAACTACATTTCACATTTGTTTGTATCATGCCCAATCACACTTCTAGTATAGTCGAAATTATGTAGATGGTTGAACTCTCCACTTCTCTATGCGTCTAATGTTATGGATCCATCGAATTCACATGTTTTGGCCATAGTGGAGTGGCTAAGAGGATTTTTGTATGATTTGGCAATGCACCATTTTTTGGAGGATATGAAAGACGAGGAACGATCGTATTTTCAAGTTACGTGACGTCAGTGGAGAAAATTGTCGATGGGATTAAATTCAGTTCTTGAAAATGGTTGAGAGCTCACTACCCACTATCTCTGTGTCAAACCTCTTCACATCTGGTGCGAGGAACCCATTACTTGTTTCCCATCAAAGCTGTTAGATTTGATTGTGTAATTTCTACTCTGTTATCCATTCTGCTCACTACAAGAAACAGGGGGAATAGCGACGAAAATTTTGCGACAAATCTAAATTTCATCGCTAAAATCAACTTTTAGCAACGAAATAGAAAATTTTGTCGCTAAATTGTTAGATTTAATATTTGCAACAAAATTTATATATTCCGTCGCTATATTAGTAACAAATTGCTTCATTTTGTTGTTAATAATCAAAACAACAATGAAAATTATATTTCGTCGCTAATATTTTGCGATGAAATATAAATTCTCGTGGCTAATTTCTTGAAATTAATTTTTGCAACAAAATTTATATATTTCATCGCTATATTAACAACAAATTGCTTCATTTTGTTGTTAATAATAGGAACAACAATGAAAATTATATTTCGTTTCTAATATTTTGCGATGAATTAGAAATTTTCGTGGCTAATTTCTTGAAATTAATTTTTGCAACAAAATTTATACATTTCATCGCTATATTAGCAACAAATTGCTTCATTTTGTTGTTAATAATCAGAACAACAATGAAAATTATATTTCTTTGCTAATATTTTGCGATGATATAAAAAGTTTTGTTTCTAATTTCTTGAATTTAATTTTTACAACAAAATCTATATATTTCATCGCTATATTAGCAACAAATTGCTTCATTTTGTTGTTAATAATCAGAACAACAATGCAAATTATATTTCGTCACTAATATTTTGCGATGAAATAGAAATTTTCGTGGCTAATTTATTGAAATTAATTTTTGCGATGAAATAAAAAATTTCATCGCTATACTAGCAACTAATTCTTTTATTTTGTTGTTAATAATAAGGACAACAATGAAAATTATATTTAGTCGCTATTATTTTACGATGAAATATATTTTTTGTGGCTAATTTCTTGGAATTAATATTTGCAACAAAATTAAAATATTTCATCGCCACACTTTCAACAAATTATTTTATTTTGTTGTTAATAATAAGAACAACAATGAAAATTATATTTCGTCGCTAATATTTTAGCGACAAAATTGAAATTTGCTTGATTAATTTTGTGGTTTTAATATTCGAGAGAAAATTAAAATATTTCATCACTATATTAGCAACATAATATTTTATTTTATTCTTAATAACCAGAACAATAATGAAAATTTTATTTCGTGTCTAATATTTTAGTGATGAAATAGATTTTTTCATGTTTAATTCTAATGAATTAAAAATGGTTGTCGTTTAAACATAATAAAGGAAAAAAGTTTGAGTGCATGCACAATGTGAAATAATAGAGACGATTCCAACACTATGATGTTTGAAATAATAGGATCAATATAATTTCATTTACTTTTACTCATTAATTTGACATATTAAGTTTTTTATTTGATTTATTTTGGGGTATAATTTTTTGATTTCATTCTGTATAATTTGTTTTATGTTTTTCTGTTTTCTTGATTTCATTAATTATTTATTGTTATTCCCGCTAAGAATGAGGGAAGAGTACTACTTCAACTATGCATATTAAATCAAGAAAACCAGTTTATATAATTAAATATTTAATAATTCTCCATATTTTGTGTCTTATAAATCAGTTTGAATGTTTATAAAAATATTTATAAATATGATGATGCAAATGAAAAAGGACATAAAGACGAGAGGATGAAGATTGGATGTAATATTTATTATTTTTTTGGAATTTTTAAGTAACATTGATTTTTTACAATTGGAATTGCTTTAAAAATTACAATATATATACAAAAATATATACATATATACAAGTTAAAAATTAATCAATTAATATATGTGAAATAAATTATTAAATAAGTAAATTAACTAAATTAGTAAAAATTGATTACGTATATAATTATTATTAAAAACTGAACCAAAGAGTTGTTTGCCCGAGTGGTGGGCGCCCAGCTATGGGCGCTCACCCACCCGGGATCGATTCCCACCAAGACTAAATAAATAGTCATTTAAATAAAATGGGGGAGGGGGGGTATGTGGGTGCGGATCGGGTTGGGTTAGGGTCGGGTGTGGGTGCGGTTCGGGTGTGTGTTGGGTGCGGGTCGATTGGGACGGGTCGGGTGTGGGTGCGGTACCGACTGGGTTGGGTTGGGGCGGATGTGGGTTTAGAGAATGATTGGGTTAGGGTCGGTTGGGGAGGGTCGGATGTGGGTTGGGGCGGGTCGGGTGTGGGTGCGGGTTGGTCGATTGCGGAAGTGGGTTTAGAGAATAATTCAAAATTTTTTTATAGCTAATTCTAATATTTTCGTCGCTAATATTTTGCGATGAAACTCAAATTTTCGTTGCTAATATTTTGCGATGAAAACTCAAATTTTCATTGCAAACATTTGCGACAAAAATAATTTTTTTGTCGCAAATATTTGCGATAAAATTAATTTTTTTGTCGCAAACACGTTAGCGACGGGCGTATAGCAACAAATCCCGCGACAAAATTTTTTCATCGCTAACTCACGTTAGCGACGAAAATATTATAATTAGCGACAAATATTTTCACGGCTAAATCGTAGTTTTCTTGTAGTGGCTGTTTTTCACTGTTCATTATACTAATGGGTTTTTGAGTACCCTTGTGCTTAAAGTTATAAAGTTTCATCTTGACCTTTGAGTGGAAATAGGGAGGGAAGTGAGTGTGGGAAAGGGGCTGAGTTTCAATTGGGGAGAGAGAAAAAGATTTTGTCTCGGGATTATTTGCACGGTTTGATCGACACAATTTTTAAGAAAAGAGGATTTAGTAGTTAGTGATAAGATAAACAAGGAGTATTTTAGGTAATTTAATGAGGTGCAAAGTAAAATGTATGTAAAAATGGAGTGACAATTTTAAAAATAAAATGATGTAGAGTGTAAAATTTTTTGGGACGTTCTAATAAGGAAGGAGTGTAAATAATCATGAGACGGTTGTTGTGTGAGGAACACTCTCGCGTGAGTGATTGTGTGTCCCTCTATATATATATATATATATATATATTTGTTTTCATTTTCATTTTTAAATTTTAGAATAGAAAATGGAAAGCTCACATACATGTTTGAACTACAAAATAATCATGACATTGATTTAATAAAAATTGTAACGATTAAAAACGGCTATATTTTACTCTCTCCGTCCAATTTTATTATTCCCACTTTCCTTTTTTTATTGTCCAATTATGTCTATTACCTTTTTGGAAATGAGTTTAACTAGGAATAGAGACAATCCTATAGACACAACTAGGAATAGAGATAAAAAATTATAGTATTAGGATTAAGGTCAAATTGATGTGGTAATATACAATTATGCCCATTGGTCTTAAAACAATATTAATTCATTAATATAATAAATTTCGAATTTGAAATACTATTTTTCACGCATTTATTATTCAAATTGAAATTTAAATTATAATTGAAATTTAAAATCCATTTGTCCTTCAATTTCGAAACTCCCTTAAAATGCAGAAATTGATTTAACCTAATTTACTTTCCTTTTCAAATTTGATTTAATTGATTCACACATTTAATCGCTCAATTAGGTTCATCCGGCGATTTGAGGGATATTGGTTCTCTAATCTTGGTTATCGTTGTCGAATCTCCGGCGCCATGTCAACGCCGCATCAAAATGCCTTCGCTCCGGCACTGGAGGCGGTGGATGAGGAGGCGGCGCTGCTGCACGTGCCGTTGTTGCCACAGTAGCATCAGTACCCGCTGCGCCTCCGCCGCACCTCCTCCAATACAGAGGCTTTGGTCGCCATTGTCGGTTCCAATGTCTGCCCCATCAAAAGCCTTGATTATGAATGAGTATGATTGAGGTTTTATCATGTATTGCTCTGTTGTGTTGCTTTTTGGTATGAATTGCGTTTATTTTTGTGGATCACAGTTGATGGACAGTATATTTTGATTTATACTAGCTTTCTTAATCTTGAATTGAATTTGTTGCTATATACTCTGGTTTGTTTTGTTTTGCGATGGATGCAGATTTAGTTTCTCGGGGACCGGGGAACTGAACTTTTGTCAAACACCGTCTTCTTCCTCAGACTTTCGGTCGTTGACCTTCCGGCGTACCACTTCCGATTGTCGACCCTCCCCGGTCGAGGGCGCCGTCGATCTTCTTTCATGTGCGGTCCCCGAGAAGGTCAACGACCGGCAGATCTGATGCAAAAAAGAGGTAGACCTTTTTTCATGTTGGGTAGCATTTGTTCGAACTGTTCTTTAGTTAATTCCTCGGCAGATGAACACATAGATCTGATGCAGAAAGGAGAAGGAATTAAAAGATTTTAAGGTATCTGGTCAACCATTCAAAAGATATGGAATCAGTGTCTATATTCCATAGAATTTCCGGACATTCGCAGCAAAGACGGCTATGAAGATATGGAAACGTGGATATCAAAATAAACTTATATTTACACATGTGCATTGAATGTTTAGCATATATTTCAATATATGCAGTAACTTGATATGTATTCATTAATTACTTATGTTAGGGCCAGATATAGTTAACTCAACCCATAATATAATGTTTTCTATGGCATCGAATAAAATCATGGAATATCATAATAATTAATCTCATATTAAAATAATCCATACAATTATAAAAGTAATGTTAAAAGATTATAATTTATTAATCATAATTAATATTATTAAATTTAAATATATCCACTACTCCCCACAATTATCTCACGTAATCCAAACCAACAATATATTTTTGACATTTTCAAACATACTGATATTCAATGGTAATTTTTTTCTATAAATAATACTATTATAATTAAAATTTCTAAAAAATAGTTTATTTTGATATCCACGTTTGCATAATATGTACACGTCAATATTATAATAATACTTTTTATATTTAACATCTATAACCAAATGATTCACGTAATAATACTATGATTATCGTAGAAATCATAAATATAGAAAAAAATGTTGTATTTTGCATTCCATACTGCACATATCTCAATGTGCATATATGTTTGGCATATACGTGCGCATATATTCCTTAGAAAACGTTTCACGTTACTGAATTAATTACATCATATGTATTTTTTTTTTTTTTTTTTTTTTTTTGTTGTTACGATTTTCCATCCAGATTGTTTAAGATTGTCTATTCGGAAATTTAATATTTCGAACGCAATTATGAAAGCAATTATGACCGATGGATATTTAGGAAAGTTTGAAATTTCGAATGCAATTATGACCGAGATTTCCGGGAATTTAATATTTCATCAGCTCCTCTTTTGAATTTCCTATTTTATCTTAATTGAATATGCAAATAATCCATACAATTATAAAAGTAATGTTAAAAGATTATAATTTATCAATCATACTTAATATTATTAAATTTAAATATATCCACTACTCCCACAATTATTTCACGTAATCCAAACCAACAATATATTTTTGACATTTTCAAACATACTGATATTCAATGGTAATTTTTTTTTTATAAATAATATTATAATTAAAATTTCTAAAATGAATAGTTTATTTTGATATCCACGTTTGCATAATATGTACACGTCAATATTATAATAATATTTTTTATATTTAACATCTATAACCAAATGATTCACGTAATAATACTATGATTATCGTAGTAATCATAAATATAGAAAAAATGGTGTATTTTGCATTCCATACTGCACATATCTCAATGTGCATATTTGTTTGGCATATACGTGCGCATATATATATTCCTTAGAAAACGTTCCACGTTACTGAATTAATTACATCATATGTATTTTTTTTTGTTGCTACGATTTTTCATCCAGATTGTTTAAGATTGTCTATTCGGGAATTTAATATTTCGAACGCAATTATGAACGCAATTATGACCGATGGATATTTAGGAAAGTTTGAAATTTCGAACGCAATTATGACCGAGATTTTCGGGAATTTAATATTTCATCAGCTCCTCTTTTGAATTTCCTATTTTATCTTAATTGAATATGCAAATAATCCATACAATTATAAAAGTAATGTTAAAAGATTATAATTTATCAATCATACTTAATATTATTAAATTTAAATATATCCACTACTCCCACAATTATCTCACGTAATCCAAACCAACAATATATTTTTGACATTTTCAAACATACTAATATTCAATGGTAATTTTTTTCTATAAATAATATTATAATTAAATTTTCTAAAATGAATAGTTTATTTTGATATCCACGTTTGCATAATATGTACACGTCAATATTATAATAATACTTTTTATATTTAACATATATAACCAAATGATTCACGTAATAATACTATGATTATCGTAGTAATCATAAATATAGAAAAAAATGGTGTATTTTGCATTCCATACTGCACATATCTCAATGTGCATATTTGTTTGGCATATACGTGCGCATATATTCCTTAGAAAACGTTCCACGTTACTGAATTAATTACATCATATGTATTTTATTTTTGTTGCTACGATTTTCCATCCAGATTGTTTAAGATTGTCTATTCGGGAATTTAATATTTCGAACGCAATTATGAACGCAATTATGACCGAGATTATGACCGATGGATATTTAGGAAAGTTTGAAATTTTGAACGCAATTATGACCGAGATTTTCGGGAATTTAATATTTCATCCGCTCCTGTTTTGAATTTCCTATTTTATCTTAATTGAATTTCGATTTTATTTATAAAGGAGGTTAAAATTGTACTTTTATAAATCAAATTGTCCTTCTTCCTAACTTTTAAAATTTTTGTCTTTATTTCTAGTTTTTATAGGTGAAATGTCCTATATACTAATTTCCCCTTTGGAAATAATATTATTCACACTATTTTATCTAAACCCTTCAACCATCACTTATTTACTCAAATTGCCACTAACTTTATTCATAAACAATTACTTTACCTATAAACGGACCCCACAATATCCCAGCATACCCCCAACTTATCCACTTTATATATAAACTAATCAATATTCATTAAAATCCGTGTCCAGAGAAATTGACATAATAAAATTGGACGGAGGGAGTAACTTTTATAAATAGATGTTGTACTTTAAATTATTTCTATCTTCATCTACATTTCTCAATTGACAAAGTGAAATAGCTCAAGTGGTTAGAACACAACTACCTAGATTTTAGATCCTGGGTTCGAGTCATGGGGAAAAAGGGATGGGTATATAATGTAATTCAAAAAAAAAAAAATCTCTCAAAATGGATTACAATGGTTGGATACAATTTTATAATTCTAATAGTTTTGGAGTAAATGCATCTTCTCAAAACTCCAATATTCATACACAAAATTCCAATAATCCTCCTTAAGGTTCTAATATTCGTCTTGAAAATTTCATCACCTTAAATTTTCCAATTCCTCCTAATTTGTATTGCTTGTGTGCCATGGGATTTGAATTAGAATGGGCTCCTTACTCCTTAGGTCAATGGGATTTAGCTAATGGAATTGGAACTGGAATTGATGAAGATTTTACTTCAATTCAAATTTAACTATTTTTGGAATCAATTTCCTTGATACCCAACACTACAGTAGTATTATGATGTTTGATTAATTATATGCGATTTAGTTTTTTTTTTTTATCCTGAAATGTAGATGGATGATCCAAAACCAGTTTTGAGAACAATGGAGAAGAATCGGAAAGGTCTTTGTTTTACCAGGTGTATGCCATCTATTATTAGAAGATGAACAAGTTTGATGCAAGATTTATCATTTGAGAGTACACAAGTAATTAAGAAGATTTAGTTAGTTTTGTGTTATATTTGTAGCAACGTTATCGATTTTACATGGTGTCAAGCTACCACAAACTTCATACGCCCTTTTATCATTATTATAACTTCATCTTACTGCACTCTGTTTGTCGTTGGAAAAGGCTTTTTTTTTTGTAGTAGCTCCCTGATAAATTATTTAGTTTTGTTTGACGTCAAATTTACGATGTCCAAGTTTATATAGAAAATGCACCATCTTCTTTCAATGTCCGAATAAGGTTATTCTCTCAAATTTTATCATTGAGCAGATCCACGTTTAGGCTGGGGTGGCCTTGGCCCCCCTCAACATCTTTCAATTAACTACAGTACTAGTATATGTGTGTGCTTCCATGAAAAAAACTATGTAAATCTATGAAAATAATAAATTCGAAATTCTGTAATGGGCCACCATCCAATTTTATGTATTAAACATGTAATGTAAAAATAACTTGGTCTATTTTATATATATATATATATATATATATATATATATATATTAGGATTAATTCTAAATTAATTCTCAATTTTTAGGCTTTGTGCCAATTTAATCACCACTTTTATGATTATAATAAAAAAGTTCAACCTTTAACTTTATTGCAATTAAATACACATTTTTTTCTCTAGTCTAAAAAAGATGACTTGTCACGCCGAATATTGTTTATTTGGTTACGTTGGACATCATGTCAGACGACACATAGGATGAATTAATTTAGAATTAACCCTATATATTATTATGTAAGAAATTTATATACATATATATATGTATGATATATTATACATGAAAATATATCATATAATTCATATATATATATATATATATATATAAAAGAGGCCAAGTCATATAATTCATATATATATAATAAAAAAATTATAAGAGGTCAAGTCATACAAAGTAAAACTTTGACTTTTAATTGGGGCTCCTACTACAACACAAAATATTGGCAAAAAGGCGACGGGGAAGACAACGGATTCCCCCTCACTAATCATGAAGGCAACGGATCGGATTTCCCCGCCTTTTGGCAAGCGCGTGGAGGTCGTTGTCAATTGGCAACGACAATAATCTGTTGCCTTTTCGCAACGGGGCCCACGACCGTCGCCTTTTTATTAACTTTTAAAAAATGCGAACCTGGGTTTCGAACCCAGGTATCTAAAAGGCAACAAACACCCCACTCCACCGCTGGGCCACCCCAATTTTCGGAAATTTCAGAATATATGCAGGTATCTAAGGCAACCAACACCCCACTCCACAGCCGGGCCACCCCAATTTTCGGAAATTTTAGAATATATGCTTCAGGCGGGGTTCGAACTCGGGACCTCTCGGTCTCGAAGGCTTTTGGGCGCCCTTTGTGTGCCGTTTAGACTAGGAGCTTTAGTCGACATGTTGTGAATGTAATTAATATATATTCAATTTAATATTAGTTTTTAATTCTTTAATTCAATCCATTCTAACTTTAATTGTTGCTTATTAAATTAATTATGAAAACATATCATATTTATTTCTAAATGAGAATTAACTGAATCATGTTTTTCAAATTAAATAATTTAATTACGGTATCAATTCACACTATTTAAATTTATTCTAATCTTCAATTTACAACATTTAAATTCATTCTAATTTTCAATTCACAACATTATAATTACATACAACATTGAATATAATTATTTTCACTTATACATTTAAATTTATTCTAATCACATCGTTTAAATTCATTCTAATTTTCAATTCACAACATTAAATATAATTATTTTCACTTATCCATTTAAAAATATCAATTCACTTATCCGTTTAATTAAAAATATTTTCATCTATTATAAAATCTTTCTCAAGTTCATTTTCAATTAAAATAACATCACAAAAAACATTAATTATAATCATTAGCATGTTCACGTCAATTAAAATAACATCACACACAACATTAAAATAAAAATTAATCCTCAAAGTCAATGTAATATAATAACATCACACATAACAAAGTAATATAAAAATGTATCACTCCTCATCACCACCATCATCCTGGTCCTCAACCTGGCTACGATCATGAACGTTGTGCGACGCCCCCGACGGCCTCGGCGCCCCACCCATCTGACCCACCTGACCCATCCCACCCATCTGACCCACCTGATTCATCCCACCCATTTGACCCATCCCACCTATCTGACCCATCATCACTGCCATCTGATCCTGAAAATGCTTGAGTAAGCGCTCCTCCGTCTACTGCATTTGTAGGAGTAAGCGCTGCTCTCTCTCCTCATTGACTCTCCGTTCTTCAGCAATAGCATGGTCAATGTCGGCCTGGGTGAATCGTCCATAAGTCATACCACGTGACGTCTCACCAGGACCGGAGGAGATCCGTCCGTTCTTGCCTACTTGTCCAAGGCCCCTAACACGTCCATGAGACCTGCCGACCTTCTTCAAGTACAGTTCAGACATGTCGGGTATAGGTGGGCCCTGGGAACCATCCTCTGAAGTAAGTTCATCTGACGGTTCTCCTGATTGATTGGTCAACTCCTCCTGTATCTGGTCCTATACGTGCGCATTTAAAAATGGGTTAATACATTTTCAAGTACAATTAAATATATATTTGTTATATAATGTAATGTATATATATATATATGTACACACTTACAAGTATATCACCCATATAACCATAACTGTATGTGTCGTTTTCGTAACGGTGGTAATATTCAACTATCTCTCAGTCGTGGGCAGGGCGTCCCATCTTCTCCTTCTGTATTTTAAATTGAAGACATATACGTATAAATAAACTAAATAATTAACTAAAATTAATTATAATTGACCACAAATACTTACAATGCGCCGTGCGATCTCTACTGCTCCACGAGCTCCGCCTTTATGAGTACCATAGCCAGTACCCGGACCTCCAGGCTCGGATAAGCGGTTCTTACGAGCCTGCTCGCTCTTCTTAATTATTTCAGGATCGCTCCAGTGACGAACTAAGTCGTTCCAAACATTGACATCCCACCTCGGCCTCTTCTTATCCTTCACCCACGCTTTCTTGACTCTTGATAACATGCCAGTGTACCAACTTGCTGCTCTTTGAAGAAAGAGCATGTACACCTCTTCAGAAGATGTGACTTCAGGGTCCCACCTGACCTCGATCTGCAAAAAAAAATTAAATTAATTAATGAATTAATATAACAAAATAACAAAATGTTAATGTAAAGTGATTTTATACCTGGAATGTCTCCCACCACCGCTGTATCGTGCCAGGTGATACCTTGGCAAAGGCGTGTGCACCAAGCTCCATATTCCTGTACATAATCGATCTGATCGTCCTCGAAATCAAATTTGAAGGCATCATCCTGTTACACGTATTTTATAATAATAAAAAATTATTAATAAACATGTTATACATACGTCTAATGAAAATTAAATATAATATACTTACGTATCAAGATAGATCCACAGTAAAATGCGACTCTCTGGTGCATCAGTCGACATGTTGGCCAGTGTCTCGACAGACGATGGTCCAACTGGCGAATGTGTCGGTGGAGGGGATGGTTCCTGTGCATGTGGAACCATAGGAGGCACCTGAGTGTAATAGGGATTGGGGTTCATCCCGGGCATCTGGGGCAACTGTAGTATATGGGTCATATCGGGCATATAAAAACCCTGTGATATGGGCACAATCGGTGTCTCATCCACCGGCTCTCCTCTACCTCTACCTCTACCTCGCCTAGAAGAACCCTGTCCAGAAGAACCCTAACCAGACCCATGTCCAGAAGAACCATGTCTACGACCATGCCCATGTTCACTCATCTGTCAAAATGAACATTAAAACATTATTAACGTTGAACATTGTAACAATTAAAATACCATATATATGAACATCTCTATAACGATTAACACTAGAATATAAGGAATTAATATTTTATATAATTAATGTTAGATAACATTGTCTAATAATTAACAACATCATTCATCTTCATTCATCTTCATCATCTTCATCTTCAGCTTCATCTTCGTCGTCTTCTCCGTCTTCTTCTCCATCTTCTTCTCCGTCTTCTTCTTCATCTTCTTCATATTCTGCCACTTTCATCATTGTACCGGTGTCATCAGTTAACATGACAGGATTATCATCTACTTGCACAATCATTTGAGTCTCTATGTTATCCTCTTGCCACGCGGGAACTTCATCTTCAGTAGTATCTTTTGCATCCACCAAGTATCTCGGTTTGACTTTGTAGATAGATATCCAATCAGTACGGGGGCCAGGGTATGGACAATAGTAGACTTGTGTGGCTTAACTTGCTAGTACGAATGGATCGTACCGATCGTAAGATCGTCTCTGATTAAGCTCCACGGCCTTGTAGTTAGGATGAACTTTTGTCCCATTGTTTGAGGGATCAAACCACTGACACTTGAACAAAACCACTTTCTTCTCGTGGTACCCCTCATAGTCCAATTCGACTACTTCCTCGAGTTTCCCATAAAAATCTTCCTCATCCGCATCGTAGTTTTTTCCCTTGATACAAACCCCACTGTTTGATGTTGCTCTAGATGCACCATAGGCCATAGTGTGGAATTTGTACCCGTTCACGTAATACCCCGCGTACGTAAGAACTTGACCAGACGGACCGGCCGAAAGATCGTATAAAAACCTGTTCTCGACACGATTTATCTTCACCTATATATATAAGCCGAATTAATGTGAGAATTTCTATAACTTAACACTTTACACAGATCGTTATTTTAAGATAACTTACAATTTCTTCAAACCACGACGCAAGTCCATCTTGTAGCCTTAAATTTGATTCAGCGGCCGAGAGATTTGGTTGACAAACTTGAAGTTGTTGCATGAATAGCCTACGTACGATTGATATAAGATTAATAAGACATGTCAATACTAAGTATTTGATTGACAAACATTTTAGTCAGATTGACTTACTGAACATATGGCTGCACCTCATCACAATTCAGCAACACGTACGTATGAGCAACTTTTTTCTCCTCGTCTAAAATTCATCTTTTCTTAGACTTTCCTAATCGTTTGTTAGGCGCCTTAAATATTGAAAAAGTGCCCTCGACATACTCGTGTACTTCGTCCCGACCATCGTAATTACGAGGTACATTGTGTATCCTTGTCGTAACATGGTCCTCGAAATAGTGAGAACAAAACATTGATGCCTCTTTAGTTAAATATGCATTTGCAATCGAAGCTTCAACGCATGCTTTGTTACCCACGCTTAATTTCAAGGTGCGAAGATACCTGATTAAATTTTAAGAATCGTAAGTTCATATAATTTGAAGAATCGTATGAGAAATTAATTAAATTACCTCTCGTATGGATGTATCCATCTGTGTTGAACTGGACCACACACTTTTGCTTCATATGCAAGGTGCACAAGTAGATGTTCCATAGAGTTGAAGAAGTTGGGTGGAAAGATACGTTCCAACTTGCACAAGATGATTGGGATATCTGTTTCCAGTCGAGTCATGTTGTCAACTGTGATGGTTGTAGAAGTCAACTCCTTAAAAAATAGACTAAGCTCAGTGATTACTTTCCACACATTGAGCAGCAGAATTTTGTAAAAAGCAATCGGTAGTAGTCTCTACATAAACACGTGACAATCATGACTCTTCATCCCATACAATTTCAATTTCGACCAGTCAATGCAACGGGACATGTTAGACACATATCCATCTGGAAACTTCAACTCACTTATCCACTTACAAATAACATCCTTTTGCTTCTTATCAAGCGAAAAAGAAGCCTTAGGATACTTTGATGTACGTGGACATTTCTTGAGAGAGGGACGACGACAATAATCATTCAGCTCATCTCTTGATTTAGACGTGTCCTTTGTTTTCCCCTCCACATTCATCACCGTGTTGAATACGTTATCAAACACATTTTTCTCAATATGCATCACGTCTAAATTGTGTCGTATCAACAAGGTACTCCAATACGGCAACTCCCAGAAAATGCTTTTCCACTTCCACCCTCCAGAAAGTTTTTTGTTGTGGGCCTTAGCACCCTCCTCTGTAACCTTTCTATATCCCAAATGATCAATTTCGTATAGGAGACTTGCACCCGTTCGAATAGGCGGTGGATCATCTGTGACTACTACTCCGGCCATGAATGCAGTTTTATTCGTTCGTTACGTGTGATTCAGTGGTAAGAACTTTCAGTGGTTGTTGAACTACGACTGCTTTCGACTTTTATTCAAATAAAATGCATCGGTGTACTCTCCACAATATGGACAAGCAAGCCTTCCGGCTGTACTCCAACCAGACAACATTGAGTATGCTGGGAAGTCACTAATGGTCCAGATAAGTGCAGCTCGCATCAAAAAGTTTTGCTTTCTAGCAACATCGTAAGTTTACACCCCATTTTCCCATAAAAATCTCAAATTTGCTATCAGTGGTTGCAAAAACACATCAAGTTTGTCCTTCGGACTTTTAGGCCCGGGCACAAGAATCGAAAGAAACATGAATTGATCCTTCATGCATAACCACGGGGGTAGATTGTACGGAGTAAGTATAACTGGCCATGACGAATATTGTTTTCCCGTCATTCCAAACGGTGCAAAACCGTCCGTGCTCAAGCCCAACCTAACATTCCTAATTTCAGATGTAAAATCAGGATACGAACGGTCCAAATGCTTCCAAGCCAACGAGTCTGCCGGGTGACGCATAACACTAGAGTCATCAGAAGCGCACGAGGCAAGCCATGTCATATCCTTCGCAGTGGCCTTGGACATGTACAATCTTTGCAAACGAGGAATTATCGGAAAGTAGAACATCTCCTTAAACGAGCGTTTCTTTTTCAACCGACCATCTGCATCAACCCTACTCGGCTTATACCGTGATCGACCACAAATCTTACAAAAATCTAGTTCGCTGTCTGCACCCCAAAATAACATGCAATTCTGTGCACAACAATCAATCCTTTCTACCGGAAGACCCATCCCACTCATCAAATGTTTGGTGTCGTTAAATTTCTTGGGAACCTTATTTTCGGGAGGACAAATCTCACGAATCAACTCAACGACCTGATTGTATCCCCTTTTAGACAATCTGTTTTCCGTTTTAATGTTCAACAATCTGGAATTGAATGACAACTGCGAATGAGATTCACAACCAGGATACAAGTCTTGGTCCGCTCCACGAAGCATGCCGTAAAACTGTGCCGCATTCTCGTTAGGGGGTTCTTCATTAAGTGTCTCCTCTTCCACGCCTATTCCAAAATCAATGTTTGGGCCACCCATTAACTCTTCTACCATAGTGTGGTACGAACTAGGTCCCGCTGGGTCAACGTCGTTTGAAGTTGACGCAAATTCATTAGTGTTTAGAAATGGACGTGGACCCCAAATCTCTTCCCCGTGATAAATCCAATTATAATAATTCAGTGTAAAACCATTTCGATATAAATGAGATTTCACTTCATTAGGATCTCTATAATTTTGATTTCGACATCTAGCTTTCGAACAAGGAAACCTAATTTTTCCTTCCCAAATCGAATTCGGATTACTAGTGGCAACTTCAATAAATCCATTTACTCCACTAACAAATCCGGGGTTCATAATCCCATTCACTAATCTTGGACTATACATCCAACTACGACTTGAATAATTCATGTCAATCGACGTCTACAACACACAAACAACCAACGTCTCATTCCTCCAACTCTATTAAAATTAATTAATATAATTCCAAATATATTCTAATAATTATTCTAACACCCTAATTAACAAATAAATTCATATAACTTAATTAAACCATACATATATATACATAACACAATATAATTCTAACACCCTAATTAACAAATAAATTCATATAACTTAATTAAAACGTACATATAAATACATAACACAATATAATTAACAATTAAATTCTAACAATTAACACACGCATGCATAAAAATTAACAATTCTAACAATTTTATATATACATACAACATATATGCATATATATACATATATATACTAAAACTATATATATATACATATAACTTCAAATTTAACCAATGAAAACGAAAAAAATTACCGTAGAAATGCTCCCGTCGAAGTGTAGAACACAAATGGCCAAAAACCGAGTTCGATCCGCAAACGAAGGTGAATTTTGAGTGTGGATGTGTAAAACTCGAAGCTATGTAATGGAGGTGTGGGGGTGCGCCGCTGTTCTGGAAGAGAGGGGTTTGTGCGATTTATACTCAATTAGGGCGACGGTAAAGGCAACGGGCCCACTGCTGTTGCCATTTAGCGAGTGGGGCCCCGTCGCCATTTCGCAACGGGCGTTATAAACCGTCGCCTTTTCGCAACGGGGCCCACTCCCGTTGCCTTATCCGTTGCCTTAAGGCAACGACACCTGCCCCCGTCGCCATTTTTCTCTCCGTTGCCAATTAGCAACGGTAGCCCGCCCTTGCTAAATCGCCGTTGCCTTTTGGCCAATATTTTGTAGTGCTAGTCGACGGTGAGATTGATCCCCCAAATTAATTGATTTTAGATCAGATACTGAAATTTCTATATATATATATATATATATATATATATATCCTGTATATCTTTTTTTTATATATATATTTTTATTCTATCAACTTTTAATTGAACTTGATCTTCTATTTTATTTTCTCTCTCTATTTTTTTTTTACTGGCCCCCCTCACTATTTACTCTTGGGTCCGCCCCTGAGCAGGATTTATGTAATATTAGTTCATAATACTATAATAATCATGTTCTTAAGTTCCCGTTTTGTTGAATATACTTGACTGACGAACTGCAAAAGTCATATGAGCAGTTTCTGGAGCGACATAAACATAAGAGAGTTCAGGTTTTATATCAATCACATTCTACATATATAGTACACCATCCGTTGTATGTAATTTACATACTAAGCCACAAGTGCACTTACCGCACAAAAGAAGCAATGGATGAAATCAATAAATTGTTTGCAATGCCAATGGATTTATAGAGCTTTTTTTCTGTTGTACCAATTTTTGTTGGGGTGTATCTATTAATCAGTAACCAACAATATCATTTATATTTGAATAGGGTTTTGCGGATCGGAAGATAATCTAAGACGTTCTTGATGAACTTTTAATATTAGGGATTGTTCTTCAGTTAGAACTTTGAGAAAACCTGTAAGAGAAGCTGAAATTAAAGTTTTGCTTTTTAAGAAATGAATTCTGGATCTGTTTATTGTGCCTTCAATGGGCTTTTATACTAGGTTACAACTTTGCATGCATTTAGTGCTGGCAGCTCAGCATTAATCCACGCATTAATTGAATATCCTCCTATTAAACTTAAATACAACTGCTATTAATGTAATCATCTCATGCCTTTAATACACTAACTTTACATCAAATCTCTCTGTGGCAAGCCACTTTAAGTCTCATCCGTCGTCATACTCGGTGCCGATCATATTGCTGGCACCGCTTTTGACAAATCCATGTTCGGACCATGAATTCCACTCTCGTTCGGTCATTATTGCCCTATTCTGGGTTCATATTGAGCATATGCACTTGGGTTCTTCCCATATGATTATTCCTTCCGCCTTCAAGACATCTTATTCGCCTATGATCTTGTTCGCCATCATGGTCTATGCCGACCATATTTACTACCATCCTATAAACTTCATCTTGCCACCATTCTTGCTCGTCGAACATGGTGATTCTTGTTTGCTGCCCCGTGGATGTACGTGATCTATTTTACCATTTTATGTGTATTTACTTTTCTCGTCCTTAAGTGGTTGCTCGTCTCTGACCTGGTTAACTGAGCTTGACGATTTTGACTTTTCCACGTTGATTTGTTGATCAGTCAATAAAATATAGGATGACTTGTTGATCGGATATAATAGTATATAACATTTTCCTTTTCTTTTTGTTAACATGTTCATCTTTGTTTGTTTAGTTTGTGTTCTTCATTACATTTTACTGCATTTCACATGTTATTATGTTGTGCGTTTTATTCATTTTGAGGTTAAATATCATTTTTGGTCCTATTTGTTCTCACATTTAATTTGGTCCTGCAGTCAGTATCAACAAAATGTAATTATTTTAAAAGTATTTCACTTAAATCTAATTATTACATCTAACACTCCCAAATAGTTGATCCTGACAGTCAACCAACTGTGGAAGTAGAAAGTGTACTTTTAGAACCAAATTCAACTGTGAGTGAAAAAGAGATCAAAATTGAACAAAAAATGATAACTTAATTTCAAATAAAATCTCAATCTTTTCGCAAATAGCAATCTAATCTGAACTTTTGAATTTTAATAGCAAAATCTAAATTTAAAAAAGATTGTAATTTTATATACAATTAAGCCAAAAATGATATTATGCCTTCTTTTTGTTTTTAATTGTAAGTAGGGCTTAGAACTTAATGAAGAATATGCTGACGAGGGACAATTTGATAATTTCTCCAGTGCTTATATATGAAGGGTAAATTTGTATATTCTTTAAATTGCATTTTTCATTTTTGCTTGTGGTGATGCCAATTCAGTGGCTCGCTCGGGCTTCGAGATCTTTCTCAAGTCCCCATTGTTAGGTCGAGCCTCCGAATTTTGTGGTAGTTCTTCTCAATAATTTATCAAATAAAGTGACAACGGTTTGCTTTCAAAAAAAGAAAAGAAATATATATGAAGGGTAAATTTGAATAATATTCTTAAATTCATGCAATACAAAACATGGAAGTAAATTAATAATTTGTAGCTTACATGCACATATGAGACAAGGGAAGTAGTTAAATAACGTACTCAAAAGAATAAAAATTAGATGTGGATGAGCGCTCAAATTAGGGGGATGAAAGTATCAACTACAGGTGGTTCATCATCGTCCACAGGCACAGGAGGACAATTGTCGGGGCGGAAAGCCAAGGGGCCTGCAGAATAAACAACAGCCTCGTAGTTCTCCTTAACAATCCTCTTGTTTTCGTAACGAAGAGGAGCTCCATTGAGTCCATAGTTGACATTTGTGAGAAGGTTGCACGTTTTAAGGGGCGAAGCCACCAATCTAACTTTGCACGAATGCAGAGGATGGTCCAAGAAAGAGTGGCTCATCTTGAACCCTTTAAGCTCTGCATACAAGTAGCCGATTTTGTTAGTTTCAAATGCTTTGTAGTAGCTGATTTTTGTTCTATGGTCTTTGCAGACAACAGCAATGGTGGCTTTCTCTATGGGCTTGGCTCCGGCCAGGCTCCATGTGCCGCGCTTGGAGCAGCTTTGGCAGTAGACCAGGCCTTCCACCACAACGTCCACGGGTGGGGGAGAGGGGACGACGACTTTCACCACATCGTCGTCGAGAAGTGCGGAAGAGTGGACCGCCAGGGAAAGAAGGAGGAGGAAGGGGATGATAGCAATGACTTGGTTTTGAATTGCCATCTTCGATCTTGAAAGAGATCAGGTTATAGCTAGTTTGTGTTGTGAATTGCTCATATGATTTGTGGATTAGATTATATAGTATTAGATGATAGGCGACGTGGTGACAACTTAAATTTTATATTTCTTTTGCTAGCTTAGCTTGATGATTTGTTTTCTTAATTATTATTGCAAACGTGATGCCCACCTTCTCTCTGGACTTTTTTTAATTGTGAGAAATGGTTTGAATTAAGAAGTTAATGGTGTACATGTCATGTAATCTTAATTGTCCTATAACGTGAAGAATCTTTTAAGGCTAAAATCTAATCTCGTAATAACTAGCTATATTAAGTTACTTACATGAATTAATGTACTAATAATAATCATTGAACAAATAAGCTGATACTACCTTGGACTAGATGCATGGTTTCTTGATATTAAACTGATAAAATTGTTTTTTATAAAGTGTAATATGATTTATAGATGTTGGAGGAAGATTATTAAAATGATGATTGTTTTATTTCCTGCATTAAGTGAGGGACCTACATTTTTTCAAATGACAAGACATGTGAAATGTCTCATATACCCCTCGTATGAAATTTATAAAAAAAACGAAGATGAGTACACCCACCATTCCATTTTATTCCCAGAATCATCCACACCATCACCACCAAAACAACTACAGTACTTTAATAAAAAAAACTCTTAAAAACACAAAATTTCAACCATTAACATCATAAATCTCTGTTCGAAAATTTTATATGAACAAAGTTAAGATGTAGAAAATTTTTTACGGAACAAACTTGATGTGTTCGAAAAAAAATCATGAACAACTTTCATTTGTTCGAAAAAAAAGATCGAGCATTTTGTTCGAAATAATTTCTTGAACAAACTCAAGTTGTTCGAAAATTTCTACTAAACAAACAAAATTGTTCGAAATTTTTTCCTCAACAAACACAAGTTGTTCGAAAAAAATACACGAACTTCCAAAAACCCTAATCCCTAATTTTTCATAAACCTAATTTTTCTAATTTTTTAGAAACTTAAACTTACCTGAAGCAGCGCGGCGGCGAGGGGCACGAATGGAGGGAGGCCGACGTCTCTGTATTGCGTCTGAGGAGGATGGCGGCTGACGCGGCTGGGGAGGGAGGCGACCGCGAACGGTCGTGAAGGGGAGGGGGTGCGGCCGCGAAGGGGAGAGGGAGGGGCTATGGCCGCGAACGGCCGCGAAGGAGAGGGGGAGGGGGTGCGGCCGCGAAGGGGAGAAGGAGGGGATGCGGCCGCGAAGGAGAGGGGGAAGGGTGCGGCCGCGAAGGGGAGAAGGAGGGGTTGCGGTCGCGAAGGAGAGGGGTAGGGGCTTCGGGTGCTGCGCAGTGGGCGTGGCCGCCGCGATGACGTGGAGAAGTGGGTAGCGTGGCTGCCGCAACGACGTGGAGAGGTGGGCGGCACTGTTGCACCGACGTTGGGAGGGGAGCGCCACGGTGACGGAGGGAGGGGGCGCGATCATGGGAGGGGAGAAGGTGGGTGTACCGTATGAAAGAAATTAAATAGATTAGGGTTTTAAAGACCTCAAGGGTATTTTGGGGTTTTACGCGTATGTGTCCTCATCTCAGAGTGGGTGTACTCAGCCTGTGGGTGTCCTCAATAGGTTGGTGTGTGTGTATAACCGCGCCCTTTAAAGTTTTAAACAAGAGCGTGAATTTTCCCGTCAAAGCTGGATGTGTTAAAATGGGCCGACCCGTCTGCCCCGTCAATAAAAAAGATGAGTTGGGTTGAATAGTACAAAATCGTTTAAAAGACGGGTCTATATCGGACCAGACCGCAAAGGTTGTGGATTTTGGCGGGTTGGCACGCATGTTTATTTTTTTTAAAGGTTGAATGAAGAATGTCGTTGTCGTCCACATATTCATATTCATCATGAATAGATTGAGAGAGAGTGTGGTGAGACGTGTATTCGCAAATTGACATTTGCTACTGATAATATATATTAACTTTTCCCTTTTGGCAATAATGATTTAAACAATTTGAAGATTTAAATTTAGTTCGGTTGATTTGTCAATTACAAACAAAAAACCTCCTGTATATTTGAGGTCCACTTTCTAATTATAAGAGTTTAAAATTATTCACTAGCTATGTGGATTTAATAAATGATTATTCAAAATTATTTGTACTTTATAAATTTATACTCCATTCGTCCACCTATAAGCTTCCTATTTTGTCATTTTGGTTTATTCCCTTGTAAGCTTCTCATACCTTTTTCGCCAAATATTTTTTTAATTTGTTATTCTTACCTTACTTTTCTTTCTCTCAATCATATCACTTGTATTCATGTGCCCAAAATTAAAGTAATGGAAAATTTATAGACAGACAGAGATAATATTTTTCTAGCAATTATTTACCCACTGTTTAAAATTTATTACTCCCTCCGTCCACCAAAAGTGTACTCATTTCTTTTTTTTTTGTTCACAAAAAATATGTTTATTCTATTTAAATAGTTCACTTTTGAATATTTTTTCTACTTTACTAACAAGATTGAGTATTTATCAAATATATTTTTTACTCATTATTATTAATATATTCTTTATAATTAAAATATGATTTTTTAAAACATGTATAAAAAAAAAGTGAGCACACTCTTGATAGACAGAGGAAGTATAATAATACATGTGAAAATATAAAAAATAAATATATAATGAAAAAATTTGTTGGCTAGCTCGTAACCCGTCATGGGTTGGGTTAAGTATTTTTCAGCCCGTCCCTATTGTGAACAGGCCCGTAAAATAATGGGTTGAAATAAGTTGTGAACCTGCCCGTCCGTTAACCCTGAAATCACAAAATCCTATGAAATTGTCATATTTTTATTGTCATGGAAAAAATGCATAATTAAGAAGGGAAGTGGTGAATGAAAACGAAATTAAGATTATATCAAATATAATGAGATCTTCTTACATGGAACGACCATAATTACTAGGCTAAGTTCTCATTCATATACATAGGTCCACAAATTTACATTTTAATTTAAGTTAGTATATATCACATTTTAGTTAAAGTTGATGTCACATTTATTTACCAAAATTAGCCCGGACCCTTTATCGTCGAGGCGTGGATAGAGGCGTAGACTTATCGACTACAGTTGCCACCTGATTCTTGGATCCACCCCGTGTTAAGTCAGCCATTGAAACTGATGATGGGGCTAGAGCTTGATTGTGGTTTATTTATTGTCCCTGGCTATATACCCCTCCAGCTTTGTTAAGTATACTCTCTCTATCCATTTATTAATTTAATATTAGTGTAAAATGCCAAATTTATCATTTTAGTAAAATATATCAAAGATGAATACACTCCCCCTAACCCTAATCCTAGGAAAAGCAGCTGCCTCCCCCAAATTTCGCTGTCGTAGTCAATCGCCCCTCCGACCGATGCCCCACCTCCGATCGCCGCCCCCTTAAATAAATTTAGAAATTAAAAATTAAACTTTGAAATTAAAAAAATATATATATATATATATTTCGACAAACCAGAGTCGACCAAAAACACTCATGTCGACACTGGTTTGTCGACCAAACACACTTTCGTCGGTAAAATTTAGTCGAAAGAAAATAAAAATTGAAATTTTCGACAAAGATGGATCGACCAAAAAGACTCCCGTCGACGAGAGTGTTTATGGGCGATGGATTACTATCGAAAAAAAAGAAGAGAAATACATACCTCCATCCCCGACAGAAAGGCGACAGCGTGCGGGGGGCCGTGGCCAACGGGAGGTCGCGTGTAGGTGGGGGTTGTGACCTCCATGGCGGAATCGAGCAGAACAAAAAATGCAAAAAAAAAGGGTGGGAGACGGCGGCTGGGCCGCGCGCAGGGGCGGGGGCGGCAGCTGGGGGAGGTGGAGGGGAATTTTCGCAGAGAAAAGGAAGAAAAAAAGGAGAGGTGGCACCGCTGTGAAGGGGGTGGCGGTGCTCGGCAGAGGGCAGGAGCGACAGTTTGGTGGAGGAGAGAGGGAGAGGAAAAGTGTTTTAGTCTTTTTTTAAAATTGAGAAAGAAGAAGGAAAAAAATAAGGAATAAAGGTATTTAGAATACTTTAAAGGGAAGTATATTTAACATTTGAAATATTGAGGGGTACATAAATTGGGGAAGTATACTTAACAAGGCTTGAGGGTTATATAGCCAGGGCCTTATTTATTTCTATTTTTTGTAATTGTTTTACTCGGGCTTTGTTCATGGGCCTTGTGACTTATTTATACTTTGTGATTATATTATATTTAGGGTTGGGGTATATACCCCTCCAGCTCAGTTTAATACACTCCCCCTCCCATTTATTAATTAAATAGGTAAGTAAAATACCATATTTACCCTCTTAATAAAATAGGTTAGATAGATACACTCCCCTAAATTCTAATCCTAATTTTTAACCCTAACCCTAAAACAGCCGTCGCGCCGACCATCCCTCCACCTCTGGCCGCCGCCGACAGCCATCCCTTCATCTCCGGCCACCGCCGACGGCCATCCCTCCACCTCCGGCTGCCGCCGACGGCCAAATAAATCTAAAAAAATGAAGGAAAAAAAACAACATTTTTTTCGATCAACCAATGTCGATCGACACTGGTTTGTCGACCATAGAGTATATGGTCGACTATGAATTGTTGACGAAAATCACTCTAGTCGACAACATTTTACCGAATATTTTTTTTTTAAATCTTCATTTTCAACAAGATATTGTCGACCATAAACATTGTGGTCGACAACAATTTATCGTCCTGTTGAAAATTAAAATAAAATAAAATAATAAAGTGGAAGAAGAGCCGCCGTCGTGGAGACTAACCTGGTTCGTGGCGCCCGCCCCACGCGGCGCCACGGAGAGCGGGCGTTGGGATGAGGCGAGGAGGAATGAGACGAAGGGGGCAGGGCGGCAGACCTCCGTGGCCGAACACCATGACATAGAGAGAGAGAGAACGGAAATTTAAAAATAAAGAAAGAAAATGGGGACAGCGGCTGGGGCGGTGGGCGGCGGATTGTTTGAGAAGATCTAGGCTCAGGCGACGCGAGGGGGAGGGAGGGGAAGTGCGGCGGCGAGAGGGGGAGGGAGGTGGAGTACAGAAAATGAAAAGAAAAGGGAAGGGGGAGTGCGACAGCGAGGAAGAGTGTGTCGGCGGCTGGGCATGGAGCGTCGGCGGCGGCGGCTAGGAATGGAGAAGAAGGGTTAGGGTTTTAAATGAGGAAGATAAAATGGGGTGTCTATTTATCTTAGATTTTTAGAAGAAGAGGGATATAATAGGTAATTCGAGAGGAGTGCATCTATCTGAGATGTGTTTTGAGGGGAGTGTGGGTATCGGGGCGTGTATTAAACAAAGCTGGAGGGGTATATACCCTAGGGGTGGCAATTTTTGACACGACACGATAGCACGATACGAATCCGACACGAAAATTGCGGGTTAGTGTTTGGCCTTATCGGGTTCGTGTCGTTATCGGGTCGACCTGATAACGACAAGAAAATTTCGTGTCGGGTTCGTGTCGGGTTCCTGTCAACCCGTTAAGCACGATAAAATTAACAGGTGTTGGTCCCAAAGTTGAGTTAAGATTGATTAAGCTAGTAAAAGTCTAGAGGGGAGGGGTGAATAGACTTTTAAAATTCTTTCAAAATATCAGAATATGCAATGTGGAATTTAGTCTTCTTATGTACTGTACTGTGCTTACTTAGCTCAGATCAGTACTTTCAGAACAATATGGGCCTTACTAGTTTATACTCAACTTTTATTTAGATCTTTATCTTTGTAACTCTTAATGTTCTTAGTTAAACAATTCAAACAAATATCAAACAGAAAAGTAAAGAACACAAAATTTTATAGTGGTTCGACCAATAAGTCTACATCCACTCTCACAATCCCAGTTGTGATGTTTTATTACTCTTCCTTGAGTTTCTTGTGGCTTAAAGTCCCAAGATTAAGACTGTGATCTTATCGATTACACTTCCAAGTGTATCTTCGATCTACTAGTAATTCTACAAGTAACTAGCACACTTGTTTACAACAATACAAACTTTAAAATGAAAAGTAAAACTTCTCTTTGAGTAGCCTTTGATTCTTCTCTTCAATTCAGTGGCTCTTCTCTTCTTTAATCTCCTTCAACTCTGTGAGTTCTTCTTGTGCTCTTGTAGACTTAGATTGCTTGTGAATGCTTTATGATCAGTAGTCTTAGCAGTAGGAGATCACACAGTATTTATAGAACTTAGTATGACAGTTAGCAGTTTGTGAACTAACTCTCAACTAACTCTAAAACTGTTTTTGTAACTTCTTCTTGTAACCGACTTTGTAACTTCCTTCCAAGTCAGCATATCTTCAATATATCTTCAGTTACTCTTTAAATAAGTTTTCCAAACTTATTCTTTAAATTCACCAAATCAGCACAGTAACTTACTGTTCTGATTTTTACTGTTCTTAGCCAATCAGCACAGTTCTCCAAAACTGTTCTGCACTTCTTCAGAATTCTTCTAAGCTTCTCTTCAACTCTTCTTGAAGTCTTCTTATTCCGAAGTAGTCTTCTGAGTCTTCATAGTCTTCTGATCTTCTTCTAATCTAGTCCTAATCTACTGTTCTGAACTTTACAATGCTGATTACAATAGAATACAACTTTACAATCATAAAACCTATCTATACATCAACTGAACTATATACAGTAGAGTACATTTAAGTCCTATTCTATAAGATGTCTATACAATACAAAACATCAGCTTAGTTCCTAACAGTTCATATATCAGATCAGTAAATATAATAAGATCAGTAAACACCTAAGATCAGTAATTTACATAAAAGATCAGTAAGCATATAAGATCAGTAACTCAGATTCAAATATCTCATATAAGATCAGTAATCTCATTCTTAGTTTCCACACTAAGATCAGTAAACTTATTCCAGTATTTCTTACTAAGATTAGTAAACTTGTCTTATATAGAACTTTTATATCAACGTATAATCACATATACCATTATCCTTAAGTTGCTTTTGGCCATCAAAACATACACATCAATTAGAACATTGTTTCACAGATTCATATCCCAACAATTTCCCCCTTTTTGATGAAGCCAAAACCACTTAAATGCAATCAGATCAGTAGTTTAAGATATATGATTGATCATACTTAGTTCATCAATTTCAACATCAGAATAGTTTCATATAAACCAAATATTACATATACATCACATAATCACAAAAAAACATCAAAATGAAGAAAATAAAGATAAGGTTAAGAAGTGTTATCTTGTGAGCTTAGTCCTTCATCTTTAGTCTTCATTTGGTATTCTGAATGCCAAATACATCCGGTTCTTGATTTCCAACATGTGCTTGTGATCTGTAATACCTTCATCTTGAATGATTTTTGAAATGATATTTCTAACCTCTTTCAGATCAGGTTCTCCATTCTCTAATCTTGGAGGTTCCCATACTGGTTCTTCAGGACACAATATCTGAATATGTGCACCAACAGCTAGCAACAAAACATCTTCCCAGAAGATTCTTGCAACATTCAGCATAAAGTCTTCAAAATCAGCATCTCTTTGGTAGGATGATTACCAAACTTCTTCACAATGAAATTTGCAATTTGCCACTTCTTCTTAAGATTATTCCAGTATTCCAAATGTTCATCATTAATAACAAATTCTATGTAATTCTCATTAAGAGTACCAACAGCAGACTTAGATTTCATTTTCCTTTTCAATGCAGCAACTCGATTATCAAATTTCTTCCTAGCAGCTTCTGCATCTTTCAACTTTTGTTTCCTAATCTGCTCATCAACTTTCCTTTTCTCAAACAATTCAGCTTTCTTCTTAGCAAGCAACTCATTATGCTTCTCAACAGCTTCAGCCATCTTCTCATCACTTGGCCTACTACTAGCAACAACATGCTTCAGCTTACTCTTAGACATGGTAACTCTCCCAGACTCTTCAGCTTCTTCTTCATCTTCACTCAATACTAACTTCCTTTTCCTTTTTCCAGATGAAGATTCAGCAATGTTCTTTTCAACAGTTGCTATGATTTGAGTTTCAGCTTCAGAAGATTTTCCATGCTTTCTGAGATCAGCAATATTCTTTTTCAAACTAATGATCTCTTCTTTCAGATCATCCATACTCTCTTTTAGTTCATCTTGACTGACAACTAATTGAGCTTGCTGAGTTTGAGTTTGCTCCATGACCTTCATGACCCTAACTTCCCCCTTTTTGGCTTCATCCTGCCATTCTTTCAAGGGTGTTATGAGCAACTCAACTTTCCTTTGCAAATCAGCAGACAATTTCTTTTCCTGTAATCTATGCAGATCATAGACTTTGGACATTGTGTGATTTATCACTTGCTCATATGAACTTGTAGCACATAACTTTTCCAATTTCTCAGTAGCCTCTTGAAATTGTGTCAAAGTAGCCTCCAGCTTACTTTGCAATTCTTCATTAAGCTTCTTCAACATCTCAAAGCTTGAGCTATCTGGAACAGTATTAGTAGGAACAGGTCTTACTGTCTCTTGAACATCATTCAGCACAGTATTTTGATTAGCCTCAATTGGTGTACTATCTAACTCATCAGTACCCAATGTTTGTTCCTCTATGACTTCAGTTTCTTCAATTACAACTGTGTTCTCAAACACCTCAGTTGCATTGGTATCAGCTTCATAGTCAGCTTCCATATCAGCTTGATTATTAAACTCTTCAGCACCAACATCCCCAGCACCCAAATTGACATCAGAATCAACATGAGTCTCAGCAGGGTTAACCATAGAATATTTACATCCTGTTAATCTTTCAATCAACTGAATAACAGAATCCAATGTAAACAGTTCTGAACAATTTTGAACACTTGCAGCTTCTCTCTGCTCTTGTTCCCAATCATGAAAAACAGACAAACCTCCCATGCCTTCTGCTACAACCAACAATTCTTTCAAACCAATCCTTCTAAGATATACCCAAGTACCTATCCTTAGAAGTTGTTCAAACACCATAGAACGGTCATCTAATCCATGAAAACATTTTAGGAGTGCATTTCTCAGTTTAAACCTAATCCTCTCTTCCTTATCACAAATAGGATAGTCCATCAAAAACACTGAATGAGGTTGAATAACCTCAGTTTCTGGAGATGAGGAGATTTCAATAGGTTCAGAAGAAGGTATATGTTCATGCTCAGTAGATTGATCATGAACTGGTTCAGGGGAAAAATGAGTAGCAGGAATATGTTGAGGACTAGAATGGGGAGTGGTATGAAAAGAAGTGTTCTGTCTAATAGGAGAGTAGTGTACTGACTCCTCAGAACAGGTTGAAACTCGATCAATGGGTTGAGTTTGAAATGGAACAGAATTTGATGGAGTAGGGGTAGAATCAAGAATTTCCCTAGGTCTAGAAGAACTAACCTCATGATCATCAGAGCTGCATCTCTCCACAGTTTCAAGAAATCTGACTATGTGCTCTGCTGAGGCTTTTGCAGACCTCCCTCTTCTTAATCCAGAACTCATAGGATCATGCTTTGCCTTGGTTCTTTTCTATGGTTGATCATCATCTGATTTGTACATAGAAGCACCAGATTCTTGAGCTTCTAGTTCTTGAAGAGGTAGCACCAAAGGATTCTCTTGTTCATAACACACAGATTCCTTTTTCATCAAGAATTTCCCTTGATGAAACTTCTTGGGATTACTCCAGTATGCTTTCTTAACAACAATCTGAGGCAACATAATGCTCAGCTTGTTCCCGAACCCTAATTTTGATTTGATTGAAAACTCTTCGGAGTCCTCATCGAACAGAATCTTCTCCTTTTCGCTTAAAAGTCTTTCAAGAAAGAAACCTTGCCAATCACCTTGAACACGGTCAATTATTGCTGCCATTATGCGAATTTTCAGTTTTGATAGAGCGTCTTGACTATGATGTTGCCCTAACAAACACTTTCCAGCAATATCCATCAAAAATTGGAGACCAGTAGGTAACACGGCTTTCTTCAAGTTGTTTAGAGTGTCTGGTTCCTCATTTGTCCATCTACCAACACACTCTTTTTCTTCTCCGGCTTTGTAATTCAGGATATCAACAGGTCCTTGTGGTAAATCCAACATAACCTCAAGAATTTCCCGAGTTATTTCGACCTTGTGTCCGGACAGTGTTGAACGAACACCATTGGTATCACCTTCTAGCTGGAAAAAGAATTCCACTGCTTCGGGTTCATACACATTGAGTGGGTATGATTCCAAAAATTTCCTGAGACCGCATTCTTCGCACATTGTTAAAACAGCTTGATTCTCTGGACAATGTCGACCATTAAAGTAGACAGCGTTCTCTACAAAAATTCCTTTCTCGCGCATCCAAAATCCAGAATCAAACGTTCCAATAACTTCATTAGATTCGCTCAGAACATTAGTAATAGCCATTTGTAGAGATGTAGAAGATAGAGTAATTTTGAGTTATGAAATTTCCAGAAATGATTTCGTAAGGAAGAAGAAGATGAAAAAGTGATCGTGTTTGATAAATTCAAAACCAATCTAGGGCGTGGATTGAGTTTATTTTCACGATGAATGGTTGCGATTAAATCTCGAAATTCGTGAAACAAAAAAACTGTTCATATTCGAATACCATTCTTATTTCTTGGAGCCATTTTGTGTTTGATAAATACACCACAGTAGTTAGGTTTAAAAATAGAGGAGTGTATTAATCATCTCTATTATTAATCTAGAAATCGAGCAGTTTTTGACTTAGATTATTCAAAGACAAGAACTGTTCTGATGCATATCAGGACAGTAGGTTTTAGAAATAGTTCACTTCATTTTCTTGCTTTTTAAAATATTAATATGTACTTATCTGGATCAGCTGAGTACTGTGATCAGCTGAGTAACCTTATGAGCATCAGATCAGTAGTCGGGTCAGCACAGTAGTACTCAGATCAGTTCCCAACTTCCCTGATTTCACCTTTTTGATATCAGCACAGTAATCCTCAGATCAGTACTGTGACAGATCATTTCTCTTCTGTAGACAGATTAGTAGTAATCAATTCTTTCTGTAGACAGATTATTAGTAGTTAGATCAGTTCTGTAGAATAATTGAATTTGTAGTCAGATCAGTTCTGTAGACAAAGAAACTTTGTAATCAGATCAGTTCTGTAGACAAGTCAATTTATTAGTCAGAACAGATCTGTAGACTATTATAGTCTGTAATCAGATCAGATTTGTAGACTTTCAAATCTGTAATCAGATCAGTTCCCCCTTCAATGGAGAATTCCTCTTCTGTGCCTGTTTCACCTTGGTAGAAGTGTTAGTTCATGAGATATAAGTGTAAAACAGTACAGATTAGTAACAATATGTTTAATTTAATGAACACATCAAGGTTTATGCTAAAGTGACTTAGTGTTCTGAGTCAACAAAAGGATCTTTAAGAAATCACAGATTCCCCCTTAATGTGTGTTCTCAGTGTCCCTCAGCTTTACCAGCTTCCTCATCGGGATGAAGGTCACTTTAGTAACCTTGTTACCTGTTTTAAGTGTAGTGTTCTGACATAGGGTTGTCTCTTCTGAATTTTGAGTTTTGATGTACTGCTCTTAGTTTCTGCTTCATTTTCTTCTTGGTATAAGATCAGTACCTGAAATGTTAGCACAGTTCTATACACATACAGAATCCATATCTATCAATCCTAAACTAATGCACAATTCTCTGAATCTCACTTCAGCCAATGGTTTTGTAAAAATGTCAGCTCTTTGAATATCAGTATGAATCTTTTCCATCCTAATATTCTTCTTTTCAACATGATCCCTAATAAAATGATGCCTAATGTCAACATGTTTGCATCTAGTATGTAGAACAGGATTTTGAGTGATGGCAATGGCACTATTACTGTCACAATATATAGGTACATTAGATTCTACAACATTGTAGTCTCTGAGTTGTTGTATTAGCCAAAGAAGCTGACTACAACAACTACCTGCAGCCATATATTCTGCTTCAGTAGTAGAAGTTGCCACACTCGTTTGTTTCTTTGAAAACCATGAAATGAGCTTAGTTCCTAAGAATTGACATGAACCTGAAGTAGATTTTCTATCTATTTTGCAACCTCCAAAGTCCGAGTCTGAATAACCACTTAAAGATATATCATCATCTGCAGGATACCATAATCCTCGATTAATGGTCCCCTTTAGATATTTCAATATCCTTTTGGCAGCTTCCAGATGACTTTCTTTGGGGTTTGCTTGAAATCTTGCACATACTCCAACAGAAAAAGCAATATCAGGTCTGCTGGCAGTTAGATAGAGTAGAGAGCCAATCAAAGCACGATAGTGAGGTTGGTCAGAAGACTTACCTCCTTCATCAGGATCCATTCTGTATGTAGGTTGCATGGGCACACCAACTGTCTTACAGGTTTTAATACCAAATTTATCTAGCAAATTCTTAGTGTATTTTGCTTGATTTATAAAGATGCCTTCTGAAGTTTGTTTTACTTGAAGACCAAGAAAATATGTCATTTCTCCCATCATAGACATTTCAAATTTACTTTGCATGAGTGTAGAAAAGCTTTCACTCAAGTTTTTGTTGGGTGATCCAAAAATAATATCATCCACATAAATTTGAACAAGTAATATATCATTACCTTCTTGTCTTCTAAACAAAGTTCTATCAACCTTGCCTTTAGTAAAACCATTTTCAAGTAAGAATAGAGAAAGAGTATCATACCAGGCTCTTGGGGCTTGTTTCAATCCATAGAGTGCTTTCTTTACCCTGTATACTTGGTGACTATTCACTTCAAAACCAGGTGGTTGTTCCACATAAACTTCTTCAGCAAGTATACCATTCAAAAATGCACTTTTCACATCCATTTGATACACAGTGAATTTCATATGTGCAACATAAGCAAGGAACAGTCTTATAGCTTCTAGTCTAGCTACAGGGGCAAAAGTTTCATCATAATCAATACCCTCAGCTTGAGAGTAGCCCTGAGCAACTAATCTAGCTTTATTTCTAACTACAAGATCATTTTCATCCCTTTTGTTCTTGAAAATCCACTTAGTGCCTACAACATTATGATTACTAGGTCTATCAACAAGTTCCCAAACTTCATTTCTAGTGAACTGATTAAGTTCTTCTTGTATGGCTACAATCCAGTTACTATCACTTAAAGCTTCAATCACAGTTTTAGGCTCAATAGATGATAGAAAACAACACCAGCAAAATAGAGACTTACTAGGTTCTTCCTGGGAATCAAACAATTGTTTTCTAGTTTTAACACCTTTACTAGAACCACCTAGAATCAGATCAGTAGAATGAGCAGACATCCATGTCCTTCTATTCTTAACAGAAATGCTATCATCATTTACATCATGCAAATCATCATGCAGATCAGTATTATTTATATCAGCAGATTTGTTCATAGGAGAGCAGTCATTCAATTCTGGTATATCAGAAGTTTTAGATGACTCACCTTTGTCTTTTACCTTTTCTTTATCAGAATCTTGATCTAGGACTTTCAGGAAAGGATTATATGCTTGTACAGATTCATATGTTTCTGTATCATCATCTTCATTGTTGATTTGAAGCTGTAATTTGTCAATTTTCTTACTGAGCTGATGATCAGCAGAGTCCTGCACATTCTCATCAAAGACAACATGGGGTGTTTCTTCCACACATAGGGTAGAGTAATTAAACACTCTAAATGCTTTGCTTACAGAAGAGTATCCTAAGAATATTCCTTCATCAGCTTTTGCATCAAAAGCATTTAATTTACTTTTGCCATTGTTATGTATGAAACACTTACATCCAAAGATATGAAAATAAGAAACTCTTGGTTTTCTGCCTTTCCATACCTCATAAGGTGTTTTACCATGCACCTTATTAAGAGCACTTCGATTTTGGGAGTGGCAAGCTGTGTTAATAGCTTCTGCCCAAAATTTCTGAGGTGTGTTGAATTCTGCAATCATGGCTCTGCAAGCTTCTTTTAGTGTTCTGTTTCTCCTTTCTGCAACACCATTTTGTTGAGGGGTTCTGGCTGCACTTGTCAAATGTTGTATGCCAGACTTAGAACAGTAGTCAGAGATGTAACAATTAATAAATTCAGTCCCCTTGTCACTCCTAATCTTGACAATGGGATGACCTTTTTCAACCTGCAACCTCTTCAATAGATCTGGAAGTAGTGTTTGTGTATCACTCTTTTTGTGTAGAAAGACTACCCAAGTAAACTTAGAGTAATCATCTACTACAATTAGATTATACCTTCTTCCATTCAATGTAGGAGGGTTGATAGGACCATGAAGATCCATATGCAAGAGTTCTAAAACTCTGCTTGTTGAAAGAGTTGGAATGGACTTAAATGAAACCTTTACCTGTTTACCTTTTTGACAGGAATCACATACTTGTGATTTGGAATAGATTTCATTAGGAATGCCCTCAACAAGATGTTCTCTAGCAATCTTGTTGATTATCTTAAAGTTCAGGTGGCAGAGGCGTTTGTGCCAGAGCCAACTGTTTTCTTTAGGACTCTTAGTAATAAGACAAGCATTCTTAGGACAACTATTTCAATTCACAATGTATACACTTCCTTGTCTTGTGCCAACAAGTAGAACATTGTGAGTCCTTTTGTCTATTATTTCACATCTTCTGGTCTTGAACTGAACTTTGTATCCCCTGTCACAGAATTGAGATACAGATAACAAATTATATTTCAAACCTTCAACATAGGAGACATCTTGGATTTCAACATCTCCATTCTTGATGAATCCAAATCCTTTTGTGATTGCTATTGAGCTATCACCAAAGATGACTTTTGGTCCTTCCTTCTCATGATAGTCAGTAAGTAAGGCCTTGGTACCAGTCATGTGGTGTGAACACCCACTGTCTATGTACCAGGTCTCACCAACTGAACCACCTTTCTTGTATAAGTCCAGTCGATCCTGCAAGGTAGTGATCTTAATAATTTAGGTACCCTAGTTTATTGGGGTCCTTGGGGGTTAGTAGTGAGAGGTACCCAAATGAACATTGAGGATTTGAATAAATGGGACCTCTTCAGTTTCCTTCCAAATTTATCACAGAACAGTACTTTATTAACCAGTTCAGAATTATCAGCAGACTTAGGATCTATTTTTCTGAGATAGCCTTTCCTTGGTTCTATCCCTTTTTCAGTAAGATCAGTATGCCTGTAATAGTTTGAATATGGTCTAAAAGCATGTGGACCATACGGCTTATAGATGCGTTTTGGTCTTTCCTCACCAATGATATTATAAGATAAAGGAGGAGGATAAAGAACAGGTTTATTATGATAATGAGGCACAAATCTCCTAGGCTTAGTTGAATACAGCTGAGACTGCCTTATGAAAGGAGGTCTAGGCTGTTCCCAACTTGTCTGTGCTTGTCTTGACCTACTGTTCTGAGTTTGTCTCTTCTGATTCCAAGACTGATCTGATCTGGTCAGAGGAGTATAACTCTTCTGGTATGGTCTAGACTGTACTGGTCTTAATACATTCTTCATTTTACCATTCTTGGTAGTAGGAGGGATGTATTTAGGCTGTACTTTGAGTTTTGGATCATCATCATAAGTCATAGGTTCTTTTCCTTTATCTAGTTGCAAAGAACTTGAACTAGCTCCATTAGTGTTCTTAAATTCTGAAGTAGAGGAACTAGGCAGATCAGTACCTATCCCACTTTTATCATTTGGAGCTCTATATCTGTCTGGGATAGTTTGATTAATCCTAGTAGAGTTAATCATGCCAGATAGCTTTAGATCTAGGCTCACTACTTCAGATTCTAAGAATCTATTGCGCTCCTCAAGTTTTTCACACTTAATCTTTAAATCATTGAATTCATTAGTCTCTTTGGCTTGAGTTTTAAGCATACCCTGATATAGTTTGTCAATGGATGCATACTTTTCTTGGAGTTGGGACAACTCTTCTGATAGCCTTGCATTTATGACAGCTATATTAGGATCTACTTTTGACTGAGCTTCTTTCAGATTAATGATTTCTTGCTTTAAAGATATATTCTCATCACTAATTTCAATGAATGCTTTGTTAGCTTGTAGAAGGTCTTCTTCAGTCACTCCTTGGGAATGATGAAGACTACTTCCTACACTGCTAACAACAACATCACTTTCATCAGTGTCAGAATTGTTACAAGATTGAAAAGAGTTAGCAGATGATACCTCATCATTTATTTTGGCCATCATTACCAGTCCATCATCTGCTATGAAGGCTTCATCTTCATTGCTAGAGGGGTAGTCAGATGAACACGATGGCAACTCTTCTGATTCCGAATCAGAATCATTGTATGCCATCATTGCCTTCTTACCCTTGGCATATTTTCGATCTCTTCTGGCTTTCCTTTCTTCTCGATCTTCAAAACTCAGATCAGGACATTCATAAGCATAATGACCTGGCTTATCACAATTATAGCAAACAGGATTGTTAGAAGTTCTCTTAGGAGGTGTATGATTTCGGTTCCTGTCATGCTTGTCAATTGAGTTCCTGTCTTTCTTATCAAAATACTTTCTATCTCTCTTATCAGATGAGTTCCTATCTCTCCTGTTCTCATTAGAGATCTCATCCCTTCTTTCAGAAGAGTTTTGATCCCTTTTGTTCACAGAAGAGTCCCTGTTACTAGAACCCTTAGTTTCCTTATAGAATCTCTTGTATCTACCATACCTCTTATTAAGTTTATCAAATCTTTTGATCATAAGGCTCATCTGATCTTTCAGACTAAGATCAGAACTATCTAGTTCATCTTTTATGCTTGAGGCCTTAGACTTAGATGATCTAGACCCCTTAGAGGTAGAGGCTTTAAAAGCTATGTCCTTAGAGGCATCCTTATCCTTATGAATCACAGCAATAGGATCTTCTTCATCTAACTCAAACTCATGTGCCTTGAGTGTTTGGAACATAGTTTCTGCTGGCCAAGAATCAATGTCTTGTGTGGTTTTAATGATCATCTTGACCATTTTCCACCTTTCATCCAAAGCTTTCAAGATTCTCAGGTTAACTTCTCTGTCAGTATAAGTCTTGCCTAACACATCAAGATCATTCATGATTTTGGTAAATCGAGTATCCAATTCATCAATTGATTCTCCTGGCTTCATCTTAAATGTTTCAAACTTTTGGACAGCTGTGGATAATTTGCTTTCTTTGATCAGTGTAGTACCTTCACAAAGAATAGCCAATTTGTCCCACATTTGCTTTGCAGTCTTACATTTTAACACTTTACCAAGATACTCATTTGGCAAGGTGTGTAAAATATAATTCTTAGCAAGACTATCCAAATTGTTTTGTCTCATTTCTTCAGAAGTCAGTTCTGACCTTGGTTTAGGGACCAGTGCTCCAACTGGTTGGGAAGGATCCAGAACAGCAGTGTTCTCCACCATGGTGACAATTGGTCCTTCAGTCACCACAGACACCATTAGATCATGGGTTGAGCTAAAGATGGCCTCCATCCTAAGCTTCCAGTAGTCATAATCTGCAATCTTGAACTTAGGCAGTTTGTTCACATTAGTGTCATCCATGTTTGATTAGACAAATAGGATCAGTAGTATAGCAGATAAATTTCAAGTATTCAGATAGTGACAGATATCAAGAAATAGTAGCAAGATCAGTAAGTTTTCCATCAAGATCTGTAAGGTTATCAAGAAACAGCAGTCCAAAGAACTACTGCTCTGATACCACTTGTTGGTCCCAAAGTTGAGTTAAGATTGATTAAGCTAGTAAAAGTCTAGAGGGGAGGGGTGAATAGACTTTTAAAATTCTTTCAAAATATCAGAATATGCAATGCGGAATTTAGTCTTCTTATGTACTGTACTGTGCTTACTTAGCTCAGATCAGTACTTTCAGAACAATATGGGCCTTACTAGTTTATACTCAACTTTTATTTAGATCTTTATCTTTGTAACTCTTAATGTTCTTAGTTAAACAATTCAAACAAATATCAAACAGAAAAGTAAAGAACACAGAATTTTATAGTGGTTCGACCAATAAGTCTACATCCACTCTCACAATCCCAGTTGTGATGTTTTATTACTCTTCCTTGAGTTTCTTGTGGCTTAAAGTCCCAAGATTAAGACTGTGATCTTATCGATTACACTTCCAAGTGTATCTTCGATCTACTAGTAATTCTACAAGTAACTAGCACACTTGTTTACAACAATACAAACTTTAAAATGAAAAGTAAAACTTCTCTTTGAGTAGCCTTTGATTCTTCTCTTCAATTCAGTGGCTCTTCTCTTCTTTAATCTCCTTCAACTCTGTGAGTTCTTCTTGTGCTCTTGTAGACTTAGATTTCTTGTGAATGCTTTATGATCAGTAGTCTTAGCAGTAGGAGATCACACAGTATTTATAGAACTTAGTATGACAGTTAGCAGTTTGTGAACTAACTCTCAACTAACTCTAAAACTGTTTTTGTAACTTCTTCTTGTAACCGACTTTGTAACTTCCTTCCAAGTCAGCATATCTTCAATATATCTTCAGTTACTCTTTAAATAAGTTTTCCAAACTTATTCTTTAAATTCACCAAATCAGCACAGTAACTTACTGTTCTGATTTTTACTGTTCTTAGCCAATCAGCACAGTTCTCCAAAACTGTTCTGCACTTCTTCAGAATTCTTCTAAGCTTCTCTTCAACTCTTCTTGAAGTCTTCTTATTCCGAAGTAGTCTTCTGAGTCTTCATAGTCTTCTGATCTTCTTCTAATCTAGTCCTAATCTACTGTTCTGAACTTTACAATGCTGATTACAATAGAATACAACTTTACAATCATAAAACCTATCTATACATCAACTGAACTATATATAGTAGAGTACATTTAAGTCCTATTCTATAAGCTGTCTATACAATACAAAACATCAGCTTAGTTCCTAACAGTTCATATATCAGATCAGTAAATATAATAAGATCAGTAAACACCTAAGATCAGTAATTTACATATAAGATCAGTAAGCATATAAGATCAGTAACTCAGATTCAAATATCTCATATAAGATCAGTAATCTCATTCTCAGTTTCCACACTAAGATCAGTAAACTTATTCCAGTATTTCTTACTAAGATCAGTAAACTTGTCTTATATAGAACTTTTATATCAACATATAATCACATATACCATTATCCTTAAGTTGCTTTTGGCCATCAAAACATACACATCAATTAGAACATTGTTTCACAGATTCATATCCCAACAACACGTAACCCATTAACCTGTTAACAACTCGTTAACCTGTTATGACACGACACGTATCTGATAATAACACGATAATGACACGATAATTTTTTATATTTATATAAATATATTATTTTTTATATATTTAATACAATTTTAAATTAATTTATTTTCTTATCGTGTCGTTATCGTGTTGTTATCGTGTTACGTGTCGTTATCGTGTCGTGTCACGTCGACACAAAAATTATCGTGTCGTGTCGACACGAAAATTATCGTGTTCGTGTCGTGTCGACACAGATTCTTATCGTGTCGTGTTCGTGTTTGGCCTTATCGTGACACGAAACACGACACGATAACACGATTTGCCAACCCTAATATACCCCATCCCTTTTGTTTATGTTCTCTTTAATATTTCTTGCTCAATATGCTCTATAAAAATTGGTGACTCACATAAAGTATGCATGTTCTTTTCTTTTGGTGTCTACATAAAATATATTTATTTCTATTTATTTAAAAAATATAATTTACCGCACTTACTTTTATCTATTATATTTTCTACTTTATTTATAAACAAACAATATATTTTTAAACAATTAATATTGTTTAACGTATGGTTTACATTTAAGGTATTTTTTTATTAAAAAAAATTAGAAAATGAATGTTATAAATCAACGTCATAATAAAACTGTTTTATACAAGACCATTTTTTTTTTTTAAATTTGTCATGTACAAATCCACCAATCCGGTCAACTGATAGATTCTGATATCTTGCTAAGACGAGTGAAGTTAAAGATGCATTTTGCCATTCTCTATCCCATATACATATTAGGCTGCCAAAAACATCACATTTCTAACCAAACAGAATCAAAATCACAAAAATATTCACCAATCATACTCTATACATACACAGTAATTCCCTCCATATTATAAGAAATACTAATACTTACACTTCCAATTTCATTTCAAGCAGCCTCAGTCGACAGAATCTCAAGCTCCGCCCACCAAAGAGGTGACAGTTTCGGGACGGCTCCATCGGGCCCTATCCCAGTTATCACTCTCAATCTCCGAACAACGTCTTTCATCGAAGGACGTTGTCTCGGGTCAGGATCACCACACGATTTGATCAGATCACCAATCTCTTGAATTTGATCTTCTTGATATGATCTTAAAGTGGGGTCCACCATTTCTCGTAGAGGCTGCGTTCCTCTAAGGTAATCTGACGCCCAGTCTTCAAGACAATCACTGCCTACAGCGTATGGAAGCTTACCAGTTATCATTTCAAATAGCATGACTCCATAGCTGTACACATTGCTTTCTGGACTCGATTGCCTCTCAGCCCCTTCGTCCCAAAAGACATAGTCGGAGACTTTGGCAGCATAATCTTCAGTTAGATAAATAGACGAGGAAGTTAGGTTTCTGTGGGATAATGGGGGCTTTGTTTGGTGCATGTGCTCCAGACAGTATGCAATGCCCATTGCTATCCTCAGTCGCATTGCCCAGTCCAGGTGTTCTGCTTCTTTTACTGGAAAACGTTTATGGATTAAAGTATACTTATAGCAATTGGTTAAATGGAAGGTTTAGAAATATTTGATGAAATGAAACACTCACTGTGTATGTGCTCAAATAAAGTTCCATTGGGAGCATACTCGAAAACCATCATCCTTGTGAACGGTTGCTTCTCCTCACAGAAACCAAGAAGGCTTACGAAGTTCTTGTGATTCACTTTCGACAGTCTGTCGATCTGAAATGTCGATGACAGTGTGCATGTTAATGTCGAGAAAAAGAAAGAGAATCACATAAAAGTCTCCCTACTTTTAAAAAAGAAAAACTTCTATGGTGAATTCAGAAATACAGTTGAGCATATAGGTAATACTATTGTTTAGCATATGGTCTTCAAAAATAAATTGTTTAGCATATGAAGTATCACGGTTTAGTGACCTTAGAAGAATAACACATAAAATCAAGAATTTTTTAAAACGTGATACTTTGTATGCTAAATAGTACTCCCTCCGTCCCGGAGTAAACTTCACAGGTAGAAGGGCACACTTTTTAAGAAAGTTGAGTAATGAGTAGGATATTGAGGGGTAATTTAGTGGAAACTTTATGTATAAAGTAAATAAATGAGTTAGATTGTGTGTATGCATGGGCCCAAAAGTATGACATTTTGTGTAAAATTGTGAATATTGTGAGGGTGGAATTTATTGTGGGACGGACAAAAAAGAAAAGTGTGAAGTTTATTAAGGGACGGAGGGAGTATTACTTCATATGTTGAAGAGTATTACTTTGAAGAAGAGAGTTCACATGAGATGTGCTCTTTTAAAAATGATTGTAGATAGGTTAAACTTGATGGTAATATTTGTAGTTATTTTTTTTAAGAATGTCCAACCAAGATTTACCATGATACCCATAATCTTCGTGTTACCATAAGCGCATACAGTTTTGTTCGTTAATTTCAAACTCAGTCTTGATAGTGCGATTTCTAGAAACATTCTAAAAGTGGATAAAAATAATAGATACATAGTATAATTGTTTAGAAGGTACCTTCTTTCTGAACTGGGATTCCAGACTACTTGACCAGTCCTTTGCAGATTTTGCTGCAATAGATGCAACTGCTATCTCAACTCCACTGGACAATGTGCCCTTGTAAAACGAACAAACTGACGACGAACCAATCACATTGCTGAAATCTTCACAAGCAGCCTCAAGTTCAGATCGCTTCAGCTTTGGGACACCTGAGACACCAAAGACACACAATGGTTGATCAATAATGACTCATGATACTAAAACGGTACATGAATCTTTTAATTTCAACTTCTTTTATATGCTTCATAGATCAACAAAATATGAAGTCACAAAATTTGAATTGTAGAGGTGAGAAGTGAAAATACCAGTAACAAATGCTCTCTGCAGCTGTCCACTTAATCCGGTAGCCCAAGGCTTGACAGTTGCACCTTTACCATATCGATAAAAGATTAAACCACCGATTAAAAGTAAAAGCAACAGGGAACCACCAATGGCTGCAAACAATATGAGCCCGTGATTAGTTCTGCCACTTTTATGTTGTATCATAGTCCCGTTTTCTGTCACATTTCGTGGTGTTGAAAGTGTCGGTGGAGAGGTATCGTTGTTAGCAGGAGTCGAAGGTGGCAGTACTGGCGCAGATGACGGAGGTGGTAATGGAGCAGGAGCGGGAGCAGGAGCAGGAGCGGGAGACGGAGATGCAGATGGAGATGGTGAGACGAAAGAGGGTGGCAAGGGATCTGGTGGATTCCTAATTCTCCAAGGATTTTTCCTAACTCTACCTTGTAACAATCTTCGTTCTGCCACATCTCTCGTTTCCCATGGAGTCCTGTGGAGGTAAAGGATACAAAATACGATTGTCAATAAGGAAGAGCATACACATGCATTGAAAGGAGAAGTGTGTGCTTTTGGGCATTCTACTAGCTGCTATCGAGAAGTGGCGTTTTCTGATGCAATGGGTCGAGATGGAGAAAAGATTGTGAAATAAAAGGCAAGCAATTCTTATTATATTTGATAATATTTAGGTTATTTTATAATTTTGAGGTTGAAAAAAACTACAAGAACACATCAGGAACGAGGCAGACCAAAGCATTCATATAATATTGCACAAATACCACAAACATTTCCCAAACGCCGCCTTGAGTTTGATACATCTAAAACAGAAAAAAAAAAAAAAACAAAGGGTCTGGCTATTAACACCCAAAAAATTACTCTTTACACCATTTTATAGATGCGTTTGATTGTACACGTAGCCGGAAAGTGGTGTACATATGAGTGTATAAAGCAATTCGGTGTGTGTTAATTGTCGCGGCCAAAACCAAATTTACTTAATATTAAGCACAAAAAACTGACTACCAGCCATAAAGTGACAATTGGACAAAACTCAACGAAGCAGCAACAATAAATACAGGATTTACACTATATAGATCTGGAATCTTATGCATGCCTATACTAGATTTATCATCAGCTAGATCGAGGATCAAATGTGGCATATAGAAATTATTTACCATGGGATAAATAGGTTATCACAAAATTCCTGTTTGGAACTGGATAACAAGTCCTCCTCCACTTGAGCTTCGGATAGCTTTTGAAGTCCGATAATTTCATGATCTTTGTTGTTAAGAAGCTCATTGTTGTCCAGCAAACTGCATTCACAAATATAAAAATAAGCCACATTTATCAGAGCAAGAAAAGCATTTTCCTCTTAAGACAAAGCAGTCTATACTACAACAAACTTACAGTATCGTCATCGAGAAATTGTTGCCAAGCTGACATGGAAGCTCTCCACTGAAGTTATTAAATCCAAGGTCTAACACCTCTAATTCTTTCAAATTCATAATCTCTTTGGGGATGATACCGAAAAAGGAATTGTTTCGCAAAATTCTGTAAACAAATTGGAGATTACACACACTTGTTAAAGATTGAGATTACATTGAATTCATTGATTAAACAGAAATCAGAATAGATTATCTTACAAAGATTTCATGTGACTTAAGCTGCCAATATGAGGAGCCAGAGTACCTCTCAGACAAAGATCTTTCAGGTTCCTGCAACAAATCAAGATTTCTAACTTTGAACACATCAAAATAACCCAAAACCAAACAATTTAGAGCAACAATAAATAGACTTACAATACAACAACATGTCCTTCTGAGCACTCAATTCTGGGCCAAGAACAGGGACTCTCAACACCAACTTCATTTATCCAATTTGATAAAGCCCCATGAGGATCATTCACTATTTTTTCTTTAAATCTCAGCAAAGCCTCACCTAATATTGAAACCCCAAATCATTTTCCATAAATTAAAACAAAAAAAGTAAATTAAATTATACTCCAGTATAGTATTTCATACCTTCATCATTGAGAGAGCAGCAAAAACTGAAAACTGAAAATGCAGCGAAGAGAGAAATTCTAGATCTCCAAAACTCTTTCATTTCAGCAGAAACTAAAAAGAGCCCACGATTGTATCACCTCTAAAACTGGGAATGGAACAAGATTCTTGAAAATTGGGCAAATCACCTAACCTAGTTGACTCAGTCGAGTCGAGGCCACAAAGTTGAAATTGCAAGGGAAAGAGATAAGGGGGCTGAAAAAGCAAAATGGTGTGATTGTGCAGCAAATAAGAGACTCATTCCACAAAACAAAAACGCGTTTGAGTGAAAGATGCAGCAGCAGCAGCAGCAGCAGCTTGACTTGAAAAGACCAACATAAATTTTACACTGGCAAAAAGGTGTTTAATTTTGTAATTGCAATTAACTAGAGGAGGCAGTATCCAGGTTGGATTTTGATCCTCCTTCCTTGAATCTTCGCAGGTGGCGACTTTTCAAATACACACATTCTCATTTTCCTACAATCTTTTTTTTTTTTTGTTGTTAAACAAATGAATGGTGAAACGGTTGTGTGATAAATTTAAATTAAATGTAATTTTGTTCTATTTATCTATTCATTTATTTACTCACCATCATATTTATTAATTAAAAATAAATAAAATTATCTGGAATTATTATCACTCCTCACTATAAATGTTATTGTATTACTACTTCTTTTTAAAATAAAAGTTTATCACTCCTACAAAAAAATACTTCCTCGGTTATGCACTTTTTTTAAATTATGTATAAAATTGATTTATGGAGGATAGGATAAGATATTGTGGAGTTCATTTGTAATTAGAATTATTCTTTATTAATTAATAAAGTGATGACAATTTGAGTAAATAAGTGATAATTTGAGAGTGGAAATAAAATAGTATCAATAGTATAATTTTAAAAAAGATAATAACAATAATGAAATTGGACCGAGAGAGAATTAACATTTAAATATTTCATTTTAAAGTAAAAATTTAAAAAGTACTACACTTTATTGTAGAAAAACGATAACTATTGTATTGAAAAATCACACTAGTCCCACATAGGGGTGTGCATCGGTCCAAAATCGGACCGAAACAGGAATCTACATAAATGGCCGGACCGGAATGAACCGGTCCAAACCCGGACCGGTTCAGACTGGTTTTTAATTTATTTTTTATTTTTTCAAGTTTTTTGAAGCAAGAACAAGAATGATGAATTTGTGTGTGAAAATTTGTGTTAGTTCTTCATTTGAGATCAATTTCCGCCAATGTGAATTTTATTTACAATATTATTAATGATATTTTGGCACTAAAAGTAAATTGATTATTTTTGTTCAATTATATACTTGATAAAATATAATAAATCTCAACACTTTTACTTCACATCCTCACCAATTATTTGATTCTAAGCATAATGAAAGAAATATTTTTAAAGTTTTCAAATTAGAAATCCTAATTTTATTTAGTTTATAAGTAATAATTAAGGTTGTATTATTAGAAAAATATAAAGAATATAAATAAAAAAAAATCCGGTCCAATCCGATCCAGACCGGTAAATTCCGGTCTTAACCCAGACAGGATCGAAAATCCGAAATCTTAAAATTCAATGGACCGAAAACTGGACCGGAAACTAACCGGTCGGTCCGATTTCAATCCGATTCTAATCTATTTTTCGGTTCGGATTTTTTTTGCACACTCCTAGTCCCACACTAAGAGGATCTCACACAATTTTTTTGACCAATTATGTGTTCCACAAACAAGTTCTTTTTTTAATTATTCTAAATTTCTTGCGAGTGATTGGATGAATCCCTTTGTCCATCAAAGATATGCAAACTTGTTTCATTTGTCTATTCACCAAAGTTATATTCATACTTTTTAAGGAAAGCAAATTTTTAATTTTCATACTTCAACCATCACTTAATTGTTTACCCCTCATAAACAATCACTTTCATAAATTCTTTTATCTACTATAACTACTTTTCCTTTAAATTTGTTATATTAGTGATTCAAATAGTAAAATATATTATGGAATAATTAAACTTGGAATGAAGGACACTAATCTAAATTCGATGTATTTATCTACTTACACATATTTCTACCAAATTTTACTTCAATTATTTGACGAATTTTGATTAACACATGACTATTTACAATAAGTTAGTATTTATTTATTTTTTTAATAAACTTGTGGTGCCAATATTAAATTTAAAAAAAGTTAAAACTTGCAATTGCTGGATATTTTGTCGGCTATGATTTTTTGGTATTGCATGTGGAAATAAAGAAGTGATGTTGACAGTATTAATTTAATTTATATATATATATATATATATATATATATATATATTAAAAAAGAAGAAGAAATAATTGAAAATTGATGAGATAGATTTAAATGGTGATGTTGAACGAGTAAGAAACAAGAAAGCATGGACAAGTTGATGGTGATGGGTGGGGTCTACATTTTTCAGGCTTATTCACAAATTTGGACTTTAGATTAATCTAAACTAAGTACTAGGATATCGGCCAACCTTTTTCTCTTTTTATTAATTTATATTTTTTTCTTGTTTTATTTATGCCTTTTTTTTTATTTATTAATATTAGCTAGTATTCTTATTTCTTACCCATATAAGGATTTCTCCCCTAATTGGAGTTTTTGGATAAAGAGCAGGCAAGGTTTTTCTTGGATTTGATTCACGATGAGAAATTGTAATAGAGATGATGTGAAAGTGGACAAATTTCTCACAAAATATAATTTCGATCTCTTTCAATTTGGTACGAAGTCGAGATGGAAACCGGTGAGAGGAGTGATACTATCATAAAGGACAATGGAGAGGGCAAGATGCTAATCCAATTCAATCATAAATTGAATAACAAGACTGTGATCGAAGGAGCTAGGGTCATGGGCTGTCGGAATCCATCTCTTAATATTATACCAATTACATGTGTAGGAGAGATTCCACATCAAGTGCCTCTAAGATATATCTCGTTTTGGGTACAAATAGGGATGGCAATGAGCCGGGTACCTAAAAACCCGGACTCGACCCGTTCCGGTCACGGGACGGGACAGATCTGGACTACCCATTATAAATTTAAAAAAATAATATTTTTTTTTTAAAATATATAACTTTTTTTTTTCGAAACTAATACTCCGTATAACATAAATTTTAGATTTGTATTGAAAAATAAATAAATAAAATAGTGTTAGAAGCATGTTTACAAATTTATCTTCACATATAAAAAGGTTAATATTGATATAAATTTTTAGGTGAAATATCATATCATATTGTATTTGATATTATGTTTTATCAATTTATATTAACCTAAAAAATATATATGAAGGTAAATTATTATTATATATATTAATAAACATGTTACATTCTCATGCAAAATATTGAAGATATATTATATTTATATGTATAATATATATATATATATATATAAATATAAAAACGGGTTGAGGGTGATACCTGGACCCGTCCCATTTCAATACAGGTCCGAGTCGGGGCGACCCAAATAGCACGGGTCGGGCCTGGTTGAAATTGTCATCCCTAGGTATAAATCAATGACCTAACACTTGGGTGTTTCAAGGAGAGTGGAAAAATCGCTTGGAAATTTCATTGGTCGGTTTGTAGAGTAAGACACAACAAATAAAGGTGTGGATGTGTGAACTCGTTAGAGCTCGTCGACCCAACATTGTTTTTTAATGGAGAGTCGGAGACACTCTCTTTTGGAGTTAGATTAGAAGTTATCCATGTTATTCAATTTTAATTTATGTTTATATGTGGATTGTGTTGGTCGTAGGGGTGGTTTAACGATAATATTCTATGGAATAATAATAATCTTTGTTTTGTTTCGAACAACTCCAATAACCATATTGATATTGGTGTGCATGACGAGGAGACTAGGTTGACAGGTTTCAATGGGTTCATAGAGGGGAGCCAAAGGTATCTATCATGGAACTTGCTTAGAACTCTTGTTTATGTGAATGATTTGTTGTGGGTTTGCTCCGCGACTTCAATGATTTGCTCCATGCATCATAAAAATGGAAAAGTGTCCCACATCCTTAATGGTTGTATCGGGGCTTCAGGTAGGCAGTATGCCAACATCCCACATTCCCACTCACGATTACATATATATGCTTGCAAGTCTTTGTTACATGTCTTTTTAAATGTTTCTATATGTTTCATTAAAAGGAGTGTCGATGAAATGACACACTTTACTAGGATGTCTCGACATTTTGACAACCCTAATTCTTAAATAAACTCACCAAACTTTGTGAATGAGCTACCCCTACATTATTGGAAGCTAAGCCTTTTTAATTAAAAAAAAAGTTGGTATATACCCTAAACTTGAAACTTTTTGTAAAGTGTATGGTGTGAAATAAATTCACGTGAAATTTAAATTTGTTAGTACTGTAGTTGTTTCACTTTCATTAAAAGGTAATATTAAAGCTAAAAACTTATATACAATATTTCACAATAGTCTTATGGTGCAATTTGACCTACTCTTTTATTTTTATCCGGTAACCGGTTCTTCTTTCTTCCTCCTTCTGCGCATCTTTCTTCTTTCTTCTCTTCTCTTCTGCGATGTGCAGGCTGCTTCCATTAAAAAAAAAACTTAAAAAATTCTATTCTATTCAAATTCTCTTATGTGTTGTGCAGCGCTGCTTCCATTAAAAAAAAAAAAACCTTCATAAATTCTATTGTATTCAGATTTCTGATCGTGATGCGTTAAAAAAAATCTTTAGAAAATCTGTTCTGTTTCAGATTTCTGATCTGGGCGAGAAATTATTACGGAGTATTTATTTTTTGAATAAATTCTTGAATGAGAAAAAATCAATAATAATATCACACACATATTTATTCCAATTAATTGTTGACAGTTATGTCTTTGTAATTGTAAGGATCGATAAACTATTTAGTATGGTTGTGTTTTTCGTGTTTTTAATTATTGTTCTTCGTCTTTTTAATGTGGGTATCTCATTCACTCTAAATAATAACGTTTTATTTATACAGTAACACATCTTTCTCAATAAAGTAATACACTTGTATTTACATAGTAACACATTTTTCTGTGTTACTTTAAGGTCAAATATGTGTTACTCAAAAACCAATTGTGTGTTACTTGTCTTTACAGTAACACGTATTTGTCAGTACAGTAACATATAATTGTATTTATAGTAACACGGATTAAGAGTACATTTTTCTATTTTATCCTTCCTTAAATTGATTGTATTAATATATCATGTGAAAAGTTAATTTATGTGTTATTTGTACTTACAGTAACACATATTTGGTCTTGCAGTAACATATAATTACCTTTATAGTAACACAGACCTGAAACCCGTTATCCTGTTAGCCTCCTGCGCGCGACTTTTGCGCGATTTTTAAGAAAATATTCGTTTGACCGGTCAAACCCGCCACAGATCCGCGAATTTTGGATCCTTCCTTAAATAGACTAATATTTCACGTGAAATATTGCACATAAGTGCTGCCCTTAAAGCCAAAAACTTATATACAATATTTCACAATAGTCTTATGGTGCAATTTGACCTACTCTTTTATTTTTATCCGGTAACCGGTTCTTCTTTCTTCCTCCTTCTGCGCAGCTTTCTTCTTTCTTCTCTTCTCTTCTGCGATGTGCAGGCTGCTTCCATTAAAAAAAAACTTAAAAAATTCTATTCTATTCAAATTCTCTTATGTGTTGTGCAGCGCTGCTTCCATTAAAAAAAAAAAAAACCTTCATAAATTCTATTGTATTCAGATTTCTGATCGTGATGCGTTAAAAAAAATCTTTAGAAAATCTGTTCTGTTTCAGATTTCTGATCTGGGCGAGAAATTATTACGGAGTATTTATTTTTTGAATAAATTCTTGAATGAGAAAAAATCAATAATAATATCACACACATATTTATTCCAATTAATTGTTGACAGTTATGTCTTTGTAATTGTAAGGATCGATAAACTATTTAGTATGGTTGTGTTTTTCGTGTTTTTAATTATTGTTCTTCGTCTTTTTAATGTGGGTATCTCATTCACTCTAAATAATAACGTTTTATTTATACAGTAACACATCTTTCTCAATAAAGTAATACACTTGTATTTACATAGTAACACATTTTTCTGTGTTACTTTAAGGTCAAATATGTGTTACTCAAAAACCAATTGTGTGTTACTTGTCTTTACAGTAACACGTATTTGTCAGTACAGTAACATATAATTGTATTTATAGTAACACGGATTAAGAGTACATTTTTCTATTTTATCCTTCCTTAAATTGATTGTATTAATATATCATGTGAAAAGTTAATTTATGTGTTATTTATACTTACAGTAACACATATTTGGTCTTGCAGTAACATATAATTACCTTTATAGTAACACAGACCTGAAACCCGTTATCCTGTTAGCCTCCTGCGCGCGACTTTTGCGCGATTTTTAAGGAAATATTCGTTTGACCGGTCAAACCCGCCACAGATCCGCGAATTTTGGATCCTTCCTTAAATAGACTAATATTTCACGTGAAATATTGCACATAAGTGCTGCCCAATATTAAATGTTTCATTATAAAATTTTAATGGTGAAATAAATGCGTGGACAACTGATCATTTATACCAGATCAATTTTTTTTATTTGAAAAATGAAGTTGTTAGTGTTTCCTAATAAAGAGAGTTTCTTTTAGAGTGAATTTTTTTAATATATAAAATTAGTAAGAAATTTTGTTTAAATACTTGCATTTTTTTTCCTTTGTGAATTTGTTGAATAAATACAAAAAATTTCAATAAAATCGATCCCAATTATTAGATGAAATGATTCAACAACAGCTACATTGTATTTCTATTAATTTCCAACGTACATTAATCACGAAAGATACGTGTCAAGCTTTAATAGATTAAATACATAATTATGTACGTATTTAGATTTTTAATAATGAATTAAATATATACTTCATTCGTTCCATTTTATCTATTACCTTTGAGACTAAAAAAATTCCAAAGTATTTGTCATCTCGTTTCACTCTATCTCTCACATAATTATCCCACGTTATCAGTTGGGCATCCTAATGAAGAATAATGATTCTGCCATGACCAATTAAAAAGATGAGTAAGAATTGGAAAGTTTTTGGCCTTTTTGTAGTTATTTTCATAGTTCTTTAATATAGTTTCTACCAACTTATTACTACACATTTACTAAGTAGTTGTCTAATATTGATGTGCTAAGGAAGTTAGGTGGAGTAAAGTACATAATAATACTATATAAATAATATAATGTCACATAGGACTATAGGAGCAAGTCAAATTTAAAGTTTAATTAATTATGTGACATAAATATTGTTGGGTCAAATCTGTTACAAAATCGGCGCGATTAGTTGCTAGTCCCTGGTCTACCGGTCATCTAAGCAATTTTCAACTAGATTTTTATTTATTTATTATTGTTTAGACTTCTCTAAATCGAATTTCGATTTGAGCAATCGAACTTTTTTAAGTGGAATTGACACTTAAAGCAAAAACGTGACTTTGTGATCATGATATATACCATTTTTTTGATAAAATTGTAATCTGTATCATTTAAGGGGCAAAAAACGACTTTATTTTTACAAGTTTTAATTTCTTCCTGAACCTATTTGCTATTTTTTGCTTTTTTTAAATTAAAATTTTATATTTATTACTTAAGAATAATTATATAGATGAATTTTTTTATTAAATCTAGGTGGCCGACTAGGCGGCGTTTAAACACTAGAATGTGTCAATCCGCTCGAATTTTGCAACCTTATTGTCAATATAATTATCTAGTAAATAATTTCATTAATTATACTACTACTACTACTAATACTATAAGGTATACATAGATGGACGATTTCATTAATGTGATATAACTAATGGTTGTTGAAAGTTAGTAGTCGTTGATTTAAATAACCTATAAATAAATATACAACTTTTTATGCAATAAAGCGAAATAAAGCTTTTTTTTTTTCTTTGTTTCGTAATATGTTACGTAAACCAAATTTTATATGAAATGTTTTCGTACAAGGGAAAATTTAATTTATCTTATTATATGGTTTAATAACTTATTCTCTCGACAAAATTAGATTTTAATAAAAAAAGTATGGCTCAAATAAGTTACAAGAAATTTTAATTCAGGTATGAAATTGTCATTGAGCATATATAAAATTGACAAGTCTTGTTAACTCTTGTATGAACTCTCGAGATGTGTTTTGTGCGATAACAATTTTTTTTTTTTTTTAATATTTTGTCAATAAAAATATTATACTCCCTCTGTCCTAAGAAAGCTCCCCATGAGCTTCAGACACGAATGTTAAGAAATACTAATATAATAAGAAATACTAATATAATAAGTAAATCTGTTGGGTAACTATTTTCTCTTACAATTCATCACATTATTTTCTTTCTCTGTCACATCATCTCTAATACATTTACTTGTTATATTAGTATTTCTTAACATTCGTGTCTAAAGCTCATGGGAGCTAGCTTTCCCTGGGACGGAGGGAGTAACATCTTAAGTAAACCGTATCATTTTTTTACCAGTCCCTCCATCTTTTACTATCCATTTTCTATTTTGGCCTGTCTTTTATTAGATTGCTCAAAAATGAATATAAATTTTTTTTTTCAATCTATTTCCTTTAAAAAAATTAAAATTATATCAAATGACATTCTTTTTCTCAATTGAATAATACAACATCAACAAAAAGCTAATTTGTCTTTTGCAATACTAATAAATAACTCGCACATTAAATTTGATATCAAAGTTAAATGGATAATCTAATAAAAGATGGAGGGAGTATAATTTTTTTTTATGAAGCATAATGACATATAAAAAATAAAAATAAATTGCAACCTAACCTAATATTTTTGGTAAACAATTTTAATTTTTTTTTCAATTCAAACCAACAAGTAGATTTGTTGTTGCTTGGTAATGACGTGTTACTTGCCTAGCAATGAATAGTTAATTGTTAAATTGGTTTGTATGACAATAAATAATTAACCGTTATTTTCGAGTTGAAGCAAATATGGTCATTGGTTTGGATTGCAAAAAAAAAGAACAACCATATTTATCAAAATTCAAAAGTGTAATTGAATTTTTTATAAGAAAAACATATAAGTGATTTTTTTTTTAAAAAGTGATTGAGATACTTCATTACTTTCTCTATCCCATTTTAGATAATCATTTATTTTATGCGCGATGTAAAGTAATGATGTAAGTGATATAATTTTAAATGTTTAAATAATGTTTTCTAAAGTGAAAAAATTCAAATTATGATGAATTGGGTGTGAGAATCACATAGGGGATGTTTGTTTTGGGATTATATAGGATGGGAGAAATCTCGGATGGGGAAATTCTGGATGTGGAAATTCTGATGAATAGTAATTGTGTGTGTTTGTTTTGGGATTTTGAGTAGGATGAGATTTAAATTTATGTCAAATCAAATTGTGTAAGAGTAGTTGGATGTGATGTAATAGTATAATTATGTCAAATCAAAGTGTGTAAGAGTAGTTGGATGGAATGTAATAGTAAGATTTAATAGTAGGATGTATAGGGCAAAGACGTAGCCACGTTGGGCCCGGGGGGCATTGGGCCCCCCACTACATTTCTGATTTTTCTATATATATATATGGATATGTTACTGTTGGGAATAAAATGATTTTGATCTAGATACCAAAACCCCTGATTGATGATGTTCAAATTAGTTGAGATAAGCTCAAGTCCAGTTCAGGCAATTTGTCTCAGTACACTTGAGTATATAGATTGCTTAAGTGAAAAGTCTCAGAAATGTTGTGAGATTTTAGTGTTCAGGATAGTTGTCCAAAGCTGGAATGTTAGGCAGCTTGATAAGTCTATAGGCCAAAGTTGCTGAACTTTCAAGACAGACTGGCCAAATGGACAACTTAGCTGAAGAGATCAAGAGCAGTAAAGCAATGCTCATAAATGCAAATGATCAAGACAGTTGAAGTAAAAATGATCAAAAGCATTAAATATCAAAGCCCACAGAAGACACATTCAATGAAGCATTTATTGCCAATCATGCCTGAACCAAGCATTAAAGACTTAGAGCATTAAAAAGTGAAGCATTGAATGAATGTTGGAACATTCTAAATTGCAGCAGGAATGTTCAGTGAACTTGTCCCATCTAACTGTTGGTTGAGTGTAGCTTCTGCCACAAATCAACCTTGGGAAATGTGCATATTTGGAATCTGACACAAGTCATCTCAGCCGCATTTTTCAGAAGTCAACACATTCATTCAAGCAACCATTGAAGAGGTCTTTTACACAGTGGATAAAAGAATGCCAAGCTTCATAGCCGTTTCAATGGTGCTGCAAATAGATAGGTTTGAATTGCTATCCCTCCAACGGTTAGCTGCTCAAATTTGCCTATAAATACAGAAGTGATCAAGGGATTCAATCATCCAACTACAAGCTATCAAACTATCATCAAGCTTTCAAAGGAAACCAAGCTGTTCTCTAGAAATCCCAAGTTTCCTGAATCACTTCATCAAGCTAAGCCAATCTTTGTAGAATATCCAAAACTTAGCATTGAGATATCCTAAGCCTTTACACTGTTCTTATTGTAAAGGATATCTCTATTAGTTGGAACCAAACCTCAAACCCTTATCTCATTTAGTGAAGAAAGAGTTTGCTGTAGAAGTGAGGAGTTAAGGACTGTTATTGTGAAACACAGTCTTAACTCAGAGAAATTGAGCACTAGGACTCAAGTTATCCTAGGGATCAAAACACTAAGAGAGTGTTGTTGATCAGTGCACCTTGGCACTATAAAACAAGCTAATTCCATTGTGAAGGAATTATCCTGTTCAATCAGGGAAAGTGGATGTAGGAGCTTGAGTCTCTGAACCACTATAAACTTGTGTGTCATTTACTTACTGTACTCTTTATTTACTCACATTCTAACTTATTTTAAAGAGCACAACTCAGTAAGCCAAGAAAAATTGTTTTGGACAAAGTCCCTGATAACTGTATTTTTCAGAAATTAAATTGGAGTATCTCTTTGAATCAAAGGCCAACCACATTCCGCACTTAGCAACTCTTTTAGATATTTAGCCAACTGATCACTCAATAGTAATCAGTAGGACAGGTATCTATCAAAGTTCTCACTCAGGCTAGTTGTGAGACAACTTGCCTGATAAGACCAGTTTGTCAAAAAGAAAAGAATTTGCATACACAAGTGCATTCCCCCCCCCCCATACACTTGTGTTATACTCCACCAAGGACCAACAAGTGGTATCAGAGCAGGGGTTCAAAGACCACTGTCTCTGAAGAGTCAAGTGTTTTTAAAAAAAAACTCACATTACTTCTGTGGTCACTGAACTGATCAAAATTTCTAAAAAATCCACTTGTATTTTCCTTTGTCTATCTGTATAAAAATGGCTAACAATGCAGTTCCAGGAGATGCTGTCAACACCATCAACAACATGGGTCCAAACCAAGTCAATCATATTTCTCATCACAAATTGCCAATGTTCTCAATTGAGAATTATGATTTCTGGAAGATCAGGATGAGAGCACATCTTGCCTGCCAGCATGATGAAATGCTCAAAGTCATCACTAGAGGACCATTCACCTTCACCAAGCTCAATCCCAAGGTCACTGATGCTCAAAAAGCAGACCCAAGAGAGCTTTTGCCAAAAGATGAGGATGAGCTGACAGTAGAAGAGAGAAAAAGGCACAATCTGAACTACATTGCCATGAACACCCTGTACCAGACTATTCCAGATGCAGTGATGGGAAGAGTGTATCACTGCACCACAGCAAAGGAGATCTGGGATACCCTAGCACTCATGTGTGAAGGTACCCAAAAGATAAAGGAAAACAAGCTTCAAGTGGCTATCCAAAAGTATGAGCAATTCACTATGGAACCAAATGAAATTATTGATCATCTTGATGGCAGATTCACTGACATCATGAATGAGATGAATTCTTTGGGCAAGTTCTATGCCAAAAGAGAAGTTGCCTTGAAGATTTTGAGAAGTCTCACATCAAAGTGGGACATATATTCTGTCATGATGCAAAATACCAGCAATCTTGACAACATGCCAATGCAACAAGTATTCTCTGAACTCAAAGCATATGAGTTTGATCTCAACAGAAAGAAGGTGCATGATGAGCCATCTTCCTCAAGCAAAGGTGTTGCCTTCAAAGCCACTGAAACAGAGAAGAAAAATTCTCAAAGATCTTCTCAATCTGTTTCAAAATCTGAAATGAAGGAGGAGCTGGCACTCATGGCAAGGAGATTTGAGAAGCTCAACTCCAGATTTGGTAGATACAAGAAGTTCTACCAAGACAACAGAACCAGAAGGAGATTCAGTTCTCCTGACAACAAATCAGAGGACAAAGTCTCTGATGAAAAGAAAGAAGACAGATATGCTGATAAAAAGAAGTACAGCAAAGGTGAACCATCATCATCAAGAAAGAAGGAGTCCTCAAGCAAGAAAAATGATGATGAAGATGTGTGCTACAACTGCCAGAAAAAGGGTCACTTTCAGTATGATTGTCATGACCTAAATGCCAAAGAAAGAAAAGAAAGACAAAACAAAAGAGACAAGAGGATGAACAACAGGAAGGCCATGGTAGCTGGAGAATCAGCAAGTGAAGAGAGTGTCTACTCTTCTGATGATGGACTGTTCTCCAACAGTGACAGTGATGATGACTGCCAAATGGCATTTGAAAATGAAGAGGTATGTTCATCTTCCAATCTCTCAATTAACACACATGAATCTAGTGAAATCCACCTTGACTTTGAAAAGTTGTTGGAAGATTTCACCAGAATGCAAGAAGTATGCAATATGGCACTGAGAGAAAATGAACAGTTGAGGTCTAAAATTAAAATGCCCAATCTTCCTGAATCTGAGGTTGACATTAAATCATCTGAGTTGTATCAGCAGATTGTGAGAGAACATGGAGAAATGTCTCTCAGAGTCTCTGAACAACAAAAGCTGATTGATGAACAAACTCTGACTCTAAAGAAAAAGGATTTTGAATTTAGAACTCTTCAAGCTAAATTTGACAATCTCTCAAGTGAATTTGATACTCTAAAAATAAGTGAGGGGAGCTTAAAAATGAAAATGTCTGCCTTGAACAAATCTGCTAAGGCAATAGGGGAAATTCAAGGGTTTCAAAGACCAATTGCTCAAAAGGGTGGATTAGGCTATAATCCATTTGAACCCTCACCTGGTCTTAGTATTGCCTCCTCAAGCAATTCTAAGACGACTTTTGTAAGATCAGTGGCACAACAAAATGAAATGGAAGTAGATCAACCACTGATCAAGGATAAGGGTAAAGGAATTTTTATACCAACTCAAGTGAACAATGTCCCTAAACCCATACCTAAGGAAAAGGTTAAAGGCATTGTTTACAGGAGAAATGAGGGTCAGAAAGATAGAACCAATGGAAGGCCAACCTATCTGAATCCTCATCAGAGAAGTTGTCCAAAATCTGTTCAGAAAAGGCCAACTCAAATGAGGCAACCTCAACTGAATGGATTAAGGCCAATCCCCTCTGATAGGTATAAAACATTCAGGAAGCCTGAACCTTACTTGACAAAAGGAAAAGGCCATCCAAAATCCTATCCTCAAAGGTCTTTTCAAGCTGCACCTAAGTCTAGTAACTTCAGGAGAAATATCCCAAGGAAATTCACCAACCCTCCTGAACCTTACAAGACCAACACTTATACTCAGAAGGGACCCAAGGCATTTAAGGGTCAAACTGTGTATGTAGATGTAAATGGAAACCAAGTCAGTCACTTTGAGTCAATCAGAGTAATCAGGCAGATTTGGGTTCCAAAAGGTACAACTAACCCTCTAGGACCCAACACTCAAAGGGTACCTAAATATTGACTTTGCAGGGCTGCAAGGACCACAAGAAGAAGAGAAGCATCAACAAGAAAACAACATGGTACTTGGACAGTGGATGTTCAAGACACATGACTGGAAACAAAGAGCTTCTCTCAGAATTCATAGAAAAGGATGGTCCTTCAGTAACCTTTGGAGACAGCTCTCAAGGAATCACAAGAGGTTATGGTACATTAAACATTGGTAATGTTAAAATTACTGATGTCTCATATGTCCTAGGCCTAAAATACAACTTGCTGTCTATAAGTCAAATTTGTGATAAAGGATATTGTGTTGAATTTGCACCAAATGAATGTATTATCAAAAATAATTCAACACAACAGGTGCTACTAACAGGGGTGAGAAAGGGAAATGTTTATTTTGCAGATTGGAGCAAAACCCCTGAAGCAGTTTGTCTTGTTGCCAAAAGCACAAATGAGCAAAGCTGGCTCTGGCACAAGAGATTGAATCATCTGAATTTCAAAACCATCAACAAGATTGCAAGAAACTCTCTAGTTAAAGGGCTGCCTAATCAAGTGTTCACCAAAGAACATATATGCCAGCCATGTCAGGAAGGAAAGCAGATCAAAGCTTCATTCAAAGGAAAACCTGTCATCTCAACTGAGAGAGTTCTTCAACTACTGCATATGGACTTGTTTGGCCCAATTATCCCAGTAAGTTTAAATGGAAGAAAATATGCATTAGTTGTTGTTGATGATTTCTCTAGGTACACTTGGGTAGTATTCTTGTTAAACAAAAAGGAGACCCAAGTCAAGCTACCTGAATTGATGATGAGATTGAGCAATGAAAAATGCCTAAGCATTGTCAAAATCAGATCTGACAAAGGCACAGAATTCATAAACTCATACATCAATGAGTACTGCAGCAAGAATGGCATCACTCATGAAACTTCAGCAGCAAGAACACCTCAACAAAATGGGGTTGCTGAAAGAAGGAACAGAACCTTTAAAGAGGCAGCAAGAACATTGATTGCTGAATCTAAATTGCCTAAAAGGTTCTGGGCTGAAGCCATTAGCACTGCATGTCACACTCAAAACAGGTCCTTAATCACCAAAGGACAAGGTAAAACCCCATATCAAATATGGAAAGGTAGATTGCCAACTGTTGCTTATTTCCATATATTTGGTTGTAAGTGTTTCATTCATAATAATGGGAAAGAACAATTGAAAGGATTAGGTCTAGAAGGACTTGGTTGCAAGACCACCCATCTAGCCTGATACTTGGTAATCCAAGTGAAGGGATCAAAACTAGAAGATTTCATGGAGAAAGTGCTTTGTTTTGTTGTTTCCTTTCAGAACAGGAACCAAAAGACATTGAGGAAGCACTTCAAGATCCCAACTGGATCATAGCCATGCAAGAGGAGCTGAACCAGTTTACCAGAAATGAAGTTTGGGAGCTGGTAGATAGGCCAACTCATCAAGATGTCATTGGAACCAAATGGGTGTTCAAAAACAAGAAAAATGAAAATGACATTATTGTGAGAAACAAAGCAAGACTGGTGGCCAAATGATAATGTCAATCTGAAGGGATTGATTATGATGAGACTTTTGCTCCAGTTGTCAGACTTGAGGCAATCAGACTCTTCTTAGCATATGCAGCTCACATGAGATTCAAGGTGTATCAAATGGATGTGAAAAGTGCATTTCTCAATGGGGTGCTCAAAGAAGAAGTATATGTTGAACAGCCCCCAGGATTTGAAGAAGGAGACAAGGTGTACAGATTGAAGAAAGCCCTCTATGGCTTAAAGCAAGCTCCAAGAGCTTGGTATGACACCTTATCACAGTTTCTTCTAGATCATGGCTTTGTCAAAGGCACTGTTGACAGAACCTTGTTCAGAATCTGTGAATGAGATGATATTTTGTTAGTCCAAATCTATGTGGATGACATTATATTTGGATCTCCAAATGAGAAGTTGTGTGAGAAGTTCTCCAAACTCATGCAAAGCAAATTTGAGATGTCCATGATGGGATTGATGAATTTCTTCTTAGGACTTCAAGTAACACAGTCTAAGAAAGGAATTTTCATCAATCAGGCCAAGTATACAAGGGACATGATCAAGAAATTTGGATGTGCTTCAAGCAAGCCAGTCAGAATTCCTATGAATACTAACTGGAAAATGGATCCTGATGAAAGTGGAGAATCAACAAACTCCACTAACTACAGAGGAATCATAGGATCCTTGCTATATCTCACTGCAAGGAGGCCTGATATTACATTTGCAGTTGGAGTATGTGCAAGATTTCAAGCTAATCCAAAGAAGAGCCATCTTGATGCTGCCAAGAGAATCCTAAGATATCTCAAGGGATTTGAGAATCTTGGATTATGGTATCCAGCTGATGACAACATTGAGCTCACTGGATATTCAGATGCAGACTATGGAGGATGTAGAATTGACAGAAAATCCACCTCAGGAACTTGTCAATTCTTGGGCAGCAAGCTTATCTCATGGTTCTCCAAGAAACAAAATACAGTTGCAACTTCAACAACTGAAGCAGAGTATGTAGCAGCTGGAAGTTGTTGTGCTCAGATACTTTGGCTCAGGCAACAATTGAGAGATTACAAAGTAATCTCAAATGAAGTGCCAATATTCTGTGACAACAATATTGCAATTGCTATCTCATAGAATCCAGTGCTCCACACCAGATGCAATCATGTAGATATAAAGCATCACTTCATAAGGGATCATGTGGAAAAGAAAGATATCAAGCTTGTCAAGATCCACACTGATAAGCAAAAAGCTGATATCTTGACTAAACCATTGGCTGAAGCAAGGTTCTTGGAACTTTCAGCTGAATTGGGCTTACTTGATCCAGGGAAGATGGAGGAATGAAGGAAGGAAGCTCACAAGAAGGGGGAAGTTCATTAAATTGAACTTCAGCAAAGTTGACCAACCTCACTGAAGCAATCTGCCAAAAAGGGAAAACTCAGCAAAGTTGTCCTTATGGTGTTCAGCAATGTTGGTCAGGAGCTTTGTCCTAGTGGGACCCAGTCAGCAACTTTGGGACCTACTCAGGCATGTTAGTCAGACAGGTTGACCAAGAGAGAAGTCAAAACACATCTCAGGATGTTTGTTCGAATTAATTGGATAATCATTGCTATTTTTAGCATTGATTAGACATTTAAAAGGGTTCTTGGTCTAAGAGTAGGCCATTTTAGGATGGCGTGTACTATGAAGATCTTTGCCCCCAAAATGGCAAATCAGCATTAAATGCAAAATCTTAATTAAGATTTCATGAATTCTTGAGCCATCATCAAGGCCATTGATTTGCATTAAAACTCCATCAAACCGCCGAAAGCCCACTACCCCACTATATCCAATTGGTTCTTCATAATTACACACTGTCATTCTCTTTTAACCAACGGTTAATAAATCCCATTCATATATAAACTCCTCGATTTTTACTTTCTTCCTCAAGCACTCATATTTCCAAACTCTTAAGTTTTTCAAAACCTCTCAAAACCGCAACTCCTCTCCAAAAAACCTACCCAACTCTCATACTATCCATGGCTCCCAAAATCAAGAGAGAAGAACTTGTAGACTTCAATGATCCATCCTTGGACATTGATTTCTCCTATCTCAGCAATCCAAACTCACTTTGGTTTGAAAAGCTAGTTGCCTTTGATAGCCCAGACACTGAAGTCCATCAAGTCCTTCATTGGCTAAGGGAGGCTGGGCTAGAAAAGTTCTTAGGCACCAAGCCAGATTCCTGCCTGAACTCCTTCATGGCTGAGTTCTTTGCCCATCTCAGATGGAAGGGAAAGAAGGGAGATGTGTGCACTAAGCTCACATATGCTGAGGAAGATGAAGAAGAAGAAAGTCAACATACTATCATCTTCACTATAGAGGATTTAAATGCTAGCTTTGGGCTACCATCAGAGGGCCAGAATCCTGAAATCTACAAAGAAGGGGATGATCAGGAGTTCTACTTTCCATGGATGATAGAACCCAAAAAGCTAGTAAGTGCTCAAAACAAGAATACTCTAAAGCCAGTGTTTAGGCACTTGTTTGATTGTGTGGTGAAAAGTTTGTTAAGCCACTCTGGGAGTGTTGAACAAATAAGTATGCCTAAATTGAGAGTTATGGCTGCTGTGATTGACTCTGCTGAGAAGAGAGTCAAGTTTGACTGGAAAAGCTTTATCTTGGACAAGATGATGAATGAGAAATTCAAATTTAAGGAGGTGAAACACCACAAGGTGGTGGTTGATGGAAGACTCCAGTTCTGCACAAGAGCAAGCCTGCTCTTGGAAAGATTTGCTCATTACACCCATCTACAAGCAAAACCAAAGCCCTTTCCTGCTCAAAAGGTGATGTTCAGAAAGCTATCTTCTAAGACAGAAAAGAGAAAGCAGGAGGCTGCCTCCAAGAAAGTTGTTGCAGCTGTTCCAGCAACCAGAACCTCTCCAAGAAAGAGGAAAGCCCAGCCACCAAAAGTTCAGCCAAAGATGAAGAAGATGAAGAAGATTCTGAGAGAATCTTCCCCAGAAAGCCAGTCAAGAAGTGGAGGAGCCACTTCTGAGGAGATTGAGAAGGTTGCTGATGAAGGAGTCAACCCCCCTGAAGAGGGTGAAGAATTCAGAGAGGCTGTCCCCTTACAGCCTGAAAGTGTAACAGAATTCAGGGATCTTGACCAGCCAACAAGATCTGAAAGGAGGAAAAGAATAATCAAAACTTCTGAGAAGCAGAGGTTGATGGAAGAGGAGAAGAAGAAGAAAGAGTTTTTCAAGGAGATTAGGCAAGCTAGTAGGTCTAACTCCAAGTCCAAATCAAAGCCCAACAGCCCTGAAGCCAACTCTCCTGATATTCAATCAGAAAGAATATCCCCATCAAGGCATGAAGAAGAGGAGTGCAAGACTCCTGAAGATGCCCCAATCATTGCCAAGAAGGTTTACTCTCCTGAAGGTGCCCCAGATAGAGCAGGTATTGATGTGCTGGCAGACTTGGTCAATCTTGAGGATAGACCTTTTTCCCCACTTGATCCAAGACTTCTCTCATATACCAAACTTCTTGAAACTGTTCTTCAAGAAGGGGATCAAGTTGCTCTCCCATCCATTCCAGCCATTCCACTTACCTCTTCAGGCACACTACTCTCAAAAGCACCTGAATCCCAACTTGTTTTAAGCACTAACCCTTCTGAACCCAACCTACCTGAAATCCAGTCAAGCCTACCTGAATCCCAATCCAACCCTCCTGAATCCCAAGCCAACTCCTCTAGAGATGAAAGTGGTGAAGAATACACTTATGAGGGGATGCTAAGGCAGATTGCCAAGGCTAATGTGGATGAACTATATCCAGGGTTGAAGGATTATCCTAGGCTGCAACAACAGTTCTATGATCTCAGAGCTCTTGTTGAGATCAAGGATAGAACTATGGTAGAAATAGCTCAAGCTATTCAGGATAAAGGAGAAAGCTGGTGGCAGGTTGAAGAGAACAGGCTCCTGCACTTTGCAAATGTGAAGAAATCCAGTATGTTGACCACTGAGGCCTTGTTCTGCACCATTGTTCATGAGAAGGTACTAGCTGAGAGAGAAAGAATTGCACAGGGACTCAGGCACCCTGATAGTCCATCTAATGATGATAATGATGATGATGAGGATAACACCAATCCCAACCCTCCAGGCCTCAACTCTGCTCAGGTACATTACTTGACCTATCATTCTGAAAAGGACTTTGATCATTCAGAGGAGTTGACCAAAGATGGTGACTCAGTCCAAGATGCATTGGCCAATGATGGTTCTCTTGAACCTGAGGTACAGCTTGACAATGTTGAGACTTCCATGGGAGAAGCTAGTTTGGCTAAAGCCTCATCAATGTCAGGAAAGTTGGACATTGACCAGCCTTTAGTCATTCAGGATGACTCAGTGGCCTTGGGATGCCCAAGCACTGTGATCTCCCAACAACTGCCCTCTGTGGATCCTGTTGAGGATATGGAGGTGTCAGGTTTAGGAAAAGAAGGAGTTGAAAAGGCACATAGTGATGAAAAACCAGAGGGAGGAGGTGAGGATGAGTGTATGATTACTGGTTCCCTGAGTGCACCAATTATAGAGGGAGATGAAGTAGAAATATTGGGTGCAGCCCAATATGAGAGTCAGGCTATTCTTCAAGTCAAATCTGAACTTGATGAATCCCTTGGTGAAAGGAGGCCTGATTCTCAAGTGAATGTGAGCTTATCTATTGAAAATGAAGAAAAGAAAGAAGTTGAAAATGAGAGTATAGGTGCTGATGAATCAGGCCTATTGGGAGATAAAAAGAATGAGGGTGTTGAGGGAGTTTTTACTAACACTCTTAGTTTTGCAGATTCAGTAGCTGTCACCATTGAGCAAATTTTTGCAGATGCCTCTCTTACAGAAATTCCAGTTGATGCTGACATAGACCTTGAAGCAGTCTCAACAAATGTGTCCACCTTGACCAAAATCTACTTTGAGCAAGCAAATGCAACTGAGGCTAGCTTGCAAATTGCATCACAAACTGCAACATCCATTGAGCAACAGTCAGAAAAGTTGGATTCTTTGGTCAGGGAAGTTGAGAAAGCTCATGCTGCAACAGTAGACACCCTAGATGACCAAGGAAAGACTCTAGCCTCTGTGGAAATGAGGCTAACTGGCTCAGAGGAGGTAATCCTACCTACACTGGATGCAAGGATCTGTGGTGTTGAAACTGGACTGCAAACAGTTTCAACAGAGGTAACAAAGGCAAAGGAAGAGATGGTGAAGTTCACAAAATCTGTGCAGAAAGAGCAGAAGGGCCTTAAAGATTTGTACAAGCATAATGTGAGAGCCTTGAGAAGGACAATCAAAGATGCATTAAGGCAAAGGACTGCTACACAGAGAAAGAAGGCTGAAGAATTGAAAGCTGCAATGGTGAAAGAGGCTGCAGAAAAGTTCACTGTTGAACTTATGGCCAAAGTGTCTGATCAAGTTGTGGCCAACCTCACTGATCAACTTCAGGCCAAACTTGATCAATCACTGAAAGCCACTTTAGATGCCATTGTTGCTCAAAAGATGAAACCTGTTCACACATTCTTAAGCATGGCAGATGACAAAATGCAAAACATTCATGATGAGAATGTTTACCTACTGCAGGAGTTGAAGTCCCTCACTCATGCTCACTCACATCTCTCTGTCACTATAAGTGACTTGAAGCCCCAGTGTTTTGATAATGCCAAAAAGGAGGAAAGAGAGAGAGCTAGGGCAAAGGGAACCTTGGTTATTGGTGAATCCAAAGGAAAGGAGAAGGTCCCTGATGTTGAGGAGGAGGCAGTAGAAGACATTGGGAAAGGAAAAGGCCCAATGAACATTGAGAACTTGACTGAGGAAGAGCAGATTCAAATTGCTGTTAAAGAGTCCATGATGTCTGCAATGGAGAGTCAGGCAAGGAAGCAACAAAGGCCTGGTGGTGAGTCAGCAGGACTTGAACCCAAAGAGAAGGTTGCTAAAGTAAGGGGGAAGGTGACAAGGTCATCTGAAAGAAAAAGGAAGGAATTGCAAGCCTTCAATGAATTCCCAACCAGCCTGACTTTGCCATCAGAATTTCAGTCTGAAGAATCAACTCCAGTGAGGAAATCCAAGAGGATGAAGAAAGCAGCCAAGCTGCCTGTCATTGAAGAAGAAGAAGTTGAACAAGACAGAGAGCCTGAAGTTGCTGTGCCCAAGCTTGCTGATGATCCTTCTAAGCTGTTTGAAGAAGGATTTGGAAAGGATCCAGAGACACAGGAGAAGCTAGCTCTTCTAAGAGCTAAAGAGAGAATGGATCAGTTGGTTGAGGCCAACAAGGCAAGAGATGGAAGGAGGGCAAACTTCAAAGCTCCAAGAAGGAGGGCTTCTTACAGAAAGCTCAAACCACAAATGCTGCAAAGATGGGACACTCAGTACCCTCACCATGATAAGTGGGTTCCAATCTCACTGAATGATGCATGGGAGGAGGCCAAGAGAAGTTTTGTATATGACTTTTATGTCATTGGAAAGTGGCTTGAAGAGAATGTAGATGAAGTCTTTGTGCAGTTTATGTTTGAGAACCATAGGGACCTCTACCAAAAGCTGTTTGCAGCAGCTGAGATGGCCAGAGTTGAATTCAAGGCCCCTGGTCCTATTCTGTACATGCCTCCTAAGTTCAATGGGAACTTAATTGATGAGGGAAAGATACTGGAAGAATTCATCAACATCATGAGGATGGAGAAGTTGAAGCTTGGCCCTAAAGGAACCAACAAAGAGATCTGGGAACTGAAGAAAAGAGTATGGGCTCAGTATGGCATTGCTCCTCAAGATGATGGAACTCTCTGATGGATAAGTTCACTTTTTCCTTATCTGGTTTTTATGATTGCTTATGATGTTATTACTCTACTTTCTTTGTATCAGTCTTGTTGTCCTTTGATTTTCTGATCTGTAATGCTCAATGATATATAAAAGGACCACTGATTTTCTATCAAGAGATAACAACTCATTATCTCAACTAACCTGACATTACATATATACTTGATTTATTGTGCTAACAGTTTCTTTCAGGCAAGTTGACCAGTTCACTCTTCCTGAAGGGAAAGTATAGTATAAGTCAAGTTCCCTTTGTAATAGGTTTTGGCATCATCAAAAAGGGGGAAATTGTTGGGAATAAAATGATTTTGATCTAGATACCAAAACCCCTGATTGATGATGTTCAGATTAGTTGAGATAAGCTCAAGTCCAGTTCAGGCAATTTGTCTCAGTACACTTGAGTACGTAGATTGCTTAAGTGAAAAGTCTCAGAAATTTTGTGAGATTTTAGTGTTCAGGATAGTTGTCCAAAGCTGGAATGTTAGGCAGCTTGATAAGTCTATAGGCCAAAGTTGCTGAACTTTCAAGACAGACTGACCAAATGGACAACTTAGCTGAAGAGATCAAGAGCAGTAAAGCAATGCTCATAAATGCAAATGATTAAGACAGTTGAAGTACAAATGATCAAGAGCATTAAATATCAAAGCCCACAAAAGACACATTCAATGAAGCATTTATTGCCAATCATGCCTGAACCAAGCATTAAAGACTTAGAGCATTAAAAAGTGAAGCATTGAATGAATGTTGGAACATTCTAAATTGCAGCAGGAATGTTCAGGGAACTTGTCCCATCTAACCGTTGGTTGAGTGTAGCTTCTGCCACAAATCAACCTTGGGAAATGTGCATATTTGGAATCTGACACAAGTCATCTCAGCCGCATTTTTCAGAAGTCAACACATTCATTCAAGCAACCATTGAATAGGTCTTTTACACAGTGGATAAAATAATGCCAAGCTTCATAGCCGTTTCAATGGTGCTGCAGATAGACAGGTTTGAATTGCTATCCCTCCAACGGTTAGCTGCTCAAATTTGCCTATAAATACAGAAGTGATCAAGGGATTCAATCATCCAACTACAAGCTACCAAACTATCATCAAGCTTTCAAAGGAAACCAAGCTGTTCTCTAGAAATCCCAAGTTTCCTGAATCACTTCATCAAGCTAAGCCAATCTTTGTAGAATATCCAAAACTTAGCATTGAGATGTCCTAAGCCTTTACACTGTTCTTATTGTAAAGGATATCTCTATTAGTTGGAACCAAACCTCAAACCCTTATCTCATTTAGTGAAGAAAGAGTTTGTTGTAGAAGTGAGGAGTTAAGGACTGTTATTGTGAAACACAGTCTTAACTCAGAGAAATTGAGCACTAGGACTCAAGTTATCCTAGGGATCAAAACACGAAGAGAGTGTTGTTGATCAGTGCACCTTGGCACTATAAAACAAGCCAATTCCATTGTGAAGGAATTATCCTATTCAATCAGGGAAAGTGGATGTAGGAGCTTGAGTCTCTGAACCACTATAAACTTGTGTGCCATTTACTTACTGTACTCTTTATTTACTCACATTCTAACTTATTTTAAAGAGCACAACTCAGTAAGCCAAGAAAAATTGTTTTGGACAAAGTCCCTGATAACTGTATTTTTCAGAAATTAAATTGGAGTATCTCTTTGAATCAAAGGCCAACCACATTCCGCACTTAGCAACTCTTTTAGATATTTAGCCAACTGATCACTCAATAGTAATCAGTAGGACAGGTATCTATCAAAGTTCTCACTCAGGCTAGTTGTGAGACAACTTGCCTGATAAGACCAGTTTGTCAAAAAGAAAAGAATTTGCATACACAAGTGCATTCCCCCCCCCCTATACACTTGTGTTATACTCCACCAAGGACCAACAGTTACTTAAATTTTATAAGTTTCAGTTTGGTCCAGTGGTTTACAGTGCTTATTTAGTTCCTTGAAATTTTTTGTGGCATGAAATAATATTTTAACGTTGTATTTTGGATTGTTCAAGATTTTGCACATTAATATATAAAAATGCATATGTATTTTATAAATTATAATATTAATATAGTTTGAAATATTTGTAATATATATAATGAATCTTTTTATTATTTTTATATTATTTCAGTGTTAGTAATGTTAATTGGGCCCCCCTACACAAATTTTCTGGCTCCGTCACTGTAATAGGGGTGGATGTAGTTGGATGGGAAAATCCGGATGTGAAATCCCGAAGTAGAACAAGGACGTGGGACGTTACGTCCCACGTCCGGACGGGTGAGTCCCAAAACAAACATGCCCATAAGGATGTCACGTTGAACATTCTCTTGTCACATTTAACACTGGGATGGGTTCGACGGGATTTAGGTAATAACTAATTGATGACATGTGTCCTAATAACTTAATTTAGCTAATAACTAATTTAGGTAAATTCCTTTATTCTCTCCCCAAATTTAACTAAATCACCATTAAAAAATTAAAATTTAAAATAGAATTTCTAGCATTTAACAGAAGATGTAACACCGTTGTGTAACAGGAGATCCCGTCTCTTTAACAGACTCTTCACAAACTTAACATGATCCATTTATAGAAGTTATTAAATTGTGATTGATTGAATTAACAATAGAAATACACCAAGAATATATACATGGGGAGAGTTACATTTGTGAGGAAAGTATGACCAATTACAGAGCTAATTACATAAAATTAGGCTTGAGATCAGGGATTGATTTGATAATTAAGTGGGAGATACATTGTGATTAATATGCCCCCGCAAAATCGACGATCCATCAGCTATAGAAATTTTGGAGCGTAGGTTTTGCAAATGTGCCCGAGGTAAGGGTTTAGTGAGCACGTCCACAAACTGGTCATGTATGTTTACATAAGCGACGGACAGAATTCCCTTGTTGGCCAAGTCACGGTCGACTGCGATATGCTTCATCCTTGAGTGTTTCGCCTGATTTAATGTCAATCTAGTTGCCCCCATATTATCACAGAGAATTCGTGGAGGAGCAGATATTGGAATGTGCAAATCTGAGAAGAGATGACGAAGCCATCAAATTTCTGAACCATCTGTTGTTAAGGCTCTATATTCTGCTTCTGTAGACGATTGACCCACACCACGTTGCTTTCGAGACCGCCAAGAGACCGATGTCGAACCAAGGAACAAAACATATGCCGATGTAGACTTACAGTCACTGAGATCACCACCAAAGTCTTAATCAGAATAGGTTGTAAGTGTGAGAGTCGGTGTGCAGCGAAGGAGAATACCATGATACAATGTGTGTTTAAGGTAACGAAAAAGACGTTTGACAAAGCCCCACGCATCTGGAGTCGGAGAGGACATGTGTTGAGCTAGGCGGTTGACAGTGAACGCAATATCAGGACAAGTCATCGTCAATTATTGGAGACCACCAATGGTGCTTTGATACTCGGTTGGATCAACTAGTGAGGAGCACGTGAGAGGTTTGAGTGTCGAAGGTGTTGAAACAGGCTTGGTTCCCTCCATGTTGTGTCGTCGAAGAAGATCCACCAAGTATTTATGTTTGGATAAGAATAGACCTTATTTGCACCTTGCAACCTCAATGCCCAGAAAATAAGAGAGATTACCCAAGTCTTTTACTGCAAAAATAGATTGAAGATGAACAGTAAGGGCTGAAACAAGGCGAGTTGAAGTACCTGTCAAAATCAAATCATTAACATATGCCAACACATATAATTTATCATCACCAAGACGAAGGGTAAATAGGGACGAATCAGCTTTGGATAGGTGGAGCTGAAATTTTTCAAGGGCTACACAAAGAGAATCGTACGAGGCCCTAGGGGCTTGGCGTAGACCATAGAGAGATCGACGAAGTAAATACACATGGAATGGTTTAGAAGGATCCCGAAAACCTGGAGGTTGTTGCATATAGACCGAAACATCAAGATTGCCATGTAGAAATGCATTGCTTATATCTAGTTGGGGAAGTGGCCAGTTTGAAGAAATGACCAAAGTAAGCACGGCTCGGATAGTTGCAGGTTTAATAACGGGGTTAAATGTTTCATTGAAATCAACCCCCGGCCTTTGATGAAATCCTTTAGTGACCAAACGAGCCTTAAACTTGTCAATAGAGCCATCTGAATTACGCTTTGTTCTAAAAACCCATTTTCACCCAACTAAATTACAGTGAGGAAGGGAACTAAGTCCCACGTACCATGTCATTGCAAGGCTGTAAATTCATCAGCCATAGTGGCACGCCAATGCAAAATGGAGAGGGCCTGTTTGACACTTGAGGGTTCGGCATCTTGAGGTAATGGATGTTTGGTTGCAGTGAATAATTTCTTAGGCCTGTGAATATTATTCAAGGCACGAGTACACATAACATATGTACGTTGGGGAGCAATTAATGGTGTTTGTGCAGCCACGGGAGGTGGATCGGGCCGAGTAGGCGTAGCATGAGATGGTGATGTAGTTGGGATAAATTCCAGCACTGGTGACAAGGGTCTGGGCTCCTGCTCATTTACATGTGGTGGCAAATGAAGGATTGTCATAGTGGAAGCAGGCTGATGAAGAGAAGGCAGTGATACCGGAACAGTTAAAGACGGAAATGTGTCCTCCATAAATCGAACATGGCGTGAAATATAAACACGTCCACTGGCAATATCATAGCAACGGTAGGCACTTTGAGACGTGAAATACCCAATAAAAATGCATTGAGACGAGGGATGAGATAATCTAGTTGGCATGTATTGGCGCAACCAAGGAAAATAGAGGCAGCTGAACACTCGAAGCTTCAAATAATTCGATTCAAACTTAAACAACACAGAAAATGGACTTTTATTCTTGAGAACAGAGGATGACATTTGATTAATCAAGTAAACTGTAGTTTGTAAAGCAAGAGCCCAAAATTTATGAAGGAGTTTAGCGTGAAGCAACAATGCACGACTGATCTCTAATATATGGCGATTACGTCGTTCAACAATGTCATTTTTCTACGGAGTGTGGGGTGCGGTAGTTAGGGGTGTAAGTGAGTCGAGCCTACTCGCGAGCTACACGAGCTCGACTCGAAAAAAGATCGAAATCGACTCGAAGTTAATCGAGTCGAGTTTCGAGCTACTCGAGTAGCTACCGAGTTCAAGTTCGAGCTCATAAATACTCAGCTCGAAAGGCTCGCGAGCCTAATCGAGCTTAAACAATATTTACTATTTTGTCATTAATATATAATTTATATTTATATACGAGTAATCGAGTCGAGTCGAGCTCGAGTTTATTTAAGAAAAAAATATGTTTAAAATTAATTTTAAAAATTATGTAGGTGATCGAGTCGAGTCGAGCTCGATCTTTAAAATTTTAGGCTCGACCGAGTCGAGTTTCGAGCTTCGAGTATAACAATCGAGTCGAGTTTCGAGCTCAGCACTACTCGGCTCGTTTACACCCCTAGTGGTAGTGAGCCAATTAATACCGAATTGATTTAGAGTTTGACGAAGGGCCTGAAATTCGCCACCAATGTCCGTGTAAAAGGTTTTGATGAGATGACCAAATTCCTTTTCCACCAGAGATTTAAAATTTGTAAAGGTTGACGCAACCTACGACTTGGCATTTAAAGGGAAGAGCCAGCAATATCGTGAAAATAAATCAACAATTAGCAGAAAATACTTCGAACATCTATAGAGACAGTGGACGTTGGGCCCCATACATATGCATATATGAAATGTAGATGGTGTAAGGCAATAAACGACGTATTATTAAACGACAATTTAGAAGCCTAGCTCAAATAGCAAGAAACAAAATTGTCACCCAAAACTTGGGACTTGTCTAAAATAGGTAATTTAAAACGAGAAATTATTAAATGACTGGTATCCACAGACGGATGACCAAATCTGGCATGCCACGTTGAAGACGTAGTTTTGACACCAACAGAAGCAGTAAAGGTCTCTGAAAAAGTATCCGACGGTAGGTGGTAGACCCCATTCGAGTAGAAACCATTAAGTGGAGCCTCCCCCGTGCTCCGATCCTTAATAAAAAAATGATTTGGAAGAATTCCATAGAGACATCATTATCACGAGTAAACTTACTAACTGCTAAGAGGTTCCGCCGAGCATTAGGCACACATAGAGTATCTGAAAGAATTAATTGACAAGTAGAAAATGTAAGAATGATGTACCCGTATGTGTGATGGGAAGATTAGACCCATCTGCAAGTTGGACTTCATCTGTGCCGTCATACTCAAAGTGAATTGATAAATTATTAAGATGAGTAGTCAAGTTGTGAGATGCCCCTGAATCAACCATCCATGAGGAAGTGGTACTAGTGGGCAAAATTCGCTTGGAGAGAAGGAATCCGTCGACATGTTAGAGCAATGTGCCCTTTGAAACCACATACCTGACATACAATAGGAGAACGATCAGGCAGTGGAGGTAGACATGTTCAACCGAAAGAAACCGCCGGTTACGGTTAAAAATCGGCGGTTTCGGTTTTGCATTTTTTGTAACCGAAACCGAACCAGCGGTTAGGCGGTTTTCTCCTTTTTTTTTCTTTCTCTCTCCGTTTTTTGCTCATTTTCACTCCGTTTTCGCTCGTTTTTTGTTCGTTTCAACTCTTTTTTTATAAACTACATTACTAGAATTTAATAAAAATTATATAACTTAAATTTATACATAAAAAATAGAAGAATTGTGTATTAAAAAAATAAAATAAAAAATAAAAAACCAGCAAACCGACGGTTAACCGCTAAAACCGGCAGTTTCGGTTTGCCAAAACTTGCAACCGAAACCGAACCGCCATTTTCCGGTTACGGTTTAGTTTTTGAACCGTAACCGGCGGTTAAAAATCGACGGTTTTGTCGGTTCGGCGGTTTGCCGTTTAAAAACTGCCCATGTCTAAGTGGAGGGGCCCCGACACAAGAGGATGGATGAGAGTGATAACCCGTTGGAGACGGAGTGGGAGGAGGGCCAGAAAAATGAGAAGGGTGCCTTGAACCATTGCCTCGACATGCAATAGGTGAACGAGCTCCCCGTGGCCCGAAGTTCTTTTGGCCAGATCGAACAGTGGCAGGGTTGGCAGTTGCAACTAGGGAGCTGGCGGCAGTCTCTTGTGCCTTGAGGGTATGTTCATGCTCAAAGAGAAGGCCATGAACTTCCTCAAACTGAAGCGGGGTTTCTCGGGTACGAATAGGGCCAACAATAGTAGCGTATTCTAGACCAAGACCATTAATGACAAAGAGAGTAAGATCATCAAGACTTACAGGTTGATCAATCAACACTAGTTCATCAGCATTGGACTTGACGTAGTGAAGATACTCGGTGACCGAGTGATCACTAATAGTGATGCGAGGCAACTCACTCGTGATCTAGTTGACTCGAGAACTGGATTTTTCGGCCAACATACGGGATAAGATTGCCCAGGCTTCGATCGATGTTGAAGAGGATAAAACAATGAGTAATATCTCAGGGGCTAGGGAGCCGAATATAGCGGCAAGAAGTAATTGGTCATGTTGGATCCAAGTCAAAATAAGTGAGGCATTTAAGCCATTATCAAGCCTAGCGGGACATGAATGTGTTCCATCGATGAAGCCAAGTAAGTTATGGCCACGAAGGAGAGCCATGATATGGGCACGCCACGAAGGGTAATTTTTTTAGGTGAGTTTAATCGGTAAGTCGTGTTGAGCAGAAATGGGAATCAGGGTTGGAGCTGCAGCTGACGATTGGGTAGTTGCCGATGGAGCAGTGGTTTGGGAGCTGATCGACATGGTGAAAAAAGGAAGAAGAAACAGAGGTAACTTAGGATCGATTCCCTACTGATACCATATAGAAGTTATAAAATTGTGATTGATTGAATTAACAACAGAAATACACCAAGAATATATACACGGGGAGAGTTACATTTGTGAGGAAAGTATGACCAATTACAGAGCTAATTACATAAAATTAGGCTTGAGATCAGGGATTGATTTGATAATTAAGTGGGAGATATACTGTGATTAATACCATTAACGTATAGTGTGCCAAATTTGAGCCTTAAACATTTTCGTTGAAATCTAACCATATTACAATCCATTGACACCCTTTCTTTCATTACCCTGATCCTTTGAACCTTGAGTTGAAGAATCATAATAATTATCTCAAATTGAAGCTCCACTCAATTTGTTGTTTATTTTGCAAGCAAGCACTTTCAATTATTATTGTTATTATTTTTTTATTTAGAAAAGCCAAAAAAAAAAAAAAAAACCCCGAAAAAAACCCAGAAAAATCAGAAAATAGAAAAACAAAATATGTGATTTAGTCTTGCTTTTGTGTAAATAAAGTTAGTATTTTGGAGCTTTGTTGTCAATTGGTTGAACTTTGTGTTAAAAGTTTAAAAATTTCTTCAACTCCTTAGCCTAAACAAAAATCCTTTTACCCTACCCTACCTAAAGCCTCAGCACAAATTACCCTAAAAATCATTTGATTCTTGCATTTTGATTCATACATTGGTGAAGAGGATGTGATATATTTGGAAGCTTATGATAAAAGTCTTATATGCATTAACATGAGAGATTCATCAAACATATTTGTAGCCTAGACACAAATTACCCTAAAAATCATTTAGATCTTATGTGTTTTGAATTTGATTCAATTGTTGATGTGATTTGCATAAGTGTTGGTGAATGAGAGTTCTTTTGAGAAAAATGAGTTTTCATTGCATGAAAAAATGTTTTAGAAGAGCAAAGGAAGATGAGAGTAGGAGAATGAGTTGAGAATCTTGAGATGGTGAATTTTGAACTTTAGCATGCTTGAGGACATGCTTTGTCCAAGTGTGGAGGAATTTGATAGATTGCATAAAGTACACATATATTGCCATATTTTCTCATAATTTAGATGTCAACTAATTCTTAAGTGTTTATTTTGACCATATTTTATATCTTGTAGGATTTAATTGATGTTTGAGATGATTTGGAGTGATATTTGAAGAAAATGAATTTGGGTCTCCAAAGAAAAGATTTCAGGAGAAGACTCTGCATAAGACGTGGACACGCTTAAGGTCCTGACGAGAATTTACACAAGTCACAATCAAAACTCTACTCAAAACTCGAGATTAATTTTTTCTATCATTTTTAGGGTATTAAGTTTTAGATAAGTATATAGTTAGTTTTTAATATTCCATGGAAATGCGCGACCCTCTGGCAACACGCAAAGGCTAAGCTCAGAAGGATGAATATGATGGTGTCGCACATCTATAAAGAAGGGAATGCTTCAGCGGACAAGCTAACTTCGATGGCGAAGGCAAATTTCAAATGGTGGAATGACCCTCCGACAGCTATCAAGAATTATTTGGCAAAAGACATGCATACTGAATTTTACAGATTTTCTTAAACTATAGAGAAGTTCCCTTTTCCTTCACTCCGGCTTTTCCCTAAGGAGGGTTTTCCGTAGGAAGGTTTTTAACAGGGCTTCGGTCTCTTGAGTGGTCTGTGCTCATATGACTCTAGGCTTTTCATTTATATAAGAACTGAATTTATATATATATATATATAGTTAGTTTTTAATATTTTGAATTGGGTAGTTAGTTTTAGATACTAGCGTCTCTTCTTCTTCCATACGAGATAACTCAACTTCCAGAATCCATCTCTCATGCTGTAACTTCTTAAAATTATTTTCATGAAACATTTTGTTTTATCTTTTATTATGAGTTGCTAAATCACTAATCTAGTCATGAATGATTGAAGATTGGTTCTACGCAATGTGAGATCTAACTAGTTTTCACTCTCTTTCACTCTACATTATTTATATATATTTGTGTTCGATTATATTGTTTGACGAGTTGTTTGAATTGACCACTTATTCAAATCGTGAAAATGATATGTGTCAATTAGAACGTTAAATCCGTAATTGTTTTAATATTTGTGACAAGCAACATAATTGTTATGGGAGATATATAATCTAGTCTAAATGAACCTACACGTGTGTTTGTTGGCTAAAATTTGGTCTTTCTAACTCGAAAGTTGTTGGTAAATTAAATTCTACGATCGTATCTAGAGTTGTTTACTGGCAAGAGAAATAATTAGAGATTGTATTCTGATTATCGAAACAGTAAAAAAAGACTGGTTGTTAGGTCATACCAACAGGCAACAACTATAATCAATTTAATGTTTGAGTGAAAGAGTTATTTTTGCATCTGTGATCAAAAAGACTGGTTGTTAGGTCATACCAACAGGCAACAACTATAATCAATTTAATGTTTGAGTGAAAGAGTTATTTTTGCATCTGTGATCGAATGTGTATGAACCAATTTATGAAGAATTTGTTGGTTTATAATTTACCAACAATGGCTTACAATAAGACGGAATATAAAAAAATAATGTAAAAGAAATTACAAAATCTTCAAGCTTTTCGAAAGAGGCAACTTTCTATTTTGAACAGCTTCTTGGAAAGGCAGGCCCGGTTTGAGACAACAACACAGATGAAATAAAAGAGTTAGAGAAAAAATAGTCGAGTCAAGGTGATACATTTTCCCGTAAAACAAACATGTCCCGGCTAGTGTTCACGGAACGACCTGATGCTTCGAAAGGTAAAACAACTTCGTCTTTGCACGAGCAACACCGCAACATATAAAGCTCTAACGAACTAAAGACACGTTTGAACTAGACTGCACTCTAATATGTAATGCACAATGCAGGAAAACAGAAGGCAGTTTGCTGGAAATTTCAAGTGAATTTTGATGCTTGCAAAAGGTAAGATTTCCAAAAACAATGCACTCCTATTTATAGGCAGTGCCACTCAGGTAGGGAACAGACAGGTAATTATGGAAGTAACTGCCACCACATGAATGGTCATAATTCCAGAAATGGTAACTGCCATTTCTGTAACCTTCCGGACTCGAACTCGGACTCGGCACGGCAGGACGGGCGGGCGGCGCGCGCGTGTGGCTCATTGAATTGTTCAATAGTCATTATAATTTGAACTCTCTTAACTAACTCCTACTAATAAGGAGTAGATTAATTCCCACATTAATCAATGTGTGATATTTATTAACACTAATCTCAAGACATCACTTTTACGTCTCAATCTTCGTACATTAATTTCCCACTCACCGAAATTCGATTTTGAGATTTTAAATATACTACGATCATCTACTCCGAGAGTAGAACGATCCTATGACATTTAATTTCTCAGAAATTAAATATCCATACCCTCAAATAATTGATTAAATAATAATCAATTAAATATTAATAAATTGAATAAAACCCCAATTTCTCCAACATAATTTTTATGTTAAATTGGTTCATGCATGACAGAATCTCTATGTTCATATTTAAGTTGAGATAGTCTCGAGCAGGGACGGAACCAGGAATTTAAGTTGAGGGTGGCCAACATATAAAATTTAACACTAATGTATGTTCTTTATAAAAAATTTAAATATTTCATATTTTCACCAATTATATTAATTTTCATATTTAAATATCTTAAAATATATCCTTAATATACTAAAACTTAGAACGTTTCTCTTGCATATCACTAAAATTATCAGCAATTAAGTCTATATTGAATCTTTTTACAATTTGCTCTCAATACATGTAATCTGAAAGAAATTAATCATATCTTATTTCGAAGTGTAGTGTTGACTAAGTTCATAGTAGAATATATTTTAATATATATAATTATTACAACATTACTAATTCACAACTTAAATAAAAAATAAAAAAACTTAAAATTCTCTAATTCTAAAATTTATAATGATCTGAAATAAAAAATAAAAAAAATAAAATTTAATACCCATATAAATAAAAGAAATATCAGTATGGTTCATTTTCTTCTGGCTGATGGGATATTCGCTGCTGGGCTAATAAAAATGGGCTCAACATATATATGAATTTAAAATTAAATAATCAATACTATAAATAATAGTTAAAAAAAATTAAAATTTTTAGGGGGGCCAGGGCCACCCCAACCCACACGGTAGTTCCGTCCCTGGTCTCGAGACGAATCTCGTTTGGAGGGTGTATTAAGGAATAATTCAACCTTCCTTGTATATAGGGATTTACATTTACTTTGTATATATTCTCTCCTTGATTCCTGTATATCGGTTACTTTTGTAAACAACTATATATATACAAATTATCTCACTCACCAAAATTCAATGGTGATCAAACCCTAATTATCACATGGTATCAGCTTTCTCTTGATCCTAATACACTTCTCCCTCCGCCCTAACAACATTTCTCCCTCTCACATCGAGCTTGTCCTCCTCGATCTACATTCCAATGGCAGATTCTTCAATCCCCATGAATGTAATGATACATATGCTTACGGTCAAATTAACCTCCACGAACTTCCTATTGTGGAAGAACCAGGTTCTCATGATGCTTCTTTGTGCCGATCTGTTCGACTTCGTTGAAGGATCTACCGTTGCCCCCCACCCACCACCGTCAACAACACTGCTAATCCGGCCTACACCGTCAAAGGTGCTAAGGATCAGAAAGTCCTTGGCCTTCTCCTCTCTCACTAAGGAATCCCTCTCCGAAGTAATCGACTGTGACACCTCTCGGGACACCTAGGTCACCCCTTGAGGCTGCCTTCTGTCACTCATCTCAGTCTTGCACCACCCAACTCCGCGAGGAACTCTTTCTCCTCAAGCGTAAAGATATGTTCGTTGTCGATTAGGGTCGTAAATTCAAACTCATCTGCGATCAACTAGCCGTTATTGGTAAGTCCGTCGACGATTCTGACAAATCTCATTGGTTCTTATGAGGTTTGGGGCCACACTTTGGGGGTTTCTCCAACACCCGCATGACCATGACTCCGGTTCCGACCTTTCGGGATCTCCTACATCAGGCAATAGCATTTGAGATCATGAACAAGCCCCCTGATGCTGCTGCACCTCAAGCTGCTTTCGTTGCCCATGCTTGTCCTCGCACCACTCCTGACTCTTCGTCGCACTCTCGCGGCCAAGCCACCCATCGCGGCAGTGGCTCATCGTCGTTTCGGGGTGGTCGTCACGGTTCCGGTCGTTGTGATCGTCGGCCCTATATTCCTCACTGTCAGATATCTGGGGCGATCACTATGCTGATAAATGCCCTAGTCGTTATGCTCGCCCACCCGAGCACTCTACCGGTACATCGTATGCTCGTCAGCCCGACCACTCTACCGCTCATCTGGCTGAAGCTTTTCACTCTACCTGCTCGCTCGATCTGCCCCCTACCTCTGACTTGTATATTGACTTTGGGGCTTCCACTCACATGACATCTCGCCCCACCGATCTGGACTCTTGCTCGCCATACTCTAGTAATGGTTCAGTGATAGTCGGTAATGGTTCTGCTTTACCTATCTCGCATGTTGGCTCTCGCTCTATTTCTAGTAATGTTCAACTTCGTGATGTGCCTGTTGTGCCCGACATTACGAAGAACCTCTTATCTATCAGTAAGTTAACCTTGGATTTGCATGTTGATGTTATTTTCTCTGACAAGTCATTTATAATTCAGAAGTGGAACACCAAGGAGGTAATCGCTCGGGGCAAATTTGAGTATGGCTTGTATGTGTTGGACTCCTCTATTCCAGCCTTTGTTGCAGCTGTTCGATCCACTGTGTCTAAGGCCTCCTTTAATTTATGACATTTAAGACTCGGACATGTCCCATTTGATATTTTGAAACTTTTGCATAAGTTAGGTGCTATTTCAGTTACATCTTTATTACCTACTCCTGGTGTTTGCTCTTCTTGTTAGTTAGCCAAGAGCAAACGATTATCCTTTAATGTTAATGAAAAACGATCTTTATCTGTCCTCGAATTAGTGTATTGTGATTTATAGGGTCCTGCACCTGCTGTGTCCATGGACGGTTATCGTTATTATGCTGTGTTTCTTAATGACTTTTCTCGCTTCTCTTGGATTTATCCCATGCGAGCTAAAAGGGATTTTCCTGCCATTTTAGAAACGTTTCACACTTTTGTTTGCAATCAGTTCTCCACATCTATGAAGGTGTTTCAGAATGATGAAAGGACAGAGTTCATCAATAATCGGGTCTCCATTTTTATGCGAGCACATGGAGTTCTCCATAGATTGTCATGTCCATACACTCCCAAGCAAAATAGCAGGGCCGAGCGCAAACATCAACATATCACCGAAATAGGGCTCTCTATGATGTTTCATGCCAACCTCCCTGCTCGTTTTTGGTTTGATGCCATTGTTGCAGCTGTTTACGTCATCAACTGTCTGCCCTCCGCTATCCTTAATGGCACTTCTCCATTTCAGGCTCTCTTCGCCTCGTCGCCAAACTATGGAAACTTCAAGCCCCTTGGTTGCCGTGTTTATCCCTTTCTCAGAGATTATGCTCCACACAAACTGGCCCCTCGTAGTCGCCCTTGCATTTTCTTGGCCTACAACAACACTCACAAGAGTTTTCGTTGTCTTGATCTAGACTCGAACAAGGTGTTCATCACTCGTCATGCAAAATTTGATGAGCAATGTTTTCCCTTCTCGGCCTCTGCTCGCTCCTCTCCCATGCCTATGTTGGACGTCTCAGTATTTTTGGACCCTGTATGCTCGCTAGAAATGTCTATCGGGCTGACCCTAGCCCTATAGGTCCATGGGCTAAACGGGTTAGGGCCTTAACCGGTTCATACTTAATGCTCCTACAATTGTTGGGACCTAACCCTAACCCTAGCGAGCCACGGGTTAAACGGACCACTAACGGGCTATGATAAAAAAATTTAAATTTTTTTCCTTTTAAAATTAAAGGTCATAATTACCACGTCCAACAAGCAAATACAATAGAAAAATATATAATTAGTTAATAATCTGTAAATAAGAAAACAAAAGTATGATTTAAACACAATTTTATAATTCATTTCTCCTTAATATGACCGAATAAAGCTAAACAAATATCATAATCTAATATAAAAATCAATTTTTTGAGTCTCTACAATATTTGATCCTTCCTTGGACAAAGACGAAGTATCATCTTCAAACACATCATCATCATCTTCTTAAACATGAAAAAATATGTAAAACATTTATTAATTAAAGTTTATATAATTAAAATACACAAATTATATATGAAATAAATATAATTTTACCAACGACATAAGAAAATGGGGGCTATTGTATAACGATAACAAATTTGTGAAACCTAATTTTGTAATATTAATAAATGATAATGGGCATCATAACGGCTGCTTAACCTAAATAAATTATAAATAGTTAGAATATTAAATAAAATAAAATTAAATTAAAAAAACAACCCGGGCTGGCGGGCTAGCCCGTTTAACCCGCGGGCTAACCGGTTCGGGTAAAAAAAGCCCGGATTTAAATGGGCCTACGATTTATGAACCCTAACCCTAAAATTTTCAGGATTAAACGGGTCGGCCTGGATAATCCGGCCCGAATAAACATCTCTAATGCTCGCCATCATCTACTGACCAGTCTCCTCTGAGCACATCCGCCCCTTGTTCGCTGCGCTCCTATGAACTTGATCAGGTTATTGCTTTGGTGGTCGCCCAGCCACCACCACCTGCTCGCCCTTTGCCTCAGCCTACATCTTCGCACCCTATGGTTACTCGGGGTAAGACGGGCATATTCAAACTTAAGTACCCGGTCGCTTCGACATCCTTGACACTTATTTCTGCCCTGGCCCTCTCTTCCGAACCACGGGGGTTCAAGTCATCTGCCAAGTCCCCTCTTTGGTTAGCGGCCAAACAGGAGGAAATTGATGCCCTCCGCAATAATCACACCTAGGATCTGGTCCCTCGCCCGTCGGGTGTGAATATTGCCGGGTCCAAGTGGGTCTTTCGGACAAAGTATCACTCAGACGACTCTGTTGAGCGACATAAAGCTCATCTGGTCGCTCAGGGCTTCACTCAGATTCCTGGCGACGACTTTTCTCACACTTTCAGTACGGTAGTCAAGGCTGCGACTGTTCGGGTTGTCCTCGCCATTGTTGTTCAGTCCAACTAGTCCCTTCATCAACTTGATGTTAAAAATGACTTTCTCAATGGTGTCTTGGACAAACCCGTTTTCATGGCCCAACCTCCTGGCTACGTTGATGCTCGCTTCCCGGATCAAGTTTGTCGCCTAAAAAAGGCACAATATGGCCTGCGACAAACCCCCCTTGCCTGGTTTCAAAGGTTTAGCACCTTTCTGTTCGGCCTCGGTTTTTCTGCTTGCAAGTTCGATTACTTATTGTTCTACATCCACAAGGACAAGTCTGTTATCTTCTTGCTCCTCTGTGTGTATGATATCATTGTGAAGGGCAATGATCCATCCCTCCTTGCTCGCTTCATCTCGCACACGCACAAGGAATTTGCACTGAAGGATTTGGGTCGCCTAAATTATTTTATGGGCCTTGAGATCTCTTATACTTTGGATGGTCTCTTTATTAGCCAGTCCAAGTATGCTAGAGATTGATTCGGGTGGAATTTACACGTTTTCGAGGCATATGTGAAGCGTATTTTGATGTGAATTTCATTGATTTATGCATTCATTATGATTGTTTGAGACAAAATGAGAGAAAGGTTGTGTTTTGTCGATTTTGTAGGAAATACGATGAAATTTAGAGCAAAACACCAACCATACTTTACTGGATCAGGAAGAGGAGTGCACGGTTGGATTCGTCTCGAAAAAACGGAGTGGATTAGCTAAAAGAATCGAGTCAATCCGACACCCGAGACAGAAGATATGCACGAAACGAGAAAAGGCCGAAATCGAAGAACAAGGCAACTCGGCCGAGTGAGTCAACTCGGCCGAATCTGAGACTTTTGGCTTTACTGCACACTCGGCCGAGTGAGTCAACTCGGCCGAATCTGAAACTTTGGACATCACTACGCACTCGGCCGAGTCAAGTTAAATGCCGTAGCCACTGGAATTGAAGCGCACTCGACCGAGTGAGCCAACTCGGCCGAGTCTCGGCTAGACAAAAGCGTGGCACGCTTTTTAAAGTGCTCCACTCGGCCGAGTGACCTCAACTCGGCCGAGTGCCAAGCTCCTCCAAGCCTAATTCCCAAATTCGGTGCTTTTTCCACATTTTGGCCATTTTTGAGGGACCAACTTGCAATTATGCCATCCAAACCCTACCCAAACACTATATAAACCCTCTTTCTTGAAATTCAATCTATCCTCCCCCAACTCCTCAATTCCCACACATAGTTACACATTCTTGGAGGTGTTTGGGCCATTTCTCTCTCAATTCTTCATCAAATCAAGGAAGAAAAGATGCATTACCTTGGGAATTTCATTTCCTACAACATTCTAGACTAAGCTTTCTCTTTCTCTTTCTTTTTAAATTGGTTATTTCATTTGGATTTTGTAATTTGATTATGCTAGTTATTAGCTAAACAATTGTGGTTCTAAGGCATTGTAAATACTTGGATTGAAGTTTATGATTAATTTCTTGCTTTAATTGGTGTTTGTCTCTTATTTGTATGTTTAATTATCCATTGCAAAGCATGTTGTTTTTGGCCATGATGATTTTCTTAATTCATTGTTAATTGGGGTAAGATCGAGAGATTTATTCCATTTAATCGTATGCAAGCATGCAACCCGGTATTATTATGATCTCGAGAGAGGATTAATTATCGGAGAGGGACTTGAATGATCTTAGGAGCTATTTTAGGCGGTGTAACGTCTGTGAGGTAGAGATACGAGTCTATGTTGCATTGCGCCTTTGGATTAGTTGTATCGAGAGATCGATTAGTTCTTCTTGTGTGATCACCCTATATGACGACAACCTTAATGGCCATTTAAACGAGTTAACATTCATAAACGGATATTTAGGTGTTACAATTGCCTTGGAACCCACCTTCTCTTAATTTATCTTCATTCGTTTTACTTTCTTTTATGGATTCGCATGCTAGTAGATCGATTTCCATTACTCTTTATTACTTATTTGTGACACTTTGGTAGGTAATCTTAGAGTAATTCACATCATTCAAATTATCGATCGCGTCTAAATAGAACTTAGTTAACAAACTATACTTTTACGCTTAAACTCCTTGTGGGATCGACCTCGTGCTTATCACGCTACGATAGACGCCGTACACTTGCGGTTGTTTATTTTAGTGTTGTATAACACGTGAATCAAGTTTATGGCGCCGTTGTCGGGGAGGTTTTATAGCTCTAGAGTGTAGGTTAATAGAGTTTTAGTTTAGACATTTTACTTGTTTTCCTTATTCTCAAAAAATCCAAAAATATTTGTGTTTGTTATCTTGATCTTATTTGCAATTCTCACTCTCGGTTGATCTTTTGATAGACATGGTTTATGATCACACGATCTAGAAGGAACCAACAAGAAGTGTTACCCTTAGACCCGGAGATCGAAGCCAATTGTCGAAGAAGGAACGCCGAAAGGAGAAGAATTGAGTTAGAAAGTATGAATCGAAGGGAAAATCCGATTGTTGAAGAGGTCGAGGAGGAAGTTGAGAATCAAGGGGTTGATGGATTTGAGGAACCGAATGGGAATGGGGGAAATCGACCACAAAGGGTACTAAGAGATCATTTCCGCCCAATTCCGAGGCCATATGAGGAGCGGGTCGAGAACCCGTAGATGCTCACAATTTCGAGCTCAAGCCGGCCTTGATTGTTATGGTGCAAAACAATAAATTTGGAGGACTTTCCAAGGAGGATCCTAACCTCCACTTGTCTCAATTTCTCGAGATAAGTGGAACAGTTAAGATTAATCGAGTGCCTCAAGACTACATCCGGTTGCAACCCTTTCCTCTTCGAGACCGTGCTAAGCAGTGTTATCTCTCCCTTGATTTGAGAACCATTGAAAATTGGAATAACCTTGTTGATGCATTCTTGATGAAGTATGTTGGGATATGAATCCTTGAAACAATGTTCTAGATGATGAAAGTATGTTTTGATGGCCAAAAGCAACTTAAAGTTAGTGATATATGTGGTTCTAAGTCATCTTAACTAAGTCATCTGAATATAAGCTTACTAATCTGATGAGAAACTTAAATTGAGATTACTGATCTTAATGTTAACTGAAGTAAGTTTACTGATCTTATGTAGTAATATTAAGAGTAAGATTACTGATCTTAACTGAGTAATATTGGAATAAGATTACTGATCTAAGTATAGAAACTGAGAATAATTTTAGTGATCTTATATGATATATTTGAATCTGAGTTACTGATCTTGTATACTTACTGATCTTATATGCTTACTGGTTTTATATGTAAATTACTGATCTTAGGTGTCTTACTGATCTTAAATGTTTTACTGTTTGATATTTGTTTCATAATTGTTTAACCTAGAACAGTAGATTTAAAAAAAAAGATAAAGATCTAAATAAAAGTTGAGTATAAACTAGTAAGGCCCATATAATTCTGAAAGTACTGATCTGAGCTGAATAAGCACAGTACAGTATATAAGAAGACTAAATTCCGCATTGCATATTCTGATATTTTGAAAGATTTTTAAAAGTCTATTCACCCCTCCCCTCTAGACTTTTACTAGCTTAATCAATCTTAAACTCAACTTTGGGACCAACAAGTGGTATCAGAGCAGTAGTTCTTTGGACTGCTGTTTCTTGATAACCTTGCAGATCTTGAGGGAAATCTTACTGATCTTGCTACTATTTCTTGATATTTGTCACTATCTGAATACTTGAAATTTATCTGCTATACTATTGATCCTATTTGTCTAATCAAACATGGATGACACTAATGTGAACAAACTGCCTAAGTTCAAAATTGCAAATTATGACTACTGGAAGCTTAGGATGGAGGCCATCTTTAGCTCAACCCATGATCTGATGGTGTCTGTGGTGACTGAAGGACCAATTGTCACCATGGTGGAGAACACTGCTGTTCTGGATCCTTCTCAACCAGTTGGAGCACTGGTCCCTAAACCAAGGTCAGAACTGACTTTTGAAGAAATGAGACAAAACAATTTGGATAGTCTTGCTAAGAATTATATTTTACATACCTTGCCAAATGAGTATCTTGGTAAAGTGTTAAAATGTAAGACTGCAAAGCAAATGTGGGACAAATTGGCTATTCTTTGTGAAGGTACTACACTGATCAAAGAAAGCAAATTATCCACAGCTGTCCAAAAGTTTGAATCATTTAAGATGAAGCCAGGAGAATCAATTGATGAGTTGGATACTCGATTTACCAAAATCATGAATGATCTTGATGTGCTAGGCAAGACTTATACTGATAGAGAAGTTAACTTGAGAATCTTGAAAGCTTTGGATGAAAGGTGGAAAATGGTCAAGATGATCATTAAGACCACATATGACATTGATTCTTGGCCTGCAGAAACTATGTTCCAAACACTTAAGGCACATGAGTTTGAGTTAGATGAAGAAGATCCTATTACTGTGATTCATAAGGATAAGGATGCCTCTAAGGACATAGCTTTTAAAGCCTCTACCTCTAAGGGGTCTAGATAATCTAAGTCTAAGGCCTCAAGCATAAAAGATGAACTAGATAGTTCTGATCTTAGTCTGAAAGATCAGATGAGCCTTATGATCAAAAGATTTGATAAACTCAATAAGAGGTATGGTAGATACAAAAGATTCTATAAGGAAACTAAGGGTTCTAGTAACAGGGACTCTTCTGTGAACAGAAGGGATCAAAACTCTTCTGAAAGAAGGGATGAGGTCTCTAATGAGAACAGGAGAGATAGGAACTCATCTGATAAGAGGGATAGAAAGTATTCTGATAAGAAAGACAGGAACTCAATTGACAAGCATGACAGGAACAGAAAATATTCTCCTCCTAAAAGAACTTCTAACAATCTTGTTTGCTATAATTGTGATAAGCCAGGTCATTATGCTTATGAATGTCCTGATCTGAGTTCTGAAGATCGAGAAGAAAGGAAAGCCAGAAGAGATCGAAAATATGCCAAGGGTAAGAAGGCAATGGTGGCTTACAATGATTCTGATTCGGAATCAGAAGAGTTGCCATCGTCTTCATCTGAATACCCCTCTAGCAATGAAGATGAAGCCTTCATAGCAGATGATGGACTGGTAATGATGGCCAAGATAAATGATGAGGTATCATCTGCTAACTCTTTTCAATCTTGTAACAATTCTGACACTGATGAAAGTGATGCTGCTGTTAGTAGTGTAGGAAGTAGTCTTCATCATTCCCAAGGAGTGACTGAAGAAGACCTTCTACAAGCTAACAAAGCATTCATTGAAATCAGTGATGAGAATATATCTTTAAAGCAAGAAATCATTAATCTGAAAGAAGCTCAGTCAAAAGTAGATCCTAATATAGTTGTCATAAATGCAAGGCTATCAGAAGAGTTGTCCAAACTCCAAGAAAAGTATGCATCCATTGACAAACTATATCAGGGAATGTTTAAAACTCAAGCTAAAGAGACTAATGAATTCAATGACTTAAAGATTAAATGTGAAAAACTTGAAGAGCGCAATAGATTCTTAGAATCTGAAGTAGTGAGCCTAGATCGAAAGCTATCTGGGATGATTAACTCTACTAAGATTAATCAAACTATCTCAGACAGATATAGAGCTCCAAATGATAAAAGTGGAATAGGTACTGATCTGCCTAGTTCCTCTACTTCAGAATTTAAGAACACTAATGGAGCTAGTACAAGTTCTTTGCATCTAGATAAAGGAAAAGAACCTATGACTTATGATGATGATCCAAAACTCAAAGTACAGCCTAAATACATCCCTCCTACTACCAAGAATGGTAAAATGAAGAATGTATTAAGACCAGTACAGTCAAGACCATACCAGAAGAGTTATACTCCTCTGACCAGATCAGATCAGTCCTGGTATCAGAAGAGACAAACTCAGAACAGTAGGTCAAGACAAGCACAGGCAAGTTGGGAACAGCCTAGACCTCCTTTTATAAGGCAGTCTCAGCTGTATTCAACTAAACCTAGGAGATTTGTGCCTCATTATCATAACAAACTTGTTCTTTATCCTCCACCTTTATCTTATAATATCATTGGTGAGGAAAGACCAAAACGCATCTATAAGTCGTATGGTCCACATGCTTTTAGACCATATTCAAACTATTACAGACATACTGATCTTACTGAAAAAGGGATAGAACCAAGGAAAGGCTATCTCAGAAAAATAGATCCTAAGTCTGCTGATAATTCTGAATTGGTTAACAAAGTACTGTTCTGTGATAAATTTGGAAGGAAACTGAAGAGGTCCCATTTATTCAAATCCTCAATGTTCATTTGGGTACCTCTCACTACTAACCCCCAAGGACCCCAATAAACTAGGGTACCTAAATTATTAAGATCACTACCTTGCAGGATCGACTGGACTTATACAAGAAGGGTGGTTCAGTTGGTGAGACCTGGTACATAGACAGTGGGTGTTCACACCACATGACTGGTACCAAGGCCTTACTTACTAACTATCATGAGAAGGAAGGACCAAAAGTCATCTTTGGTGATAGCTCAATAGCAATCACAAAAGGATTTGGATTCATCAAGAATGGAGATGTTGAAATCCAAGATGTCTCCTATGTTGAAGGTTTGAAATATAATTTGTTATCTGTATCTCAATTCTGTGACAGGGGATACAAAGTTCAGTTCAAGACCAGAAGATGTGAAATAATAGACAAAAGGACTCACAATGTTCTACTTGTTGGCATAAGACAAGGAAGTGTATACATTGTGAATTGGAATAGTTGTCCTAAGAATGCTTGTCTTATTACTAAGAGTCCTAAAGAAAACAGTTGGCTCTGGCATAAACGCCTCTGCCATCTGAACTTTAAGATAATCAACAAGATTGCTAGAGAACATCTTGTTGAGGGCATTCCTAATGAAATCTATTCCAAATCACAAGTATGTGATTCCTGTCAAAAAGGTAAACAGGTAAAGGTTTCATTTAAGTCCATTCCAACTCTTTCAACAAGCAGAGTTTTAGAACTCTTGCATATGGATCTTCATGGTCCTATCAATCCTCCTACATTGAATGGAAGAAGGTATACTTTAGTTGTAGTAGATGATTACTCTAAGTTTACTTGGGTAGCCTTTCTACACAAAAAGAGTGATACACAAACATTACTTCCAGATCTATTGAAGAGGTTGCAGGTTGAAAAAGGTCATCCCATTGTCAAGATTAGGAGTGACAAGGGTACTGAATTTATTAATTGTTACATCTCTGACTACTGTTCTAAGTCTGGTATACAACATTTGACAAGTGCAGCCAGAACCCCTCAACAAAATGGTGTTGCAGAAAGGAGAAACAGAACACTAGAAGAAGCTTGCAGAGCCATGATTGCAGAATTCAACACACCTCAGAAATTTTGGGCATAAGCTATTAACACAGCTTGCCACTCCCAAAATCGAAGTGCTCTTAATAAGGTGCATGATAAAACACCTTATGAGGTATGGAAAGGCAGAAAACCAAGAGTTTCTTATTTTCATATCTTTGGATGTAAGTGTTTCATACATAACAATGGCAAAAGTAAATTAAATACTTTTGATGCAAAAGCTGATGAAGGGATATTCTTAGGATACTCTTCAGTAAGCAAAGCATTTAGAGTATTTAATTACTCTACCCTATGTGTGGAAGAAACACCCCATGTTGTCTTTGATGAGAATGTGCAGGACTCTGCTGATCATCAGCTCAGTAAGAAAATTGACAAATTACAGCTCCAAATCAACAATGAAGATGATGATACAGGAATATATGAATCTGTACAAGCATATAATCCTTTCCTGAAAGTCCTAGATCAAGATTCTGATAAAGAAAAGGTAAAAGACATAGGTGAGTCATCTAAAACTTCTGAAATACAAGAATTGAATGACTGCTCTCCTGTGAACAAATCTGCTGATATAAATGATACTGATCTGCATGATGATTTGCATGATGTAAATGATGATAGCATTTCTTTTAAGAATGGAAGGACATGGAAGTCTGCTCATTCTACTGATCTGATTCTAGGTGATTCTAGTATAGGTGTTAAAACTAGGAAACAATTGTTTGATTCCAAGGAAGAACCTAGTAAGTCTCTATTTTGCTGGTGTTGTTTTCTATCATCTATTGAGCCTAAAACTGTGATTGAAGCTTTAAGTGATAGTAACTGGATTATAGCCATGCAAGAAGAACTTAATCAGTTCACTAGAAATGAAGTCTGGGAACTTGTTGATAGACCTAGTAATCATAATGTTGTAGGCACTAAGTGGATATTCAAGAACAAAAGGGATGAAAATGATCTTGTAGTTAGAAACAAAGCTAGATTAGTTGCTCAGGGCTACTCTCAAGCTGAGGGTATTGATTATGATGAAACTTTTGCCCCTGTAGCTAGACTAGAAGCTATAAGATTGTTCCTTGCTTATGCTGCACATATGAAATTTACTGTGTATCAAATGGATGTGAAAAGTGCATTTTTGAATGGTATACTTGCTGAAGAAGTTTATGTAGAACAACCACCTGGTTTTGAAGTGAATAGTCACCAAGTATACAGGTTAAAGAAAGCACTCTATGGATTGAAACAAGCCCCAAGAGCATGGTATGATACTCTTTCTCTATTCTTACTTGAAAATGGTTTTACAAAAGGCAAGGTTGATAGAACTTTGTTTAGAAGACAAGAAGGTAATGATATATTACTTGTTCAAATTTATGTGGATGATATTATCTTTGGATCACCCAACAAAACCTTGAGTGAAAGCTTTTCTACACTCATGCAAAGTAAATTTGAAATGTCTATGATGGGAGAAATGACATATTTTCTTGGTCTTCAAGTAAAACAAACTTCAGAAGGTATTTTTATAAATCAAGCAAAATATACTAAGAATTTGCTAGATAAATTTGGTATTAAAACCTGTAAGACAGTTGGTGTGCCCATGCAACCTACATACAGAATGGATCCTGATGAAGGAGGTAAGTCTTCTGACCAACCTCACTATCGTGCTTTAATTGGCTCTCTACTCTATCTAACTGCCAGCAGACCTGATATTGCTTTTTCTGTTGGAGTATGTGCAAGATTTCAAGCAAACCCCAAGGAAAGTCATCTGGAAGCTGCTAAAAGGATATTGAAATATCTAAAGGGGACCATTAATCAATGATTATGGTATCCTGCAGATGATGATATATCTTTAAGTGGTTATTCAGACTCGGACTTTGGAGGTTGCAAAATAGATAGAAAATCTACTTCAGGTTCATGTCAATTCTTAGGAACTAAGCTCATTTCATGGTTTTCAAAGAAACGAACAAGTGTGGCAACTTCTACTACTGAAGCAGAATATATGGCTGCAGGTAGTTGTTGTAGTCAGCTACTTTGGCTAATACAACAACTCAGAGACTACAATGTTGTAGAATCTAATGTACCTATATATTGTGACAGTAATAGTGTCATTGCCATCACACAAAATCCCGTTCTACATACTAGATGCAAACATGTTGACATTAGGCATCATTTTATTAGGGATCATGTTGAAAAGAAGAATATTAGAATGGAAAAGATTCATACTGATATTCAAAGAGCTGACATTTTTACAAAACCATTGGCTGAAGTGAGATTTAGAGAGTTATGCATTAGCTTAGGATTGATAGATATGGATTCTGTTTGTATATAGAACTGTGCTAACATTTCAGGTACTGATCTTATACCAAGAAGGATATGAAGCAGAAACTAAGAGCTGTACATCAAAACTCAAAAGTCAGAAGAAACAACCCTATGTCAGATCACTACTCTTAAAACAGGTAACAAGGTTACTAAAGTGACCTTAATCCCGATGAGGAAGCTGGTAAAGCTGAGGGACACTGAGAACATACATTAAGGGGGAATCTGTGATTTCTTAAAGATCCTTTTGTTGACTCAGATCACTAAGTCACTTTAGCACAAACCTTGATGTGATCATTAAATTAATCATACTAGTTTTTGCCCGTGCGATGCACGGGTCTGTTTTTACTTTATTTTTATAGTGTATATTTTTTTGTGATAAAAAAAAAGTTTATATTATAGACAATTACACGTATGCAATACCAAACGTGAATTGTGAATTGCTGAAGTCTGCATAATATTTTTTTTGCAATAAGTTATAACATGATTTTAAAATCTGTCTCCAAATTCCTCCTTGATTTTCTGTGTATTGATTCCTAATAATTAATAAGGTATTAAGGGATATTTCTGATTCCAGAGTGTGTTTTTAATTTCTCATAACAGAGAGTAAATTAATTAAAACTTAAGGTCAGTTAATTTACCCTTAAAAAAGAAGATTATACATAAAAATGAGGTCATGAGGTGTACGGTAGTTTAAGAGTGTAATTCAATTATGACTAATGAACCATGCAATTTGATATTTAGAAAACCGAAATGTACCATCTCAAAAAAAAAAAAAAAGAGAGAGAGAGAGAGAAATAAATAAGCATATTTAGTTCAAGAAGTAGTAGATATTGTTATTATAGATATCATAAACTAAAGTCAGCACTCCATAAACCCACTATGAGCTTAGAAATAAAACAAAACCTGAAGAGATAACACACTTGTTTTTATCTCAATGATCTATCCTTATTTATTTCAGACAAAAATATATAAATTAGCTACTGAATAAAGTATCGCATGCATCTGTGATTGATTTGCATCTACTCAGAATCTCCCAAAATCTGGAGGTTTATTGTATTCCTGTTAAAAGAATAACAGACCTTATAAATTGTAATAAACTTCAACTCTTTAGCAAAGCACTTATTTCCATAATGAGAGTATGTATTTCAATCTGAAGCATAGTTTATCTATTTCAATATACCATTTCTTCTACAGCCTGTGTCGTTTGGTTCTTCCTTCTTCAAGTTTTTCAGACACTTCGTTCAACCTTTTGTCTTCAACTTTAATTTCTGGTAAGGATGTTCTGCTGCTCCCCGGTGTTGTTTCAGTGATTGAATTTTCCTGAAAGACCAAGATTTTAGCTTCTTTTTTTTAAAATCATAATCGTTTTTTTCCTTCTTAAGATACCTTTTGTTTTGGCTCTTCTTCGTCAAATTTGGAGATGTCATTGATGATGCGTGAAACAGTGAAATACTGATATTTTGAGTTGAAATTGTATTCGATGACCTTGACTTGAAACTTGAATTATTTTTCCAACAATCTTCAAAATGCTCGTCGGAGCTTCACCATGCCCAACTTTATCAACATCCAAGTCCTGTGAAGAAAAGTGACACTTTTTTTTTTTTTTTGTAACGTCTCACTTAATTCTTAAAGGCATAGTAGTTTAATTAGTTCATTACATTTTCTGTCATTAGAGCAAATGCAATTGTGTTGGTAATTCTTTTTGCATCTCTGTCGAATATGGACAAATGTAGTAGTGCCACATCTAAACCTACATATGAATAATGCAATAGGGGTTAGAGAACATTAAAAATTCTTACTAATATAACTTTGTTTCTTTTTTCCTTGTTTTTGTATCACCTTAATACCCCACATCCTAAGTGTCATTGCAACTATTGCAAGATAAGGTAGATTGGATTTTTTTTCATTTTTCAAGCGCAATTTGAGCGCGTAAAATGACATCTTTAACTGTAGCCTTGCAAGTGAATTCCTTGACCTAAAATTATATGTAAAAGAATAGGTGCATAGAAGCTTATAAGATGAAAATCAAAATCAGCATATTGTAGTAACTGCAAAATTACAATTGTCTTGAGCATCTAAAGGGAATCACATCGATGCAGCTAAGGGCCAATCCAATCTCTAAAAAAACGATGTTTTAATTAAAACGAAACAAATTTTACTCTAGCGCAATCTCATTCTCAAAGCTTAACAAATTATGAAGTTTAGACATGAATGCCACATACAACAACCAAAGTATGAGAAAGATGTATAATTGGAAAAGAGAGATTCATGAGAACATAAAAATATTATATCTTGAGAACTTAATAAAAATATTATATCTCCTCCGCATTTCTTGTTGATGGCTTCTTGAGAACTTAATAAATTTATTCGAAGTCAACAATTATGTTTCAATTAATTATATTTTTACCCTTTAAATCTTAATGATATAAATCTCACCATAAACTTGGGAGATGCCCCCAACTGAATGAAATTGGTCAGTTTAAAGTCATTTGTAAGATGTGTACCTGTTGTTTTTCGTTTGAGACAAAGCTTAGAATTTCGGCAATATTTTGTATCTGTGAATCAGAAATTTTGGTGTCCATTTTTTTGTAGTTCTCATCAATTTGCGGCTGAAGTTTCACCCTGCATCTTGCAGAAAGCGTTTCTTTAGGTATCAAGTCATGTACACAAAATATATTTGTTAGCGTAAAATTCAATTTTTAATTTTCAATAATATAGTTTATACCTTTCACGGAAAACTCTAACAGATTCAAAATCAGCATTAAGATAGATTTTTGATGCAGAAGATGTGTTCATGTTGGGAGTTGAAAATAAAGGCTTTAATTTGAAGATATTAACCAAAAAGAAAATATAGAGTGTCGTGCAGAGTCTTAATAAACTATCTTATACCTGCATAAATCTTAGGAATGAGGCTTGTTGCAACGACGACTATGGTGCTTTTTTATTTTATTTCCCTCAGTTCCTCCTCAATGGAAACAGCTAGATCATCCCAAATAGTTATACGGGTTTCAAATTCTTTGCATTCAAAATGATTTATATTACTATGATATTTTTTCAACCAAAGTAGAAAATAAAAATTTTATTCTTTTTCGTCTTAAAAGATATATGTGAAGCAAAGATGATAATAATTTAAAATTGTTATAGAGAAATCATTGAACCTGGTTTCTAAAAAACGGGTGGTGAAAGAAGCTCAATGATAAAAACTTAAAATTATTGAAATCAAACTCGATAATAAACATAAATTTTATAATACAACTAACCTACAAGCACACTTCAGAATCGACGTCCTGTTCAAACACTCCAGGTGAAATAACAGGCAATGAAGTGAGAACAACGTTGAAGAGGAGCATGTATCAGTCGGCATATACCGATTGTCCAGAAAAACCAAAAAACACCTCAAAATAAAATATGGTAAGGCCAAATCCAATGTTCTTGTAGAAGAAATAACAAATCTGCATTAAAAAGGATTTGCAGTTTGAGTTAGAACTAATTGAAGATAGCAATAGCATGAAGGTAATCATAACAAAATGTTGACTAAGTCACCGTACAGGATTTATTGATTACAACTCATATTGTTTACCATCTGAGCTATTCTTTTGTAACACCATTGTCCATTTACAACCAGAAGCCTCTCCAAGTACCGAAACTGAGCAATAGCAAAATCGCTAGACATCACAGCCTACAAACAACTGATAATAAGTCAAGCCTGTTTTCGATCATATCAATGCAATCACACAGTAATGAATGAAAAAAAAATCTCGACTATTTAAACCTTTAAGAAGATGGAATCAGAAGATCATTCCATCAAACGAACTTCATACAAAAACGTGCTGAATTAAGAAAGTGGAATTGTTGATTTGAAAAACACCAAGGGGGAGATAGTACCAGAGCAAACTCTCATGTATATTAACGCAAAATAATTTCAGTTATTCCCTATATTCATCACAGACCTGCATTCCTTCACATCCACTAATGCCAACACCAATGTCTTGTTGAATCATGCCAACATCATTCGCACCATCACCAATTGCAAATGTGATTTTCCCAGTTCCTTCTTTTACTAATCTTGTTACCTAGCCACCAAATAACGTAAGCATGAAGGGGAGTGAAAACTCGAAAAATCGTATAAGCCAACAAAATAGTCGTAATGATTGGTTTTGCTCATGAAAGGATTCTTCATTATGAAAAAAAAAAAAAAAAAATCATTGAATTTCCTCTTTCTTTTTTTGGTGGTTTTGTTTGAATAACAAAAGAAGTAGCACAGCACAGAACAAAATTAAATACTACTTGATACTATCATTTTAAGGGTATACAAAGAGGGTGGGTTCTTTATAAGGGCACATGTCAAATAAGGATGTGGCAAATAGATTATCGCACAAACAGAACCTCAATCAAAATATCAAGAGTTGGCAAGAACTTGATACAACAATTTTTGGGACAAAATGGCATAGAAGCATAAATAAAGAAATTCGAAATCAGAATTTTTTAAAAGAAAATTACCAATTTGGAGGCTTTGCAGCTGGATCATCTAAATTAAGAACGCCACTCAATCCACTACACCTCCTCAATGCTCAGTTTCTCCACACCAAGAATCGACAAACATTCATACCCAGATCGGATCATCATTAAAAAAATCAGTCGCAGCAATGGCAATCCCACTGGCAAAGGAAGACATTGAGGAGCGGTCAGGGTCATAGGACATGACGAAACTCATCCTCCAACCGACTTCATAGGAACCAAGGTTCAATTCCTCGGTCAATTGAATCATCTAGTCAACCGCCGTCAATTAGTCATCGAAAAACGAAGACGAATCGGCATCATTCAAAATGATCCGCGTTGAGTTGGGAAGTGGTGGAGGATGATTCACACTGGATTTGAGTTTCTTCTCGAAAGTTTTTAAGAATATCAACAGTTAATTGTTTTTGCAAAGAATAAGAACCGTTTTTTTTTGGAAGACAAAAGAACCACCTGTGTTATAATGCATAGTACAACGTCATCAATGAAAATCTATGATATGGCATACACATGGCAGAAGGAGGAGGGGTCTCAAATGCACACGTGTCGAAAGCAGGAGAGCCTCATCCTCCTTTTATATATATAGATTGTTACTACTCTGTACTGTTTTGGACTTATATTCCATGAACTAACATTTATATCAAGGTGAAACAGGCACAGAAAAGGAATTCTCCATTGAAGGGGGAACTGATCTGATTACAGATTTGAAAAGTTTACTAATCTGATCTGATTACAGAATATAGCAGTCTACAGATATATTCTGATTAATAAATTGACTTGTCTACAGAACTGTACTGATTACAAAGCTTCTTTGTCTACAGTACTGATCTGATTACAACTCAGTCATTCTACAGAACTAATCTGATTACTGACTAATCTGTCTACAGAAAGACTTGTTTACTACTAATCTGTCTACAAAATTCTACTGATCTGACACAGTACTGATCTGAGGATTACTGTGCTGACCCATCTACTGATCTGAGATCTACTATGCTGATTCATCTACTGATCTGATTCCTAAAAAGGTTACTCAGCTGATCACAGTACTCAGCTGATCCAGATAAGTAAAATTTTCTTTAAATACTAGTAAGAAAATGAAGAGAAATAGTTTTGGAAACTACTGTGCTGATTTGCATCAGAACAGTCTTTCGGTTTAGAATTTTCTAAGTCAAAAATTGTTCAAATTTTAAGATTACTAATAGAGAAGATTAGTACACTCCTCTATTTCTAACCTAAAACTGTGGTGTATTTATCAAACACAAGTTGGCTCCAAAAATTAAGAATGGTACTAGAATGTGAACAGTTCTTGTTTAACTCGAATTTCGAGACTTAATCCCAACCATTCTTTGTGATAATCTAATTCAATCCTAGCCCTAGATTGGTTTTGAATTTGACAAAAACGATCACTCTTCATCATCTTTCTTACGAGTTCATTTCTGGAAATCTCATAACTTCATAACTACTGAAAAATCTGGTTTCTACAAAATTCTCAAATGGCAACCATCAATATTATCAATGAAGCTAACGAAGTTGCAGGAACATTTGATTCAAATTTCTGGGTTCGAGAAAAGGGCATTTTTGTAGAGAATGTTGTCTACTTTAATGGCCGACACAGTGCTGAGAACCAAGCCATTCTGACGATGTGCGAAGAGTGCGGACTGAGAAAATTTCTGGAATCATCTCCACTCAATGTCTATGAACCGGAGGCTATGGAATTTTATTTGCAGCTCAAAGGAGATAGTAATGGTTTCCACTCCATGCTTTCTGGGCATAAGGTCACTATCACAAGGGAAATCCTATAAGTAATGTTGGATTTGCCTCAAGGCCCGGTAGACATCATGAATTATAAAGCTGGAGAGGAAAAGGAATGTGTAGGAAGATGGTCAGGTGATGAAACAGAGACCTTGACTAATCTGAAGAAGGATGTTCTTCCTACTGGTCTGCAGTTTTTGATGGACATAGCAGGAAAATGCTTGTTAGGGCAACATCATAGCCAAGATGCTTTATCAAGTTCAAAGATTAGAATTATGGCTGCAATCATTGACAGAGTTCAAGGTGATTGGCAAGGATTTTTCTTGGAAAGGCTACTGATTGAGAAAGAAAAAGTTTTGTTCGATGAGGATACTATGGAATTTTCGATTAAATCGAAATTAGGGTTTGGAAGCAAGTTGAGCTTCTTGTTGCCTCAGCTGGTGAAAAAGCCATATTGGAGTAATCCCAAGAAATTCCATCATGGGAAATTCTTGATGAAGAAGGAGTCTGTTCGTTTTGAACAAGAGCACCCCTTGGAACAACCTCAAGAACTTGAAGCACAAGAGTCTGGAGCTTCAATGTATCAATCTGAGGACAATCAACCTGAGGTTAGATCAAAATCGAGGCATGATCCGAGCAGTATTAGACCAAGGAGAGGAAGGTCTGCTACAGCTGCCTCAGAGCCAACAGTCAGATTTGTGGAGACTGTGGTGCAATCAAGCTTAGAAGAGCAAGAGGTTAGTGTTCCTAGTCCTATTGTTGTGCATAAAAGAACTAAGAGTAGAAGTGCTAGGAGGAAGTTAGTTGTTGTCTCTCCTACCCCCTCAAACTCTGAACCAAGCCAAGCTGAAACCCAAAACCCTCAACCTTCATGTTCTGGAAGATCAGATCACTATTTTTCTGAGACTCAGAACACTCCCCATTCATCACCTCAGAACACTAATTTTTATCCTACCCCAATTTCTAGTCCTCAACATCAAACTTCACATCAATCTTCACCACATCAATCCCCAACACAGATTCATGATCACTCTACTGAACATGAATTTGAACCTTCTACTGAACCAATTGACATTTCATCATCCCCTGAACCTGAATTTATTGCTCCTAAACCTGCTGATTTGATGGAGTACACTATCTGTGATAAAGAGGATAGAATCAGGATAGATTTAAGGATAGCTTTGTTGAAACAATTTCCTGGATTGGATGAAAGCTCAGTTGAGTTTGAGAAACTCCTTAGGATTGGCACATGGGTGTATCTTAAGAGGAGTACTTTGAAGGAAAATTTGGCTATCATGGAAGGTATGGGAGGTGTTTCAATCTTTGATGATTGGGAAGCAGAGCAGATGCAAGCAGCTGGTGTTAACTCTTTTCTTGAGTTAGTCACTCCAGAATCTGTAGTACTTCTTGTTGAAAGATTAACAGGAATCAAGTACACTGTGGAAAAGATTGCAACTCCTAACTCTGATGAAGATTTGTTTAGTGAAGAGAAAGGTGTTGATGAAGCTGAGAATGGTGCTGAGAAAGATTGTATGGATATTGATGAAGATGTTGACAATGCAACAGAGGTGTTTGAGAACACTGTTGTGATTGAAGAAACAGAAGTTGTTGGAAAGCAAGCTTTGGATGCTGAACATATGGAAAGCATTCCTATTCATTCTACTGATCCTATTATTCCTGAGGATGTGCAGGAACAGATCAGAACAGTTCCTGTTGAGAAGGAATCTGTTAATTCTGACTTTGAGATGTTGAAAAAGCAGAATGCAGAGCTGCAAGCTAAATTGGAAGATGCTGTGAAGATGTTCCAAGAAGCTACTGACAGAATGAATAAGATGATTGCTGAAAATTCAATTGACAGAGTTATGGAGCATACAATGTCTAAGATATATGATCTCCATAGACTTCAAGAGAAGAACTTATCTAAAGTGTTGCATGACAAGATGGAACAACACTTAACTCCCATGAAAGAGTGGCATGATGAAGCCAAAAAGGGGGAAGATAAGATAAGAAGAGTAATGGAGCAAACTCAGTCACAACAAGCTCAGTTGGTGGTAAGTCAAGATGAATTGAAGGAAGAGATTGCAATTCTGAATGAAAAGCTGAAACAAAGGAAGCAACAGAAACAGCAAGGTCAAGAGATTGTTGAGAAGAGACCTGAAATTGCTGAAAGTTTTGTTCAGAAGAAGAGAAAGTTAATATTGTCTGATGAAGAAGAACAAGAAGAAACTGGTAGACTTACCAGATCAAAGAGCAGATTGAAAGTTGGAATTTCAAGTGAAGAGCAAGAAAAACTTGAAATGTTGAAGAAAAAGAAAGCTGAAGAAGTAGAGCTGAAAAAGAAGAAAGAAAAGGATATCAAGTTTTTGAAAACAAGATTTGATAACAAAGTTGCTGCTTTAAAGAAGAAATTGAAAGCTCAAAGGAAAGCTGAAGGAAAAGAGTTTGACAAAGATTTTCAAGATGAAAACTTTGTGGATTTTATTGTTCTAATAGAGAGTATGGAACTTTGGAAAAATCTGAAAAAGAAGTGGCAGATTGCAAACTTCATTGTGAGGAAGTTTGGTGATCATTCGAGCAAGGAAGCTGAATTTGCTGATTTTGAAGAGTTCATGCTGAACATTGATCAAGATTTTTGGGAAGACATAGCACAGGTTGCTGCTCGTGCTGGAACCAAGATCTTGTGTCCTGAAGAACCTAATTGGGAACCTCCAAGACTGGAAAATGGAGAACCTGATTACAAGGAGATTAACAACATAATTGCTGAGATTATCAAAGAAGAAGGTATAACTGATCATCAACATATGATGAATATCAAAGCAAGGATGTATGTTGCATTCAGAATCTGAAGATACAGAATGAAGATGAAGGACAAGCTCAGAAGATAACATTTCTTAACCTTAATCTTTATTTCTATATTTTGTGAACATTTCATATTTTGTTAGTATGTGTAATATGTGAAATATCTGATTTGATTGTGAATATGATATGGATTTTTTGAATTGATGAACTGTTATGATTGACTACATACTTAACTACTGATTTATTAACATTTAAGTAGTTTTGGCTTCATCAAAAAGGGGGAAATTGTTGGGATATGAATCCTTGAAACAATGTTCTAGATGATGAAAGTATGTTTTGATGGCCAAAAGCAACTTAAAGTTAGTGATATATGTGGTTCTAAGTCATCTTAACTAAGTCATCTGAATATAAGCTTACTAATCTGATGAGAAACTTAAATTGAGACTACTGATCTTAATGTTAACTGAAGTAAGTTTACTGATCTTATGTAGTAATATTAAGAGTAAGAGTACTGATCTTAACTGAGTAATATTGGAATAAGATTACTGATCTGAGTATGGAAACTGAGAATAATTTTAGTGATCTTATATGATATATTTGAATCTGAGTTACTGATCTTGTATACTTACTGATCTTATATGCTTACTGGTTTTATATGTAAATTACTGATCTTAGGTGTCTTACTGATCTTAAATGTTTACTGATCTTATATGAAAGTTATTGATCTTATATATAAGTTACTGATCTTATTGGTTACTGATCTGATATATGAACTGTTAGGGACTAAGCTGATGTTTTGTATTGTATAGACAGCTTATAGTATAGGATTTAGATATACTCATCTGTATATAGTTCAGTTGATGTATAGATAGGTTTTATAATTGTAAAGTTGTATTTTATTTGTATTCAGCAATGTAAAGTTCAGAACAGTAGTTTAGAACACTAGATTAGAGGAAGATCAGAAGACTAAAGAAGACTCAGAGGACTACTTCAGATTAAGAAGACTTCAAGAAGAGTTGAAGATAAGCTTAGAAGAAATCTGGAGAAGTTTTGAACAGTTTTAAGTTACTGTGCTGATTGAATCAGAAGAGTAAAAATCAGCAGAGTAAAATCCGAAGAGTAAAAATCAGAGCAGTAAGTTACTGTGCTGATTTGTTAAAATTGAAGAGTAAGTTTGGAAAACTTATTTAAGGTGTAACGGAAGATATATTGAAGATATGCTGACTTGGAAGTTGAAGGAAGTTAAAAGTCGGTTACAAGAAGAAGTTACAAAAACAGTTTAGAGTTAGTTGAGAGTTAGTTCACAAACTGCTAACTGTCATACTAAGTTCTATAAATACTGTGTGATCTCCTACTGCTGAAGACTACTGAACATTTTACTGATCTTAAAGCAAGCTAAGTCTACAGAGCACAAGAAGAACTCACAGAGTTGAAGGAGATTGAAGAAGAAGAAGCCACAGATTTGAAGAGAAGATTCAAAGGCTAAACACAGAGAAGTTTTACTTTTCAAGTTTAAGTTTGTATTGTTGTAAACAAGTGTGCTAGTTACTTGGAAAATTACTAGTAGATCGAAGATATACCTGGAGGTATAATCGAAAAGATCACAGTCTTAATCTTCGGACTTTAAGCCACAAGAAACTCAAGAAGGAAGAGTAATAAAACATCACAACTGGGATTGTGAGAGTGGATGTAGACATTTGTCGAACCACTATAAAATTCTGTGTTCTTTATTTTACTGTTTGATATTTGTTTCATAATTGTTTAACCTAGAACAGTAGATTTAAAAAAAAAGATAAAGATATAAATAAAAGTTGAGTATAAACTAGTAAGGCCCATATAATTCTGAAAGTACTGATCTGAGCTGAATAAGCACAGTACAGTATATAAGAAGACTAAATTCCGCATTGCATATTCTGATATTTTGAAAGATTTTTAAAAGTCTATTCACCCCTCCCCTCTAGACTTTTACTAGCTTAATCAATCTTAAACTCAACTTTGGGACCAACAAAGTATTTCCCTCCAAGCAAGACTATCAAAATTCGAGGGGAAATATCTTCATTTATGCAAGATGATGATGAGTCCCTAGCCGAAGCATGGGAGCGCTTCAAAGATTTGATTAGAAGTTGCCCACAACATGGTTTCTCACGAGACCAACTCATTTGCTACTCTACAATGGAATGGACCATCGAACAAGAGGAATGGTGGATGCTTCGGCGGGTGGAGGTTCTTTGTTGGGAAAGACAACGGAAGAGGGCTATGTGCTATTAGAGGAGATGGCTAAGAATGGCAATCAATGGCCATCCGAACGAAGGCAAAATCGAAGGGTAGCTTCCACTCAAAATTCGGAAGAAAGTGTCAACTTATCCAACAAAGTGGATAATCTAATCTCTTTGATGACGACCAAAGCACTAGTGGAGCCCAATGATACACAATATGAAGAGGCTCATTACATGAACAACCAACAGGACCAAAATTTTAGAGAAAGGGGATGGGGAGAAAGACAAGCCCATGGGAACTATCACCCCTCTAATCCGAACCAATACCATCCCGGCTTGAGAAACCATGAAAATTTCTCATATGCTAACCCACACAATGCCATTCAACCACCGGTGAACTTCAATGTACGAGATGGTGTGAGATAAGAATCTTCGTCAAAGCTCACTATGGAAGAAATGTTTATAACATTCATGGGAGAAACTAAGAAGTTCATGGGAGAGACGAAGAGTTTTATGACAAAGACTTGGCAAAAGTTTGAGAGTCAAGATGAGAAAATTGGTCAATTGGCAAATGAAGTGATGGGAATCAAGAATGATGTGAAAGCCATTGAGATTCAAGTGGGCCAAATTGCTAATATGGTTGGAAATCAACACAAGTCGGGTCGATTCCCCTCAACCACGGAATTGAACCCCAAGGAGCAATGCAAGTCAATTAAGTTGAGGAGTGGCACAAGCTATGAAGGCCCTATGATGCTAAAGGAAGATGGTGAAGAGGAACAACAAGGAAGGAAAGTTGAAGAGAAAGATGTTGAGAAGGAGAAAACAAGTGAGAAAGAGAAAGATGCATATAAGCTTCCATCTCCATACAAGCCTCCAATCCCATACCCTCAACGACTCAAGAAGACGAGTTTGGATGCAAAGTTCATCAAATTCTTGGAGATGTTCAAAAAGATACACATCAACATCCCATTTGCGGAGGCCCTTGAGCAAATGCCTCATTATGCCAAATTTTTGAAGGAGATTATGTCCAACAAGAGAAAGATGGTAGAATTTGAAACCGTGAACCTCACCGAAGTGTGTAGTGCCATCATCTAAGCTAAGTTACCTCCAAAGCTTAGAGATCCCGGTTCATTTACATTGCCTTGTGTGATTGGCAAGGAGGGAACCTATCGTGCTTTGTGTGATCTTGGAGCAAGCATAAACCTCATGCCACTATCACTCTTCAAATCACTTGGCTTGGGAGAATTGACGCCTACTACCATGAATCTCCAATTGGCGGATCGCTCCATAGTTTATCCCTTGGGAACGGTTGATGATGTGCTTGTCAAAGATGGGAAATTCATATTCCCGGTTGATTTTGTGGTACTTGATATGGAGGAAGATAGGGCAATCCCCTTGATCTTGGGAAGATCGTTCCTAGCAACGGGTGGAGCCATCATCAATGTACGAAACGGAGATCTTGAACTACATGTTGGTGAGGAGAAAGTCTCATTCAACATCTACAAGGCCGTTAGATTCCGTGATGATGAGGATGAGGAGGAAGAGTATGTGTATTCCAAGAGAAACCACTATCCAATTCCCATGGAAGAGAAGATGGAAGAAGAGCCCAATATCAATTTTGTGAAAAAGGACCCCCAAGTGGAAGAGAATGAGTTGAAGATGGGCAAGAAGGCCAAGTTTGCGGGAGTTTTCTTCAAAAACTCCCCCAAATCAAGAAAAACTACTTGTGCAAGCTTGGGGATGAATGAGGCATCAACCTCCTATGACATGATTGAAGAGCCGGATGGAGTAGCTAGTGGATGCTTCAATGGGTTTAAGAAGGTTGCATGGGCAAAGAAGTTTAAGAGCAAGGATGACAAGGGGGTGACTTGATATTCCCCTCAAGGAAGAACCGTCCGGCATATGACGTTAAAAATAGCGCTTCTTGGGAGGCAACCCAAGGTTTTATTGCTTTCATGTTTTTATTGCTTTAGTAGTTTTGATAGCTTGGTTTATTTTGTAGGTATGAATGAAGAGTACTATGGATATCACATCTTGAAGAATGGAGAAGAAAGAAAAACCAACTTTGGAGAGGAGGAAGCAAGTGTTGCAATGGTGATCTCTGAAGAAACATTGGATGTGCAAGGAGGGAGGTAACAACTTGTAGCCCCAAACTTAGAATTTGTACATAGTAAAATTCTAAGTTTGGGGGAGTTATTTTTCTTTTATTCTTCTACTAGTTGTTACCCTTGCACCGGTTCGTCATTCTACTTGTGTCACATTTTGCACCGACGCACACTTGGCTTTCACATGCTTATATTGTTTAAGTTGGTTTTGATCATATGTTGGGTAGTGGACCTTTGGTGAAATGTGAGCATGAATAATCATTGGAACCCATTGTTGAGTAGTTGTGGTGATGTCTATTTGCTTTGAATGTATGCATGATTGGTGTTGGAATATGGTATCATGTTGTGTTCATATTTGTGAGATTTGATAGCATGGATGCATGATGTGTTGTTGTTTGGGAACATTTGATGAATGTGAGAGTCCTATTGAATAAACCAGTGAGAATTGAGCCTTAAATCGAACATGTAATCCGGTTTAGTTCATTTGAGAGTGGACTAGGTTATTGCTAGTAATCCTAGAACTTGCCTAAGTTCTTGTTTGGGAGCATGATTGTGTGAAACTTTGTGATGTGATATAGGCCATCTTGTTCTAAAAGAGTCACTTAGCCAAAATTTCCCAAAACCGAAGTAATCTTCCGTAGTTAGCCCCTTGAGCTTAATTCCTCATTTTCTTGGCAAACTACAATGTTAACCACTTAGCCTTTTTGAGCCTTTGATGCCTACATCTAGTGGAGGATAAAAGACAAAGTGAAAAAAAAACATGTGCTTGAATGAATATCTTTGGTGAAAGGAGAAAGTGGAAAAGTTGAAAGAAAGAAAAAAAAAGAGAAAGATGAAAAGAAAATCAAGGAAAAGAAAAGAGGTACAAAGAGCCCCAAAAGCTTGAAAAGAAAAATGGTTTAAAAGATAAGGTGATGAATGCTTGAAAAAGAAAGGAAAAAAGAAAAGTGAGGATGAAGTTTGTAAGCTTTGAAAGTGAAAGCACACATTGTAAAACGACAAGTTTTATCCTCCATTAGAAGAGTCACAGTTCCCAAAGTCATCCTACCTTGTCCAAAGAGCCAATGTTACATCCTTGATAAAGTCCTATTGATCACATTGTTGAGCATTTGAGTGTTGTAGAAAGTAGAAGATTGGGCAAGCATATAGTGATTGCATAGCATAACTTGGTTGATGAGTGCATTAATATCCTCAATTTGTTTGTGTGTTTGAGAGAAACACTTTGTCATGTGAGTAGAGGACTTGAGCATTTGGATTATGTCTCCCATTCACAATGTGTTGTGTGTTTATGCATTCTTTGATCCATAAGTGTGAGTTGCAATAATGAGCCTATGACCTTCATTGAGAGATGCACTTTGAGAAAGAGATATCATTACATCTTACTTTGCATGTGTGAATTACATTGAATATTCCATTGTGATCATTCCACCCTCATTGCTTTAAGTGCTTAGTTCTTTGAGGACAAACAACATTTTAAGTTTGGGGGAGTTTGATTCGGGTGGAATTTACACGTATTCGAGGCATATGTGAAGCGTATTTTGATGTGGATTTCATTGATTTATGCATTCATTATGATTGTTTGAGCCAAAATGAGAGAAAGGTTGTGTTTTGTCGATTTTGTAGGAAATACGATGAAATTTGGAGCAAAACACCAACCATACTTTAGTGGATCAGGAAGAGGAGTGCACGGTTGGATTCGTCTCGAAAAACAGAGTGGATTAGCCAAAAGAATCGAGTCAATCCGATACCCGAGGCGGAAGATATGCACGAAACGAGAAAAAGCCGAAATCGAAGAACAAGGCAACTCGGCCGAATCTGAGACTTTTGGCTTTACTGCACACTCGGCCGAGTGAGTCAACTCGGCCGAATCTGAAACTTTGGACATCACTGCGCACTCGGCCGAGTGAGCCAACTCGGCCGAGTGAGCCAACTCGGCCGAGTCAAGTTGAATGTCGTAGCCACTAGAATTGAAGCGCACTCGGCCGAGTGAGCCAACTCGGCTGAGTCTCGGCTAGACAAAAGTGTGGCACGCTTTTTAAAGTGCTCCACTCGGCCGAGTGACCTCAACTCGGCCGAGTGCCAAGCTCCTCCAAGCCTAATTCCCAAATTCGGTGCTTTTTCCACATTTTGGCCATTTTTGAGGGACCAACTTGCAATTATGCCATCCAAACCCTACCCAAACACTATATAAACCCTCTTTCTTGAAATTCAATCTATCCTCCCCCAATTCCTCAATTCCCACACATAGTTACACATACTTGGAGGTGTTTGGGCCATTTCTCTCTCAATTCTTCATCAAATCAAGGAAGAAATGATGCATTAGCTTGGGAATTTCATTTCCTACCACATTCTAGACTAAGCTTTCTCTTTCTTTTTAAATTGGTTATTTCATTTGGATTTTGTAATTTGATTATGCTAGTTATTAGCTAAACAATTGTGGTTCTAAGGCATTGTAAATACTTGGATTGAAGTTTATGATTAATTTCTTGCTTTAATTGGTGTTTGTCTCTTATTTGTATGTTTAATTATCCATTGCAAAGCATGTTGTTATTGGCCATGATGATTTGCTTAATTCATTGTTAATTGGGGTAAGATCGAGAGATTTATTCCATTTAATCGTATGCAAGCATGCAACCCGATATTATTATGATCTCGAGAGAGGATTAATTATCGGAGAGGGACTTGAATGATCTTAGGAGCTATTTTAGGCGGTGTAACGTTTGTGAGGTAGAGATACGAGCCTATGTTGCATTGCGCCTTTGGATTAGTTGTATCGAGAGATCGATTAGTTCTTCTTGTGTGATCACCCTATATGACGACAACCTTAATGGCCATTTAAACGAGTTAACATTCATAAACGGATATTTAGGTGTTACAATTGCCTTGGAACCCACCTTCTCTTAATTGATTTTCATTCGTTTTACTTTCTTTTATTGATTCGCATGCTAGTAGATCGATTTCCATTACTCTTTATTACTTATTTGTGACACTTTGGTAGGTAATCTTAGAGTAATTCACATCATTCAAATTATCGATCGCGTCTAAATAGAACTTAGTTAACAAATTACACTTTTACGCTTAACCTCACTGTGGGATCGACCTCGTGCTTATCACGCTACGATAGACGCCGTACACTTGCGGTTGTTTATTTTAGTGTTGTATAACACGTGAATCAGAGATATCCTCGACCGAGCATCTCTGGCTGACTCTCGCCCAATTGCTACACCCTTGGTCGCTGGTAAATCTTTGACGAGCACTAGTGTCCCGTTCTCGGACCCAACCCTCTATCGCTCGCTTGTTGGTGCTCTCCAATATATGACAATCACACACCCGAACCTTTCCTTTGCAGTAAATCATGTTAGTCAGTTCCTCTAGGAACCCTGACGATCACCTTTTTGCGGTCAAGCGCATCATCTGCTACGTCAAAGGGACTCTTCACTACGACCTCTCCTTTGGTCGTTGACCCGATCGATTAATTGTTGGCTATTTTAACGCTGATTGGGCTCGGTGTCTTGAAACTCGTCGATCCACCTATGACTATTCAATCTTCTTGGGGGGTAATCTTGTTTCTTGGAGTTCTAAGAAACAACCTACTGTTGCTCGCTCGAGCTGCGAGTCTAAATATAGGGCGATGGCGAACACAACTGCTGACATAATCTGGCTGGCGAACCTTCTGCGGGAGCTTTGTCAACTACCCCCTGCTCGCGTAATTCGTCTGACTGATAGTAGAAGTGCTCTATTCCTCAGTTAAAATCCGGTCGCCCATAAGCAGGCAAAACACATCGACATCGACTGCCATTTTGTTCGGAAAATGGTAACTTTCGGGAGACTTCTCACCGATTTTGTGCCATCTCACCTCCAGCTCGCGAACATGTTTACAAAGAGCCTTCCTCGCCTGACTTTCGAGTTCCTGCGTTCCAAACTTTGCGTTTTTCCACATCCCACGCAACGCTTAACGGGGGATATTAAGGAATAATTCAACCTTTCTTGTATATATGAATTTACATTTACTTTGTATATATTCTCTCCTTAATTCTTGTATATCGGTTACTTTTGTAAACAGTTATATATATACAAATTATCTCACACACCAAAATTCAATAGTGATCAAACTCTAATTATCACATGGGGAGACGGTAAGTTGTTTAGAACTTATAAATTCTCTAAATTTATTAGATAAAATAATAAGATCTTAAAATAAATTATTTACTGCTTATAATAAGCTCTAAAACATTATGCATAAATACTCTTAAGATCTTATAAGCTACCCTCCATGCAAGCTCTTACTCTATTAATTAATAATTTATGTTTAGAGCTTATAAAATTATTAAAATAAGCTTACTCATGCAAGCTCTTACTCTATTAATTAATGATTTATGAAATTAAGTAACTCCAACTCAATTATATTTGAAAAAAAAAACCTAAATTAGTTTTGTCTCATTACTCCCTTATTTTTTAATATGATGTATTTACTAAAATTAATTAAAAGAAAAAATCTACTTTAATTTGTAATTATATCATTTCGAAACTTTGGCTCAAAATATTAAACTTTGGCCCTTACAATTAAGTAAATTCTCAAGTTCAAGGACAGTTGGGGCGATGCATTTGATCCTCCGTAGTCCTTCAACCGATTTTAGATTCCTCGACTTGATCAGTTTATTCGAAATTTTTAATCGCTTTTATATTACTAGATCGTATTTAGGGATGTACCATTTTTCGATGACACCCTAACCTCTAGTTCGACTTGTAAACTTTTGACCTTTATCTTTTCTTTCTTGCTTTTAATCCAAACCCAGTTTTATTATCTTACACTGGATCAATAATTTATTTTGTTGCTTAAACACATTATTAGCCTAAAACCAATCTTTGCATTGGGCCAATAATGTATTCGCAACAAAAGCTCATCCTTATTGGAGTTGGTAGTCCTGTCGTTGGGTGTCGTCTATCGTTACTTGACTTAGACGGTAAGGGTTGGTTTGGTTTGTTGGATTGGAGTGGTTTGATTATTTTATACTGCATCATTTAGTCACCAATTTGATTTGTGTTATTATGGCCTAAGAAAGACTGTCAGCCCGAGACTATTTTTCATATTATCCTAGGTTCACGCGATTTATTTTAAGGAGGTGAGGGGTAAGATTATTGATCCCAGTTCAACTTGCCGTGTTTAAAGTCCATTTTATCCTCCATCTAAATTACCCTCATTCCTATTATCTTCTTCCAACTCTAGTTATATTTTGTGAGCATTCCCGATTTCCGATGTGTTTTCATTCTTCTTGCCACAACTGCTCCACAGCCACATGATTTTGGTACTGTTGCTTGATCTTGGTTGTTCAAATTTTATAAATAACAATTCACCATGGAAACTAAATTTCCCGTGTCCTGCAATATCTTGAAAATTAAATTTCTTGAAATAGCAATTAAAAATTGTAGAGTTTGCAATTTATCTGAGTTAGTGCAGGCAGCAGGCTAGCACAAAAATTCTTTAGATTTCAAAAACTTTCATCTATCGTCAATTGTGTACTGCCATTGATTTCAATTATTCAAATTAATTTTGCACTGGACTGTGGAATCATCATGTGGATTTTGCTGAATGAAAATTTAATTCCTTTTATTGATTTTTTTTTAATCCATTCCTTGTTTTGATTTAGTCTAAAGAAAAAATTATTTATGGTATTTACGTATAGTTTGTCAAAGAAAGAAAGAAGGGCAATTCTTACCATAGTCACATTTTACAAAGTGACTACATAGTCACTTTGTCGAATCGCGCCACGTGGCGTCGTAAACGTCGTAACGACCTGCTACCTATTATACAAGTTTAAGTTATTTATATCATTTTTTAAATTGTATTTTGTTATTTACTATATTACCCTTATTTTATTTAAATTATTTTTAAAATATATTAGGTAAAATTACTGTTCTAACCTTTTGTAATACAATTATTCTTATTTTAAAAATTAATGAAATCAATCCAAATAATAATTCAAAAATAGATTTGTTAAATTTGTAATTAGGTCTTTTGTCTTCCCCAATTCAGTCCGCACATTCTTAAGAGTTTTCACAAATTCGCGATCCTTGTCCCTTGATTCGCCATTAACAAACTGGTTTGAAGCATTAGGTTGGAAGCAAGAATGAATCTTTCTCATTGATTCTACTTCTCCACTCTACCATCGAACTTGCTCAGTCCTAGAACAAGAAGGGGCTTTTCTTCGAGGGTCGCTCAATTAAATCCGTCTGATCCTTGATTCAATCCATTATCAGGTTTGAAGCATTAGGTTTGAAGCAAGAATGAGTTTTTCTCACTGATTCTGCTTCTCCAATCTACAATCTCGACTCGCTCACTCCAAGTAGCAACAAGGGGCTTTTAGAATGTAGTCATTTCAAATTATTCTTTTTGCATCAAGATTACTAATAAGGCTACTTTTTTAAAATATTACAACCTAAAAACAACGTGAAATACATGTCTTGAAATTTAGAAAAAAAGAATAATAATACCCCGTTCAAATATTGCGGCCTAAAAACAACATAAAATACATGTTTTAAAATTTAGATAAAAACATGTTAGGTTGTAAAATTTTCGAACACGTTAAATTTGGGGTTAACCATGTCGTTCTATTCTTAAAAACATGTTTAGGTTGTAAAATGATGATATCGGAAAACTTAAGTTTCATATTTGACACACGAAAACGAGATAACGATCCGTGTGACATTATAACGGAACGAAGGTCGTTACCGTCACTAACGACACCTTACCGACCATTATCCTAGATCCATGTGATATTTTATACGAGTACTGTGTAGAACATGGATATCGACGTATAACATGTGTTGAATACTCCGATAAACGAGAGAACGACCCATGTGACATTCTAACAGAATGAAGATCGTTATCGTCACCGACGACACGGTACGTTGTGTTCAAGTGTCGGAAAACTTCCATGACTATTATTATTATGGGTATAGAGTGAATATTTGCGTTTCGGTTGCCATGTTCATTGGACAATTCACCACTGATTAATAATCGGCCATTTCACTCAATCACTATATTCTAGGTTATATAAATTATGTGTTCTTTATCAATCAGACCATCCATTGTTTTCAAACACGTTAAATTTGGGGTTAACCATGTCGTTCTATTCTTAAAAACATGTTTAGGTTGTAAAATGATGATATCGGGAAACTTAAGTTTCACTGTTTCATATTTGACACACGAAAACGAGATAACGACCCGTGTGACATTATAACGGAACGAAGGTCGTTACCGTCACTAACGACACCTTACCGACCATTCTCCTAGATCCATGTGATATTTTATACGAGTATTGTGTAGAACATGGATATCAACGTATAACATGTGTTGAATACTCCGATAAACGAGAGAACGATCCATATCGACTTCTAGACCGTGCACAACTAAATTTTGAAAATAATTGTAATTCTTACAAATAATTATAAATATCAATTATAGATGGTAAATTATTGGTAATGCACGACTTCTACACCGTGCACACTCTAATTTTGGAAATAATTGTAATTCATACTAATAATTATAAATATCAATTATTTATGGTAAGTTATGGGTAATGCACGAATTCTAGACCATGCACACTCTAATTTTGGATATAATTATAATTCTTACAAATAATGATAAATATAAATTATTTATGGTAAATTATTGATAATTATAAATTGATCAATCATATCCTTATTTACAAAACAAAAACTTTCATGTTTCACACGTTCTCTTTAATAGAAAATACAAATTTATTACACATTACGACAATATATACCGTAAAATTTACAAAAGGTAACAGATCATCAAATTTAAGCCTTTAGATTAGATTTTTAATGGGTTAGATTAACTGACTACGGTAGTCATTACGACACTTTATGACACCCTAACTATATGTAGAAGGTCCAAGAAAAAAATTGGGTAGAACTTAAAACTATCGATTTCTCCATTGAGCTTCAGATTTTGTGAATATAAAACTAATGTCGAATTGTATTTTTGACATTTGACATTAAAATTCAATTTTATTCCACAATCCAAACAACTTGAGTATAAATTATCATATTAACTTAAAAATCAATCCATTAATCCAAACATATATTTTAAATTAACTTTTCAGATTGTGAACAGTGCAATCCTACTAAATCCTATCCTAATATATCTATCCTGTCTAGTGAACCAAACGAACTCTAAATGGGCTTAGACATTTCGTCCGACAATTGTATACATGTACAAATAATTGCTCTTCTCACTCTTCTCCAACAAAGTACATAAAAAATCTTGTATTCACCCCCCAAAATATATCAACCCGCGTTATTTATCTAGTACCCGGACGGAGCCATAAATTTTGAGTATGGGGTCCGATCAATACATCTTATTTCATTAATTTAAATTGAACAAGTTGATTTTAATTATGATTTTTATGAAATCTTGATTATTTGGCTCAGAAGAGGCAAAAACATTGTCAAAATTACTTATGAAAATTCAGTTTTGAGATTTTAAATCTAACACTGATTCTACTTTAAAATTTTAAAAAAATTTTATACCTTATAAATACTAATAAATCTTACAAAACTCAATAATATAAATACCTACGTCACAAGCCCTATATAAATACATATAAACCTTTTATAAAGGCCTTTGAATCATAACATTAAGTTAAATCTACCATAAAAGTTTTTAAAATTTTCAAAATAAACATACTAAAAAAAAAAATTTAGAAACTGAGTACTACTCCTATGATGATTGTTGGCACTTTGAGGAGTGCTCCGTCACGGACATCACGGATATCGTCAGAGATATCCTTCAGATTCGGGTTCTTCATGGCCTTGACAAACGTATTTGGGAAAGTACTACCTCAGGGAAGCTAACCTCTTCAGTAGCCTATGACATGCTCAGATCTCCTCTCCCTCGCCTTGGCTGGTCGTCGTGGATTTAGAGTTCCTTCATTCCGATGTGTCGTTCTACAGTTATTTGGAGGGCGATATGGGGCAAGCTCCCTACTTCTGATTGGTTGGTCTCATTTGGGATTCACGGTCCTTCGATGTGTATGCTCTGTCGTAGAGACTCTGGGTTTTTAGACCACTTGTTTGCTCACTGTCCATTCACTCTGAAGATTTTTCAGCATCTGACTCAGCCTTTTGGAGTTACGATCCACACGGGGATCAACTTTCTTGATATCTTCCTCCAGGCTACCAGAGTTCGTTTGGGTCCACAGTCCTTGAAGTTATGGAGAGCGGCATTTGTTACTACAGTTTGGACTATTTGGGCTCTGCGGAACAGGGTGGTCTTTGATGGGGTCTCTCCTTCAGTCAGACGATGCATGGCGAAAATCATTGCTGGTATTAGGGAAGCCAATAGCATCTCTCGGGGTTACTCTGACGGTTCAGTCCGGGATCTCTTGATTGCTAGGTCTCTTGGTGTCTTGGGCAGGCACAAGCCGATTCGTCAGGGTTCGTCTGTTAGATGGATCCCCCCGGATCCGGATTGGTACAAGATCAACACAGACGGCAGTGCAACATCCTCTCCAGGTAGTTTGCATGCAGGGGCGGTGTTTAGGAACTTCAGGGGGTTCTTTGTTGCGCCTATTGCCCAAGAGGTTGGTTGGGGTATTCCTTTTTAGGCGGAGTTAGCAGTGACACTCATTGTTATTCAGTATGCACATTCCCAAGGGTGGCGGTTCTTATGGATCGAGTCGGACTCCAGTCTGACAGTTAGCACTTTGATGAGCTCTACTCCTTCTGTTCCTTGGCGTCTGCAGGGTCTCTGGAGTCAGGTCCATCCTCTTACCACAGACATGCACATTCGATATTCTCACACTTTTAGAGAGGCCAACCAGGCGGTTGACGCAGTGGCCAAGACGAAGATCAACTGCATTTGGAGGGGTTACCCTCCAGATTTCTTACTTACTTTCTTGCATAAAGATTTGTATACTGTCTTTTACAGACATTGATTGTTAGAGGAGTTTACTTTTTTCCTTCGCCTGGGTTTTGTCCCTAAGGAGGGTTTTCCCAGGCAAGGTTTTAACGGCATTCCGGCCTCTGACTCGACTTGTGAGCTTATGGTTTTAGGTTTTCTTTTATATTCCATACCTTTTTATTGGCAAATTGGAAAATGAATAAAAAAAAGGTTGCCTCCTTAAAAAATAAATCTGAGAAGTCGTACAACAACATTATAAATAAGAAAATCCCGCCGCGTGAATAAGAAAAGAAAATTACTACAGTAGTTCTGAATGCGAGAGCCTCGAGTGGGAATGAGAACGACTGCACTCGTAATTCTGCGTTCTGGGACAAGAATTCTTTTGAATCAATCTGCTGTCAGAGGCAAAATTAAATTCCTGCACAATTCTGCTCTTGGAAATTTGGTGGATGCTCGCAGCGTTAAAACGGGATTTGACTTGGACACCAGTCGCTACAATTTCCAGTTGAAGGATTTCCTTAGACGGGGCGACCTTTCCTCCGCCCGCCAACTGTTCGATCAAATGCCTCTCAAAAATACCTGCTCAGTAAACATTATGATTTCCTGCTATGTCAAACATGCCAATCTTTCTTATGCCCGGGAGCTGTTCGATGAAATGCATGACCCAACAGTGGTGTCTTGGACCATTATTATAGGGGGCTATGCGCAGAGTAATCAACCTATGGAAGCTTTTAATCTTTATGTTGAAATGTTGAGGACAGGGGTGAGCCCCGATCACGTTACCATTGCAACTCTTTTATCAAGCTTTGGTGAAGGAATTTCAAGAAAAGATGTTTATCAAGTCCATGCTCATGTAACTAAGTGGGGTTTAGACTCCGACCTTGCTGTTTGCAACAGTTTACTCGATTCGTATTGCAAATCTTCAAGTCATGATTTAGGTTTTCAGCTATTTAAGGATATGAGGATTACGGATACCATTACTTTTAACACGTTGATAACAGGGTTTTCGAGACAAGGGTCCGACGAACAGGCGATAAAGATCTTCTCTGAAATGCAACGTTGTGGATTTAGGCCTTCGGATTTCACTTTTGCAGCACTTCTACGAGCCTGTGTTGGGTTTGATGGCACTAGCTTAGGACGTCAAGTCCATGGCCAGATAGTTAAGGCTAACTTTGTTAAGGATGTGTTTGTTGGCAATGCACTTCTTGATCTTTACTCCAAGCATGACCGTGTGGAAGACATGAGGAAATTCTTCGATGAAATGCCGGAGTTGGATGGTGTTTCGTATAATATTGTCATAACAAGTTATGCTTGGTATGGACAAGTTCAAGAATCTCTTCAACTCTTGAGAGAGTTACAGTTGAGCAATTTCAGCAGAAGAAACTTTCCTTTTGCAACCTTGCTGAGTATAGCGGCGAATACACAAGATTCGGAAATGGGAAGGCAGATCCACACTCAGGCAATTCTGACAACAGCTGAGTTAGATATTCAAGTCGGGAATGCCCTTGTGGACATGTATGCTAAGTGTGGCAGATTTAATGAAGCAAATGTTGTATTTGGGAATTTGGCCAGCAAAAGCTTCGTTCCTTGGACGGCCATGATTTCTGCCTATGTTCAACAGGGCCTCAATGACAAAGCGTTTAATCTGTTCAATGAAATGCGTAGGGATAATATTTGTGGGGATCAAGCGACTTTTGCTAGTATTGTGAGAGCTGCAGCAAACCTAGCTTTGCTTTCACTTGGGAAGCAATTACACTCGTGCATAATCACAACTGGCTTCTTATCAAATGTTTTTTGTGGCAGTGCGCTGCTGGACATGTATGCTAAGTGTGGATCATTGAAGGACTCAGTTGCAATTTTCAAAGACATGCCTGAGAGGAACACAATCTCGTGGAATGCCATGATATCAGCATATGCTCAGAATGGAGACGGTAAAGCCACTCTGAGGTCCTTCGAGGAGATGGTAGAATCGGGCCTTCATCCTGACCATGTTAGCTTTCTCAGTGTTTTGACTTCCTGCAGCCACTCCGGGTGTGTCGATGAAGCATTAGAGTATTTCGATTCCATGTCTCGTTTATATAAACTTACACCGAGGAAAGAGCATTATGCATCTTTGGTTGACGTGCTCTGTAGAAGGGGACGATTCAAGGAAGCAGAGGCGTTGATCACTCAGATGCCATTCGAGCCAGATGAGATCATGTGGACAATAATCTTGAATTCATGCAGGATTCATAAGAATCAAGATTTTGCAAAGAAAGCTGCTGATGAACTTTTTAAGCTTGAATCACTTAGAGATGGTGCTGCATATGTTACAATGTCTAATATATACGCAGAGGCAGGGGACTGGGAACATATGGCTAAGGTAAAAAGGGCCATGAGAGAACGTGGAGTGCGGAAAGTGCCTGCTTATAGCTGGGTTGAAATTGGACGAAAAGTTCACGTGTTCACTGCCAATGATCGGACTCATCCACTTAACGAGGAAATACGAAGAAAGATCGACAATTTGGGTGAACGGATGGAAGACGAAGGATATAAGCCAGACATTAGTTGTGTTCTTCAAAATGTGAGTGATGGATTGAAAGCTGAATCACTTAAATATCACAGTGAAAGGTTGGCAATTGCATTTGCGCTGATAAGTACTGCAGAGGGGTCACCTATATTGGTAATCAAGAACTTGAGAGCTTGCATAGATTGCCATGCTGCTATAAAAGTCATTTCCAAAATTGTTGAGAGAGAAATTACTGTGAGGGATTCTAGTAGGTTCCATGTTTTTAAAAATGGAGCTTGTTCATGTGGGGATTACTGGTGATTTTTCAAATTATAGTGAAAATGGAAGCTCGAGTTTTGTAATAAACAAGATTAGTGTTTTGACTTCATATCAACAATATATGGTTTTACATTATAAATTCCCAGATAATCGGCCAAACATATAAAAACTAGCTCCAATAGCATCAAATGTTCTAAATAGTGATTTTTAACGATACCATGTATAAACACTAATTAAGGACAAAAGAATGAAGTTTAAGGATCTTTTGAAGAAGAAGAAACTCCTCTTAATAAGTAACACTATGCCTGAATCAATAAACTCACTTTTCAATAGATAAAATTATCTGCCTCGACTCGTCCTGCTGTTCTTACATCTTTGCCCCTCTAGAAATCAGTATGTCTCCATAAGGCTCCCTTTGTTCAACTTTTATGCAGTCTCGTGTAGCAAGAACTTATGTATAGAATTTTAATCATGTAAAGGTGGAAGTAACAAATGTAAAAAATAAGATAATCAAGTGAAAGTGAATAATACCACAAGCCTGGTAGAATAAACCTGCTGCTCTCTTTTTGTTCATCCCCAGTGACAACTGATTTAGAGATTCAACTTGAGCAGCTCCTGGTGTGTCAAAATGAGTCTTCAAGTGCCTGTATTAAATGGATCAACCGTGAAAATGATTTAATAAGATCTAATTTGAAATCTTTGTACAACAATTCAGTTGTGAACAAGTACTAGAAAGTTTGGGGAAGATTACTTTCTGATGGAATCGGTTATCTGGTCGAGTGGCTGATTAATAATCGGACGCTTTTGGGTTTGTGTAGGTCCAGTTTCAACAAAAAGCTCTGCAACATAGAAGAAAAAAATCAATTAAGTACACAATTATATTAAGAGAACAAATGCTGGAAATAATAGAGTTGCAAGGCTCAGTTACCATCATGATCTGATGTGAAGTCATATCCAGATAGTTTAGGACACTTGTCTGGCAAAGGATTTTCCCATGAGGGCTCTTCTGCTACTGGTTCAAGGCCATTTCCACTGTTCTTAGAAGCTGAAAAGGATCGTTTTTTTGCAGACCTGAACCATGGTTGTTTGTTTGGGATTAAAATAATTAATTACTGTTTACTTTTTCTTTCTTAACGGGGAATTACTGTTTAGGCAAACCTCACCTTCCTGAATTGACATCTGAATTGTGCGAGCTTGAGCTGGGGATTGACATCATTTCATCACCTATAACATCATAAATATATGAATGCATATATTCATTGGGAAGTATTAGAAATCTACGAATCATGAAAGGTATACTAGTGTACCGGAATTTCTTGGGGTGACCATTGGATTAGTGTTGGATGAACTCACTCCATTAGCCTCATGTATTCCAAATCCATTGCATTTAAGGTTGTTCCTGAAATCTACTATCCCAGGGGAAACCCCAATGTCATGACCATTTTCTCTTTCTTCTCTATGCTTCTCAACAAAAATTCCCATTGGTAATGACCCGACTTTACTTTGAAACTCTTCAAATGGCTTCACAATAAAAAAATCTTAATTAGACCAAAAGAAAGATATCCTTTAAAAAAAAAAAAAAGAAAAAAAAAGAGGAAGTATGACTTACATCTCCAGTTGGTTCCATAAAATGATTTCTTTCAGGTGGAGATGATGATGATGGTTCTGGTGGCTGAGGATGAGAGGCTCGAACTGTACATCCATAGAAACCATAACCTTCAAAATTTATTCAATAGGAAGTTGAGCATAGTGTGAAGAAAATCTAACCTGAAGGTGAATCATGTGGAGGTTGGATACTTCTCATCCATTGTTTCCAAAGCGGTGTTGGATAATGAACCTTATGTCCGCTCGTTATTAACTTCTCCACCAGTACAACAGAAGGCATGTCTATGAGAGTGTCCTTCTTCATCATGGAGAAGGAATCCATGGGCCGCTGCAGATTGACTTCATGCCATTAATCTTAATGTACCATTTCCAAAAGACCAGAAAATGAAACAATCTTTTGCTTCGATGCTTGAGCAGATTGAAACTATCTAAGTACATGTAAAAAGATGATTTTTTTTTGCATAAGTATCACCTTTTTTTTCCTTCCTCCTCCAGACACAATGTCACTGGAATCATTAAGCCAATATGTATATGTGTGACTAGGAATGATAGTTTGGTCATAGTCCATTGCAAAAGCTGCAGGTCTCTTTGCCCTCCTTCGAGCATGCCTTTGCCTCATTTGATCCTGCTAAAGAAGAAATATATGTGAGAAACTCTAGAATCAATGCACCCCTAATAATTCCATGAATATTAGATTACCAGATTAGTGTTCTTGCTGTCAACAACTTGCTGCCTGACTATCTCCTCAAGATGTTGTTCCTGTATTTCATCAGCTGCAATAATTGCAGACATTAGAATAAAGATGAAATTATAAGCCTCACATTCACGCTATCAGATGTCGCCAAATACACATCACAAGGTCTTTGTGACCAAGATAAAAGGCTCAAGTAATTCACCAAGGATGGGGTGATGCAAAAGTAACAAGCAACAAGCAGAACATTTTGCTTTCTACGCTGATACATTACTCGAATAAGCAACAAGAGAAGGATGTCACAAGTTCTATGTATCTTCCGTGACATATTTGATAACCTAAATATGTATACCACATGCAAATCAACTTTAGTTCGACAAGAAACTTCAGTAACAATGGAAATTAACATGCTGGTATCACTCCAATTATTCACAATAACTGATTACCAAAAACACTTACGCATATGGTGCTCCTCTGGAGGAGGTGGTGACGATATGAGACGAGGTGGTGATGGTACAAGAGTACTAGGGAACTCATTATGCTCTGGAAGAGTGGGATTGAATTGTGTCTCCTCATCCTCTTCAATATCAAACCTGTAACATTGCTCAGAATCAAGACACATAGTTGTAAGGTGATTAAAAGAAAACTGTCTTGTTACTTGTTAGTCATGATACTCCAAATATCCAGAGTGAAGGTTTTGCTGGGTGTGCTAGTGCAACTTATAGACCCGTAAATTTTTACAGAAACATGCAAGTCACAGTTTCAATTTATACCTTTCGTAGCGATTGAAGTTGTAGGCATCTCCCTGATATGAATCATAATTATCATTCAAGGTAATATTAGCAGCATCAGCTGCAATAGAAAATAGATAGGAATTTTACTAACTAGAAAACAAGAGAGTATTAGTTGATTTTACAAACTAAAACAAGAAAGTATTAGTTGATTTTACAAACTAGAAAATAAGAGAGTACACACAAATCCAATATTCAAAGGTATCCTAGATACCTTGATGTTGGTCCTCATTTATACTCTGGTTTTGATTTAAAAAGAGGTCCTCCACAGTATCCAGTCTCTGAAAGAAATCGAATTTCACATTAGCATGTGGGACACCATGATTTCTACAAAAGATATAAACCACATACTTGCAGTTTTTTTGTCATTATACTAATAGGAAGCATCCATGTATATTTATACAAAAAAACAATTAATGAGACTAAACACATTAGCTAAAAAAGGAATACAGGCACTATATAGAAAGTAACAAGGTCTCTTATTAGTTCATTCACTTTGGTATTGAATGACACATAAACAACTCAGCAACCCTCCAACTCATTACAACATGTTTATGGTGGGACATTCGCATTGACTAGATTATATAAGAACCAAAAATTTAATACCATTACCATGGCAAAATAGGAGGTCTGTTGAAAATCCATAATGGTTTCATTAGAATAATGAATTGACTCTTCAATCTCCCCCAGGTCTTCATCCCGATTTGCTGGCAATGTAACTGATTCATATCTATACAATCCAAACATTGAAAAGGCATAAGGAATAAGAGTTCAAATTAATGTCCATCCGAGCTAGTACTTTATCAACCACAACCTTTCCCAGTGTATACAATGTGGTTTGAATGCGATAGCTGATCTAAGGGAAGAAAAATGCAGTTTCTCTGACATCTATCGTTGCTTTATTGGATAAATATGTTGCAAGTAAAATCTCCAATAACTAGGATAATATATTAATCATGGTACTTTTTGGAATGATCCAATATCAAATTTCAAAGAAAAAAATATGGCTACATCAATTTCACAAAGATTTAAATAACGCATTTAAACAATTTTATTAAACAGAACGGTGACACTCACTTGGCCTTAAATTTGCCTTTGGGAAGTCTAGTTGGATCTGATGGAGCAGCTTTAACTTTCCAAGCTTCATTTATTTCAACCTATGCAAAATTAAGAGTAGAAATTCACAATTACATAATTGCAAATCCTAATTTCTAGCTATAAGGTCATGATGAAGAAAACCCAATCAGTGGCCTTACCAGTAGGCGGGTGACATCATCTTGATAAATGACATCATATATTCCAAGAAGAAACAAAAATTAGTAGGTATAAGGAATTTAACTTCATAAAACCACATTTGAATTTCAACAAAAAAAAGGGGAGGGGGGGGGGGGGGTGAAATTCTATAAGAAACTAATGAAGCCTACCGAGGAGGAGTTTTACTTTTCTCTCATAAACAATCACTACTCCACCTGGAAATTTAATTTTGAAACGAACGTTAAGATTCTGTGAGCAGAACAATTCAAACCGTAAAAATTGAAGTTGAAACGTTACCCATGAGAATTCCAGAAAGTCTAAGAGCCATTGGAACTGAAGGATTTAAAATTTCTTCACTGTAACAAAATCAGCTGACATTAACGAATTATGGCCTAGTAAAATAAAACAATTATTCTGAAAAATCACGGAGGAAAATCTCACCAGATTTTGATAATGTTAAGCTTATCTAACTTTCGTCTGTGAATCTTCGCATGCATTGTTGCCGCCATCCTTCAAACTCATGGTAAACAAAGAATTACAATTACAATTCGTGATCGACACACAGAGCAAGCATGAAACCAAAACAGAGTAGATGCTACGATAAAAGAAGAAAATCACATAAACAAAAAATCAGGATGAGCTCATTCGAGATCACTAACTCACATCACAGAAACAGTTCAAAAATTAAGAAACACATACGCTCCAAATCTGAAACAGACTAGTACATATTATCATATTTCGCGCCGCGGCCATAAAAAAATTCTTAGAAGTTAAATCAACCAATCACTATAGCAGAAACTCATGACAATACAAATTGTATAGAGAGAGAGAGATTGTGCTTATGCGTGTGTGTAGTTATGTGCATATATGCCACAGAGGTATTGCGGGTGACAAACTGACAGAGTAGATGCTATGATAAAAGAAGAAAATCACAGAAACAAGAAATCACGATGAACTCAATTCGAGATCACTAATTCACATCACAGAAACAGTTCAAAAATTAAGAAACACCTGCGCTCCAAATCCGAAACAGACTACATATTATCATATTTCACGCCACATGATATCAGCGGCCACAAAAAAATTCTTAGAAGTTAAATCAACCAATCCCTATAGCAGAAACTCATGACAATACAAATTGTATAGAGAGAGAGAGAGATTGTGCTTATGCGTGTGTGTAGTTAAGTGCATATAAGCCACAGAGGTATTGCGGGTAACAAACTAACAGAGTAGATGCTACGATAAAAGAAGAAAATCACAAAAACAAAAAATCACGATGAACACAATTGGAGATCACTAACTCACATCACAGAAACAGTACAAAAATTAAGAAACACCTACGCTCCAAATCCAAATCCGAAACAGACTACTACATATTATCATATTTCGCGCCACGACCATAAAAAATTTCTTAGAAGTTAAATCAACCAATCCCTATAGCAGAAACTCACGACATTACAAAGCAATAAAGTAAAAGAAATTCCCACCATATTTGGCCGAGAGGAGCTTTCCGAGCTAGCAGCTGGTGAGAGTAGAACATTTTGTCCCAACTGTTGTTGTTGAAATCTTAGTGACGAGGAGTAAATGCAGATATGAAGCTTGTATGAATGTAGAGAGAGAGAGAGATTGTGCTTATGCGTGTGTGTAGTTTATGTGCATATATGCCAGATATATTGCGGGTAACAAACTGACAGAGCGCGAAGCAGAGAAAATTTTCTGAAAGGCAATGCGAAAAGAATGTTATGTGGGCTAAAGTTACAGAGGTGCACAAAATCTAGGTGCTATTAAATTAATAGTAGTACTTGTAAATTGCAATTCATTATATTTCACAACCATGTGAATTGATTTGTTATATTTATTTAGTCTATAGGAAATTATTTTATTATTTTCATCTATGTTAATTTTTTGTTTTCTCTTCTTTATGTTTATATTTAGATAATATTTTTTATGAAGGAAAAATAAGAGATAATTTAATTATACGTTTTATTCATACTCGACTCGAAAAAAGTTTGAAATTGAATCGATTCGTTTTAAGCTACTCGAGTATCAAGTTCGAGTTCATAAATACTCGATTTAAAAGTCTCGCGAGCCTAATCGAACTCGGACATTATTTACTATATTGTCTAAAACTCAAGATTGTATATCCTTACTGAAATAATAAAGATTATACATGGGATCTCTATTGAAATAATAATACAGTATCTTACATGCATATTTCCATGTTTCTTCTATTTTCTCTGTTTCTCTATATTCTATAACAATTTTTAGATTTGATTTCGTATTACTAATTTACTACTCCCTCCGTCCATGAAAAGTAGTCTCATTTGCCTTCTATTCTTTGTCCACCAAATATAGTCTCATACACTTTATGGAAACTATCACCCTTCAACCATCACTTAATTACTCAATTTGTCATCAACTTTATTACCAAACAATTATTTTATTCACCATGGACCCCACAATACCCTATAATACCCCTACTTTATCTACTTTATCAACATTTTTCTTAAAACTTGTGCCACATTCAAATGAGAGTACTTTTGGTGGATGGAGGGAGTATAATTTTTTTTTATTGTTTTAGAAAGTTGATTTTGATTGATTAAAAACGAGATTTTTTTCCCAACATCTATCTAGTATTGTATATCAAATTGAAATAGAATGTGTGGCTTGTAAATTTTTTTCTCTAAAATTAAGTTACATCAATATAAAAAAGGGTGGGACTATTAACACCCCATAAAATGTTATACAAACCCCAAATATTATACACACCCCATTAAAATTTAAAAATCAAAATTTATTACTAAACATACCCCAATTCTTTCCTATTTACCCTTCATCCTTCAAAACAAATACAAATTGAATAAAATATTTAAAAATATTATAAAATTCAAATAAATCTTCCAAAGTATATATAAATTTAAAAAATTAATTAATTTTTTTCTATAATAAAAAAAACTAAATAAAACTTGAAAATATTTTTAAAAAATCAACTAAATATTAAAAAATATTTAAATGGAAAAATCAATTAAATCTAAATAAAATCTGAAAAATATTAAATAAATCAAATAAAATTTATAAAATAAATAAATTTAAATTATCAGTTAACGTTTCAATTAAAAAAAAAACTAAATAAAATAAAAAGTGAAAGAAAAATTAACTCGATCATAAATAAAAATCTAATTAAAAAATTAAATAAAAATAATTTTTTTATTTTTTATTGATTTTTTTAATTTAATTATTTTTTAACAATTTATTAAATATTTTTTGATGATTTTTTTATATTTTTTAATTATCTGTTTTATTTTCTCAGAATTTTTTCAAAAAAATTAACTGATTTACGTAAATTACTTTTTTTAAAGATTTAGTTGATTTTTTAAAAATATTTTTATATTTTAATTACATTTATTTTCAATTTATTTTATTACTTTACTCCTTTTTTATGTAAGGGTTACTTAGTCATTTTATATTTATCTATTTCTTTCAAATATTCTATCTCTGTTTAATAAATAAAATTCATATTGTAAAAAAAAAATATCATTCAATTTCACTTCTCACAATTTTTTTGATAGCATCAAAAAAAAAAAATATATATATATATATACACTAACATTTTCGAGGGGGCATTTGGTTTCACATTATTCATCATATTCAATGATGAATAATGAAAATTATTGAATTGTAAATTATAATGATTGATATCTATATTGTTAGTGTGTTACTTTTTTTTTTTTAAATTTGTGAGAACAAAAATATTGTTGATTTATAAATAAGTGAATGATCAAGAAAAAATGATTATAATGAGGAGAAATTATTAATAAAATATCATATTCATCCTCAACAACCCCAATCGTTCCTCAATATATTTAAAAAAAAACCCAACGATTTAGTCTAGTGGTGTAGATTTGGAATTTAGGAGTGTGCTTCTCTCTAGGTCTCAGGTTCGAAATCCCTAAGGTGCAAACAATTTATATGAGGTTATATCCATACAGAGCGCAAAACTCTAACTTTAAACGGGACCCCCATAAGTGGACGGTGGGATTGGTTCCTCGGGATTAGTCAGTCCTTGAACCGGTGCAAACAATTTCTATGGGGCCATGTCCATATAGAGCGCAAAATTCTGACTTTAAACGGGACCCCCATAACTGGACGGTGGGATTGGTTCCCCGGGATTAGTTAGTCCTTAAACCAGTGCAAATAATTTCTATGGGGCCATATCCATATAGAGCGCAAAATTCTGACTTTAAACGGAACCCCGTAAGTGAGCGATGGGATTGATCACCCGAAATTAGTCAATAATTGGACTGGATATTCGAGACTTCAATATATGTATAATCACCTCAAAACCTTTATTCCAAAATCTATGTTGTCAGTGAGCAAAAATAACCAAACACACCGATATTAGTTTGTTAATATAAATGGAAATTAACATTTTAGTACTACGAGGTGTCATTTTATTAAATTAGTTTATTTTCTTATAAAATAACATGTCATTACAATAATGAGTATTAATTGAAAAGGTAATTGTGACTATTTTTTATTACATTTTTATTTATTAATAAAAAAACAATACTTTATATTATGTAATATATTATTTATTAATTTAATGTATTTAAAAATAATGGTTTAAAATTATACTCCCTCCCTTCTATAATAAGTGTTGTTTTAGCCTTTTTCTCTTGTACACAAATAAGTGTTGTTTTAGAATTTTTACACTGTTTGTTCCCATTATGCCCTCCAATTTGAAAATTATTTGAAACATAAACTTAGAAATAATTGAAAAAGATTGGTTAAAAAATTTGAAAAGATTTGAACGGAATTAATGTAATTAAAATCTTTCTTTATTATTTAAGGGTATACTTGTCAATATATACTCTTTCTTAATTTCAACAAATTTCATGAAAACAACATTTATTGTAGAACAGAGGGAGTACTTATTAAAAATATGTTTTATAAATGGGTTGGTCTGCTATGGACTCGAGTGCATGTTGTGCACTCTAGTCCATGTTGCACTTTTCAGTTGTACTAACTTGCACTTTTTCATGACTTACACTTTTTAGTAAAATGGTGTTGCACTTTTCAATTAGTAAATTGTATAATAATATTTTTATTTATAGTGACTTACACTTTTTAGTAATATTCTGTTGCACTTTTCAATTTAATAACTTACATTCATTAAAAATTGTGATACTGACTTGCACTTTTTAATAATATTGTGTTGCACTTTTCAGTAAAAAAATTTGTTGCACTTTTCAGTTATAGACTCTTACACTTTCAGTTATATTGACTTACACTTTTCATTAATATTGTGATGCTCTTTTCAGTAATACCGACTTGCACATTTCAGAAATATCGTATTTCATTTTTAGTTATACTAACTTATACTTTTAGGACTTGTTTGGTTTGCTAGATAGGATTGATATATTAGGATAGGATTTAGTGGGACAATTTGAAAAATTGATTTAAAATTCATGTTTGGATTGATGGATTAAATTTTAAAGTTTATATGATAATTTATAATCTAGTTGTTTGGATTGTGGGATAAAATTGAAAAATATTATTGTACAGTTTAATAATTGAAAAGTGCAACACCATTTATCAAAAAGTGTAAATCATGAAAAAGTGCAATATGGACTAAAGTGCACAACATGCACTCAAGTGTATACTAGACTAAACCTTTATAAATTCATACACATATTATTTTAATATATTTATTATGTAATATAAATATATTATTATGCAGGATGAAAAAAATCATTTGTATATATGTCGGTCCATCCTGCTTAATACTCTAGTACTTACCTAGTTGGATCTATTAATAAGATGATTTTCTATTTTTTGTGTGAATTGTGATATTATTTTTTAAAGTTGGATTTATTAATAAAGGGGAACTTACAACCAAGGTCATATTTTGAGGAACTAAAGCAATCTAGACAAATCTTTGTAAAAAAGGTAACTAGGTACACAAAAGTAGTGAAACTTCCAATTATACTCTTCTCCTCACGTGCGTCTGAATTTTACTCCTCTGTGCACATGTCGAATCACACGAAAGCCGAATACTGTAGACTGTCTTGTCCAACACTGCGTTCATCTACTTCGCTTCACACGCCATTACTCCTCTACTGAAGTTCGCTGGACAGAGCCATAACTCCATCTACCGAAGTTCAATTGACAGAAGAAGAGCTCCCAATTTTCTTAGAATAGAGGAGAGCTTTGGAATTGTGTTTTTGAACAAACAATTAAATCTTTCATCGCCCAGAAGATGGTGTCAAAAAAAATTGCTAAGAAGGCTAGCGTGTCTAAGGATACTGAAAAAAAGGCGTCGAAGAAGAAATCAGGTAGGCCGATTATCACTTGCATAGACAACGATAAAAGATTTATGTTCGCTAGGGCTATACTGTAATAATTTCCGTTAATATTTTTTCCTTTTTGTAGGTAAAAGGAAGCTCGTTGATTCGGAGTCTACCTCAACGGACACAAACCCAGGTTCAACCCTCAAACTATGTATTTATTTCATTTGATAAGATTTTGAAGATTTTGTACTCATTTCGGTGATAATTGGTTATTAATATTTGAAACAGTAGAACTAACCCAGAGTCGAAAAAAGAAAAGGAAAGTCGACAATTCTAGTACTTCTGAAAGTTCGGAAGGTTAATGTATGTGACAATAAATAGATTAGCTCATTCGTATTCTAATTTGTGCATATGTTGAATCTACTGATTTATGAAATTTGAATTTAGAATCTGATGGTGAGTCGAGTGATTCTGAAAATGTAATGAGATACTCCAAGAAAAAATGAAAGTAGCGGGGATGAAATAGTCAAAAGGATAATTCCTAAAAGACCAAGAAACTGCTTTGGTTAATATCCAAATTTGTAACACATTATGCCATATGTTGTTATACAATTAATTCTAGTCACGAAATGTACGATTTGCAGGTATGATTGGTGCTGGGTTTGGGCAGACCGAAACTTGTTATCGCTATAATCTTAGGACGTTAAGTAAAGAGATTAATCGTCTTCAATTAGATGAAAGCATAGTTGACTGTATGAGGAGGACGCCGTTTTGGTTATTCTTTGATAGTATATATGGTAAACTGGATAAGGACTTACTCAAAAGAACATAAAAAAAAGGAAAGTGATATAATGAAGATTATAAAATGTTTTGACTATGAAACTGAAACGTTTTTTATAGGTGGGGAAATGTTAGAAATAGCAAGTAGAGATGCCCAATTGATTTTTGGTATTATAGGTGGTAGAGAGAAAATACCAATAAAGGATACGGTCGTCGAATTGCCAGAATGGATTAAGCGATGTTTTAAAGATGAACTGGACGCAAAAGGAAAGAATGTTGTTGGTAATAAGCTAGTTATGTACAAGAAGCTAATACTTTGCAAGACCGAAGCTGTTATGAAGGATGCGGAATCAGTACATAGAGCAACAGACGTAGCAAGGTTGTTAATTTGTTATATGATGGCTATAATGTTTTATACTAACAAGAACTGTTCTATTTCTCTCCACATTACTTGTTACCTAGAAAATTTCGACAAAATTTGTGAATATGTCTGGTCTGATCTGATTGTTGAGATGTTGAAGAAGCAATTGAAAACAAGTAAAAGTTTGAGGATTGGAGGTTGCGTTGTTATGCTTCCGGTACGCTTTATTTAGAAAAATATTAATAATAATAGCAAATAAAAAATATTCTTTAAATGTACAGAGCTTACTGGTAGATTTTATGACTTATACGTTATATAATTTCCCCCTTTTTTATATGCTACATTGCATAAAATTACTGGTTGTACGAGCATGTAGCATTGTTGAAGGCAGACCGAAGTGTTCAAATACCCAGGTATCGAAAGTGGGATTTGTCCAAATTAAGTAAGCTGATTCAAGAATCGAAGTGGGCAAAGAAAGTTGAGGTTCTGTTTTTAATTTTACGTGTTTTCGTAATAGATATTATTCAGTAGACTGTCCTTAAGATTCTCATTGTGTGTCCATGTATTATAATACAAATTAGAAAGAAAACATTGAAAGCTACGTCTAAGGAGAAGGAAACATTTAGACAAATCCTCAGATTCAGAGAGGTTGATGTAAGAACGCATACTGGCGTTGAAGATGATGGGTTTAAGGAGCCGTGCAACAACGGCGGAGAAGATTTAACTGATTTAAAGGCTGGTAGAGGTGATGATAATGCACCATCAGACAATTGTGGAATGACTGAAGATAGAACACAAGCCAAAGTAGTTTCAGACCAAATTGCGCGTGTTATGATGGAATTGCAGTCCAGTATAGATAGAGATGGTATATATAATGGAGAGGTTAGAGAGGATGCAAATATTGGGGAAAGGGTTGATAGTGCAGATTGTAATAACATTAAGGAGTGTAGTAACATACATACTGATAGTTATCATGAAGAGAAGCAGAATTTCGATCCAGATAGATTTTATGAAGAGTTGCATTCAAAAGAACAGGCTATTCAGTTAAAGTTGAAAGAGATGGAGTGTGACCTGATAATGAAAGATAAAAAGATGGTTGAGCTGGAGTTGGCTGTGAGTAAATTGAAACAAGAAGCCGAGGATGACTTGATGATGAAAGACAAAAAGATAATAGAGCTGGAGTTGGCGGTGGTTAAATTGAAACAAGAAGCCGAGAGTGACTTGATGATGAAAGATGAAAAGATAGTTGAGCTGGAGTTGGCGGTGAGTAAATTGAAACAAGAAGCCACCATGAATTCCCATATAAGGACACAACCACAGGAATCCCATGATGAAGATGAAAAGAAGAATGAAGATATCATTTCCAATGACATTGATCAAGTGGTGGGGGACAATAGTCAGGCTGAAACAAATGACAATGGATCAACAGGAAAAATAGCTGAAGTGAATTCCTGTAAGGAGTTGGTAAAATATATTGACACACAAGTTGAACATTTGAAAAGGGCAGCCAAGTATCCTAGTCCAAGCACAATCACCAGAGTTGTTAAGCTTAGAACCCAAAAAGAAGGGAGGAAGGCAAAGAAAAGCACTCATAATCCCACAACAAAAGTGGTTGTAATCGAGGATGATGATGTAGATGGCAAGACTGCAGATGAGAATGTGTCGGATGATCAAAATGGAAAGAAACTAAGAATAAATAAGAGTTCACGCGTATTCAAGAACATGAACGAACAGGTGAAGCAGTACCTTATTAATCTGCTTGATTTGAAGGGACAAAGGTAATCACTAAATGTAGAATTCATCAGTTATGAGACAGTTTAAAATACAGCAGTTGATGATATTCTATCCCTTTTTTTTTTTTGGCTTATAAAATACTTGCTTCATTTTGCAGGTGTGTTGTTTGGATTGGGGAAGAGTTATATTCAGCAGTTACGGTAGGTGAGTTGGTGCAAGTAATTAACAAGGTACAGAGATAATTTAGTTAATTCTGTATACAAGTTCTGTTTTAAAGAATATAAGATATTCAAATCCAAAATTATATGTTCAGAATGATTTTTTAAATGTTCATTTGACACAACATATGTTCGATGAAAAATAAAATAACAGATTATACACTCGTGGGCGGACATTCTCCAGAATTACATATTTGGAGACATTGAAATGGCAAAGAAAACAGTCGTCTTCACAACGACATGCTTGGTATTAATTTGCATATGATAATTCATAGATTATATATTTTTGTCTGTTTTTTTGTTTTTTGTTTGAAGCTTGTATAATAAATACACATTGCTAAATCCCTAATTCCTGCATATTATCAGTGGTTGTTTACAGGCCGAGGTCCGAATCCGCATAAGAAGAGTAACCTAAAAAAATTGATTGATGACCAATTGGCGTTGTCCCTAAAAGCTGACTATTTGATTTTCCCAATTAATGGAAATGCTGGGAAAGGAAAAAATTCAGTACCCTACCACTGGACAATGTTAAGACTGGACATGAATACCGGAGTATGGCGTTTCCTCAATTCAATTTGTAGTAAGACAAGAAACAACAAAGATGTGCATCTGCAGGACGCTATCACTGTGGTAAGTACATCTGAACATGTTATTTCAAAAATTTTATGAGATGTCAAATGATACAATAACTTACAGTTAGTTGTTCGGATGTTTAGGCAGAATATGTAGGAGAAAAGTTGGTTGAAATACTGAAAACGGCAAACCCCGGTCACCCAATAGTGAAAAGGGGAACTAAAATGCCCGTGTCGGAGAACAGTTTGTAGCAGGTACCAGGAAGTTTGGATTGTGGCGTAGTCGTCTGCTATCATATGGAGAGCACAATGTTGGGTAAGTCGTTAGACAAGGGTACTTTCGATTCGAAAACTACAGATCTGTATCGGAAAAAAATGATCGAATGTTTTGTACAAGCATCTACGGAACAAAGAAAGAATACGTGAGAATGTGTGACAGGTTTTGACAATTAATAGCATATCCGGGGATACAATTAGTTGGTTTATGTGAGAATTTTATTTATTGCATAATGTAGTCACAACTATCGATTTACATATGTATGTGTTACAGAACAATTTTTCATGAGAAACGTAGTGTTGCTGGGATAACATAATCATACACTCTCATTAGTGTAAGGGTTGTCTCATAGAATTTCGAGACTTGTAGTACATGTTAAGATTATTCATGACATATTCAGTATGGAAATATGTATGTTTAAAAAAAAAAAACAGAACATGTATGTCACCCAAACTCGTACAACACTCCAGTGTATGTTCATATTACTTTCAGGATTATATAATCATATTCAATTATAAACTCAAATGTTCATATTTACATGATAAGTGTTCAATTATTCACAATAACCAAAGTTACCACATTAACCTAGAGTAATATACTTTCAAACAAAAGAAAAATAAAAATAAAAAATCAAGAAATGCATAATATTAAAATATGTATGTTAAATAATACTACCCGTTTTCTTTTGCAAGTAGAACAGGAATTCTATTATCTCCAACCTCACAATACAAAATGGAATGTTCTACGAAGTACGTAAAAGTGTTCAACAAATATTATCTTTCATGTTCAAATAATTAATGAATTACATAATATGAATAGATGTATATTCTCTAAGACTACCCATTTTCAAATAACAATAAAACATGAATGTTACATTACTCAATCGTCCACGAGAATATACCTAATAAGTATACTATACACCCTAAGATATCCAATATATTCATTTTCTACAATACACGATGTTACATCAACGTCATTAATGTTACACCAACGTTCATGCAACTTAATTTAGAACCATAATGTAACAAACCCCAAAACAATTTATCACAAACGACCTAAACCCAAGACCCTAGACCCTAAACCCTAAACCCAAGACCCTAAACCTTAAACCCTAAGCCTTGAACACTAAGCCATAAACCCTGAAGCCTGAACCATGAACCATAAACCCTAAACCTTAAATCCTAAACCCTAAACCCTATACCCTAAACCCTGAAGCCTGAACCCTAAACCCTAGACCCTAAACCCTAAGCCATAAACCATAAACCCTAAACCCTGAACCCTAAACCCTATACCCTAGATCCGAAACCATAAAATATAAACCCTAAACCCTAAAAATTAAAACCAGTCGTGAGTAGAAGGTTTCGTGTGTATGGTGTAGGGTTTGGTGTTCAAGGTTTACAGTTTACGTTTTAGAGTATAGGACATCCCATGTGTAACATATACCCGGTTGTTTGGTACATTTAACGTACAATCTGAATAGGTCACTAGCCTTACAATTAAATAAACAAACAGATTATAATTATACAAATGAAAAATCGAGTGTTCAATTTAAAAAGATGTATGGTCGACAACAATGTACAATATGTTCGATAACTTCATCCGCCTGAAAACATGATTTTCATCCCAAACCATTCAACAAAACATTGTATTTGTTTTCGTTATATTCAAGTATAAGAAACAACATTAATAAGAATCAACATAAGCTAGAAAATTATCTGTGAATGTCCAAATACAATAATTGAGTAATTTTTGTGTGGAGAAAATATTTAATCGCATAACCCCTAAACTCCAACAATTAAAGTAAAAAATCTATATATAAAAAAAAAAAATAAGAAAAAAAAAAGAAAAAAAAAAGTTAGATAAAAAATAAAATTCACAAAAAAGTAACCAGACCAGATTAGGTTTGATGTATACACAATTGAGTTTAAAAAAAAAAAAGAATATAAAAAAAATAAAAAAAACTTGAAATATTTTCCAAATTGTTCGACTCTACTAATGGACGCGGCTTTTCATCTTCTAGGGAAAAAATGTAAATAAAAAAAAAAATTACAACGGCAGCAGGGATGAAGCGTTTCCACACGTAATCTCAACAGTCACGACCGTGGAGTAGATATGTATAATAGGTTTCATATTCGTTAAGAAAAAAATCAGAATACATTTGGTTTTGGTTAAATTACACTTGTCCATTACCGTAATATCACAGAAAAAGGTAGTAAAAGTCTATTAAGAAAGCAGCAAGGGCGGATCGAGTGATTCAGTAGAACCGAATGGAGGAGATCCAAATACCGGATGAAATCATGGAGGACGTACTAACGACGTTACCAAGTAAAAACGTTGGACAACTTAGACTCGTACAACAACAATGGAACGAATATATGTCAACAAAAGTGTTTGCGTTCAAACATCTGACTGAAATGAAGAAGCAGATTCGAAATAAGAAATTTCTAGATTTCGATGAAACGCCACCACATCTAGTATACGAATACATCCCACCATCAACGACTGCCAACAAGAGGGATATAGATGAGGTTGTTGAAAGAGGATGCCCAGCGTTGGCAACATGTGATGGAATGATATGTACATCAACCATGGACGACAAGTTGTTGCTCGTTAATCCAACTATTGGAAAAAATTTCGAAGTTCCGCCTGAAAAAGTTGTTTTTCCGGAGGGAACAGTTTGGGCATACTCGTTTTTTGGTCTGGGCTTCAATTGTGCGTTAGACGAGTACAACCTGATGAGGATTTCAGTATTCGACTATTCCGAAGACTTCAAAACTGAAGTGAAGGTGTTCCATGTAGGACAGAAGGTATGGAAGAAAGTAGATGAGTTTCCCGTGAACTACCCATTCAAGAAGCCTGGAATATTCGTGAGAGGGAGGCTTTTTTGGGAGACTTCTACACAGTGGGATGAATCATCACTGGTACATTTTAATCTTGAGGATGAGACATGGGGCTGTACAAAAGTACCAAGGGATGCCGATAAATTTTTTCTGGTTGATAGATTGGATGACAATAAGTTGGGTCTTTTCCCCCATATTTGTGTTAATGACTACACATTTTGGCTGCTACGTGGTGGTCGTTCGGATGAGTCATGGCAAAAGTTTACTATAAAAAACAATACAATCACAAGTGACGTAAGAGTATTTCGAATCCAACCGTTGTGGATGCTGACACCTTGTGGGAAGAAGGTGTTGTTCAGGAAGGAACCAATAGGTGATTTCTTCTCATATGACCTAATCGAAAACACAGTGGAAAACATAGAGGGTGAAGAGATTGTGGAAGGATACTGCACGATGATTAAAATTGTGGAATCAGTTTGCCAACCAAGTGGAGTATATTAGGAAGTACAGTTTTGTAGATGATCATTGGATGTAATATAAAAAACTCAAAGAATATTGTATTTTGGTGTGTTAGAACAAGTTTAGCCGACTCTACCATGACATGTTGACAGTGTAACTAGTGTAATGTAGTTATGTAATAGAGTATATATATATATATATATATGCAAAAAAAATGTGCAATTATAGAAGACTTGTCGTCTCCATCCAGTTACCACAAAGAGAATTGGTCTATGTCAATAGACAGCGCAATACGGATTCGTGTCTTGAGGATGGGTAATAAAACGTAGATAGAATTGAGTTGAATTCTGCTAACCAAAAAAATGAGAAGGTCGACTGTTATGGTATGTTTCATGGTAGTTGGATAATTGTTTTACGTATAACAAATAACGTAGTATACAGATCAAATAAGTAAGGTGTACCATAATCAATAATGAAACATATAGAAGACAAGCAACTACATTCATAAGACTCATATTTACAACACAAAAAATAATTGTTGACAAGGTCCTTGCATACCGTCTAACAGATTACAGAATCATTGTAGCCATACAACCATGGTAAGATCACAAAAAAACCCATCTAGTACACCAACATTCCCAATAAACAAACAATCAACTACAACGCAAAAGACGACAAACGATACGACATACCTAGAACTAGAATATCCACAACACGAACTAAGCAAACGTACCACAAATCCACCCACATACACGTAGTGTCTAGGATTAATGAAGCTCTAGACAACACTAACGAGCCTACAGTAGCCAACCACGAATATGTCATCCGGAACAAGCGACTCCCACCATATTCCAGTGTCCAAATCAAAGCAACCAAATGTGCCCACTAGATCATTTCTAACAAGAATCTGCCTTTCTCCTGGCATTAAAAAGAACAGAGGCTGGGGAAGGAAAGGATGCACGATTGTTTCCAGATTATTAAATCTCATGGTGTATTTGGACCATAACTCATTCTCACCGTAGCCTGTGAGAATATGGAAATCCCACTCCTTGTTCTCACTAGTGACATGCTTGAATGGGCATACAACAAAGGAATCATCATTAAATACACCTATATCAAATAGCCCAGTTGCAGTTGACGTGCCCCAAGTGTCATAAGTTACAACAAGCGAGTCAATGGCACTCCAGGTTTCAGTCCTAATGTCAAAGATACCTATTTGTTTCTCAACGTTATCCCCCTTATATACGGGAAAATGAATTCCCTTCCTAACCCAAGCAGAAAACTTACAAATAGGAGTACCTAATGGAAACTGTTGGTCCTGAAAGGAGTATATAACAAGTGTATGGGGGGGGATACACTTGTTTGCAATTCTTTCGAACTTTTGATCAAACCAGAGCTCAGCAAGGTTGTCTTGGACAACTCTGCTGAAGATGATTAACTCTTCTAAGATAATCAAACTACTAAGTACTATTGAGTACTTAGTTGAATAACTATCTAGGGGAGTTATATGTGCGGAATAGTGGTTGGCCCTTTATGTTTAGACTCCTTTAATTTCTGAAATCACTTAATTAATATAATGCAATCCAGTTTAGTTTCAGGGAACTTGTCCAATACAGTTTTTGCACAGTCTTTGAATATGTATCTTTTGAAAGATCAGTTTTGTGTGCAGTGTTGAATGAATGTAAGTACTTGTAAAGCAAATCAACACAAGAGGTTTATAGTGGTTCAGAGACTCAAGCTCCTACATCCACTTTCCGTGATTTAACAGGATAATTCCTTCACTCTTGGAATTAACTTGTTTTATAGTGCCAAGGTGCACTTAATCAAGAACACCACTCCTTGGTGAATTGATCCCTAGGATGTCTAGAGTCCTAGTACCCTCTTCTCAACTCAGAACTGAACTGATCTTCTCTCAACAGTCAGCTCCTACCACTTCTACTACTACAACCTTCTCACTTTCTCACTTGAAAGGGGTAAGGGTTGAAATAAGGTTCCAACTAATGAGATATCCTTTACAATGAAGATCAGTGTATAAGGATAGGATATCTCTCTAAGCTTTGTATGGATATACAATTGGGTTCAGCTTAGAAGAAGTGTTTCAAGACTAAGAATGTCTTTTGAGGACTTTGAAGCTTCAGAATAATTGTTCAGTTGGATGTAGAATGGATGCTTCAAAATGGCCTTCACACTTCTGTATTTATAGACAATTTTGAGGATTTGCCCGTTGGAGAAGCAGTCCCAAATTGCTATAAATGTCTTCCTTGAGCTCTTCAAACTGGAAGACAGATTCTTGATAGTGACATGTCCTCATTTGGGTAATAAACAGCTTGTAAGACTTTGTCTTCTTTCTGCAGCACCTTTCCCAATGTTTGACTTCTTGTTAAGACTTGGACATGGCTTCTGAAGGTTGATCCAATGATAGGACAACATTCCTTATCAAATGGACAACTCTGCTTATCACTATCAGCAGACTTTGCTTATCAGCATGGTTGGCTTGCTCTTCTTCAGATGACTTGGCTCTTTCCCTTTGCTTCACTTGGAAATGATCTCAGCATGATACAATGAAGTCTTGTAGGGTGTAGTTGTCTCTTTCTCTTCAGCATAGTTGAGCTTCAAACATTTGAACATTTGTTCTGGTTTAATTTTGCTGAGACAACTCTTCTGGACAACTCTACTGATCAGCATACTTGGCCTTTTAGCTTCAGAGCTTTTGTTTTTGCACAAAGTCAACCTCTTTGGACAACTCTCCTGATCAGAGCATTTGAGTAAGCTTGTCCTTTTGAGCTTTACAACCTTGTTCTTGCATAGGGATAACTTCTCTGGACAACTCTCCTGATCAGAACATTAGGTTTTCTATAGAGTATACTTGTCCTTAGTGTTTGTTCCAGATTTTGAGCCTTGAGGGAACTTGATCTTGATAATCTTCAAAGCATAGGTTTCCCCTCACATTGTGCATCTAATCATCTAAGAGCTGCCTAACATATCAACTTCTCTTCTAGCCTTATGCTATGTGTTCTAACATACTTAGAACACAATCATCTTGTCTTAGGCATGTCTTAGGGGTTTTGGTATTTAATCAAAACATATGTCATTTTATTCCCAACAATTTCCCCCTTTTTGATGATGCCAAAACCTATACATTTTATGCAAAAGTGACTTGACTACACCTATTACATTTATCTTCAGAAGACATGACTGAGGTCAATTTCCCTGAAAGAAAATGTGTTAGTGTACTCACCATTCATGTTGCAAATAGGTTTCAAGAATAGGCATAAAGAGATTTTTTTTTCTGGATTCAAAATATGTTCAACTATCATTCAAATGAAAATCATTACAGCATGTTGATAATTTGAATAAAAACATATCAGAGCATGAGAGATATTACAATTAAGCACACATTTATTACAAAAGTATGATATACTCTTAGAACATTCATCATTTAGGCATTTAGAGCACATCATATCAGCAGCTTGAGCATCTTCAGAATAGTTGACCAAAACACAAGTTAGTAACCAACTTAAGTATTCATCCATTTCAGCATATAAGAGTCAGGAAGACTTAGCCATTTCAGAGATCATCTTCTTTAGGTGGCACCATCCCATATTGTGCCCACACTCTCTTCTTGAGTTCCATGGCTTCCTGGTTGGTTCCTTTGGGTCCAAGGGTCATTTTGTTCAGCTTAAGAATCTCTGTGAACTCCCTCATGATCCTTGCTTGGTCAATCCATCCCTCAAGCTTTGGAGGCATGTAGATGATAGGCTTGGGGGCATTGAGTTCAATTCTTGCAATATCAGCAGCTGCAAGCAATTGTTGATACAACTCTCTGTAATACTCTATCATGAACTCAGCAACGGAGGAATTGGCATTTCCTCCATTCCATCTGTCAATGACATAATAGTCATAGACAAACTCCCTTTTAGCCTCTTCCCATGTATCATTAAACTGAATTGGCACCCATTTATCCAAGTGTGGATATTTGGTGTCCATTGGGACTAGTAGCTGAGGCTTCATCTTGCTGTAAGTTGCTCTCCTTCTTCTTGGTTTCTGGAAGTTTGCTCTTCTCTTATCTCTTGCTCTGTTGGCCTCTTCCATCAAATCCATTTTCTCTTGGGCCCTCATCATGGCCAGTTTCTGTTGTGTTTCAGGGTCTTTGCCATACCCTTCATGAAACAGCTTTGATGGATCATTGAGTACCACAATCTTTGTCTTCTTTGGTTCAGGTCCAAATCCTTCTTCATATAAAGCTTCCACATCTTCAGTAGCTTTGGCACCTTCAGCAATGTTGACCATTTCAGAAGATTTGTCTTTTTCAGCAGTTTTGGGCTCTTCAGCAGCTTTGGCCTTCTTTGATGTAGGCTCATCATCATCAATTCTGAATTCAGGTGGAAGATCAAGGCTGTTAGGAAAGTCAGTAAATGTCTCAGCTTGTCTTTTCTTTCCTTTTGCCCTCTTGATCTTTCCTCTAGTTTGGACACCTTCAGCATCTTTGTCCAAACCAGACACCTCACCACCTGGTCTCTGCTGTAACCTCATTCTTTCTTCTTGTGTTGAGGCCATTGAATTCTTCAAGGCAAGTGCTAGTTGCTCTTCTTCATCCAATTCTTCTAAATTTAGCACTGCAGGCTCTTTTCCTTTTGCTTCAGCAGCTTTGTCTTTTCCCTTGACTGGGCTTCCAATCACCAAGGCACCTTTTGCTCTAGCTCTTTCCCTTTCCCCCTTTTTGGCAGCATCAAAGCACTGGGGTTTTAGCTCACTCATTGTTGTGGCCATTAGGGATTGGGCCTGGTTTAGAGACTTCATTTCCTCCAACAGATATATATTTTCATCATGTATATTTTGCATCCTATCACTGCTCAAGCTAAGAAAAGCTAGAACAAGCTTCATCTTTTGTTGAACAACCTCCTCCAAGGTTGCTTTCAGGGATGCATCAAGTTGGGCTTTAAGGAGCTTAGTGAGGTTGGCCACTGATCTTCATTGTAAAGGATATCTCATTAGTTGGAACCTTACTTCAACCCTTACCCCTTTCAAGTGAGAAAGTGAGAAGGTTGTAGTAGTAGAAGTGGTAGGAGCTGACTGTTGAGAGAAGAACAGTTCAGTTCTGAGTTGAGAAGAGGGTACTAGGACTCTAGACATCCTAGGGATCAATTCACCAAGGAGTGGTGTTCTTGATCAAGTGCACCTTGGCACTATAAAACAAGTTAATTCCAAGAGTGAAGGAATTATCCTGTTAAATCATGGAAAGTGGATGTAGGAGCTTGAGTCTCTGAACCACTATAAACCTCTTGTGTTGATTTGCTTTACAAGTACTTACATTCATTCAACACTGCACACAAAACTGATCTTTCAAAAGATACATATTCAAAGACTGTGCAAAAACTGTATTGGACAAGTTCCCTGAAACTAAACTGGATTGCATTATATTGATTAAGTGATTTCAGAAATTAAAGGAGTCTAAACATAAAGGGCCAACCACTATTCCGCACATATAACTCCCCTAGATAGTTATTCAACTAAGTACTCAATAGTACTTAGTAGTTTGATTATCTTAGAAGAGTTAATCATCTTCAGCAGAGTTGTCCAAGATAACCTTGCTGAGCTCTGGGTTGATCAAAAGTTCGAAAGAAATGCAAACAAGTGTATTTCCCCCCCCCCCATACACTTGTTATATACTCCTTTCAGGACCAACAAATGGTATCAGAGCATTTGAGTAAGCTTGTCCTTTTGAGCTTTACAACCTTGTTCTTGCATAGGGATAACTTCTCTGGACAACTCTCCTGATCAGAACATTAGGTTTTCTATAGAGTATGCTTGTCCTTAGTGTTTGTTCCAGATTTTGAGTCTTGAGGGAACTTGATCTTGATAATCTTCAAAGCATAGGTTCCCCCTCACATTGTGCATCTAATCATCTAAGAGCTGCCTAACATATCAGCTTCTCTTCTAGCCTTATGCTACGTGTTCTAACATTTTTAGAACACAATCATCTTGTCTTAGGCATGTCTCAAGGGTTTTGGTATTTAATCAAAACATATGTCATTTTATTCCCAACAGAAATGGTGGTAAAGCCTTCCAGGACCGGGTGCGTGTAGAGAATAATCGAACCTCCGACGACGGTTCTTTTCCTTGAAAGATCACAACCCTCATTATGATGTACGCATCTCTGTTCGCTTCATACCCCATGAGAAAGTATGTGTTTGCCCACTCCGACCTGACATCCCAATTGATAGTTGGGGCATGGATTTCAGCTCTAACCCTTGTTAAAGGGTTAATGAGATAAAATTTGTCCGTGGCTGAAGCAACGCATACCAGACCATGGCAGTCAACTAATATCTCGTAGTTTGCAGCGTCCTATCTGAGTACACGCCGGTAAATCGACGAACCTGGGAACAGTGGCTTGTAGGACAGTGGAGAGGAAACAATATTACTCTCAAACATCGTTGAATACCGATTCTCCTCACACATTTTTTTGTACATGCATCTAGCAAGAAGAGGTTCAGAGAGTATGGAGTTCAATCGGGGACTGACCGCCCTGGCTCTCGCGGCCTCTTTGAACGATAGCCGAGAAACAATATCGACCCACAATTCCGGGGGAAGGTCACTAAAAACATCAACCGCAGCCTCCTGGTGTTGGCCATCAACAGTTGATTCATCAGCAGCTTCGTCGATTTGATGAATTCCCGCCATTGTTAAAACCTCAGCTTTCTGGTGTTGGCCATCAACAGTTGATTCATCCACAGCTTCGTCGATTTGATGAATTTCCGCCATTGTTAAAACCTGAATTTTGTGTGATATGTTTGGAATTGATTTTGGTAATGGATTAGTATAGCCGAGGAGTGTAGAATGGCTTTTGTGAAGTAAAGTAATGATGCGACAGTGGCATGTCTCATCGATTATGTGGGTAGGGTGTAAGAAGATTACAGCTATAGGAGTATGTTAGAGTTGAAAAATTAGTATTTTTGGCAGATCTTGCTTATTTGAAAAGTAATTGTGACATTGTGTCATGTACAATTGAAATCGGAAATATTCAAGTGGAATTAATGGGATGACATGTAAATAACCTCGATAATGGACAAATAAAATGAACAGTTCAATAACTCTTTGTTTGCAAATATAAGAGAATTAAACTAAAGAGTAATGATGACAAAAAAAAAAAAACACACACACACACACAATGTATAATGGGGATGTTTTAAACAACTTATTTAATTAACGTAATTATTACACGGAACGGGGAAATTAGAGGCAAATTTTTACTTTGTTCTAATAATGTAATTTTAGTACGTAGGAAAAATGTGTAGCAGAAAGACAAAGGTAATTTTAGGATTACTCCAAATGCATCTAGTTAAAATGTTATTCATAAAAAAACGAACCGTAGAGAATAATATAAAATTATTTAAAATCATCATAGTTATCAATATGCAGTCAATGAATAGCGTACACGGATCAAGTAACGTGTTGGCGTTGAGGTGCCAAAAAATTATGGGACGTTGAGGTGCAAAAAAATTATGGGACCGGGTCCATACGCGGCTGTAATGGACAAGTGATGTTCTTAAACGTATCCAGTCACTGAAAGTATATGGGTATTAAAATGCATGTGTTTAATAATTATAACTCTACAATTAATAATAAATGATTAGCAAGTATTTTCTTAATTGAATTATATGCAAATGTAGTTTATAAAAACTACGTGGGTTGTGGGAGACCCGAACATGATCATAAAAAAACGAGTGTATCACTGTTAGTTAAACATTAGACCGGACACAACCATCCCGTGACCTTAAAGAGGAATTATATTAGTCGAACAACCCAAATAAATTTTTATGTCAACTATATAAAGGTTGAGTAGTAAGAAAAAAAGAAGTTCAATCGGGACACAGTAGTATATGACAAATAGTCCCCCGATTAAAATCTAATATAATTGTGTTACAACTATATGTTACCAAAACATAGTAACAGCCCTAAGCTTCGATCATTTAAGATTAATATAAGTATAATAAATGAGAAATGACTAATTCCGGATGAAGGTCTATATTGAAGATATTTGTACACATTATACTGGATTTTATGTTTAAATCAAAAAAAAAAGAAAAAAAAAAAGAAAAAAAAAACGAAAAAAGTAATGAGCAAAAATGAACACAACGACACCGTACTTGGATATACGAGTTATATAATTATTTTAAGCAATGCTGCAGCGTAAAAACGGAACCAAAAAATAAATAAAAAATGAACAAGACGTTTGATATTCTGATTTTAAAAAATAAAAAAAAGGTTCAAAGAAGCAAAGTAGCAAATCAATCAATCCGCACGTCATTTGAGATAACAATTAAACAGGACAATTAATGTAAAGTAGAAGCTCAACAGCAACGGTGTAGAGTAATCATTATTCATCTTGTCTTGTTGCTTTTTAGGTATTCAATTAAATTGTTCGAAGAGAAAAAAATTTGACATTGTTTCTGTGTGGAGGAATATTTGGAGGATGTCGAAATCAGAATCTTGTTTTACTACAGACATGGAAGAAGAAGTAATGTGTAGGCTACCACCTGCATCGGCCGCACGTTTCAAGGCTGTGTCAAAATCGTTGTACGAAATCATTTCGTCAAAACGGTTTGGAGACATGAACTACATCCAAATGAGGAATATAAACAGATTTTTCACAAAGTTTGTGCCGGTAAACCTGGTGTATGAGAAAACAGAGGACGGGAACGAAGAATACAGAAGGGTGTTGTTTGAAGGAGGTGATGAAGGAGTGATAGTTGCTGCGTGTAGGGGACTGATTTGTTTAGCATCGCCAAGTGATCGGCTATTCATCGTAAACCCTTGTTCAGGGGAAAAGGTAGAGGTAATTAATAACAAAATCACATGGGATAACGAGGCCGATTGGGCAACTGCACACTTCTCTATGGCATACGATTCCGTCGTTGAATCATATGTTGTTGTAAGGGTTGTGCATTATAGAAGTAGCATATGTACATCCAAAGTAAGTGTTTACTCAACACATACAAAAAGATGGATGGAAATGAAGAATGTGCCGACTAATGATTTAGATTATGGGTACTCAGTCTAGATAAGGAATCTGCTTCACTTCAAGACCTACAAGTCAAGTCCAATAATGTCGCAGATATCGACATTCGATTTGAATACTAGATGTTGGACAAATATAGAATTGCCTATGAAGAAAACATTGAATAGCTGGGGATTCTGGATGTGGCAAGGAAGATGGGAAATGGATGCACTGGATGAAGATACGATGGTTGTTTCACCTGTGGTAACGATGGATTTCAATAACTACGAGTTTGAATTCTACACACTGCAAGGAAGTGGAGGTAATGACGCGTGGAAGGTTTATAAAATCGTTTTTAACCCTTGTGTATTTTTGCCTCAAGAATTCATACCACAACCACTGTTCTTGATAAAGCCAGAGAATTCGAAGATCATGTTTAGAAGAAATCCAATTGGTACATTGTTCAAATACGATTTAGTCACAGGAGAGTGTGAGGATGTGTTAGATGAAAACGATCTTGTACACCATGGAGATGGGAAATTGCTAAACATCGGGATGAGTTTAATAAATCCTCAAAACTACATGCATTGATATCAGTACGCAGGTGATGATATTTTCCAAAAAACAGATCGTTTTGTAAGCTTACAGTTCAGATGAATGTGTTTATATGTGTGTGTACCAATTGATGGTTGTTTTGAATTATGTAATTTGTTTTAATGTAGTTGATTGGTCGAATGCAACAAAGCCATGCCAATTTATATTCACATTGTGTGTGCAGGTGTAGTTTGTTTATTGATAAAGTGTGTTAGTTTATATAACAATGGTTAATGGTTACTAGTTACATTCGAATTTAAATATGGAATTCTAAAACAAAATAATGGTTGGTTGATGAACATTCAACATACGAAGATGAATAGAGTACAGAATACAAACCAGGGAGCTGGTTTATTAATGTAGAAAATTAAGGAAGAAGCAATTAACAATCCAATACACATATAAAAAACTAGACTGCATCATAGACAAGTCATAATGTAGAAACGTTAGAATACAGATTCAACATAAAGTTTAGTTGTATTACATTATCTTGTATGCAATGAACATATAACCAGGACAAATGACACAATTAGTAGGATGCAGAGAAGCAGTGTTGGTCCTGAAAGGAGTATATGACAAGTGTATGGGGGGGGGGGGGAATACACTTGTATGCAATTCTTTTGCTAATTTGATCAAACCAGAGTTCAGCAAGGTTGTCTTGGACAACTCTGCTGAAGAAGATTAACTCTTCTAAGATAATCAAACTACTAAGTAATATTGAGTACTTAGTTGAATAACTATCTAGGGGAGTTATATGTGCGGAATAGTGGTTGGCCCTTTAGGTTTAGACTCCTTTAATTTCTGAAATCACTTAGTCAATGCAACACAGTTCAGTTTTCAGGGAACTTGTCCAAATAGGTTTTTTGCACAGTCTTTGAATGTTTATCCTTGAAAGATCAGTTTTGTGTGCAGTGTTGAGTGTATGAAAGTATTTGGAATGTAAATCAACACAAGAAGTTATAGTGTTCAGAGACTCAAGCTCCTACATCCACTTTCCCTGATTTAACAGGATAATTCCTTCACTCTTGGAATTAACTTGTTTTATAGTGCCAAGGTGCACTTGATCAAGAACACTCCTTATCACTATCAGCAGTTTTGCCTTTCAGCAAGGTTGGCTTGCTCTTCTTCAGATGACTTGGCTCTTTCCCTTTATTTCACTCCAAGATGATCTTGGCATGTTGCATTGTATTTATTTAGGGTATGGTTGTCTTCAGCATAGTTGACCTTCAACCTTTAGAGCATTTGTCCAACTTCCCTGGATCAAGAAGTCCCAACTCTGCTGATAATTCCAGGAACCTTGCCTCTGCAAGTGGCTTAGTTAGTATATCAGCTTTTTTATGGTCTGTGTGAATTTTCACTAGCTTGATATCCTTCTTCTCCACATGATCTCTAATGAAGTGGTGCTTGATGTCCACATGTTTGCATCTTGTGTGCAAGACAGGATTTTGTGATATAGAAATGGCACTATTGTTATCACAGAAAATTGGCACTTCAGTAGAGTTGACTTTGTAGTCTCTGAGTTGTTGTCTTAGCCAAAGGATTTGAGCACAACAACTTCCAGCTGCAACATATTCAGCTTCAGTGGTGGAGCCACCATTGACTTGGTTCGTATTTTTGCACACTTTTTAGCACAACAATAACAATCCCCACAAGCGTATGGGTTCGTTATAGTTGAGTAAGTATACGACCTAGTAGTTATCGTCCAAGGACCTAGAGAGAGCGTGGAGCCCCAAAACTATAAGTTAAAATGGTGTTATAGAAGCTAAATAGGAGGATAAAACAAATACCAACTAAGAAAATAAACAACTAATGCAAACAACTAAAACTAACTCTCAAAAAGATGAAAGTGCAAGGGAAGTGTATTGCCTCGGGTGTTTCCGTTTTGTGAGCAATTAAGTGAACTAGTGAACCAATTACATGATTTTACTACAAATTTTGGTTAAGCTAAAGGCTATCACATAAGTGTGCAAACCCCCTCGAAAGGCATAGGTAAACATCGTGCATTGATTAGCAATTATAGGATCTAACCAAATACCATAAGCTCCTAAGATAGTGTTGCATAAGCACTTTCAACACGGTTACTAATGCCTATGAAACGCCCTCTCACCAAACTCCTAGACGACCTCTACTCGTTTAGTGTCTAAGGTTGTCGGTCTAGCCATTAACACCCCTCTCGGGTGAGCTAATTACTAATTAACTTCTATTCAATTGATCAAAGCTCACACTCACACTCCCAATCATGCTACCCAACTCTCGTTGCAATAAACATAATCAAACATGCTTGTTAATAGGGTTGATCAACCAAATGAATCAATCAAAATACAACTCTAGAAACATAAAAACCTAAATTATAAGCTAATCATGCAATTAATCCACAATTACACTAAATTCTCATCAAAACATCAACACCCAAGTCAATTGAGGATTAACCCATATCTAAATTAACAACTAGAATAAAACTCATGAAAACTAAACTACAAAACATGAATTAAAATCAAATATCCAACTAATATTGAAATAAGGAAAGAAAGCACCTCATATGTCTTCAAATCCTCCAATGCTTACAATAAAATTGAAATACTAAATTAAGCACTAGCTAAGAAATGAAAGAACAATTAAAACTAACTAATCTATTGAGTGGAGTGGTGGGGAGGAAAAAAGATTTCTCCCCCAATGGAGTGCCCCTGTTTCTCGCCAATCCCCAGCTTCTGTGTTGAAAAATGTGTGACCCCCCTCCTTTGATTCACGCCTTTAGCTCTTAAATAAGGTAAGTGATCGTTGGGCCTTTTAATTTGAGTAAGTGGGCCTCCATTTGTAATTTTCGTGTGTCATCTAAATGACCAAACCAATATGAAAATGGGCCTCCTTTTTATCTCACGGCTGGAATTGATTACAATGGGCATAAGGCCCATTAAATTGATCAATTAATTTGGCCTGCAACATACTCTCTCTTCAATCACGTAGGCACACCAATTAATTCAATGGGCCACTGTATCAATTAATTAAATGGGCCATCAATTAAATTGTTGGCCCAAATAATTTTCATCTTTCAATCTTTTCTCGTTTCGACTCCTTCTCGATTAACTCCACAATATAATCAAGGCGTGTTTTCCTCTAAAAATGCTCATTTTCCTACAAAAATAGCAAACCACATCCTTTCTCCAAATCAAGTGCAACTAGTCTATTTAGTGTAAAAAATGCCATGAAACTCTATAAAATTATGCAAAATATACATATGAATTTCAAGCAATTTTCACACTAATCAGTGGCTACTGTATTTTGTTTCTTGGAGAACCAAGATATGAGTTTGTTTCCCAAGAATTGACAAATCCCTGAGGTGGACTTTCTGTCAATCCTACATCCTCCATAATCAGCATATGAGTAGCCAGTTAGCTCAATATTGTCATCAGCAGGGTACCAAAGGCCTAGATTCTCAGTGCCTTTGAGATACCTCAAAATCCTCTTTGCAGCCTCAAGGTGGCTTTTCTTAGGATTTGCTTGAAACCTTGCACAAACACCTACTGCAAAGGTGATATCAGGTCTGCTGGCAGTGAGATAGAGGAGTGAACCAATTATTCCTCTATACTTAGTAGAGTTGGTTGGAATACCACTCTCATCAGGATCCATCTTCCAATTTGTGTTCATAGGGATCCTTACTGGCTTGCTAGTTGTACATCCAAACTTCTTGATCATTTCTCTGGTGTACTTAGCTTGGTTGATGAAGATTCCTTCTTTAGATTGTTTGACTTGTAGACCCAAAAAGAAATTCATCAACCCCATCATGGACATCTCAAACTTGCTTTGCATGAGCTTGGAGAATTTCTCACAGAGCTTCTCATTAGGGGATCCAAAAATTATGTCATCCACATAAATTTGGACAAGCAAGATGTCCTCTCCTTCAGAGATTCTGAAGAGAGTTATGTCCACAGTTCCCTTGATGAATCCATGATCCAAGAGGAATTGTGACAGTGTATCATACCAAGCCCTAGGGGCTTGTTTGAGTCCATATAGAGCTTTCTTGAGTCTGTAAACTTGGTTTCCAACTTCAAAACCTGGTGGTTGCTCCACATAGACTTCTTCTTTCAAGACTCCATTCAGAAAGGCACTTTTGACATCCATTTGGTATACTTTGAACCTTTTGTGGGCTGCATAGGCTAGAAAGAGCCTTATTGCTTCTAGCCTTGCCACAGGTGCAAATGTCTCATCATAGTCAATGCCTTCATGTTGGCAATACCCTTTTGCCACTAGTCTTGCTTTGTTTCTGACAATCACATCATTTTCATTTTTCTTGTTCTTGAACACCCACTTTGTTCCAATAACATCTTGATGTGAAGGCCTATCCACCAGCTCCCATACTTCATTTCTGGTGAATTGATTCAGTTCTTCCTGCATGGCTGTGATCCAATTGGCATCTTGAAGTGCTTCCTCAATATCACTTGGTTCTTGCTCTGACAAGAAACAACAGAACATAGCACTTTCACCATGAAACTTTCTGGTTCTGACTCCTATACTTGGATCACCAAGTATCAGATCAGTAGGATGGTCAGACAACCAAGTCCTTCTTTTCCTGATCTCTTCAGTAGAGTTGTCCTCTACTGAAGGTGAGTCATTTTGATCATAGAATTCAGGATAATTAAATGCAGGATCTAATTCAGGATCATAATCAGGGGTGTTGTCCTCAATGTCAGGGACATTGGTATTTTCAACATTTTGAGTTCCCCCTTGATTATTTGACCCATTAACTACCTCAGCAGGAACTGCTTCTTCATTGGTAGTTGTTACCTGGATGTGAACTGGGATTGGTTCATTCAGTTCACCATTTCCATCTGTAGGATTTGTCTCAGGAAGGTTGCCTTCAGGATTGTTGTCCAATGTGGGTTTTTCAGGCAGATTGGCTTGAACAACATCTATGAATTCAGTGTCTTTGTCTTTTAGGCTTAATCTGGTTGTCCTCTGTGTGATTTCTTCAGGTTCTAAATGATCATTCCTGATCTCAAAGATAGATTCATCAAACACAACATGAGGTGTTTCTTCCACTATAAGGGTTTTCTTGTTGTAGACTCTGAAAGCTCTACTGATTTGAGAGTATCCAAGAAATACTCCCTCATCAGCTTTGCTGTCAAAGGCTTTCAACTGTTCTTTCCCATTATTGTGAATGAAACATTTACAACCAAATATATGAAAGTATGACACTTTAGGCATTCTTCCTTTCCAGAGTTCATAGGGGGTTTTGCCTTGCCCCTTAGTGATCAAACATTTATTTTGAGTATGGCATGCAGTGTTTATAGCTTCAGCCCAAAACCTCTTAGGTAGATTTGAATCAGCAATTAAAGTTCTAGCAGCTTCTTTTAAAGTTCTATTCCTTCTTTCTGCAACTCCATTTTGTTGGGGAGTTCTAGCTGTTGAGGTTTCATGAGCTATTCCATTTGATGTGCAGTACTCATTGATGTATGAATTAATGAACTCAGTGCCTTTATCAGATCTTATCTTGATAATGCTAAGGCTTTTCTCATTTGACAATCTTTTGAGAAGTTCAGGCAGTTTGACTTGTGTTTCCTTCTTATTAAGGAGAAATACTACCCATGTGAACCTAGAGAAGTCATCTACTACCACCAATGTGTATTTTCTACCATTTATGCTTGAAGGGGTAATTGGTCCAAATAGGTCCATATGTAATAGTTCAAGTACCCTTTCAGTAGAAATGACTGGTTTTCCCTTAAATGAGGCTTTGATCTGTTTTCCTTCCTGACATGGTTTGCAAACATGCTTTTTAATGAAAACCTCATTAGGCAGTCCTTTAACTAATGCATTTCTAGCAAGTTTATTCATAGATTTGAAGTTCAGGTGGTTTAGCCTTTTGTGCCATAACCAACTTTGTTCATTAGAACTTTTAGCAATAAAACATGCAGCATCAGTAGACTTGTCCCAGTCTACAAAATACACATTTCCCTTCCTAGTTCCAGTCAATAGAGTTTGTTGAGTTTTATCCTTGATTAGACACTTTCCACTTGAGAACTCAACATTAAAATCTTTATCACATAATTGACTGATACTTAGGAGATTATATTTGAGACCAGCTACATAAGATACATTGGATACTTTGATGTTACCAATCATCAAAGTACCATAACCTTTTGTAGTTGCTTGTGAGCTGTCTCCAAAGGTGACATTTGGGCCTTCTTTTTCAATAAAATCAGAGAGGAGTTCCTTGTTTCCAGTCATGTGCCTTGAGCATCCACTGTCAAGGTACCATGCTGTCTTTTTGTTCATGCTCCTCTTTTTGTGGCCCATTGGTACCTGCATTTAGATAGGTTTAGGTACCCTTTGAGTTTTGGGTCCTGAGAGGTTAGCTGTACCTTTGGGAACCCAAACTTGCCTAATAACCCTGATTGATTCAAGGTGGCTAAGTTGATTTCCTTGTGCATCAACATACACTGTCTTTCCCTTAAATGCCTTTGGGAAAGTATGTGTGAATGTGTTAACTCTGTAAGTTTCAGAGGGGTTGTCCACTCTCCTGAACTTATGAGTTCTTTGTGCAGCTTGATGAAATCTTTGAGGAAAGGCCTTTTTATGACCATTACCCTTTGGCATGAAGGGTTTTGGTTGTCTCATTTTATTCTGCCTGTGAGGGTAGTTGTCCTTAGGTCTATTCAGCTGAGGCTTTCTCAGATGAGTTGGCCTAGGCTGATTATACCTTGGATAATTCCTCTGAACATTGTTCAGGAGAGTTGCCCTTCCATTGGGTCTACTCTGCTGACCAATATTCCTCTTGTGCTCAGGAGCTTTGGCCATTTCCTTAGGTTTTGGCTTATTCTCCTGAATCACTTGAGTAGGCAGATCATCCATTTTGCCCTTTCCTTTGTTCAGTGGTTGAATTGCTTCATTTTCAGTTTGTGCCACTGACTTAACAAAGATTCTCTTAGTGTTACTTACAGAAGCAACACTAAGACAAGGTGAAGATTCAAATGGATCAAAGCCTAATCCACTTCTTTGAGCCATAGGTCTTTGATAACTTTGAATTTCCTCTATTGCTCTAGAGGATTTGTTCAAAGCAGACATCTTTAATTTCAGGCTCTCTTCACTTGATTTAAGAATATCATACTCATGTGAGAGGTTTTCAAATTTAGCATTTATAATTTTAAGTTCAAATTTTTTTCTCTTCTGAGAGAGAAGTTGATCATCAATCTCCTTTTGTTGGTCAACTATCCTGAGATTTGCTTCCTCAAGCTTTCTCAAGACTTGTTGATACAACTCAGTAGACTTGACATCAACAGCTACCTCAGAGTTCTTGGTTAGTTCAGTAGCCAATCTTTCATTTTCTCTCACACAATTGTCATGAAATTCTTGTAATCTAGTGAAATCTTCCATCAACTTTCCTAAGGAAAGTTTCAGGTTAACCTCACTAGTGTTTTGTGAGATGAATGATGGTGAACTAGAAGTAGAGGATACCTCATCATCCTCAAGAGCCATGTTGCAAACATCATCATCATCTTCACTGTTGGAGAATAGTCCATCAGAAGAGTTGAAGCTTTCAGCACTATCAGATTCTTCACCAGCCATCATGGCTTTTCTATTGGTGAACTTTTTGTCTCTTTTAGCTTGTCTCTCTCTTCTTTCTTTAGAGCTCAATTCAGGGCAGTCATACTGGAGGTGCCCTTTCTTTTTACAGTTATAGCACAGATCTTCATCATCTTCTTTCTTTGATTCTTCTCTTCTTTTTTATGATGAAGGTTCAGCTCTACTGGATCTTCTCCTATCAGAGTACTTGTCCTCTGATCTTTTCTCTTCAGGCTTTTTGACTTCAGCCTGTGTTTCAGGAGAGTTGTATCTCCTGAATTTGTTGTCCTGGTAGAATTTCTTGTATCTACCAAACCTTGAGTTCAATTTTTCAAACCTTCTAGCCATCAAAGCTAGTTCTTCCTTCATTTCAGTCTTTGAGACTGTCTTTGATGATCTGGGAGTGGGTTGCATTTCTGGTTCAGCAACTTTGGCTTTGAATGCCACTCCCTTAGTAGGATTTGAAGGTTCCTCAACAGGTTTTCTTCTATTTAGATCAAACTCATAGGCTTTGAGTTCAGAGAAGATTTGTTGCATGGGCATGATGGAAAGATCTTTGGTGTTTTGCATCATTACAGCATAGACATCCCACTTTTGAGTGAGACTTCTCAAGATTTTCAATCCCACTTCTCTCTTGGTGTAGACCTTGCCCAATGAGTTAATTTCATTCATCACATCAGTGAATCTACCAGCAAATTTGTCAATGGACTCATCAGTTTCCATTGAAAATTGTTCAAACTTCTGCACAGCAACTTGGAGCTTGTTCTCCTTGATCTTTTCAGTGCCCTCACACATTTCAGCAAGAGTATCCCAAATTTCTTTGGCTGTTGTGCAGTGGTAGACTCTTCCCATGACTGCATCTGGAATTGTTTGATAAAGAGTGTTCATTGCTAGATAATTCAGGTTATCCTTCCTCTTTTCATCAGCAGTGAAGTCATCTTCATCTTTGGGAATCAGTTCCCTTATATGGGCAGTGAAGTCACTCTGGGGTTAGTTTGAGTAAACACAAAAGGTCCTCTTGTGATTACTCTTAGCATATCAGTATGGAGAGATGCAAGATGAGCCCTCATTCTAATTTTCCAGAAATCATAATTGTCTATTGAAAACATAGGCAGTTTGTGATGAGAAATGTGGTTGACTGGATTTGTGGCCATGTTTTCTAATCCTTGAACAGCAGGTGGGGGAACAGCATTGTTGTTGGCCATTTCTCAAGAATAATCAGTTAGTCAACAGGTAATAGATTTCAGATAAAGATCAGTTCAGTGACCACACAAATATGAGAGTTTTGAAAATCAAAAATGGATTTTCAGAAGCAGTGGTCTTTGAACCCCTGCTCTGATACCACTTGTTGGTCCTGAAAGGAGTATATGACAAGTGTATGGGGGGGGAATACACTTGTATGCAATTCTTTTGCTAATTTGATCAAACCAGAGTTCAGCAAGGTTGTCTTGGACAACTCTGCTGAAGAAGATTAACTCTTCTAAGATAATCAAACTACTAAGTACTATTGAGTACTTAGTTGAATAACTATCTAGGGGAGTTATATGTGCGGAATAGTGGTTGGCCCTTTAGGTTTAGACTCCTTTAATTTCTGAAATCACTTAGTCAATGCAACACAGTTCAGTTTTCAGGGAACTTGTCCAAATAGGTTTTTTGCACAGTCTTTGAATGTTTATCCTTGAAAGATCAGTTTTGTGTGCAGTGTTGAGTGTATGAAAGTATTTGGAATGTAAATCAACACAAGAAGTTATAGTGTTCAGAGACTCAAGCTCCTACATCCACTTTCCCTGATTTAACAGGATAATTCCTTCACTCTTGGAATTAACTTGTTTTATAGTGCCAAGGTGCACTTGATCAAGAACACCACTCCTTGGTGAATTGATCCCTAGGATGTCTAGAGTCCTAGTACCCTCTTCTCAACTCAGAACTGAACTGTTCTTCTCTCAACAGTCAGCTCCTACCACTTCTACTACTACAACCTTCTCACTTTCACTCTTGAAAGATGTAAGGGTTGAAGTAAGGTTCCAACTAATGAGATATCCTTTACAATGAAGATCAGTGTATAAGGATAGGATATCTCTCTAAGCTTGTGTATGGATATACAATGAAGTTCAGCTTAGATGAAGTGTTTGAAGACTAAGATAGTCTTTGAAAGCTTAAATGTTCAGAATGCTTGAGTAGATGGATTCTGTTGAGGTTAGTTGGATGCATTCAAATGGTCTTCACACTTCTGTATTTATAGACAAAATGGAGGATTTGCCCGTTGGAGAGGCAGCCCCAAATTGCTATAAATGTCTTCCTTGAGTTCTTCAAACTGGAAGACAGATTCTTGATAGTGACATGTCCTCATTTGGGTAATAAACGGCTTGTAAGACTTTGTCTTCATTCTGCAGCACTTTTCCCAATGTTTGACTTCTTGTTAGGACTTGGACATGGCTTCTGAAGGTTGATCCAATGATAGGACAACATTCCTTATCAACTGGACAACTCTCCTTATCACTATCAGCAGTTTTGCCTTTCAGCAAGGTTGGCTTGCTCTTCTTCAGATGACTTGGCTCTTTCCCTTTATTTCACTCCAAGATGATCTTGGCATGTTGCATTGTATTTATTTAGGGTATGGTTGTCTTCAGCATAGTTGACCTTCAACCTTTAGAGCATCTGTTCTGATTCAATCTTGCTGAGACAACTCTTCTGGACAACTCTTCTGATCAGCATATTTGGTCTTTTAGCATCAGAGCACTTTTCATACAAAGTTGGCTTCTCTGGACAACTCTCCTGATCCAAAGCCTTTGAGTAGACTTGTCCTTTTGAGCTAGGTAAAGTTGTTCTTGCATATGGCTAGCTTCTTTGGACAACTCTCCTGATCAGATCATCTTATTGGACTTGTCCTTTTGAGCTTTACAATCTTGTTCTTGCATAAGAACATCTTCTCTGGACAACTCTCCTGATCAGTGCATTTGGTTTTCCATAGAGTGTCCTTGCTCTTAAGTGATTGTTCCAGAATTTGAGCCTTGAGGGGACTTGATCTTGATCGACTTCAAAGCATAGGTTCCCCCTCAAATTGTGCATCTAATTGTCTAAGAGCTGCCTAACATTTCAGCTTCTCATCTAGCCTATAATCTATATGTTCTAACATTCCTAGAACATATTTATATTGACTTAGGCATGTCTCAGGGGGTTTTGGTATTAGATCAAAACATATCTCATTTTATTCCCAACAAGCAGGTTATGAACTTCTTGGCCACCACCGACAAGACGAACATTTTCTGGAAACGCATCGAAGGCTGGAATGGAAGTTTCATGTAGAGTTCGGGAAAGGGAAGTGGATTCCCCAATCTGGGAAACACTACCAGCACGAGTGTCCCTCGTAGTACAGACCCACCTTGAATTTCAGTATTTCGAGTGCACCAATGCGAAAAACCATGGGTGCTGCATTTGTAATAGAACCTTCCTGGATTCGCATCAGACTTGGATCTCCGTACATGCGCAGGTGCACCACAGTTTCGACAGGAGGACACACCAAACAAGGCAACAAAGTCAGTTGGAGGAGAAGAAGTGCTATCAGACATTTGCTGATGAATATATGAATGTATAGAATGCTATTGTGTGAGTATGGGACATTTATAGGCATATAACAACGGTCATAAACGGCAAAACCATTAATAATTCAAGTTACAACGGCTATATATTAAATTCAGAACATATAGTATTTTATTCAAATTGTTGTCGTATAATGTTCAATGGTGTGTTACAAATGTTCAAGTTAATAAATTACATGCAGATACTTGTATTGTTAAAGAAATACCAACAACACACTTGTAACAACCAAACTCAGTAGGGTGCATCGGAGGGTACAATGTCTGTCATTACTTTGGAACAAGATAATTGAAATGTTGTAAATGGAACTACGTACGATTACAACAAGAAATAAGGCAAAATGACATATAATTGTGGTAAGAGCAGCAGAATGACATATTCAATTTGATTCATGTAATAACAATTAAGCAATTAGAGGCATATTTGGGGGGTAATAACATGTGAGTAGAAACGCAGAAACAGTGCAATTGAAAATATACATACAAAACATGGGACATAAAACATGCATTCACAGATACCAGAAACAAATCAACGCGTGAAGCATAGTGTACTACATTTATTGTTCATCTGGCTGGGACATTAGACATGATAGAGTATCGTGATTGCCGTACTTGTAACAAATATAACAAAACGGCTTGGTTTTATTCCCGAGCTCAACATACGACAAAATCCTTTTTTTCTTAGGACGACCTGGGGGACGTTTCAGCAGTGGAGGTAATACGTGATCATCAAGAAACGAAGGTTGGCCTTCATATTTTTCTGTTTCAAGGATGGGATGAATATCATGAATGTATGTCAGCATATACATTGTGATGAAGAAAAATTTGTCTACGTATTGAAGCACACTTCTACTGGAACTCTGAATTACAGCAACAACATGAGAGCAAGGGAAACCTCGAACCTCCCATTGACAACACGAACAATGTTTGGTACATAGATCAACCAATGTACTTGGGACAGAACCAACTTCAAACTATCCACTAGAACACATGACAACCTTCCAAGACCGAGATTTGTTTGTGAGATGATTCCACCACGATTCCTTAACTGGACAGAGTACACCAGACCATTTCGTGCATGTTTCCCTCCTTTGAAGGTGCATCTGACTGAGTGCTGTAAAATAATCAAATAAAGTTAAATTTCATAAACAATCAAAAATCAAGTCTGTCTCTGATTATGAAATAACTACCTATTCGAATAGAGTCTAACATGAAGGTTATTGGCAAACTCCTGAAGTCAGTAATCCAGCTATTAAACGATTCAGCGGCGTTTGACGTCATTTCCCCGTAACGGGTAAGTATGGGAGAGTGTGCGACGACCCATTTGTCATAAGGAAGATCTTCAAGCCATTTCTCTGCAGTATCACCACCGGCCGCCTTGAAGATTGAAAGCTTCTCATTAAATAAACGAATATTCGGAGCATATGCACAATCCCTAAAATATTCAGACATGTTTTTCCTCTCAGGGTTTGTCCAACCCTTCTTGAATCTAGACTTGAGGTTATTGGTAAGATCGAACAAACAATAGAAATGCACAGGAGCGTCAAATACAATAGGAAAAGCAGACATTAAACCTAAATTTCGATTAGACATGTAAAACACCTGGTCTGGGTGTTCTAGATTGTCTCGGCACATCTCAAGAAACCATGTCCAATTTTCGATTTTCTCTGAAGATACAACTGCAACTGCAACAGGGAACAGACCTGCGATACGTAAGACACAATTTAAAAAAAAAAAGTAAAAAACAGAGAGACACTGAAATGAAATAAATAATACCACGTCCAAACAATAGTAAATTAGCATATGCAAAATCATACCATTGTTTCCGTCTTTGGCAGTGGCAGATAAGAGAGTACCTTTAGAGCGTCCTTTCATAAACGTACGATCTATAAAGAGCATCGGCCGACAAGATTTAAATCCATCAAGACATCCTTTGAAAGAGACAAATACACGCTCAAACCGGTTGGACGATCCATTGTTTTCTAAGAAAACAACACTTCCAGGGTTTTTACGTTGAATTTCATCACAGTACCATCGCAGCTGATTGTAGGAGTCTTCATAAGAGACAAAAATCTGATCCCTAGCATGCTCTACAGTACGCCACGCCTTATAATATGGAATGTTCAAACCATACTTATCGCCTAATACATGAATAACATCTTTACCAGAGGCATTCAGAGTAGTCCGAACCTTTTGAACAACAAAATCAGACATCAACTTTGGACTCATACGTTTCATGACCTTGTTTGACGAATTAACATTACAACTATGGATAAAATAGCCATCTGAAATACGTAAAATACCAGAAGAAGTGGTAGTGATTCCCTTAATAAACCAATTACAATCATGAACACCTGGGTGATCACACTCAACTCTAATATACTTTCTATCATTCCTAATATATTTATAAACAAATCCAGCCACAGTTGCATACTTAATTAACGCTTTCCTGAACTCGACAACACCACCTTAAAAAACTGAACCAACACATAAACCATTAAACTTGTCAGGCCATGAATCCGAAAGTTAAAGTTTCCTTATGGTTTTTGGGCATATATCATATGAAGGAAGATCGGAATGCGGATTTTGATTTTCTTGGGAAGCTAATTTGGAACTAGAATTCTTAATAGATCGAAAAACTATTCTACCTTTATGAGACAATGTTTCCAGAACAGGAACAGATGATGAGCAAGGTATATTAGATGTAATATTTGATTCTACATGACCTTGACTATTTTGAAAACCAACGTTAGGAACATCGATCACTTGAGATACAGAATCACAACGTATTTTGGAAGAACAAACAGTAACACATTTCAAGGTGTTCGACAAAGCATATGAAAACATATTTTTCAGATCATCGTCGCATCCCAACAAACAGTTCACTATATTTCCGCCTGACCAACTAAATTCCAAGTTTTCAAAAATACCTTGAATTCGGGACCAATCTTGTTGAATTTTTGTCATGAAATCAACAAATGATGTGTCGGAATGTATGGACACGAGCTTGCAATGGCTGTTAAATTTTACACACACAGCGACGGATTGCTCCATTAGGTATAGTGATGAAATCAAATTTGAAATTTGAATGAAAGCTTTTGATAATGGCGAAATAAGGATTGAATCACACAACCTTGATTTGATGGCTTCCTGGTAATGGCGAAAAGAGGGAGTACGCACTTTTTTTTAAGACGGATTTGACTGCAAGTGGGGGAGAAGAGAGGCGTGTGGGTTGTGGCGAGAATTGAAAATGAAGGATAAAATGGTCTCAAATGACCTTAGTTGCATTTTTTAAAAAACAATTTCTAGGTTGCTATATATTTGCAAAACATGTACCCAGTTGTATATAATGTCATTAATAAAATGATTTGAAAAGAAAATAAATTAAACCTCGTTAATAAAATGTCTTGAATAGAAAATAAATCAACTTGTTAAAAGAAATAAAATAGAATTAAATTTGATAATGATGCATCTAAGGAGAGGGCATAACTAGCAAGCGGGTGCGCCAAACTAGGCCTAGCTCAAGAAATTGCATTCCAATCCCTCCAAAATACCCTCCATGTGTAGCTCGGGTTAAAACCTTTCTTAGTTGTGAGGAAGGTGTCGTGATTATAATATATAGCCTTTAAGTGTTTGTGGAAGAAGGCTTCCGGAGTCCTGAATTAGTCTCCAACCTTGCTTTGTGACATTTATTCCTTAAAATATGTACAAAAGAAACAAGCACAAGTGAACAAAGAGAGTAATATTTTTACTATAAAATTAATTGCATTAATGCTTGTGTGAAAGAGAATATACATTTGTTTGAAAGGGGGTGACGTGAAAACGAAGATTCAAACGCAGGCACAAACTTAATGAAAGTCGAATCGAAAACTGACTCGCCACCGTTGCACCTCTTCGTTGGTTCGAATCCCACGTTTCACATCTGCCACCCAATCCATAACCTACACATAATAAATACACCAAATTCATCTACTTAACACATAGATAACAGATTTACAACTTTAATCCATCTCTAACAAATGAATCATCATATTAAAATTAGTCAACCAACACTCAAATTTCAAACCAATTTACAAAAATATTTAGATTATTGATTTTGAAAATTTTGAGCTACAAGTTTAAAAATGAAAGTAGATCCAAAAGAATAAAAAAATGAAAGTAGGGTTGGTTAAGTATTTTGATGTGTGGGTGTAGAACCTTTTTATTTATTTTTAAACAGAAACAAGACTTGAGAAAAACATTAAAGAAAATCACAGCTCATCAGGTACTATTGTTCCTAAACCAAAACGACAGTTCTGCTCCATCCAATCACACGAGAGTGGAGAGCAAATATCTTTCTGGCCAATTTATGTGTCATTCGGTTCGTTGTCCTTGGTAAGAAATTGTCATTGTACACTACAATGTCATTTATAGTCTTCATCACTTCATCAAGAGCAAAACAATCTGATATTAACAAAATTTTAGCTTTGTTAATATATGTCACCACATTCAAGGAATCTGAATACATTGCAACATATGTTAATCCCAGCTCTTTAAGCCCTCCGTAATTGCCATCAGTTCAACACCGAGCACAAAAGATGGTGGTTGAATTATCCTAAAGCCGGCAAATTTGATGATCCTCCCCCCAACCCCCACATAAAAAATCTGATCCCAAATAGGCTACTAGACTCATCCACGATTGCATCTGCTTCTAACCAGACTTCGTCTTCAACAATTCCTTTGTCCATCTAACTAAGATCAATATAATCGTGTACCTTTACTTTGGCTTGTTGAAAATCCATTAAGAAACGCCTAACACATTCTAAATACAAGAATGCACCCTTCTCCGTCCTAACACTTCTCTAAAATATATATATATATATATATATGTCTTGAGAGTGCATCTTTCTTTCCAAATACCCCACACAAATGCAACAATTTCCTCTATAAGCTTGCAATTAACATCTGTACAAATTCTCGAAATAGCATTTATTGTACTCAAAACTATGATATTTTTAATAATACCCCAAATTTCATATGTTTTTCAAATATGTTTAATAAAAGGGCAAGAGAAAAGGGCATGTACCAAGGTCACCTCGTGTGCACCACATAAAAAGCAATGTGGCTGTATCGACACATGATGGTTAGCCAAGTTGCCCATCATAGCAATAATATCCATAGGCACTTTCCATGTGAACATATAAATCTTTGGGGAGATATTAAGTCTCAAAATTCTCTTCCACCATTCATGTTTGTTCAATTCATCAAAGCACCCCTCCATGTCCCCTTTGTTCAATCATATTTGCACACATATACCAGATTTTTTAGTATACATCCCCTTAGCATCCATCTTCCAATATCTTGCATCCTCTCTTTGTTCTCTTCCAACATGGATCTATAGTATAGCCAAGGCTTAAGTCAGGAATAAAGTTTCACTCACCAGCTCTATATTCCAAATTTCTTGATTCATGATAATTGATTCACTAAAGATACACTTGCGATCCGTGAAAAAATGCATCCCTCATTCAACCCCAGAATCATTTGTCCTTGAAAATCTTTATCATTTTTTCAGAACCAACTCTCCAATGCAAACTTTCTACAAGCATGTCCCTACTCCATAAAAAAGACCTTCATATATAAGATGGATTCGAACTCAAGTCAACCTCCATGCCGTTTATGTGCTTAAAATATCTAGTTTTAAACAATCGTGAAGCTAAAGATTTGAATTTGCAATTAGTCTCCACACCTGCTTAGCCAGTAGGGCTTTGTTGAAAAGTTCCAATTTCCTAAAATCCATTCCACCCTTCGATTTTGGCACACACGTATCCTTCAACTTCTTCCAATACATCGAGTTTTCAACCTCATTTCCCCCCATAAATTGGGCACATAAATTTTTTATGTCTTTGCATATACTATCAGAGATACGAAAACAAGTCATTGCATAGGTTAGGATGACTTGGATTACAGCTTTTGAGAGTCTCCTTCTGCCTTCCGAGAAATCTTTAATTTTCCATCTTTGTAGTTTCTTTGCAACACGCTCTCTAAGGTTACCAAATTGAAGTCGCTTAGCTCTTAAAAAGAAGGTTGGTAGCCCCAAGTATATTTCATGACCTTGACTCATATGTATCCCTAATGGATCTTTGATAACCACTTGTCTCCCTTGACTTGTGTTGGGGCGGAAAGTAATAACAGACTTGTCATAGTTTACAAGTTACCTTGAGGCTCTCTCATACATTTGAATTCTTTTTTTCAGGTGGTTTCCATCCTCCACAGCCGCTTGCAAGAATAGTAAGTTGTTGTCAACGAAGAGAGGGTAGGTGCCCCTTTAGCCACTCTTACGCTCATATCAAATTTTTCTAAGCCAAATCATACAGCATTATAGACAAGTGATGTGTACATAACACAAACAAGAACAAAGATATTGGATACCCCTGAACTAAGGCCCCTTGTTGAAGGTCGTACACCACCCTTAACCTTACTATTTATCTTGAAAGCATAAGATATTGTACTTACACACCTCATGGTAGGTTAAACCCATCTTTCACCAAAACCCAACCTCACCATGAGCTCCTTAAGGTATGACCATTCAATACGGTCATATGCTTTACACATATCAAGCTTGAGCGTCGCATAACCCTTTTTACTCTTATTTTGCCTAAGCCAATGCATACACTCGAAACCAACTAAAATGTTACCAGAGATTAATCTACCCAGAGTAAAAGCACTCAAGGAATCATCAACCGTCGAATTCAAGACCTTCTTCAATTTATTACTGGTTGTCTTTGCCAAAATCCTGTAACTGATGTTTGTGAGATTGATAGGCATGCATTCTTCCATTTCTTGTAGTTTGAGTGTTATCAGAGTTTGATTCCACACCGACATATCCATATCAGTATTAAGAACTTCCAAAATTGTTTTTGTTACGTCATGTCCCACCACTTCCCAAGATTTTTTTTATAATAGTTAGTCGATACCCCATCTGGACGAGGTGCCTTTAAAGGGCTCATCTCAAAGACTGCTTTTTGAATATTTGCTACCGTAAAATTCTTTTCCAAAAATAGATTTTGCTCATCTCTAATTGCTTTGGTACACTAAAAAAGAACCTTATCAATATCATCTTTCGTAGAATCATTAGATGTGAAAAACTCCTCATAATAGTAATTGAGAATATGCATGATAACTTCACCATCGATAGACCAATTACCTTATTTAGTTCTTGTTCCATAAAGTTAATGAGAACACTGTTCCAAGTAGCATTCTCATCACCATTTTTTTTCTTTGTCTCACCTCTCAAGCTCCCCCCTAAATTTAATCATTATTTTTGGTAAGTTATCTTCCATCGAAACCTTTTTCCAAACATAACCCACTGCTCTATCAAAGTCCGGTTCCATAACCCAAGCTCTCTCAAACTGCACACACTTGGCCCCCTCCTTAATGCACCTTAAGTTAACAATGTATGTCTAACCTTTCAAAAGTGCATTACACATCTGAGCGTCGATTATACCAAGTGAAGTATGGCTCTTTTTGCTTTATTATTATCCAAAACCAATTCTCCCAAATATTTCTAAAAGCCTCCATCTATGTAAAAGGTTTCAATCTATTATCACTTACACCCTTCATCTCATATATTCTCAAAATCTCATAGAAATCCTCGTTTATCAACCACGGTTTCAGCCCCCATTATGAGACTTATGAATTTTCCTAAGGAGATCCCATGAAAACTTACGCAAAGATACATTAAAGTTACCATAACCCTAGTGAACCACCAACTAAAAGACTCATGTGTAATTGAACAATCAACATGACCTTTTGAGTAAGAGCACAAACTAACATCCACATTTTCATTAGCAAAAAAAATAGGCCACCATTATTGCCTAAACATCCATACCCATACAAATATTGAAGTTTAAGTTGAATTTTCATCTACTACCCATAGCAACACTAGTTTTAGACTCAACAATAAAAAGGACGTACATCGAGATTATACTCGTTTACAAGTAGCTTTAATATATGGAATACACGGCGTCCCCATAAACCCCTAACATTCTATACAATAATGTTCATGGCTGTGGCAGGGTTGAATAACATCAAGCTACCGTAAGTTTGCTTCCACCAACCTCCTCATCACTTTTGGTTTTCCCGTCACTAGTTTCCCTTCTGCTAGCTCCTTGTCCATCGTCCCTTTCAAAGATTGTCCTATCTTTTTACTCGGCTGGATCACTGTCTTATCGCCCTTGCCATCTGCATCATCTCCATTTCTAGTTGCACCAACTTGGGACACACCTAAGGGATTTTGTTTGTATTGTATTCTATGTGTGTTGTGGTTGTGGATTTTGAAGCAATTAGGGCACTTTAAACAATAAAATAATGGGATTCAATGTTATCTACATATGATATCAAACCAGATAGAATTTGAAATTTGTGATTTGTTTTGATCCATACTTTACCCCATATTCTAAATTTATATCACAACACGGCGTCCCCATAAACCCCTAACATTCTATACAATAATGTTCATGGTCTGTGGCAGGGTTGAATAACATCAAGCTACCGTAAGTTTGCTTCCACTAACCTCCTCATCACTTTTGGCTTTCCCGTCACTAGTTTCCCTTTTGCTAGCTCCTTATCCATCATCCCTTTCAAAGAACGTCCTCTCTTTTTACTCGGCTAGATCACTGTCTTATCGCCTTTGCCATCTGCATCTTCTCCATTTCTAATTGCACCAACTTGGGACACACTAAATGACCCAAGGGATTTTGTTTGTATTGTATTCTATGTGTGTTGTGGTTGTGGATTTTGAAGCAATTAGGGCACTTTAAACAATAAAATAATGGGATTCAACGTTATCTACACATGATATCAAACCAGATAAAATTTGAAATTTGTGATTTGTTTTGATCCATACTTTACCCCATATTCTAAATTTATATCACAACAATTGTCTTTACAAATTACCTCTAATATTCTAAATTTACGCCAACAATAGGCCTTTGTGCGTGAGTGTGGAATCATTTTGAATAATTATGTAAAATAATAGTTCTTTGACTAAATGTGCCCCCTCTGGACTTAGTAATCTTTCCTTTTTCTGAATAGCCTAAATGGTTTATTTTAAATTTGTTCACATCTTGATCGGGAGATATCCACCATTTTTTCAATGCTCAAATCCAATTCGAACGACTCTCATCTCAACTCCTTGGATGAACCCCAAATGATTTCTTGGTATGTAAAACTTCATACCATTATTGTATTAAAATCATCGAAAATTTTGGTAGATAAAAATACTTTTACTGATATCGTATTGAAATTTTGATATATTCAAATGTTAAACGATATCATTATATATCAATTCATACCAAAATTTAGGTATATAAAAATACTTACCAATTCATATCGAAAATTTGGATTAGGTTTTCATGCCACGGTAATGGACTTGATTATGAGATGGATTTCCTATTCTTTCGCGCTTAATGGTTCCTAGATCGGAAACCTAACTCCTAGTAGAGGTATTAGGTAGGGTGATTTGTTGACTCCATAATTATTTGCACGGTGTGCCCAAGGGTTATCATACATATTATTAGATGTGGTTGATACAAGCTTTTTCAAGACTGTTCAAGTAGCTAACGGGGCACCCCAGATTACTCACTTATTTTTCGTAGATGAAGAACTTCTAATTTTTTATGTTATATATAGTAGTCCATGCCAAACAAATTTTGCACTAACTGCACCTTTATGAGGTAGCCTTCGACCAACTCATCAACTTCAATAAATATGTCATCTCCTTTAGTCTCTCTACGCCTAAGTCAATAGTCGAGCTAATTAAACATACATTTCAGGTGCATGTAGTCCACATGCATGATATATACTTAGATCTCTCGACATTTATGACGCGTAGCAAAACAGTTCAGTTTGGGTACTTATGCGACATAGTTTGGCAGCGTATTGATGGCTGGAACACTAAGTTACTCTCAAAGGGTGGACGGGAAATGCTACTCAAAGTCGTTATATAGGTAATCCCAAGCTCTTGAAATATGTTTATCACTAGATAAAGCAACAAATTGCGAGCTTTTGACACGGTTCATCATCGGAGAAAAAAAAAAGGTTCATTGGACAACTTGAAAATAATTGTGTTCAAAGTCCAATGGAGGGTTGAGGTTTCTAGATCTATCTAGTTTCAATATGGCCTTCCTGGCCAAACGCCTTTAGAAACTAGTGCAAGCCCTAGAGTCGTTTGTGGCACCATGTGTTCAAGGCAAGGTAATTCAGACATTGTGACATTATATTGGGGTGAACACGGGGCATAATTCATCGACATATGTGTGGTGTTCATTGTTGTAGGAACGATAACTGCTCGAACAAAGTATTGTCTAAAGGGTAGGCGATGGGGAGATCATACGACTTTACAGAGATAAATGGGTTCCTAGGTTGAGTGAAGGACGAATCAGTCGAATCTCCTCTAGACTAGCAGCCCCCCAACTTCAATGAGTTCTTTTGTTCGCACGGGTAGGACTTGGGATGTTGATTAGTTGGTGTCCTCTTTACTATTATTCGAGGTGTAGGCCATTCTCAATATTCATCTCTCCCGAGTTTCGACGCCAGACAACCACTATTGTGCCTACGATCTGTAAAGCTACTTCACGGTATGAAGTGCTTACAAATTGGTCATGGGTATGTACGACCCCCACCAAACACGGTGGGCACAAATTCAGCAAGATGGTGGGACGAGCTCTGGAAATTGTCATTGCCACCCAAAGTGAAGATTTTTGTTTGGCAGGCGTGCTACATCTATCTCACAACAGTTGTCAACTTGGTTCGTCATCACATCCTTATTTAGGAAGTATGTGACCTCAACTTCACATTGCCTTTTATATAGCTCGGTTATGCAAGGATTTTAGATTTTTAGAGGTTTTGGCCGTGGTAAAGGGTGACTGTGATTAGCGATAGTAACAACTATTTGTGACAACGTGCTGGGCATTATGAGGGGCGGTATGTGCGGCACGACACGACAAGCTAGAGGACCTTATGTCTCGAAACTTTACATGGGTAGTGGCATACTTAGATGAATATGATAATGCCCGAACGTGAACGACAATCACCATCAACGATAATCCTTCGCAACAACTGCTCATGAGTGGACGTAGACATGACCTATCCTACAGCAAATGATGTGTCTGCCTAGATTTAGCCTGTCATATCCGCATGCCACAATCCGCACTAAAAGCAGAATTTGTAACAATCAACGAAGTTGCGCAAGTATGTTGGGTGAGAGCGTATTCAGGTTCGTTATGTTCCGTGCAGGCAAGTCACACGACAACCGTCAAATCTAGACAACACGTCTAGTCTCGTGTCAAATTTACAAGACTACTTCTCACAAGATCATTTTTTTAGGTTAATGTATGTTGTGCGTAGTGAGGGGTGGGAATGGGCCAGGTTACCCGACAGGGGTCTACGGCTCGGCTTGGCTCGTTTAATAAACAAGCCAGACTCAAGCATTTTTAGAAGCCCATTTAGTTAAATATGTCGGGTTTGAGCTTTTTCGTAGGCCTTTTAAACCCAACAAACCAGCCTATTTATAATATATGTGATAATACTTGAAGATGAGATTATCTTGAAGAATTGATGTATTTTTTTATTTATATTTTCCTTTGTAATTGTTGAAAAGAACATTTGAATATTTTTTTGTTTTTTTGGACCATTTGAAAAAAAATGTTATTGTAATTCAATTGCTATATATATATATATATATATATATTTTTTTTTTTTTTTTTTTTTTTTAAATGCACAAAAAGGCCTTTAAAATGCTTTCGAACCATACTTCTTTATTAAAAGCTTAGACTAAGCCTTAAAAAAAAAACATAAACCAGACTTAAACTCAAAAATTATATATCAGGCCTAAACCTTTTCTCTTAGGCGGTGTTTGTTTTGGGATTGGCCAATCCGGATTTGGATTGGCCCAATCCCAATCCAATCTCTCTCAATCCAAATACCAATTCACCCATATAATACACCTATTTTTATACAATCACTCATTCTCTTTCCTACCTTCTTCTCTCTCCTACTTTTCTTTCACACACTCATTCTTTCTCCTACTTTCTTCTCTCTCTTACTTTTCTTACACTATTAACATTAATAAAATATTATAACATCACTTTTGATGTGACATAAAGTTAAATCTACCCCTACTTCTCAATCCTTAACCAAACACAACTTGCACACAATTACTATTCATGGATTACCCAAATCTCAATCCAATCCAAATCTAATCCAAATCAATCCCAAATCAAACACCACCTTAAGTTCCGGCCTTTTGACCATTCTCACCTCTATGCTTAGTTTTTCTGTTTTCTCTAATCATTTGAGCGGATTAGGATATAGCTGCTTGGCTCGAGAGTAATGTATTAATAATTCATGTGATACCGCTAGGGCAAATTCTAATGCACACGCCACACGCTCCTGACTAGGGGCAATTTTACCAGCTAGTGTGTGCGATTTGAAGAGTCGCTTGGAAGAGAGAGATTAGGGTTACCACGCCCAAATTTAATCCATCATTACTCCGCCGAATTGCTGCAGACGAGGCGAACTGAATGCAGATTTTGGTGAGTTTCAAAAATTCTAATTGAGTACAATCCGCCTTGTATATCCAACTTCATTGTGATTGGAGAAGTGGTGTGGCAAGATGGATATAAGAACCCAGTATTTGGGGCCCCGATATTCACTTCATTGTGAAGCAAAGTCTTTAGTTTATCAGTATACGGTTGTGTTCAAAAAATCAAAAGTGAGAGTAATGGTAGATAACTTGAATGCAAGGATGAGCAGAGTCTCAATCGCACATGCGGATGAGGAGGAGTTCGAAGTCGAGCAAGGAGAACTATCCAACCCTACTAACATGCTGCTAGGGAGGTACACGGTGCGAAAGAACATGGGCCTAGCTGACCTGGGAATGGCGGTCAAGAAGATAGGGAGGCTGGAAGGTACGCTAACAGTATCTCAAGTGGGGGACGGACTGTTTGTTCTCGAATTTGGGGAAGTTATGGAGTGTAACAAGGCGCAATATCGACAGACTAAGAACCTGACAGGTACTACGTTGGTCTTGAAGCGGCTTACGAGGGCGGAATGCCCGGCTACAATGGTGTTCAACCAAGCACCCTTCTGGGTGCAGTTCCATGGATTGCCCCTGAACTCAATGAACCCGGTAATAGGCCAACGAATGGGTAGCCGATTGGGGGATGTTTTGGAGGTAGCAAAACCAGGGGGAGATGCTACGTGGGGGAGGTGTTTGAGAGTGCGTATCATCATTGATATGACCAGGCCATTGGCTAGAGGCACATCGATGAAAATCCAAGGAGGCAACCAGCTAGTGTTGTTCTGATACGAGAAATAGGTGGAATTTTACAGAATCTGTGGCCGAATCACACAAGTGGACAAGGAGTGCCCCACTACTTTTGTGGAAGAAGGCCAAGTCACGGATAAGGAGAAAAAGTATCCATTGTGGTTGAAAGCAGAGGGACAGAAAAGCCCAACCCAAGAAGACTTTGATTGGGCAAGGAAGAAGGGCATAGGGAGGAAAAAACAACAGCCGACAGTCGTGGGAGGAGATGGAGGGAGAGGCAAGGCGGTGATAGGAGAGCAGTTAATGGAGCCAACACCACCACAACAACTCCAACAGCAGGTAACGAGCAGAGGCCTAGTTGTGATGAGAGGAACAACAACGGGGGAGAACCAACACCCAGTCTTTAATACAAATCAGTTCTTGACGGAGCCAACAAACTATAGTGAGGATGAGGTCTTCAGTTTGTCCAATACAATGAGGTACTACGCATTACTAAATTCGTACCCCCCATATGGGAGTGCTGGAGCAGGCAGTGGGATAGGCACAAGGGGACAGACGGAACTGAGTTTAGCCGTGAATGGGATCCAGGCAAGGGAGGGGAGTGGTATCCAAGAAAAGATACGAATGTTGAAGATGAAATAACCAATGACGGGAGCAGCGTTGGGAGGACAGATGGATGGACTAGGACTGGGAAAAAAGTCAGAATTTGTTGAAGGGGCTAGCCAGCCAGCAAAAAAGAGAGTTGGGGCGACAACAACTGGGGCTAAAGGAGAAGGGGAACGAGCAATCGAGCAACGAAAACGCTGGTAAAGAGGCAAATGAATGAGTTCTTGGAGCGACCTTAACAGAGGGGGAAATTAGGAAGGCGGTTTATCAGCTAAACCCGCTTAAAGCTTCGGGCCCAGATGGACTGTCGGCGGGCTTTTATCAACAGACGTGGGAGGAGGTGGGCCGAGACGTGACGGAGGCACTATTGGACAAACTGAATAAAGGGGGGGATATTTCTGAAATTAACGACACATGGATCACGCTCATCTCGAAGAAAAAGGAGTCGCGTAAGGTAACAGACTATCGCCCAATTAGCCTGAGTAATGTGGTGTATAGGATTCTTGCACGAACGATTACGAACAGGCTAAAGCAAGTCATGGGGAAAATTGTTGATGATAATCAAAGTGCATTCACCCCAGGAAGATTGATCTCGGATAATATCATCCTAGGATACGAATGTATGCACTGGTTAAGAAACAATAAGAGCAAGGAGGGGTACGCGGCTTTAAAGCTTGACATGAGTAAAGCGTACGATCGTGTCGAATGGAAGTATATGGAGGGCATTCTAGTAAAATTGGGCTTCAAGGAAAAAGTCGTGCAATTGCTTATGTAGTGTATCACCACAGTCCGATATGCTTTTAAACTAAATAACAGAATTATGGGTGAAGTAAAGCCAACAAGGGGTTTGAGGCAAGGGGACCCCCTGTCCCCTTTCCTTTTTGTTATGTGTGCGCAGGGTTTGTCGGCCTTGCTACGAAAGGAGGCGGCGGAGAAGGAACTGACGGGTGTTAGTATTGCAAGAGAAGCACCAGCGATTACACACTTATTCTTCGCGGATGACAACCTGTTGTTCTTTAAAGCATCGGCGAAGGAGAGTGGAAAAGTTAAAGGGTTACTCAACTGGTATGAGCAAGTTTCGGGGCAGAAAGTAAATTATGAGAAATCGGTTGTCTCATTCAGTTCGAACACCAGAAAACAGAACATTCAAGAGGTCCGACATACACTACAGATCAGAATGACTAATGGACATGAACTATATATGGGTCTACCAACTTACTCTATGAAAGCAAAGAGGGTCCAATTCGGTTTCTTAAGAGATAGAGTGTTGAAGAAAGTGGAAGCATGGAGAGGAAATGACTTCTTGGAAGGAGGCAGTGAGGTTTTAATTAAAGCGATTGTGCAGGCGGTCCCGACATACACTATGGCGTGCTTTCGTGTGCCATTGTCGATTTGTAATGAGATAGAAAGACTCAGTGCGGACTTCTGGTGGGGACTTAAAAAAGAAGGAAAGAAAATACATTGGAAAAGGTGGGCAACACTATGTGATAAGAAGGAGGTGGGAGGCATGACTTTTAGAGATATGGTATCTTTTAACAAAGCTCTGTTGGCGAAACAGCTATGGCGAATCATCGAGCTCCCACATTTGTTACTTAGTCGGGTGTTAAAGGCGAGATACTTTAAGCACACGGGAGTAATGGAGGCAGAGGTGGGACATAACCCATCGTATATATGGAGATCGCTCTGTTGGAGTAAGGAGTTGCTGGATAGTGGGCTCAGGTGGAGAATTGGAAATGGGGAGACCATAAAACTTTTCAAAGATAGGTGGGTAGCAGGAATAGATGGGGGACGAATCATTTCAAGGAAAGCTAGCGGATCACAGGTTAGCCGGTTCATCAATACTAATGGGACATGGAATCGCGAGCTGCTACATCAAGCTTTCCTGCCAATGGAGGAGTAGGCCATCTTAAGTACACCTATAGGAGGACCCGCGATGGAGGACTCCCAATTCTGGAAGCCAGAGAAGAAGGGGCGTTATTCGGTCAAAACGGGTTATTGGCAGTGTCTCCGGAACATTACGCTTGACACAGGTAAAGCCTCGACATCGGATATGGAGGGGGATCAAGGAAGATGGAAGCGTATTTGGGGGCTGATGGTGCCGCCCAAGGTACGAATCTTTTGGTGGAAAGTAAAATGGAACATATTGGCAACGGAGGCTAACCTCGCACGACATCATGTGCCAATACCAGGTATGTGTAATTTATGTGGTTCTCCTGAGGCGTCTACGAGCCATGTTCTGTTTTTTTGCCCATTGACGAGGAAAGTGTGGAAAAATCATGGGTGGTGGGAAACTCTCAAGAGTCACAAAGGGCGGAATTTAGATGATTTATTGCTGGGAATGAATTTTGAGAAGGGAGAGATACTGGAGGAGGAGTTTTTGATGGTGGCATGGGGAATATGGAAGGAGAGATGCGAGTTGTTGCACAGAGGTAGTAAAGGGGTGAAGAAGGTTGGAAATGCTATAACCTTTTCAGACATGAAGTGGACATTGATATGGCTAAAAGGCTTACTTGATTCTCCACTCCTCACATAATGCAAATGGAGAGACCAGCAACGGGGATACCATTTTTAAGATGGTCTGGAATAAAACTACACCTTTCAAGGCGACGACGACGGCCTGGCGGTTATTATGGGATAGACTCCCAACGAGGGAGAACTTGAAGAAGAGAAACATTATCCAAACGGAAGACGATGCGAAGTGTGTGATATGTGGGGAATTCTTAGAAACGACTGATCACCTCTTTATTACTTGCAACAAGGTTTTTGAGGTATGGCAAAAAATCTTAACTTGGTTGAATTTCCCCATGGCCATGCATTGTAGAATAAAAGATCACTTCCTTCAATTTTCAAGCATTTTTTACGGGAAAATGGGGAAAGAAAAACTGTTGTTGGAATCTGGATTGGTATTATCTGGATTATATGGACTTGGAGAAACAAATGTTGTTTTGAGGGTGAAATCTGGAAGCTTGAAAAAGTGGTGGATGAAATAAAAGGAAGATTATGGAGTTGGAACATGGCGAACAACAAAATCAAACCATATTCTACATTCAGAAACTGGATTATTGATCCACGAACAGCTCTTAAGCCTTAAAGGAGAACAGGGTTGGATTGGAATATGTTCAATGAGTGTGTAACCTGTGGCTAGATGTTCTTCTTGTAATTTCTCTTTTTGAAACCTTTCTTGTACTTTGAGGATTTGGTACTTCTCATACCAGGACCTCCTACATTTCTTCTTCTTTTATATAATTTGAATTTGCCCGACCAAAAAAAATTTGATATGGCTAAAAGACTACCAGGAGTGCAAAAGTAAATTGGCAAAACCGGGAGAAAACCGAGCAGAAAATCGAGAAGGGGAATGGGCAGAAAGTTTCATATTGAAGGTGGATGCAGCATATAAAAGGGATGAAAACAAGTATGGAGTGGGAGCTATTATGGCTGATCGAAATGGAGGGGTAGCGAGAGCTATGTGTGAGCCAATCGACAGCATGGGATCTGTCCTGGGAGCAGAACTTCGAGCAGTGGGGGAAGGATTGAAATGGTGTTTGAAGCATGGATGCTTGGACGTTCGGGTGCTCTCGGACTCTCTGGAGACAGTCCGGTTGGTAAGGAAGGAGGAAAAAGTGTGGGGAGCAGAAGGATACGTCATCAACAAACCAATTTCGTAGTGTGCGAGATTGAGCATATATCTAGGACGAAGAATACGGCGGTAGACGCATTGGCAAAATGGGCCGCGGAACATCACTCTTCTCGAGATTGGAGAGGTGATTTGATATCTCTACAGTTTGTTAACATAGCTTCATTCTAAGGAATCACTTTCTAATGTGGTATTAGTTAGGCTGTTTCAAAAAAAAAAAAGAGAGTAATGTATTAATGGATGCTTCATCAATCATCATGTATAAAATGCAATCTTCCATTAAAAACAAACCAACAAGTGAAGCCACACACACAGATAAGAGCAGTCTTTTTCCATTGACGACCCCAACCGAGATGACTCACCGATTCATATTTTCTTTCTTCATTTCACAACCATGGAGAAGTTAGTCGAATTACCAGACCATGAAATCCTCATAGACTTTGCTTTGGGCTGCAAATGTCGCACCAACATTCGCCTCAAATCTCTCATTACCACGGCCCCTCTAGCTTTCAAGGTCCAAACCTCCTCCCCCCACAAGTTCCTCGTCAACCCGCCCAGTGGACTCGTCGCACCTCTCTCCTCCGCCACCTTCCAGATCGTCCTCAAGGCCCAATCCCACCTCCCTCCCACCTTCCCTCGTTCCCCCTCTGACCGCTTCCTTATCAAAACCGCCGCCGCACCCCAACTCACTACCGATTCCCCCGAGTCAACCCAGTCTGAGCTCGTCAACCGCTGGTTCAACTCCTCCACTCACCGCCCCACCTATGACGTTAAGCTCAAGGTGTATTTCGTCGGCCCTTTTCTACTCAAACACGCTGTGGGTGCGGGCGATTTTGAGGCAGTCAGGAGCATTGTAAAACGACAGCGTTTGGTTGTTTCCGAGTTTTCGATTCGAGAAGCCGAGTCATTGTACCGCGTCGCAACTCAGTACCCTGACATTGTCGGTTTACTCCTGGATGCCGGGTTAAGGGTTGACGTACACCGGGAGGTATACGATGACGTCAGGTGGGCGTCTAGGGGGTGGACGGAATTACACGTGGCGGCGGCGTTTGATCGGACGGAGGAGGTTGAGAAGCTAGTTAACCAAGTTGGGGAACTGGAATCTAGGGATAAGGAAGGGCGAACGCCGCTACATTTGGCGGCGGGTAAAGGGCATTTGGGGAGTGCTAAGGTGTTGGTGAGCGCAGGTGCTGTCGTGGACGCGAGGAGCAAGGACGGGCGGACGGCGTTGTATAGAGCGGCGGCGAATGGAGACCGTCCGATGGCGGAGATGCTTCTGGAAGCCGGCGCTGACCCCACAATCGGCGATGTGGATCACTGCCGTTCAGCCATTGACGTTGCTCGAGATAAGGACCACGTAAGTAGTAACTTTGATCCTTGACTTCAATGATTGCCAAGAAAATTTTGGTTGCATGTTAGTATTGTTAGAGCTGTGTTGTGTTGTGTTATATCCCAAGATAATAGTAGAATTGAGAGTGAGATTGATTTGTATATATGTGTATCGAAACAAGGACTAGAGATTGTGAGATTTGAACTCATCAGATGTTAGAAATCCTTCTATTGGAGAATGAGTATCAGTCGTCTATTACCATTATCACTTTTTTGAACACATCAGATTGACTAGATTTCTCTACCCTCTTGCTTATATTAAGAGAAAATCTGTTTTGAAGTTTAACAGAGTGCATATTGATGTCCATTCTTATTTGCCTTTGTAACCTATTAAGGGCTTCAAAGGAGGAACTTATCTTGTGCTCTGATTTCTCACAAGTGCTTTCTGCTGTATCTATTTTCTTTGAGTAGGGATCGATGATTGACAAGCTAAATTTAACCAGATGGTTCTTTGATATTCATTTTAAGATGTTAGGGAGTTTTAGGTGATCCCACATATGTTGAAATATTAAAATTAGACTTGTACTCTATTTAGAGCCGTAGTTTTAGCATACATCAGTTCAATAGTTACAGCCTCGGTTGCCTCATTTAAAAGGAGTTGTACACTTTTGAAAGTGGATTTAGCTTCTCAAATGCTTTATCTGGACAAAACTCTTTCTTCGTATAGTAAGTTAGGCAATTCTTGCATTACTTGTGAATTTCACTCTCACTGATCTGGATGACAGACTTGAGTTGAGTTCAAGGAGATTCTTCCCCTTTAAATGATGTCACTCATTAGATGGTGTAGCTGTAGCTGCTCTTGTTTGACTGCTTCCTGCATTATATGATCAAATTAAAAAGGTTGATGTAATTCCTATATGGATAAAATCATGCCGGCAAGTAATAATATCAATAGTTCTACAAAGGAAGAAGTTGTTATTAATCACTGAGAAATGGACTTAATTCTTGTGTATTTTTTAAATCCTTATTTCGAATCTTACCAAGTTACGAGATAGTAACTCAAAACTTTCATTTCTTGATAATTCTTCATAGCATTTTATCCGAACTAAAGCCGTAGGATTCAATGGCCACTGCAGTTTCACCGATAATTGAATGGCATTTATGAAGCCTTTACCAAATGGACAACAAACCCTCAGGCTTTTAAATCACACTGATTATTCATTTTAGTATTATAAGAAGTGAGCTAGCTTTAGGAAATAATAAGCCATATATGGTTGATTTGTGTATACTTTCATGCACTGATCCACATCCTACACAGAATAAAGCTTTTTCGTCTAACTCTTTAACATGACGCTGTTTTCAATTTAATTTATATTGGGCGGAATTATTCCCTTTAAGATCAGCAATTCCTGAAGTTAATGTAACCGACCTTGTAGTACGCCCTTCCGTATTCATGATCAACTGAAACCAATGAGGTCGAGAATTCACTTCAAATTTCCCTAACTTGTACTGCCTGATCCCCTGTTTTGTTGGTCTTGCTCATGACCAGTTTCAGTGATAATCAATTTTGGATGAATATATTCTTTAAGAAATTAAGTGGTGCAGTAATGTTTAGCATATTAAATTTACTGGTTGTAATCATGCTCGTTCATTGTTGCTTACCCATTTTTGTAATAAAATACAAATCTGCCGGTTTCCTCTCAAAGTAGAATACAAATTACCCTATGTCCATTTCCACTAAACCTAAATATTTACTTACTTATGGTGTTTGCTTACAAAATAAGGTGCCTTCCACACTTGTAGCCTCTCCTCTAATGATCTTTAACAACATGTAGGGGGACGTGGTTAAACTACTGGAACGAGGAGAAGCAGTGCTTGAAGCTGCTAGGCGTGGAGAGCTCGAGAAACTGGAATCACTACTGGAAAAGGGAGCAAGTATGGAATTCTGTGATCAATATGGTTTGACAGCACTGCACATAGCTGCTATTAAAGGAAACAAAGATGTGGTGATGATGCTCGTTGAGTTTGGTGCTCCTGTCGAATCCCAGGACATCGAAGGCCACACACCTCTGCATTTAGCAGTTGAAGGAGGTAGAATCGAGACAGTTGAAGTTCTTATATGTAGGGGAGCTAATGTGAATGCTAAGACCAAGAAAGGTGCAACCCCACTATACATATCGAATTTGATGGAGTACGAGGATATAACGCAACTTCTCCTAGACCAAGAAGCTGCTTCCTCGTTGCGTCTCGTCTCCCTTGATGTGTAAGCTGTAGCTGTGACTCGCTTCGATTATTACAAGGTGTATCTATCCTAACCAAAAAAATTGAGTTTGAGTCATCTTTTTCCAAATTATGTTTTATTTTGAATACTCCCTCCGTCCCAATGAAAGTTACCCGCACAGAGATTAAGAAATATTATAGAATAAGTAGATATATTATAGATGATGTGATTGAAAGAGAAAAATATAATAAAATGTGATAAAGTTAGTAGCTTTCATCAGAACGGAGGAAGTATTATTTCGATTACTATACATGTTATTTATGAATTGGCAAAATTATTATTACAATCTTATATCAATATACGAAAGAACAAAGTACAACGGAGGAGTGATTTTTTGAATGAAATGTGATGGCATATCTAAGCTCACAGGCCGCTTTTTCACTCTTCATTCAAAACCTCTTGATCTCTTTTCCACAAGATCCGTGACCCCATTTTACAGATCTAAGACCATGTTTATCCATGACCGGTCATAACCGGGTCATCAAATATAAAATTTATTTCTCACTCCTCCACCTACACATTTTACACCACAACCCAAACTTTTCTTTTTCCACACTTTATCCATAACCACCAGGTCCACCACAACCAACATTTAATAAATGATTTATTTTATAATATAATAATTATATCTATTATTAATTTTTTATAATATTTTCACAATATTTAGAAAATATATACGGTTATTTAAAAAATTCATAACTGTAATAAAAAAATGATCATACATTTCAAAAAAAAATTTACAACATTCAACAATAAAATTAAAATTACAAAAATTAAAATACAACTTAAAAAAAATAAATCGGACTACAAATAAATGCTTAATTACAACAAAACAAAATATGCAAATTACATATTAAATCCACATTTAAATTTATTAATTTTTTATAATATTTACACAATATTTAGAAAATATATACAACTATTTAATAGAAAAAAAAATCAAAATATAAAAAGAATAATTAACACAATTTAGAAGAGAAAAGAGGGTGTATGAAATTGTAATCCAAAACATATTTATAGATAATTTAATTTTATGAATTTTGGTATTTTTTATTTTTATTTTTTTAAAGTAAATAAGTGAAAATTAGAAATTATCTAAATAAAATATAACTGACGAATAAAAATTTGACACGTGGATTTTTTGGAAATAAAAAGACCCCACCAAAAGTTTGGTTGTGCTTGGTTGTTTTCTGTCGTCGGACGAACGTGGTCGTCAAATAAAATGAAATTTTCCTTTTTTTTTTTTTTTGTCCTATTTGGATGACCAGGTTGTGGAAGAACCGATAAACATGGTCTAAGACCATGGTTGGATGACCATGGTTGATGGACAACCAAGAACAACCAAGCAAGTGTGGGCCCTGTGGGGTAATGTTTTATTCCAAAAAAATATAAATATGCCATGTGTCAATTTTTTATTCGTCGGTTATATTTTATTTAGATAATTTTCAATTTTTACTTATTTACCTTAAAAAAATAAAAAAAAAATACTAAAATTCATAAAATTAAATTCTCTATAAATAAAGACCAATCTTAATATGTTTTGAATCACAATTTCATACACTAACTTTTCTATTTTCCTAATTTTTTTCTATTCTAAATTGTGTTAATTATCCTTTTTATATTTTGATTTTTTCTCTATTAAATGACTGTATGTATTTTATAAATATTATAAAAAAATTAATAATAGATATATAAATTGCAGTTCTTATATAAATCAAAAAACCTAGAAGCCATATGAACACAGGTCGTTCAAGAGGCCGGAGCCCCGTTAAAAACCTTGCTAAGCAAAACCCTCCTTAGGGAAAAAGCCTAGTCAAAGAAAAGGTAGACTCCTCTAAGGATTACACAAATCTGAAAAATTCTGAATTGAGATCTCTTATTAGATTGCTTGCAATTTGAGTAGGTGCGTCGTCCAACCATTTGGATCCCTTGCTTCTAGCCTGTCAGCCGTCGAGTTTCCCTCCATGTATATTTGCGTCACTCTAAAACGCATATCATTCCTTTGATGTTGCACCTGCTGCCATAGCGGACGGAGGCGCCATGGGACTTCCGACGCTGCTTCTGTGAGTAGTGAAACTACGTATGTTGAGTCCGTTTCGAGCTAAAGGTCTCTCCATCCATGTTGAAGTGCTTGATTAATAGCGTGCAGTGTCGTGAAGGCTTCAGCCTCATATGCAAAGCCCCGTCCGTATTTCTTGATGAAACCGCCTAGAAACTCCCCTAAATGGTTTCTATAAACGACCGCGCCCTTGATCTGCCCTGGAGCTCCCGCGGCTGCCCCATCAGTGTTTATTTTGATGGTCCCTGGCGTCGGCGGGTGCCATCTCACCGAAACGATCCTTGGTGCCTTCCTAGGGACCCCCCTCAACTTGAACGTCTTTATTACGGCAAGGTCGAAGCATGTGTTGGCCATATTGCCCATCTTCTGCACGGGAGCCTCTCCCACCAGCGCCCAAATTGTGGTACGGATTACATCCGGTGTGATATTAACGCCTTCGTGCACTGCAACATTTCGGGCTTGCCAAATTTGCCAAATTAGTGTGACAAGAGTCAATCTCCATATTGCCATGACTTGGGGGCTAAATGTGGCTCTCATGGCTTGTATTAACCATCCTAGAAAGCCCTCGTCTTCCCTTGTTTTTACATGAAACAGCTCCGCAATTATGTTCCAAGAGTGTTTGAAGAATACACAGGCGCCAAAAAGATGATCCAAGCATTCCCCCGCCTCTCGACATAACATGCAAATCCCTGGCCCCAAAACGCCTCTCGTTCTGAGGAATGACCATGTTGGAAGCTTCCCGTGTATAGCCCTCCACATTACAGTTGAACGTCTTGGCGGAATATATGCTGCCCATATCCAGTCTCCCCAATTAACCTCTGGAAAGCATGGGCGAATTTCGGCATGAGCAATTTTTTTCGTTAATTGCCAATGCGTAGATGTCGGCCATATCATGGTGTCTTCCTCTGTGCCGCCCACGTGCTCAGTAATATCTGCCACTATTGAGGGGTAACGATTTACAAATTATGCCTCAAGATGCCAAGTGCCTTCCACCAAATAGTCAGCCACTAGGAATGTATATTGAGGACGGACCGACGCCGGTATGCCCACACGGTCTGCAATGATGTATCCTAGCCAGTTGTCTGTCCAAAATTTGACTCTCTTTCCGTTTCCCACTACCCATCTGCCCTTCGATTGTACGTGCAGCAAATGCGGCCTTAAACCTTTCCAAGTCGAGGACGCCACCGTAATGCTCCTAGCATTTTCTTGTGGCAAGAATCTGTTTTTTAGGAAAGCCATGGGGAGGCTCTTGTCTACTAATACGTTCCAAGCTAGTTTACGTAGATAAGCCTCATTAGCACACACAATTGAACGTACACCCAAACCACTCTCATGTCGTGGTGTAATGACTTTTTCCCACGACGTCGTACAATAACCCCTGTGATCAACATCCCCTATCCATATAAAATTCTGCATCGCTCGTTCGATTCTCTGTAGTAAACCGCGCGGCCATTTGTAAATCATCATTGTGTGTACTAATGAAGACGTGATGACATGATTAACTAAACAAATCTGACCCGCTAGTGAGAGCGCTGAGCCTTTCCACGCCGTAAATTTGTTGAGAACTCTGTCTGCAACCTCACACAGTTGGGCCGTTTTAGGCACACCCTTGAATAAAGGCGCCCCTAGATAGACAAAAGGCAAGGTACCTGTGCTCATACCCAGGACTGTCCGAACGTAATTTTTGGTGTTGTAGCCAAGGACGGAGCCACATAGGGCCCAGCGGGGGCAGTGGGCCCCCCACCAAATTTTTTTTTTATTTATGTATATTTCTTCCGTTTTATAATTATTTGTATACTTTTTTTTATTTGAGACATTTCAAAATTATTTGTACACTCATAATATGTAAATAATCTACAAAATTAATATTCTCACTACATCATTTTATTTTTAAAATTGTCACTCATTTTAATGTACATTCTTCATACGTCTCACTAAATTCTTTTTAACACCTTACTAAATTCCTTTTATACCTAATTAAATCATCAAAAATACTCCTCATTTATTTGACCCCCACACCTCACTAAATTCACATTTCTTAAAAAATGAGTATTCAAGTCATTACGGGACGGAGGGAATATATTTTAAGTTATACATTTGTCTAATAATTTTAACACTGTTTCACCTATTATGAGTCGGAACAATTAAAATTTATAATGAATTAAATATAATATTATTTTATCTTTATAATAATGTAAATCGGGCCCTCCAATCTAAAATTTCTGGCTCCGTCACTGGTTGTAGCTAACGAATTTACCATAGTATGCGCAAGATTTCCGCGGATTGAACACTTGTCCCAACAAATCACCGTATTGCTCTAACACCAATCTCAATCTGCGAGTTCCTTCCCTGGTGGCTCGGCAAAATATTAGGACGTCGTCCGCATAAAAAAGGGCTACGGGGCAGCTTAGACCCCTCCTTATGAAAGCTATTTGTATACTCCCTTCAACGATCGCGGCGTCTAGCATGAGAGAGAGGACTTCACCTGTCATGCAAAACAGAAGCGGGGAAAAGGGGTCCCCCTGCCGCACGCCCTGAGAGCATTGAAAATACCTGTGTGGTTGTCCATTAACGAGGATGGAGAGGCGAGCCGAAATTAATATGCATCTTATTAAGTTGCGGAAATTCTCTCCAAAGCCTAACTGACGCATCACCTCAAGCAAAAAATCCCAGCTAAGCGTGTCGAAAGCCTTGCGAATGTCAATTTTCAAGCCATGTTACCCTGAATTCGCGTTCGATCCAGACAGTTGATCCCTTCCGAGGCCAGAGCAATGGCGTGATGTATGCTGCGACCAGGGATAAACCCAAACTGAAATTCTAATAGAATCGCTGAGAGGACAGGCCCAAATCTGTTTGCAAGAATCTTCGAGAGCGCTTTAAAAAAAAAGTTACCCAAGACAATTGGACGAAATTCTTCAATTTTGTCCGCTCCTGATGTCTTCGGGATTAATGTTACCCAGTTGGAGTTCAATCCGTGCGGCAAAAAACTGTACCAGAAGAAATATTGTGCTGCTCTAATTATGTCTTCTTTGATGCAATCCCAGGCTGATTGGAAGAATGTTCCATCAAAACCGTCTGGACCTGGTGCGCTGTCCGCAGATAGTTCGAAAAAGGCAGCCTGGATTTTCGCTACCGAATGGGCTGCTATTAAAGCAATGTTTTGGCCCTGGGACACCCTCTCTGTAATCAGTCCATTCATCAGATTGAATGCTTCTGGGGCTGCTGCCTGAGGAGGAGCAGTGAATAAGTTTTTGTAGAATTCAGAAATGTGTGTTGCAATTGCTTCTGGATCGGAACATAGCGCCCCATTAATATTCAGTGAATCCATCGGACGGTGTGTTTTTCTCATCTGATTCATCTTGTGGAAAAATTTCGTGTTTCGATCCCCATCGTTCAACCATGTTACACGATTTTTCTGAGCAAATAGGGTGTGTTGATGTTGCAACAATAGGTTAAGCGCCAGGCGAGCATCTATCTCCAGCTGAATAGTTTCCGCCGTGTACCCTACCCTTCCAATTTTGCATTGTATTTTCAGTAAACGATCCTTCGCCTCAGCCACCATTGTGTGCACGTTGCGAAAAATGTCTTTGTTCCACTTTCGCAAAGCCACTTTGAGACGCTTTAGATTTAACTTGACTAAGAGAATTGGGTCCGAAGCTGGAAGGAAAACCTGCCATGAGCGTTGAATCTCCTCGAGACAGCGTGGATCACACAACCACATTTTTTGAAAGCGGAATGACGCGTGGCGCTGACAATTGCCCCTTTTGCAGTTCATCAGGATAGGGTGATGGTCCGAGGAGGCACGCGGCAATGCTGAGGCCAAGATCATGGACCAAAATTCCAAGAATCCACTGGTGGACATGATTATGTCCAGTTGCGAGGCGACCATACTCCCATTCTTTCGCCGTACCACCCACGTATGTTTTGGACCCGCAATTTCCAAGTCAGCGAGCATTGCATCCGCCACAAACTCTCGAAATTCCCTACACGCAGTTGGGCTTGGTGGTGCTAAGCCCACGTTCTCATGAGCACCCATCACTGCATTGAAATCTCCCATCAAGCATAGAGTACTTAATCTTAAGTCCAGGATGTCCCTCCACAAACCCGGCGAAGGACATGGTCCGAGGCAGCATGAACCAGCCCCATATGAAAGGTATTATTGTGAACTGTAGTGCGAATAACAATTAGTTGCTCTGAAGTAAACTCCACTGAAGTGACGGAGCGGAGAAAATCTTTGCAAAATATCCAAATGTTGGGGCGCATTTGGAGACGCTGGTTCTCAACCAAGAAATTTAGATCAATAGACTTCCAGAAACTTTCGGGAATACTCTCAAAACAGACCTTCGGTTCCACTATTACCAAGAAATTTGGGCGATGAGTTATACAGTGACTTTGGAGGAGATTCTGGGATGCCAAATTCCCAATCCCCTGTATATTCCAGAACAACACAATCATTGATCACCACTTTAGTAACCGTGCTTCGGCGGTTCATACTCTGACTCTAATCCTTCAATATCTGATATTTCCAAGCCCCCCCATCGGCCGCGTGCTGCATTGGCCATACATTTGTACCTCGGGGAGCTAGAATTTTCCACTGAGTGAATGGGGGATCCAAACTGCAGGCCCCTTTCCTTAGCAGCTTCTTTGAAGGCCCTCTCGAGGGGATCAGTGTTGAGGGAGAGGCATGGATAACGGATTTAAGGCGGCGTTTGGGACCTCCGTTAATTTCAGTATTATCGTGTTCTGTAGTTGCCGATGTGTCCATGCTAACCGCTTCATTTGTGGGGTGCTCGTGAGTTGGGTGTGTGTCCCCATTGTTCAGGTCGGGGTCTAGTGCCGCAAAGCTATTGTGAGTTTCCAATGAACCCTCCCAGTCCTATGAGTCCTTTTAGGCCATTGGTGGATCCCTCGGGGGGTGGCGCCGCCGAGGACGTTCGTTTCTCCCTGATGTCTTTGGAGGCTGACGACTGGGAGCAGGAGGCTGATCTTGCAGCGGCCTCCGATTACAATTGTCCCAAGAGTGGCCAATTATCGCGCAATGTCGACAAAAAGGCGGGGGATTCTCATACTTAAAGAAAGCGAAGGAGCGATGACCCTTGCGCTCTATTAATATTTTGTCCAGCTTGTCTTTGGAGAAATCGACTTCAACTAGAACACGGATGAAGTGTCCCATTGATCCATCGAGAGAGCGATCATCAATTTTAATCGGCGTGCCTATCGCGTGCGCCATACCAGTGATAAGTGACTCGGTCTAGTATTCAAACGGGAGCTCATAGATTCGTAGCCACACCTGTGCCATTGAGGTGTTTATTTTGTATGGGTTGAAGTCCCGGGCCCATGTAGACAACCTAAACACTCCCGGCTGTAAATACCATCTAGTTCTCTTTGTGGCAGGATCCGATCAGCATCGTCCTTGATAAAAACATTGTAATAGCCAAGCCCTAGTGGAACCAATCGCCATGCCCCCTGAGTTCCCAGAGACGAGTGAGGGAATCCTTCAAATCTCCCAGGGCCTAGGGCTTGTCGTTTTTGGCATTCGAAAGTCTACCGATGAAGGAATTGCTACACATCGCCACCCGTTGGGCGTATTCTGTCTCGTCTACAGTGATGGAGACAAAGTCACCTTTCTTGATTGGCATGCTCACCGGTCGCGCATCCAGGTTAACCACCGGGATTGGAGGGCGATCACTCTCTGCCGTGAGTACATCTTTGAAGCTTCGCAGGGTTGGGGGATTAGCGTCCGGCGCGAGAGTTTTTTCCATCAAGAAGTCTTTCAGCCAGGGGATGGCGTTACATAGCGATGAAATTGTGTTAGTTTTATCCAAATCTGATGCTTGATCGACTGCAGAAGCCATGACGGCGATCAAGAACCCTAGTCTAACTGCTTCCGGAATCGCCGGATTAATTATATGTTCTCCCCTTTTAATAACATATAATATAAAAATCAATTAATAATAGATATAATTATTATATTATAAAAGAAATAATTTATTAAATGTTGGTTGTGGTCGTGGTCGTGGTCGTGGTGGATATGGATAAAGTGTGAAAAAAGATGAGTTTAGGTTGTGGTGTAAAATGTGTAGGTGGAGGAGTGAGAAGTGAATTTTATATTTGATAACCCGGTCATGGCCGGGCATGGATAAACATGGTCTAAGGCTTTAAGAGAGAAACGAGATTTGAGAGAGAGACGGGTCTGGAGAGAGAAATGGACTGAAGGTGTGATCATGTGAAATGATCGTGTTAGAGAGAGTAATAATTATTTAATTGAATGAGGGCAAAGGATATTTTTTTTAAAAAATTTTTAGCTGATAGTAATACTAAAATGTTTTTGTAGTTTTGAGTAATAGGGAGGAAAATTTTGTATTTCTGAGTAAATATTCACTTTATTAATTGATATGTTTAATGTGAGTGTTTTTTAAAAATGATTTTTTTATCTAGAGTAAAATTGGTGTAAGATTTTAAAATTCAAAACAATTTTTTTTAAATTGTCTAAAAGTATAAGTTGAAAACTTTGAACTAGAGACTGTAAACTTTTTTTGTCCAAGTCTATATTACTCAGTCAAATCTTAACATAAAAATTTCCATTGAAATGAAATATGATATTTTTTCTATCTCGTCATAAGTTTCTCATTTACTTTTGGTACGGAAATTAACGAATATAATATAAAACGAATATAATATAAAATATATAGTGTATAGATAATATAAAGAGATGTAGAACAAACAAAAGGTTGAGAGAAGTAGGAAAGAGAAAATGCAGAGAGGAATGAGAATGATAAAATGTATAAAGAGATAATGATTTTTTTTTTATTTAATGGTATGTTCTACTTTATTTATGATGGCACAAAGTATATTTTATATATATATATATATATTTTTTTTAAATCGAGTTAAAAGAGAAATATACTACTCCATAATTGATGTGTAGTGAGATACTGTATTTAACTAATTTAAGTAACTTAATTAAGTTAACCGGGCGTCAAAATGTCACAAGGATAAAAATTGATTTTAAAATGGTAAATCAAATGCAGTAAGTTCCGAGAAGTTTCGTTTGTAACATCACAACGGCTCCAAAGGCTTTACTTACTAAAATTGTAGTAGTAGACTAAACTAAGTACTATCACTCTTAGTAAGTACTGTCACTCTTTTTCTCATATATATGATTCTCCAAAATCACAAGAACGTTTTTCTTGATTTAACAACTGACCATCAGTTTCATAATAACAACTTGTATCTACATTCTGCCCAAATATCATTATCAACTCATGAAAAGAATAGATATGTAATGTGCTAAACAATATTCATCTTGCGTAAACATTTAGTAATTTGAATTCTAATTATAACCCATCACGTTTTTTTCCCCATTTATAGTTGATTAATTGGCGCACAGCTTACCCCGAGTTTAATTGTTGTTGTGATACGTAAATTTAGATTTACTTTTGCTTTTAAAAGAAATACACACAAAATTCAAATCACTTTATTGTATATTCAAAATCTAATCTTATACTATACTTTATTGTATTATGCGAGATGTCAATAAAAATAAATATTTATAATATATTTTATGTTTAAATATTTTTATTTTTAAAAGCTAAATACTTGTATGCATGCAAGTGCATGGTGCATACCTCCTCAATTTCATTTTTTTTAATTCAAATTATCTACACCCATTCATATAATTAGTTCACCTCCCAAATTATTTTTTACTATAATTATCTGCACTTACACATTTAATGAGTTCACCCCCAAATCATTTTTTACCGCAGTTATATGTACTCGCTCATTTTATGAGTTCACCCCCAAATAATTTTTTTACCACGGTTATTTGCACCCGCTCATTTTATGAGTTCACCCCCAAATCTTTTTTTACCACAGTTATATGTACTCGCTCATTTTATGAGTTCACCCCCAAATCATTTTTTTACCACGGTTATCTGCACCCACTCATTTTATGAGTTCACTCCCAAATTATTATTTTATCACGATTATCTGTACCCACTCATTTTATGAGTTCACCCCAAAATAATTTTTAAAAAATAATCACATTTAAAAAAATTATATTATCTTTTTATTAATTTACACAAAATATAATAAAATAAACTCTAATTTATATATTTACAATATACAAACGAGTTATTATCGAGTTACCGTCGATTCACCACCAAGTAACCCATACTTTTTTAAAAAAATTGTAAAAATATAATTAATAAAAAACTATCGAAATTAGCCACAAATCTCGATTTTTTTCTTTTTAATTTTTTTCCCCTCCTCTTTTCCTTTTTTCTTCCCATTTTCAATTTTTTTTTTCCAAATTTTTTATTTCTTCGTTTTTTTTTCTTTTACTTTTTTTTTTAATCTTCATACAAAATAATATTATAGGTATGATTTTATTATATTCTATCGGCGGTACACCTGAATTTCAATTTTAATTTGATGAGTAAAGGACTTGTCGAAAATCCATGTCGGTCGGTGGGTGACCCAGCCACCACCATATCCGACCACCCCTTCGACGGCGACGACGACGCTTCCGTCCCGGCCGCTTAAGCCCCCTCCTCAAATCGCAATCATGATTCTTCAATTCCATGACAATCGACATCATCTTCCATCTCGGCCACGATCCATGGCGGTCAAAAACTTCTGCTCATTTCGACCACCGACGCGACTGCTTCGATCAATCTCCTTTGTGTTCGCGATTCAGGAGCTTATCCGGCATCAATGGCACTCGCCTGCAACACTCACTTCGCTCTCGTTGTTCGTATTTGTCCAAATCGAAGCTACATTGCTTCTTCTTCTTCACCATGCTCCTGCGCAGCCTCTTCCTCCGGTTGACAACGGTCCGACGGAGGACTGTGAGTATGTTGTCGATGGATCTCTGATCAGTCGGCACTCGGAGCCGGTGAGCTTGTCGATGAAATCTCAGGCGGCGACTGCTGACCTAGGGTGCCCTTCTATTTGGCTAGGGTTCTCTTCAATTGGGTTTGGTAATGTGCACCCCCTATTTTCTTCAGTACACCCTGGTCTGCACTCCCTCCATTTTTTTTATGGTATTATCGTTAGTGGTATTGGTATTACTAGTTATTGATTGTGGTATTACTACTAATACACTATTGAATTAATATTAATGATTATTGATTACAGTATTATTGATTATTAATTGTGGTATTACTGGTTATTGTTTGTGGTATTACTGATTGTGTGGAATTATTTATTATTAATTAAGGCATTACTGCTTATTATTATTGTTTATGTTATTATATATTATTGTTTATGGTATCACTGATAATTGTTTTTGGTATTACTAAATATAATTTGATTTGTGAAATTATTTGTTATTATATAAGATATTAATGATCAATGTTTATGGTATTACTAATTACTGTTCATTCCTTCATGGTATTACTGATAATTATTTTTTGGTATTACTTTATATAATTAGATGTGTGAAATTATTTGTTATTGTATAAAATTTTACTAATTAATATTAATGGTATTAGAGATTATTGTCCGTGGTATTACTAATAATTGTTCTTGGTATTATTGAATATAATTAGATGTGTGAAATTATTTGTTTTTGTATAAGATATTACTGATTATTATTAATGGTATTACTGATTATGATTTATGGTATTACTGGTTATTACTTATTGTACCCGCAACTATAATAAAATTATATATATAATATTATTTTATATTAAAAAATTTAAAAAGAATTGGGTAAAAAAAATGAGTGGGTGCACATAACTGTGTAAAAAGAATTGGGTAAAAAAAATTGGGGTGAACTTAAAAAAATAACGGGTGCAGATAATCTCCTGGCCCATATTCTATTTTGGTGATGTATGCATGGTACATGCAAGGGCACTTAGTGTGACCCTTTTTAAAAATAAAATTTAAATATAAAATGTAGAACAAAATGAAATACAAATTTTCTTGATACAACCTTTCATGAATATAAAAATAATTTTAAAAAATAATGATAAAATTTAAAAAATAAATACGTAACACTTAATAAATGTTTGTCACATATTAATATTTATGTCATATATATTATTTAACCAATAGAATAACACACCATCTTTAAAATATTCAAACTCTTTAAAATCATGACACATCATCTAAACTTACAAAAAAAAAAACACATAATTTAAATTTATCATGAAATGACACATTAACACACAAAACTCCCTATTAGTATATAGAGGGATATGTATATATGCACCCATCTCACTCGTCCCTCTATCTTTTCTTTCTCCTCAAATTTCACTGCATTGTAAATTTCGTATCATTGAGAAGATGATAAATTGAAGGTGAAAAAAATATGTAGAATTGAAAATTGAATAAAAAATTACTATTCGCTTTACAAATTTTACGCCTCAAATTTGATCTTGGAGTTGGAGTACCTCTATGATTTAGGCATTGTTTACAGAGATTTGATGCATGGTTCAAGAGAACAGACACAATGCTACTCCCTCCGTCCGCCTATAAGCTTCCCGTTACTTTTTGGCACATAGATTAAGAAAAGTGATTAAATAATAGATATAGTACAAGTGATGTGATTGAGAGAGGAGAGAGATAGAAAGAAAAAGTAAGATATAAACTCATGTGTAAGAAAAAATACTTACCAAAAAAAAGGTATGAGAAGCTTATAGACGGACGGACCAAAATGGTAAAATGGGAAGTTTATAGGCTGACGGAGGGAGTATTATATTTCAATCTCTCACCAAGCTCTCTTCAAATTTTTTTCAAATTGTTGTTTATTATAACTTAAAAGTGCAACATAATATTATTGAAAAGTGAAATACAACAAAAATAAATAGTCAAAGGTTAGGAGACAAACTTGTTTCCACTTAGGTTGTTGCCATATCTGTTAAAAAACGCATTATTTTAGTATATACCTAGTGTCTTGTCCCACTTAAAAAAGGATTCAGTGGTCAAATGTACACAAGATTTGCTAATATTCAAATCACTTTGTGTAAAACTGAATTCAAGTGTTATACTATTAGTTTATAAGTGTAATGATATCATTAATACGTGATATCAATAATATTAAATCATTAATACGTGATATCAATAATATTAAGTTGATGAGTAAAAATAATACAGGCATGTGGTATAAATAAATCTTGACTTATTTGAACTCCCTCAATTCATCAACAAAATGCATCTTTTCTTTCTCCTCTCACTAGTTACAATTCTTTCAACCTCCGCCGCGGCGAAGCCAATGCACCACACCTACTCCGTCACGACACAACGACAAGAGTACATCGAAGTCACACGCCCCCTCCCCTTCGACTCCCTCACCCCTTCATGCACGCTCCCTCTCCTCTCCCAAACCAACACCACCTACTCCACTCCACCTAACTGCGCGTGGTCGAACGTCGTCCTTCACTTCTCCGCCACCTCCAGTGGGTCGCCATACGGTTGTGTCGCCGCTGTCTGGCTCTCAGGTGCGGAACTCCTCCGCACCAGCACTCCCCAGTCCACCACCAACGGAATATTCTGGAATTTTCGAAAGGACGTCACCCGATACGCCTCCCTCCTCCACCAATCCAACCTCACTCTCGCGGTAATGCTGGACAACTCAGCTAACGACGCGATTTACAAATTCAATCTCACTTTTCTCTACTACGACACACCATTGAAGGATGATTCAGCAGCACCACCGAATTTGAAAAATTCCCTGGAATTAAACGAAAACCCCGCGGATTTGATTCTCCCTGTATCATCAACCGGAGAAGAAGGATTCTGGTTTAAAATCGAAGGCGACAGGGATGCAATTTACCGGGGAATTCAAATCCCAATCAACACATACAGAGCCGTGATTGAGATTTACGTTTCCTTCCATAACAATGATGAGTTTTGGTACTCGAATCCCCCAAATTTCTACAACCGAATGAACAATTTACCCACACAGAAAGGCCACGGCGCGTATCGAGAAATTCTTGTGAAAATCGACAACAATACAGTCGGATCGGTGATTCCGTTTCCGGTGATCTTCACCGGAGGGATTAATCCTCTGTTCTGGAAGCCTCTCGTTCCAATCGGAGCATTCAATTTCCCTTCATATGAAATCGAACTAACGCCGTTTCTAGGGCTTTTGCTTGATGAAAAAGTGCATTATTTCGAGGTTGGAGTAACCGATGCAGTTTCGTATTGGCTAGTAAATGCAAATCTGCATCTGTGGTTAGACAAACAAGCAGCATATAAGGTTGAAGCAGGGCCAATCAGGTATCTCGAACCAAGTAACTGCATCGAGCGCGAATCAAAGTTCGATAATATGAACGGTGAATTTGAAATTGAAGGAGTGAGGAGGAGCAGGTATTCAGGGTGGGTGAAATCCAGTGCTGGAAAAATTACCTGCAATGTCTGGGCCAGAACAGAGTTCGAAAACACGATAGAATTCGAGAAAAACGGGGCGATTAAGTCGGTGAGGCAGGAACTGAAGGTGATGAACAAGGTGGAGATGAAATCCAGTTTAGGGTATATGATTTCGAATATTAGCGTGGAGAGAATTTATCCTCTGAGATTGAAAATGGAGTCGAATGCTCAATCCATCTTAATCGAATTGGATCAATCGTTGAAGGAGGAGAGGAAGAAGAATCACAATTTCGAGAGTGAATTGGTTAATCGACAGAGGTGCAAGGGATGGATGGCGGTTGGAAATGGTGAAGGTGTGGAATCCGGTAGAGTAACGAGTTTTCAGAGTTATTTTGTCGAAGATAGTTATGGATGCTATGGGCGGAGGGTTTCGGTTGAAAATGGCGCCATTGATAGTGACAACGAGAGCTTCCTCTGTGCTGCTGCTGCTGCTTAACGCCATGGATTACTACTGTGTTCATGTTTTTTCTCATTTCCTTCTTCTCCATGTATCATGGGATGTATGTATGTGGTTCTACTTGTAGTAGTACTATTTATGCGAGATTTAGAGAAGGTAACCAAATTGATGTGTTTGTTTTTGCGTATATCTATGGTAATGGTATTCACCACTTGTGTGCGCCCATTGTTTGTTTGTTGTTTGAGTTATAAGTTTTAATGCAATTAATATGAAGTATGTTACATTTTCAATTTTTTTGATGATTTATTTACAATTATTAAAAGGTTTAGATTATTAAATTGCAAAGGAATAAAAGGGGGTCATTTAATTTAATTTGCAATAAACCCATTTTTTTCATAAATTGATTAATTTCAATTTATTTATTTAAAATTTTCAGCACATACAAAATAAGGTCATGCCAATTATTATGTTTTTTTTTTCAACACACATACCTATATATTAATTACTCTTTTAATTACATACTAGTATATCACCCGTATGCACGACTTAAAATATTTAGTATAAAATTATTAAAAATATATATAATATTTATTTTTAAAAATTCTTCTTAAATATTCGTTTTTATAAACATTTTCATGTATAGTATATATATTATACACATCTTTAATTAAATTTATTAAATTAATAGTACAATGAAATTCTAGTGGTGTAAATAATAAACATGATCTTCTGCTAGAAGAACTCATAAATATAAATTCACTAGATAATCTCCCGCGTATTACGCGAAGTGTTCATAAAATCAATATTCATAATATATACTTTATACTCTCTCAATTCACAAAATCTAGTCTCATTTGTCTTATTTGTTCGTCCATAAAATCTAGTCGCATACATTTTATGGTAAAGGTCAATTTATCCTCACCACCATTTAATTACGCAAATTGCAATTCAAATTTATTTACAAACAATCATTTTATTCACAATGGACCCCACAATACCGTACAAATTCTACAATACCGTCAATATTCTTACTTTATCTTTTTTTATTTACAAACAATCATTTTATTCACAATGTACCCCACAATACCCTACAAATTCTACAATACCGGCAATACTCTTACTTTATTATTATTATTTTTAATATGTGTCTATTTCATTGAGACTACGTTTTGTAGAAGGAGGGAATATAAAGAGTATAATTTGTATTTTAAAACAATTATAAATAATATGAGTAATTTATATAAACTTTATTTTTTATAATTTCAATACTTATAATATAAGTATAATAATTTATTGAATTAACATATAATAATAAAAATACCAATTTTTTTTAAAAAATAAATATGCAATTTATTGTAATATTGACACGTAGGATGAATGAGGAGATGACACATAAGCCAAATGAATGAGGAGATGACACCTAAGCAATTTAAACTCCCTATTAGTATATAGGGGGATGAGACAAATATATTTTGGCCCACATAAGGTTTAAACAAACCCAGCTCATAAATATAAATTCATGAGACGAATATATTTTGACCCATATAAGGTTTAAACAAATTCAACTCATTTTTTTATAAACAATATTGATTAAATAAAACTTCACCTAGCTCATGAATTCATTTTACTGGAATTGTGCAACCACAATAATCCCCCACTATAAAAAGAACTATTATATTATATTATGAATAAAATGAAGTGCGTGAATAAATCATAATCTTATTAGAATAAAATAAAATATTATTTTAAAATCGCCAATTAAAAAAATTACCTTTCACAAATTTATTTAGTAAACACTGTAGAAACAATAAAATGGCAAATCACTCTTGACTCAATAGCATTTCTAAGAAATTGTAGGGAATTGAGAATGCAGATTCTGCAATCAATACAACAAACTTCAATACAACTAAGTCCACTGCACAACAAATGAAAATTACAATGGTACATCAACTTACATGTTTCTCATTCAACAACTACAAATCTTCCTGGTCTAATCAAGTTGAATGCACATAACCTCACACCTAATTTATTAGTCCACTCAAAAATAATACAAATGCTTAGAAAATCAAAATTGAAAACAAATTAAATCAACTCAAATTACAATACAACACATCAGAAGAAGTAGGAAAATTAATTATTTCAAATTGGAACCTGCAATACGTAAAAATGAGAATTGAGAATGCAGATTCTACAACCAATTGACAGGCCAGGAGGAATACATAATACTTCATATCATTTTTCTCATAAAAATCTAAATGTCATTACACAACAAATGCAAATTAGATGCAGCAACTTACATATCTCTGCATTTTTTGGCATCAGTTAGAGAATGAAGTTATTTATTCTTTTCAAGTTTCTCATTCAACAACTGCAAATTTTCCTAGTCTAATCAAGTTCAATGCATCACACCTCACACCTAATTTATTAGTCCACTCAGAAACAATACCAAATGTTTAGAAAATCAAAATTGACAACAAACCAAATCAACTCAAATTACAATACAACACATCAAAAGTAGGAAAATTTATAATTATTTCAAACCAAATTCAAAGGAATTATTGAACTGATTCTCAGATTCATAACCAACTTCGATTGAAAAACTCCGCAAAATAGTGTCGCGTCAAAAACCATAAAAAAATATTTTGGAATTAGAGATAGCCAATTAGAGAAGATGAAAATTAAAATGCATTGAAAATTAAAAACATTTTTCCAGGATTTCTATGTCATGGAAAATAATTTATCAGCTCCCTCACTAACGGACTCAACAACCTCCAAGATACAGCAGCTTCAGAAAGCTGAACTTGAAAGTCATCGAACCATCTCTCTTAATTTGAAATGGAAACAAATTGAGGAGCATTTTAATGGGCTTCAGAAATCTTTAAAGAGACATTTCACTGAGACCGAGAGAAAAAAATTTTAAGACCAAAATTTTGAATCTAAAGAGTAGTTGGAGAAGCGCAAAACAGCAGTTGTGGCCAATGAGCAATCTTCACTTGAGAGGCTCCAAGAGAAGCGAGATGCTGCAGTGTATGGAGAAAAATAATTACTTTACCTTAACTACGCCCATTATATTAAGCTATGGCCGCAAAGTAACATTAAATATGTTGACAACAGAGTAAGTATTCTTCTAAAACAATTTTGACAATTCTTTTCTACCAAGTAGACACACATCAATTCACCTACCATGGAAGTTCGAAAATTTACAAATGACTAATATGAAAAAGATTAGATAAAACTTCATGTGCAAAGAAAAATGGACCACAAATGGGAAAAGTGCCCCATCAAGGTGATAAATACTTTTAAAAAAAATACTCTCTTTCAGAGTTCTCTTAAATTCATCAAAGAGCTTGAATTGATTTTCCGAAGACCTAAAACAAAGGTGATATCAACTGGAAGAAGTTAAGGACATTATTTCTATTTGGAAAAAAAAAAACAATAATATAAAATTTTGATTTTGAGCCAAACATTTTATAGTGATTCTTAACCAAACATATTCCAGGAAAACTTAGAGTGTCACTTCTGGGAAGATGAAGAATGAATAATCTGTTGTCAAATATATAATCAAACTAATTTCTCCATTTTCAGATGAAGTAGGAACTCTTAACGATTCCAAAATAGGTATTCTGTAAATTGAAAACAAAGAGAAAAATTGGTCAGAAAAACTGAAGAACTACGTGGGTGCGACGAATTTACAGAAAGTACCTGAAATCCTTATGAGATTTATCAGTATAGTCTAAACTCCCAACATTCCAGAATGAGTATTCTATAAATTGAAAAGGAAAACAGAAAATAAGCAACAACAAAAAATATTTGTAATTATAAACATAATCAACTTCAGAAAAAAAATTCAATTCATTTACCTGGGGGTGAATAGTTTGCACTATAAGATCCAATACTTTGAGCAATATCCTCCATTTTTAACCCAATTGTCCACACTCTTCTCTTTAAAAAAAATTCTAAATAAAGAAAGAAAATTGTGTTCTTTATGCTCTATTTCATAATCCACAAAACCACAAAACACAGCCGAGGAAAGTCGACGACGACACATCAAACAATGTAAAGAACACAACTTTTGTTTCTTTTTTTAGCAAGGACGAAGCTCCAGGTAAGAAGGTAAAAAAGAGTTAAAATTACCAAAGTGAAAAATGGTCATACTCATTCCCATTAATAAAGTCCACAATCCACATTATATAAATGAGAAATAATTGATAACCACTAAAAATATGATAAAAGGTATTTAATTGGGTCGGAAACGTATCAGACAATGCTGATGTCATTTGAAGAATCATGAAAAATTCAGAATCACAAACTTAATCTTGTTTTCAGCTGAATGAATTTAAATCTGATTTATAGACTATTCGTTAAAAACGAAAAAAAAATGGTATTCTAAAAACGTGACTATCGATTAAATCTGAAGTTCTTAACATAAATTCAATACACCCAAACTTGAGATACCAAGTATGCACCAAATCTGGAAATGAAACAATTAATCATAGATACAATGAACAAACACAAATTTAATGAACAAACACAAATTTAAGGGGCATTACATAGAGAGTTGTATATATGATATGAGTATTCAAATTTGAATAAACTTATGAGACCATTTTATTGTTTCGAGAATTTAAAAGACTATTACTGATACTTTCAGAAGAAACCATCAATTTCTTGGATGGTAAAAAATAAGGGTCCACTGCAATTCCCAGGGAAAGGAATCACGCATGGACAACTTAACAATAAACTTCCCCAGATTGGCAAAAAAAAAATGATCAGGAAAATATGAATAACTATTTTTTGCAGGCTATATCTTATTATTATTATTCTTATTAATTTTCGTATTTGTTCAAAGAAAAACTACAGTGCCTAAACACTTAGTCTTCTTATTAATTTTCGTATCTGTTGAACAAAAGACAGTAAAAAATAATTCAAAACCAATGTGGAAAAAAATATTAATTTTCGTATCTGTGAACAAAAGACAGTAAAAAATAATTCAAAACCAATGTGGAAAAAAATATGATAGCATACACGCTTAATCTTCTTTCCAAAATTGAGTCGGTTTGAATTCACCAAATCTTGAAGTAGCCACCATTGTCGGCGGAATTCTTGAAATAGGAACTGGAAAACCCACTGAAACAAAATTTCCAAGACACACCATAACAGATTAGACTTATAGTGCGATTTAATTGTTGAAATTGACCACAAATCCATGAAAGACTAACTTATTTGCGTAAAATGACATAAAATCCTGGAAGGAGAAAATAATTGAGGAAAAGAATTGAAAAATTCTTGATGAGGTATGAATTTGAGAGAGAGAGAGATTATCAGAAGTATGTAAAATTTAAAAAATCTTTGAATTTGAAGAGTTGGCTTCCTGAAAAAAGTCAGCCCCACCTCCACTTGCGAACAGGTACGCTGCCATTGTTGCATTTCCGCCACGGCCGCAACTAATGCCACAACCGACTATCGTTGCCGACTTGGAGGAAATCGGAGGAAATCGCGGCGATAGGGGACGCCCAGATCCTAGGCGTCCGCTGCTTAGGCCGATTTCTACAACCCTGTACTTTTAGGTGAAAGAAGATGATTTTATATTTTCAATTGAAATATGAAAGATGATTTTATATTTTCAATTGAAATATGAAAGGGTTGATGTTTTTTTAATGTGTGCTTTGATTTAAAAGAATGAGAAGAAGAAGAGACCCTTTACTGAATATGAGGGAGCCCAAAGGACAGAGAGAGTAGCGAGATGAAGTCTAATTCTTTAATGGTGGGTCACATGAAAATAGAATGAGCTAATTCTTTAATGGTGGGTCACATGAAAATAATATTTTAATGTTTTAGGAATTTGGGCGGGAACTTGACTATTGTGTTATTATATACTCTAGATAGTTAAATTTGTGATTAGCAACACATATTTATTCAAGATTCAAGATTCAAATCAAACGATTGTTAATCAAAATCAATTAAAAATATATGCATACAAGATAATTAAAACTTCAATTAAAATTACAAAACATTAAAAATAACAATCATTATCATCTTCAATTAAAATTACTGTTCTAACCATTCTCACTCTCACTAATAGCGAACCCCGATCCATCACTCAATTGACGCATCATCTCAGCGAATTTGGAGGAGGAAAAATTAGTATTACCGCAAGAATAAAGTGATATCAAATTTATCATTTTTTAATTATAATATGATCCAAATATCTCAATCTATTAAAATAATAATGTATACAACATGTAAATGTATAAAAAAATTGAACGGTTCAAGTGGCAAAGAAATAATACTATTATCTAGGTTGTAGAATGGTTTTAAAATAAAAACGTCGCCTGAGAGATTCGAACTCTCGCGGGGAAACCCCATGTACTTAGCAGGCACACGCCTTAACCACTCGGCCAAAGCGACTTTGTTGTTTACTGGATAAACGTATGAGTAATTAAATACTCTTTGAGGTTTGGCCCATTACAGTATTATGTCACGGGCTCGTCGTCGGAGTTGAACCTGGATGAAAAGGAAAGTAAAGTTATGGGCGCGGCTAAAGGCACCCAAGGATACTATGAGTACACCCACGCGATGAGGACACACACAAAACAGATGAGGACACCCACGTGAAAATGTCAAAAATAACCTTCTTATCTAAACCCTTTATCTTTCTCAATCCTTCCATTCTCTCACATTTTTAACACACAGGTGCACCCACCTCCCCCTTCCTTCCAAATCGGCGCCGCCACCACCCCCTCCCAATTAGCGCCGCCGCCCACCACCTCTCCCTTCTTAGCGGCGCCGCCCCTGCCCTCGCGCCGCCCGTTTCAAGGTTGGTTTTTGAAAAATTTAGGAATTGTAGGAAAATTAGGGTTTTTAGAAATTCGGGAATTATTTTCGAACCTATTGAGTTTGTTTTGGAAACATTTTTGAATAATCGGTGTTTGTTTTGAAAAAAAATCGAACATTCAGTTTTTGTTTTTGAAAAAATTTCGAACATCTTGTTCGATTTTTTTTTTCGGACAAATTTAAGATGTTTTGAATATTTTTTCGAACATATTGAATTTGTTGGGTAAAAATTTTCGTACATTTTAATTTTATTCGGTTAATATTTTCGAACATCTTAAGAATTTTTTTTTATTATTTTTGTTGATTTTTTGTGTTTTTGTTGAAGAATGGTGTTGATTTTTTTGTGTTTTGTTGAAGAATGATGTTGATTTTTTATATTTTGTTGGTGGTGGAGAGGATTCTGTAGTGAAATAGAACAGGTGGGTGTACTCATCTGTCGTTTTTTTTTAAAAGTGCGAGAGGGGTACAAACGTCATTTTACATACCCCTTGGGTAAAAAAAAGATCCCGTGGGTGTACTCATAGGATCCTTGGGTGCCTTTAGCCGCGCCCTAAAGTTATTTCGAATGAAATGGGCCTAAAAGAGAATTGTGGTGAGTTGGGCCGCAAGGAGCAGTAAAGGCCCTGGCTATATACCCCTCCAGCTTTGTTAAGTATACTCCCCCGATTCATACACTCCCCCTTAAAATGATATATGTTAGATGTACTCCCCCAAATTACCCAGATTACCCTCTTCTCTTTTAAATGACATGTTAAATGCACTCCCCCTATTAAAACCCTAATTCCCCATTCTTCTTCCTCATTCTTTTAAATTCCAAAAAAATTAAAACCCTAATTCCTCTTCCCCTTCACCACCCCTCCAAGCCGCCGGCGACAGCGCCACCTTCTTCTTCGAGGCCGCCGTCGTCGCCGGACACAGCGTCGTCACCGCCGTCGCCGCCAGGTACTCCTTTTTTTTTTTTTTTTTTTCTTTCTTCTTCTTTTTCTGTAAATTTTCGCTGCCCTCCTCCCTCCCACGGCCACCGTCGCCGCCCCTCTTCCCTCTCGGCCACCGTCGCCGCCCATCTTCCCTCTCTCGGCCACAGTCGCAGCCCCCTCTTCCTTCACTCCCACCATCTGCAATTTTTTGTTTTCTTTTTTTCTCCCTTTTCACAGCTTCTCCAATATTGCTGCCCCCTCCCTCCGTCGACGCTTCCTCCCTCTCACGGCGTCGCCACCCCTCCTTCCCCAGCGACACCGGCGGCCGCCAATCTTTTTTTTTTTTTCATTCTCTCCCGCAACAGCAACAGTTCCTTCTCTTTTTTTTTTTTCGACAACTCTTGACCGACGATATACACTATCGTTGATAAATAATTGATGACGATAGTGTATATCGTAGACCAAGAGGTGTCGAAAATTTTAATATTTTTTTTAAAAAATTATCTTTCGACATGAGTGCTTTTCGTCGGCAAACCAGTGTCGACGGGAGTGCTTTTCGTCGGCAAACCAGTGTCGACGGGAGTGCTTTTCGTCGGCAAACCAGTGTCGACAAGAGCACTTTTCGTCGGCAAACCAATGTCGACAGGAGTGTTTATCATCGGCAAACCAGTGTCGACAAGAGTGCTTTTCGTTGGTAAACCAGTGTCGACAAGAGTGCTTTTCGTCGGTAAACCAGTGTCGACAAAAATATTTTTCATCGGCAAACTAGTGTTGAAAAATATTTTTTTTTAACTATTTCTGGTGCGTGATGGCGGTTGAAGATGTGGTGGCGACGGCAGTTGAAGATGCGTGATGGCGGCGGCTGCTCTTAAATTAGGGTTAGAGCTAATCTAAACTTTAATTTAAATTTGGAGGATGTATCTATTTAATGAACTTTTAATTAAAGGGTAAATTTAGTATTTTATATGAATATTAAATTAATAAATGGAATGGGGGAGTATACTTTACAAAGCTGGAGGGGTATATAGTCAGCGCCCCAGTAAATGAAAGAAGAAGAAATGGGCCTCAGTGAATTAAAATCTGATTGGGCTTGCTTGGTTATTTTGGGGTGCGGTTATACACACCCACCAATCTATTGAGTACACCCACCAAATATTTATTTCATATTTCAAGACATGTGAAATGTCACATATGCCCCTCGTGTGAAATTTATTAAAAATCGAGGATGAGTACACCCACCCATTCAATTTAACTATAGAATCATAAAACCGTCGATACCAAAACAAACAACATAATTCAACCAAAAAAAACCATACTTCAACCAAAAAAAACTACTAAAAACACAAAAAATTCAACAAAATTAAAAATAATTTTTTTTTAAAATGATCGAAAATATTAACGAAACAAAGCTAAAATGTCCGAAATTTATCACCCAACAAACTCAAGTTGCCCGGAATTTTTTTTCGCACAAACACATATTGTCTTGAAGTTTTTTCCGAACAAGAATTTTTTTTCGAACTAACACAATTAGGAATTTTTTTTCTAACAAGAATTGTTTTTCGAACAAACGCAAATTGTAACAACTTCCAATTGTTAGAAAAAAACAATGAACAAACTAAGAAAACCCTAATACACATTCAGATCTGTAAAAAAATTCAAATATTCTAAAAACCCTAATTTTCTAAACTTACCGGTTGCGAACGGCGAGGAGGCGTGCGGTAGCGTTCGCGGCAAGAAAGCGTGCGGTGGCGTGCGCGGCTGGGCGGTAGCGTGCGAGGCTGGGCGGTGGCGTGCGCGGCGAGGGCTGGAGACGCGACGGAGCAGCACCTTCTTCTTCTCCAAAACCGAGGCGAGCGGCGACCGCGTGGAAGGAGGCGGTGGCGTGGGCTGCGCCCTTCTCCAACAAGTAGGCGGCGTCAACGACCATCTTCTTCAAGGAGGCGGAGGCGCGACGGAGGAATGAGGAGCGGCGAAAATGAAGAATTGTGGATGGGTGTACTGATTTGTGGAGGATAGAAAGAGATTTAGGGTTTTAATAAGAAGAAGGGTATTTTTGAATTTTCACCGTGGGTGTACTCATCCGAACTGTGTGTCCTCATCGCGTGGGTGTCCTCAATAGGTCGGTGTGTGTCTATAACCGCGCCCGTTATTTTGGGCTGAGTTAATTAGTTGTTGGTTATAATTTTAGTATGGGCACGGTTATACACACCAACTTATTGATCGAGTACACCCACCAGACAAATTTTTTATCTTGAGGGTCATGTAAAAGGTCATGTAAAATGTCCTTTATACCTTTTTGTAAAATTTTAACAAAAATACGAAGATGATTACACCCCCATTTCATTTTGCCATAATTATCCCCACCATCAACATAATCCTCAAAAAAAATCTTAACAAACACAAAATTAGAAAAAAAAAAAAAGATGTTCGCGATTTATTTTCGGACAAATCAACATTGTCCGAAAAAAAAGAGTTGTTCAGGATTTTTTTTCGGACAAATCAATATTGTCCGAAAAAAAAAGAGTTGTTAGGGTTTTTTTTTCGAACGAGTGTTCAAAAAAAAAAAAAAGTGAACAAACACATATTGTCCAAAAAAAAATTATAAACAACATCCAAATTGTACGAAAAAAATCAACGAACAACACAAATTCCAACATTATCAGTTTTTGACCCATAAAATCTCTAATACACTTGATTATGTAAAATAGACAAATTTCTGGGTTTACTTTGAGACAAAATTCGAACAAAGTAATTTGATTCCGCAATTTAGATCTAAAATCGAACAAATTTCTAAACTTTAGAACAAATTTTTGGGTTTAGTAATGTTAATTTCGAACAAATTTCTGGGTTTACCAAAAATTCGAAAAAAATAAAAATTTACGATCTAAAATATAAACCCTAATTTTCCTAAACTTACCGGCGAGGCAAGACGAAGTGCGCGGTGGCGAGGCTGGGCAACGTGAGGGGGAGGGGTGCGGCCGCGAACGGCCGCGAAGGGAAGGGAGAGAGGGTGGTGCGGCCGCGAACGTGGGCGGTGTGGGCCGCCGCGACGAACGTGCGCAGTGGGTGGCGCTGCTGTGCCCGCGCCGACAAGGTGGAGAGGCGCGACGAACGTGAGTAGTGGGCGGCGCTGCTGCGCCCGCGCCGACGATGTGGAGAGGTGGTAGGGCCGCGCTGCGCCGACGCGAGGGAAAAAGAGGAAGTGGAGGTGGGTGTCCAGAAATTGAAAAATGAGGGAAGGAATTAGGGTTTTAATGGGGAGAGGGTAATTTTGAAATTTTCAGGTGAGTGTTCTCAACTTAAGGTGTGCGTACTCATCCGGTGGGTGTCCTCAATAGATCGGTGTGTGTCTATAACCGCGCCCTTTTAGTATTTTATATTTTCAGCATGTAATTTCCCTAAATTCTAAAAGTGGACTTGTGGTACCAAAGGTTGTTATAGTGCCAATTTTCGGCAGAAAGACAGCATATCAGAAAAATTAACCAAATTCTATCCTCTCTTCTCTCGTTCTCCCTCTCTCTCTCTCTCTCAAATTCAACCTCTCTTCATACATTCATATCCCTATTCATATTTTAATTCCAGAAAATTACAAAAACATAACATTATTGATGGACCTATTGTGGGTTAAAGTTGGGCACAAATTATACTGGCCCATTTGACATTTCTGTGATAGTTACACGATTTCCTTCTACAATTTACTTAATTAATGACTTATATTTCATTAATTAATTATTTTCATTTACAGTTGTGAAAAAAAAATTACAGAAAACTTTAATTTGATGAAGGAGGTGGCATTTTCAGTCTATAAAAGTTTTTTTTTTAATCTTATTTTGTTCTTAATATAATGAAGGGTGTCACTCCTATAAACTCAAGTTCACATCAACTCTAATTTAATTTGACCCATTTAAGGTGATGGGTTGACTTGTCAATAAAAAAAAATGTCATTAAAAATATTAAAAGGAACAATTTTATATGTGTTTTAGATTCACGTGCGGTTCTAGGATCAAATTATTGAAGATATAAGTGCAGTCTGTGTGGATTTGATGTGCATTTGAAATGCGCGAAAAAGAATTCACAGTCACAGCAGGCACCGACGAGCATGATATTGATTCCTGAGTTCGATGACGATGGTATGATCCCCAATATTTTGAACTACTGCAACACCCGCTTATTACGCGGGATTATATAATTTTTTGTACTATTATTTTGAAGTCATACTATAATAAAAGGTAAAGTCTAGTATGCAATCGAGTGCATGTTGTGCACCCTAGTCCATGTGCACTTTTCAGTTTACTGACTTACACTTTTTAGTAAATGGTGTTGCATTTTTCAATTATTACTAAAAATATTATTATACAGTTTAATAATTAAAAAGTGCAACACCATTTACCAAAAAATGTAAGTCAGTAAACTGAAAAGTGCAACATGGACTAGGGTGCACAACATGCACTCGAGTCCATAGCAGACCAACCCATAATAAAATACTAATATGTGTCGTAAAAGAGTACACCTAATGATTTTACAATCAATATGAAATAGTAATCAATACTCGAGAATAAATTCAAATGATCTATAAATGGAGGTAAATCCAAATGTAAAATAAGGAGATTTCCATTTGGATAGAAATGACATATAAACCCATCACTATAAACGTTAACGTAGAAATGTATGGTTCCACAACATTTTAATATCTCATTACAAAGAAAATCTATGTAGAATATAATGATCTTTTTTTTTTCTATGTTTTGAAAGATTAGTCAATTATAATAAGCCACATACATATTTTTGTCATCATAGTCAATGAGTGGTAAATCATAGTTGAGAATAGTCGAAACAAAGTATTTAGGGGATAAATTATTAATTGCAACCAGTACCCCAACATGGACAATCCTCCAAATACAAATAAAATAAGATATCCAAGATACACATAAAACTAAAATAATTACTTAAACATAAAAAGAATGCGAGTGTTTCAACTAAAACAAATGTACAATAAAATAATTATAACAATTGAAGTTTTTGTCTCAAAACTAAACAAGAGATCTCACTCCTTCAATTAATGAAGTAATGAAGATAATACATTTTCATTTCAATAACCAAACCTCCTTTAATTAATGAAGTAATGAAGATAATACATTTTCATTTCAATAACCAAACCTGCAAAATAAAAATAATGATGTAAAATGAACTTAGAAAACAATTGACAGATTTTTTTAACTGAAAACCTTCCAATCAAGAGAATTGTATTAAAAAATTCATGGATTAAAATTATGGAAATATGTGTAAGAAATAATAATAATATTCGAAAAAATTGACGCAAGAAGCATTGCAAATTGTTGTTAATTGTAAAAGTTTTAGCAGAATCCAAATTGAAGATTGATGAGAGTAAATTTTTTTTTAGAGAAAATGAGAGCATGTGTAGTAAAAAAAAAAACTTTAACATTGGAAAGGAAGAAACTCTAACCTTATGCCCCTGTAGAAATGTTAAAATTGAAATGAGATGTTTTGGCCCATTTTAAAATATACAATGTTCACTATCAAAACAATCAAAAGAAACACGGTTAATTTTATACACAAAAAAATATAAAAAAGAGCATGACACAATTTTTTTTTTAAGAAACACTAAAATTTAAAAGTAGAAAGACACGTGTATAATCAGATTCAGTAGAGAAAAATGTGAAAACATGTTGTTATGAAAAATGACCCTAACAAAAATTGAACAAAGAAATATGTATATCAAACATTTGATAGACAAATAATGAGAATTAATAATTACAAAAATAGAGTAAACAAAAGAAATTTAGAACACTATGTAAAAAATGACTATGTAAAAAATGAAAGATTTAGAAATTCTCACCAGCTCATCTTTTCATCAATGGCCATCAATTCAAAATAATTTTCTATTAACCGTCCTTTAAAAATACAGTTCAAGATCGCACAACTTTTACTTTTAATCTCTTGTGATGATCCAGTTTAACAATGTGCAATGATCTGTTTGTATCTTGACGATGGAGGAGAAGATGAGAGAATGGAAAAAATAATTTATGAAAATGGTAAAGAATGAGTAGGGTTGGCAACGGGGCGGGTATGGGACGGGTTTGGCCTTTCCCAGGACCCGCCCCGCCAAAATTTTTTAGACCCGTTACCCGCCCCGCCCCGCCTCAATACCCGCCAAAACCCGCCCCGTTTTGCCCCATGAACCCGGCGGGTACACCCGCCCCGCCCCGCCATCACTTTTGTTTTAAATTTTTTTATTTAAATAAAATAACACATTAAAATCAACTCTTAAAAAAATTACAATAAAACATCAATTCCAACATCAAATAAAACATAAAATTTTAAATATAACATAAAGTTATAACTCATAAACAACTAATCACAAAATAAATAAATAAATAATCTAAAGATCTAGTTCTTTTTTGAAAATAGAGTAAATCGACTGCAATTTTAGAAGCCATCCTAAATCGGCATAAATAAAGTACACTAAATCACTAAATCCTAATTAGTTAAAATTGTTAGATGTCTTACCAATGGAGAGGGGAGAATTAATAAATTAATATTATATATATTATATTTAATATATATATATATATATATTATATACGGGTCGGGGTCGGGTATATGCAATCCCATTACCCGTCCCATACCCGGCGGGTATTCGTTGACCGGGTATTTACCCGCCCCGAAACCCGTTTGACCGGGTATTTACCCGCCCCGTACGGGCCGATTTTATGCGGGTTCGAGTTTTTACCCGCCCCATTGCCAACCACTCTAAGAATGAGAGAAAAAAGGAAGAGAGTGAAAGGAAAAAAAAGAAAAAAGAGAAAGAGAAAGAATAAGATTCTTTTAAATAAGAATTAGACGGTTTTTAATCATTATCTAAATTCTTAGAATTTTAAAATTTGAAAGTAAGAGACAAAAATAAGAAAAGAATAAAAAATGTAGAATTTATATGTAAAAGAAAATAATTAATGAGAGAGAGTGATTGTAAATTCTGAGTAAATTAGAAAATTAAAAAGAAAGAAACTTGAGATGCCATGTAAGAGAGGGAAGATTTAGAAATAGTACTTTTGCATAATTCAATAGTTCAATGTGATTGGTAATCAATGAGGTGTTCATAAAATTCACATAGTTCAACGTGATTGGTAATTAATGAGTTGTTCATAAAATCACTCCAGAGTGTGCAACTCATCCTCATGCCTAATAAAAGAATACAATGATATCAAATAAATATAAGAACATAATATTTTATATAAATAAATTGTGATTTGAAAAATTAAATACAGAACGGAGTACATACTTTTACATTTTTAATTCATCAATCACTACCAACTCAAAAAAAAAAACTTATGTTTACTGTCTTACTGTCTTTTGATCCATGTTTCCTTGTGTGCAGAAATATGAGAAAAGAGAGAGGAGAGTTTTTTTTTTTAATTATGAGAAAATTAGAAAATTAAAAAGAGAGAAATTTGGAGATAAAATCGAGAAAAAAAAGGAGAAAGAGAAAGAGAATTTAAAAAATCCTCTTGTATTTTTGTTCTCTAAATAGAAAATCAACGTCACATAAAATGGAGAATAAAAAATATTAATGAAAATTAAGTTTGAACATAAGAAATTCAGAGTAGAAATACTCATCTTTTCATCAATCACTACCAACTCAAAAAAAATCTTATATTTACCGTCCATCGCACAACTTTTACTTTTAATCTCCACGTTTCCTTATCTGTAGAAATATGAGAAGAGAGAGAGGGGAGAATTTTTATTTTTTTTTAAATTATGAGAAAATTAGAAAGAGAGAAACTTGGAGATAAAATTAAGAAAAAAAAGGGAGAAAGAGAAGAGAGAATTTAAATAATCCTTTAAGAAAACAGTAAAAAATTGAGAAATATGAAAAAATCCTTCAAGAAAACGGTAGAAAATGAAGAAGAGAGAGAGGAGAGAGAGGAGAGAGAACTAAAAAAAAGTAGTTAAGAAATGTGTAAAAGAAAACTGCCCGAGAAAAGGGAGGGAGAGAGAGAGAGTGGGGAGAGAAAAAAAAATTGTAAATTCTGAAAAAATTAGAAAATTAAAAAGAAAGAAACTTGAGATGCCGTAAAAGAAGGAAGATTTAGAAACATAAAGTCTAGTATGCACTCAAGTGCATGTTGTGCATCCTTGTCCATGTTGAACTTTTCAGTTTTATTGACTTACACTTTTTGGTAAATGATGTTGCACTTTTCAATTATTATACTAAAAATATTATTATACAGTTTAATAATTGAAAAGTGCAACACCATTTACCAAAAAGTGTAAGTCAGTAAAACTAAAAAGTGCAACATGGACTAGAGTGCACAACATGCACCCGAGTGCATACTAGACCAACCCTTTAGAAATAGTACTGTTTTGGATTTTTGCATAGTTCAACGTGATTGGTAATCAATGAGGTGTTCATAAAATTCCTCTAGAGTGTGCAACTCATCCTCATGTCTAACAAAAGAATACGATGATATCAAATAAATATAAGAACATAATATTTTATATAAATAAATTATGATTTGAAAAATTAATTACGGAACAGGAGTACATACTTTTACATTTTTAATTCATCAATCACTACCATTTCAAAAAAAAATCTTCTATTTACTATCTTTTGATCCATGTTTCCTTGTCTGCAGAAATATGAGAAAAGAGAGAGAGAGCATAGATTTTTTTTTTTTTTTTATTATGAGAAAATTAGAAAATTAAAAAGAGAGAAACTTGGAGATAAAATCGAGAGAAAAAAAAGAGAAAGAGAAGAGAGAATTTAAAAAATCCTCTTGTATTTTTGTTCTCTAAATAGAAAATTAATGTCTCATAAAATGGAGAATAAAAAAAATTAAATGGAAATTAAGAGTAAACATAAGAAATTCAGAGTAGAAATACTCACCTTTTCATCTTTAAGCTTGGAGAGCTTTTAGAAGAGCTCTCCAAGTGGAAGCTCTCCAAGCTAAATTGCACTTAGAGAGCCCTTAATTGCACTTGGAGAGCCCTTAAGCTTGGACAGCTCCCACTTGGAGAGCTCTTTTCAAAGCTCTCCAAGCTTAAATGTGTAGTAGCTACCAACTCAAAAAAATTCTTCTATATACCGTTCAACATAGCACAACTTTTACTTTTAATCTCCATGTTTCCTTGTCTGCAGAAATATGAGAAGGGAGAGAGAGGGGGGAGAGATTTTTTTTTTTTTGTAAATTATGAGAAAATTAGAAAGAGAGAAACTTTAGAGATAAAATCCAGAAAAAAAGGGAGAAAGAGAAGAGAGAATTTAAATAATTCTTTAAGAAAATCATAAAAAACTGAGAAATATTAAAAAACTAGTGTAACGTGAGATTGTAAAAAACTATATATAAAAAAACAAAAGAAAAAACTATCAAAGGAAGAGAGAGAATTTTAAAATTAAATAAGTTAACTGCATGAAAAAAAATACAGTTACACAAAAAAAAAAATAGAAGTTCTATAAAATTAGAAAAATCAAAATAGAAGAAAACTGGACGTAGGAAATAATGGATTCAGAATTAGTATATAAGGATAGATCCTTCAAGAAAACTGTAAAAAATGAAGAAGAGAGAGAGAGAGGAGAGAGAACTAAAAAAATTAGTTAAAAAAAGTGTAAAAGAAAACTGCCGAGAAAAGGGAGAGAGAGAGGGCTTTTTTTCGCATACAGTGACAGTGACAACCATTATGCATAATAGTCAGGGGCAGAGCCAGGATTGTGATTTAGGGGGGGAGGGGGGCGAAAAATACTAAGTACAATTTAATATATGCTTGATGATAATAAAATTCGATATTTTATATCTAAATCTAGATATATTAGTTTATGTAGTTAAATATCTCAAAATACATAATAATTATATTTTTAATATGTTAAAATCTAGAACTCTCTTATACCTATCATGAAATCGTTAACAATTAATAGTTTATACATACATTTTTTTTTTATTTGTTTACCGATATATACAATAATAGGTTATCTAAAATTGAGACAAAATTGAGATTAGGTCCTTTTAAAAAAAAATTGCAAATTCGGATTTTGAAGATTAAAATTGAACATTTTTTTAATATTAATATTAAAAAAATTAAGTCAAAAGGTAAATATAGTTTAAATTAAAATTGTACCGTAGACAAAGTATTAGACTAAAAAACTTTTTTACTCCTTGATTTTCATTTTGCATTCTTTTTTTTTTTTTTTTTTTTTGCATTCGACAAGAAAGAAAATAAATTGAGACTAAAAAATATTGCACACAATCTAACTTATTAAGAAAATAACTACTCATTAAATCAAAAAATAAAATAAAATAAAATATATGACTACGTACCCATAAATTAATCAAATTAATTATAATGCGCTTTTAATTTACACGGGCCCACCTCATTTTAGTTGGATTTTTTTGTTACTTGGGCTGGACTAGAATTTCATAAGTTGTATTGTAAACACAAATTCGTGAATTAAATATAAAAATGTGAAAATGGTAAACGATGTATTTAATTTCGGATTAAACCGATAAATATTGTGGGTTACAATCTCTAATTTCTCCTCTGATTCTCTCTTCTTGAATTTCTTGAGCACTTTTGGAACTTTTGGAGTTGGATCCGCAGCCGAATCCTATCCGATCTTGTATTTGAGGCTTTATAACGTTAATCCAAAGGCTTAGCACCGTATTTTTGGATTAAACGTTGAATTTAGGAACTTTTCGGGACTTTTTCGGGACTTTTCCGGGACGAACGCCGTTGAAGATCCACGAAGCACCTCCTCCTTGAAGAAACGCCGAATCGAAGAGGCTTAGCACCTTGATCTCCACTCGAACACTGCTTCTTGCCGCTTTGCACGAAGAACGCCTTTGAAGCTCCTCCGCTTGCTAAAGAACACTCTAAAATCTCTGCAGAGAATTTTAGAGCCTTGAATGCTTCTGATTTTGTTGATTCTGAAATGAATGAAATGAGGCCTCTATTTATAGGTGTAGAACCTAGGGTTTCTTATGGGCCAAGGAGATATTTGTGCAAGTGGTTAGGGCTTAATTCAAATTTTGAATTACTTGATGGGCTAAGAATACCCTATTTGGGCTTGATTTGGTTTGTTGGACTTTAGATGCCCATCTTCATTTATGGGACTTTAGAGGCCCGTCTTCATTTATCGGACTTTAGAGGCTCATCTTGATTTGTTGGGCTTTGGAGGCCCAAATTAATTTAATTTTTCTTGTCTACAAATTGCCCCCTCGCATTTCGTTCACAAGAACGTTTGTCTTTGATGTGGACGAATTGCGAATTACTTTCAAATGATTTCCCACATGTGGGCTAGGAGTGACTATTCTTTAACTATTTTTGACAAAGTAGGGATTTAATTATTTAACAACTTAAAATGCTTTTAGTGGAGTAAGTTAACAGTTTAACCACATGTATTTACCTTTGGTGGTTGTCGTACACAGTTTAGACTCATGCGGACCAGGAGTAATAAGTAGTTTAGACTCGTGTATTATGGAGCAACAAACAGTTTAGGCTCATGCGTTCTTGGAGCAACAAACAGTTTAGGCTCGTGCATTTATGGAGCATCAAGCAGTTTAGGCTCATGCGTTCTTGGAGCAACAAGCAGTTTAGGCTCATGCGTTTATGGAGCAACAAGCAGTTTAGGCTCATGCGTTCTTGGAGCATACTTGTTTTCTTTACGCGTAATAGCGTTTAAAAAACATTCCATTCATGGGACCAATGTATACGTCGTCTTCAGAAATCAATTTGTAGGCGTCATTTGGGTAAACTTCCTTAACTTGATTGTCTTCAACTGTGACGTGATTCGCCGTTGTTTCAGTTTCTTCTAGCAAGATCTTCCCTTCTTTAGCTAGCCGCATAATTTTCTCTTTAAGTATAAAACAGTCTTGGGCTGGATGTCCTACCAATCAATGGTACTTGCAATATTTGGGGTCATTCGTTTGTCCAGCCTCATTGGGTCGTTTCATTTGTGGTAGTTCAATGAGATCATTCTCGATCAAGTCATCGAAAATTTCGGGGATGTCTGAGTCTAGAAATGGATATTGCTTTCGTTGCAACTCCTTCAAACTTATTTTCCTTTGCCCCCACTCTTGGGATGATAACTCTTCAACTCCACTTGTAAACATGCTCAACTCCATGTCATGAGCCTTAGTAGCCAAATCCTCGAATGATCTTTGTGGAATTGCTTGAAGGATATACCGAAGTCCCCACTGCATTCCTTGGATGCACATCTCGATTGCTGAAGTTTCAGTCAACCTATCCTTACAATTTAGACTTAGATTCCTCCATCGATTTATTTAATCGATCACCGGCTCTTCCTTTGATTGACGAGTGTTCGTCAATTCAATCATACTAACCGTTCTTCGAGTGCTGTAAAATCGATTGAGAAATTTCTGCTCCATCTGCTCCCAATTGTCAATCGAGCTAGCTTCCACATTGGTATACCAATCAAATGCATTGCCCTTTAAAGAGCGTACAAATTGCTTCACCAAATGATCTCCGTAGGTGCCGGCATTGTTGCAAGTCTCTACGAAGTGAGCAATATGCTGCTTTGGATTACCCTTGCCATCGAACTGCTGCAACTTTGGAGGTTGATAACCAGCTGGCATCTTCAAACTGTCAATCCTCTTCGTGTAAGGCTTGATGTAGGTGAATGAAGACTTAGGACTTTCCTCGAAAGTATCTTTGATCACCCCGAGTATGATTTATTTTAGCCGGTTAACGGGCACCAAACCATCGGGAGAAACTTGTAACTCCTTAAGAGTTGGGTCAATTTCCATCTGTTGACGTTCACCAAACATCTCCACATCATGCCCCTGGACTCGCTTTTCTTTTGCTCGACTTGACTCCCCTTTGTCTGCATTGCTCACCAACTTAGCAATCTGAGCATCCTGTTCTTGGACATGTTTCGTGAGTCCTTCTATAGCTCTAGTCAAGCTTGTCAATTTCTCCTCAACAGTCGTGGTATTTGTCACTATTGCTGAAGCTGTGCTTGAATCTGATGAGCTCGCCGTGGAATGAGTAGGGGAACATGCTGGGTTGTTCTCCTCTTTCGTAGTGTTGGGTGGTGGACCCTCTGCAGTAGCTTTCTCCGAAGAAGACGATGACTTCGAGCTTCTTGACATACTCCTCGTGACTATGTTCACGTCTTCAAAGTCGACGTCAACTGATCCGGATGCAATGCCTCTCTTGATCTTAATCTTGATCGGCGCTATCGTCGTGACTTGATTTGCTTGAAGAGTAGAGATGAGAGGTAGAGATTGTCCCACTAGGCGTGCTAATTTGTAAACTCAAATTTTGTGAATTAAATATAAAAACGCGAAAATGGTAAACGATGTATTTAATTTCGAATTAAACCGATAAATATATTGGGTTACAATCTCTAATTTCTCCCCCGATTCTCTCTTCTTGAACTTCTTGAGCACTTTTGGAACTTTTGGAGTTGGATCCGCAGCCGAATCCTATCCGATCTTGTATTTGGGGCTTTATAACGTTAATCCAAAGGCTTAGCACCGTATTTTTGGATTAAATGTTGAATTTAAGGACTTTTCGTGACTTATCGGGACTTTTTCGGGACGAACGTCGTTAAAGATCCACGAAGCACCTCCTCCTTGAAGAAACGCCGAATCGAAGAGGCTTAGCACCTTGATCTCCACTCGAACGCTGCTTCTTGTCGCTTTGCACGAAGAACGCCTTTGAAGCTCCTCCGCTTGCTAAAGAACACTCTACAATCTCTGCAGAGAATTTTAGAGCCTTGAATGCTTCTAATTTTGTTGATTCTGAAATGAATTAAATGAAGCCTCTATTTATAGGTGTAGAACCTATGGTTTCTTATGGGCCAAGGAGATATTTTTGCAAGTGGTTAGGGCTTAATTCAAATTTGAATTACTTGATGGATGGGCTAAGAATACTCTATTTGGGCTTGATTTGGGTTGTTGGACTTTAGAGGCCCGTCTTCATTTGTGCGACTTTAGAGGCCCGTCTTAATTTATCGGACTTTAGAGGCTCATCTTGATTTGTTACTTGGCCTGGGCTAGAATTTCATAAGTTGTATAATAATAATAAAATAATTGTAAGAAAATGGAAAAATTTGAGGGGAGGCCAGGGCCACCCCATAACATGCGTAGTTCCGCCACTGATAATAGTAGTCATTAATTAAGAGTGATAGTTTGTTATAACTCAAGATTCTTATAATTCGTAATAAGGATGTTTAATTGTCATAATTTACAGTGATAGTCGTTATATTTGTTGAATAATTGTATTAGGTTATTTAAATACATATTATTGTTTATTATGTTTGAATCCATATTATTGCTTATTAATAGTCTATATTGATATTATCATAAACAATGATAGTAACATGAGGATTGAGGAAGTATTAAACTAAAATAATTATTGCCAATGAAAATTTATTATTTTTGCTGTATTCCCATCAGATCGATAAGTCCAAATTCAAACATTCTAACATCAAGATATAGGAAACTGATGAAGATATATAATGTGTTTTTGTAGTTGTTGTGAATTCTTAAATGTATCAACATTTTCAACAATATCTTAATTTGACCTTTCGAGATTTTTTCAAATTCTTTTTTAAAATATTACATTAAATGTTGAGCTAAATGTTATCGCATTTCTGGCAGGATCTAGAAGCTTTTACAAGGATCTGGAACCTGAAAGATTCCAGAACATTGCAGAACGTGCTAGACCAGCTCTGGAACATTATAGATCGATCTGGAACATGCAAGAAGTATCTAGAAAAGATCATGAAAGTTGAGTTCCTAAAAAATAGGATCTAAAGATGTAAGCCTCTAGAATTCGTACCCCACTCTATAAATACCGAAGGATGACTCCATAATTCAGCGTATTTTATTCGATCAATCTCCTAAACTGAGTGTTCATCCCTGTTAGAAATTGTGGCAAGTAGTTATACATTTTAGTTCATTAGAAGTATCCCACCCGTATGACTGTGCGCCTTTCTTTGTCTATTGAGAGTGTAATCATAGATAGGAATAACATTTCGACAGTGTGTAATTTATACACTTAGTCCGTTTTCAAATTAAGGCACCTGCCTAGATTGTAGTTTCAGTTGTGAAAGTTATTGTTGTAACATTTCACACAATATTTGTACTTGAAGATAAGTATTGAATTTTCACCATAAGGCTAAGCAAAATCTATGTGAAAAATATTTTCATTGTGTCGCATTGTTTTTAGTGTTTCAAGTCTTCCGACGTGTGTTATTATTTCTGTCATTCTGTTAGAGTCATTGTTGCATTATTTGTCTCAACATTCAGTGCAACATTAATCCGTTTTTACTTAAACACTTTACAACACACTTTCAGTTTTGATTTATAGCAATTTATGTTTAGGCACTCCTTAATAAGAATCTACTAACTTATTTATTTACACAAAATTTATATGAAATATTTCATACATTAAATAGTAAATTTAGGGCAAAAAATTGCAGTCAAACCTGAACCGACGTGAATCAACATGGATTAAACTTAACTAAAATTTATTTTTTCGCTTTCAAGTATTATTTTATTATATGATCAAAACTATGTTACTACTTGACCAAAATATTCTCACTATAAAGTCAAAAGTGTATTATTACAAATTCAAAAATATTATAGACACATAATTTTTGATCGAATTTGGCAAAATGTTTTTTCACTTTATATAGTACTCCCTCCGTCCGCCTATAAGCTTCCCGTTACTTTTTAGCACAGAGATTAAGAAAAGTGATTAAATAATATATATAGTACAAGTGATGTGATTGGAAGGAGAGAGGTAGAGAGAAAAAGTAAGATATAAAGTGATGTATAAGAAAAAGTACTTACCAAAAAGGGTATGAAAAGCTTATAGGGGGACAGACCAAAATGGTAAAATTGGAAGCTTATAGGTGGACGGAGGGAGTAACATATTTTTGACCTTGTAGTTGTAAAATATTTTATATTATTACAAAGCCAAATTGTGTTACTATAAAACCAAAAATATTATGCTATTATAAGGCCAAAACTATGTTACTACAAAATCAAATTATTGTCACTACAAGATCAAAAGTGTAATAGTAGTCTACTACAGGTCTAAAAATATTTTGAAAACTTAATTTTTTAAGTGAATTTATGAAATTGGCCCATAAGCCACATCCCAAATTTGGGTTTTAACATTTGATTTAAGGGCCAAACTATATACCCCTCCAGCTAGAGCTGATATTCGAGCCGAGTCGAGCCGAGTATTTGAGGTTCGAGCTCGACTCGAGCTCTTATCGAGTCGAGTCGAGTTCGGTTCGATAACATTACCGAGTTAAAAATTGAGCTCGACTCGACTCGTTAACGAGTCTAACGAGCCTAATGTATTTTTTTACAAAAAAAATTAGTTATCGAGCCTAACAAGTCGAGCTCGAGCCGGCTCGTTAGTAAATCGAGTATCTTACGAGCTCGAGCTCGGCTCGTTTAACTAAACGAGTCGAGCTTTATCGAGCCTTAACGAGTCGAGCCGAGCCGAGTCTCGTTAAGGCTCAGTTCGAATAACAGCACTACCTCCAGCCTTGTTAAATATACCCCCGATTAATGCACTCCACCTCAAAATCAATTATGTTAGATGTACTCCCCTAAAATATCTCATATACCCTTTTGCATATTTGAAATCAAATTATATTATTCATACACTCCCCCACTCAAATAAACTCCCCATCTTCCCACTTTCTTTTCCCCGTCCCACACTACACCACATCCACACTCACGCTTTTGCGCCCAACACTCGCAGCTCCACCCACCATTGTCGCAGAAATGTCGCAACCGCAACCATGGAGCCACGCACAAAAGGTACGTAAGATTTTTGTTTTTTTTAGTTTTGTTTTGTATGAGTTTAAGTGTTTAGGTTAGTAGTTTGTATGATTTTTGCAAGTTCATTGTAGTTTCTATGAGTTTTAATGTATTTATTTTAGTTTGAATTGGTTAGTTTGAAGGTTTATTTTAGTTTGGTTTTATTGATAAGGTTTAGGATTTAGAGTTTAAGTGAATGGATGTATTGTATATTCTTTTGATTTTGATGTTGTATGGATGAAAATTTCGTATTTTAGGCCCTCAAACGCATTTGGTTGTGTTGTAAAAAAAATGGAGCATGATTTAATCGACAAACCAGTGTCGATGGTAGAGTGGTTGGTCGACACTGGTTTGCCAATGGAGAATTGTGTGGTCGATCTGTGTTGGTCGACAGTTACCATTTCGGTCGATAATATGTAGTTGATTGGAATGGTTTATGTCCATAATGTGTTGTCGATTGAAATGGTTTCTATCGACAGTGTCTTGTCGATTGGAAGTGTTTCCGTCGACTACTTCCTATTGAAATTCATAACTTACATTTTTTTTTGAAGTGTTTAAGAGAACTAGATCAATGGCCTCCAACCGAAAGAGAAATGTTGAGGCTCACACGCAACAAACCCACCCACTACTCCTCCTCAAGAGCCACCCGCCCCCACTATTCCTCAAGTAACACTTTGTCGGCCGAGTGTACCGCCGTCGACACTTCATAATCGATATTTAAAACAGTAACAACGTTTTTTTTATCTGTTGATTCCTTTCTTTAAATATATCAAAACTTTATACGATTTTACGATCATGACGATAAAGTACAAATCGTGTAAAAAATATTTTTTGCACTACAAAATCATGTCACAAAAAGCATTACAAATCATGTCAAAATATTGTTTGCAATACAAATCACATATCACAAAAGGCATTACAAATCACGCCACAAAAAACATTACAAATCATGTCAAAATATTGTTTTAGTGTCAAAATATTGTATCCTTATGAAGTACGATTTGGCTCCTACCCCAGCCCTTAAACTTACGATACACTCCACCACGTTCACATGCTAACAACACGTGTGCTTTCTTCTTTCCGGAGCCATTATCAAAACGCTTCACAATGATCATATTGTGTTGTCTAGATACAACACGTATCCACTCTTATAGGGCCTCCCGACTTACAAAATAATTTCCATTTGTGAAGACGTCCGTATGATCCATCACAATTTCATTAGACATATCCTCTTCCTCTTTATTGATCTTGATCATAATGTCCATCTTCACCATTAATTTGATCCTCGGTTTCCTCAACAACAGTATCGTCATAAAATACAACAGTTTCCTCAACATATTATGGATCCTTATCTTCATTGTCCGTCAAATCCTAAAATAAATGTTGTTAACAACTTTTTCAATAAGTATTGGTCGACCAAAAAACGTTTCGTCGAAAAGACATGGTCGACCAAACAACGTTTCGTCGACAAGACATAGTCGACCAAACCCATTTCCAAAATCAACCCTTTGCCGAAAATAGTATGACAATAAATAATTATGGGACTCAATTTTTAACACATACATGTCGACATAACAGAGTTTCGTCTACGAAAATCGTTCTCGTCAACAAACCAGAATTGACAGTTTTAAAACAGAGAAGACGAAATTTTTCTGCGCACCAAGCAACCCACCACTACAAGAAAACTGCAATTTAACCGTGAAAAATTTGTCGCTAATTCTAATATTTTCGTCGCTAACGTGAGTTAGCGATGAAATAATTTTGTCGCGGGATTTGTTGCTATACGCCCGTCGCTAACGTGTTTGGGACAAAAAATTTAATTTTGTCGCAAATGTTTGCGATGAAAATTTGTGTTTCATCATGAAATATTAGCGTCGAAAATTTGAGTTTCATCGCAAAATATTAGCGACCAAAATATGAGTTTCATCGCAAAATGTTTACGAGAAAAATTAAACATTTGTCGCAAACACGTTAGTGACGGGTGTATAGCAACAAATCACGCGATGAAATTATTTCATCTCTAACTCACATTAGCAACGAAAATATTAGAATTAGCGACAAATTTTTTCGTGTCTAAAATAGTAGCTCCTTACTTCGTGGCTAATTTTTTTGCGATAAATATTTTAATTTCGTTGCAAATGTTAGTGATGAGACCCATATTTTTGTCGCTAATATTTGGCTATGGATATCTGATTTACGAATCGTTCTCTAAACCCACTTCCGCACTCGACCAACCCAACCAGCCCCAACCCATACCCGACCGTCCCGCACCCAACCCGACCCCAACCCACATACCCCTCCCCCATTTTATTTAAATGACTATTTATTTGGTCTTCGTAGGAATTGATCCCGGGTGGATGAAAACCCATAGTTGGGCGCCCACCACTCACCCTTACCTGACCCGACCCGCACCCAACCGACCCGACCCGCACCCACATACCCATCCCCCATTTTATTTAAATAACTATTTATTTGGTCTTCCTGGGAATTGATCCTTGGTGGATGAAGCAATTTGTTGCTAATATAGCGATAAAATATATAAATTTTGTTGCAAAAATTAATTTCAAGAAATTAGCCACAAAAATTTCTATTTCATCGCTAAATATTAGCAACGAATTCTGATTATTAACAACAAAATGAAGCAGTTTGTTGCTAATATAGCGATAAATATATAAATTTTGTTGCAAAAATTAATTTCAAGAAATTAGCCACGAAAATTTCTATTTCATCCCAAAATATTAGCAACGAAATAAAATTTTCATTGCTGTTTTGATTATTAACAACAAAATGAAGCAATTCGTTGTTAATATAGCGATGAAATGTGTAAATTTCATTGCAAATATTAAATCCAACAATTTAGCGACTACAATTTATATTTCGTTGCTAAAAATTGATTTTAGCGATGAAATTTAGATTTGTCACAAAATTTTCGTCCCCCTGTTTCTTGTAGTGAAATACCATTTTCATCTCAGTTTAAGTCCTAAACTACCAAAAAACTTACAGGAACAAAAAACCAGTAACAAAAACCCTAAAACTAGACTCTTGTATGCCCACAATTCAAAACTTAAACAATAAGAAAACAAAAGCAAAAACAACTCACGTATTTATAGCCCCCATCACGTTTTTGAACTAAATTGCTGCGCCTTTCTCTTGAAGAAGAATGCACAGCCTTCTCCTCCAACTTGGAACAAAGAAACGACACAATTATTTTTGGTATGTTCTGCAAATGGGAAGTTTAACAGTCGAATGATCACCTGGGGTGGGGGGGAGAGTGTATCAATCCTAGTAAAAATTGTTGTAGGGGTAGAGTAGGTTTTTCACATTATTATTATATTCATAAATGCAATGGGGTATATTTAACAAGGCTGGAGGGGTGGAGGGGTATATAGCCTGGTCCTTGATTAAAATAATGAATTGTTGCATAAGGCCACCTTCAACCACATACTCTAAAATGAAGATCTCTAAATTCTAAAATACAGTTTTTTGTACTCTATTTTATTTTATAGACATTCTTCAACCACAAAACTTTATATCTTACTCTATTTATTATTTTATTCATTTTCAATATATTTCAATCATTAAATAATATATTACTAATATATTTATCTTGATATTTAAATTTAATTTATACAATTAAATATTCAATTAGTAAATTAAATTATAAAATTAAATATTATTGATTTTATCAAAATCATAAAATGTCAATAAATTTATAATTTTGAAATATTACTTTTATTCAAAAATTAAATATTATTGGTTTTATCAAAATATTATTCTATTTTCGACCTGCCCTTCTTTGAGAGCAACAAAAAATTTGGCGCAAAAAAGAAGTATGACTAGTGGGGATGGCTCTGGCGGGATTGATCAATTTGACCCGTTTTTTAGCGGAACTTCTCCATCTGGATCCGACATTCCGCCGTACTAGCGTATCATTTTTTATTATTTGTATTTCTTTTCAGTTTATGTTCACTTATTTTAATATGTCGGTGTTATATGTAGGTAGGTAATGCATGTATGACCGCACAAAATCATGTTTGAGTTTTACACAAATTAATAAAACATCAATTATTATTTTTGAAATTCTAAATTTTCATGTTTTGAGTTTTACATAGACTTATAAAATATAATTTATTATTCTTCAAATTTTGAAAATTTCTAGTATAAATTTTCTGATATTTAAAAACGTGCTCCTTGAATGTGTAATCCAGAAAAATTCTAGTTTGATTTTGTTTGTTTACGATCTTGATGAGTTATTTTCTTTCCTATTTTTTTTATCCTTATTAAATATTTACATTCGTTTTGTGATATGATTAATACACTCTTGAGCATAGGGAAGAAAATAGGTCCAAGCCCGATCTGCGGCCTATATCTCTGGCCCAAATGTCCCTGGCCCAAGTATCCTTGGCCCAAATACCTCTAGCCCAAGAAGAGTATTACTAAGATTGGGCCTTGGTCAAGGAGGCCCAAGAGGAAATAGAAGAAGTGGTAATTGGTATCAAGTATCTCGGAGGAAGTGGCCAGAGAAGGGACCGAGTCTTAGGGGACAGTTGAGAGATAAGCGGAAGAATTATTCTCCTTTTCACCTAGAAAAGCGGCCAGGTATAAAAAAGAGGTTTGATGACTATTTTGACTACGTTTTTTACTAAAAAAGCATATCTTTACGTTCTACACAAAATATACAAAGAGAAACCCTACGATTCTTGCGAGAATTTCCCTTGATCCTTAGGGAAATTCCTCTTTAATTCTCCTGAGAAAGCTTCTGACTTGAGCGTCGGAGATTCCACGCCGGAATCCCCTCCGGCGTGTTTTTGCAGGTCTTTTAGGAGCTCAAATGAGGATCGTTCATAAGAAAGTTTGCGGAAAAGTGACGATTTAATCCAGCAACTGCCACAATCCGGACAGGGAGATTCAGTATCCTCCCTCGTTACTTTTTGACGCAACAGAAAGTATAAAGGGTATTTTACCACCCATTTTACACTTAATAGTAACTCTAAAAAAGTTAGCACTAGAATGTAAAAAAGGGAGATCTAAAAAGAACGTAAGGGTAAAAAAACTCTTAAAATATATAAGTATGAAATGCGTACATATGGATCGTGCATGAAACATGCATATACAAATCATGTACGGATCGTGCACAAAATATGCGCATTACATTTGTATTTTATTCACTACAAGAAAAAAAAAATATTTTGTCACATATCTTTCGTCACACTATAAAATGTGTCACACATCTTTCGTCAAACCCATTATATATATATATATATATATATATTTGAATTAATTTGTATAATTAAAATATTAATTATAAATTGAAATATATTTTAATATTAATATTTAATTCGTGTAATAAGAGTGATGACCTTCGCATTTTTTTTTTTAATTCTAAAAAAAAATTTGCAGGGGGAGAGAGAGTGTCGATTAGACATGTCAAGCTTAAGCAGGAGACTTGAACAACTCTCTCTACAACCATAAACCTCATTTTCTATGTACAAAGTCCCAAAGTAATTGACTGATATGAATAGCAAGGCTTACCAATCAGAAATAGTGTCGATCGGTTCTTATCACCATGGACAACCCAAGTTTAAAACGACAGAGGAACTCAAGTTGCGTTACTTTAATTCACTTCTCTAGAGCAATCCTGGCATAAAAGCTGAAGAATAAATCTATGCTATCAAAACAATTTGTAACGAGGTACGCGATTGCTACGCACAAGTAACCATGAATCTTGATGAGTTTACTGATATGTGGGTTCTGGATGGTTGCTCCATTATTGAAGTTTTACAAGAAACAAAACATTATAGACGCACCTTTCTTGTAAGATCAAGTCATGAAATCCTGCTTCGGGATCTGATCTTATTGGAAAATCAAATTCTGGTCGGGTTTGTTGTGTGCAAACTTTTCGACCTTATTTTCAGAGCAGGGCAACACACCGTATTGATGAAAGGTGTGTTAGATTTCTGTAAGGATCTTTTTGCAGGAGAAAATGAGTGGAGGACGAGGAGATTAGAGAAGGTAGAGCATATACTTGATTTGGTTCACAGTAATTGGTGTCCTCCACGTGCCCATACATATACTTGTCCAACTGCAAGAGTCGGCATTCCTCTTGTGATCCGCTCTACTTCGGAACTGTACGATGCTAATGTGGAGTTTCTTCATAACAAGGATTACGAGAGTTTATTCGATTTAGAATTCAAGAGCTGCGGTAAAATGGTGATGCCCACCCTAGTAATTGATGATGACACAAACACTTTGTTGAGAAACCTGATTGCTTATGAGACGTTATTGGATTGCCTTTTTAATACTCTGAAAGATGTCCACATTCTTTGTCGCAAAAAGATTATCGAGAATATGTTGGGTAGCGATGATGCGGTTGTGAAGTTTGTCAACAAACTTACAGACATAATTGTGGTATACGATGAGAGTTTCATGTATGCAGGTACCTTCGGTCACATTAATCGTCACCACCAAAAGCCATGGAATAGAGCCTTAGCTTCGTTTCATCGAGATTATTTTCCTACTTCTTGGGCATGCCTTTTTGGGTGCTCTTCTACTGCTTTAACTCTCTTTTGCTCAAACTATTTTCTCTACACTTCAACTCTATAAGTAATCATAATCCAAATTTTATTTTATTATATTAATGTAACTTGGGAGATTTTATTTTATTTGATTAATTTCTGCTCTTTTGATCGTGTGCCAAATTCACCATTTATAGTAGTGGTGTGTACAATCCAGGAAAGGAGTAATTATATTTTCAATTCTTAACTTCAAATGCTTTTTTTGAAATTCTTCATGCAATGAAAAATCGTCGGGTTCGTCAAAACGGAGATATGGCAATTAAAATAGATATTAGTAAGGCCTACGATAGAGTTGATTGGAGTTATTTGGAGAGGATAATGGAAAGGATGGGTTTTTCGGAGAGATGGAGAATTTGGATGATGATGTGCATGAGGTCGGTTCAGTATACAATATAAGTTAACGAGGATGGAGTGGGGCCGATTTTCCCAGGCAGGGGCCTGCTACAGGGTGACCCCCTGTCCCCGTATCTCTTTATTATATGTGCCGAGGGTCTGTCGGCTGCAATGAACAATGCAAGTATCTTGGGGAACTTGAACGGCAATCAGGTGTGCCGTAGGGCGTCTAGTGTGTCTCACCTCTTATTTGCAGATGATTGCTTTCTCTTTTGTAAAGCCACCACGTCTGAATGTGCCTATCTTCGTAATTTATTGAACTGCTATGAAGCAGCTTCTGGTCAAGCCGTGAATTACGCGAAATCCAGCATATTTTTTAGCAAGAACGTTAACGTTGCATCTCAGACTGAACTCTGTAATGTTCTTAATATTCATAGCCCTTTGAACACAGGGAGATATTTAGGTTTGCCGTCGCTAGTGGGGAGAAGAAAAAGGGATATATTTAATTATATTAAGGAAAGACTTTGGAAACGTTTACAAGGTTGGAGGGGGAGGAGTTTGTCGAAGGCAGGGAAGGAAGTTTTGATCAAAGCGGCTGCACAGGCGATTCCCACATATTGCATGATGACTTTCCTTTTGCCGTCAACATTATTAGATGAGCTGCAAGTGATGCTCAATAAGTTTTGGTGGGGCAACTCACGGGAGACTTCGAGAGGAATAAATTGGATGAGGTGGGAGAAGGTGTGTGTTCGGAAAGAGGCGGGTGGTAGAGGTTTTCGTGATCTTCACCTTTTTAATTTAGCTTTATTGGGGAAGATGGGCTGGAGATTGGTGTCTGAACCCAATGCATTGGTGAGCCAAATTTTGAAGGCTAGGTATTTTCCGGACTCAGATTTTTTGTCTGCAAATTCGGGGGGCAATCCTAGTTTCACATGGCAAAGTATTTTGGCCAGTCGAGACTTGATCGCTCGCGGAGCTAGATGGAAGGTGGGTGATGGTAGCAACATTAGCTTATGGAGATCACCTTGGGTGGATGATGATGCAGGGTTCCGCCTGAATTCAGTGGTAGTGCCGGGTACAGAGTCTTGGACAGTTAAAAAAATGATAAATGTGACAGGAAGGAGCTGGAATGAAAATTTGCTTACTGATTTGTTGCCATTTAATGAGGTTAGAAGAGTGTTGAATACCCCATTGCCACCACTGGGCGTTCCAGATTGCCTGCTTTGGCACTTCGAGCGAAGCGGACGCTATACAGTTAAATCGGGATATAAACTGATCTCAACGATGCTAGCAGATCCATCTTTTGAGGTGGAAGGCGATTGGAAAGCATTGTGGAAACTCAAAGTCTCTCCTCGGGTAAAGGATTTTTTATGGAGAGCAAGTCGAAATTGTTTGCCGAACAAAGTAAACCTTTTTGAGAAGAGGGTTGTGGAGGACAAATGGTGTGTGCAGTGTGCTGAAACTATGGAGAATAATTGACATTTGTTTATTGCATGTGATTTCGCGCAAGCATGCTGGGGTGAATCTGGATTGAGACACTTGATTGATGTAGAGTGGGAGCATGTTGAAGGTTTTACAGATTTGGTTTTTTGCATGTTGAGGAGATACCCACAGGAGGTGTCGGAGCGATTCACTATGATTCTTTGGCAATTGTGGAAGGAGCGAAACGCTATCTTTTGGGAGGGGAGTCGCAGTTGAGACGTGTTACGCTGCGACGGTGATGCTGGCGGAATGGCGACAGGTGCCGCGGGTTTTAGCAGGGGTGCAACATCAATTGAGGTCTCCGTGTGAGGCGTGGCACCCCCCTGGTGAGGGGAAATTGAAATTAAACTTTGACACAACATTTTTTACGGAGACGGGGCAGACAGGGATTGGTTTGGTGATAAGAGATGAGAAGGGTGAATTCATGGTGGGCCGCACAATTGTGGTACCCGGAGTTCTACGTGTGGAGGTGGGTGAAGTATTAGCGCTGAAGGAAGCACTAAAGTAGGTTATTAGCTTGGGCATTGACAATGTAATCATAGAAGGAGATTGCAAATTGGTCATTGATGCAATTAATTCAACAACTTCCTCTTCTGTCGTGGGGGATTATATTAACTATTCTTAGTACTATGCCTTCAATTATTGTTAAATTTGTTAAAAGGAGTGCCAATATTATGGCACACGAGTTTGCTCGGGCGTCTCGATTCTACGAGAGCTCATTTTGTTGGGTTGATCCACCAAACTTTGTAGTCGGACTTTCTACCACTTCATGCATTTGCAATAATGAAAACTAACCTTTCATGTTTTCAAAAAACTTCAAATGCTTTTAATGGTTTAGAATATTTACATTTTTACTACATCAAATTAACCCCTAATGTTGCATGGAGGGACTAATTAATTTATAAGGGTAAATAGAATTGTAATATATTTTTTTCTCGTGACTCTATCCCTTAACTAGTATTCACACTTTTTTTTTTTTTGTTTCATAGTATTAGTATTCTTTTTTTTTTCCAGACAAATTACCATCACATTAATTGAGAATAGAACAGTACAAATGATTTTCAAACCAGCATGAGAAATGTCACTTTGAATTTTTTTCACAACTCTCAAGTGATGTTTACTTTGGATTCTGGGTTTTCGAAACCTTGATGAATAGTAATATTATATGTGTTTCTTTTGAGTTTTGAAATAGTAGAAGATTTAACTCTTAAAATATACTCCCTCCGTCCCAGAGAAAGCTACCCAACTTTCCTTTTTCGTCCGTCCCAAAGAAAGCTACCCATCCCTTTTTTGGTAACTATTTCCCCTCACATTTCATTATATATTTCTCTCTCTCAATCACATCACCTTTAATACATCTACTTATTATATTGATATTTCTTAACCTCCGTGCCCCGAGCTCATGGGAAGCTTTCCCTGGGACGGAGGGAGTATAAGTGTGAAATGTGTACACATGGATCGTTCATTAAACATGCATTTACATATCATGCACAAATTTTGCACGAAATGCGCACGTGACATTTGTATTTTATTCACTACAAGAAAAAAATTTTATCACATATCTTTCGTTAAACTCATTTATATATTTGTATAACTAATTGTTGGTCCCAAAGAGTGAGTTAAGATTAGATTAAGAGTAAAAGTCTAGAAGTGAGGAATGAATAGACTTTTAAAACTTTTTCTAAAATGTATCAGAGTAAATGTAAGTATGAGTCTACTAAATTGTTTTTAACTCAGCTTGTCTATTAGCAAACCAGCTTTTCAACCAGTCAGTACTAATCTACAATTCAAGTTTATTCAAAACAACTTTAAATGCAAATTTTATTACGAGCCCTTAGTAGAATTATACTCAACTCTTGATTATGAAAAATACTTGTGATAACAGCAAGTTCTTAGGTTGTCTCGTCTACTCAGCACGATTTATTAATCTAGTTGTTTATACGAAATTTCTTTAGAACAATATAAAGAACTAGTATAAAACTGTAAAGTAAATAACACAAGAATTTATAGTGGTTCAGCAAATGCCTACATCCACTCTCACAATACCACTTGTGAAATTCACTGCTTGTTGTTTTAATTCCCAAGTTTAAGACTTTGATCTTGTCGAATATATCACCAAATATATATTCGATCAACTAGTAGATTGTCAAGTCACTAGCAAACTTGTTTTACAACAAATACAAAAAGTAAAACTTCTCTGTAAAACGTAAGCCTCTGAATGTTCTTCTTCAAATCTGGGCTTGAGTCTTCTTGTTTGATCTCCTCTTCAACTCAGCGAGTTATTTGCTTGATTGCTATAGACTTTGATAGCTCTTTCAGTAATTGTAGTTTCAATAGTCTTTTCATGTAGAAGATCAACTTTTATTTATAGATGTGAATCCTCAAAATAGTTTGTTAACGTAACTAACCTCTTCTTGGATTAACTTCCAATAACCAACACTTTAACTTCCTTTTAACCGTTTTATAACTTCTTCATGAATCGGTTATTCAGTTAGTATGTTATATAGTTATTTCCAATAACTATTTCATTCTTATCCTTAAGTACGACTCATTTATCTTGTACTTAGAATATTTTAGCTTTTTTCTCTGACTCGTCTTGTCTGGTCTTGTCTTGTTTGGTCACAAGTCTTCTGGTCTTCCTAGTCAACTTGTATAGTCTTCTGGTCTTTTCTGCTTCTCTGATCTAGTCTATCTAACTCAGCTCTTCTATCCTAATTGAGTTATTCTAACTTAATCATTACATTAAGCTTTCAATCACCTTAGACATCTTAAGATTATATTACAACATGTATGTATAAGCTTCTATACAATCATTAAACTTATCTTATAATCTTATTACAATATATCATGTTCATTTTATCTTTTCTCTTATGATGTTCTATTTTTAATAGACGACTCACTACAAAAAACGCGCGTCATAGGGACGGACACATGCCGACGGATAATATTCCGTCAGCATTTCCGACGGAAATGCCGACGGATTACTGTTGTTTGAAAAGTCAACAAGCTTGCCGACGGATTTCCGTTCCGTCAGCATTTACCGAGGGAAAATGCTGACAGATCTTTTGAAATATTTATGCCGATGGAAATGCCGACGGATAATCCGTCGGCTTCGGACGCGTTAATTTTGCATCGCCTCGTTTTCCAAAAAGGTAACTGTTACCATTAAAAGTGGGCAGTTACCGAGGGAAATGCCGACGGAATATCCGTCGGTATTTTTTTTTTTTTTATATATAAGGGCCTCACAGAATGCGTTTTAGAAAAAAAAAGGCGTGCGTGAGTGAGTCGATTCGGGGGGGGAAGACGAAGACGAGGACGAGGTTATTGAAGCAAATTTCTCCGATTACATTGATACGGTACGTTTTCTTAATTAGTTCTATTACTTAGTTTTAATACTTATATATGTTTATGCATGGATATATGTAAATATGAATAATTTAATGTTGATTTGCATGTTATTGATTTGGTTAGTTGTTAAAATATCCCCTATATTACTAATAGGGAGTTAGTTTTTACTAATGTGTCGCTCTAAGAATCATTTCGCTCACGTGTAATTTTCTTAAAAATCCAAATACACGTGTAATTTTTATACTCAACTCCATTCCATCATAAATCTGATGTGTACAGCCACGTCTGATTCGTCTAATCTACAGAAAATGCCTAATGCATCCTATCTAGGGTTTACTCCTCTTCAAGCGCCCCCTCTGTATTGCGTCTCCATCTCCTCGCCGCCGGTATCACCCCCTCCATGTCGAGTCTCCTCATATCCGGTTCATCATATGATTCGTTTAATCTACTGAAAATGCCTAATGCATCGTATCTAGGGTTTACGCCTCTTCAAGCGCCCTCCTCGCCGCCGGTATCACCCCCTCCATGTCGAGTCTCCTCATAACTGATTCATCATATCCGTCGTGCACAAAGGTAAATTTGTATGCTCCATTTGTCTATCAAATTATAGAATTTGTCCTTATGAATTTTTCCGTTGCCATTTATATAAGAAGATTCTGTTTTTTTTTTTTTTTTTACTTTGCAGATTTTGGTGCTTTGGATCCAAACCCTACCACTCTGCTGCACCTCTTCGTGTCCCTCCGTCGATTTGATTCTTGAAGAGCCTCTCCTCACTCCCACTGCCCAAATCCTACCATATACATCAAGGTTATATCAATTTTAAAAAAATTTGTCAGATTTGATTCTTGAAGAGCCTCTCCTCACCCCCAGTGTCCAATATAGCTTTTGTATATGGTAAATGTGTAAGAAATGAATTGGCTTATTGCATATTTTGGGATTAGAAATGAATTGGCTTAGAGAGTGTGGAAATATTTTGGGTTTTGTATATGCTAAACTTGAATTATATGCTGCAACATTCACTAGCTATTTAACCATTATCTCGCACATACCTATGTATATTCCATTATTCATATCTATGATGGATATTGCATCTTGGTTAGTTTACTAGGCATAGCATTTACAAGACCGTGATCAAGTTATTTTGTTTTGACTTATTGCAGATTCTATTTTTTTTTTGACTTATTGCAGATTTTGGTGCTTTGGATCCAAACCCTACCACTCCGCTGCACCTCTTCGTTTCCCTCCGTCAATTTGATTCTTGAAGAGCCTCTCCTCACCCCCACTGCCCAAATCCTACCATATACATTAGGGTTATATCAATTTTAAAAAAATTTGTCGATTTAATTCTTGAAGAGCCTCTCCTCACCTCCAGTGTCCAAGATAGCTTTTGTATTTGGGAAATGTGTAAGAAATGAATTGGCTTATTGCATATTTTGGGATTATAAATGAATTGGCTTATTGCAGATTTGTATATGGGAAATTTGTAATGGAGCTTTTGCGATCAAGTTATTTTGTTTTGACTTATTGCAGATTTGGGGATTAGAAAATGACTCTGAGAGAATAATTAAGTGGCAAGAAATAGGGCAGTGTTAATTCCAAAACTATGATCAAGCTAGACCATCTCAAAAACCTTGCCGTGTGGGCTGTGGACGAAGCCTTTGTAACTTCTCTTGGCGCTGTCTTTGTTGAGCGCTTGGCTGCGACGTCCTAAGCCCTGAGCATTCGCCCTGACCCATCTTTGTTCATCTGCAAAAGGTTGATTTTCTTTCACAATTTATGTTTTAATAACTTTGAATTGCTTGGTTATTTTTCTTTAATTAATCCTACGCACAGTTGATTATGTTTAACCATGATTATTCTCACTAAACTTTATTCTTTTTTAGAAAAACTGTAGGAATTAATACATATGTTGCAAGAATTTTGTTGACTTTTATGGACATTTGATGTCTTAAAATGCTCAGTTGTAACTACAATAGGCACCATAATATTGGTTTCAATTATTGTTATAGGTTGTACAAGGACTTGCAACTTGGGTGCTTGCTGAGTGAGTTTTTATTAAAGTAAATAGTGTATGTGTCGCTTCTCAGTTCGGTTCATATCAATCTGTACAAGTGTTTTTTCTCTCAAAGTACATTGTCGTAAGTTACAGTACTCACCGACACACAAATACATATGTTGTAAGAATTTGTTGACCTGTATAGAGATTCTATGTCTCAAAATTCTCAGTAGTAACTACAGTAGTGAGATGCTTTGATTTCTGTTGGCTATATAATTGTTTATGTGTCTAAATGATACTTAAGAGTCATTAGACTCATGTATGTGTTTTTACTTATGATTGAGCTGTTTGTGATGCACCATAGTAATAGAGTGCAAACAAATTTGAGATTTAGTTATTGTGCAGGTCAGAGTAGATGTTTAAAAGGAAACCAAAGCAAACAAACCCATCCTTGAATTTACAGGCATGGTATGATTTTTCTACTGAGATTTCTTTATTTGTGTCCATCCATTTAAAAATAAATTTGACATTATAATATTGGTTTCAATGATTGTTGTAGGTTGCACAAGGACTTGCCACTTCGGTGCTTGCTGCGGGCTTCATGTCGTTGTAGGTTTTTATTTAAGTAAATAGCTTATGTGGTAGCTTCTCGATTATGTTCATATCAACCTGTTATTGTTAATTAACCAAAGTGTTTTTTATTGTTAATTATCCAAAGTGCATTACTCAGTTATTGTGTTTATTATGTGCTGAACAAACCCGTAATTCAAACTAGAGTTGTCATGCTTTATATCCCTGGTCTTGATGCAACACTTCATTTATCACTGCCCAAATTACTAAAAAGATTTAAAGAATGTTGTGGAATTACTATAGCAGATTTAGCTCTCAGGTAATTAGTATACATAAAAACTCAAGTTCACATATGGAGTGCATACTATTTAGATGCTCTTCTTACATGTAAAATAAAAAGAAAAATGGGATGAAGGTTTATGAGGAGATTATGAGTTAAGATGCAGTTTGGATGTAAAGAGCCAGTAGAACTACAAGACTTTTGAAATTATGCAGTTGCATAATACAAGGATTTTTTTTATAGTAATTGGTGGGTAGTATTGATAGACAATACTACAGTCCTAAGTTATTTGGTTGCTTGCTTTTAGGATTGTTGTTTTCCGTGCACTTCGTGCTATTTTGTCCTCAATGGTGTTTGGAAAAATATTATTGGAGTCTATCATGACAGGTGTTTGTTTACTTGAAATTGCTTTTATTGAAGTCTATCATGAATTACAATTATGAGTTTTCATACACTGATATAAATTCTCCAGATAAATCTTAAGTTTATTAAAATTGATTGAGTGTGTTCTGCGATACTCTCCTTTTGGGGTTCTTTTGTTCCTTCTTTGATAAAGAAAAAACAATTTTGTGATGAGAAATGCATGAAAATTATTTTTTGATAGTAATTGGTGGGATGCATACGATCTTTTGGGACTATTTCTGCTTGCAATTGATTTATTTCTGAATCTTTATCTCCTATATTTCACAGGCTTCTGAATTGGTTGTGCATTGCATCAATGGACCAGGCTGCAGCAATGGAGGGTTATCAATGGAGGCCCTCTCTGTTAGGTTGGTTAAGCAACTTTTTTTTTTTTTCAGCAAATCTTTATGCTGCATTGCTAAGTAGTTATAATTTATTTTTGTAGGTGTTTTCTGGTATGAATAGATTTAACAATACCAGCTGCAGCAAAATACAATGTTGTGAGATGGAGTACTTGGAGCAAAGTACTATCCACTAAAGTTTTTCTTTCTCGAGAATGTGCACAACTTTGTATCTTTCAATAAAGGAAAAACCTTTCACTTAACTTTAGCTTCATTTCTTGAGATGAGATATCTGGTGCATTCTGTTGCAATTTTTATCAGAGCGCAGTTCTGGCTCTGCATTTTTTGATGATTTTTTTTCTGCATTTTCTAGGTGAGCTTTGGTATCCTTGAAGCTGGTGCTTTTGGGGTTCCTCTGTCTAGAAAACGAGCATTCATTTCATATGGGTTTGTTTCCTGAGCTGAAAATTTCATTATTTAAGAATCTGCAATATTCCGCCCTTAAGAGTTCTGCAAGGGAGGGGATGAAATTCTTAGTATAAACAATGATTCATCTCAAGACTAAACACAATTTCAGCTCATTTTCTACACTCATATATACTAGGGAAATATATATATAAAAGAAATTTCATATTTAGAAAATTCAAGTATTTAATTTTTTTTTGGTATGTTTTAAAAAACTTGGAAATCACGGGTGGAGGCTCGAATAATTTTACGTAGAAATACTGGGAATAAGGTATACATCCCATCCCACATCTGATATTAAGTCCTTCAAATATCACAACACTAATTGAGTAAGACAGTTTTATGTTCTACTGTGTTTTGCAACTACCAATACCTAAAGTTTGAGGACAATCTCTTCAAGTGTTGGTTTATTCCTTCTTATTGCAATTTTGAGGGTAAGAAATGAAAAATACCTTATTTTAGTAAGGACAGAAAATCATCATCTAGCTCAACTATTAATGTTAGTTTTTAAAAAAGATTTTCACAATCTCAATTGAATTATAACACTATACTTTCACATTTTGTATTTTGGTTTAATAATTTATTATGAATTTTACAAAATAGTTACATTCACGTTAGTTGATATCTTACTTTATAATATAGAGTACGATTTATGTCACATTAATATAATTGAATTTTTTTTATGTTAATGTTAAAAATATAATTATAAAAACCTGCGCTGTAAGAAAAAATGAAAATATTAAAATTAAAATTAAATAAATACATATAACACAGAATATTAAGCATTAAAATTTTTATTTAAAATTTCCGTGTATTAATGTCTAATAAGAAAATTTTAAAAATAATAGTATTAATTGTTTTTTAAGTATTAAATAGTATAATAATAATTTATTTTAAAAAATAAAATTCTAATCTCTCTTAGCTGCAAGTGTTTAATTATATTGGTACTATTTTACTTTAATTAATTGGTGTATAATTTTCACCTTATCCTTTCAAAATTTTACTTAATTCCTTACAAATTTCACTTCGTTTTACATTGTTTAATTATTTTTTTTCATTCGAACTTTCATATTTTAATCACTTTATTTTAATTTTTTATGAATATAGTTTTTAGTTTATAAGTGTTATGATAACAGTTGATAAGTATTATGGTATATTATTAGTTAATATGCAGTACTATTGTACGTATTAGTTCATATACAATATAATATTAGTTTATAAACAGGGACAAACTCTCTCTCCAACGTTGGATTATTCCTTCCAAGACCTGTATTTACACATGGCCAACTATATGTTGCGATTTCTAGGGTAAAGAGTCAAAAGGGATTAAAAATATTATGTCTTGACGATGATGAAAAACCTTCTAATAATCAACTATTAATGTTGTTTTCAAAGAAGTTTTTCAAAATCTCAATCGAAATAAAATTCAATATATCTTCCTATATTATGTTTTTTGTTTAATTATATATTTTGAATTATACAAAATAATTACACTATGTTAGTTAAACTTTTATATTATAATACCCGATTTACATTATAATAAATATAATTGAAAAAATGTTCAATTTTTTTAGCAAAATAATTATAATTTTATGAAATCATATTTTAAAAATATAATTATAATAAATTATCATACAAAATAAAAATATGAAAAATTATATATTTAAAATCCCGTGTAATACACGGGTTCTACACTAGTTATGATCATGTTAATTAGTACGTATGTTATTTAATTTGTTGATTAAGCTAGAATAATTTTGATAGAGTAGTTTTTTTAAGGTTAATTAATTAATTGTTATATGCATGTATAGTTAATTACTAGTTTAATTTAATGGTGTAATTTTGATATAGAATATTTTTAATGTAGGTAGTGCATGTTTCAATCAATTGTTTAAATTAGTTTAGATATAGTGGTTCGACCGTTGGATCACGTTGTAATTAGGAATATGTTGATTAAATTAGGAATACGCTATATTAGTAAAAAATTTAAATTAGGAATATGTTCATTAAATTTATAATTATTGACCCAATTAGAAAATTATTATTTTAATTAGTTTTAGGTTTGTTAATTTAGGAATAAGCTCAATTTTTTATTATTGATTAAGTTAGGTAGAAAAATAATAATTAAATTAGGTTATTGTTGATTAAATTAGGAATATGTTGATTAATTAAATTAAGAATATGCTATATTAGTAAAAAATTTAAATTAGGAATATGTTCATTTAATTGATAATTAGAAAACTCCAATTAGAAAACTATTATTTTAATTATGTTTAGATTTGTTAATTTAGGAATATGTTAATTTAGAAATATTTTTAATGTAGGTAATGCATGTTTCAATCAATTGTTTAAATAATTAGTTAATTAGATGGTTCGACGGTGGTATCACGTTGTAATTAGGTTATATATATATTGTTTTGATTTAAATTAGGAATATGTTGATTAAATTAGGAATTGATTAAATTAGGAATATGTTATATTAGTAAAAATTTTAAATTAGCAATATGTTCATTAAATTGATAATTAGTAAAATTATGTATTTTTTATTGATTGAAACAGATGAGTGAACATGTACCGAATCAGAGTTCTGGTTCACGTAGGCCATCTGGGTCACGTGCAAGGAGGGCTCGGGGTCAATCAGTACCTGTGATGGCTCCTCCTCCTCCTCCTGTGGCAGTCTCGCCGCCGCCGACTACGATGTCGTCTAGTTCATCGACAGCCGTAGGATCCTCTTCTCGTCAGCATCCCGTTCGAGACAAAAGGAAACCCGTTGAAATCGTTCAAGGAGCGTAAGTCAATAATTCTAATGTTTAACAGTATTTAATAACGATTAACTTTATTTATTTATTTATAATGTGTTAGTTTATAAATTTGTTAATAATTTTATAGGTTGTTGCCCGGTAATGAGGTGTCCAGGATCTGCACACAAGCCTTTAAGAAGTGCAAGATTTCTAAGGGTGTTATCACTTGGTTGGCGGTGCCGCAAACTAAAAAGGATGAATACTTCGAGGAGTTCCAGGTATATAATTACAATAATTAAAGTTTATTAAATAACTAATTATACATATTATTTGATAAATATGTTGAATATTTGTATAGAAAAAGGCCCGTTGGGATACGACGATCTACTCGGACGACGCTATTTACCAGAAGTGGTACGGTGTTTGTTCTACTCGGTACACGAACATGATGTACGACTAGAGAATGGCCTGGCGTGATAGTGACACGAATCGTGATCTGGGGGAAGACGAGGATGGTGTTGACCTGTGGGAGTCGTTGGTTGAGAAGTGGATGGACCCGGCTTACCAAGAGAAGTGTGAGAAAGCTCGGGCCAACCGCAGAACCGACGTTGGAGGCGGGATGGCAGTGCATCGGGGGGGAGCTCGGTCCGTCCTCGAGCAATCACTTGCTATCATAAGTTTTCATTAATTTTAAAAATTAAATAATTATAGTTAATTATTTTATATTAGTTATCTAAATTAATTTGTATATGTTTATTTGATACGTAATAGGAGCGGGCGACTGGACGTTCACACACCCACTTGGATCGGATGAGTCTTATTCATCCGTTTAATGCCGATACACTGACGTCCACCTACGGGCGCACTACTGACCTCCACGTAAGTTTAATTAAATTTATGTATTAATTAAATTATATATATAGATAATTAAATTAATTTTAATTTGTTAATTATGTAGTTGAGCGTCCGACAGAGGATTGAAGAGGCCGAGACGCAAGCCGCGGCGACTACTGCTGAATCCGGAAGCAGCGGTCCCCCTTGACGTTGCCCCGACCTCCAAGGGAAGGGTTCTTGGCCTTGGTGGGATGAGCAACGCCGTGAGGACACCAAGTGGTCGGTCGGCCCGGAGTGCATCGCAGGCGTCCGTATCCTCCACTGTCGTCCCGGATCCGAACGTCATAGCAACGTTCGAGAACTACTTCCGCCTCTGGAGTGCCAACGCGGGTCGGACGTTGGGGATGTCTGCTGAGCAGATCGAGGCCATCTATCAACAGACGATGGGGCAAGCCCCGCCAGCTCCAGCTCCAGATAAAGCTCAGGCCGACGATGACGACGTCAACTTGAGTACTGACGATGTGGTTAATCAGTTTTTTAACTATCGTGGTTGAACAATTTAATTTTGTGTTGAACTAATTTATTTTTCTGTTGAACTTATTTACTTTTCTGTTGAACTTATTTATCTTTATGTTGATCTATATATTTATCTTTATGTTGAACTATATATTGCAGTTTATTTGTGTAGTTTATTGGAGGAATAATGCATTTGGTGTATAGATGAAAATAAGGTGCATTCATTTGTTTCATTGAGTACAAATAACAGTGCATTCTAGTACAAAATAACCTCATATAGAGTGCATTATACATATATTTAACCAAACCACTTGAAGGTGGTAGATGCAACCATGACAACTAGCACAATCAAAATGATTTTGTTCACTTTGATTAAATCCTTGATTTCTTCAGCCAAATTCTTAATCTCTATAACCAATTTCTTCATCTCTTGAGTCATTTTCTTCATGTCTTCAGTTTCTTGGTCACTTTGATTAGATCCTTGATTCTTGTCAACACCACAGTTTTCTAGAGTATCAGCCCATACAAAGAAACCACATCCACCATCACAACCATCACTTAGGGAGTCAGGACAATTATGAAATATCCTCCCTTTACTTCTAGGTTGTTTAGAAGCATATGTACGACATGCCTTTCCACAATAACAAACAAGGTCTTGCTGAAATCGAATAGAAGATGAAGAAGACATGATATTTCTTTGCAAAATAGAAAAAATCGAATATGGTGTGAGCTTTGTGTTGCTTTGTGTGTGCTATATATACAAAAAATTGAATTAATTAAAAAAAAAAACCGCCAAATGCCGACGGAATATATTTTCCGTCGGAATTCACAATTTGATAAATACCGACGGATTATCCATCGGTATTTATTTATGCCGACGGAATATTGGGCGGGTGAAATGCCGACGGAATTAACTTTTCGTCGGAATTCACCATTTGATAAATGCCGACGGATAATCCGTCGGCATTTATCTTTGCCGACGGAAATTTGGGCGGGTGAAATGCCGACGGAAAGATAAGTCCGTCGGCATTTCCGTCGGGAAATCTACCCCAAAACTTTCTACTGTCTAATTTTTCTCCCACTTCACTTTCGTATTGCAAATTTACACCAAAACTTTATACTGCGAAATTTTTTATGCTCATGCTCGGGTATTCAGAAACATCAAATTACGATTATGGTACATTTTCTACCATTTTTAATTTACTCTATACATAAAATTCAATATAATGTAATTACATGTTTTATATATATCATAAGTGTTGTTTGAATTTATTATAAGTTTAGTTTAGTAATGTGTTGCTCCACTTAAATGTTTAGCAGATGGATTTGCCTGACCGTCGTTGGATGTACTGTACTCCTAGAATGATTAGAGGAAATGTGAATGTGGAATTTTATAATGAACTCGTGTTATTTGTTGAATTTGCAAAAAGTCAGCCACATTACATGAGTGGAAATTGCATTAGGTGTCCGTGTAATGCTAAGAAATGTCAGAATATGCAATATAAAGAGATTGATGAGGTCTTAGTACATATTGTGAAGAATGGTTTCGTTGATAATTATTATAATTGGACTAGTCATGGCGAAACACGTTGGCCTTATAGATTTGATGAAGTGTTTTACTATTACACAGTTGGAATCTATCAACAAGAAGCAAATTTCGATCATGTTGGCACTAGTAACGAGGTAGAACAACGGTTTGGGGACGAAGAACAACAGTTTGGGGATGAAGAACAACAGTTTGGGGACGAAGAACAACAGTTTGGGGACAAAGAACAACAGTTTGGGGACGAAGAACCGAATATGTATCAAACAATGATCAGGGAAGCTGGTTTTTCAAACTTGGAAGAGGAGCCGACGAATGAGGCATTTCGGTTTTATGAGATGCTCAAATTAGTCGAAGAAGATTTATATCCGGGTTGTGAATCTCACTCACATTTGTCATTTAATGCACGACTCATGAACATTAAGACCGAGAACAAGCTTTCTAACAGGGCATATGAGCAAGTGACACAGTTATGCAGTGAAATTTGTCCTCAAAATAATAAGGTGCCTACGACGTTTCATCAAAGCAAACAAATGTTGAAGAATGTTGGTTTGCCGGTTGAGAAGATTGATTGTTGTGTGAAGGGTTGCATGTTATATTGGGGTGACAAAGATAGCAGTCTGAATATGTGTAGATTGTGTGGCCATCCACGGTACAAAGAGGCACGTCGAAAGGGACCTGGTGGTCAATCGAAGAAGACAAAGAAGAAAGTGCCATATAAGAAGATGTACTACCTTCCTATCATTCCTCGTTTGATGAGATTATATCAATCAAGTGCCACTGCACAACACATGACGTGGCATGCTACAGATTCCTCTTCGGCTGAGTCGAGGGAGAAGCGACATCCGGCAGACTCAGAGGCCTGGAAACATCTTGACAACGTGTTTCCAGATTTTGCTTGTGAACCGAGGAATGTGAGATTAAGTTTGTGTACTGATGGTTTTGCACCGTTTGGGATGCATGGGAAGCAGTATTCTTTGTGGCGGTGATACTGACTCTGTATAATCTTCCTCCGTGGATGTGCATGAAACCTCAAACAATGTTTCTAACTGTATTGGTGCCTGGACCAACGAATCCAAAGGACAAACTGGATGTTTATCTCCAACCTCTTATAAAAGACTTGATCTTCTTATGGGAGAATGGAGTCCAAATGTACGATGTTTTTAGAAAGCAGAACTTCACGATGCGTGCTGCTCTTTTATGGACCATTAGCGACTTTCCTGCATATGGTATGTTGTTCGGGTGGAGTACGGCCGGAAAGAAAGCATGTCCGTATTGTATGGAGAATTCTGAAGTTTTCAGTCTCCCGGTGAGTAGAAAAGTTTCATGGTTCGATAATCACCGTAGGTTCTTACCTCAAGGTCACCCGTTTCGAAGAAATAAGAAGAACTTCGTAAAGAACAGAGCAGTCACAAACAATCGACCTCCACTTCGAGATGGTATTTTATACATTTATTTAATGATCGAGTACTAAACGTATATTTATCTATTGCTTTTAGTGTCACTTATAATTTACTCTCCGTACAGGACGTAGGTTGTTATATGAGGTTCAGTGGACGGGGTTGAAAAAAAATACTGAGGAAAATGCAGCGGAACACAACAGAGGAATTGAGGGTGGTTGGAACAAAAGGAGTATTTTTTGGGACTTACCATACTGGAGTTCACTATTGATACGACACAATTTGGATGTGATGCACATTGAAAAGAATGTGTTTGACAATGTGTTCCACACAATCATGAACACGGAAGGCAAGACGAAAGACACTCCAAAGTCTCGGGAGGATTTGGACACTCTTTGTCGCCGTCCAGAGTTGAAAAAGGATGAGCGTACAGGTAAATTTCCAAAGGCTAGCTACACACTGGATAAGCCACAAAAACAAAGATTGTGTAGGTGGATAAAGGAGTTGAACTTTCCGGACGGCTACGTGTCGAACTTGAGTCGATGCGTAGACACAACAACGGGTAAGGTTACAAGGATGAAGAGTCATGATTGTCATGTATTTATGCAACGCTTGATACCGATTGCGTTCCGAGAACTTCTTCCTCACAATGTGTGGAGGGCTATCACTGAATTAAGTCTCTTTTTTAGAGATTTAACGGCTACAACGATCAAGATCGATGATATGATTCGTTTAGATGAAGACATTCCAGTGATTTTGTGTAAGTTGGAACAAATTTTTCCACCTAGCTTCTTTAACTCGATGGAACACTTACCCGTTCACTTAGCGTATGAAGCGAGAATTTGTGGTCCGGTGCAATACAGGTGGATGTACCCATTTGAAAGGTAAAATCTTACTTATTTTATTTCATTACAATTACACATGCATGCATTCTTATAAGTTTTATATATATATATATGTGTGTGTGTGTGTGTGTGTGTGTATATCAGGTATCTCCACAACTTGAAACGCAATGCTAAACAAAAGGCAAATGTTGAAGCATCGATTGTGAATGCATATTTGAATGAAGAGGTTGGCATGTTTTGTTCTTATTACTTTGAAGATCACGTCATCACAAAGTTAAGAAGTGCTCCACGTAACTTCGGTGGTACATACGCTGACGATATCAGTGAAGAGGTCGATGGAATGCTCTCCATATTCAAGTCTAAGGGACGACCAATAGGAAAACCCACTGAACGATATTGGGAGACGAACTCAGAGGCGGAAATAGCACAAACGTATGTGTTATTGAATTGTGATGAAGTTCAGCCATACATTGAGTAAGTATTTCATATATAAATCGTCTATTTAAATACCACTTCATTTATGTCATTTAATATTAACCAAGTTTTTGAATGTTGTGAATTAGGATGTACACTCAAGAACTACGACGAGCAGAACCAAACATCTCAGATGCATATATAGATGCTCGTATTCAACGTGAATTTTCCCGATGGTTCGAACGTTATGTGAGTACCATTTAATTATGTTTTACGTAAATAAATTAATATTTATTTTAATTAATTTTAAATTGAGCCGTATAGGGACGGGATAACGCTCTTGACAATCGATTCTTACGAGATCTCAGCAAGGGACCACTACGTCGTGTAAAGACTTACAACGGTTATATTGTGAAGGGCTACAGATTTCATACGTCTGGGTATGCATCGACAAAGGCAACTACCAACAGTGGCGTCTGCGTTAGCAGTGCGAATTACAATGCAGATGCAAGTGATTACTTTGGGGTGTTACGGGAAGTCGTCGAAGTAGAATATCCAGGATATCCAACAAAGACTGTAGTGTTGTTCAAGTGTCATTGGTTTGATTCAGGCCATCTAGGAACAAGAATTCACCCGGAGTACAAGCTCGTTGATGTTAGTTCGAAAAGGACGTATGTTGGGGATGATCCATTTGTATTTGCCCATCAAGTATCTCAAGTATACTACTGCACATATCCGGGAGCTCCACGTGGTTATGAATGGCACGCTGTTTGCAAAGTAAAGGCAAGGTCAATGGTAGAAGTCCCTAAAAAGGACAAAAATACTGAAGATGAATCTCCATTTCAAACAGAACAAATAGAGACTCCAACTGAAGTCTTTACGGGAGATTTCAATCTTTTTGTACCCTTGACGGCTGCAAATCCCCAATTAATCGAAATTGAAGGTGAAGAGGAGGGGGATGAAGAAGAGGATGAAGAGGAGAATGAAGATGAGGATGAAGAGGAGAATGAAGAAGATGAGGATGAGGAGGAGGAGGATGATGATGAGGAGGATGAGGAAGATGATGAAGAGGAGGATGAAGATGAAAATTAATTCAATTAATATAATGTATTTATTTTTATTTTATAAAAGTTAATTAATTATTTATCATTTAGGTACAAATTATAAAAATTAAATTTACTATAAATATAAGCCACAACCAATATATTTATTAATATATGTGGAAGAAATGAATTTCGTGATTTTTTTAAAAAATATTTTGGTAATATATTTATTAATTTATATAGAAAAAATTGAATTAATTAAAAAAAAAAAAACCGCCAATATGCCGACGGAATTAACTTTCCGTCGGCATTTACCATTTGATAAATGCCGACGGATTATCCGTCGGTATTTATAAATGCCGCCGTCGGAATTCACAATTTGATATATACCGACGGAATATTGGGCCTTATATAAAGCCTCAACCTAGGGTTTCTTTCACTCTTCTCTCTCTATTTCCGTCTCTCTCGCTCCATCTTCTTCCTTCATCTTCCCATCTTCTCCGTTAATCACCACCATGGCCGTCGAGACGGAGCTTCGAAGCAGCCTGCCCCCATCGCTTTGAACGTTGGCGGCGAACCTTCGCCATGGCCATCGAGGCTCCATAGCCGCCGCCGCTGTAATTTTTCTCCGACGAAGATGGTGGCCTTCGCCATGGCCGCCGAGCTTCCATCGCCTTGAACGAAGATGCCGTGAAGACGAAGAGGTTTTTGGCCGCGGGTTTCTTCTTCTCGGCGCAAGAGAAACGATCTTGTTCTCGTTGATGAGTTTGTTGCAAGTGAAAGTAATTAGTAAAGTCTGTAGTTTTTAATTAAATTTGATGCATCTTATAAGTAGGTTGAAGATATTATGCAAACTATTGATTAGTGAGGGAAACTATGTTATATGTCTTACTTTTGATGGATATTTTGTGTTATTTCACTTTCGATAAATTTAAAATATGATTTTTTCGTAGATTTAGCATTTGATGAAGTTGTTATTACTGGTTTTTTAATGTATTTGACTGTCTTTGTTCTTTTGGATTCGTCATGACCGTGTGATTCAATTTTTCTTGATATATTTTTCAAACTTAGTACTAATAAGAATTGTGTATATTAATGCACAACACAATTACGAGTTTGATGTGTTTTGTTTAATAGAATTACTTATATTACTTGGAAAGTAAAATTTTAATTGACCAATTTATTACAAAATGCTACAGTGCGGGTCGGGTTTGGGTCGGGGCAGTGTCGGGTCGGGGTCTTCCCGGTCCCACCCATATTTTTTTATTACTATTTTGTGTTAGTGACGGATATTCCGTCGGTATTCTAATATATGAATTTGCGAAAATAATTTATTGAAAATTAATATTACCGACGAAAATTCTGACGGGAAATCCGACGGTAGTGCCGACGGAAATGGTGACCGATTATCCGACGGCATTTCCGACGACATTGCTGACGGAAGTGACGACGGAATATCCGTCGGAAATACCGACGGAATTTAATTTCTTTTATAATTATTTTAATTAATTAATTTCCGACGGAATTCCGTCGGAATTACCGACGGAATGTTGACCCGGATTGTTAAACGGGTTATCCGGATTACCGACGGACATTCCGTCGGAAATCATGACTGAAATATTCCGACGGAATTCAAAAATCCGTCGGCAAAAAATGGCGACGCCGACAAAGGAGACGGACAACTTTCCGTCGGTAATTCCGTCGGTAACCTCGGCGGGCGACGGATATTCCGTCGGTAAATCCGTCTCTAAAACGCGTTTTTTTTGTAGTGACTTTTATAACAAGACCAGTTTTAAACTTAACTTTTATTCAAGTCTGCTTTTGGCCATCAAAACTTTATCTTTCATCACTTACTAATTAATATATATATATATATATATATATAAAATAGTAAAATAAAAATGTTAAAAAAATTGAGGGGGCCATAGCCACCCATGGGTGTGCCTAGGTCCGCCCATATATGTATTGACAAATTTATCCTTAATTAATGAATGAAATTTCACACATTCCATAATCTTAATTTTTTTATAAAGATGAATAGAAGACTTATCATTATCATGTGAGAAAAGTAAGTTTAAAATCTCATAATTAATAAAAGTAAGTTAAAAATTAAAATTAAATGAAGAATAAAATAAATATGTTTTTAAAATTGCTAAATGGAGTATTTAGTTTTTTTTTCCGGGTAAAATGCTATTACAATAAGTTTGCATACTCACTCTCATTGTATACATATATTTACTCTTCATGCAATATTTTTTTGGGGTCCATCATATACTCAATCAAACTACATTATTTACTTTATATAAAAATATTTACAAAATTATCTCCAATACTTTAATTATTACACTTTTTTTTAAACTTTGTTCCAACAAATGAAAGTTTTTCAGGGATGGAGAGAGTATTTAGTTGTGTAGTAGCATAAAATGTTAAAACGTGATTTATTATTTTGAATAAACATGTTTGTATGTCGGCAGAGTCGACACGATTAATTCATAATTCAACGAATCGCGCGATTGTAACAACAACAACTACTCTACTTTAAAAAAAAATCAATGCATTGACTTTAGCTGTAATATTAATCAGGTATTGATTATAGGGTTTTTATTATGGAATTACATATTCAACTGTACTGCAATGGAGTACATACTTTTATTCTGGAATTAATTAAATATTCAACTTGTACGTGCGTATCACTCATTGCCATACATTGCTAATTCAAAAGGCTGTCCTAATCAATACAACTACGAAACCAAATTACTCACCCGTTCCCCTACAAGTTTTCTATTATTTGTAAAGTACATAAATTAAAAAAGTGATTGTATGATAGATGTAGTATAAATAATGTGACTGAGAGAGAAAAAGAGATAGAGAAAAGATAAAATAAAAGTGAAGTGTAAAAATAAAAAAATAAAAAAAGATATTTGTCAAAAAGGATATGAGAAGTTTATAGGCGGACGGATAGAGTATATAATACTCTCCCTATCACTTCGAAAGTTGTCTGTTTATCCTCTCATAAAAGAAAGTTGTCCGTTTATTTTTGTACATTGATTAAAAAATATAATAATATATGTGTAGTGGATTGTTGAATTAATTAAGAGAAATACAAAATAAAAAAAAAAATAGAAAAAAGTATATAAGAGAAAATGTAGAGATAAATAAGAACATGGTTTCAAGATGTTTGATACTACCTCCGTCCCTGGCCTTGTAATTGACACATTTGCTTTTGTAATATAAAGGGTTAGTAAATATACCCTACTAATACACCCCTGTATTAATTAAGTTAGTTTGTTAGGAAGTTAATAAAGGTTATTAGCTCATTAGCTCATTCGAGTTAATATCTTCTTCTTCCTCACTTTTGTAATTCTTCACATTTTGTAAAATTCATACTTTCTTCTTTTCAATTCAAACAATGAATTTTTCTTTTTCTCTGTTGCTAAAATCATCATTGTTAGAATTTTGTTGGATGTTGCAGTTTTTAAAGATTGGCATGTACATCAATTAAATGTGAATAATGCATTCTTACATGGTGATTTAGTATAAGAAATCTATATGGTCCCTCCTTCTAGTTATTGTTCTAAAATTATAAAAGAGTTTACAAGTTGAATAAAAGTTTATATGGATTAAAACAAGCTTCCAAACAGTGGTTCACTAAATTGACTACTTCTTTCAAATGCTTGGGTTTCACTCAATCCAAAGCTGATACTTCTCTGTTTACTAGACAAGATGACACTCAGGGCATGTTTGTTTTTGGATGGGAAATCCGGATTTGGGATTTCGAAACTCCACCCCCGTTAGAGTTTGGGATTTTGATTCAAGATTTCAAAATCCTACCCAATAATCCCTATAAAAGTCAATCCTATAAATACCTACAAACCCTATATAAATACCTATAGAACCTATAACCCTATTCTATAAAGTTAAATCCTACCCTACATAAATCTCAAAACAAACACAAAACATAAAAAGCATTAGGATTTTAAAATCCACCAGATTTCAAAATCCTCAAAATCCCAAAACAAACATGCCCTCATGATTTTACTGTTGTTCTTTGCTATGTAGATGACTTAATAGTGACACGAACAAGCCTTGATTTATCAAAACTATAAAAAGTTACATGCATAATAAATTCACTATTAAGGATTTAGGCATTTTAAAATTTATCTTGGGAATAGAGGTAGCTAGAAATAGTAAAGGTCTCACCATATACCAAAGGAAATACACTTTAGACTTGTTGAATGATTCTGTTTATTTGGGAAGCAAACATTGCTCCACCCCAATGGATTCAAAGTTAAATTTTAATACACAATCTCCCACTCTTAAAAATCCTGAACAATAAAGGAAGCTTGTTGGAAAACTTCTCTACTTGACAGTAACTAGACCTGATATATCCTATGCAGTACAGACCCTAAGTCAATACATGAAGTCCCCTACTGTGGCACATTTAATTGATGTCCATAGGATATTAAGAGTAATCCTGGTACTGGGGTTTTCTAGTACCCTAAGGATATTATACTTTCAAATTGCATGCTTTTTCAGATTCTGATTGGACCGGATGTGTCCACACCAGAAGGAGTATTACAGGTTATAACATTTATCTTGAAAGTTCACTAATCTCTTGAAAATCCAAAAAAAAATCTATTGTTAGCAGGTCTTCTGCAGAGGCTGAATATAGGGACTTAGCTTCAACTACGTGTGAGATTCAATATTGGATTCATTACATCCTTCCTGATTTGAAGATCCAACACACTACAAGAAAACTTACTTTTAGTGACAACATACTCTCATTATTGCTTCTCTAGCTAAAAGTTTGTAGTGACAGGAATTTGAGAATTAATGACAGGACCTCTCACTAAAAGTCAATTACCGTCACTAAAGACTTTTAGTTAGAGAAGCTTTAATGACAGGAATTGTGTCACTAAAAGTCATTTTTCTTGTAGTGGTACATTCTCAGCCTTCCTCCATGTATACTGATAGCAAGAGTGTCTTCTCCATTGCTCATAATCCATGTCTTCATCAAAGAACAAAACACATTTCCTTGGATTACCACTTCACAAGAGAAAATATTTAAGAAGAATTGTTCACTCTCATTCACATTTCAACTGAGGTCAATTTAGCGGACATACTCACAAAGCCAATTTCTCTTACTGCCTTCAACAAACACAAATCCAAAATGGGACTGCCGGATATATACACTCATTTTGAGGGGTTTAAAGGGTTAGTAAGTCCACCCTACTAATACACCCCTGCCTTGTATTAATTAATTAAGTTAGTTTGTTAGGCAGTTAATAGAGGTTATTAGCTCATTAGCATATAAGAGCTAGACTTATTCGAGTTAATATCTTCTTCCTCACTTTTGTAATTCTTCACATTTTGTAAAATTCATACTTTCTTCTTTTCAATTCAAACAATGAATTTCCCTTTTGCAATTCAATACATAATTTAAAAAATATAGTATTTAAAGGCATAAAAAAATATAGTATTAAATGATATAAAATTAGTGAAAAGTGATAAAAAAAAAAAAAGATAAATGTAGAGAGAGATAGAAAGGAGAAAAAGTAAATAAATAGTAAGATGTTGTCATTTTAGAAAATGTGTCAATTAAATTGTGACGATAAAAATAACAAAATATGTCAAATTATTGAGGAAATGGGATAGTATTATTCGATCACGATGTTCAGCTAACGTATGAAGATGATATAATACACACATGACATATCTGCCAACATATCCATTTTTTTGGTATTTGAACTATATTCTACGGTTGGATCACTAATTTTTAACGAGTAGGTCGATATTGATTGTATATGTTTCTAATGATGACCCATTACTTTTAACTAGGGATCGAATGAAGATGATTTAGCAGTGAGATATTATTTGAAAACTCTATTAAATAATTAAAAAGTTAAAAAATGAATCATATATTGTCCTGTCCATGAATATTAACTATAGCTCAAAAAAAAAAAAAAAAAAGAGAGATATTGAGCACATATAGAAGCGAAAGCAAGAAATTGGACTTTAAAATGTTGATAATCCTCCTTTGGTTTTTCTTCGTATTGCCTGAGAATTTTAATTCTGATCATTAATGTGTCATTTATGATTTCAATTCACCTTTGATCTTTTTAAATTCCTCATTAATTGAGTGTTGGCCTGGGCAAAACATTCAGAGTATTTTTTTGAAGATTGTCTTGGATTTAGCAAAATTTGGCTCATCATTGCATTGATATTGGTAAACTAAAACACAGGCGGAGAGTGATTCTCACTTGCTCACATACTGGCCGTGTTTTACACTTCAAGCATCGTTTAGGGTTTTCTACTCTCGGGCCTTCTTGGGTTTGGCAAAATATGGAGACAATTTGGGTTAAAAAATCTGGATTGGATTTGTGGTGTTCAAACTGGCCAATGGTTTTAGAGTTCATCCATGGTTTCCATCTCTATTTTTTGCCTATAAATTCAGGAAAGAGGGCAAATGGAATGACACACATCCTTCTATTTCTTCTTCTGTACGACTGTTCATCTTCTTCTCAAAAAATGGATGTGGTTCAAAAACAAATGAGTGCATGCTCTATTTCTAAAAAAGAAAGCTTTAACCCTTCTGTCCAGGCAAATGAGTTGATCATTCCACCATCTTCGGTGGCCCTGAAATTTGAGTCTAGAAGGTTTTTCAATATCACTGAGTTAAAAAGGCTGCTCATCTCCAGTTGGAACATTGTGTCGGACATCACTGTCACTTTGGTTGGGGATGGACTCTATGTCATCGATTTTAAAAAGAAGGCGGAGATGCAGGACATCCTTGACATGCAACCATGGAACCTGAGGAGATCGATGATGGTGTTGAAACAGCTAGATGGATCGGAGTGTTTTGACAACATTAAGATGGATCGTGTGCCTACTTGGGTCCAGATACATGGCCTGCCAGCACATGCAATGATAAAGACGACTGGAGAAAGAGTGGGGAGAGTGCTTGGTGATGTTATCAAGGTCGATGCTAAGGAGGGAGCAGTGGCGTGGGGAGAATCGCTTAGAGTTCGTATTTTGCTGGATACGGAGGCTCCTTTATGCCGTTTTACTAATTTCACTATACAAAACACCACGATCTTCATTTATTTTCGTTATGAGAGAATTTCTGACTTTTGTGTCTTTTGTGGTCACATCACTCATTCTGTTAGGGGATGTAGCAGGGTAAAAGATAGGGAAGAAGCTTGGATTGACAACCATAAGTTTTTTCCGGAGTGGCTGAAGGCGGATAAGCAAAAAAAACCAACAGAGGAGGACATGCAGCAGTTTTTTAGGCTTTTGGGCCTACAAGGGACTAACACTATGGAGGTAAATATCAATAACACTCCTGATAGCAGAAGGGAGGTGAGGGACAAACAACATATTAATCTGGAGAAAAGTGCAAGTGAGGAGTCTGAAAAAAGAAGAAAGGCTAAAGGGAAAGCTGTAATGGTGGAAGATGGGGTAAATGAAATGTGGCAAATAGCTGAGTAGGAGGTGATGGGTGCTCAATGGAATCTGAATGATAATGTTCAAACCAAGCATAATGATAGGGAAGTTGTTTTTAACTTTCAGGACTTGATGGCAAGAAGGGAAGAAGGGGAGAGAGTTGTTCAAAGTGGGAAAGGAAGAGTGGACCCAAGGACAGGTTTGTTTCTACAACCTCTTAATTTTACTATACCTGCTGGATTTGAGCATAGAATGGCTATTGACCCATTGTGGGGAAAAGAAAATGATAATGGGAAGGATTACCGTGTTATTCATCATGTGGGACGTAATTTCAAGTCTTTTGATTTTAATGATTTTGTGGAGATAATACATGAAGGCGAACAACCATATGTCCCTCTTAGAGAAGAGATTGGTCAAAGTGCTTGGGAGGAGGATGAACAGAATAAAGATGGCGAGCAAGGGCAGGATGATGTGACGAGTTTCTCCATTCCTGGTAACATGCAAGCTGGGAAGAAGCGTTTATGGAAGGATCATTCTGGAGATTTGGCTGATTTTGTAAGGGCGGAGACGGTTCGCAATGAAATTGATGGCCTTTTTTTTCTTAAAAAAGCCAGAAGTATGATTGATACCTATGGGTCGGAAATCTCAGTTCCGGGGGTGGCGGAGGTTGAGGTAACTCAACCCCGCCGGAGGGAATGAAGCTTTTGTGTTGGAACGCACTTGGTATATGTAGTCCGCGTGCGTTCAGTAGGCTACGTAGGTTGGTTGCTTTGTATCGTCCGTGTTTACTATTTATTTCAGAAGCAAAATGTACCACTTCTTTTGCAAATGTTATTAGGGTTCGTCTAGGGTTTCAGAATGTTTTCTGTGTTAGCTCGTCTGGTAGAGCTGGTGGCTTGGTCATTTTGTGGAATGAAATAGCATTTTCTGTTTTGTCGTATTCTAAGGGGCATGTTGATTGTTTGATTTCTGGATTGACAAATAGTTGGAGATTCATTGGTTTTTATGGACATCCAATACCCCACCAAAGATTAGCATCATGGAAATTGCTAAAAAGACTTAAAAATTATCTACCAACTCTCCCGATTCCATGGCTTGTTGGTGGTGATTTTAATGAAGTTCTTTATACTAATGAAAAGATGGGGGTAATTGTAAAAAGGATGATAATATGGCCCAATTCCAAGAAGCAATACAGTATAATGATCTTACATGTCTTAAAATTCTTGGCTCAAAATTCACTTGGCACAATAGAAGAAGAGGGCAGCAATACATTAAGGAAAAACTGGACAAATTCCTTGCAAATGGAGAATGGATGGATATGTGCACTTATTTTGAAGCCTCTAGTTTGCAGTTTATGGGATCTGATCATAGGCCAATATTGATTGAATTTGAAGTGCAACAACCAAGAGTATGGAAGAAAAGGGATACTAAGCATTTCAAGTTTGAAAATTATTGGATGAAAGAAGATGGTTTTAAGAAGATAATCACCACTGCTTGGACAAAAAAGAATGCAAAGAAGCCTTTGAATAAAGTGCTGGAAAGATGTGGAAAAGTGATATCGGAATGGGCAAAAAAGAAGGGTGGCACTTTGGAATTCAGAATTAAGCAAAGTCAAAGCAACATTAATAGAATTTTGGATGAAGATGAGTGTATGCCGGATATGCAGAAGGTTGGGATATTAGAGATTGAGTTAGCAAAGTTGTTGTCTCAAGAGGAGTGTTTTTGGAAACAAAGATCTAGGATTTCTTGGCTTCGAGAGGGTGACAGGAACATTAAATTCTTCACTCAAGAGCAAATGGCCGGCTTAAGATGAACCAAATAAGGAAAATACAAGATACAAATGGTGCATGGCTTTTCTCGGAAGCACAAATTGAGAAAGCTTTTTCAAGCTATTTTCAGGAGCTTTTTATCTTAAACAGTCCATCCGATGATGAAATTTGTAGAGCAACTCAATTTCTAAATGTTAAGATGACAAGAGAAAAATCCAATGCGTTGGATATGCCTTTTTCTAAACATGATGTGCTCAAGGCTGTTAGGGATTTGTCCCCTTGGAAAGCACCAGGCCCTGATGGCTTTCCATCCTCGTTCTATCAAGATAATTGAGAAACTGTAGGTGAGGATGTATCAATGGCAGTGCTCAATGTTCTTAATGGCAAGGGATCACTAAAAAGCTTGAACCATACAATTATAGCACTTATACCAAAAATTGGGAGTCCATCTCTACCTCAGCATTATAGACCTATTAGTCTTTGCAATGTTTGCTATCGGATTCTAGCTAGAGCTATGACAAATAGGCTTAAGTGTGTTTTGGGTGAGTTGGTTGATCAACATCAAAGTGCTTTTGTGCCAGGTCGTATTATTACAGACAATATACTTTTGGCTTATGAAGGAATGCATTTCTTAAAATCTTCAAAGAGTAGGACAGGTTTTGCAGCTTTGAAATTGGACTTACTAAAGCATATGACAGAATTGAGTGGAGCTTTGTGTTGAAAGTGCTTCAAGCAATGGATTTTCCACCAAAATGGATCCATCTAATTTGGGAGTGCATTTCTACGGTCACCTACTCCATTAAAATTAATGGTTCGCTTTCTCAGTCCTTCAATCCTACAAGAGGTATTCGGCAAGGAGATCCTCTATCCCCATACCTGTTTGTATTATGTGCACAGGTATTCTCATCAATTATTTCTTCTGCCATTGATTCAAAGATGGTGTCAGGGTTCAAAATAACAAGGGAAACTCCCTCTTTGTCTCACCTCTTTTTTGCTGATGACAGCATTCTTTTTTTCAAAGTAACAAAGGAAGAGACTCAAGGCTTGGCTAATTGTATTTACATATATGAGAAGGCTTCAGGCCAGCTGGTGAATAGGGAGAAATCCTCTATTACATTCAGCCCTTGCACATGCCAAGCTAATGTTGATCAATCAAAATTGATTTTGGGTATTAGAGACTCTCGTGGACATGACTTATATCTTGGTCTCCCAGCTATCATCCCCAAAGCAAAGAAGCTTAAGTTTGGTTACTTGACGGATAGGGTCCGGAAGAAGGTGTTATCTTGGCATCACAAATATTTTTCTGATGGAGGTAAAGAGGTGTTAATTAAAGCAGTGTTGCAAGCTATGACCTCGTATGCAATGTCATGTTTTAGGATTCCTGTGGCAATTTGTGCAGACATTGAAAGAATTATTGTAGGTTTTTGGTGGGGTGATTCTGAAATAGCAAAAAAGAAACATTGGAAAAAATGGTCTGATCTTTGTAAGCCCAAAGATGAAGGGGGTTTAGGTTTTCGAAGTTTGGTGCTTTTTAACAAAGCATTACTTGCTAAACAATTGTGGAGAATATTCACAAAACAACATTCTCTTTTGGGTAAGATTTTTCAGGCAAAATACATCAAGAAAGCAAGACTAGCAGATTTGGAACTGGGCTCTAATCCATCTTTTGTATGGAGATCTTTATTATGGAGTAAAGATTTGGTGGATGCAGGAGCAAGATGGAGGGTTGGTAATGTCCTTGGCATTCACATTTTTAAAGATAGATGGGTATGTGGGTTAAAAGAGGGTCGGATTAGGTCCAGAATTGTAAGTGCTTCGGATGTTAACAGATTTTTATCAGAGGGAGGAGGCTGGAATGAGCAGCTAATAAGACAAGCCTTTCTACCTTATGAAGCAGATAATATCCTTAACACTTCAATCATTGGTAATGGAGGACAGGACCACCTGTTTTGGCTAGTGTCATCGACAGGTTGTTATACGGTGGCATCAGGATATAAATTGGCTCAATCTCAAGAAACAAATGGTGACAAGATTTCAGCAGCAGGACCATCAAATGTAGCATTTAATACAAGGGTTTTTAGCATGATACGGAAGCTGCAAGTGCCACCAAAAGTGAGAATTTTTTGATGGAAATTGATGCGGAACCTTATAGCTTCTGAAGGAAATCTAAACATGAACCATGTGCCAATCAGTCCTATTTGCAAGTGCTGCGGATATCATTGGGCAGACTCTATGCATTGTATATTTAGATGCCCTTTTGCTAAAAACACATGGAAAACACAGGGCCTGTGGTCAGATATTAGCATTGCAACCAGGTATGAATGCTTTGATTTTGTTTATTGGTGTGCTAATAATAACATGGAACAGGAGTAAATGTCTTTGATCATAATGATTGCTTGGGCGATATGGATTGAAAGATGCAACCATGTGCATAAGGAGAAGCAATTCCAAGCAGATGTTAATTGTAATATTGAGTATAATGTAAATTGGGCGGTCTCGTATTGGCAGGACTTCATTGCTATAAAGGGTGGTGGTAATACAGATGGAGACGACTCTGAAAGTTTAAAGGATGGCATATATCCAGAAGAAGATGGTAATATACTATTCACGGATGCAACTTTCAATGATGCTAGAAAATTATATGTTGTTGGATTTGTGGTGGTGTGTGATCAGAAGAAAATTCGGTTGGCAGGAGCACGACGTATTGACAATCCAGGTACTGTTTGTGCAGCTGAATTAAAAGCTATGGAAATTGGTATTGGAAAATGCAGTCAGCTTGGTATTAAAATAAATCGGGTATGCTCTGATTCTCTTGATGCAATTAAGGTTATTGCTGGAACAGTACAAGTTGGAGTATCTGAGGCAATAATAGTTAACAACATTCATCTTATGCTTCAAAGAGAAAGGATTCTGGATTGCAAATATATCATGCGAGATAGAAACCGGATAGCACATGAGTTGGCCAAAAGTTCTATAACCACTTCATATCCTCAAGATTGGAATGAAGATGATTGTCCACAATATTACAAGGATCTGATTTGTGAGCCCTCTCGTTGATGAGAGAATGTTTTTATCCTTGTTTTGTATTGTCAAAAAAAAAAAAGCGAAAGCAAGAGACCTGCATGGCTGCATGCAAGCGGTGGAGTCAGACATGTAGAGCGAATGGAAATTAATTAGTGATTTGGACCATTTGGCCTAATGGGTAAGTCCAACTATATTTTATTCTGACTTTAAACGGAACTCTACAAGTGGACCGTGAGATTAATTTGTGAACAATGACGGACCCAGAAATTATAGATACCTCGTGTTCAATTTACATTTATACAAAGACAAAATATTTATATATACAATATATATATATATTATAAATTTTTCAATACATCTCATTTCATTAATTTAAATTTAATCATTTTTGTTGTGTTTTGGAAGAAAATAATTTTGATTGTTTTAGCCTATAATATATAATAGGTGAAACAATGTTAAAATTTAAGATACAACTCCGATCCGTTGAGACTTTAGCCATTATTAGTCAAATGTAGAATTTAAAATATACTCCCCTGTCCCATTAGGAGTGTTCAAAAAAAGACCGGACCGGAAAAAAGACCGGAACCGGTTTGGACCGGATTTTTTTTTTTTTAAATTTTTTAATTTTTTTTATATTTTTTTACTAATACACTCTCAATTATTTTTTAAAACCAAGTAATGTGTTGAGATCTTATTACATTTTTTACAAATATATAATTTAACAAACATATTTAATTTATTTTTAGGGTCAAAAGATCATTAATAACAATGTAAATAAAATTCACATTGACGTAATGAAGAGCAAACACTTTAATTTTCATACACAAATTCATCAATCTTGTTCTTGCTTCCATAAATTAAAAAAAAATTTAAAAAAAAAAAAAAAAAAACAATTCCGGTCCAACCGGTCCAAACCCGGACCGGATAGATTCCGGTCCGGTCTCCGGTCCGAACTTTTAGTAAGATTCCGGTCCCGGTCCAAACCGGTCCCGGTCCGGTTTTGGACCGGTGCACACCCCTATGTCCCATAGTGATTTGTATATCTTGATTGACTCACTTTTTAAGAAATGTAAATTTAGTGGAGTGTGAGATAAAATAAGTGAAAATCATTTTAATTGGGTGATTTAATATAGTATAAAATAGATTTTGTGAGGTCTAAAAAAATTAGTGAGGTATATTAATAAGAAAAAATATGGATCTAAAATTAATAACAATTTTAAAAATAAAATAATATAGTAAATGTATCTATTTTGTGAATTATTTTTATATTTGAAATGTGCAAGTAATTTTAAAATATAAAAAAATAGTATAAATAATTACTAAAAATAAATATATAAAAATTGGTGGGGCTCATTGACTTACTGGGTTCGTCCCTATACTTTGATATAAAAAAAGATTGATTGATTTACTAATAATCATTTTAAGGAATTAGGGTTTATTTATTTATTTTTTAACTCTAGCTTTTACCAATTTAATTTGTTTTTGTGTGTGTGGATTTATTAGCTAGGTTTGGACAAAATCTGATAACTTTATTTGATACAGAGTAATTGGGTCCCACCCATAGTCTTATCAGCTACATTAAAGGCAGGGTACTTTAATTACCGCATACAGTAAACTTTTGAAGTACAATAATTCAAAACTTCCTAATTTGTTTGTTGCATGCCTATTTCATTAATCCATTTTTACATTCCCAATTGCCCAATTCTATTTCTGCTAACAATTTTAGTCAATCACAATTCACAATTGACAAAATGAAAGATGAAACAAAATTGAAAATGAATTTTTACAATAGAGAATTCAGATTAATTTATAATTAAGTTGCAATTATAAAAGAATTCAGTTTCGATAACATTCCAAAAATTGGGTTTTTATTCCGTGTCTAATTAAAATCCATTCATATAAAAAGTTTTTTACAATTAATTAATTACGTAAATTAAGTCTCATATGCACTCGAGCCCATAGATGCATTCGCCCCTCCCCCCACCCCTCTCTATCTCTTCCCTCTCTTTACTCTCAAATTTTAGAAATTCAACTTAGACCCACAATGCTTCAACAATGATAAAAAGAAGAGTTGGTCTCCTGTGCACAGTGTGCACGTGCACACTAATGCACAGGTCAATCCTATATCTATTCATAAAGGCAAATAAATATAACTAAGTAATGAATGTTCTAGTGGTTATAGATACTCTTCATAAGCCTGAGGTCAAAGGTTCAAATCCTTTTAAACTTCTTTTTTTTTTCCTTTTTTTTTCACCTTTTTTTTTCCTTTTTTTTTCACCTTTTTTTTCCCTTTTTTTTTTTCGTTTCTACTTTTCATTAATTGTTTTTTTTTCCTTTTTTTTCACGTTTTTTTTTTCCTTTTTTTTTCGTTTCTACTTTTCATTAATATTTTTTTTTTCGTTTTTTTTAAGATTATTTTTTTTTCCGTTTCTATTTTTCATTAATAAAATTTCCACTTTTCACTAACAATTTTTTTTTTCGTTTCTTTTTTCACGTTTTTATTTTTTCGTTTCTATTTTTTAATTAATAATTTTTTTTTTCGTTTCTACTTTTCATTAATAAAATATCCACTTTTCACTAATAAAAATTACCACTTTTTCAGTAACAAAATTACCACTTTTCACTAATAATAGCTACCACTTTTCAGTAACAAAATTTCCACTTTTCAATAATAATATCTACCACTTTTCAGTAATAAAATTTCCACTTTTCAATAATAAGAATTACACTTTTCAGTTAAAATATCTACCACTTTTCAATAATAAAAATTACATTTTTAAGTTAAAATATCTACCACTTTTTAATAATAAGAGTTAAAATATCTACCACTTTCAATAATAAAAACTACATTTTTCATTTAAAATATATTCCACTTTTCAATAATAATAATTACATTTTTCAATAACAAAATCTACCACTTTTCATTACTTAATTAATTAATTAATTAATTTACCATTATTAATTAATTACAGTTCTCATTTTTATCGACCAATATTTACAATTATTAATTAACTTACAATTCTCATCACTAAATTAATTAATTAATTAATTTACAATTATTAATTAATCTATCATTTTCATTTTTATTTTGCTTATGGTTATCATTGTTAACTTAATTAATTAAAACGAGTATATTTAATTATAAATTGTACCGTTAAAATTATTGTTAAAATTGAAAAAAATGTTATTCTTATTATTGAAAAGTGGTAAATTTTGTTATTGAAAAATGTAATTATTATTATTGAAAAGTGGTAGATATTTTAACTGTAAAATGTAGTTTTTATTATTGAAAGTAGTAGATATTTTAACTAAAAAGTGTAATTCTTATTATTGAAAAGTGGTAGACATTTGAACTGAAAAGTGTAATTCTTATTATTGAAGAGTGGTAGATATTTTAACTTAAAAATGTAATTTTTGTTATTGAAAAGTGATAGATATTTTAATTGAAAAGTGTAATTCTTATTATTGAAAAGTGGTAGATATTTTAACTGAATATTTTAATTGAAAAGTGTAATTCTTATTATTGAAAAGTGGAAATTTTGTTACTGAAAAGTGGTAGATATTTGAACTGAAAAGTGTAATTCTTATTATTGAAAAGTGGTAGATATTTTAACTTAAAAATGTAATTTTTATTATTGAAAAGTGTAATTCTTATTATTGAAAAGGGGTAGATATTTTAACTGAAAAGTGTAATTCTTATTATTGAAGTGTAATTCTTATTATTGAAAAGGGGTAGATATTTTAACTGAAAAGTGTAATTCTTATTATTGAAAAGTGGTAGATATTTTAACTGAAAAGTGTAATTCTTATTATTGAAAAGTGGAAATTTTGTTACTGAAAAGTGGTAACTATTATTACTGAAAAGTGGAAATTTTGTTACTGAAAAGTGGTAACTATTATTACTGAAAAGTGGAAATTTTGTTACTGAAAAGTGGTAGCTATTAATAGTGAAAAGTGTAATTCTTATTATTGAAAAGTGGTAGATATTTTAACTGAAAAGTGTAATTCTTATTATTGAAAAGTGGTAGATATTTTAACTGAAAAGTGTAATTCTTATTATTGAAAAGTGGAAATTTTGTTACTGAAAAGTGGTAACTATTATTACTGAAAAGTGGAAATTTTGTTACTGAAAAGTGGTAGATATTTTAACTGAAAAATATAATTTTTATTATTGAAAAGTGATAGATATTTTAACTGAAAAGTGTAATTCTTATTATTGAAAAGTGGAAATTTTGGTACTGAAAAGTGGTAACTATTATTACTGAAAAGTGGAAATTTTGTTACTGAAAAGTGGTAGCTATTAATAGTGAAAAGTGCTAATTTTGTTACTGAAAAGTGGTAATTATTATTAGCGAAAAGTGGAAATTTTGTTACTGAATAGTGGTAACTGTTATTAGTGAAAAGTGGAAATTTTATTAATGAAAAGTAGGGACTATTATTATTGAAAAATGAGTAATTATTGAAAAGTGGAAGTGAGTAACGAAAAAAAAAAGAAAAAAAAAAAAGAAAAAAAAAGGGAAAAAAAAAGAAGAAAAAAAAACGGAAAAAAAAAAGAAAAAAAAAACGAAAAAAAAAAGAAATAAAAAACGGAAAAAAAAAAGTTTGAAAAGATTTGAACAGCTCTATGCTTATGAGAATTGTAAATTAATTAATTAAGTGATGAGAATTGTAAATTAATTAATAAAGTAATGGATTATAAATTAATTAATTAATAAATAGAAAAAAAAAATGGAATTATAACCATAAGTAGAGAAAAAGGATAAGAAGTTAGGGTGAGAGGATAAGGACAAAAGCATGTGCACCAAACCTGTTTTGGTGCACATGGTGCATTTGAGAATTTCCCTAAAAAGAAAGGTTTGTTGTTAAATTAGAGTGGCTTATTTTTTGTAATTCGGTGAATTTTTTTTGTTTTGTTGTTTGTGGATGGCTATTTTAAATTTTAATGAGCATACTTTTGACCGTCTAATCTAATCCATGTTGATATTACTCGTTTGTATCATTGTTTGGTGCTTGCTCGGTTTGAAATTAATTATATTTTTGGAGTACTTCCATAATTTAGGCATTATTTATAGAGATTTAAAGCCGAAAAATGTTATGTTTCAAGAGGACGAGCACTTAATGCTAGTAGATTTCATTCTCTCAACAAAGCTCTCTTCAAAGTCTCCTAAAAATCGAACACAATATTACTGAAAAAGTACGTGATATTTACTATAACTGAAAAATGCAATACGATATTACTGTAATATATTATTCACTATTGTTGAAAAGTGTTATTCATTATAACTGAAAAGTGTAACACAATATTATTATAAAATGTCCTTCATACAGTTTTTCTTTTTTACTTTCAAATTTGAGGTTAGAGTCATTAACGAAAAATAGATGAACACGAGAGAGAGAGATAGAGATAGAATCATACCGAGGCTCATGTCTAATTTACAAGATCATAGTCGTAAATAGAGAAAAATTAAAGTCGAATTTAGAAGTTGTGTTCCATAGTTGAACTGTTGAACACGCGCGATCAAAATGAATTTTAGGGTTCATGTGTATATGCATTAGTAATTACGAATAATATATAAGAATTAATTCTCACCCTCTCTACAAATTCGGATTTTTAGATGAGACAGAATTCTTTTATGGTATATATCAGACCAAATCAAAAATTCAATTCTTGTTGAAAGCACTCCACTCATTTAAATTGTCCACTCGTGGGCTTTAAATTGTCCACTCGATGGGCCTCCTCCCAAAAAAAAAAAAAAAAAGTAAGAAATGTTAATCCGGCCCACAATATTGTCTACTCGATGGACCTCCTCCCAAAAAAAAGGGTAAGAGATGTTAATCCCACCCACAATCAAGAGGGTTCCTTCAGAATTCAAATAAATCTAAGGACAAAACGGACCTTTTACCTCATTCACTTGGACAAAATAAACTTACCCCCTCCCCTAGGATCAGAAATCATGCGAGTAGGAACAAGAGCAAATCAAACAATGAAAAAAGTGGGTCATTTCTATCAAACCAGTCGAACCCTAAGAGAATAATAATAAAAAAAGGTTTAATAATAACACGAGGCATATATCCATTATATATTGGTCGACATAGGTAGCATAAATTAATAGGAATTGGGAAAACTAAATTTGTACAATATTTATTCATTTATGATTCACCCTCTAAACAATTACTCCTAAAACAAAGTGAAAATAACTTCCTCGAAGCTTCGTTTGTAACATCACAAAAAGGCTCCAAAATAAAATCCAAAGTCGAAACATCACACAATAGTAATAGTATTAGTATTACGATTTTGTTCCTCAAAAGACAATATTGAAGATGACACATTTGGATTTTTTCATGTAATAAATTAAAAAATGATGCACATAAATTAATTTCTCGAAACATAATATTATCACTCGTGAAAAAGTGATCGAGTATAGCCACATGATAAATGCTTTGACTTTGAGGACCACTAAGCCTTCCAAACGTTGCATATTTTTATCTGTCAAAATATGTATGGGTCCATTCATCGATCTGAAGCGACAATTTATATTTATACCATATTCATTGTCTTATTACAAACTTCTTTTTGATAGGTTTTACCTATCTCTGGCAATTTTTATGAAAATATTTGACACTCACAGTCACAACTTTGTTACAGTCGACGTACGTACGTACGTATTTTGTTTTTAATTTAAAATTTCGTATTGATCATTACATTAAACTTGTGTGGTACATCCTCATACATATATGCACATTTTCCTAGTTAAAAAACTGATATCACACGAGAACATTGCAAGGAAAACATGTTATGAACCCGGCCCACTACAAAATTTGCCCCATATGGCGAGGGAAATTAGTGAGGGAAAAAAATCTCTCACAAAAGGTGAGAGATTGGCTGAGAGAATGAATGGGTGAGGGAAATAGTGAGGGAAGAAAAAATACTTGTTAAATGCCTAGGGAAATCAAATCCCTCAACATTTACTGATGAATTTGGCAAGGGATTCAAAATTTAAAACTTGTTGAGGGATTGACCCTCAATTTTCGGCCACGTCATTTAATCAAATTAATCAGAGTTAAATTCTTGAGATCGGAAAATACGTTGTGAACAATGTAAATATTTATTTGTATATTCTGAAACAAATTTTGTATATCTGTAAAATATATATATATATATATATATATATATATGGCCTTTAGAAATATATTTTAAATAAAAACATATATTGGACTTGGTTTTCGGAAGTATAACGTTTTATACAGTACTTCTAATTTACTAGTATCATTTTTAATTGATAGTAAATTAGGTGGTTTTAGAAACTTTTAACATATAAAAAGTTAATTAATTAATCTATATATATATGCTGACGAGAAAAAATTAAATATAATTATTAATAATAAAATATTTTATAATATTTGTATTGAAAAAATATAAAATGTATGTACTTACCAATTATAAAAATTAAGCAATCAATTTAAATTAAATAAATAAAAAAAAACTGAAAATATAACATATATATTAATTACATTTAAAGTATAATGAAAATAGCTCCTAGCCCGACAGTAAAGGGAGCGCCCATATGCATAATTAGGACTGAGAGGTCCAAAGTTCAACTCCCCCTAGCACACATAGAATTAGGACCGATAAATGATAATAAAGACCGAGAATTATTATCGTTTTATCGTTTTATTTTTGTAGTGGCCCGAGCTCGAGGTATTTTGTATAATCTTTAGTCTTTTGAGTTAGAAATTCTATAATTTATTTATTGATATAAATTATATACTTCATCCATCCCTTTATAATTGACTCATTTTACAAAAAAAAAAAAAATCATTCAAACTTAATTGACACGCGCATTTCTATAAATGTCAACATCTCAATATCTATCTATTTTTTTTCCTTTCATATCTCTCTATCTCTATCTTTATGAAGTAAAAAATATTTACGCCCATAACTTTCATATTTTTTGAAAAATATCCCAAAAAGGATAAAATTTTAATTTAAGCCTCATAATTTTGTAAATTGTTTAATAAACAAGTCAGACTCAAACTTTTTTAGAAGATCATTTACTTAAATATACCGGACTTGAATTTTTTCATAGGCCTTTTAAGCCTAACAAGCCAGCATATTTAACTATATATGTATATATATATAAAAACATAATATGTGATACATAATAAATACTAATATTCAATATATATATATATATATATATATATATATATGATGAGATTATATTAAAGTAATAATGTGTTTTGTGTTCTATTTTTCTTTGTAATAGTTGAAAAATAATTGATAGGAACATTTGCTTGAATATAATTTTATGGACTATTTAATTTGTTATAGTTCTTATTTATTCATTTTAAGATTTATATAGTTAATTTTTACGATTTAATGATAATATAAGTGATGCAGAAATTTATTTTAAAATGCACTAAATAGGACTAAAAAGACATTTAAATTTTTTTTTGGGTTGGGCCTTTAAAAAATAAATATCAACTACTCCCTCCGTCCCCCTATAAGTTTCCCACTTTCCTTTTATGGATGTCCCACAATAAGTTTCCCATTTCATATTTTTCCATTTTTGGCATATGATTTTCTCTCTCCCAATCACATCACTTACACTTTATCTATTATTTTATTATACTTCATCTCACACTCATCTATTATTTTCTCTCTCACCATCACATCACTTGTACTACATCTATTATTTAATCATATTTCTTAATCAAAACAACCAAAAGAAAGGGGAAACTTATATCGGGACGGAGGGAGTATTTTTTATAAAGTCCACTTGACTTATTCTCACTCCTACTTGTACATTTGTTTTTTCACATTGATTAAGGACTATAACATTAAATGTGTAGTGTGTTGTTGAGTTAGAAAAAAAATGTAGAGAGAGGTAGAAAAGAAATAAAAAGTAGAGAAAGATAGTAAAGACAAAAGGTAGGAAAATATAATGAATGTTAAAAAAAGAAAAGAAAAAATAGTAACTTTGGACGAGGCTCTTAAAATGACAAAATAGATAATTTCGAAGGGATTGATGAAATATAATTTAATAATTATACGTGGATACATATATATTGATACGCAAAAACTTATATGCAATAGGACTAATTAAGGTAAATTAGGTCAAAATTCGTGGGTCAACGCGGGTCAAAGCGGGTCAAAGCGGGTCAAAGCGGGTCAACCTTAATTAAAATATTTATTTTCACTCTAATCTTAATTTATATATATTTGCAAACATTTTTTACAGCCACGTGGCGCTCATTCATTGGTCTACCTCAATCTCTCTCTTCTTAAATCACTCTATTTCAAAATCCCTGAATTCTCATTCATTCTACAATTTACTTTTAATCTCATCCATTCATTTTAAAACTTAATCTTGACCCTACATTCTTAATCGTATTTACTATATAAATCCCTCATCTCAATCCCTCATTCTACAATTTACTTTTAATCTCATCTTCTCAAAATCCCTAATTTCTCATATCCCTCATCTCTCTCATCTTCTCAAAATCCCTAATTTCTCATACCCCTCATCTCTTCTTATACAATTCGTCTAATTTTGAAGTGGTTTGAAGATTGTGAGTTCGAAGATTGAAGATACAATTTGTGTAAATTTTTTGAAGTGGTTTGAAGATTGTGAGTTCGACGATTGAAGATTTTTGTAATACAATTCGTCTAATTTTTTTTGAAGTGGTTTGAAGATTGTGAGTTCGAAAGATTGAAGATTTTTGTAATACAATTAGTCTACGAATTTCAGAAATTTTTCAAAACAATCGACAATATCCAAATTTTTTAGAATTTTCTAAAAATCGATGATGAAAAATATATGTTTACGAAAAATAAAATAAAAAATTGGAAGAGTTAATTTCGTTTTTATTATCATAGTAATTAAAATCTTTTATTAGCCGTGATCTTTCAAAATCTATGAATCCTAAATCAAAATATACCCTCAGATTTCAAATTATTATTTCCTCAAATCCGTCACTGAATCAGTTCTTCGCCAAGTGAACATTCCATTCCATATTGGTTCTTCGCCAAGTGAACATTCCATATTGATTTCGCTCTAATCTTTCCTTTCCGCCATTCCGACACTAAAATTGAGCTCACTTATCAATCAAATCAATTTTCAAAATTACTGAAAAGTGTAATTCTTAATACTGGAAAATAGTACTTATTTTTAACTGAAAAATGTAATTTTTATTATTAAAAAGTGGTAACTATTATTATTGAAAAGTGATAATTTTGTTATTAAAAAGTAGTAATTACAATTACAATATAACAATAAGATTTGATTTTTTTTTCCTATTTAATCTATCTTAATAATATTTAAATAAATTTAATTTGAATCTTATTCCTAAAATTACTCCAACAATCCAAAATTTGATTTTTTTTTCCCTAAAATTACTCTAACAAACAATAATATTTTATAATTCTATAAATTTAATCTTATCTATTTATCTTAATAATATTTAAATATTTCGATCTTTTTATTTTTTAAATCCAACCTAAATAAATTTAACGTCCTGTTCCTTTTGTTAAATTGGGTTCACATACACAAATGAATAGTCTTTTTCATTTACTTTTCCATTTATGTGGCAAATTAGATTTTCAAGATAAGGAACGACGGGTGGTTGTTCGTACGTGAAAACAAATGCAATACGAGTCATTTTTCATCATAAAATTACTCCAATAATAAGATTTGATTTTTTTTCCCCCTAAAATTACTCTTACCTATCTTCATATTTCCTAAAATTACTCTAATAATAAGATTTGATTTATTTTTCCTAAAATTACTCTTATTTAACTTCCTGATTTGATTTTTTTCCCCTAAAATTATTCTTATCTATCTTCCTATTTTCATATTTTCTAAAATTACTCTAATAATAAGATTTGATTTGTTTCTCTAAAATTACTCTTATCTATCTTCCTAAATTACTTCAATAATAAGATTTGATTTTTTTTCCTTAGATATTTAATCTTATACAAATTTTTATAAATCTAAAAAATTTAATATTTTTGTCTATTAATATAAAAGATTATAAATCTAATTTATTTCCTAAAATTACTCCAATAATGATTTTTTTTTCTTAAAATTACTCTTATCTATCTTCCTAAATTACTTCAACAATACCCTTACAATTATATACTTATTTGACCAATTTTACAATTTTTACAATTATGTATATTTCTTCTTTAATGTATCAAATTTAATATCTAGATTTTTTTATAGTATCTCCACATATTAATTTTAAAATACAATTCGTACATCTTTATTTTATCTAAAATAAATCCTCCTTAATATTTCAATGTGTCTTATTTCCTATAATTCTCTATTCAATTTTTAATTTTTCATATATACATATTTCAAAAACTATTTTTTAATTAATAAATTAAAATTAAAATATATAATAAATTTATTTCAACCCCCCGTAAAACGCGGGTCTTACACTAGTATACTATTATTTTACTACATGACCAAAATTATGTTACTATAAGAACTAAATTTTGTCACTAAGGTCAAAAGTGTATTACTTACTACAAGTCCAAAAATATTTTGGACACTTATTTTTTTGGGGCAAAGTTACTAAAATAATTTTGACTTATTCGGCTACTACATGACTAAAACAATGTTACTACAAGACCAAAATTTTATCACTACAAGGTCAAAAGTGTATTACTACATGTTCAAAAATATTCTGGAGACTTTATTTTTTGGTGAATTTTTCAGAATGTTTTGACATGTAGTATTAAATTTTTGGCCTTGTAGTGGTAATATTTTGGTCTTGTAGTAACAATATTTTGGTCATGTAGTAAACCACCTGTTTGCAACCCGCGAATTTTCTGGGCAACCCGGATCCAGACTTATGACCCACGAATTTTTTAAAATTGATTTAATTTGACTTTTGGACTTAGAGTTTTGACTTGTCTAATTGAGATGGAATGCATATATGCAATATTTCACATAAGACTAACCCATATTGATATATACATGTGAAAAAAAAAAGGGTTAAGTTCAAATAAAATCACTACATTTTTTTTTTTGAAATCTCGGGTAGCTAGAGCTTTGCGCTCTGTATGGACATGACCCTATAGAAATTGTTTGCACCTTAGAAGGTCTGTATGGACCTGATACCTAGAGAGAAGCATACTTCTAATTAAGTCTCAAACCTACACCACTAGGTCAACTCCTTAGGGTTAATAAAATCACTACATTTAGCTTTAGTATCAAATTATTTTAATCAAAATTTTTAAGATTATTAAAAAAAATTAATTTTATGTTGTTGCAATTCAATATACGTTATTTTTCTTTCGATCGAGAATCAATAAAAATCTTCTTTCATTTATAATTGTCTATGTCGAAAAAAATCATAATTTAAATTGATATTGAAATAAAAAAAAATGATAAATTTATTTAGAATTAACACTACGAAAAATATTGGAGTCGCTGCTGCATGTAAGTAAAAAATGCCGTACGTTAAGGTTCTTGCATGTGATTATTTAACTGTGAATTACTAGGATTCATAGGCTTGTGCTTTAATCTGGTAATATTTTGTCTATCTTTTTTTTTTTTTTTTAAAAGACAAAAAAACTAGGAGTCTAGGTTTCATCCAACTTAACATCATTACAACATTAATTATTGACACAAAAATAGGATGGAATTATATATAGTTTTGATACGTATGTAACTCAATAGTGTGTTTGTTAAAAAATTATTCACTAAACTCGTAAGAAATATTAGAATTTATAAAATGATATATGGAGTATTAAAATTTAGGAAAACTTATAAAATAAAATAGTAGAGTAGTATATTTGTTAAACATAATTCATATAATAAAATTAATTAAAAAACATTTTAAAACATTAAAATTTTATTTTTATTTTTATTTTTATATATGCAATATTTATGTCAAATTAAATTTGAAAAATAGTATAAATTTTATTTTTGTTCTTATATATGAATTATTTATAGTACATTGAAAATAGAATTGAAAAAACTCTTATAAAAAAAAATGAGTGAAAAGTAAAAATTAAAGAAAGAAAGAAAGAAAGTTTTAATTGGCATCAATCAATTGACAATAAAAAGGTTGTGAATTAAAAGGGAAAAAGAAAAGATAGAAGCTATAAGTTCACAATCCGAACCAGAGGCCGGGGTGCATCAAAATTGGTACACCCCTGAAAATCACCTACCAAGAAAAACGATTACAGAGTCCGAGAGAACTGATCAAATGAAAACCCGAGACGAGACGAGGGATCTATGGTGGGTCGAAAGTATCGCCCCATCTGTCCTTGAACATGGAGACTCGGGTCATATCATTGTCGATCCCTGTCGAATATCTGATAGTGTAGTCCGCACAGGCTCTAGCCTCGAAATCATCAATAACGATGTCCGGGATTTGTTGATGGAATGCGCTCTCCACGGGCACTTTGCGACGTCTGAGTTTCTCTGTGGGGCGTTTCGGGGTCGTTTGAGCAGGGACGGGAGCGTCATTGGCCAGCGGCTTCAATGATGCACCAGCCTCTAAATCCTGAGTGTTGCTGACTGCCTCAACCACAGGCTCCAGAAGCATGTCCGTGGGCTCCTCCATGCACGGGTCGTTGAGGCTGGAGAAGGAGTTGCTAATAGGGACCGGATCGACTCCGGTAGCCGAGGTGGGATCCTGTGGGGACGGTTGAGGTCGGAGATTTGAAGGGGAAGACCTCGACCTTCTTCTGTGGCGAGTCCTACCACGGTGATCGTCACGAGAGGGAGGTTGTGGGTTAGTGGGTGGCGGGGCATGTCCCTTAGAGCAACGTGCAGTCATATGTCCAACCACCTTATAGTGGTTGCAAAACTCCGGAAGCTGTTCATAGAGCACTTCCACCGTCACAGATTGATCCTCGCACTCTAGGATCAGTCGCTCCAATAGAGGTTGTTTCATATCCACCTCGATCAACATTCTAGCATATTGTGCCATGATTTTAGCCGATGTGTGAGCGTCCATCTTGATGAGCGTGCCAACCGCTGAGGTTGCAGCCGAGAGAACCGTTGGCTGCCAAAGTTCAATCGGGAGGCCGATAAGGCGCACCCAAACCTGGGCCATCGAAGTCGGGGCCTGATTTGGATTGAAACCGGGAGACCATTTTTGCAGCCAGATGGAACTTGAGCCCAACTGCCAGACTCTTCTCCTGACGATTCTGTCACGCTCTTCCAGATAATGGAATTTAAGAACAACAAATCCTTTTCCGATTGGAACAACAGACAGGGGCCCTTGGAGGGACCAAGTCTCAATGAGCCTTTTCGACAAATCAACATACGGGATCGGGGCTTTACCACGAGGAGTGAGTAAGCGACCAATCAGAGCATCTTTGAATTCATTCACACCAGCCTGTAGCGTTGCATTATCAATCGAAATTGTGTCAAAATCTCCCTTCTTAAACGGACGCGTGTGAATTGGGAAAGCCAATGGGCTCCTCGTTGGAGCGTTGTCAGCCGGAAGGGCGGGTGCCTCAATGAAGTTTGGTGCGGAATCGCTTTGCCCAACCAAGTCAGCCACGGACGAGGTTGGAGACAAAAGAGCAGGCAAAGATCTAGCGAAGGGTTCGAGAAAGGCCATAAATCCAGGAAATTGTTTCTCCAAAGAAGGGAGGTGAACACCAATGGGGACGGTCTGGTCCAGGGAGTTCATAAACATAGCCACGCCCGGAAACTGAGCTATAAGCTGCTTTGCCAGTGCAATATCGCTAGAGGAGAAGGAGGCCAGAACCTGTCCGCGCGGGGATGGTGGCCGAACGGGAGCAGCGAGAGGAGTGCGAGAGGGGGAGACATCCGCCGGAGAAGGGGGAGGGGGTGGCTGGCCGCAGCGGCTGAAAAGGGCAAACCGTCGCCGTCAGAACCAGCGGCATCAACCAATTGTCCTTGCTAGAGAGTGCAGTTCATCTCAGTGATCTCACTACAAAACAAGTGTCACCATATATAGTTGTTCCAATGGGCAATCTTAAAATTTTGACGAAGCGCACCCACACATCGTGTATATGGAGAGTGTAATGATATATACTACAACGTCATACTTATATCACTACAAATTTTGGCTCTGGTACCGAGGGAATTGCCCGAGGAAAGAAATTCCTCGAAAAATGCCGAGAGATTAGGCGAGGGGCATATTGGGTGAGGGAAAATACCGAGGGAAATTAAATTAAAAAGTTGCCAAGGGAATGCCCCTCGGGAATCTGACACCCTCTGCAAATCCCTCGAGACAAGCACGACTCATAATTGATCACATCCTAGAACTGTATTGGATTGCACACTCCTAATTGATACTTCCTCCGTCCGCCTATAAGCTTCACGTTACTTTTTGACACAAAGATTAAGAAAAGTGATTAAATAATAGATATAGTACAAGTGATGTGATTGAGAGAGGAGAGAGATAGAGAGAAAAAGTAAGATATAAAGTGAAGTGTAAGAAAAAGTACTTACCAAAAAAGGTATAAAAAACTTATAGACGAACGGACAAAAATGATAAAATGAAAAACTTATAGGCGAACGGAGGGAGTATTTAAATATTAGAGCTTCCAATTTCCTTAGTACTAAAAGAAATAAAAATACTACAATATTAATTTGTTCGTGGTGTATTAACTTTTTTTTTTTAAATAAGTAAAATGGTCTATAGAGTATTACTACACTTCGTCCCGTGATTATTCCATATTTTTTAAGATTAATTACTTGCACGCTTTCAATATGTAAATATCACATAAAATTAATAATCATATGCACTATTATTTTATTTTTAAAATTGTCACTAATTATTTTATCAATATTTTACTTTACACCTCACTGAATCACATAAAATAGCCCTCATTTATTCTACTTCACCGACCACTAAATTCTTTTTTTCTTAAAAATTGTGTCGATCGATGTGCAAGTCATGTTGGGACGGGGAGAGTATTAAATAACGTACACCATGTTGATACACTTGTGTTTTATTATGTTGTTTATTTTAAATTGAAGATGAAATTGATACATTAATTTATACTTTTATTGTTGTGTTTTTTTTAGTTGAACAATGTTGTTTATGATTGATACACTTAATTTTCTTGAATGTATTAAATAAGCAATCAAATTAAATAGTACATAAATTATTTGTTAATATATTTAATTATGAGTATTAGGTATATACTAATAATTTTATTAAGAATTAGTGCAACATCATAGTTGAGGGGTTTTTTGCAAAACTGCTTACGGGTAGTTGAGGGTTCTTTTGTAAAAGAAAAATTAAATAAAAAAAAATAGAAGGAAAAATTAAATAAAATGTTGAACTAAAAAATTGGAAAGAAAATGAAACATAAATTTTAAATTAAAAATAGAACAAAAAGCAACCAAAAAAAGACTTATATATTAGTTAAATAGTATATAAATTATTAAAAAATATAAATGTATTAAATAAGCCAAAAAGACTTATATATTAGTTAAATAGTATATAAATTATTAAAAAATATAAATGTATTAAATAAGCCATCAAATTTAATAGTACATAAATTATTTAAAAAAAAAATAGATTGAAAATATAACATATATATTAAAGACATTCAAACTATAAATGAAAATAACTCCTAGCCTAACGGCAATAGGAGCACCCGTAAGTATTAGGATCAACTCCTCGCGTATACAGTTGGGGGATCAACTCCTCGCGTATACAGTTGGGGGAATTAACCTCGCGTATACAGTTGGGGGAATTAAATGGTGCCTGTTTGGTTGAAAACCCATGTTATTGTGTCATTTTAAATTTAATCATTTTCGGCAAGGGAAATCCCTCGTGAAAATCAATAACATGCCATTTTAAATTTAATCATTTTCGGCAAGGGAAATCCCTCGTGAAAATCACCAAGGGAATTGTGCTCGGTATTGCCGAGGGAAATGGTGCTCATTTTCGGCAAAGGGAAATCCCTCGTGAGCTCGGTATTGCCGAGGGAAATGGTGCTCGGGAATTTGTGCTCGATATTCCCGAGGGAATCCGAAATTCCCTCGGGAAACAATTACCGAGGAACATTTTTTCGAGGGACTACTTCCCTCGAAAATTCCCTCGCAAAACTCATTGACGAGGGTTTTTCCCTCTCAAATTCCCTCGGGGGGACTACTTCCCTCGAAAATTCCCTCGCAAAACTCATTGACGAGGGTTTTTCCCTCTCTAATTTCCTCGATATCATGGCTAAATTTTGTTGTATATTAGAGTTTATAAATATATTGAGCTTTATTAAAAGCTCGTTATTTTTACTGGAGTATTTTTTAACACTAACTCAGCTCATTACAAAAGCATCTTATTATTAGGAATATAATATTATAAAGATTTGTATCTTTTAATATTATGATTCATTCTTATCTCTTAGAATATTTAATGTAAATATTTATTCATATCTTGTAAATATAGATACACTTTGTATCTATAAATACATCTCTTGTAAACACTTTGCAATCACTCAATAAAATTACAATTTTCCTATTCATTGTTTCTCTATATGGTATCTAGAGCCTAAAGGCTCACGCCCAAATATCCTGGGTTCGATTCCACATAAACCCTTGTAATCGTTGTTCGATGTTCTTCGTCGTACAAAACTCACGATTACCCCAACCTCAAGAAGACAAGTTTCTTCTTCCTAGTAATCGTTGTTCGATGTTCTTATCGTACAAAACTCACGATTACCCCAACCTCAAGAAGACAAGTTTCCTCTTCCCCGTAATCGTTGTTCGACGTTCTTGTCGTACAAAACTCACGATTACCCCAACCTCAAGAAGACACGTTTCTTCTTCCCCGTAATTGTTGTTCGATGTTCTTATCGTACAAAACCTACAATTACCCCAACATCAACGAGTCATACAGCTAACGCCTCGATCCGAAACCCTCCCCTATAGTCGTTGCTCGACGTCCAGCGCCGTCTAAACTCCCGACTACCACCCTTAACCGTTGCTCGGCACCCAACACCGATCAAAACTCACGGTTGCAACCCTCTCACGGTAACTAATTTTGGTTAAAACAACCGTGCACTCACGAGCAGCTTTCTTCTCCAAAATCTCCATCCATGGAAGCCCATACAAACTCCCCAAGTAACCACACCCGTAGTTCTAGTAAAAACACCCCCTGCTTACAACAAAACCCTACTGTTATATTATTTCCGCCGCCCACTCTAATTAATCAAACCCCACCCCCCTACCTGTCCCTACCCCACCCCCAACTTTTACAAATACACCCCCTCCCCAAAATATGCCAACTCCCGACGAGAACCCAACCCATTTACTAAACTTGTTACCCACACTCTCTGTCTCGCCATTGCCTCTGAAGTTCAATGCATTTTCCAATTGACTACTATTTTATTCGAGATCTGATCAAGACTTATCAACTTCGAGTTTCACATGTTTCGTCTGCGGATCAACTTGCTGATGCTCTTACCAAGCCACTTCCTCATTCTCGCCTACAACCACTTGCTGATGCTCTCCTACGGTGCTCCATCTTGAGGGGGCGTATTAGGAATATAATATTATAAAGATTTGTATCTTTTAATATTATGATTCATTCTTATCTCTTAGAATATTTAATGTAAATATTTATTCATATCTTGTAAGTATAGATACACTTTGTATCTATAAATACATCTCTTGTAAACACTTTGCAATCACTCAATGAAATTACAATTTTTCTATTCATTGTTTCTCTATACTTATTACCCTAAAAAAAATTCCGCATTAAAAAAAAATCCGCATTAAATTATGCGGTGTGCGCCCACCGTAATTGTTGAATAAAAAAATGAGACTTCGAGATTATTTCACATATAAAAAGATGATATTTTGAAGCGGACAATTCAAGGGAAACTAATTCAGAAATGACATGATTGGATCCATTTGCTTCCTAACATTAGGTTTTTACGAAAAAATAATTTTATATTAAATATTTCATACATATGATAATATATAGATAATTAAGGTAAAATTGGGGCAAAAATTCATGGATCAAACCCGAACTTGATTAAAATATATTTTTTCGCTTTCAAGTATTATTTTAATTACTACATAATCAAAATTATATTATTACAAGACGAAAAATGTACTACTAAAAATTCAAAAATATTCTGGACAATTAATTTTGTAGGCGAATTCTCCAAAATATTTTTTTACATGTAGTAATTAATCCACTTTTAGCCTTGTAGAGATAATTATATTTTGGTATTGTAATAACAATATATTGATTATATAGTAAATCGACTGTTTCACTTTTAATCTTGTAGAGATAATTATATTTTGGTATTTTAATAACAATATATTATTATATAGTAAATCGAATGTTTGCGGCCTGTGAATTTTGTGAACGATTCGACACACATTTTTTAATTAAACATATTTTATATATAAAATATTTTATGTAAGTGTTGATTGACATAGATTTTAGATTCACATAAGTCGTTGGATCATGGATGAGATTATGAAACAATTTAATTAAATACAAAATGATTGATTGTGAGATGTTGACGAGGCATGTGATGATATTGGGCAGCAATTAAATTAATTGAGGCACGCACGTCCCCGCATCAATTCATCATCTATCTCCACTTCTTATCATGTACCTGCAGTATAATATAAACTTTAGTGAAAAGGTTAAAATATTGATATTTTAAATTTATAATTCATCAATAAATTAATAAATGTGAAAGTTAATTCTAAAACCAATGAAAGAGAATAGTTATTTGAGATCTCAATTGACCCTACATTTTAAAAAAAGAAAAACTAGAGTCCATGAAGGTGTGGGACGACCCACCCACCTCAAAGATACCATGCACACTGGGCACTGTCTCCTCTAATTATGATATTCTAGTGGAACCACTTTAATATGTCAAAGAAAAAAACAGTATTATATGAATTTTTTTATTATTTTTGGACATATGAATTAAAAAAAAAAAAGTGATTAAATAATAAATATAGCACAATACAATTGAGAGAAAAAGAGAGATATAGAGAAAAATCTCACTATATACTAATAAAGATTTTTTTTACATGTCGTTTTCTCCTTAATTTTGCCTATGTGTCGTCCTCTCTTTAATAGAAATTTTATTTGACATGTCGTTTTCTCCTTAATTTTACCTATGTGTCGTTCTCTCCTTGATTTTGTATGACATGTCATATTTTTTAAAGTATCAATTTAAATGTTATTATTATGACATTATCAAATATAAGTATGTATTTACTATCTTTAACAAAAAAAAAATATTTAAGGAATTAATCAATTATTAAACTATACTTAAAATTAGAGTATGTTATTAAATTTAATTCATTATTTTTAAAAGATTCTATTTTTTTGATTTAGATTTTATGTTTAAAAAAATTTAAATATAAAATATATTATACTTATTTATTTTTATTAACATTTTTTGCTAAAATATAAAGGGAAGTGTAAGAATAAGAATAAAAACTAAAAAATATAAAAAACTTATATAGCAAACTAACCAAAAATAAAATGAGAAAATACAATACACGGTAAAAAAGGAAATAAAATAGAAATAAGTAAATGTAGTACTAAGTCATAAATCCCGCCTTTTACTCCTCTGAACTCAACTCTTATCTTCTCCAACTTTCCATTCTTCAACAACCACTCCCTCTCTCTCTCTCTCTCTGACTAAACTAACTAAAATCAAAATGCATCTCCCTCTCTCTCTCCTCCTCCTCTTCTCTCTCCTCTCACTCTCGGCGGCCGCCGCACCCCTCACCGAATCCCGATTCTCGAAAAGCCACCTCCACCGCCCCCACTCGGCCAAGGAAGCTCCCCAGGAGATCATCCAAGTGAGCCGCCCCCTCCCCTTCGACTCTCTCACTCCCTCATGCACCCTCCCTCTCCTCAACCACACTTTCGCCAACACTATCGATCTCCCCCCTTCCAACGCCACCTATTCCCCCCCTACTAACTGCACCTGGACCAACGCCGTCCTCCACTTCTCCGCCGCCGCCAACGGATCGCAATACGATCGCATCGCCGCCGTCTGGCTCTCCGGCTCCGAGCTCCTCCGCACCAGCACCGCCGAACCTGAAAATAACCTAATCTCCTGGAATGTCCGCAAGGATGTCACCAAATACTCCTCTCTCCTCCGCCAATCCAATCTCAGCCTCGCCATCATGCTCGAGAACGTCGTTAACGAAATCTACACCGGAAGTTACACAGTCAATCTCACTTTCCTCTACTACAACATTTCAACCAATGAAACCGCTAACTACGCATCCTTTCAGCCGATTAGGAAATTGAAGGTTGCGCCATTATCGGTGAACTTGAATAAATCTCTGGAATTGAACGAGAATCCTGCCGATTTGATTCTCCCCATATCCGCATCTGGAGAAGAAGGTTTCTGGTTCAAAATACAGAGCGATTCAGATGCAATTTTCCAGGGAATCAAAATTCCGCCCAATACATACAGAGCAGTAATCGAGGTTTACGTTTCCTTCCATGGAAACGATGAGTTTTGGTACACAAATCCCCCCGATTACTACATCGAATCCAATAATTTAGACACAAAAAGAGGGCACGGCGCTTACCGTGAAGTTCTCGTGAAGGTTGATGATAATGTAGTCGGATCAGTGATTCCATTGCCGGTAATCTTCACAGGAGGTATAAATCCTCTGTTCTGGGAACCCTTGGTTTCAATTGGGGCTTTCGATTTACCTTCATACGAAATCGAATTAACCCCATTTTTAGGGGCGTTGCTTGATGAGAAAGTGCATTATTACGGATTTGGGGTAGCTGACGCTATTTCATTCTGGCTGGTTGATGCAAATCTGCATCTGTGGTTAGATGATAAGGCAGATAAGGTTCAAGCGGGGCCAATCAAATACAGCAATCCGAACACGTGCATTGAGCGTGAGTCGAAGTTTCAGCAGCTGGATGGGAAGTTTGAGGTGGAGGGGGAGAAGAAGCTCGAGGTTTCGGGGTGGGTGAATTCGAGTGCAGGGAATTTCACTACCCATGTTACGAGTAAGATCGAATTCGAAAACGAGATACAATTCAAGAGCAATGGGACGTACAAGAAGGTGGAGCATGAAGTGAAGATTAGGAATACGGTGGAAGTTAGGTCTGATTCGGGGTATGTTGCTTCGAATTTGGATGTTGAGAAGAAGTATGAAATCAATGTAAAGATGCAAACTCTGCCTGGAGCAGGGGAGGCTAATTACTTGGTGACGACGGATTTGGAACAATCGGAGGAGGAGGCGACGAAGAAGGGGAAATTCGAGAGCAAATTGAAGAACAAGCAGCAATGTAATGGATGGATGTTTGTTCAAGATCATGATGTGTTATCAGGTGCTGGAACTACTGTGCAAAACTATGAAGTTAAGGATAGTAATGGTTGCTATACTAGGAAGATTTCAGCTGAAAGTGGAGAAATCAGTAGTGATTTTGAGAACTTTCTGTGTTCAGTAGTACCTCCTGCTTAGATCATTCATTCCATTTTGTTTTGTTTATGGCATGCTGTTGGAGTTTTTGATGTAACATTTTGAGCTAGATTTTGTTTTCAATAAGTTTTGTGTGGGATGGGAGGGGAGGGGAGGGGAGGGTGTATGATTATGCATGGCAATTCAATTACTAGTTTCGAATAAAAGTTGGGTTTAGGTTGAGTTTCTTTTCATGCACATTTTCGTTTCGTAGCATAAATTGATGTACCTTTTCAGGATGTAACATTTTCAGATTCGTTTGGGCTAGATTTTGTTTTCAAGATTAATAAGTTTGTGTTTAATTCGTGTGCAACAGTTACATGTCACCTTCTACATGTAGTTTATGGTGTCGTATGACTACCGTAGTCAATTAAATCTGAACCATTAAAAATTAAATCTAAAGGTTTAAACGTAATGATCTATCTTTTGTAATTTGTGTTGAAAATATTCATTGTCGTATGATGTCATACATTGATTTTTTTATATTTAATTTAATTAAAATATATAATTATAAAATTATGTTTTTATCCTAATACATTAAAATATTATATTATATTTATTAATTTAATTAAAATATGTATTTTTAAAATTACCTATTTACCCTTATATTTATTATTAATAAAATTAACAAATCAAATTAAACTAAACTAAAATAAAAATCAGAATAAACTAAAATAAAAATTAGATAAACTTTTGGACCGCGAAAGTGAGCACTTACAACACATTTTTTGGATTGCACGGTTTACTGAGTATCGACCGTGCAACCGTGCACGGTTGTTGGACCGTGCAAGTGAGTACTTCCAGTACATTTTTTTATTTAGACGGGTGACTGAGTATCGACCGCGCAACCGTGCACAGCTGTTGGACCGTGCAAGTGAGTACTTCCCGTACATTTTTCGATTTACACAGGTGACTGAGTATAGACCGTACATTTTTCGATTTACACAAGTGACTGAGTATAGAACATTTATCGATGTACACGGGTGACTGAGTATAGACCGTGCAATCCTGCACGACTCCTGGATCATGCACAATACCACTTACAATACATTTTTCAATTTACACGGGTTACTGAGAATAGACCGTGCAATTGTGCACGGCTGTTGGACTGTGCACAATCAAAAATTTGCTTATATAAAAAGGGTAGAATAGTAATTTTGCTTATATATTAAAATAATTTTAATAAAAGAAGGGTAATATAGTAAATAACAAAATACAGTTTAAAAAATGATTTAATTAATTTAAACCTGTATAACAGGTAGTAGCCTAGTAGGTTCATACGACGCCACATGGCGCGATTCGACGCGCTGACTACATAGTCATTTTGTACAATTTGACTACACTAAGAAAAACCCCGGCTACCTACCGTGTAACTTATATATATATATTTTTTTTATGGAGGGTTTACAAGATCATCAAATAGAGTTAAAAATCACGAGCCTAAGATCATGATCTTCAAACCAAACGGATATCGTCGTCCACTCCAATCGCGTGAAGAGGAAATATGAGTTTTCCTTTGTCTTAACAAGGTGTCCAGGTCTCCAATCTTTAAATGAGACAACCCCACACTAAGGTGTTCTCATATCAAGAACAGGAAACAGAATAAACAGACAAAGTTCCACGAGTACCCGATTCAAAAGTACCATAGCACCAGGGTTCTCGAGTCTATCTTAAGGAGCCCAACCATAAAAAAAACAAACAGCCAAAACAAAGCCCGCGCAGAGACAACCAATGGAAACTAAAACAAAAACTAACTAAACACCAAAAACTATCTAAGAAAGCAGTAAAATAGGATCAACGTAAAAATATCTGAACGGTCACCGTGGCTCCGTTACAGACAAGATCTACGTTGATCCCTAACAAGAATTGAAAAAAACTACACCAGATCTACAGATCTACAAACTCAGATCTGCAGATCTACAACTCAAGATTACGGATCTATAACTCAAATCTAGCAAAAACTAAAATAAAAGAAGAAATTGGAGAGAAGTAAAAACCAACAGATCTGAAGCGACAACAAAGACCTCAGCAACAGAGACAAGAACAATGACTGACGACAATGTGAACAACGGATCTGCTACGGACACCGAAGAAGAAAGGGAGAAGCAACTCTTTAGAGAGAGAAGCTCCCTCTTCTCTCTAACTTAATGAATCATTCTACAAACCGTAACTTATATTTAATTCAACCACTTAATCATTATCACTCTGTTTACATTTTAATATTTTATACTCATTTATACAAAGTGAATTCGGTTACGTGTTAATTTAATGGAAGTATTTGAGAATAAGTTTTGTTTTGGGTGAGAGATGAAGGTGGTGTATAATTATGAATGACAATTAAGTAATTTTGAATAAAACTTGGGTTGTGTTGTGTACTCGTAGTATTAATATTAATGTAAAAATATACCTTTTCAATTTTTACTCATACATGTGAATTCATTTATCATAAATTTTTAGATTGTGAATTTAAAATTATTCTTAAATAAAAAAGTTTAAGATGTCAACTAGATGTAGGTTGTAAATGAGTTTAGTCGAACGTGATAGAGTATAAACTTGTTTGAAATATTATCAAGATTTTGAAATTCGTGTTTAAGTGTGTTTGATAATTAAACGAGTCGAGATTGACGCTTTAGTCGAATTGAACACAAATGAAACTCGAGTAAATTCTCGTCAAAAAAAAAAAAAAAAACTCGAGTAAATTCTCGTCAAAAAAAAAAAAAAAAAACTCGAGTAAATTAATCTTTTTACACTGATTTTATCTTCTTCTTTTTTTAACTTATTGAACTCGAGTTAATGGAGTATATAATTGTACCGAACATAAATGTATGTTCAAACTTATTTAGTGTCTACGTGAAATCGAGCTCAAACAATATTATATCGAATGATCTTGGATTGAATAGTTTGATTTATATTTTCCAAGCTTTAAATTAATAAAAGTCAAACTAGGGTCCATAATTAAACCCTTTTTACAATGAGGTGTCCCAATACTTCAGAGGCTGCATGTGCTTACATGTCGTATCATGTATCAACCACTCAATTTTTTAAAATATATTTTTCATTTTATCATTTGAAAAAAAGAAGAAGATATTTTCGCAATTAAACCTCAAATTCTACATGATAATTAATTAAATTCTCTCTTCAAAACTTCTCTCTCACATTGAAGTTTTGTTATCCTAAAAAGTTCTTGAACTTTTTGCCACCGCTTCAGATCCCACTCCTATCATCATTAGCCTTGTTTCTTGTGTTTGGTTAATCTACTTTTACACTTAATCGAAGTATTGGTTTCCTCCCCAGAATCGTAATCATTTGCTTGGAAAGATTTTGTGCAGGTGTGTGTGAGCTACGCGCGTGCCGACTGGGGGTGACGATTCGTGTGGCTATTGCCTTGGAGAGAAATGATGAAGGCCTTCGTTCGGATTGGGCGAATTTTCTACGGGGGGTTTTTGTCTCAGCCTCTTTTTCATTTGAGTGGTTTTGGGGGAATGGGCGCTGCGGTTTTGGGCGGTTTGAGGAATATTGGGGGCGCTTCACTGGCTATTTATTGGCCTCCATTTTCTCTTTTACTCCCATCATTCTTCTTTGTTCTGTGTGATTCTTTCCCACATACTTGGTTTGTTTCAATGGCGGCCGAACTTAATGCTATGATGGAAGGCTTTCGTATTTCTAGCAAAGAAACGACTCATATTGTTGCTAGGCGTGATGAGCTTGCCATTCCCAAAAATACCATTGCCCTGAGGTTTGTGGCTAAACGACCCATCAGTCCGACTGAACTTAAGGATCTCCTGGTCCGGTCTTGGCGAGTGCGATCCTCTCTGAAGGTTGCTGGAGTTGGGGAGGGGCTTTTTTTGGTGACTTTTGGAGCTGCTGCTGAAATGATGGGGGTGCTTGACGGACAGCCATGGAACCTTCGCCGCTCCCTTCTTGCTATGAAGCCATTGCATGGGGGTGAAAAGCTTGCCCAACTGCAGCTTTGTCTTGTTCCCTTCTGGGTACAAGTTCATGGACTCCAGCTCTTTGCAATGAGCAAAATCATAGGTATGAAGATTGGTAGCATCATTGGGGAAGTATTGGAGGTAGATGCAAAAGAAGGAGATGTAGCGTGGGGCGAATGTTTGCGCATTCGTGTGTTGATGGATGTTTCGAAACCATTGTGTAGATTTTTCTACATTACGGTGGAGGAGGATCCCATCACAGCTGTGTTTCGATATGAGCGTCTTTCAGGTTTTTGTTTATTGTGTGGGCACCTTGATCATTTTGAACAGGACTGTAGCATTGGTTTTGGCAAATCGGAGGACTGGCTTAAGAGTCATCGCTTCTTCCCTGCATGGCTACAGGCGGATAAGAAAAAATGTCAATCGGTGGAGGTGCTCCAAGATTTCTTTCAACTCTTACAACTTGGGGCGGGGGAGCAGGCCCAGGTGCAAGCCCAGGTGCTGGAAAGGGAGTTGTTATTAATGATGGTGGCCGGGTGGATCCGCGAACAGGTAACACAGTTTATCCACTTTCTTTTGTTGTCCCAAAAGGATTTCAGCATTGTTATGAATGTGAACCTTTAACGGGGGTGGATAATGGCCGTGACTATCGAGTGGTGCATTATGTGGGGATGGATCTTAGTTCTCAAAATTACACGACCTATGTTGAAATCATTTTGGCAGGGGAGGCTCCATATGTTCCGAGTCATGAGAAGGGGGACTTACCGGTTCGTGAAGAGGGGGTACGGGTCGAGCCGGCTAAGGACAAGCACATGGATGGTGAGGTTGGATCAATGATGAGCAGGGCATTACCATGCAAGAAGCGGGATCGGAAGGAGCGTTCAGGGGAGATGATGGAATTTTGGGGAGGTGGTAATGGTTGGTCTGAAGGGGACATTGTTAAGAATCCAGACAATTTTTTTAAGAGGGCACGAAGTATGATCGAGTTGTTTGGCACTGAAATCCAGATGGATGATCCGGCGGAGGCTGAAGTTAATCAGCCCCGCCGTGGAGAATGAATGTTGTATGTTGGAATGCTCGTGGTGTCAGTAGTAATCGAGCATTCCGTTATCTTAGTAGGATAATTGTTTCTTTTCATCAGTCTATTTTATTTGTCTCAGAAGCTAAGTGTTCATCAGCTAGAGCTGATGTTTTGAAGTTTAATTTGGGTTTTAACCACTGTTTGCTCGTCAATGATAAAAAAAATGTTGGTGGTTTGTTGGTGTTGTGGATGGATACTCATCTTACTCTTCTCTCCTACTCTTCTGCTCACTTTGATTGTATGATCAACTTCCAAGATACTAAATAGAGATTTACTGGGTTTCATGGGAGTCCTTATTTGAATGGGAAAGGTGCATCTTGGGAATTGTTAAAAAGGCTTAAGACTTATATTCCCTTTGACACAAATGCATGGTTGGTTGGGGGTGATTTTAATGAGACTATATTTCATGGTGAAAAACGTGGGGGTAACCGCAAGCCTTTGTCTCGACTTATGAATTTTCAGAATGTCTTGGATTATAATGAGTTGAACCATTTGAAAGCTCATGGACCAAAATTCACATGGCATAATAGGCGAAGTGGTAAGGACTTCATTGCTGAAAAATTGGACAGGTTTGTTGCAACACAAGCTTGGCTAGATGTTTTCCCCACATATGAATACACTGTTTTGGACTTTATGGGATCCGATCACCGTCCCATTTTAATGGCTTGTGGAACACTTCGGCCAAGGTTTTCCTGTAGGCGCGATGCTAGATTCCGATTTGAAAACCATTGGATGAAAGAGCCTGACTTTAGGGATGTGGTTAAAAGGGTGTGGAGGGTTAAAGATAAGGGGTCAAATTTGTCTGGCACGCTTGCACATTGTGGCAAGCAATTTCAGGAATGGGCTGTTAAGAAGGGTGGAACTCTAAAGGCTAGAATTGCCAATCTTCAGGGGTTGATTAATGATGAATGCCATGATGAGAAGGGTGATCTGGATTTTCGGAAGGTTAATGGATATGAGATGGAACTGGAAAAGCTATTCTCGCAAGAAGAATGGTATTGGAAGCAACGATCAAGGATTTCTTGGCTTCAAGAAGGTGATCGGAACACGAAATTATTTCATATGAAAGCCAACCAACGAAGAGGGATCAATACCATTTTTAAAATTCAGAATTCTTCAGGAGGTTGGGTCCATAATAATGAGGAAATCCATGGGGCATTTATTGGCTATTTTCAAGAAATTTTCACTTCTCAAAACCCTAATAATCAGGTGTTGGAGAGGGCCACAGTTAATATATCTCAATTGCTTAATTCAAATCAGGTTGGTTTGTTGGATGCTCCCTTTTCAGGACAAGATGTGTACCGAGCAACGAAGGATTTGAATCCTTGGAAAGCAGCAGGTCCCGATGGCTTCCCGACATCATTTTATCAAGAGCATTGGTCGACTGTTGGAGAAGAACTTATTCAGCAAATTCTTGGTGTCCTAAATCATGGGCACTCTTTGGAATCTTGGAATGATACCTCTATTGTGATGATCCCCAAAGTTAAGAATCCCACTCAGGTTACTCATTTCCGACCGATTAGCTTATGCAATGTATGCTATCGAATTCTTACACGTTGTGTTACGAATAGATTAAAATTGGTCATGGGGGACTTAATCGATCCCCATCAAAGTGCATTCATTCAAGGACGACTGATTTCAGATAATATATTGATTGCATTTGAAGGTATGCATTGGCTGCGTATGTCTAAAAGTCGGGAAGGTTATGCGGCAATCAAATTGGATATGAGTAAAGCTTACAATAGGGTTGAATGGGTTTTTTTGGAAAGTGTAATGCATAAAATGGGGTTTTCATGCAAATGGGTTAACCTCATTCATCAATGTGTGTCGACAGTCTCATACAATGTGTGTCTCAATGGCCAGCTCTCGGATTCTTTCAGACCATCTCGAGGACTTCGACAAGGCGACCCGTTTTCTCCCTTTTTGTTTGTCATGTGTGCCCAATCTCTTTCATCTTTGATTCTAAAGGCAGTGGCTCAAAGAAGATTTTATGGGGTTAAATTTGGTAGAGGTGCCCCGATAATATCTCATTTGTTCTTCGCAGATGATAGTCTGATTTATATGAAGGCTAAACAGTCTGAATGCATGGTCTTGAAGGAGTGCTTACAAACTTACGAAGAGGCATCAGGTCAGCTTATTAATTATGACAAGTCGACTATTACTTTCAGTCCTATCACTTGTAAAGCTAATAGGGATGTGATTAAGGGGTTGATGGGAGTTCGCTCAACGGTGGGCCATGAAGTCTACTTAGGCCTTCCTACAGTGTCAATTAAAGCAAAACGACTACAGTTTGGTTATTTGGTGGATCGTGTAAGTTAGAAGATTCGGTCTTGGGGACATAAACAGTTCTCGGAAGGTGGAAGGGAAGTGCTTATCAAATATGTTCTTTAAGCTATTCCAACATATGCTATGTCTTGTTTTCGACTTCCAACATCTATTTGTGCTGATATGGAAAAATTGATGGCCAGGTTTTGGTGGGGCTCTTCGAATGATAAGCAGCGTCTGCACTGGAAGAAATGGCATGATTTGTGTCATCCAAAAATGGAGGGGGGTCTAAATTTCAGGCGTCTTGTTTTATTTAACAAAGCTCTCGTAGCCAAACAAGTGTGGAGAATTCTTCAGCAACCAAATTCTTTGGTAGGTCAGTTGTTCAAAGCTCGTTACTTTCGAAACTCGGATGTTCTGAATGCGGGGTTGGGATCTAATCCGTCTTTTGTTTGGAGATCTATGGTGTGGAGTCGGGATATATTAGACCATGGTTTGAGATGGAGAATTGGAAATGGACAGTCAGTCCATATCTTCAAAGATAGATGGCTTCAAGGTGTTAATAATGGAAGAATTTTTTCTAGGATTGCTAGTGCTTCAATGGCCAATAAAAAGGTATGGGATATAAAAGAAAAAAGAAAACCTAAAACCATAAGCTCACAAGTCGAGCCAGAGGCCGGAGTGCCATTAAAACCTTGCTTGGGAAAACCCTCCCTAGGGACAAAACCCAGGCTAAGGAAAAAGGTAAACTCCTCTAACAATCAATGTCTGTAAAAGACGTTATACAAATCTTTATGCAAGAAAGTAAGTAAGAAATCTGGAGGATATCCCCTCCAAATGCAGTTGATCTTCGTCTTGGCCACTGCGTCAGCCGCCTGGTTGGCCTCTCTAAAAGTGTGGGAATACCGAATGTGCATGTCTGTGGTAAGAGGATGAACTTGACTCCAGAGACCCTGCAGACGCCAAGGGATAGAAGGAGTAGAGCTCATCAGAGTGTTAACTGTCATAATGGAGTCCGACTCAATCCATAAGAACCGCCACCCTTGGGCATGGGCATACTGAATAGCAATGAGTGTCGCTGCTAACTCCGCCTCAAAAGGAATACCCCAACCAACCTCTTGGGCAATAGACGCAACAAAGAACCCCCTAAAGTTCCTAAACACCGTCCCTGCATGCAAACTACCTGGAGAGGATGTTGCACTGCCGTCCGTGTTGATCTTATACCAATCTGGATCTGGAGGGATCCATCTAACAGACGAACCCTGTCGAGTCGGCTTGTGCCTGCCCAAGACACCAAGAGACCTGGCAATCAAGAGATCCCGAACTGAACCGTCAGCATAACCCCGAAAGATACTATTTGCTTCCCTAATACCAGCAAAGATTTGCGCCATGCATCGTCTAACTGAGGGGGAGACCCCATCAAAGACCACTCTGTTCCGCAGAGCCCAAATAGCCCAAACTGTAGTGACAAAAGCCGCTCTCCATAACTCCAAGGACTGCGGACCCAAACGCACTCTAGTAGCCTGGAGGAAGATATCAAGAAAGCTAATCCCCGTATGGATGGTGACTCCAAAAAGCTGAGTCAGATGCTGAAGAATCTCCAGAGTGAATGGACAATGAGCTAATAGGTGATCTAAAGACTCAGAGTCACTGCGACAGAGCATACACATCGAAGGACCGTGAATCCCAAATGAGACCAGCCAATCAGAAGTAGGGAGCTTGCCCCATATTGCCCTCCAAATAACCGTAGAACGACACATCGGAATGAAGGAACTCCAAATCCACGACGACCAGCTAAGACGAGGGAGAGGAGATCTGAACATGTCATAGGCCACTCGAGAGGTAAGCTCACCTGAGGTAGTACCTTCCCAAATACGTTTGTCAGGGCCATGAAGAACCCTAATCTGAAGAATGTCTCTGACGATATCTGTGAAGTCCGTAACGAAGCACTCCTCAAAGTGCCAACAATCGTCATAGAAGAAGTCCCCGACCGTGCTCTTCAGGGTAGCAGCAAACTAATCCGGGAGGCCAATCTTATCAGAAATAGTGTAACCCAACCAGTTATCATGCCAAAAGCTGATTGTCGAACCCCTACCAATCAGCCATCTTGACCCATCAGAAAGCCTCGAAACCTGAGGACGAATACCCGGCCCAATAGATGAAATCCTCCCATGGAAACGCACTCTGCCATCCGAGGTAAAGTGTCTCCTATGAAGCAGAGCTGTATCAGGAGATATGTGCTGAAGAATGTCCCAACTCAACTTACAGAGAAAGGAGGCATTCGCCAATCTAATGGAGCGAACCCCCATCCCTCCTTCTCCAAAGGGAGCACAAACCCTCTTCCACGAGACCGAACAAGTCGGTTTGTTTCTCCTCAACATGGATGGAATGTGGATCTCATAACACAAGCTTTTCTTCCAGTGGAATGTGATGCTAATTTTAAAGTACCACGGTTGGAGCATCACCGCAATGATCAGAGATATTGGCCGAAAACAAGCTCGGGTTGCTATTCTGTTGCCTCGGGTTATGAGATTGTTGTTGCTTTAGCTGATGCGAGACATATAGAATCCACGACAGGATCGTCTAGGAAAAATTGTGTGGATAAGATTACCAAAGCTATGTGGCGACTCAAGGTCCCTCCCAAGGTGCGTATTTTCGGGTGGAAACTTTTGAATGCCTCTCTTGCAACTGAAGGCAATTTGGCTCACCATCATGTCCCTATTCCGCCATTCTGTCGTTGCTGTGGTAATTCGTTAGCTGACACTTTGCATGTTCTCTTCAAATGTGTATTTGCTAAAGCAGTTTGGAAGGAACAAGGTATATGGGAATGTATGAAAAGTTGGATACATGGAAATATCATTCAATTACTATATGCGGCGCTGCTAAAAAATAGAGATTTCTTCCAACAAACAATCTTTATTGCTTGGACAATTTGGAAGGAAAGATGTAAGTGGATGCATAAGGATCAAGCAGCATGCTCCTCTCCTTCAGGTTTTCCATCTTTTAATATCAAATGGGCACTGGACTATTGGCATGATTTCCTCAATCTTGGTTTGTTGAATTTCAATCAAAAATCATGTACTTGGGTGCCTAAGAAGCCATTTGGAATTAGGAAATGCTTATGTGTTGATGCTGCATATAACCCAGATAAAGGCTTTTTTTACAGCTGGATATGGGCTCTTTGATGATAATGGGGTTTTGACATTCGCAGGAGGTCAACGCATTATGAACCTTGGATCTATTGTTGCTGCAGAACTTTTGGCTGCCGAGATTGGTATGAAAATGTGTTTAGCAGCCGGAAAGAAAGTCTCCAATCTTTGTATGGATTCTGCAATTGCTATTGACGCTATTCAACAATCCATTTCTCTTGATGGATTGGAGAATGAGATAGTGCTTAAGATTCAACACTACTTTGGAATGCAATCAGAATGGACATGCAAACATATTTCAAGACAAGAAAATAAGGTTGCCCACCTTTGTGCTAAGTTTGCATGGAATGTTTCAAGTCCTTACGAATGGATTGAAAATCATATTCCTCAATATATTAGGAGATGTAATACTTAGATTTATTTGTAATACTCCTGGTATGATTGCTAAAAAAAAAAAAAAAAAAAAAAAAAAAAAAAAACCTCAAATTCTACATGTAATTCTATACTTCCTCAATCTCATCGAAATAATTCCCACTATTCTTTTTTATTTATCCCAAATTAGAGTTTTACTTCATTTATGAAGTTTTGCTCTCTCCAATCGTACTCTATTTTGAAGTTTTGAAATAGAGTTTTGAATAGTAAACTCTATATATGAAGTTTACTATTCAAAACTCTATATTTTATATCTATTATTTTATTAATATTTACAATTCTATATTAATAATTTGTTAAATATAATTACAATTCTATTGTTATACTAATTTATAATTTAATTTTAATTGTGTAATTGATTAAATTTTTTTTGTGTGTATTATTATTACCTACACAAAAATAACGTAAAATACAATAAAATATACATTATATATTAAATATGAAATACATTACATATTAAAATGGACATACATGCATTATCTAGCTACATATAACACCGACATATTAAAATAAGTGAACACAATCTGAAAAGAAATACAAATACACATAATAAAAAACAATACACTAGTACGGCGGAATGTTCGTGATGCTCTTATTGATCATTTGTGGGAGGAGTACTCTAATTCACAAGATTGTTAGTGTTATTTATTCTATTTTAAACGTAATAAGTGTAATCGTGTTGTATTAGATTATACTCACATGTATCGTTTTACGTCATTATATGTTTCGTAATTTTATATTTAAATAAAAGTAATACTTGAAAACTAAAAGTTTATTTACATTTTATGATTTTATAAAATTAATAATATTTAATTTATAATTTAATTTACTAATTGAATATTTAATTGTATAAATTAATTTAAATACGAAGATAAATATATTATTTAATGATTGTAATATATTGAAAATGATTAAAATAATAAATAGAGTAAGATATAGAGTTTTATGGTTGGAGAAGGTTTTTAAAATAGAGTGTGAAAAAATGTATTTTAAAGTTTAGAGATCTTCATTTGGAAGTTTGTGGTTGGAGATGGTCTTACATATTAAAAACGTATAAATTATTTAAAATATTCATATTTAATGTATATTGAGATTAATGTAAATTATTTTTATATTCAATGATTAAGAACATGTCAAAAAATTTATAGGTAAAATTCATAATTAAAAAAAAAAAAATGATTCATGTAAGTTCATAATTTTTTGGAATGGATCTTAGTTATTGTTGGTCCCAAGTTGAGTTAATATCGAGGGAAGCTAAAGAAAATGTCTAGAGGGGGGTGAATAGACTTTTCTAAAATCTTTCGATATATCAGAATTACAATATGCGGAATACGAAATTAACAATGAGCCCAATTAAAGTTTATACTCAACTTAATTCGAGAACTCTGTTTTATGTATACTCAACTTGTCTAGTTCAGTTATGTAGTTCAATTAACTAAACAAAAACTAAAAACTTCTCTGATTTTCAGTAGTAGCCTTCTTGATTCTTCACTTGTCTTCTGGCTTTACTTTCTGAACTTCAGTCAACTCTGAGAGTAAACTTCAATAATCTTCAATAACGTTTGTAATCGTATCAGTAGTAATTCTCAATATCTCAGTAGTCCGTAGTCAATGAATACCTTGGGGTATTTATAGACTTCAAATTCAAGAACTTTCAGTTGTGTAACAACCTTTCTTGAAAACTGCCTTCTAACTGATTCTTTTATGCTTCCACGCGTTTCTTCAGTTAATTAGTTATTCCATAACTAACTCTTCAATTTCACCTTTAATACGCGTTTCTGTAACTAACTTTAAGTTAACTTGTCTTTGTGTAGTCTAGTAGATTCACTTGTCTTGTAGTCCACCTGTCTTGAGTAGTAGACTGGTCTTCTCTTCTTGTGCAGTAGACTTCTTCAGATTACAATGTAGAACTAATCTAGTCCAATCATCTAACCTAACAAGACTATTACATTACATTAAGCTTTTATAATACAAGCTTAGTCAACTTATAAACTATACAATGATTCTAATCTATTACATAAAAACACATGAGCTCTATACAGCAATCAAATAGCTCAGTAACAACCTAACATATATGAAGTACTTATAAATCATACTTATCTTTTAATAATATTTGTCTTGTAAACTGGTACTTGTCTTGTGAACTCTACTGATCTGTACAAGATGACTTCAACTTAACTAGACTAGATCAGTCAACACTTAGAAAATATTCAAGTCTTCTTTTGGCTTATCAAAACTTTATCTTTTATCTTTTATTCATCATTTAGGACTTGTTCCAGGATTCATATCCCAACAATTTCCCCCTTTTTGATGAAGCCAAAACTACTTGAATCTTTTCTTATTAGTAGACTAGTTAAGTAGTTATCTTGCCTTTTAACATCAAAATAGTACTTTATCTTTTCATTCATTCAGAAATAGATCAGTAGATATTACAAATACTTCAGAATTAGAATAAAACTAAACTATACTTGAAAATTACCTCTTTCTGAATCTGGAACACAGAAAGCATTGAGTAGTCTAGTATGAATTTCTTTGATATGTTCTTCGTCTTCAATCTTCTCATTGTCTAGCAGCTCATCTTCATACTTCTTGATCTGGTTCACATCTGCCCTTTTACCTGAACTAGTCATAGGACACTTCCATTTCGGAAAACCAGGAACAAGAATATTAAAATTAGCAGCAGCAGATATCCTTATGATTAAATTCCATAGCATCTTATGCTGTCCTTCCATGAACTTATCAAACATAGCATAAAGATCGTCAGAGTTATCAGAATCTCCAAACTTCCTGATAATCCAGTGATCTAGTTCCCACTGCCTTTTCACTTTCATCCAATCTTGACGATGTTCTTTGTCAATAAAGTGATCAATGAGCTTGTCTTCTATTTGATCTTCATCAGGCTTCTCCTTCAACAAACTTTCAATATGCTTTTTCTATCTTCTTCTTCTTCGCATAATGAGCTTCATCACTTGGATCACTAACCTTTTGCTTCTTCAAAATAGTTGACTCAGGAGTAGGTTCTTCAATGATAATAGACTTCCTTTTCGATACCATTCTTGTCTGTACTTCAGCTTCTGGAGACGCAATAGACTTGCCCTTCTCCTTCTTCTTTAACTCATCAGCTTCAACTTTAGCTTGCTCAGCTTCTGCAGTTTTAACCAATCTGCCCCTGCCTCTCTTAGGCCTCTTAAGATCTTGCATAGTTTCAGCAACATCTTTAGCCTCTGGTTCAACACTTGCCTCTTTCACTCCTTCAGCAGCAAATTCAACTCGACTTGCCTCTTCCCCCTTTTTGGCTTCATCAGATGCCTTGAGAGAGAAAAGAGAAGTGAACCGAGTCATTTCTTCCATCATAGCTTGTTTCATAAGGTCCGTAGCTTTCTCAATTTGCTTCTCATGCGACTTGTTTTGACTTAACTTGTCCAGCTTGGTCGCCACCAACTCTAGCTTTTGAGTAGACAAGTTTAACTCATTTTTAAAGTGTTTAGCGGTTAAACGTAACTTCTTATTTTCATCAGTCATAGCTGAGATAAGTTGTTGAGCTTGAGTTAGCTGATCATAAGCTTCCTTCCTCTGAACATCAGCAACTTCGATTCTTGCTCTATAGACTCTTTCCAATTTCCTGGATTCAGTAGCTAGTACGCGAGCAAAATCGACTGAGCTTTTCTCTGAGTATTCAACTTGATCCTGGAGAAATCCTTCAAGTTGTTCAAACATGTGTTGTCTGTATTCATCATCAATCTGATTGACTGCATTGACGATCAAATCTTTTGAACTTGTCACAAGGACATTGTTTTGTTCAATAAGAGTCTTCTGAACATCAGATTTAAGAAACTCATCAATGGACGCTTTGATTACAGCTTTCAATTCGTCCTTCAACTCATCTATTGAGGCGGCTGAGATAGCTTGAGATGACTGTCCAACCTCAACATGAGTAACATCTATCATGACTTCATCTACTGGAGTTAAAGCTTTCACCAACTGATCTTTTGTAACAGTAGTCAAGACCTCGTCTTCGACTAGATCAACTTCTGGAAGCACACTTCCAGCAATAGCTCTTAAATTAAGTTGAGGAGAGTAAGAGATAATAGCCAACCTTGCTTCACGAGCCTTCCTTTCAGCAGTAGCTATGTCCTTCTTCAATAAGGCATGCAACTTCTCCATGTATCCACAAAGTTCAAATGGCAGTAAATCATCAGAATAACGATTTATAAAAGCAAAATCTGATCTTGGACTATCAGCATGGTCCATCTGAAATTTGAACACAATGCCTCTCAACTGATCTGAGACATTGTCTAAATCTATGACTGGATCAGTAGACTGTATCAACTCAGCTTGATAATCTTCAAATACCACACTGTTTTGCACAACATCAAGATCTGGAACCTGAACACCTACATCAAACTTGAATTCTGAACTCATCAAATCATCAGAAATACCAAGTAGTCTTTTCGCAAGAGCAGTGATAGCATGATTTGGGAAAAGCTCTGAGTGGTCACTAACACCACTATTCTCCTTCTGCTCCATTTCCCAATCCATGAAATTTGAAATGCCACCTTTTCCTAAGATGACTTCGAAGAGATCATCTGTACCAGACTTCTTTAAGGCCACCCAAGTACAAATTCGAACCAGTTTCTCAAACTGTTCTGATGAGTAGTCGACTTCAACAGACGAGAGCTGCATCTTCAAATTCTTGCTCATCTTTGAACGGATTCGCTTCTCTCTTAGACACATGGGATAATAGACCAAGGATTCGAATCTAGCTTCAGTCGGGGTCTGAGTAGATGGGGTCTCTAACTCAGTTGTTGCAGTGGCAACTAACTTCTGATCTGAAGTAGATGAGATAAAGGGTTCAACATATTCTGTTGAGGGAGAGGGTGTGAAAGTACTGGTTTCAAAAAGCTTTGATGTGTCTTGGTTTGGTATGACAACTGTCGGAGTATCAGTTGTGTCTATTATGGGAGTGTTTTCAGGTAGGCTGACCCTCAGCGGATATGCTGGCAGCACTTGTGAAGTTGAGGGAAAAGGTCTAGGCCTAGATCGATGTGATCTTGCCTTGGTTCGAACAGAAGAGGATGGGAGAGAGAGAGGAATTGAAACAGATTGAGTAGTAGAACCAACCTGCAAACACGACTCGGCTGGACGAGTAGGCGAATCAACTCTCACCAAAGTGTACATCTCAGGTATTTGTTCTTGAGTCGACTCTTCCTCTGACTGAGTCTTCTCTGAGTCTTCTGCACCAGATGAGTCTTGTGTAGCTTCCACTGACTTGTCTTCAACGGACTCATCTTCTGAAGATCCAGACTCACCAGCATACGGCAAAGCTTCCATGGGGTCAATTCTGGCTTGCCTAGGTGCAGATGGCCTGGCCGCAGCTTGTTTCCTCACTGCCCCTTTCTTCAAGTAAAACTTCAAAGGATGGAACGGCTTTCCTTTACTCCATTTCGTCTTGTTTGGTATAAGGAGAGGAAGTAAGATACTTAGCTTATTGCCATATCCAACAGCAGTAGACACCACCCAATTTCGAGTATTGTCATCTACTCGAACACTGCGTTCAAAATACATAATTCGATCCGCAATCAGCTTGAACCAATTGCATTCAGTGATACCATCAAAAATGACAGCCATAACCCTTGCCTTCATAAAGGTCACAGAGTCATGAGAACCAGTCGAACTTAACAGAATTTTGCTGGCAATATCCAACAATGTGCGATATTTCTTAAGAAGATCACCCTTCTTGACTGGAACATACTTGCCATCTGATTTCTGTTTCAACTTCTTCCCACAGAAGATACTCAAGTACCGAATTTCTTGTCTAAGAGCATAATTTTCAATGTCAATAGTTCTGATGGGCAACTGTAGATGGTTGAACATAGTTTCTGGAGTGATTTGCACACGATCCTCACCAATGAAGGATTCAAGAATATCACCTTGTCTGATGACATTGGCATAGAACTCTAGCACCTCCTCCTCCAAGACCACTTGAGGAAATGATTCTAGATACGGTTTGAGCCCACATCGAGTGCATTTAGCCAGAATCTCAGCATCGTCGTCTGAGTGATTGCCTTTGAAGAACACAGATGGTTCAACATTTACTTTGTTATCGGAGATGTACCGGCCTAGGTCGAATGTGACCTGCATGTTAGTTCTAAGATCGAAGATTGATCGAGTAGACATCTCAACAATGATCAGTAATTAGATTGCTTGAAAATAGGGAGAGGCAAAAACTTCTTGAGAAAAACAAGGAATTAACAAAAATGTGACTAAGTCATGTGATAATTTGGGTTTTGATCAAGACGGTTAAGACCTTTGGCATTCGGTTACGGAACCGAGAGTATTATGTAATTTGATATTGTAAACTTTGAAATCCGCCCTTTCTTAGTTAGAACAGAGGAGTGAACTCATCTGTCCTAGTGTAGATGAGTGAGAACTGGATGTATACACCACAGCAAATGAGAGTGTATAAATCTAATTCAAGGGTTTTCAAATTCTATCAATACCTAATTACCATAATATCCTTAATCCGTTTTGATTAAACACTTATTAAAAAAACTTAGCTTGACTGTTCGAGTCAATCCAGAACAGACGAGTAGACATAAGCTCCACCAGACGAGTTGGCTTACGTACACCAGACGAGTTGGCTTACGTACACCAGACGAGTTCCCCCTTCGTCTGTGAATGTCTATTCTGAACATCGAACTACTTCATGTACCTATCTTATCACATTCAACGTGTAATCGATGGTACAAGTAAAGTAACAATAAATAAGATGAATATCAATCTAAGGCAATAATCAAGGTTTCGAACAAGATGACTAATGGTCAACATAAGAGTCAACATAAGGATATTTAAGAAATCATAGATTCCCCCTTAAATGTTTATTCCCTTAGTTTTACCCTCAGCTTTACCAGCTTCCTCATCGGGTTGTCTGGTCACCTTGTCTAGCCTTGTATACCTGTCTGTTGCGTGAGTAGACGAGTGCTCTGTTCTTTTGTGGTAACCTGTATATTTCTCCTTTCTTCTTAGGACTGTACCTGTCTTGTTAGTACATTACTACATACTAGTAGGATCAAGATCAATTAGTCCTAGACTAATGCATAATTCATGAAATCGTGCTTCAGCTAGTGGTTTTGTAAAAATATCATCTCTTTGAAAATCAGTATGAATCTTTTCCATGCGAATATCCTTCTTTTCTACATGATCACGTATGAAATGGTGTTTCACATCAACATGCTTACAACGTGTGTGCAGAACAGGATTTTGTGTAATGGCAATTGCACTATTACTATCACAGAATATAGGAACATTTGATTCACAAATATTATAATCTCTAAGCTGTTGAATAAGCCATAATAATTGACTACAACAACTACCAGCAGCCATATACTCGGCTTCAGTAGTAGAGGTAGCAACACTTGTCTGCTTTTTCGAAAACCATGAAATGAGTTTAGTGCCTAAGAATTGACAAGAACCAGATGTAGATTTCCTATCTATTCTACAGCCACCAAAATCAGAATCAGAGTAGCCACTTAAAGATAAATCATCATTCGAAGGATACCATATACCACGATTGATGGTTCCTTTCAAATATTTCAATATCCTTTTAGTGGTTTCCATATGACTCTCTTTTGGATTAGCTTGAAAACGAGCACATACACCAACATAAAATGCAATATCAGGTCTACTAGCAATTAAGTAGAGTAATGAACCAATTAGACCACGGTAATGAGTTTGATCAGTACACTTACCTTGTTCGTCTGGGTCCATTCTGTATGTAGGTAGCATTGGTACGCCAGCAGACTTGCACGTCTTAATACCATACTTGTCTAGAAGATTTCTAGTATACTTTGCTTGATTTATGAAAATCCCTTCAGGGGTCTGTTTTACTTGAAGTCCAAGAAAATAATTCATTTCACCCATCATTGACATCTCAAATTTACTTTGCATGAGTGTTGAGAAACTTTCACTCAGCTCTTTGTTAGGTGAACCAAAAATGATGTCATCTACGTAAATTTGGACGAGTAAAATGTCTTTCCCTTCTTGTCTTCTAAACAAGGTTCTGTCTACCTTGCCTTTAGTAAAACCATTTTCTAATAGAAATTGAGAAAGAGTATCGTACCAGGCTCTTGGAGCTTGCTTTAGTCCATATAAGGCCTTCTTTAATTTGTATACCTGATTACCTTTGACTTCGAAACCTGGGGGTTGTTCAACATATACTTCTTCCACAAGAATACCGTTAAGAAATGCACTTTTAACATCCATTTGATATACAGTAAATTTCATGTAAGCAGCATATGCAAGGAACAATCGAATGGCTTCTAGTCTAGCAACAGGAGCATATGTTTCATCATAATCTATGCCTTCAGCTTGTGAATAGCCTTGGGCGACTAGTCTAGCCTTATTACGAACAACTACATCATTCTCATCTTTCTTATTCTTGAAAATCCATCGAGTGCCAACTACGTTATGATGTTTCGGTCTATTGACAAGTTCCCAGACGTCGTTTCGAACAAACTGATTCAACTCGTCTTGCATAGCAATGATCCAATTACTATCAGCCAATGCCTCATTAATGGTTTTTGGCTCGATAGATGAGAGGAAACAACACCAGCAAAACAGAGATGGACTAGATTGTTCTTGCGACTCAAAGAGTTGTCGTCTAGTCTTCACACCAACAGTAGAGTCACCAATAATATTTTCAGTATTATGCGCTGATTTCCATGTATTTCTATTCTTAACAATAATACTATCATCTATATCATGTACAGCATCATGCATGTCAACATCATTATCATCAGAAGATTTAATGGGAGTAGACGAGTCGACTAGTTTAGATATGTCAACTGGTCTAGTAGAGTTACCTTGAGCACTCACCTTCTTCTGGTCATCTGACTCGAGAGCTTTCATGAATGGATTATATGCTTGAACGGATTCATATACCTCTGAGTCTTTGTCAGATTCGACAGTTAGCTCAGTAGCTTTCTCACTGATCTTGTTGTTAGACGGGTCCTGTTGAGATTCTTCGAAAACCACATGTGGTGTTTCTTCCACACAAAGGGTTGAGTAGTTGAATACTCTAAATGCTTTGCTAGTCGAGGAGTATCCTAAGAATATCCCCTCGTCTGCTTTAGCATCGAATGCATTCAACTTGCTTTTCCCATTGTTATGAATGAAACACTTGCATCCAAATATATGAAAATATGAAACTCTGGGTTTTCTACCTTTCCATACCTCATAGGGCGTCTTACCTAGTGCTTTATTGATAGCACTTCTGTTTTGTGAGTGGCATGCAGTGTTGATAGCTTCTGCCCAAAATTTCTGAGGCGTATTATACTCTGTCAGCATGGTCCTGCAGGCCTCCTTAAGAGTTCTGTTCCTTCGTTCTTCTACTCCATTTTGCTGTGGTGTCCTAGCTGCACTAGTAAGGTGCTGGATGCCACGCTTAGAACAAAATTCTTTAATATAGCAGTTAATGAATTCAGTACCCTTGTCACTACGGATCTTGACAATTGACTGATTCTTCTCAACCTGTAACTTCTTCAATAGATCAGGCAAAAGTGTTTGTGTATCACTCTTCTTGTGTAAGAAGACTACCCAAGTGAACTTAGAATAGTCGTCTACCACAACAAGTGTGTACCTTCTACCGTTCAAAGTTGGAGGAGTTATTGGGCCATGTAAGTCCATATGTAGAAGTTCAAGAACTCTACTGGTTGAGAGGGATGGAATAGATTTAAAAGAGCCCTTCACCTGTTTACCTTTTTGACAGGACGTGCATACATGTGACTTATAGTAGACTTCATTGGGAATACCTTCCACAAGGTAGTCTCTGGCTATCTTATTAAGAACCTTAAAGTTTAGATGACAAAGGCGTCTATGCCAGAGCCAGCCAAGTTCTTTAGGATTCTTAGTAAGTAGACAGGTGTCCCTCGGACAACTGTTCCAGTTCACTATGTACACACTTCCTTGTCTAATGCCGACTAGTAGGACTGTGTGAGTTCTTTTGTCAATGATTTCACATTTCTGACTCTTGAACTGCACCTTGTATCCACGATCACAAAATTGTGAAACAGAGAGTAAATTGTATTTCAAGCCTTCAACATAAGAAACATCTTGAATCTCTATGTCTCCATTCCGAACGTAACCAAATCCTTTAGTAACAGCAATGGAGCTATCACCAAATATCACTTTTGGTCCTTCTTGCTCATGGTAGCTTGATAAGAGAGTCTTGGTACCAGTCATGTGGTGCGAACAACCACTATCTATATACCAATTTTCTCCTGTTGAGCCACCTTTCTTGTATAGATCGAGTCGACCCTGCAATAGATGATAATACATAATTTAGGTACCCTCCTTGTTTAATGGGGTCCTTGGGGGTTAGTCGAGTTCAATGGAATCCAAATGTACATTGGAGTCCTGAACAAGTTTGACCTTCTAAGCTTTCGACCATTTTTGTTGCAAAATAAGACCTTGTTGTCCTTATCTGGCCTATCAGTCGAGTTCGGGTCTACTCTTTGGAGATAGCCTTTTGACTTAATCTCTACTTGAGCAGGCACTTGTCTATGATAGTCAGAATAGGGTTTATATGCATTAGGTCCATACGGTTTATAGACATGTTTAGGTCTTTCTTCTCCTTTGATATCATATGACAAAGGTGGAGGATATAGAACAGATTGTATACGATATTTTGGACCTTCCTGTCTAGGTCTAGACGAGTAGAGTTGAGACTGCCTTATGAAAGGAGGTCTAGACTCTTGTCGTCTAGTCTGTACTTGTCTAGTACTAGTCTCCTTAGGATACCAGTCCTCGTATCTGACCTGATTTGGTCGTCCACGATTCCTAGTCCTTTGTTGACTTGTCTTAAACGGAACAGGCTTGTTGTTAACTTTCTTTTTACCACCTTTGGTAATTGGAATGTTAACTCGAGCTTGTTTTGGTACAGTACCTTTTGATGGAGTGTCAATATCGTATATCAATGGTTCTTTTCCTTTATCATTAGTCAAAGAGCTTGAGATGAAAATAGTAGGGTTCTTAGGAACTTGAGTAGACGAGCTGGGTGTCTCAGCACCTATGCCTGTCTTGTCAGCAGGAGCCCTATACCTATCTGACAATTCAAGGTTAACCTTAGACGAGTTAACCAGGTCAGTAAGTTTAAGGTCTAATGTGACAACCTCGGTTTCTAAGAACTTATTACGTTCTTCAAGCTTTTTGAACTTGCTTTGTAAGACATTGAATTCATGTTTCTCAGTCGCATGTGTCTTAAGTAGGTCTTGATACAACTTGTCTGTCAATGCACACTTGTCTTTGAGTTGTCTCAACTCTTCTTGCAAGCGTTCATTTAGGACTGTTGTATTAGGATCTACTTTAGATTGAGCTTCCTTAAGATCAATGATTTCTTGTCTTAGAATGATGTTTTCATCACTGACTTCAATGAATGCCTTGTTGGCAAGTAGGAGGTCGTCTTCAACTGCACTAGTAGAGTGCTGAAGACTACTCCCTACTTGGCTACTGGCAGTATCACTTTCATCAGAATCTGATTCATCACATGATTGAAAGGAAGTAACAGATGATACCTCTTGGTCGATTTTAGCCATGAAGCATAGACCATCATCAACTATGAATGCTTCATCATGATCTGGTTCAGACGGGTAGCTAGATGAGGATGATGGCAATTCGTCTGAGTCAGAGTCAGAGTCATTATTGGCCATCATTGCCTTTTTACCACTGTTGTATCGTCTTTCCCTTCGTGCTTTGCGTTCTTCTCGATCATCAGTACTCAGGTCTGGACATTCATATATGTAGTGACCTGGCTTCTCACAGTTATAGCACACAAGATCATTAGTAGCCTTTTTAATAGGAGAGTTGTTCCTTCGTTTATCATGTCTATCAGAACGAGTAATCTTCCTACCATCAGACTCTCTATCTTGTCTGTTACCTTTCGAGACTTCGTCTCTCCTTTCGGACGAGTTTCGGTCTCGTCTGGTTTCAGACGAGTTCTTAGAAGCAGACCCTCTATGCTCTCTATAGAACTTCTTATATCTTCTGAAACGTTTATTCAGCCTATCAAACTTTCTAACCATGAGGCTTACCTGATCCTTCAGACTAAGATCAGTATCTAACTCATCTTTCACAGAAGTAGACCTAGTCTTAGTCTTAGACCTGTCTATCTTAGACGAGCTAGCCTTAAAAGCAACGTTCTTAGATACAGCATGTTCTCTGTCACTACTTACTATGGGTTCATCTTCGTCTAGATCAAACTCATGAGCCTTTAGAGTTTGAAACATAGTCTCTGCTGTCCATACGTCTATATCTTGGGTATTCTTAACAAGCATTTTTACCATTTTCCATCGACTATCAAGGCTTTTGAGAATCCTAAGATTGATTTCACGTGGAGTATAAGATTTACCAAGGACTTCCAAGTCATTCATGATTTTAGTAAAACGAGTATCCAACTGGTCTATTGTTTCACCAGCTTTCATATGAAATGATTCGAATCTTTGGACTGCAGTGGAAAGCTTGCTTTCTTTGATTAGGGATGTCCCTTCACAAATGATAGCTAAGCGATCCCACATTTCTTTGGCAGTTTTACATTTTAACACTTTTCCCAGATACTCGTTAGGAAGAGTGTGTAAGATGTAATTCTTGGCCAAGCTGTCCAAATTATTCTGTCTCATTTCTTCAGAGGTAAGTTCTGACCTTAGTTTCTTGACGAGAGTACCCACGGGTTGATTTGCGTCAAGGGCAGCAGTGTTTGGGATCATGGTCACTATTGGACCTTCAGTGATGACTGAGATCATTAAGTCATGAGTGGAGCTGAAGATGGCTTCCATCCTTAGCTTCCAATAGTCGTAATCCTGTACCTGAAACTTAGGTAGTTTGTTGGCGCTGATCTCAAGAGACATGATTTCAAGAAATAAGTGCTAAGTAGAGTTATGATCAAGAACAACAGATAAGTCAAGAACAGGGAGCACGAAACACAGATGATACAAGAATATGATCAAGAACACGTATACCAGAACAGTCAAGGACCAAGACTTCACCCTAAGTCTTGAGTCGGTTATCAAGAAACAGCAGTTCGTAAACTACTGCTCTGATACCACTTGTTGGTCCCAAGTTGAGTTAATATCGAGGGAAGCTAAAGAAAATGTCTAGAGGGGGGTGAATAGACTTTTCTAAAATCTTTCGATATATCAGAATTACAATATGTGGAATACGAAATTAACAATGAGCCCAATTCAAAATTATACTCAACTTATTTTCGAGAACTCTGTTCTATACTCAACTAGTCTAGTTCAGTTAAGTAATTAAACCAATTAATCAATTTGAACAATCAAAACTGTAAAGTAAATCAAACACAAACAATTTATAGTGGTTCGACAACTTGTCTACATCCACTCTCACAAACCCAGTTGTGATGTTTCCACTAAAACTCTTCCAATCGAGTACAAGTGTATATTCCTGTCTTTAAAGTCCCAAGAAGAAGACTTAGATCTTCAACAGACTATACCTCCAGATATGTCTACGATCTTACTAGCGATTTACAAGTATCTAGCAACTTGAAAACAACAAAACAAAAACTAAAAACTTCTCTGATTTTCAGTAGTAGCCTTCTTGATTCTTCACTTGTCTTCTGGCTTTACTTTCTGAACTTCAGTCAACTCTGAGAGTAAACTTCAATAATCTTCAATAACGTTTGTAATCGTATCAGTAGTAATTCTCAATATCTCAGTAGTCCGTAGTCAATGAATACCTTGGGGTATTTATAGACTTCAAATTCAAGAACTTTCAGTTGTGTAACAACCTTTCTTGAAAACTGCCTTCTAACTGATTCTTTTATTCTTCCACGCGTTTCTTCAGTTAATTAGTTATTCCATAACTAACTCTTCAATTTCACCTTTAATACGCGTTTCTGTAACTAACTTTAAGTTAACTTGTCTTTGTGTAGTCTAGTAGATTCACTTGTCTTGTAGTCCACCTGTCTTGAGTAGTAGACTGGTCTTCTCTTCTTGTGCAGTAGACTTCTTCAGATTACAATGTAGAACTAATCTAGTCCAATCATCTAACCTAACAAGACTATTACATTACATTAAGCTTTTATAATACAAGCTTAGTCAACTTATAAACTATACAATGATTCTAATCTATTACATAAAAACACATGAGCTCTATACAACAATCAAATAGCTCAGTAACAACCTAACATATATGAAGTACTTATAAATCGTACTTATCTTTTAATAATATTTATCTTGTAAACTGGTACTTGTCTTGTGAACTCTACTGATCTGTACAAGATGACTTCAACTTAACTAGACTAGATCAGTCAACACTTAGAAAATATTCAAGTCTTCTTTTGGCTTATCAAAACTTTATCTTTTATCTTTTATTCATCATTTAGGACTTGTTCCAGGATTCATATCCCAACAGTTATTATTCTTGTTATTCATGTACACAAGCAGGGGCGGATCCAGAACTCAAGGTTAGGGGGGCCAAATTTTTTTGTTGATCCAAAATATTACTATATATATATATATATTATAATATTTATTTATATTATATTTACATTAATGATATTAGTTAGCAAGCTTCTCAAATACATCAATATATCCTTTAAACTATATAAATGACGTGTATGTTATAAAATTGATAAGGAAAAATGAATACTTAAATTCTTGAACAATAAATATTTTATTTATTTATTTTATTTAATGTGATGTAAAATTTAAGAAAATTACATCAATTCTTTTTTTGCATGGGGCTGAGTTTTATTTATTTAATATTACTAAATGAGTTAATTAAAAACATGTTTAAAAAATATTATAGTTATATAAAGTTACTTAATTTTTAAAATAATAGTCTCAAATAAATTATATTTGATTGATTAGTTTTAATAGTCAATTATAAATTAAATATTTAGAAAAAATAAGAAAATAAAATAAATAATATATACATGCGGATAAATTAAAATAACAAACTTACCATCGGCAATTGACGACTTGCTATAAAAAGAAAATGGGGATCACTATTAGGTCCCTTGTGGGATGACCTATAGCAACTCACTCCCACCCAAAAAAGATGCTGCAAGAGCTCCCAAAATGATAGAGAATATGATCATAATACCCCTAAGTAAATTTAGATTTTAAAACAAAACAAAAAGTCTCTTTCTTACTTTTTTCTTTTTATCTTCTCAATGTTATCCCGCATTCTTCCCAAAATAATTCCCCATCTTCTTCCCCAAATAATTTCTGCAACTCCCTTGACTAACTCACTCCCATCTCAAGCCCACATTTAAATTGTTTGTCATTTTATAAATCATTTATAAAAAATTTTAGATTCCATACACAATATTCGCCGCATAGATATGAGCTTGATGAGGTGGTTGTCGTCGAGGCGGAGGAGCTCCTGGACTAAAATCGAAGTGGTCGTTCGCAGCGGCCCAGTCGATTGGAGAAGCGTACAACCATTGATCGTCAGGGCTTTGGGGTGGGGGTCAAGAGACGCATTTTTCAGGCGACGGTGGCGACGACATACTACTTGGAACATGTTTGACGACGATTGCAATTTCTAGTAGTGAAGAGTCACAGAGGAGTTATTTTTCTGGATTTTTTTATATTTTCTGATTGTAATTTGAAGAGGAAAGGGGTGGTGGGGGTGGATTAAAGATTGAGAATGGTTGTTGGGAAGAAGGAGAAGAAAAACTTCTGGCTTTGATTTCAAGAACCATTTTTTTGGTCTAAGATGACTAATTTGAGTTCACAAAGTTTTATTTATTTATTTATATGCGCATTGGGGTTGGTGAAATGTAGTGTTGTTTTCAAATTTCAATTCAACTAAAAAATGGCCACCATCTCTAATTTTTTTAATTTCTTTACAAATAATTATAATTTCCATTTTTAAGGCTAATTAACTCCTACTACATATAACAGGGCTGGTGAAATTTATTGCACAAAACTCAAAGTTCTGTTCTAAATTTTTAGTAATCTCTATCCTACCCATTAACATTTATTGTTGTTAAACTTTTAATGTACTATAAATTACTAGTGTTAAAGTGATAAAAAAATTTAGTGGAAATATAATGATCAATTAAAGAGAATAAAATAAAAGAAGCTGAAACACAATCATTGTCTTTCAATTAATTTAGGAGTAATAAATATGTCCCTCAATTTATAAAATAAAATTTTAATTTTTCTGGTAAAAATGAAACACAGTCATTGTCTTTCAATTAATTTCGTTGATAAGTAATTTATGTGGTGTTCTTCAAAAAGTAATTTCCCTTGGTTAATTTGTCCATCTGAACAAGCATGACAATTAATCTTTGGATGCTGAAGTTTCATCAAGAAATTAACTGATCATTTTCATTTACAGTGTGTTTAATTTGGTAGAGGGGCATATACGTTCCACTTTATTTAAATTTAATTTAAGGTTTAAAGTTTAGAGTTTAGTACTAATCTAATATTAAAAAAAAAAATTTTAAAAAACTATTTGTTCAGATATTAACCATTTGTGTTCAAATATTCGCCTTATAAAAATATTCAAAATCAATTTCAATTTAAGTTTTAATAACTTATTTAATATTCAATTTTCAATTTAAGTTTTAATAACTTTTGTAATATTCAAACTCAATTTAGATTTAAGGTTAATGTTTAGTACCTTACCTTATACTTCCTCCGTTCCAAAGAACCTTTCACACTTCATTTTTTATCCTCTTATTATTCGATAAAACATAAGGTACTAAACCCTAAATTGATTTTGAAATATCACATAAGTTGCTGAACTTAAATTGTATATAATGTATTAAACATAATGTCATAAACCTTAAACTTAAATTAATTTTGAATATTACATAAGTTACTAAAAGTTAAATTGAAATTAAATTTGAATAATATTACATAAGTTACTAAACTTATATGGTATATAAGGTATCAAACATAAATCTTAAACCTAAATTGAATTGGAATATTACATAAGTTGCTAAACTTAAATTGAAATACATATAAGGTACTAAAACTCTAATTAAATTTAAATATTACATAACATACTAAACTTAAACTTAAATTGAAATTGATTGGTTCATTCAATAAATTTACATATATAAATTGAATTTAAATCATAAGACACTTAAATTAAATGAAAATTTGAAATTGATTCATTTATTAAATTTTCATATATAAACAGAATGTCCAAGAGTCACCAAAACTTAAATTGAAATAGAAATATTACATAAGTTGTTAAACTTAAATTGTATATAAGGTACTAAATATAAATCTTAAACCTAAATTGAGTTTGAATACTATTACAAAACTTGTATGATATACAAGGTATCAATATAAAACCTTAATTGAGATTGAATATTACATAATTGAATTTGAATATAACATAAGTTTAGTAATATTTAAATGGTATACAAGGTAATAGACATAAAACTTAAACCTAAGACAAATATTTGAACACAGGGGGTGAATATATGAACAAAGATAGTATTTTTTTTGAATTTTTCTCCTGATAATGGATTTAAGTAGAAAAAAACTGAAATAAAGGTTAAGTTGTTTTATTTTCCTAATATATGTAGGTGTATTGGGTTAAAGCTAACCGCTTGAAGAAATATTCAAAGCTATCAACAGAAGAAATGTGATTCTTATGATTTCCTATTAACTTTACTCCAATTTCAATCTCAAGATTGACATCGATAACACAACGTAATATAAATACAACACGATACAAAACAATCATAAATAGATACCCGTTATAAATAGAAATAAGTCAATTTACTATATAAATTGAATTTGAATATTACATAAGTTACTAAACCTAAATTGTATAAAAACTATTAAATCATAAACCTAAATTGAGTTTGAATATTACCTAAGTTACTAAATTGAAATTGAAATTGAAATTGAATCATTGCACATTCTCAACATGTCACATAAAATCACTATCCATTTTAAATTGATTTTGGATATTACATAAGTTAGTAAAAGTTAAATTGAAATTAAATTTGAATAATATTACATAAGTTACTAAACTGAATGTCCATGAGTTGCCAAAACTTAAATGAAAAATTGAAATTGATTCATTCATTAAATTTTTATATATAAACTGAATGTCCATGAGTTACCAAAACTTAAATTGAAATATTCCATAAGTTGCTAAACTTAAATTGTATATAAGGTATTAAACATAAATTTTAAATTTAAATTGAGTTTGGATATTATATAAGTTACTAAAACATAAATTGAATTTGAATAATATTACATAAGTTACTAAATAAATAAGTTATACAGGGTACCAAATATAAACCTTAATTTGAGTTTGAATATTACATAATTGAATTTGAATATAAAGAAGTTACTAAACTTAAATAGTAGTATACAAGGTACTAAACATAAACTTTAAATCTAAGACAAATATTTGAACATAGAGGGTGAATATCTAAACAAGGAGAGTCGGTTTTTGAATTTTAGGTTTAAGATTTATGTTTGGTACTTTATATTCAAATAATCGTTTTATGTAATATTCAAACTCAATTCCAATTTATGTTCAGTAATTTATGAAATATTCAATTTTCAATTTATACACCCCTTTAAGTTTAGCAACTTATGTAATATTCAAATTTAATTTCAATTTAAGTTTTTGATAACTTATTGAATATTCAATTTTAATTTTAATTTTAATAACTTATATAACATTCAAACTCAATTTAAGTTTATGAATAATTATTGTGTTTATTGAATTATACTTCAAAATTCAAAATTTTCCATTCTCTCTCTCTCTCTCCTCCATTCTCTTTCTCTCTGTTTCTCAAAAAAATGAAAACTGGGATTTCATGGCTATCTCTCTAACTCTCTGCACTAATATTCCAGTGCTAAAAAAAAAAAATCACAAATCCAAGTTGGACTTCCCACAATCACTCCTAACCCTTTTGTAAACACCTTTGTAACCCAGCGTCTACACAACCACTTATTTCTACCGTTTTCCGTCATTTACTCCATCCCATAGTTAAATCAATGGTGGAAATTAACGCCGCCACGGCGGAATCCTCTGTCGTGTCGTTGAAGGATTAGTGATGGCACGAACGAAGGGAATTGAGGGCAAAGGTGTGTGGTTCTGGGCCTCCGATTCTGCCATATAAATGGTCAAATCTACCATATTTGTGATTTATCCCATTCCAACTAACAATTCACAGCGTTTTTGCACAAATTTTCTCAGAAATAAGATGAGAATGTAATGTTGTTATTGGAATAAAATTTGATAAAGATTAGGAACAAAAGTAATAAAATTTTGCTTCAGTAAGTTATTCACTATCATTTGTAAAAGATTCACCTTCATCTGTAGAAGCAGCCAAAAAAACACATAAACCTAAAATCAAATCAAATCAAATACAAGATCCCCAAATTACAAAATAAAATCAAATACCAGACCCCCATTCCAACACACGATCAAGGCGCACGACCACGCCGCCTATCATCAAACCAGCCTCCCACTTCATCGTCGATTCATCATCTGTTTCCGGCGATTTCACATAAAAAAAAAAATAATCTCAAATTGCAGATTGTAAATCCTTCACAAAAATCACAAACCCTCTTCCAAAAGAATCACAAGAAATCAAAACCAAAATCCACCCCCAAAAGTCAAACTCAAATTGCACAGAAAAATCACAAGAAATCGAACCCATATCTTACGACCTAAATTTTTCTCACAAAATCGCAGAAAGGTATTAACCGAAGAAAACAAAAATTCACCAAGTGAGGAGGATGGGTACCAAAAATTGAAGGTTACCAAGATGGAGCAACCTTCCACACCGGTCCGGTTTTAGTCGTCACCATGATCCGCCTAGCGCTGCTGCCGTATTCATCTCAATTAAAAAAAAATGAATTCGCTACTCGTCACTGGTCCTCTTCCACGGTGGGGCTCGTCGCCCCTTCCTCTGTTTTGCGCCGCCGCCGAACCAGATGTATTTGTTGTTATGATTCGCGTCTGAAAGGATATTAGGTCTTTTGATTTTAGGGAAGGATTTTGGGTTAAGAGGCTGAATTGATTTTTGAGAGAGAATGAGATGTGCCATGAGAGAGAAGTCTTTCCAGAGAGAGAAAATGAGTGAGTAGGGAGGCAGCAGGTACGACACATTTTTTTCATTTTTCTATTAGAAGGGCATAAGGGACAATTCTTCACTTATTTGGGAGTAAGATACATGCCATAAAGTTAGTGGGAGTGGGTTGCTATAAGTTGGCCAAAGAGGGAGTGGGCAGTAAAAAATCTCAAAAAAATCAATACTAGTATATATACATGTGGGATGAAATTCGGGGGAAGGGGGGGCATCGGTCCGCCCCTGTACACAAGCTATTACGGAGTAGCATTTATAATATTAATCAACAAACAGAAAACTTGGGTGTAACAACCATATATGATGAAAAAATCCCATACAATAATTAATGCTAAAAATTAATCTATCATTCTATTTAGACACAAATACACTTATTCATGTACCATTTTAACACCTATCACCATTCCATTCCATCCCATTAAAAATAAATTAAATTGGGAACCGATTATAAAACTGATAAGAATCGTTTTTAGAATTAAGTGCATATGACACCTCTCATGGAACCTCCTACGCACACTAGCGGCCTACGATACCCTCCCTTAGGTATGTGTGGGGGATTACAACGATCTCCTATCAGCAGCGGAAAAGAGAGGCAGGGTGGCACACCCCCAACACCTTCTTAATGGCTTTAGAGATGCAGTTATCGACTGCAATCTCTGGGATATTCCCCTCACCGGCTACCCTTTCACTTAGTTCAGGGGAAGAGACCCTGAGACTGCAATTGAATAAAGGCTGGACAGAGCTATGGCAACCCCATCTTGGCACGCGCGTTTCCCCCGAGCAGAGCTCCTCAACCTCATCGCACTAGTGTCAGATCACAATCCCATAATGCTTGACACCTGCCCGAGCATTGGAAGAGCTAGAAAACACAACTTTCGGTTCGAAAATAGATGGCTCACGGAGGCTGATTTGGCTACTGTTGTGCAGCGATGCTGGACGGGGTTCGGTGACTTGAACATAAACGACAGGCTAACAGCCACTAGTGCAACCCTGACAGAGTGGGGGAGAAAATCTGATGCAAACTTCAGAGCGTAAAAAAGACAACTTGTATTGGAAATCGAAAAGCTCCAAGGCGACATGAGTGCTTTGGGGAGGCAGAGGTACAGGACAGCAAGAGGAGACTTGGGAGCTTTACTCAAACAAGAGGAAACTTACTGGAGGCAACGTACTAAAATATTTTGGTTAAGAGATGGAGATCTCAACATAAAATTCTTTCATCAGTCGGCATCCACCCGTCGTAAAAGGAACAAGATTGTTAAGCTCTTGGATGACAATGATGATTGGGTAACGAATCAGGAGGGCCTTTGCTCACTGGTGGGCAACTATTTCAACAACTTGTTCACAGCTAGCCCTAACCGTCAGGATGATATTGATTTCCTGGGGAGCATCCAACCGGTCATTACATCAGCCCAGAACGATCAACTTACCCGGGAATTCTCAAAAGAGGAATTCGACGTAGCTATTGGCCAAATGCATAAAGATAAAGAACCGGGCCCGGATGGATTTAACCCGGCCTTCTTCCAACACAATTGGAACACTTTGGGGGAGGACATCTTCAATGAAGGAGCTAGCTGGCTGGCTCGAGAAGTATTTCCAGAGAGTCTAAACAATACTAATGTGGTCCTCATTCCAAAA